>OY755046.1:6161567-7443639 GCA_963576565.1 Aspidapion aeneum
CCAAATTGATTGGCGAAAAAAATCGCGAAATAAAATTTCTTCTGTAACTGCAGCGAGTGATGGACAAGGAGTAACGTATTTTCAGCAAAATTCGTAGCAAATCGGAAAATCAGCGCCATAGGTGGTCAAAATATGAACTAATAAATTAGAATCAATTCATCAAAATTTTGTATGACCAAATGACCAACAAGTGACCAGACAGAGAAAGAGTATAAAATAACTTAATTGAAATAATACACTAAAAATAAACGAATTAAATCTAACATCTTTTTCTTACTTACTAGCTTGAATAAGAAAGACCTATACTAACAATATACATTAAGAAAAGATATGCGTTTAGCAAAAATAAAAGATAGAAGCAACAAGAAAGAAAAAGACAGGCAAATAGAAAAGTCACCAAGTTGCCGCACAGGGCTTAACACACTGTGTACAGAAGATTTAAAGAAATCTCGAAGGCGGGCAAGTAGGCCGCTATTATGGGCTTACTCTATCATCATAAAAATATAAGCTATAGAGAGAAAGTAGTTATTGATAATAATTGGAATAACTATTTATAAGAATATAAACAATGAAAACATAACTAAAAACAACAAGTTGTACCAAGAAAAATATTAAATCTGCCACATTCTTACAATGTGCAAAAATCCAAGAAATCTCAAGAAAAGTTTCAAAGTCAACGTGGCAACATAGCATTTCTTCTCCAAAAATAGAATGTGTTTCTTTGCAGGTGACAATTTGCATTGAAAATCGCGATCAGTTATTGTGTTTATATTGTGATAATATAATAAAATTTTAATTATTAAATAAAATTGCACTTGTGTAGATCTAAAAATTGTGCAGAATAGTCCGTAAAGGATTGCTGAATACTATGCTACATTGCTAGAAATCCTAAAGCTGATACATTGGGAGGAATAAGTCACTAAAATACAAGGTAAGATAATAATAGGAAAATAGACAAATAGAGGTGTTAAAATAATCTATTTACATGTTTTAGTCTATGAGCTAGGCGGATCATGATGCAACAATAATAGGCAAACTAGATAGAGGCTAGAAAAAGTCACAGATAAGCTATAAACTAGGAAGATGGATAATAGACAAAAAGCTAGAAAATAGACAAAAATCAGCATCAAACAAATATAATGGATACTAGAAAAGCTGAAATGGGCCCCAAGGATGATGCGCGGAAAGAAAGAATAAGGTAGGTTGAAAATTATAGAAAATAAATAGACAAATAGGTAAACTAACTATTTTTACTATTTTTAGGTAAACTACAGCCCAAATAGAATTACTGGAAGCTAGATAAAAACAGAGGAGTATCTCCGATGCAAAAGAAGTATGAAAAATATTCACCAAAACACTAGAGAATAAAATAGACCTAGATAGTAGGTAAATTTGTCTAGGATCAACCAATGTGGAATAAAGTGGACTACAATTGTTGCTTTTTATTTGCAATACTATTATTAGCTTTTAGGAGTTGTTTTTGTAAATATTTAAGAATATTTTAATAATAAAATGCAGATAAAATAGTTATAAAAATTTGATTATTGCAAATAATGTTATTGTAGTTAATTTTTTTTTATTTCTTACGCAACATTTATTTTAGAATTTTAAAAGAGAAATCTAATCCTTTTAAAGCCAACAAAAATAAAAATAAATTTAGTTAAAAATAAAACCTACCATTTTCGTTTGTTCTTAATTTAAAAAATTGGCGAATGCGATAGATATATTGTGCTTTTGTGAATCAGATAAAGAATAGAAATTTAAGTTATTAATAAATTATGAAAAATAATTATAGTAATTTAACTAAAAATATTTACTAAACTCTAGTGACGAAATCAACACGTCACAAATTGTCAAAAAAAACTAAAAGGACCTTCAAAAATTGAGGTAGACGGCACACTCTACAGTTACCAAGAAATTGCAGAGCAAAAGAGGCTACCGCCTGAACTGCAAATTGAGCCCCTTTCTCCTTCTCCGCCAAAAGCGGCTAGCGCACCATCTACACCAGTAATTTTTAAGGAAACAGACTTTGAGAGAGAAGAAAATATTGTCAACAACGATCAAAAAAGGACGCAAGTAGAACGTCAAACTCATAGGGGAGAGCCTAGCAGTAAAATAATTCAAAAAGACTGCACTGAAAAGCAAATACAGGAAAAGAAAAAAGAAATTCAAAAAGAAAAGCCCATTTCTTAGGATACCCTTGGCAGAAGAAACTCTACTACTAAAACTCCTACGAGTTCGAAGGACAATAAAAAATTTACATACGAAACAAGACAACAGGCTACACAGAAGAAATAATTTTGTTTGTGCTATTTTGATTATATGTTTACATATGCGTTTTGGTTATTTATTTTTTTTAATAGAAAATTTTTGGTCAACAAAAAACAATACAAGATAAATAAAATTGTTTGTTTACTTTTATCATTTTAATAAGATTAAACTTTTTTTTTTGCTACATCGATTTTAAATATATAAATACAGTTTATTAAGGTAAATAGTTGGGACACTTTCTAAGAAGAGAAGATTCTCTGTGGCTTATTTTAATGTTAGGTCACTTGTGGCTCACTTTTCGGAAGTCAAACAGCTTCTGGAGGAACAAAACTATGATATTTTCTGTATGTCGGAAACGTTATTAAGTTCAAAAATAGATAGTAAGTGTTTACAAATCCCAGAATACGGTTTGATTAGAAAAGAGAGAGTTTCATTGGATAATAAGTATTTGGGACGGGGTGTAGGAATTTATATTAAAAATTGTATAGAGCATGAAGTTTTACATAGCATATCAAACGATAGCATAGAACAAGTTTGGATAAAGCTCAGAATAGATAAACAAACTTATAGTGTTGGGTCATTGTATCGCTTACACAAAGGTGACTATGCTGTTTTTCTTGAAATTCTTGAAGATACACTCTCACAGTTTTCCATAACATCGGATAGAACTATTTGTGGTGGGGATGTAAATACCAATTTTTTTAGATGTTGATAGTAACAATACTCAAAACTTACTTTCTTGCTTTGAAGTCTATGATTTAAAACAAATAATAGATCAGCCAACTAGAGTCACACTCAAAATGAGTACGCTTTTAGACTGGATTCTCGTTCCAAAAAGTTTAACAAATTTTTTACATAGCGTGGTAAAACTTGAAAGAATCTCAGATCATTCATTGACAGTTTGTTTTATTGATAAGAATTCGAAGTGTGCAAAAAATTACGTAACCTTTAGGAACATCAAAAGAATAGACCAAAACCTTTTTCTATCACTTATTGAACAGGCGCCATTCTCTGATATTTTGTATTGCAATGATATTGATAAAAAAGTACAAATATTAAATCAGGCAATTTTAGCGATATTCGATATAGTGGCTCCCTTAAAAACTGTCTTAATTAAAAAACAAAAGCCACCTTGGTTTACTGATAACATTAAAAAAATTACTAAAATGAAGGAAAAAGCATATAATCGATTTAAAAATTCGGGAGATGAGGGTCATTGGACGAATTACAAAGAAATACGTAATATGACAAATGTGGCAATTCAAAACGAAAAAAAAAGCTATCTTGACTTTTGCGCTAGAAACTCGGATCAAAAGCTTCTTTGGAAACGCCTAAAACAATTAGAAATCATAAACAACTCAAAACAAAATGATTTTTCGGAAAAGCTGGATGATCCAAAAGAAATAAATATTTTTTTTCTTAAGTTTTCTGGAGTTTTGTCCGAAGTCAATACCGAGTTTTTGCAGTTTTATAATAAAAATAAAAAAACAACTTTTCAATCACTTCTTTCTTTTAGAACTGTCCCTGTAGATGAGGTACGCATACACTTAAGTAGCTTAAAATCCTTAGCAAACGGTCCAGACTTAACTAACTTACAGATGTTACTTATGTGTTGTCCGAATATTTTGCCTTTTATCACGAATATTATCAACTCTTGTCTACTAGAAAGTAAGTTTCCTGCCGAATGGAAAGTAGCGAAAGTTAAACCATTGCCAAAAAAAATACGCCAGAAGAATATAATGATTTGCGACCTGTAAGTATACTTCCCTGTATATTTAAGATTCTGGAGAAAATTTTGGATAAACAAATCAGGGAGCACATAGAGGAATATGATATATTGCCACAAAAACAATCAGGCTTTAGGCCAGGTCATAGCTGCGTGACTGCACTTGCTGATGTTACTAATGACATACTGAGGGAAAATGATATGGGGAAGACCACAGCTTTGATCCTCCTGGATTACTCGAAGGCTTTTGACACTGTCAGCCATCAACTACTTTTGACAATCCTAAACTTTATAGGTTTTTCAACAGCGTCAATTGAAATAATGAGAAGCTACCTGGAAGGACGTTACCAATATACAGAAACGAAAAATGGTACATCAGAAAAGGGTCAAATCAGGAGTGGAATTCCCCAAGGCTCAATTGTAGCTCCTTTGCTTTTCTCAATATACACATGTCATCTGTCAACATATATACGCCACTGTAGGGACCATAATTATGCTGACGACAGGCAGCTTTATTTTTCATTTTATTCTGAAAACTGGCAGGAAGCTAAAAATCTAATTGAAGAAGACCTTCAACAATTGGTATCTGTTTCAGAAAAACATCAGTTAAAATTAAATCCTGATAAAATGGTAGTTCTTTTCTTCGGAAAAGATAAAACCATCGTTAGAAATAAGATGAACCTTACAATGTTAGGAAAAGAATTAAAAACCGAAGAATGTGCAAGGAATTTAGGATTAATGTTGGACACTGATATTAGATTTCGCCAGCATGTAAAAAATAATATCAAAAGGGCTTATCTATCTCTTAAATTACTGTACCCTCATAGACATTTGCTGACTATCAGTCAAAAAATCCAAGTTACAGATACACTTGTGTTAAGTCACTTCAACTTTGGAGACGTGGTGTATGGAACCTGCATAAATCAAAACGACCAACGAAGAATACAAAAAGTTCAAAAATCTTGTTTGAGATCTATATATGGCATCAGGAAGTTCTTACCTATCTCCCACAAACTTAAAAATGCGAACTGGCTTGATATGTCAAAAAGAAGAAGGTTACACTGTCTCGTCTTTTATCATAAAGTAATTACACTAAAAATACCAAAGTATCTATCGAATAAGATTAAATATAGAACCGATATTCATAACTTAAACTTAAGATTTAGGGGACTGATAACCCCACCACAACATCATACTGCGATATTCGAGAGAAGCTTTACATATAATGGGACTGTAGAACTAGCTTCATGGTTTTAATGCATTTACCTTTGATCTGTAGAATTAAATCATCAGCAAAAACTCGAGCTTTTACTGGTGTTTTTACTTCTTTTAAAATATCGTTTATGGCGATTAAAAATATAGTGTCACGCTTATTACAGAGCCTTGTGGAATACCATTCTCCTGTATAGCTTCATTTAAAAGTATATTATTTACTCTGACTTGGAACCTTCGATTGTCTAAAAAGTTTTTGATAAAAAAGGCTATATGACCATCGATACCCCACTCTTTAATTTGTTTTAAAATCTTATACGGCCATGTAGTGTCATATGCTTTTTTGATATCGAAGAATACTTTGATACAAGATTGTTTGTTAATAAATGCATTATGGATTTCAGATTCTACTTCAGATTATCTAGGGTTGATCTATTTTGCCGGAAATATAATATAATAATATAAACCGCTTTGTTCTGGGACGAGTAAGTTCCGACCTTCAAGAAACCAGCGCAGCCGTTTGTTAACTATTTTTTCTAAAAGTTTGCACATTGTGCAAGTCAAAGAAATCGGTCGATATGACTCTGGGTCGGTTCTGGGTTTGCCTTCTTTTAATATGGGAATGATAATGACATTTGTCCATAATGTCGGGAATCTGTGTTTAAGCCAGATTAAATTGAACAAACTCAGAAGTAAGTCTACTGCTTTTATAGGAAGATTGGTGAGGAGTGCTGCTAGAATGTTATCCGGACCAGGTGCGGAGTTTTTCATATCCTTAAGGCTTTGCTCTAGTTCTTCTTTGGTGATACTTTTATTTGGGCTGTAATTATCTTTATGGCAATTAAATATTAATGGGTCTTGTTCCATTTCAATTTTATAATTTTACTATGTGTAAGATCTTGATTATTGTGGTACAGTTTTGCAATTGTTAACTGATTACCTTTGCCCTCTATTTTTCGAATTTTGTTCCAAACTTCTGAGCAAGGTGTGTCATTGTTGATTGATGACACGTAGTTGTGCCAAGACTCTTTTTTGCTCTTTTTAACTATATATCGTGCTTTTGCCCTCAATTTTTTAAACGCCATTAAGTTTTGTTCCGTTGTGTGTCTTTTAAATCTGTTAAAGGCATTTTTGCTTTCCTGGATAGACTTTGCACATTCTTTGTTCCACCATGGAACACCTTTACGAAAGTGTGGGTAAATTTTTTTTCTTATTGCTAATTTCGCGCAGTCCATAATAAGCGCTTGATTTACGTCGTCTTCAAAAATTATTGGCATTTTGTCCTTTATTTGACTCTCCAGAGTATCCGGATATAACTGGCACTTTTAATATCCCATCTTTCAAAAGTATTATTTTCCAAAGATGTTTTGGATACATATCACTTTGGCATAGGGACAGTGGTCGATGGATCACTTAGAGTCAAATCAATAGCTGAGCATTCTCCTGTATAAGCGTCAAAACGTGTTGGTGAGCCATCGTTTAATAAGACTAGATTTGTGTTTTCCATTGCTTCGAAGAAAGCTTTCCCTCGTGGCTTGGTTGTTCTGCAACCTCAGATTGGGTGGCGACTGTTAAAATCGCCTGTAATTATGCGGGGAGAATTTATTTGTGCAAATAGGTTATCTATGTCTTGAGAAATAAAATCCGTCGATGGTGAAATACAAACGTTGCTACTGATACTGCCAGAGCTTCGAAATTGGTGATAAGGTTTTCTTCTTTTGGCTCAATTGATTTATGAACAAATATGGCAACACCACCGCTTGCTTTTTCTCAAATTTGACGGCTACGAAAAAATCCTTGATAATGTTTTAAGCAGTGTTCTTCTCCTGGCTTGAAGTGTGTTTCTTGGAGGCAAATGATAAGAGGTTTTAATTCTTGTACTAATAGCTGGAGCATATCAAGATGCAGAAAGTAGCCATTAAGGTTCCATTGTAATATTAGGTGGTTTTTAACTGACATTTTATTATTAGCGCTTTTAGTACATTTTATTATGTTTTAGATTAATGTGATGCGTCGCTTGGGGCGTAGTCAGCTAGATCAAAGTGGGCGGCGATTTTATTTCTTAGTTTTGTTTTGGCACTTCTTGCTGTTAGATGTGGATAAACTTCTTTTAACATTCGATTGAGGCTTAGTAAGTTTTTGGTATAATCTAATGCTATCGCTATAGGTTCTGAGGAACCGTGTGCATTAATAAATAGATCTTTTAATTGGTCGTAGTTTAGAACAAATGGGGGTTGTTGGGAATCAAAAAAGCTTTTTGCTGTTCAGAGTATGTTTCCGCCGTTTCCGTGCTTAGGGATTCGCTTGATTTGCGAGGTTTTTTTGTTTGGTTTTGAGAACCCGTTTTAGGAAAGCTTTGTTTTTCTTGTTGAGAGTCTACAGGTGGTGTTTCGATCTCTTCGAAGTTTCTTTTGTTTATTTGTTGATCTGAAGAGTTTTCAGTAACGATAGATTCGGCAAACAACAAGTGAAATTAAAGAAAGAAAAATAAGAAAAAAGTTTTCTGGTTCGGCCGGGGATCGAACCCGGGACCTCTTGCTCTCTAGGCAAACATTCCACCACTGAACTACCGAAGCCATGCATACATTTTTCGGAAAACTTCTACCTATGCAGGCTGCGGTGTCTCAATACAAGAACGAGAGACTCTCAGGGTATTAACCCGACCAAGTCATCCAACTGATCTCTAAATTCTTCTTTCCCATTGTCAAAGGTATGATAACTCAAATTAGACGTAAAGATCAACGTCTGAAAGCATGAGATCACGTTTTTCGTGTGTTAAAATTTCTAATCGCAAAATGGGGTTCCCGGGTTCGATCCCCGGCCGAAGCAGAAAACTTTTTCTTATTTTTCTTTCTTTAATTTCACTTGTTGTTTATAGTTTTAGGTCCTTGCATTATTTGCAATTTGGTATTTGATAATTATATTGGCAAATCGCCCATTTTGCGATTGTTGCTGTTTTGAGGGGTAGAGCTGCGGGACTGTAAGCGCTGGCCGTTTTATAAAATCTGGGTGCAAAAATCCTTAAAAGGACGATGTAAAAATATTAATTTTTCCGAGCCACACAAAGACAATATAGAGGATTGGCACTCACCTTTTCAGCTGTTTCCGTCGTCCAGAGGAGCTCCTCTCGCTGGCCCAGTCGTTGCAGTCGATCCACACTAGAATCACTTGTTTGTGTAATGGTTTAATTTGATTTTCTAAGAATGTTATTGGATTTTTTGGTTAATAGAATTTATCACCATGCTGCGTGGTGATCTCGATAGAATACGACAGACGAATTCTTTTTTGGTTACGCCTTTTTGCGCAGATTCATTTTTCGTAGATGGCGCTGGCGTTTTGCTTGTGCCAATCAAATTGAAATTGTGTGGGTTTTCCGAATAGGGGAATTTGGCGCAAAATTTGAATTTAAAATTAGAGTTGCACGAACATTTTCCGCCCACTTAAAACGAAGTTTTACATTGAGACTAAGTTGAATAAACAAATGGCAAAAAAAAAATATATAAGTTAATTCAAAACCTTAAAGGGTAGGTAATTAAAATCCGTTTTAGGTTTATAGATCAAAAAGAAAAAAAATGAAAAAAAAATATATACATATATTCTAGATAACGACACACGAAACAAAACGAAGTTGCTTGGGAGTTTAGTGTGCCTCTAAAGGTAGTGGGCACAACTTGACCACGGGACGAGTGAAAAGTCCGTGTTGTGTTTTAACAGTAGCAACTCGAATGTGATTATCCCGACCAGGATGTACAGATACTATTCTACCCAGCAACCAGTGTAATGGCGGCCTAGTTTCATCCTTAATTAATACAAGCGTATCTAGCTTGATTTCAACCGAAGGGTCCGACCACTTAGAACGCTGTTGTAAAGTATTTAAGTACTCGAGTTTCCAACGCTTCCAGAAATCGGCATGAATTCGTTGGATAAGTTGCCAACGCTTAAGGGTATTAACTTTAAGGGTAGAAAGGTCAGGATCAGGACACGAATTAAGGGGTTCCATTGTGAGGAAATGACCCGGAGTCAAAGACGTAAGATCGTTTGGGTCAGAGCTTTGCTCACAAAGGGGTCGAGAATTGAGTAATGCCTCTATTTGGGCGAGGAGAGTATAGAGCTCTTCGAAGGTTAGTATCTGGTCACCGATGACCCGATACAAATGTGTTTTTATAGATTTGACTCCTGCTTCTGCTAGACCATTTAGGTGGGGGGCTCCCGGACTATTAAGACACCATTTGATTTTTAAGCTCTCAGAAGCTAATTTCGAAAGATTATGGAGCTCCTTAATAGCCCCAACAAAGTTTGAGCCTCTATCACTTGTGATTTGGACACAAGTGCCACGTCTAGCGACAAAGCGTCGTAAAGCAGCGATGCACGCCTCTGTGGTTAAATCCGAAACAAGCTCGATATGGATTGCCTTGACAGAAGTATCGACAAAGACTGCGATATATGATTTACCAACTTGTGCTCCACGACGTCTCTGACCTACAAAGGTTTTGATTGGGCCTGCATAGTCTAAGCAAACGTGTGAAAAACATTTTAATTGTGACGTTCTAAAAGAAGGTAAATCCGACATGTACGGAGTATACGGTTTTGGTTTTAAGCGAAAGCAGGGAATACATTGCAATAAAACCCTCTGAATAGCTCGACGTGATGACATAATCCAAAACTTTTGACGAATTAAGTATTGGACTGTGTTTATTCCGGGATGTAAATTTTCGTTATGAGTTTGAATAATGATCAATTGGGTTAATCTATGAGATTTCGGCAATAATAAGGGATGTTTTGCCTCAAAGGAGAGTTGAGAATGCCGTAAGCGTCCGCCCACTCTAAGGAAACCCAATTCGTCCAAAAAGGGCGCGAGTTTGCGAAACGGCTTAGGTAATAGCTGAGTATTTTGAATTTTTTGAATGATATCCGAAAAACACTCTTCTTGGACCCTTTTAACTAAAACAAGTAGAGCCTTGTGTAGTTCAAAAGCGGAAAAAACGCCGGATAAAGGGTCAACTGAGGTTTTTCGATTGTGAATAAGTCTTAAAAAATGACAAATGATTTTTTGAATGGTATTTAAATTGGATATTTTATCGATTAATCTATCAAAAAAGTTTTTATTTTGAAGTTCTGCCGTCAGCACCACTGAATTTTCCGGTTTTTCTTCTTTGAGCACCTCGTCTGGAACTCCCAAAGAACTCCCATTTATAAACCTTTGAATTTGCCACTCCGTAGTGGGCAAGGTGATCCATGGAGGGCCGTGAAACCAAAGAGGGTGATTTATTAAGTTATTAGGCGACAACCCTCTGCTAGCGCAGTCGGCAGGGTTTTCGAGTGAAGTAATGTGATACCATGGGACTTCGGGGATTGTTTCTTGAATACGACTCACGCGGTTTGCCACAAAGGTCTTCCACTTGTGAGGTGAAGATGTGACCCAATGAAGCGTGACCTGTGAGTCCGAGAACGCAAGAATTTCATCGATTACGAGTAATGATGAATAGGTGCGAATAACTAGTTCGAGTAAATCAGCTAATAGAGTAGCTCCAAGTAGTTCCAAACGTGGGATTGAAATAGTGTGTAAGGGAGCAACCCTTGACTTGCCCATGACTAGAGCAGTTTTGATAATTTTATTTGGTAATTCGACGCGAACGTATACGCAAGAAGCGTATCCTAGCTCGGATGCATCGCAGAAACCTAGCAATTGACATCGTTGAATATTATTCGAAAAAATATGTCTAGGTATACAAAGATTCGAAAGAGTGGTTAATTGATTATTGAATTGATTCCAAAGAGTTTTGATTGGATCGGAGGGTATTTCATCCCAATCAGTTTTGCATAACCAAAGTTTTTGCATAATCACTTTGGCTAAAAATGAAACAGGCGATAAGAAACCTATAGGATCCCAAATTTTAGCGATAGCTGATAAAATATTCCTTTTGGTGCAAGGTTTTTCACAAGGGGTACAAGAATAGGTAAAAGTATCTGTAGAAGGGTGCCACTGAAGGCCCAACACCTTAATCGATGTTGAAGAATCGTTTTCAAAGGTAACAGGGATCTGACAATCAGCGGGCGACAAATGTGAAAGAAGTTTCGGATTATTTGATGCCCATTTTCTTAATTCAAATTTTCCCAATTTAAGCAACGCTATGAGATCTTTTTGAAGTGATAAAGCACCTTCTAGAGAGTTAGCTCCACAGCAAATATCGTCCATGAAAATGTTATTCAAAAGGACCTGGGATGCTTCAGGATAATTCTTAGCCTCCAGGATGGCTAGTTCTCTAAGAGTTATAATAGCTAAATAGGGACTTGAACTAACACCAAACGTCACTGTATTAAGCCTGTATTCCTGCAGGGGTTCATTGGGATCAAATCGCCAAAGTAGCCTTTGGTAGTCCCGATGAATTGGATTAATTTGAATTTGTAAAAAGTGCTGTTTTATATCAGTCAAAAATACGATAGAATAAAATCTGAATTTTAATAGAATTTCGGAAATATCGGCTTGTAATTTTGGTCCTATTAAAAGAGTTTCGTTCATGCTTAGGCCTTTCGAACCCTTAATCGAGGGGTTAAAAACCACCCGGAGTTTAGTCGTTGATTTGTCAAGACGAAGGACTCCGTGATGTGGTAAATAAGAGCATAACTGAGGTCTAGGTTCGGATCTTGGAATTAAAGACATGTGCCCGTTTTTGAGATATTCTCTCGTAAAATCCGAGTACATACTATAGAAATTTGAATTTTTTATTAAGCGAGATTCGAGAGACAAAAATTGACGATAGGCCACTGAATATGTGTCTCCTAGGTCAGGAGGGTCAATGTGACGAAAAGGCAAATTTACAGTAAATCGGCCCGAAATATCTCTAGTGGCAGTTTTTTGGAAAATCTCTTCACATCTTTTTTCTTCGGGTGAGAGAAACGTTTTTGACTTAATTGATTCTAGTTCCCAAAATCTGCGAATATTAAAGTCGAGAGACTGCTCACAGGAAGTAAAGTAAGAATTGACTTGAGGTGAAATATTTATGTTTTGAGTTTGGCCCATCAAGACCCACCCAAAAACTGTCTCAAAAGCGGAGGGTAGGCCGTGAGGTCCTGGAATTCGTCCTGATTGGACGATTTCTGTGTAAAGTTGTGCACCTAAGAGTAAGTCAATTGGACCAGGGTTGTAAAATTGATTATCTGCAAGCTTTAGATTTGAAATATGACTCCAATTGGATGAATCTACCTGTATTGAGGGCATATTCGAACAGAGTTTCGGTAAAACGAAGACTTGAATAGAAAAGGTAGGCTCTTGTTGGCCTAGGGCTCGAATAGTGCAAGTAGAAATGCCGTTAGTGGCCGATGAAGATTGATTTAGTCCCAGAACAGGGATCGAAATTTTGTTTCTTGGCAAGCCTAACCTGTTAAGACAAGCTTCGCTTATCAGGTTAGCTTGGCTACCGCTGTCCAGAAGTGCTCGGACAGGTTGGTAGTTACCCCGACTATCCAGTACCTCTAATTTTATAGTCGCTAGAAGCACTGTCGTCCGGGGCGTCAAGGTGGATAACGAAGAGTATTGATTTGTAGATGTATTTGGATTCGAATTGATTTGAATTGAATTTGAACTGGGTTGAACAAAACTAGGGTTCTGTTGGCTAAGAATTGAATTTGAATTCTGGTACGATAAGTTTGTGCCTGTGCTTGGCACGGCCACTTGATTTGAATTAAAACTTTGATTTAAGTTCGAATTTTGATTTGAATTTTGGCTTGAATTAACAAAGGATTGACTTGAATTCTGACGGATTGAATCTGTCGTTTGCGATAGATGAATAAGACTATGGTGCCTATGTCGACATACCCTGCAGTTGTAGGTACTACTGCAGTCGATTACTTGATGATTTGAACGTAAACAGTTGATACATAACGATTGTTGTTTTACATAAGTAAAACGATCTGAAGGAGATTTGGAGATAAAAACACCACACTGCGAGAGTGGATGAAAAGAATTATTGCATAATTTGCACTTATAGGGTTGTTGGTTTTGTCGAAATTGAATATTGGATTGTTTATTTGCTACTTGTGAGTGCGTATGCGCTAAAAAAATTGATGGAGGGCTTGATTTGTACTGATTATTTGAATAAGAATTATATTTTTGGTTACTAGAATTCGAATAATTTGGTTTTTGCTGTTTTGAAGTCGAAGGTTGCATTTGCGTATTTTGGGGAGATAGCTGTACTGTTTCAAGAGCACGGCATTGGTTAATAAGAAACTGAATTAGATTTTGATATGTTGGAATCTCGGTAGTACTATACTTTAATTCGAAAGCGGTTCTTGTGGTTTGATCGATTTTTGATAATAAAATTGAAAATAAACAAAAACACCACGACGTTACTGGAAATTCAAGATTTTCGAGCGCCGCAATATTCTCAGAAAAGGTATCTACCAAGACTCTAAGATCCTTTGCTGACTGGTTTCCCTTTAAAGAATTTGCATAGTAGATTGAGTTCCAGTAGGTACTGGCTAAAAGTCTTTTATTTTGATAGCGATCTGTTAATACCTTCCAGGCGATTGCGTAATTACTTGCCGTTAATTTTATAGAACTTAAAATATTAAGTGGTTCGCCCTCAAGGAAGGTTAACAAATGTTGAAATTTCCTTATATCGGAATAATTCGAGTTTTCGTGAACCAAACAAGAATAAACATCGTAAAAGGTTGGCCACTTTTTTACGTTTCCATTAAAGCAAGGTACCTTTAAAGGGCCCAGATCATCGCTACGTGAATAGTGTGAAGTTGCGGGGGTAAAATTTGAATGAACTGAATCGGAACATAAACTCGAAAAAAGAACTTTAGCTTGGTGGTAGAATAGATCCGTATCTTTCCTAATTTTGTCCTGTACTTCGAATTCATCATCGTCGTCGTCTTTCAAGAGACCTATGATGTCATTATGAATGTTTTTAAATTGTTCATAGTGATCATCTAACGATTCGTAAAACGCCTTAAAAATTGGCAAGGAAGAACTATCTGATTTAGCTTTTGTTCCCAAGTTATACGTTTCCGTAATACGAGATATTGAAACTTTGCGTTGATTCTCAAGCTTTTTTAACGACATATTGTTAATTTAAAAAAATAAAAAATATTTAAAAGGAATAAACTAACACTTGACCCCTATTGACTTTAATCAGTCCAAAAGAGTCTAACAAGCATATATTTTATTATCGATTTCTCGAATAAATGCAAAAACTTATCAACAGCTGTTATCCTAGGTCGCGATCTTTCTCCCAAGATAAATGCACACAAAACAACTTGTACCTACTACCGTTTCTCTTATTATTTACAGGTAAATACTAATTCTACTAGATGTGTTTGTTTACCTGTTAAATAAGAATAAAGCATTTAACTCACAAGCACTTTTGTTGTTTTGAATAACTATAACATATTATTTAAACAAATAACTATTATTTAAACAACTTTCGATTTTTGAATCAAAACAAACGACGTACGAAGTGCCAATTTCGGCTGCAATGAAATGTGGGTGGAGCCACCGTTAAGCCATGCAAGGGGGGACGGAACCTCCTTTCTAAACCGGACACGGCAACAAACGAGCCAAAATGGCGAGACGAAAATCTTAATATTTTTAGCAAACAAATTTTAAAAAACTATCTGGGTCGTGGGACCAGAAAATGTTGCTGTTTTGAGGGGTAGAGCTGCGGGACTGTAAGCGCTGGCCGTTTTATAAAATCTGGGTGCAAAAATCCTTAAAAGGACGATGTAAAAATATTAATTTTTCCGAGCCACACAAAGACAATATAGAGGATTGGCACTCACCTTTTCAGCTGTTTCCGTCGTCCAGAGGAGCTCCTCTCGCTGGCCCAGTCGTTGCAGTCGATCCACACTAGAATCACTTGTTTGTGTAATGGTTTAGTTTGATTTTCTAAGAATGTTATTGGATTTTTTGGTTAATAGAATTTATCACCATGCTGCGTGGTGATCTCGATAGAATACGACAGACGAATTCTTTTTTGGTTACGCCTTTTTGCGCAGATTCATTTTTCGTAGATGGCGCTGGCGTTTTGCTTGTGCCAATCAAATTGAAATTGTGTGGGTTTTCCGAATACGGGAATTTGGCGCAAAATTTGAATTTAAAATTAGAGTTGCACGAACAGCGATTAGAAATTTTAACACACGAAAAAAAGGGATCTCATGCTTTTAGACTTTGATCTTTACGTCTAATTTGAGTTATCATACCTTTGACAGTGGGAAAGAAGAATTTAGAGATCAGTTAAATGACTTGGTCGGGTTAATACCCTGAGAGTCTCTCGTTCTTGTATTGAGACACCGCAGCCTGCATAGGTAGAAGTTTTCCGAAAAATTTATGCATGGCTTCGGTAGTTCAGTGGTGGAATGTTTGCCTAGATAGCAAGAGGTCCCGGGTTGGATCCCCGGCCGAAGCAGAAAACTTTTTTCTTATTTTTCTTTCTTTAATTTCACTTGTTGTTTATAGTTTTACGTCCTTGCATTATTTGCAATTTGGTATTTGATGATAGATTCGGCAGTTGTGTTTATATGTATGGTTTCTTCTGAGGCCTCAGTAATACTTTCAGTCTCTATATGTTCCGATATCACATTTGTGTCATTACTTTGTTGAGATATTTCTATGTTGTTGTTTTTTTTGGGATTATTCGGGCACTTTGAAGCGATATGGCTATGGCTATATGGGAAAGAAAAATTCTGTATTCCTGATTGTCATGTGATATTAGGATTGAACTTGGTATGTCGAGATCTTCCGGGGGCGTTATGAAAAGTTGTCGCCGAAAACTTAAAATATGGCTATATTCTGGTTTCGATACGCCTATTCTTAGAAACGTAAGTAAAATTTGGTGAGGTTTCGTGGGGCATACATTTGACATTACAAGACGCTGTAATATGTATTTATTGAAGTCATTAATTGGGTTTTATTTTAAAATTTAACAAAAGAACGAAAGTATCTATGTGGCCGTCCAAAACGAAATGACCGTAACTGCGAAAAAATTAAGTTATTGGCACATTTGGACATATAATTGATCAAACTGTATCTTCAAAAGTCAAGAATCAAATGGGTTAATTTTATTTGACAAAATAATAGTGTTGCGTTTTACCGTTACTATGTAACACAAAAACTTTGAACACGATTTTCTTTTTCATGTATAACGCAGTTACGGCCATTTTACGGAGGACAGCAGTATGTGCAATTGAAAAATCTGAAATGGCAATAACTTAAAATCACTAGATTTTAAGTTTTTCTAAATTATTTTAATGGCATCTGTCAGGCTTTTGAATGGTTTATAAAATACGGGTTTAGAATTGTCTTAACCTTTTAACTTAAATTTATTTTATTTTAACCTATTGCTAAGAGCATATTAAATTAAAAACAACTTACTCCAATATAAGTTGTTCTTCCTTTGTCTCCTCTTCAGTCTTCATTTCGAAGTCATGTGGGTTTGACTTTATGCTGCTGGATGAAGAAGGCCAGAGATCTGGATCTGCTGGTCTGTAAAATTTTAGCATTTGATCTTCTTCTAACAGGGCGAAATTTTGAATAAATAATAGTGGTTTTGACATTTTATAAGTTTCTATATAGATATAAGAGCAAATAAAAATTATTGCAACCTAGTGACATGTTTTTAGGCAAGATTTCAGAATCGCTGCATTTTTGACATTTACATTGGGCTTCTACTTAAGGTTAAACTTAATATCATCAAATCATTTAATCAATAATTTTCAGTCTTCAAACACTAAATTAAAAACCGATCTCGGTGTCAACGCATCTTAGCTTTTTGCTGGTATTTCCTTTGTCTAGAGAACAAACTATGGTTTTCATTATTTCTTATCCAGAATTTTCAGATTAGCAAATAAGGTGTTACAAAAATAAAAAATTTACTCTTTTGATATTATTGCCCTTATATATTTAAGTCTGTGTTAAAAACTATCGAGTTGTAACAGCTTTTGTTGCAAAAAAAAGTGAAATGGCCTGAACGCAAATAAAATATTTATTTGTTTATTTAAACCACCATGTGCTTAATAGATCAGGCAAAATTCTACGATTTCCAAAAAATTGTACTTCTTTACCAAATTTTGTACACATATACAGTACCCTTCCACGCTTTCAAGAAACAACTTTGTTAAGTTTTTTGTTAACTTTTCTGTAGCGAAGAAGCGATTTACTAATATACGAAATTCGTACAAACATAAGTTTCTGATTTATTATATTTCTTCACAACCGGGACCACCCTGTATATACGGCCAACATTTTTTGAAAGCCGTTAAAATTTCTAATAAAATAATGTAATACATTATTACAATAGTTTTTCCAAAAAAATGGTGATTTAAAAAAAATATTTTCTGTTTTTTAATTCTCAAAAGCCGAAAACAAAAAAAGTTTTTGGGATCTCTCTACTACTAAAAAATCATTAAAAAAAGTTAAATACGCTACACGAAAAACACGACAAAAACAGAGCAAAATCGCATTTTCTTAAAGATATTGTATTGACTCGGCTTAATCAAATTTTCTTTAAAACCGTTTCAACTATTTAAATGAATTAAGCACCAGTTTATAGCAGGCTTATCTTGCCTTCACAAAAATTTTAAAAAAAATTATATGCAAGGATAAGCCGCACAGATATTCAGAAATATTAAAAATGCCTATTTGGTGTTTTTGATTTTATTTCAATTTTGACCGTTTTTACCCCATAACATTGCAATTTCTCCTGTGGATTTTATCTGGTAATACTTTTTTAATTTCTTATATATTTCTAAATAAAAAAATATTACATTTGTCTATCTGCGCGGTGGCACTCTATATGCAATTATTTATTCTAAAAGGCAATCTTTTTTGAAAAAGAGTACTTTTTTACTGTTTTCAACGTTTCAAAAATAACAATCAAGCTCCGGATCGGCATACATTTATGAAATTTGGTACAATTAACAAAAATATTATGGTTGATGAGCAAACTTATATAATTACCTGAAACTTTGCATACATGTCAAAATATTGCAATTTTTTTTTAAGATGTTAAAATGGACGTTTTTTTTCAATAGCAATAGCAACCTGAACCTACGTTCTTTAGTTGTTTCTATTAAAAACAGTAGGTTTATTATTATAACACGTATCGAAAGCTATATAAAAAACTAATAAGAACCGCTAAAAAACTTTATTATCATCGGAGAGTTGAGCAGGTAAATAACTCGGTGCGGGAATATTGGAGAATAATCAATGAACTGAGAGGGAAACATTCTAAAAATACATCTTTGAGCATCAACCCCAACCGAGCTTAACAACTTTTATTCCACGGTTGCCAGTAAACTAACAACCACTTTAAGATCCCAAAGAGACGCTCTCGGCTTTTTACCGCCATTTACTCCTTCCGAACCATTTGTGCTCACTCCAACAAACGCGCTTGAGGTGAAGCAGGTTATTAAAAGTATCAAGAAGCAGAACTCTTGTGGAACAGATAATTTATCTTTAAAGCTGTTTAAGAACCTCCCTGATATGGCACTTGCTTCTCTTGCAGAAGGGATTAATGAATCATTTAGTGCGGGAGTATTTCCCGACTGCTTGAAACTCGCTATAATCATACCTATTTTTAAGGGTGGTGAGCATGAAGATCCTTCAAACTATCGCCCAATTTCCATATTAACAACTCTCTCAAAGATAACTGAAAAGATAGTAAAGATCAGACTACTTTCATACCTGGAAAAAAACAACATCCTTATACCGGAGCAATTTGGTTTCAGAGAGCAGAGAGGTACGAGTGATGCAATCTTTGCATTCTTGGAAAGATTGTTTCTTTCTTTAAATGATGGGGAGGTGGCTGCGGCAGTGTTCTGTGATTTCTCGAAGGCATTTGATTGCGTGGATCATGGAATACTGCTGCAGAAACTTAACCATTATGGTATAGGCAGGGAGTTGAATTGGTTTCGGTCTTACCTTTCTGGGAGAAGCCAATTTGTAAGAATCTCAAACCAGAGAGATTCAGACACGTCAGACCTGACACATGGCGTTCCGCAAGGTTCTGACCTGGGACCTATTCTCTTCCTCCTGTATGTTAATGATCTGGCAAAATTGTCAATATTGGGGATGTTTGTGATCTTTGCTAATGACACCACGATTCTTTGGAAGCATAGTTCATCGGAGGCTCTCCAGACAATCATTGAGGCTGATTTAAAAAAGATCAAAGAGTGGTGCGATGCTAATCGATTGGTTTTTAATATTTCAAAAACAAATATCCTATCCTTTAAGTGTTCTTTGACTAATATAGCATTAGATAATAAGACTCTGGAGGAAAAATCGGTTACAAAATTCCTTGGTATTGGAAATTCGATACGCATATTCAGGAGCTAAATAGGCGATTATCAAGAGGTTGCTATATTGTGAGGAGTATCAGTGAGGAACTAGGAAAAAACACGGCACAAATAACTTACCATGCCCTGGTAGAATCCCATATAAGGTATGGTATTGCGTTCTGGGGCTTTTCAACTCAAGCTGCAGTTCAATCTGTTTTCGTGCTGCAAAAAAGAGCAGTCCGGTATATATGCCGAGCAGAATGCAGACAAAGTTGCAAACCACTATTTCTTCAAGAAAAATTGTTAACAGTTCCATGCATATTTATTTTAGAAACAGCCTGCCTTATTTTTAAAAAGTTTGAAGGATCTACTAGGGACACACACTATCATCTTAGAAACAATGATCTTCCATTGCCCATCCCCAAATCAACACTAACCAGAAACTCAGTCATTTACGAAAGTGTTAAGATTTTTAATAAGCTTCCAGAAGAAATAAAAAACATTGCAGTTTACAAAAACTTTCGGAAAGATCTTAAAAATTTTCTGGTTAGTAAGGCATTTTATTCGCTGCAAGAGTTCTACACCTCCGAATAGTTCCTTAATTTATTTCCTTCGCTTTATAATTTTATAAATGTGTTGTTATTTTTATGTATTTGTTCTATCTTTTATTATGGAACATATTTGTTTTTATTTTATTTAAAATTAATTATTTTTATTTTAAACTATACCAAATAGGTATGCATGATCGGTTTACTTTTTTATTTTATTTTTAATACTTTAGTACCTGACTTTCGCCTGCTAGATTGTTTATTGCGCTTATTGTGTTGTTTATTATTTATTACCTTATTTTGATTTTTATTTATTATGGATATTTATAATTGTTTTAATTTTATTTATCAATTTTTTTTATTTTATTTTTGGTATTTTTTTGTTTTGTTTCCTTTCTGGTTTTACCATCGTTTATCTTTGCTATTGTTGTTTACATGGTTAGTTTTCATTTTATTATTTGTAAGGTTAACTAAGGCTGTTTTAAGCATTTTTTTAAGTGTTTACCTTTTGGGTGAAAAATAGATAGGTTGATTCTTGCTTTGTCAATGGATTTTGTAAATTTCTGACAATAAAGCTTATTTTGAATTGAATTGAATAAATATAGTTATTGCCAGTTTAAAACTTTGAACGCGATTTTGTGTTTTACCTATAACGCAGTTCCGAGCATTTCGCGGAAGATCGCAATATGGGCAACTAAAAGACCTAAACTGGCAATAACTGAAAATCACTATATTTAAACCTAATGCGTTTTAATAGAGACAACTAAAGAACGTAGGTTCAGGTTGCTATCGACTCGGCGAGTTTTTCTAAAATATTTTAATGGTATCTGACAAGCAATTGAATGGCTTATAAAATACAGGTTAGAACTATTTTTGAACACCCTGTAAACCTATAGCTAACAGCGTAATCAATTAAAAGGAACTAACTCAAATGAGGTATCATCCAATTTAAGTTCTTCTTGCCTGATATCCTCTTCAGTTTTCATTTCGAAGTTATGTGGCTCCAACTTTATGCTGCTGGATGAAGAAGACAGGGGATCTGGATCTGCTGGTCTGAAAAATTTTAGCATTAGATCCTCCTGTAACAGAACGAAATTTTGAATTATAGTGGTTTTTACCCTCTATAAGTTTCTATATAGATATAAGAGCAAATAAAAATTATTGCACCCCAGTGACTTGTTTTTAGGCAATATTTCAGGATCATTGCATTTAACATTTATATTCGGCTTTTTCAGTCTTTAACCGCTTACTGTAATTTTAACTTGTAACCTTATTAACGCATCTTAGTCTTGTGCTAGTATCTTTCTCTTGAAGGCACTATGGGCAGTAACCTAAAGATGTAAGTAAAGGGAATTGTTTCTAGCCCAGACTAAAAATCCACTGTACGTTTTAAAGGATTTTTTAGGACAATTTTTTACTATTCACACTTTTTTAGAAAGAATAACTTTACAATTTAAGGAAAATATATAATTTTTGTGCTCCTGCTTGATTTCATCTTCAGCTTTTGTTTTGAAGTCTTAGTTCCAAATTCATGCTCACTGCAGACAATATAAGGTGTGGTGCAGGCAAGCTCTGAAATAACAGTAATGCGTCTAAAATTTCCAGTGTGCAGAAAAATCTAGATGACACATTTTCTAATGGTTTATCTTGAAGTTTAACATCTGTTATTTTACATTTAAATGACAGTATGTTTGTTTTTTGAATTTTAAAATATGATCCAGTCGACTATATCTCGACTTTATAAAAGATTCTTTATGCGTCATTGACCCATCTTTTAAGCACAAATTTAGTATTACTTTAATATGTTTATCTCGTTATTTTAATAAGGAGTAATAAGAAAGATACTTACAAAATAACACTAAATGTCTGCGATCCTCCTTGGTGTAACAAGTTTTAAAGGATTCTTTAAGACAATTTTTTACTATTCACACCTTTCTAGAAAGAGGGACTTTACAACTAAAGAAAAATATTTAATTTTTGCCAACATTCACGCATTAAAATAAAAAAGACACTTACTTAGATGAGCTTCCATCCAACGTAGGCTTCTCCTGCTTGATTTCATCTTTAGCTTTTATTTTGAAGTCTTTTAGTTCCAATTTCATGCTTACATCTTTATGTTGTGCAAGCATGTGTCTAGTTAAATTTTTTGTCAGTTTCGTTTTATATGTGCAATGCTGGCATGGATACCACGTAATCTCGTTTTCGTCTTTATGGATGTTCATGTGCTGTCGCAAGGAAGTCTTATATTTGGTCCTATAAGTACATTGTTCACATTGAAGCCACTCTACTTCACTCACGTCTTTATGTATTAGCATGTGGCTTTTTAAATCACCTTTGCGTTTCGTTTTATATGTGCAATGCTGGCATAGAACCCACTTAATCTCGTTTTCGTCTTTATGGATGATCATATGATTTTTTAAGTAATGTATAAATGTGGTCTTATAACTACACTCATCACAACGAAGCCACTCTACTTCACTTATGTCTTTATGTGTTAACATGTGTTTTGTTAAACTATATTTATATTTCGTTCTAAATTTGCAATGCTTGCATGGAAACCATATGACTCCGTTTTCATCTTTATGGATGATCATATGAGCTTTTAAGTAATGCTTATTTTTACCTCGAAAAGTACACTGCTCACACTGAAACTGATTATCTTTAGTGGCCTTTGATTCATATTTAAATTTATTTTCGATATTTAAAGAATTCAAGGTCTGGTAGCTGGAATCTAAAGGATCACCAATAAGGCATTGAGAAATATTTGAACTAGCTGAATCTTCTGGAGGACTGAAAGAAACAAAAACACTTTTAGTAATTGCCGCAACATACAATTTAAATAAATAAATATGTAGAGAGAAATGCCAGAGAGTTTTGCGCTTATACGTTAAGAATTAAAGGCGGTTGCCCACGGCGAGCGATGCTATAATATATAGTACATATTTTACAGGGCTATAACTATTATTATATTGTTACGGGTTCTCCACAACAATTAAAACTCGCAATTGTTGAAAACGATACGTCAATTTATTCCGACAAATTATGTACAAAAACACGCACTTAAACTTACTAATAACTTGCTAATAATTCACTACTTTAATACGCCTATTAACTTCGCGTTAACATCTAGCGATCACTACCATTGGTTATCTCTGACTGACTGCCTGGTGCGCGACCCCGGCCCTATAAATAGGATCGTCCATCTCTCTCGAACTTTCCGGCAGCGTTCGACGTCCGGAAAGTTCTCGTATTATTGCGACCGCAAGTCACAGATAACGCAACTAAAACCTAGACTAAGAATACAACCTTAAGATAAATCAACCTAATACTACACTAAACCTAAATAAATTCCAATTATAAAATTTAAATAACTTAAATTTGTAACAATATAATAGCCTGAAATATGTTAAATATAATAGCGTTGCCCCCGGTATTGTAAGATATATTATAGCATCGCTCGCCGTGGGCAACCGCCTCGATGCCAAATTTAGCAGCTGCAGAAAGCAGTAAGTGACTATTTGATCGTCAATGTTATGGTAATGGGCAGTATCTAACTTATTATCTAGTAGCTGCTGTTTTCCGAAACTAATAAAGAATATATATTAAGTAATGCATGTAAAAAGTAATATCTTTAAAAAAAAAGTTCGGTTGGAATTTTTCTATAAATATATTTTTCTTTTTAATCTATTTTTTATGGGTCGTCTAACAACTGCTGAATTATTTAAAAAAATAGGAAGATCAATTTTCTTTCCTTTAAAGTTAATATGTAAACGGGTTTTATTTAAAAATTTAACAAAAGATTGAGTTATTAGCATAGTTGGACATATAATTGATCAAACTATATCTTCAAAAGTCATGAAACATATGGGTTCATTTTATTTGTTAAAATAACAGTGTTGCATTTTACCGTTATTATGTAATACAACACTTTGAACACAATTTTCTTTTTCACGTTTAACGCAGCTACGGCCATTTTACGAAAGACAGCAGTATGTGCAATTGAAAAAGCTGAAATGGCAATAACTTAAAATCTACTACTACTATGTCGGGTTAGAACGTTTTTCTACGTTGTCCGACGCCTATTCTCCACCTCCTTCGATCCTGACAATTATCTTCTGTCAGATTTTTTTGACTCATTGATAGTCTAGTTTAGGACGCCCTATTTTTCTGCTCCCTATTGGTTGCCATTCTAGGACCTGCTTTGGTAATCTTTCCTCGTTCATCCGTTGTACATGGCCGTACTATATCAGTTGTTTTTTAGTGATGTCATCCGTTATGCTTCCCTCGATTCCCATTCTTTATTTTATGATCTCATTTCTTATGTGATCTATTCTAGATATTCTCATTGATCTTCTTATTGTATCCATTTCGACACTTTCCATTTTTGTTTTGTATTTTTCTGTTACGCGACTAGTCTCTATTCCATACAACAGCGTGCTTTTCACCATTATTTCATATATGTTAAATTTTACATTCTCTTTTATCTCTCTGCTCCATAAAGTACTGTTAAAACATCCCATAACCTTTTTTGCTTTTACTATTCTTTTTTCCAATTCTCTACAGTCTGTTCCTGTCTTATTAAAGGTGACACCCAAGTATACATACTCATTTCATGGAGATATTGTTTGTCCATTTTCTAGTACTAACTCACTGGATTCGTTTCCAATACATAAGTACTGTGTCTTGTCCACGTTCACTGTTAATCCCCACTTTTGGTATTCTTCTGTTAACTTTCTCATCATATACTCCATGTCTTCTTTATCATTAGCCACAATTCGTCAGCAAACTGTAGTGTGTATATGGTAAATCGGTCGTTAAGTTGTATTCCCATGCCGTACACTTTACGTTTCCAGTTTTTTAGAGCTACTGCGATATATATTTTAAAAAGTGTTGGAGAGATACAACATCCCTGTCTTAAGCCTTTTGTATAGTTCTTTTATCGCTTGTATGTATGTATGATTGATATTAGTTTGCTCTAACACTGTCCATAATTTTTCTACTGGAACGGTATCATATGCTTTTTGTAGATCCAAAGGTAACATGAGTCTCTATATTTCTCAATTACTTGTTTAAGACAAAAAACATTATCACTACAAGATCTGTCTGCACGAAACCCACTTTGCTCTTCTTCTTCTTCTTGTTCATGAAAATCATTCTCTATTAGATCTCTAAGAATCCTACCGAACAATCTACTTAGAGTACTGGTTACTGAAATTCCTCTGTAATTGTTGCAATCCAGCTTGCTTCCTTTTTTATGTATTAAGGATATAAATGCAATTTTCCAATCATTAGGTACTGGATGTCCGTTTATGCATTGATTGATAATATATGTGAGATTTTCGAGTAGTTTCTCTGATCCATATTTGAGCATTTCAGCATATATTCCCCCAGGTCCGCTAGCTTTTCCGGATTTAAGCTTTTTAATATTATTCATTATCATTTCTTTTTCGATGATTACTGCCAGCAGTCCCTTGTAGTGTTCTGTCCATTGTTCTGGTTTGATTATCTGGATGTTTACTTTTTCTTTTGTTGGGTTTTTTAATGTAGAAATGAATTTCCATACTTCAGAACTCTGCCTACCTCCTACGTGTGTATTTATGTCGTGGCACTTGCGCTAGAACATTTAATTTTTTTCTGTGCGTATCAAATTTCTTAGCTGTCTTCTGGTTTCCCTGTAGATTTCTAGGTCTCCTTGCTCTTTAGTACTGAGCCATTTCAAGTGTGTGCGTTTTTTCTCTTTGACCATTTCCTGTATTTTGTCCGTCCACCATATCTTCCTCTTATTTCTATTATCTTGGTATCCAACAGCTTCGTTGCTTGCTTCCTTCAAGCTTTTTATTATGTTTGTATATATCTCTTTAAATGAGTGATTTGTGTTTATTAATTTTTCATCTAATCGGTTCTGATACAATCTTTGAGTACTTTCGATTTGTAGACTTCTAAAGTTGTATTTTTGATTATCTTCGATGCATTCTAGGTTTTCATTTTCTCTAATACTTTCGTCCTTATTTGTTTTTCTTAAAGGGAATAATATTTTTGCTTTTACCAGATGGTGGTCAGATCCACAGGTAACACCACGAAGTGCTCGCACATCATACCACTTTAATTGCGATATTAAAATCACTGTATTTTAAGTTTTTCTAAATTATTTTAATGGCATCAGACAAGCTATTGAATGGTTTACAAAATATGGGTTTAGAATTATTTTAACCTTTTAACTTAAATTTATTTTATTTTAACACCCTGTATACCTATTCCTAACAGCATATTAAATTAAAAGCAACTTACACAGATGAACTGTCATCCAATATAAGTTCTTCTTGCTTAATCTCCTCTTCAGTCTTCATTTCGAAGTCATATGGTTCTGACTTTATGCTGCTGGTTGAAGAAGGCAAGAGATCTGTATCTGCTTGGCTGTAAAATTTTAGCATTTGATCTTCTTGTAATAGGACAAAATTTTGAATAAATAATAGTGATTTTGACATTTTATAGGTTTCTATATAGATATAAGAGCAAATAAAAATTATTTCAACTCAGTGACATGTTTTTAAGCAAGATTTGAGAATCGCTTCATTTTTATCAGGCTTCTACTTACACTTAATATTGTCATGTATGTAATTTAGGTATGCTATCATTTAATCAATAATTTTCAGTCTTCAAATACTAAATTAAAAACCGATCTCGCTGTCAACGGATCTTAGCCTTGTGCTGGCATTCTCTTTGTCTACAGCATTTAATTTAGTCTTTTTATTTTAACCATACTATAAATAGCATATATTTAGAAAGATCGCAATATGTGCAACTAAAAAACCTAAACTGGCAATAATTGAAAATCATTATATTTAAACCTACTGCTTTTTAATAGACAACTAAAGAACATAGGTTCAGGTTGGTTTTTCTAAAATATTTTAATGATATCTGAAAAGCAGTTAAATGGCTTATAAAATACAGGTTAGAATTATTTTTTAAATACCCTGTATACCTATAGCTAACAGCGTAATAAATTAAAAGGAACTTACTTAGATAAGGTTTCGTCCAATTTAAGTTCTTCTTGCTTGATATCCTCTTCAGTTTTCATTTCGAAGTCATATGGTTTCAACTTTATGCCGCTGGATAAAGAAGACAGGGGATCTGGATCTGCTGGTCTGAAAAATTTTAGCATTTGATCCTCTTGTAATAGAACGTAATTTTAAATAATAGTGGTTTTTACCATTTATAAGTTTCTATATAGATATAAGAGCAAATAAAAATTATTTAATTCGAGTGACTGGTTTTTAGGCAATATTTCAGGATCGCTGCATTTAACATTTATAATCGCTTTTTCAGTCTTTAAACACTTACTGTAATTTTAACTTATGACCGATTCTGGTGTCAACACATCTTAGTCTTGTGCTAGTGTCTTTCTCTTTAAACCACTATGGCTTAGAGCTTTCACTGCATAAGGCGGGAACATAAAGTAAAACTAGGGGGGTTGTTTCTAGCCCAGACTAAAAATCCACGGTATTTTTTAAAGCATTCTTTTGGGCAATTCTTTACTATTCACACCTCTTTAGAAAGAGGGACTTTACAACTAAAGGAAAATATCTAATTCTTGTGGACTTCTACACACTAAAATAATAAAGGCACTTACTTAGCTGAGCTACCATCCAACGTAGGCTTCTCCTGCTTGATCTCATCTTCAGCTTTTATTTTGAAATCTTTTAGTTCCAAATTCATGCTGGCTGCAGACAATATGAGGTGTGGTTCAGTCAAGCTATGAAATAATAAAAAATTTGCAGTGTAGAGAAAAATCTTGAGGACACCTTTTTTAATGGTCAATCTTGAAGTTCAACATCTGTTATTTTACATTTAAATGTCAGTATGTTTATCTTTTTAATATTAAAATATGACTCAGTCGACTATATGGACTTGGATCTTCATAATATTTTTGCCTGATTTAACGATATTTTAAGCATACATTTAGCATTTATTTTGTATGTCTCTTTCTTTTGATGAGGAGTACAAAATTTATACAAAATATCTGCTTAAAATATAGGTAAATAAGGCATTAAATACAGCCATGTTGGGGGCAGTGTTGCCAGACTTTTTTGACGACTTTACTTCAACTAGTGACAAAAACCCTTCATATCCTTCAAAACAGTAAGGGGTGCGTGGTCGACACCAAACCAAAAAAAAACTTGTACTATGAACAATTTTTTTTAAATAAAAATGGAATAAAAAAACCAAACAAATAACAGACTTATAACTTAAATCATAAATTAAAAAAATATATATATATTTTTTTTTTTTTTACGGTTAAGCGCACTCGCAAGGAGGTCCCTATCACGCTCGAGAAGCGGCCAGTGCGCGAAAATGTTGGTGTGTGTTGGTTTTGAAACGGTTCAGGTTGTAACCTGCAGGGAAAACTGTCGCAGGGAGTTTATTCCACAGCGATGCTGTTCTCCAGAGATATGAATTCTGATATAATGAGGTTCTTGGTGCCTCTATTTTGACAGTAAATTGATGGTTACCGTCTGTTTGACGTGTTCGCCTAGTAGGTGCTACTCCCGGGGGGATCATACGTGCCAACTCTTCAGAGCATTTTCCGTGATAATACCTGTAGAATAGAGATAGATCGCCCACAGTTCTTCGATGTTCGAGACTATCCAAACTATGGGTAAGTGCGGGGTCATTGATCAGCTTGATAGCTCGTTTTTGCACGGTGTTCAAAAGCATTAAGGTATGTTTGGGTGCCGCACTCCATATATGTGAGCAGTACTCCATAGTTGGTCGAATCTGGGCTTTGTAGAGTGTCAGCAGTTGGCTTGGTGTATACAGATGTCTTGTACGAAATAGCACCCCAAGCTTTTGGGACGCCCTTTTAGCTATATCTGCCACGTGACTGTGCCAAGACATGTTGGTCTCTGCAGTGACTCCTAAGATGTTCAACTGGCTCTGCAATGTGACAGCACTTCCAGATAGCATGATGTTTGGCTCACCGGTGCTGGTCTTTTTTGAAAACAGGGCTGCTTGGGTTTTCTGCGCGTTGAACTGTACAAGGTTTTTGTTGCCCCAGTCCTCTATTATCTCCAGGTCGTTATTTATCTGCGATATTTGAGTTTGTCTAAGATGATGGAATTCACGTGCGGATAGACACTGAGTGGGTGGTATGACTGAGGAGACTACATTGCCATCATCTGCAAAGCAATAAAGTGGATTTACTGTTTTATCTATGAGGTCATTTATGTAAATCAGAAAAAGTGTTGGCGAAAGGATTGCTCCCTGTGGCACACCAGCATTTATTTGGTAAGAGTTGGAGTTCCGGCCATCCAGTGCAACATAAATGGATCTATCCTTAAGGTAACTTTCAAACCAAGTGCAAAGTTTCGGCGACAATCCCATTGCTTTAAGCTTGTTGAGCAGATTTTCATGCCAGACTTTATCGAATGCTTTTGATATATCTAAGGCAATTGTTCTTGTTTCGCCCCGTAACTCAATCGCTTTTTGCCATAAATGAGTGACGTATGTAAGTAAATCGCCAGTTGACCTATATTTTCGAAATCCGTATTGCTTGTCGTTGATAAGTTTGTACTTTTCCAAGTACTTGGTTAGGTGATTGTTCACAACTCTTTCCATTACTTTTGATATCACCGGAAGTAGAGCAATTGGTCTATAGTTTAACGGATCTGTCTTTTTTCCTTTCTTTGGAATAGGCTGTACTGCGGCAGACTTCCATGATGATGGATATACTCCTTGCCTGTAAGATAAATTGAATAATTTAGCGAAAGTTGGGGTGAGTTCGTTAGCACAATTTTTGAGTACTATCGCGGGAATGCCATCTGGACCCATTGCTTTGTTTGTATCCAACTTTTTAAGGGATTTTCGTATTTCTCTGTGACAAAAGGGTACCTCTGGCATACTGTGGGAAACCCTTTCAATGAACGGTGGAGTTTTTCCATTTGGCACTGTTAGGTTTGAGTTGGAGGAAAAGATTTTGACCAGCATATTGGCTTTTTCCTCTGATGTTGTGGCTGAGTGAGTATTTTTATCTGTAAGTGGTGGTATGGATGACTTGGTGAAGTTTGATCCAACGGCTTTTGCAAGAGACCAAAAGGACCTAGAACTACTTGGACAATTTGGCGGCGTCAATAGTAATTTTGCAACTATTTCTGGCTTCTATAAATTCTGTGTGGTTTTGAGCGGTTTGTTGTCGTTTCCAAAGGTTATATGCTCTGTGTTTTTTCTGTACAGCCGTTTGACACTGGCTGTTGAACCAAGGTTTTGCATTAGCTCTGCTTTTTATTGTATGTGGGATATATGCATCCATTCCAGATAAGATTACTTTTGTTATTTCATTACAGCAAATAGTGGGATCAGCTGTTTTAAAGCAAACTTCTTGCCATGGAAAATCCAGGTAAAACTGTTTAAGGTCATTCCATTTTGCCGATTTATAGTGCCACATTTTACGAGGAAGTGATTGTTGGCTTGGCGGTATGAACATTTCGCACTTTGTTCTTATAAGTTTATGATCGGATGAACCAAGTGGGGGATCTACTTGAATTGTGTACAAGTCAGGATTTGTAGTTAGGAACAAGTCTAAAAGCGCTGCAAATTCACCCCTTTCTGAGATACGGGTAGGTTCATCGACAAGCTGCGTTAGACCACAACTTATGGCAAAAGCTTCTGCTTCCCTGCCTTCATTATCTGTTTTGTTGTGGTATTTTAGCCAGGGTATATTGTGGACGTTGAAATCGCCTAAAAAAACAATTTCCGCATGTGGGTAGTTAGACTGTATATTATCACAGTTTTCGGATAATGTCGCAAAAAAGTTTTGATACTCGGTGTTACTTGGCGGTTGGTAGAGGCAGCAAATGAACTTGGTCGATGACTTTGAGGTGAATTTCAGCCATATGATATCGAGGTTCGCTGGTTCTAGCTTCTCCTCTCGATGACATGAAAGGTCATTTTTAATGTACACACATTTAAATTTACCTACAAAAGTTAAGTTTGCTAAAATTATTGGAATATTTGCAAAATATATAACTTTGCCTCAAAATAGTCAAAATCCTTCAAATTTGGATTAAAACCTTCACTCCTTCAGTAGTCAAAATTTTTGTTCACAAACCTTCATATTGAAGGAAAACCTTCAAATCTGGCAACACTGGTTGGAGGGGTGGACAGGAAGCACGGTCCGTAAATAAACCGGTTGTCTGGTAACTCCCAGCCAATAAGAACTCGGCAGCCTATGACGCGGCAATATGCCTGCTCCACGATCAATAAAGAGAGACCTATACGTTATATTATGAGAGAAATAAAGATAGATGCCGCAAAAATACCAAAATTTATCAAAATAATTTAAAAATGTATGATAAAATTCCAACAGTTTTATAAATATCAGATTCAGGACACGATTATAAATACTTTTCCTAAGTTAATTCGACTCTCTTGTTCATATTAATTTAACTTTTTTCGCCGAACACTAAAGCAATATTGATTTTTTTATGGATAGGAGGTAATTAAAATGAGTTTTTTTTTGAGAAATTTTATCAAAACAATTAAAAGAAAGGAAATTGAAATGACATTAAGTCAATGGCAGTAAGTCCACCAATGCATGCTCACCCCGATTCAAAAAACGATGATGCTGCATTTAAAACCGGTGCAAATCCATGGCCCATCACGTGATGCGTTTTTTGAATCGGGGTGGGCATGCATTGGTGGACTTACTGCCATTGACTTAAAGTCATTTCAATTTCCTTTCTTTTAATTGTTTTGATAAAATGTCTCAAAAAAAAACTCATTTTAATTACCTCCTATCCATAAAAAAATCAATAGAGGGTATTAGGGAACATTCATAATAGTTATTTAAACAACAAGGTTTGAAAACGACTCTTTGCACACGATCGAGACAGTTTGGTGTCTACAAGTCGAGGGAGTGTGCAAAGACGTTTTCAAACGAGTTTTTTACAATATGCTTTATACGACTGCTAATAAAGAAAGAAAAATCAAATTTTAATTTAACTTGTTTTTATTTCCGACATTTTTACAACAAAACATACGAGCAGTGACGGTTGCTACGGAACTAAGCCAACTTATATTGATGGGTGACAACAACAAAAATCACAATGACGGGAGACCCGTATGCAGAAATGACATAGGCGTGCGCAAAAATAACATAAGCGTGTGCAAAACGTTTTGCACACAGCGTGCGCAAACGCCCATTTTCAGATCGTGTTCTCCGTGCGCAAAAGCCCCTTTTACAAGACTGTCGTATAAAAATTACATAACGCAAATTCAGGATTTTTGATCCCCCCTTGACGGATTTCATGAAAAATTTTAATAAAAATACATTGGCTGTAACGTTAATATTCCTTCCCTCCTGCTTGAGCATTATACAGGGTGTCCTAAGTTCAGTATCCACTATTGCTAACTTTTTCATTATTAAAGATAGATAGAAGTTTACATTGGCAAACTAGTAGAGTTTTTGATGCTCTTTAAGATGCTCAAATACAAAAAATCGAACATTGAGTTTTCGAGTTTTTTCAAAAAACTGTGGCCTTAAAAAAAGTAAAAAAAATTTTGGGCGCCAATTTGTGGCCTATTAAAATGCGTTGTGTGACATTTGTGACAGCTTAAAGACGTTGCCGCCATTTTGTGACACTGTAATTAGGATAGTGACAATTCGCCAACTTGTGACACAACAACACCATTGAATAATTAAACCAATATCTGGAAGCAGAACTGTATTTTCCAGCTAGGTAAAACATTGATATGCCCGGTAACTTTTATACAGTGGAGAAGGGGGGGTTCAGAAATAAGAAAATTTTAAGTGCGCCACATTATTTAATACCAATGTTTTACAAAGAAGATCTTAAATAAAATACAGTTCAACCCAAACGTTGTAGCTAAACAATGAAATTCTACCTACTTCCGAGGCTTCCAGAGTATTTGTGTAATTAAAAAAAACCCAAAAAAAATTGACCAATAAACGAGATAAAACTCTAAAAGATTTTTAACTGAATCAAAATGACAAAACTAGAAGCACTTTACAGGTAGATGGACTCCTTTAACAGGTCATAGTGTACCTACATCTGAGTCAGTAGCGTAGGACTCAATTATATGAATGATTGTTAAAAAAAAAATATATATATACTTCCAAAATCGTTCCATCATAGGAGAGATCTAGACCAAATATCTGCTGTCATCATTCTACGTTGGGTAGAATGAGACAGACAGCAACCCAGTCCGAGATCCACCCCATGAGGTAAAAATGTGTGACGAAACCGCTAGAAACAAAATATAATCTCATCTCTCTTTTGTCTCCGCAAAGTTGGTCATTGGGTTGTACAAATAACAAAGAAATTTAGTTCATCTTGTATATTTTGATTGTAAAACTTGAGAAAAATACCAAACAAGTCAGGGCCAAAATAGCAAGGCACTTTAAATAGGGCCAAAATAGCAAGGCACTTTAAATTTGACAGTAAAATTATCTTAAATAAGTGAAATGAAGGAAAACAAGTCGATGTAGTAAATATGCCGCAAAACCAGGGTTATGACGTCATACCTTATCTTGCGTTTACAAGAAATGTTGAAATTATACTGTGAAAACTTATATATGAAAAGATTACATCTAAATTATATTAAAAAAAATTTATATATGAGAAAAAAATTATAGTTAAGGCTTGCTCCTACCTTGGTCCTTGATTATTTTGTGTATAAATGTGTTTTATTTTGTAAACCTGGATGTGTTGTCCTGTTGTCTCACCACTGCTCTCGGGTCTCCTGCTCTGCTCGCGCCTTCCCTCGTGCCCGCTTAGCACATGATGTTAGGCCAGCACTTTGGTCTTAAAGGTTGTGGGATTCTTGCCCGAGCGTAGAACCCTGTGGAAAATGAAATGTTTCAGTTTCCTGGAATTCGTCAATTTTGCACGAAGTTACCCTACACAGTAACTTAAATCGAGAACCCCATGTCGACTCAATAAAATAAAGCAGATTTAAGCAGATGAACTAAAATAACCCTACGTACCTTTCCCAGGGTTAGAACTGGCTCGTCCGGCTTCCCACCAGCGTCCAGCACCGCTGCCGATGGAATGGACAGGGCTGTAGACAAAGGAGAAAAACAATATATAGTTTTTATCCAACACGTGGTTAAAAGAAAAATATAAAAACGCCAAAAATTCCCCACGTCTTTTGTCAAAAAAAATACATTTCACACGAAAAATAATTACAATTTGGGAGGCAATTATTATCTTGAAGAGTCCTCAAATAATAAAAAAAATGAAAAAATAAAATCGAACTTACCAATGCTCTTTCCGTACAAATGGCGTAGGCCGACTTAAAATTCCCCTCAAAAGGGTGCGAGCGTCACTCCAGATACGCCTAGACACGACGGACTCACTTCCACAGTTTCTGGGATATCTCCTACAATCGCTGTAGTGCCAATCACCAAAAACAAAGGCGATCCCAGAAACTGTTGTCGACCCAGCCAAAATTCGTTAGCAAGAGAGACAAAGCACTTCGTCGAGAATACCAGAATAATCAAGTGGCCGGAAACCGTTTTGTAAATTTGGTGGGGAGTGGGGACGGTAAAACGCAATAGTACCAACCTACTCTTCCCGGTGAAATTCAAATAAAGGATGCAAACCTATTTATAAAAAACTTTTCCGCCAAAAATAAATCTCTACATTCAGTGGCAAGACTGGAAGAAAAACCCGGGGTTTTCAAAGTAACCAATGAGGAGATACAGCAATAGTTCTATACAGGTATATAGGGGCAGCACCGACCAAGTGGACATTGCAATTAGGTAAAACGTACATTGAGGTGTTGTCGGATCTATTTCCACGGTTGGAATTTTTATAACAAGGACGTCGAGACACCCTCCATACACATTATTAATATTCGAACACTCAACCAATTCCCATATGAGTAAAGCTATACTGAGCGCAAAATTTAGTTGCACTCCAGTTACAGTCTTCGTCAAAAGTTTCCTTCGCTCTTTATAAATGTTTTCTCTAATATTCAAATGGTTTAACGCCATTTTTGTAAAACATTTCTACAGTAATAAAGTTGTTTCTGAACCTGAACCCAAAAATACACACTGAACTATTGCTTAAAGGCACAAGAGTGTTCAGATGTTAACTCACACGATTTCGTTTATTCTTTTAGTCTTGGTTTTTATCCCTCGTTTATCTCCCCTTTACCAAAGTGCATAACTCGTATTTATTTTATCCTTTCCCTATCAAATTAATAAAGATATCAAAGTGGCGGAGCCTCGGTTGTTCCTGGTCGACCCAAATATGTTTTCGTATTATCAAAACTAGTTAATCCGTGAAGGATATGAGGTTCGGATTGTCCCAATATCCTCGAAATAAACGTAAGGGAATGAAATGTTCATCTAAATGTTTCCTTCCTGTTACTGAAACCATTTGTGATGCGGCAACGCCGCCATTCCCCAGCATAACAGCTGTTTAACTTTATGTACGTCAAGTAAACGACGAAACTGCAGAAATAAACAAAACAACCAAAAGTTTTATGTGATTTTCCCGAAACCTGTGATCCTAAATTCCAATTACGATGTCCAGATAATGCGATGTGCGTAGTGTCCACAGTAATTCGATGGAATGCCTCCTTTTAAGGTAACTTCCTAGACACTATATAACCTCCAAACCTAGCTCTATAAAATACCCTTACTTTGTGTACAGAAAGACGAATCAAAGAGCCTTGATTATTTACCTAAATAAACAAATATGTAACGTTGTCTTAAACGTAAAAATGACACGTTACAAAACATAAAACTAATTTTAATTTAAACATCCTGCATTTTATAATATTCAAAAATTCTACCAGTTTGCCAATTAAAATTTTTGTCTATTTTTAATAATAACAAAGTTAGCAATGGTGGACTTTTAACTTAAAACACTCAGTATATAATTTAAGAATGGTCCTCATCAGTTTTGCTTTTAAATCATATTGCAAGTAACAAAAAACTATACCTATCTAATTATAGAATAGTTTTTCTTTAACTTTTTTACTGTTTTTCGACTCTCATCAGTCCCTGTATCATCAAGCTTTCGTTTCATTGTGGATTCATTTTGCTTTTTGGTATTTATTTATCATCACTTTTTGTTTTACAAATAAATTTACAAATTTATATGGAATAGAAATATTTGTTTTAAATTTAAAATTGGCACCATGCAATTTTATGAACCATTTGTCCATTTTGTTAACATTTTCTTTCCATGATGGTAAAGGCTCAGTTAAGCCTCCAAAAGAAAGGCTTTGCACCCAAGATAACATGGCATATGATGCATGTTGAGGGAACTCATTGTGATGCTTTTGTTCTAAAATCTTGCAATATAAACTAAACCATCTTTTTCTAAAATCCCTTTTAGTTAGTCTTTAAAACATTTATAGCAAGCACGGAACAGGTATAAACACGACTTACAAGACGACAAGACCCAAAATTTCCTGGCAAAAGACAAAATTACGCTATAAACAGCGTTTGACTGCTGTTTCCTAGGAAAACTGTGACGTAGCTCTGACGTCATGGCCGTCATGACACCGAGTTACCAGACAACCGGTTTATTTAATGACCGTGAACAGGAAGGGCCAAACATATGCCGTATTCCATTGGGCAAATGAGTGCAGCACTAGTGCACAACTGGCTCGGTGTTTGCATTCCATTGACATGCACTTTTTCAGTTTTCGTATTCCATTGAGGAACTTATGAATTCAGTTTTGCACTGAGTGCGGCTTTTTTGACACCGGCTCTGAGGGCTCGTGCCGCACCGAAAACTTTTTCCCGCCATTAATTTTAAACGCTTATTATTGCCGTGGGACGTAAACATGAGTGAAAATAAAGTTGTTAGCGATTTTTTATTATTTTCTTCGCTGCTAAGTAGTAGCAGCGATGAAGATGAAGAAGAACAGTTCTGTGCAATAAAAACAATAAGAACGGAAACCCCAAAAATAAAAAACTTTATTGAAAATGTGGTTTACCGATTGAACAACAAACAGGTAAGTAGATTTGTATGGATTTGGTTGACTGGGGCCCTGGGGCTAATTTTCCGACAGTTGGGGTTTTCTGGCAGCTATGATTATAAGTAAAAATAAATGTATTTTTTAGTTCAAGAAACACTTTCGGCTCGAGGTGACTGCAGAATTTCTCATAAATAAATTCAAGTAGCCTCAATTTTGTCCAAAAAAAGCACAAGGGGGACGAAACCCCATTAGCGCTGAGGCACATGTCTTGCCATTTTTATGGTATGTTAAAACACCCTTACGTTTAGCTGTTAGGTTAGGTTATGTTCTTGTTGAATGGAAATTTGTTCAAAAATATTTTCTTCAAAAACTTTTTTGAACAATTTACCTTATGAAAAAAAAATGACTTTCAAAGAAAATGTTTTTAAACAAAAAAATTTTAATAAAATGTTTTCAAACAATTTTTTGTTTGAAGGAAATGTTTTTAAACAATTTTCCTTTTCAAGAAAATGTTATTGAAGTATTAATATTACTTTCGAACAAATGGATTTTGACAACAACATGTTTTTGACCAAATTCCGCAAGGCAGGAAAGTTAGGTTTAGTTGAAAGAAACTTGTGAAATATTATATATGTATACAAGGTGTTTCGAATACTTATGTTCAAATTTTGGGAGCATAAAGTACACTTCTGGTAAGGGTTTTTTGAAAAACAAGCGCGAAATATAGATAACTACTTTATCTGTTGGTATACGAGCACAAGCCTGCATTCAACAAGGAGGTGGGCATTTTTAAAATATTCTTTTTAACTTTTTTTAAATAAAATCATTATTTATTTATTTGACGAATTTTATTTATCTTAGGATAATATTTATCGGCATGTAACTTTGAAACAAATAAAAATGGATATCGTCGTTGGCCTGATAAAACTACAGGTTGTGTGACATTTTTTTCAAAAATGAGATTTTTGCATAATCAATTTGCCCTATTCATAATGGATATACTATAAAAAATTATTTGCAAGAAAATGTTATATTAACGTTGCTTAAAGCAAGAATAAAAAAGAAGTTCTACAGCTCATAATGGCATACCACACTAAAGTCACTATATCACGATGTTAGGAACTTCGTGATATAGTGACCTTATACCACACGAGTGCGATTTTTCATTTTCCGCGTGTTCCATTGAAACTGCACTCGGTGCAAATTTTTGACAGCACCGTTTCAGTGTCAGTGTACCACCAGTGCTGCACTCATTTTCCCAATGGAATACGGCATTAATCAGGGGTATTTTTTTCCATTACTGTTTTGAATTTGTTATGTAATTTTAAAAAATAAATCGTGCAACAGAAATTTTTTTGTAAATATTAAATTAAAAATAAAAAAACAGCAAACTGCTAAATCTACTTGTACCTACTAGTCGCAGTTAGGTACAAAATTGATAGGTAAACCTATAATGTATAACAAAGCGCACTTACTAAATTATACAGTTTTGTATTTTCATGAATCAGGTTATTGGATAATTTAGTACCCAACTGCGACTAGTAGTTACAAGTAGATTTAGCAGTTGGGTGTTTTTTTATTTTAAAAAAAGTTTTATTTCCAACTTTTAGGTTTAATTCTTATTTAGCCTTATAAAAAGCACTATGCATTTACCATTCATTTAGTATTACCCAAAAAGTACGTGTAGATTTTCTACGGACGCGAGTGTTACTTTCCATTGAGTGAAGGTGGGGGAGGAGAGAGGAAGGAGAAAATCATCATCACTCTATATTTGTGAAAGTTATAGCTATGACTTTTACTAATAAGGAGGGTGGGGAGGAAAGAGGAAGAGGTAGAGGGAAACTAGTAAAATGGTGTTGGAAAAAAGTCTAAAAGCGCGTGCAGAAAATGTTTTTTTAAATCGCCCTATATTTGATAAAATTATGTGAATATGTTTTTTTAAGAGGGTGGGGGGAAATGACAGGATGGGAGATGGGTGAGAGCAGGGAGGACTACAAAGTAATTACACTAAACTAGAGAACATTTGCAATGGGTTATCAAAGGCATTTCATTAAAATCGCCTGAAATATAGGTAATTTATATGCATTAAAGCCAACATCATGTGATAAAATGGCGTCTGACGATCGTCATATTGACTCCTGTTTAAAAAAATATAGTCTATAGCACCTTTGGTATCAGTAGCAATTCAACGACAGCATTTTCATCAAAATTGGTTAAGCCATTTAACCTCTAGCGCGACACGAACATACATATTTACATAAATACATATCCCAAATGGAAAACATTACCCTTCCTTTCGGTTCATTGCTGCAGTTGGATAAAAAGGCGACACAGGGGAAACTTAAGAAAACATACACAACTGTTTCGTCATACCTATTAAAAAAAACTTTGGGAACATCTTTACAGCAATTCACAACCACGGTATTTAAACTCTATACAGTAGGGCATTGGTAAGGAGCTTTCGTAAAGTTGCCAGTCTGTGGAAGTAAAACTTCTCTTTCTATCCAACAGTCCAATTGAAAAAAAGACAGATAAAGAAAAGCAATCATTAGAAAGAGAGGTTTATTTCCAAGTAGTGGATTCAGAACTACCAATATTTTCCCTATCATATAGAGGCTAAATACTGTGGTCGACAACAGCCAAATTTAGGATAATTAGGGGGGTGGAAACCTTAGGGGGGTGGAAACCTAATTTAAGGGGGGTCTGGGCCCTCTTTTGCCCTCTGACGTCGCAGCTGACTAAATAGCATTTACAATTTAAAAATTGGTGAAATATCCAGTATGTAAAATGTTAAAAAAAAACCTTTGAAATCTGCTATTTTAACTTTTGGTGACCATACCTATGTTCGGCCTTTTGTGCAAAATGAAAATGTCTATCTGCTTTTTTGTTGACCCAAGAGAACTTTTGTATTCAATCATCAAAGTTTCTTTAATATGGTTTTTTTAATATGGTTTTTTTAATTGGTTTTGATGTAAATTAAGGCTTTTTAGGCCCAGACACCTTTTGTTTTTGGTTGGCAATTTTTTTTAGGTAGGTAGTGGGCCTTGCATCCTTCTACTGCAAGCACCAGTGGGTCAATTTTGGCTCAGATTTATTTCCCTCCGTTTTGTCTGGCTTTTTATTTAAAATTAGGCTTTTTTATCTTTGACATCCTCCTGTGTCATAAACAAAAGCAATGACTGCTTTTTCATAAAAACAACTTTCAAAAAGCTGGCTTTTAACAACAGTTTTGCATAGCAAGTCAATCTTTAGAAATTTTCCTTGGAAAAAAATGTGTTGACAAAAAAAAAAGGTTTTTACCCTCGATTTTGGTCGAACTTTCTACCTAAAATTTAGCTGCTTGCTCCAATAGCGACTATTGAAAAGCAGTTTAAAAAATAGCATCCCATCACTGCTACCTTCACATGGTACTTGGTGTTTCTAATCTAACCTAACCTGTGATGCCCTCAACCGAGCCCTTGACTATCCATTTTTAAAAATTAAAAGTAGGTTTGGGTATTCTATGCAGTTGGAAACACTGGCCCATGAGCCCACTACCCAACTTAGTAGGCACACACATACATTCATAGTAAATATAATTGCTACTCTATCCCACATATTCTGTCCTTTAAAAAATGACTTACATCTGGGGGCTTGGACTCTCAGTCTAGTAGTATAGTAAATAAAAACTAAGACACTGCTTACTGCTTATCTCAATTCAATTTCTTGATTTCTATGAGATAGTGTCTGTCCTGAGAAAGTCCCAAGACTACCAAGCTTCAACCTACTAATGCTTCTGTAGTTCAATGAGATCGCGTCTGTCCTGAGACGTCCACCCAAGTTTCTTCAACCTACTAAACAAAACCAATTTTAAAGAATGCTTTTTGAGGTTAGTTCTTTGAAATCAAACTCAAAATGGCTACCAGTTATTTTAAAAGGTAAAGATATTTTCCACAACTGTTTAGGACAACGCATGAGTCTGTTCACTAACTAATAAAAATTCTGGAAATTTCTAACACCCCAGTTTCCACCAAGCACCACGACCTATATACGACAAGACGCTAGCGCTACCAAGTCCACTTCCAATCCCTGGTTTCGCATGCGTAGATCTACCAATATTATTTACCTCATGTATTAGAATCGATGTACAGGGTGATTTTCACTTGAATGATTCTAACCACATGAAAATAGAAAGTTTCAAAAACCTAACCTAACGAAACCTAATCAGATCTAACCGAACCGAACCAAAGCAAACTAAACCAATATTTTTTTTCAAAAAAAAAACTTTCCTGACTTCCTACCTGGGATGCTAGAGGATGTGAATCCGAACCGGACCGTACCGAACCGAACCTATCCAAACCTAACCCTACCCAACTAAACCTAATTAGCAGTACGTGTTGTAGTTTAGTTTGGTTAGGTTAGGTTTGGTTCAGTTTAGTTAGGTTCGGTTTGGTTCGGTTCGGATTCACATCCTCTAGGATCCCGGGCAGGAAGTCAGGAAAGTTTTTTTTTTTGAAAAAATTATTGGTTCAGTTTCCTTCGGTTCGGTTAGATTTGATTAGGTTTTGTTAGGTTAGGTTTTTGAAACTATTTTCATGTGGTTAGAATCATTCAAGTGAAAATCACCCTGTAGGCATCTATTCTAAGACATGAGGTAAATAATATTGGTAGATCTGCGCTTGCGAAGCCAGGGATCACAGTACACGGACCGCAAAGCGGTAGTATAGACACTCGGACTTTCCCGCCAAAAACTATTGAAAAAAGGGCCAGCTATTAGAGGGCGTGCAAAATTACAGATTTCTGTACTTTGACAGGGTGTCAGCCGCCTAGCGACCTATCGCCATTTTCATTTTTCGTACTCTTTGTTCTTGTGTGGAAGTTCTCTTCGAAGCTTTTTTTGTTAATTTGTGTTTTTTCAGTGATTTTATAGACTTTTTTTGGACTTTTTTAGTTTTATAAGACTCTTTTGTTTAAGTATAACTGTTTGTTCAAACAGAAGGTATGATGTAATGTCAACAATTTCTTTGTTACTTACAAAAGAAGTGTGATTTAAATCCCTTAACAAATTTTATATTTTTTTTTGCATTGGGATCAAATGAGCACTACTTTTTACAGTGGCGTAGCTAGAAACTGGCAATGGGAGGTTTTGCCATGCCACCTCAACCATTTTCCGAGTTTTTCCAAAAATTTTCCTCGTTTTTCCCAGTTTTTAACTAGGTTTCCCAAACATCTCCCGAGTTTTCCTAAATTTTTTAAAAATTTTCCGATAAACACTTTTTCCTAGTTTTTCCGATTATTTCCCGAGTTTTTTCTAAATATTTCAAGAGTTTTCCGAATATATTCCGAGTTTTCCGAAAATTTTCCGAGTTTTTCAGAATATTTTGTTATTTTTGTTATAACTTTTCATGAAAGGAAAAAGACAGATTTTATGTATTATTAAACTAATATTTTGGTAAAAAATTAAAAATAGTTAAATTGGCCTCTCTGTGAAAAGCTTTTCCTTATAACTTTCTTGCGCCTTCACCAATAGGTATAATAGGGTAAAACTTGGTAAATCAAATTGTCTTCAACCCAAGTTTTTTTTCATAAATTGTATTGTATTGTATCTATATCTATAAGTACTTATATTATTTTCTCCAGTTGAATATTTTTCTATTGCTATTAGTACTCTCATTGGCCAACGGGGGGAGTTTTGACCCCCAAACCCCCCCCCCCCTGGCTACGCCACGGCTTTCTAGGTTATTTTAAATATCAAGATTATATTAATGTTTTAATATTATTTAATGACTCTTTTAAGTTAGTAAGTTTAATCACAGAATAACTAGGCTTGCACCCTTTATATTTTTGTTAGTAATCATTAATGTGTTTCATATATATCTTTTTATAATATACTTACTATGCTAAGATAAAATACTTTTTATTCAATCCTATTTTTAATGACAATCAGCTTACTGGTGGAAAAATTTCGGAACTGAAACCGGTTTTTTCAACTATGCATGTGCTACTCTCTTTTTTAATTTATTCTCTTTATTGTTCCTTTCGGCTCAAGAGAAACGAATTTCCAAAAGAAGCGAGTGACACATGCGCAGTTGATCGGTTTGAGTTCGTCCGCATTAGCTCACGCATAAATGCTGGTTGTCCATAGAGCGTATAAGCGGCGCGGATTTATCCTTTCCCAGGCTCTGGTTGGTTGATTTAAAAATTTCAACCAATCAAAGCCCGACAAAAAAAAATCCGCGCGGATAATATGCTCTCTGGACAGCCGGTTTAAAAGACTCATAGAAATAACGCTCATCCCCTGCACTAAAAGTGCTCCAAAAAATTACGCTCAACTCCCGCACTAAGTGTAGTTCGACCGGCCAGCTATTAGAGGGCGCTGACCAAAACTAAAAACAGTTATAAAAAATTTACAAGGCAGTTTCCGTACTACCGACCTGCGGTCTGTTTACTGTGCCAGGGATTGAAAGTGGACTTGGTAGCGCTAGCGTCTTGTGAGGGTGGTGCACCAAGGCATGCCCACCCACGGTGGATAGAATAGACCGGTGGATTCTGTGTGGGTGCGTGAATGAGTGTCCATGTCCTTTGTGTCTCCATTTTAAAAAATTTTAAAATCCTTAAATATTAAAAAAAAAAATTATCCATCCTTGTTAAATAACAAAGGGTAAGTGATCCTAGAATACAGATAGCAACGCATATTTTTGAATAAAAATGACGAATTCGCGAAAACGATTAGAGCCAACGCGGCGCGGCCATGATGAATAACGGTAATGACGGTCGAAAAGACGAAATTGAAAAACCAAATGACAAAGTAAAGGAGGTGCTTTTTTACAATAATAAGAGCGTGGGGCCCTTCATGGTTTTTGTAGAAGGAAAAGAGATAGGTAAATATAGCCTACTGAGAATTGCCAAAAAGATATTGCAACTTAAATTGACGGATGTTATCAGCTTCAAGGTTAAAGGTAGAAACCGGGTGGGCGTAATTTTTAGAAATTTTAAAGGGGCAAATGATTTTATTAGAACCCAGATCGACAAGGGCATATTTAATGCCTTCATTCCGTACAATTTAATAAATATAATTTTTATCAAATTATAACCGAACCTACGAGGGTCACAGACGCGACTTCAAAGTTGTTGGATGTTTTGGTAACTAATAAAACTAATTTTGTCTGTGAACCAGAAGTAATTAGAATTGATGACATTTCCGATCACAGGCTAGTGAAATGTAAGTTAAGGGTAGATAAGACGCGCAGTTCAATAAGATACCGTACTTACAGAGATTTTAAATATTTTAATAATAGGGCGTTTAATGAGGATCTAAAGAGTTTTAATTGGGACTATTTATATTCTCTTAATAGTGTTAACGAAATGGTGGATTTTTTTAACAAATCAGTTCTCAGCCTTTTTGATAAGCATGCGCCAATTAAAACCTCAAAATTAACGAAACATCCTGCGCCATGGCTCACTGAGAACATGAGATTTATGATGAAATTAAGGCAAAAGGCTCTTTCTAAATATAAGAAACATAAATCTGATGCTAATTGGCAATCATACAAAGACTTACGTAATCTAGTCCTAACTTCTGTAAGAAATGAAAAAAAAGCATATCTTAATTTTAAATTTCTAAACGGATCCTAAACAGTTTTGGAAAACTATAAAATATCTAAATATAAATTCCAAGCCCGAGTCCAGCCCTGACAAACTTGGTAGTGTCGAGGATTTTAGAAATTTTTTTGTAAACAATATTCCACAATCAAATCCAGGCAATTTTTATTTAACGCAATACCAAGGGCTAAAGTATTCCCCTACCTTAAGTGAATTTAATTTTCAAGAAGTCACTGACGAAAAAATACAAAAAATAATTTTAAAAATTAAATCGAATGCGACAGGTCATGATGGCATAAATCTAAAAATGATCTTACTTTTAACTCCGTACCTGATCGCTCATATTACCTTTATTATTAATAAGTGCATACAAACAAAAAGAGTCCCTTCCCAGTGGAAACTTGCAAATGTCTTACCAGTTGCAAAAAAGTCTATACCTTTAGAACTAAACGATTTTAGGCCTATAAGTATCTTGCCAACTACGTCCAAAATTTTAGAAAAACTCCTTTTTGAACAATTATTGTATCACCTGGAACAAAACAATATCTTGCCGTCCACACAGTCTGGCTTTAGGGCCAATCATAGTACAACCACAGCTTTGCTTAAGGTAACTGATGATGTTTTACAGGCTTCAGATCAGGGTAAATGTACTTGCTTGGTTCTTCTAGACTACAGCAAGGCATTTGATACTTTGATCCATAAAATATTACTTACAAAGCTTGGCTACTTTGGTTTGAGTCTTGAAGCGATTGATATGTTGGCAGACTACTTTAGCGAAAGGTTACAAAGAGTTGTTTTTAGTGGCCAGTGTTCTACAACCTCATTGCAGGAAAGGGGAGTACCACAAGGGAGTATTTTAGGCCCGCTAATTTTTACTTTATACACAGCTGATTTCCAAATTTTTTTAAAGCATATGTCTGGCCATCAGTTTGCCGATGACTACCAGCTTCAATTTTCTTTTCACAAAACACAAGTTGAAACGGCGAAAAATAAAATTAACGAAGATCTTGCTACAATCCAAAGAGTGTCACAACAACACGGACTTATTCTAAATGCAACAAAAACGCAAGCAATCATCTTTGGTAATACCAGAAAACAATGCATTGAAAATGGGTTTAAAATTTCTATTGATCAAACTGAAATTGAGTTTAGTGACTGTGTTAAAAACTTAGGCATTATGATAGATTATGACTTAAAATATGAATCTCATGTTTCTAAACTGATGCAAAAAAGTTACGGTAAACTTAAAATGTTGTATTTACATAAAAGCTACCTATCCACCAAAGTAAAACTTAGACTATGTGAATCTTTAATCCTCTCGCAGTTATCTTACTGCGACACTCTGTATTGGCCAGCACTTTTAGAGAAAGACAAAGTTAGTCTTCAAAAGCTACAAAATGCCTGTCTAAGATTTTCATATGGTGTACGTAAGTTTGACCACATTTCGCACTACTATACTGAGTCGGGGTGGCTCAGGCTTGATAAAAGATTCTTCTTGCACATGTGCACGATGGTGCACAAAATAAATATGACCCATCAGCCTAAATACTTGGTCAAAAAACTTATTAAAGGGTCGGACATCCACAACCGCCCAACACGACAGCAAACGTTGTATGTTGTTCCCAGGCATAGGACTACCATGTTTCGCAGGTGCTTTTGCTATGTTGCATCTAAATGCTATAACTCGATTACTTTTAAAATAAAAAGCTGCAAAACATTGCTTACATTCAAAATATCTCTAAAAAATTATTTAAGAACGCGTAATTTGAAATCAATTTACGTAACACAATAATAGTTTGTACCTCTTGGTTATACTGAAGGTCTGAATGAGAGAGACCACTTTTGCATGAAATGAAATGAAATGGAAATTGATACTTAGTAATTATATTTATATATATTTTTTCTGATTAGTTAATTAATGAATGTAACTTTTTTTTAATGAAAATTACTTAGGTTAGCGTTCATGTTTTTTTTAAGTTTTTTTTAAGTGGTTAGATAGAATAGCTATGCTAGATCTCGCCACTTTTTGTAGCTATTATGTAATTTACCAATCGCTAAATCTTATAAATAAAGGCTTTTTGAATTGAATTGAATTGACATGCAGAGGGGTGGTTCGCGGGGTGGATGCGTCCTTCTCGGATGAGGAGATTCTTTCGGCGAGCCGCACACACTGCAAAATTTTAAGTATCCGTAGATTTAGTCGAAAAGACAAGAAAAACCAATACATGGGTAAAAACAGGAAAAATGCTTTTTACATTTGAAGGGCTACTAATGCCCACAGAACTCTCAATTTTGGAGCTACCTATGAGGGTTTCTCCTTACATCCCTCCGCTCATGCAGTGTTTCAAGTGCCTGCGCTTTGGACATACGTCAAAGCTTTGCAAGGCTACAAAGAAATCCTGCCAGAACTGTGGGGGTTGTCATGAGGAGGTCTCAGAGGATGAACAACCAATTTGCTCTACTTATTGTTCATTTTGTAAAAACAACACACACAGAGCCACATCACGACAATGTCCTGAATTCACCAGACAATCTAATATAAAAAAGACAATGGCCTTAGAAAAACTGACTTTCTTCGAGGCAAGCATTAGGTACCCCCAGAGAACCCAGTACCAGTACAACCCGGGCAGCTTTCCGCCCCTCACGCGGGGGAGGGGGACGGTTGCAGAACGGGAGGCTGGTAAAGCAACGCAAATACAACATACACAAAGTCAAAAAAGAACAGGCGAGGACACAAATCCAAACAGGAAAAAAAGAGTGAGAGAGGAGGGCGGCTATGATAAGGGGGGTCATGAAGCCTGCCTCCTCTCTCATTCAGGAAGAAGCGGAACTGCCAGAGCCCATTACTGGGCTTCTCTGGGGTGCCTGGGGAGCGGCCCGGAAGGCCTGTTCAGACTTTACTTTTTCCACTCCTGTGCCTAGCATGAACACAACTATAGATCAAAATATGGAAGTAACTGAAGACTCAAAAAACAAAGAAATTAGAGAAACATTAGAAAGAAATTTAGTTAAGAGTAACTTAATTTCATTTATTCGGGAGTCTGAACCTGATGCTATTCTTCTAAACGAAACATGGCTAAAACAACATAAATTCTGTAATATCAAATCATATCAAATAATCAGGCTGGATAGAACTGATGGATATGGCGGCATAGCTACATTAATAAAAAATAATCTCAATATAGATCAGATATGTCTCTAATGGCGACTCCAGATTCCATTTAACAATAGTACAAGTTAATGATACCAATATTGTCAATATTTATGCTGCTACGAATGTTGAGGATTTTGAAAACAGACTAGCACATACATTAAATCTTCTCGAAGGTAGATCGATTGTAATGGGTGACTTGAACGCTCATAGCAGAGTTTGGGGGAGTGTTAGGGAAAATAGACAAGGAACAATAACACTGAAACTGATAGAAGAACACAGTCTGGTTTTGTTGAACGATGGTAGACCAACTCGCTTTCAAAGACCCGGAGAGAATCCAAGCCCGGTGGATTTGACTCTGGTGTCCTCCAACATAAGTAGCGAAACACATTGGGACATAATTCAAGACTGTGAAGGCAGTGATCACTTCCCCACATTCTGTGATGTAAATAGGAAGGACCCCATAACCAATCGAAATACCAAGAGCTCTCTCAAATATCATTTGAGAAAAGCGGATTGGAAAATTTTTAACCAAACAGCAGAAAACAAATTTGAAATTTGAAATTCACTTGTCCGAGGTGGCTAAAGAAACTCTTCCACAATTTTTTTTTTATAATAAACCAATAAAAATAGGAAACCCATGGTGGGACCAGGAGTGCTCCAACAAGATTAAGGAACGAAGGGAAGCAATAAGAATTTTTAAAGAACAACCAAACATGGAAAACTATCTCAATCTAAAGAACAAAATAGCTTCAACTAAAAGATTTTTAAAATAAAAAAAGAAACTGGAATTTCGGAATTTCTGTGCGGGTCTGAATAGAAATTCCAATATGAAAGAGGTCTGGGGTACTTTCCGGAGTTTCTCCCGAATCCATGACAACAAAAAACTAACACAAAAGCCTAAAGAAGAAATGGCCGAGAGAATCTTGGATGGACTCACACCAGTCGATTTCAACCCCGATTTTCAACTTAGAAATGAAGAAAACAACAGCATGGAATTTACAATGGAAGAATTGGAAGGATGTCTCAAGGATTAAAAAAGGTCACTGCCCCAGGACTGGATTTGATAACTTACTCTATGATTTTTAACCTACCAAAAATAGCTTTGATAGCTCTAGTTTGTATTTTTAACAGGGTCAGATTAGGAGAATGTATCCCGACCAAATGGAAACAACAATTAATTGTCGCTATTCCCAAACCAAACAAAGATTTGCAGGATCCTGAAAACTATAGACCCATAAGTCTTGGTTCATGTATCATTAAAATACTAGAAACTATAATAAGAAATAAAATTGATTGGTTCCTTGAGAACAAAAGATTCTTTTCAGTATACCAGATGGGTTTTCGCAAGGGTATGGGAATAAGCGATGACTTGGCGTATCTAACCTCATATATTCAGACAGCCTTCTGTCAAAACCAGTCGGTAGTGGGTGTCTTCCTGGACATCAAAAGTGCCTATGACAGTGTCAGAGTCGGGGTGCTCTATGATCTGCTTGCCGAGGCTGATATTCCAATCCCTATCTGTAACATCATATATAAACTCATCAACAACAGACAAGTATTTATTAAAGACAGAAAGACAGAAAAGGTAACATCCTCGGTCCTAGAGAAGCCACTATGGGGCTCATCCAGGGGTCTCCACTAAGTCCTATATTATTCAATATTTACATTAAAAATAATGGCCTATGCTGATGACCTTGTAATCTTCTGCAAAGGTGATAATGTCACACAAATGACTCAAAATATAAACAAGGCCCTAAACAAAATAAATAACTTTCTCTTTTCACAAAATTTGAAACTATCAGAGCAAAAATGTGAGGCGATCTGGTTTAGGAGGGGCAGATCGCGGATCATTCCACCAGACATTTTAATAGACAACAAAAAAATTCATTTTAGGGATAATGTGAAATATCTTGGAATTACTTTGCAGAAAAATCTTAAATGGGACATACATATAAACAACATAATCACCAAGGCCAAAAAAAGACTGAATTTGGTAAAGGCTTTCTGTGGAACTTGGTGGGGCGCAGACCCCAAAACTTTAAAAATAGCTTTCGACGGGTTGGTCAGGTCACACCTAGATTTTGGCACGACCTTCATTGAACCCACATCACAAAAAAACTTAAATAAGCTGGATATAATTTTACACCAGGGTCTACGATTAATAACAGCATGTATGAGAACAACTCCAATCTTGGCACTTTATGGGGAGACGGCTACTGTCGATTTGGCAACCAGAAGAAAAGTTCTGGCCCAGAAACTAATTACAAAAGCAGCTAGTATAAAAAATAACCCAATAGTTAACATCTTAAAAGATTATAAAAACATTATTAGTAATAAAAACTTAGAACTCTCCAAAACTTCAACTCTTCTCAAAACATATATAGAAATGGACGACCAATTAAAACTTTTAAGGACAACCAACTGTTTTCCATGTTATCAAGAGGAATATAACATCCAATTACAAGAAATCGATATCATAGACCTAAATATTAGTAAGAACATAAACCTAGCAAAAACAGAATTTTTAGAAAAAATAGACAAATATAGAAACACATTTACATTTATATACACGGATGCATCAAAAACAGGGAAAAAAGTAGGGTACGGAGTACACATACCTAGTATAAAATTCAACTACTCTGGGAGACTGCCAGAGGACATCAATATATGCACCGCAGAAATGGTGGCTATATATGAAGGTCTGAGGTTTTGTGTGGAAAAAAACATAAACAACATCATGGTATTTACAGACAAAGAGTGCTATTGAAAAGTTGGGAAGGAACAGAATGGACGTAAGACAAGATTTCATTACTTTAAGTACGAGAACAATTGTGGCTCTATGGAGACAAAATACTCAGGTCAAACTAGCCTGGATTCCAGGACATTGTGGCATAGGAGGGAATGAGGATGCTGACAAACTGGCCAATATAGGAAGAATTCTAAATATACCAAAACAACTATACCAAGGAGCATATTTAACTCAATCAAAAAAGCATTACAATCTTTAAACAAAAATGGAAAGAGAAAATTAAAGAGAAAAGGTCTTGGTATGGTTCTACACAAACAGAATTCCCTACCAAACCATGGTATTTAACTTTTACAGATAGAAGACACATAACTACTATCTGCAGAATTCGCACAGGACATTGTCTGAATCTCCCCTCTGTGAATGCGGACGGGTGGAGGATTTAAATCATTTATTTTTTGAATGTCCAATAAATGAAATTCGAAATTTTAACATTTATAAGGCACTCGCAGAACCTATGGGGGGCCCCATTTCTTTAGAATCGGTTTTAAGTCATATTACTTTGAGAAAAAGCAACCTCATTATGCAATTTTTAGATATAAATAGGATTAAGCTGTAAAAAGCAAATTTGTCTACAATTAATATAATTTCTTTTTAGGTTGCTAATCTGCGTTTTGTTTTTTGGGATCGCTAACCCCGATCCTTTTGATCTGTTGTATTTTGTCTAAGAGTGAATGAAAGAATGGAGTGAATGAGGAAAAAAAATCAAATAAATTTAGATAAAGTCAATAGAAATTTAACAACGAAAAAAAAAAGAATATTACTGAAGAACAGAAGAAAAAGAAAAACAGAAGAAAGAAGACTGAAGAGAGAAAAAAGAAGATATCTGAAGATAGAAGACTGATTAAAAAGAGAAATTAGAATAAAGGGGGAAAAAAAGAAAATGATAAAAAATCTGAAAAAAAAAATAGAAAAAGAAATCTACAAAGATTTAAAAATACCCACTAGATAGATACCTACTTATATCACAAACCAAAAAACGGATCCACAGAGATTTGAAAAGAAATAGAGAGATAATTGGAGGATAGAGAGAAACAAGATATACAGAAGTATAAAGTAAGGGCCTCAAGTGGTTACAAAACCAGCCTTTCTTGAAGCCCACGGTATCGATCTGGCTAACTGTCCTAGAAGGACAAAGCCAACCCAAGTAGCAAGGGGTCATCAAATGACGTCTTTTTTTCGTCGAAAAGTGGTCATTTGGATGACCAGCAGGTCATCTACCAAAAAATGTCTTTAAGGCGTCAGTCTTTTCGCCGTGTAGGGTTTGACGTCTTGAACACGTCATATATTGGTCACTACCCACACGGCACACTTTGTCCAAGGGACATACACTCATGCTCACATAGATGGTGCCCTAGTCAGTACTTGACCAGATTTATACGAGATTTGGGGGTATGTTTTTAAAATAAAGTAAATATTAAATCAATCAAACTTCGAGACTTCTGTCACCTCCAGGTGGGGATGTCTAAGTCTAGGTTTAGGCCTATTTTGATCTGTACCTGTTCCAGGACTTCCAGGCAGTGTTGCCAACCCTACGGATTTATCTGTAGATCTACGGATTTTGGACTTCGATCTCCGATGTCCGATTTTGGATCCAAATCTACAGATTTTTGGCAATTTTACTAAAAAACGACAAACATAGAAACACAACGGTGGCCGCGCCTCATTCCTCCTTATCAGTCCTCAGTAGGGACCTATTGCAATAGTGCCAGGCACAAATTGTGCCGGGTACTATATTGACAGTTTCTCATTTTAAGAACAGCTGTGTCCTTTCAAAATTAGGCCTTTGTGTATTATACGAGCCGGATTTAAAAGTGACGCCACTATTAATGGAAAAACGACGGGATTTATAAATTCGACTTTGATGTGTCAATTTTGAAAGATCAACTGTCAGTTTGTAATGCGAAACTATTAATATAGTGCCCGGCACAATTTGTGTCTGGTACTATTGCAATAGGTCCTTATTATCTATACTTTTTTTTCTACATTTTAATCATTTTGTAAAAAGATTTTGCTAGGATCAGTGACCTTATTTTTCTAGACATCTAGCGGACGGTCGTTGTAACATTATTTAGAACGAATTGTAATACTTCGCGCGTTGTTTGATGGGGAGTCAAACAATGCTTCGCGCCACGAAAGTTAAACTATGTTTTACGTTATGTATGTTGCACTAGAAAATATTAGTGTTTGTAGGTACCTTAACTAAATAAAAAAGGTTAAAAAAGTAAGTACTTTTTATTTCTTCTAATTATAACGGTTTAAAAAAATGGCGGCACTGCAAAAAAGTTTATTTGGATCCGTTGGAACGGAGCAGTAGGTACCGTACCGTTCTCGTGCAATTCCGAACCAAAAAAGTTGTCACTGTCAAAAAAAGAAAAAAATCAAACCAATATAAACTTTTTAATTGTAAAAAAAGCACTTTTTTTTATTTTTAGTCTGAACCTACGGATTTCTACAGATATTTCGCGTTCACGCTACGGATTTTCGCTTTCCAATAGTTGGCAACACTGCTTCCAGGTCTAAGTTTCCTTCACTTTTTTCAACTGCAGGGAATATTTCATATTATATTCAGAAGAGTTTAAAAAAGTCATAAATGGGTCACTGATGTTCTGTTTTGGTCCCAAATACGTCATATTGCTAACGTCTTTAAAACGTCTAAAAATGACGTCATTTTGGGTGTGTCTTTTGAACGTCATTTAAAGGTCAATTTCACGTCAGGTTAGAGACGTCAATGGTCATTAAAAATGACCTTTTTTTGACGTTTAAAAAAACGTGACCTTGCTACATGGGAATACTCTGGAACAGAACAGAACAGATTAGACTGGTGTTCGGATCTTATAAATATATGTCGAATTTTAACGTCACTGGTGGTCCGGTTCGGAAAATCCGCTGTTTACGTCCATTGAGCGTATCCTTCCGCGCGGATTTATTTTCAACGAACCAGTGTATACTGTGCATATAAACCTAGGGAGGCCAGTTGGCCACTTCCCAATTGCCAAAAAAAAGAATGACAAGTGAAATAAAACAAACAATTAATTTTTCCGCGCCAAAGGCCAAAAATTTGGTACCAAATGCAAAAGTTTTGGTTATTTTCAAAATTATTTGTATTGCATTCAGAAATGTTAATGGATCAGTTTGTCACTGAAATGTACTCATTTCATGTATGACAAGACATTTTGATCTAAAAATATAGATATTGGTATTACACATTTATTTAACAATATATTTATATGACAAAAGTCGAACAATTAAACTTTACAATAAAACTGCCACTAAAATAAGTAGAATCCTGAACTAAGAAAAATACAGATAAATTCAATTAAAAAGAAATAGGCTCTTTTATTTTATATTAAAAAACACTAATCCTAACTTTTCTTGGGGCCCATCGCACCGACTTTTAAAATTCCCTTTCTTAACTATGGATTGCTTTAATTTTAAGCATGCCTTATTCTTAAATTTGTTGCACCGAGCAAAAATCTTCTCTCCTTTGTTAAGATGCGGCCACCTTGTGACCCAATCAGGCAACGCCGCTGTTTGAACCAACAAAATTTTTAAACTATTAAAAAACAACAACACCCAGTACGTCCCAAAATAGTTTTGTCAAAACCCATCAATTTTCTGTGTCAAGTCGCCTTTAAAAATGTATTTACACGTTTACGGTTCCCCATCCAGCCCAGGACAAAATCCGCGCCCGGCCCAAAAATCTACTGCTCATAAGGCACAGGCCAATAAGGCACCTGCCCATAAAGCTCCTGTCGATAAGGCAGCGGCCCATACGATTCCGGCCCATAATTCACCGGCCCACCGGGATTTTTTTTTTCAATAGGCCCATACACCCCTGGGTACAACCAAAGGATTCAAAATTATAATGAAATTAGGGTAAAATGTAAAGGCAGAAAGGAAAATTGTCTTGTTACTTCATGCACTGCAGTTTAATTTAAATGCAAGGGTTTTCTTACACTGGTCAGTCCTATCCTACCCTTACCGCTGTACCTTCCAGGCTGTGAACAACAGTTAACCCAAAAATCGGACGAAAATACTGTAATAAAAATTAGATTCAACTTTATTTAAATTATTTTTCTTCCTTACAAATCTTTTTGTAATCCATACATAGGTATATCTTTTCACAAAAACATTGTGCCAAAAGAACCTAAATCTAGCCGTTATCTTGTGCAATAAAGTTTTGCAAAATCATTTTTATTTAAAAAAAAAAACATGTGTTTTACTTTATTTACTTAAAAAATACAAAATTCAATTTAATCAAAACACTCTGCTCATTTGTAGATATCAAAGTAGGTATTGTCAGTTGCTATGGCTATGCCAGACGGGTAACATTATGTGACCAGCATCTTATCTTTAAGCAGCTCTTAAGGAACAGTAAAGTCACGAAAAAAGGGGACTTAATTTTAACAACACTATGGAAGGAATAAGTCTGCCTTTAATTCGGAAATTTTACAAAATAAGGTATTCTTTAGGCTAAGAAACGGGAAAAAAAGTCGGTGCGATGGGCCCTTAGTACTTAAAAAATAAACAAAATTACTTAACAAATTTTACAATTTTCCAATACTCACAATCACATTTACAACAGGACTGGTACACACAATTTAATTATTTTGTGTTATTTAAATCTGTAATCAAATAAGATTAAAAAATTGTATATGATGATTCCTTGGTGCAAAGAAAATTTCATTTTTCGTTGTTTATTTCTGTTTCTAAATTGTTTGGCAGATTGTTGAAAAACTTTATAAATGCCTAAACTGGGCTTGTCTCTGTTAGTGATAATCTATGCTTCAGATAGTTGAGGTTACTCCATATTGTATTATGATATCTTGTTCAGGATAACGATAACAACTTTGTTATTCTCAGTGTCGATCACTTTCACATGTATGCCATAAAGACTATATGGAAAGCATAAAAAATCAAATGCATGATAGACAAAATTTCTGGAACTATGTAAATTCAAAAAAAGGTGGTATTCAATATCCCAAGTGCATGTCCTTTGAAGGCCATGAAACTGACAATCCACAGGAAGTTACAGAATTCTTTAGACAGCATTTTTCATTGGTATACTTAGAACTTAAGGATTCTTCTATTGATTTTAACTCTGTTTGTGAGAAATTTGTTACTGTGAACTCTGTAAAATTGTCCACATTGGATGTTTTTAACAAAATTGATTCTTTAAAGAAAAAATTAGGAATGGGTCCAGACGGATTACCAGTTTGTTTTCTGCAAAATTGTAAATATCTTTTGGCTGAGATTCTTTGTAAAATTTTTAACTTATCACTTAGTTCAGGGGTGTTTCCATCTGCTTGGAAAAAATCCTATGTTACACCTGTTTTTAAGGATGGGAATAGAGCAGACATTAAAAATTATAGAGCAATCTCTAAAAACTCTATAATAGCAAAAATTTTTGAGTCCCTAGTAGCAGACAGAGTGGTCCCCCTCTTTAAAAACATAATTATTACTGAACAACATGGATTCACAAAAGGGAGATCAACTGTGTCTAAGTTGCTGGTGTATATGAAGAAACTCTGTTGGGTGCCTTTGGGAGTAAGTATCAGGTGGATGCGATTTATACTGATTTCTCAAAGGCATTCGACAGGGTGGATCATAGCATTCTGCTAGCAAAACTGCAGGCATTGTTTGAGAGCAATTTAAGGGAGAGAAGGCAAACAGTCAAAATAAAAAATTACATCTCATCTGAAATTATAGTTACATCTGGGGTACCACAGGGCGGACATCTCTCAACTTTCCTTTTTAATGCCTTTATAAATGATATAAAAACCATCTTTGATGACACTTGTAAGTTTTTGGGATTCGCAGATGATTTTAAGATTATAGTCAAACCCAATGACTGTCAATCATTGCAAAATCAGCTCGGGGGTTTTTCCAGTTGGTGCAGAAACAATAATTTAGATTTAAACATAAAATCATCACATTTTCTAAACTTAAAAAGCCAATTGTGTTCAACTATACTATTAACTCAATGGAGATAGCAAGAGTGGAACTGGTTAAGGATCTTGGGGTCTGGCTAGATTCCGAGCTTTCTTTTAGTTATCACATTGAGAGGACTATCAGCAGGGCCATGAAAATGTTGGAATTTGTTTTTAGGACACTCAATGAGAGTAATAATATTTTTGTTTTAAAAAATTTATTTTGTGCTCTTGTTAGATCCATGCTCGAATATGCTAGCCCAATTTGGCAACCCTATTATAAAACAAACAAAGACAGCTTAAAGAGAGTGCAGACAAAGTTTCTAAAACGAATCGGTCTTAAACTTGGAATCCCTTATGATGAAATCAACTGCCAAGAGTTACTTATTACACAGATGTTTGCATTCTTTATAAGCTTGTAAACAATATTATCGATGCTCCGGAGCTTCTTGAAATGGTTGGTCTGCATATTCCTGCAAGAAATTGCAGAAATAAACAACTGTTTAAAATTGATTTCCATCGAACAAACCATGGGATAAATTCAACAGAATGTGCAAATCTGCAAATGATTTGTTACAAAAAAGTGACGTTGATTTTTTTAATACTTGTCCTAATGGTTTTTGTAATAAAATGTAAAAGATTCTGTTTATCAAGTGAAAAACTGTTAAAATTGTTGAACTGTTTTTTTATGTCTGTGTAACTACTATTTCTAGCTGTAGTTTTATTGCCATTCCGCCATTCTGCTTCTGATGTTACAATGTTACTTATAATTTTAATAAGAAAATGTTTTTTGATATTTAATGACATTTGTTTTTAAAAAATATTTTATTTTTCCAATTATTGTAAATGCTATATGCGTAAATAAAGATTTGATTTGATTTGATTTGATTCAGGCCACGGAACTGTATATGTTTCAGTTCCGTGGTTGAGGCAGATAACTAATGCATAAACTGGACTTGTCTCTGTTGATAATAATCTATGCTTCACTATATGCTGCCGATAATAATTGTGATAACTGGAACTCCTATTATGATCATGTTGAGGCAGATAACTATCTGATTTTGAAAAGTTCATGTGCAAAACTACCAGACCCTCGAATATGTATATAACCCTTAGAGTAATAATATATATGTTATTACTCTGAGATACAGCCTATTGATGCACGATTTAGTTCAAAATATATACTTATAAATGTTTGTAACATTAACAAAAATACCAAAAATATCCGAAAAAACAACTTAAAAAATTAATTGTTTGTTTTATTTTACGTCATTCTTTTTTTCTCTTTTTCGAAGGCATTTGTTTAGTGGCCAACTGGCCTCCCTGGGTTTATATGCACAGTATACACACTGGTTCGTTGAAAATAAATCCGCGCGGAAGGATACGCTCAATGGACGTGGACAGCGGATTTTCCGCGCTTTAAAAAAAATCCGCGCGTAAAATACGCTTCATGGACAGGTAGCTTTAAGCGTATTTTCCGCGCGGACTTTTTTTGAAAGCGCGGAAAATCCGCTGTCGACGTCCATTCGAGTTAAGCGGTAAGCCGTGTCTTACTTTTTATTATAGTACTAGAGCTCAAGCGCCCAGACGTAAGTTATTTTGGATAGAGTAGCACTTATATGTACATGGGCCAGCGCTTCCAACTGCACAGAATACCCAAACAAACTTTTGATTTATAAAAATGGATGGATGTGAGGATGTGTTAGGGTTCATTCTTAAATTTTGTAACGCTCAAGGGGGAAGGGACGTTTAGCCTTGTGTGTATTTTTTTTCTTGCAAATGTGTTACGAAGGGTAGGGTGGGTCAAAAATCCTGAATTTTTGTGTTACCTAATTTACGAATATGCCCTTCAGATAGTCAAGGGACTCACAGGTTAGGTTAGACTAGAGTCCCAGTATGTTAGACAAGAAAGACCAAGTGCCTGGTGAAGGGAGTACATAGTGATGGGTTGTTGTTTTTTAAATTGCCTTTGGTTAGCTGCTCTCACGGTGGATAGAATATACCGATGTTCGGATCTTATAAATATATGTCGCATTTTCACGTCACTGGTGGTCCAGCTGATTTATGTAAACAAAAGTTAAATCTGTTATGAACAACGGAACAGCTAATATTTTTTGAATTTTTTGAAAACATAAGAGGATCAAATGCTAAAATTTTTCAGATCAGCATATCCAGATTCCCTGCCTTCTTCATCCAGCAGCATAAAGTCGGAACCATATGACTTCGAAATGAAAACTGAAGAGGATATCAAGCACGAAGAACTTATATTGGATGACAGCTCATCTGAGTAAGTTTATTTTAGTTTAATACACTATTAACTATAGGTATACTTGGTGTTTCAAAAATAATTCTAACCTATATTTTATAAGTCATTCAATTGCTTGTCAGATATTATAAAAGTATTTAAAAAAAATTTGTTGAGTCCATAGAAACCTAAACCTATGTTCTTTAGTTGTATCTATTAAAAATCAGTAGGTTTAAATATAGAATTTTTATTGCCATTTTAGGTTTTTTAGTTGTACATATTGCGATCGTCCGCGAAATGGCCGTAACTGTGTTATAGGTAAAACAGAAAATCGCGTTCAAAGTTTTTATGGTTCTTGACTTTTGAGGAAACTCTTCGATCAACTATATTTCCAAATATGCCAATGACTCAATTCTCAAGTTTTTCGCAATTACGGCCATTTCGCGTTCGACAGCAGCATAGGTTCCCTCTATATTTTGTTACGCATTTTAAAATAAAACGCGTTTAATGATTTGATTAAATACATATTTATCTTTAAGGGAAAGAAAATTTGTCATTCTATTTTCTTATTTCTTACGCAGTTGTTTTAAGTGAAACCTAAAACAACAAAACGAAGTACTAAGAACAACCAAGCTGATATTTTAAGCCGGAAATATTAATGGACAAATAGACCAAATAAAAAAGTACATTAAACAGCAAAATATGTACAAAAAAAATTTCCAACTAAAGTTTTTTTTTGTCTAAAATAGTACTTTTTACATTCATATTTATTGTTTATCTGTTTTGGCAAATAGCAGCTACTAGGTAGTAAGTTTGATACTGCCCGTTACCATAACAATGACGATCAAATAGTCAGTTTCTTCTGTCTGCAGCTGCTAAATTTGGCGTAAATTCTTAATGTATATGCGCAAAACCCAGTGCATTTCTCTCTATTTAGTTATTTTAATTGGGGGAATTACTAGAAGTGTTTTTTTATTTCGGAATGCCTTATTGGTGATCTTTTGGATTCCAGCAACCCGACCTTGAATTATTTAAATGTCGAAATAAAGTTTAAATATAAATCAAAGGACATTAAAGATAATAATCAGTTTCAATGTGAGCAGTGTAATTTTCGAAGTAAAGATAAATATTACTTAGAAACGCATATAAACACAAAAACGACATTAAGTGGTATCTATGCCAGCATTGTACATATAAAACCAAACTGAAAAATGAATTAACAAGACACATTCTAAAACATGAAGACATCCATAGAGATGAGATGAAATGGTTTCATTGCGCACATTGTAATTATAAAATTAAACAGAAAAGTAATTTAACAACACACATGTTAATACATAAAGACATAAGTGAAGTAGAATGGCTTCGATGTGATAAGTGTAGTCTTAAGATCAAATATAAACAGTGCTTAAAAACTCATATAAACATCCATAAAGACGAAAACGAGATTAAGTGGTTTCTCTGCATGCTTTGCAATGTTAAAACGAAACAGAAAGGCGATTTAAGACGCTGTGGTTTCCATGCAAACATTATTCATATAAAGCGAAACGCAAAGATAATTTACCAAAACACATGCAAATACATAAAGACATGAGTGAAGTAGAGTGGCTTGGATGTGATAAGTGTGGTCATAATCAGAATCAGAAAAAGCTTTATTGTCACAGAAAAAAAATCCTGTTGACAAAGCATCAATCTTATAACTAAAAAATATGTTGTCTAAAATTATAATTAAGTAACACCAATAAAAATAAGTACACATTGTCAAAATATTAGATGATTTTTAGCAAAAAAATAAGTAGGACTTAATAATAAAATAATAAAAAAACAAGCAAATCAAAAAAAATAGGTACAAGCACATTCACACATATTAATTAAATCTAAACAGTAAGACATCAAAAAAGATTAAAACAAAAGCATTAAAAAAACAAAATTAACAATACAAAATATTTAAAAAGTTTAAAAATATATAAAACAAAACAATTCTTGGAAGATTCCTTTTTTTAGTTATGTCTATAAAACTCTTCCAAGTTATAAAAACACTGTTTTAAAAGGTATTCCTTAATAGCAGTTTTAAAAATTTTTCTAATTTCGTAGATAATGGATTAGATGGATTTCTTTGTCATTGTTGAACTAGGGATTGGAAGATGGACTACTTGTCTTTGCCTAGTGTTGTGATTATGATGGTAGTTATAATCTTCCCTGTGTTTACTTTTAAAGATTAAACAAACTGATTCTAGAATGTAGAAGGAAATTAGGGTAAGTACTACAATTTTGAAAATGCGGTCTACAAGAATCGGTTTGCTTTAATTGCAACATAGCCCTGATAGCTCTCTTCTGATAATGAAAAACAGACTCAAATAGTGTGTTACTACATGAACCCCAGAATGCTATTCCATAGCGTAAATGAGATTCAACTAAGGCAAAGTATACATTTCTCGCCAATTCCACCCCAAGCTCCCTCCGGACCACTCTTACAGCAAAAAACCCTGATGCGATCTTCTTTCTCAATGGAATTATATGTGCCTCAAAATTCAGCTTTTCGTCAATGAAAACTCCTAAGATTTTAGTGTTTTTTTCCTGTTGTAAAGGATTGTTTGCTAATAATAGTCCTTCCATTGAACATTTGAATCCCATAATTTTGCTCTTATCAATATTAAGCGTAAGTTTATTGGCATCAAACCAGCGCTTAATTTGTACTAATCCCAAAAAAACTACTTCCCTTAGTTCTTCCACACTTTCACAGTGCCAGAGACAAGTTACGTCGTCTCCAAAAACAGCCAGCTCTGCTCCCACATTCATTTGACACAAGTCGTTGACATACATAAGGAAAAGCAGGGGACCGAGTACTGAGCCCTGTGGAACATCGCAAGTTATGTTTCTGGACTGGGAGTATTGATTGTTAACAAAAACTTGTAACGTGTCATTTTTACATTTAAGGCAAACGTTACATATTTGTTTTATTTAGGTAAATAATCAAGGCTCTTCGATTCGTTTTTCTATACAGACATTAAGGTTATTTTATAGAGCTGGGTTTGGAGGTTATATAGTGTCCAGAAAGTTACCTTATAAAGGAGGTTTAACAATTATTCAAATTAAATATGATGTAATTTGAACTGACTTCAATTCGTTTAACCTACTTTAGTTGTAACGTGTCATTTTTACGTTTAAGGCAAACGTTACATATTTGTTTTATTTAGGTAAATAATGAAGGCTCTTCGACTCGTCTTTCTATAGAGCTAGGTTTTGAAGTTATATATTGTCCAGAAATTTACCTTGTAGAGACATTCCATCGTGTTGTTGTAAACACTGCACACGTCGCATTATCTGGGCATCGTAATTGGAATTTGAGATCACAGGTTTCGGGAAAAATCACATAAAAACTTTTGATTGTTTTGTTTATCTGTAAAATTTCGTAATTTTCTTTGACGTTCACGAAGATAAACAGCTGGGGAATGGCGGCGTTGCCGCATCACAAATGGTTTCAGTAACAGGAAGAAAACATTTAGATGAACATTTCATTCGCTTATGTTTATTTTCGAGGATATTGGGACAATGATTTCTCTTCCGAACCTCATATCCTTCACGGATTAGCTAGTTTTGATAGCACGAAAACATATTTGGATCCACGGGTCGACCAGGAACAACCGAGGCTCCGCCCACTTTGATATCTTTATTAATTTGATAAGGAGAAGATAAAATAAATACAAGTTATGCACTTTTATAAATGGGATATAAACGAGGGATAAAAACCAGGACTAAAAGAATAAACAAAATCGTATTTTTATATTATCCGGGGTCCGGTAGGCAAATGTTCGGTCTATGTATGGAGGGTGTCTCGATGTCCTTGTTATAAAAATTTCAACCGTGGAAATAGATCCGACAACACCTCATGCGCAGGGTACGGAAGTATTAGTGTATTTCATCATTGGTTAGTTTGAAAACCGCGGTTTTTTTTCTCCAGGCTTGCAAACCGAAATTAGGGATTTTTCGGCGAGAGCGTTTTTTTTATAAATGGGTTTGCATCCTTATTTGAATTTAACCGGGAAAATTAGGTTGGTACTGTCCCCACCAAATCTACGAACGATTTCCGGCAACTTCATTTTTTTGTGTTCTTGACAAAGTATCTTGTCTCTTTCCTAAAGAATTTTGGCTGGGCTGGTGGCCGTCTGTTGGTATCGCCATTGTTTTTGTGGTTATCGGCACTTATTGGCACTGCAGTAGTTGCAGATTATACCAAAGACGGTATAACTGTGAGCCGTCGTTGTTTAGGCGAATTTTAGTGACGCTCACATCCTCTGAGCGGGACTAAAAGGCGGCCTACGCCATTTCTACGGGAAAGAAGCTTGTTAATTTGATTTTTTTAATTTTTTTTTTGAATTGTATTTATTGTGTGAAATGTACTTTTTCCGACAAAAGACGTGGGGAATTTTTGGAGTGTTTTTTATTTTTTTTTAAAACCAAGTTTTGGATAAAAACTATATATTGTTTTTCTCCTTTGTCTACAGCCCTGTCCAATCCATCACTGGGACGGTTGTGCTGGACGCTGGTGTGAAGCCGGTGGTAGCACTGATACAACCCTGGGAAAGGTATGTAAGGGTTATTTTAGTTCATCTGTTGAAATCTGCTTATTTTATTGAGTCGACATGGGGTTCGTGATTTAAGTTTCTCGGTGTAGGGAAACCTCGTGCAAAACCCGACGAAGGAAACTGAAATATTTAATTTTCCACAGTGTTTTTACACTCGGGCAAGAATCCAACAACATCCTTCTGACCATGTGCTGCCCTATCATTATGTGCTAGATAATCAGCAGGGGAGGCGCGGGCAGATCTGGGACCGGTGCAGCAAGGAGAATGTCAGAAAACCAACAACCCTTTCAGGTTTAATAAAACACCAACAACCATAAAATAATCAAGGACCAAGGTAGAAGTTTCTTCAATTTCACGCAAGCAAACATTTTTTAGATATAATTTTTTTTCCATAAATTTTACAGTATAATTTAACATTTCTTGTAAACGCAAGGTAAAGGTATGACGTCATAACCATAACTTTGCGGCATATTTACTAAATTGACTTGTTTTCCTTCATTTCATTTAGTTAAGACAATTTCTCCTGTGAAATTTGGAGTGCCTTGCTATTTTGGCCCGAACTTGTTTCCTTCTTTTTTAAAAACATATTTCATGTTTCCAGTATTTTTTCAGTAGTTTTACTAAAATAAACAAGATGAACTAAATTTTGTGTTATTTGTACAATCCAATGAACCAACTTTGCAGAGACAAAAAGATGAGATTATATTTTTTTGCGGTTTCCTTACGTTGTTTTACCTCATGGGGTAGATCTCGGACTGGGTTGCTGTCTGTCTCATTCTACCCAACGTAGAATGATGACAGCAGATATTTGGTCCAGATCTCCCCTATGACGGAATGATTTTGTAAATGTATTTTTTTTTTTGATCATTCATTCGAACGGAGTCTTACACCACTGACTCAAATGTAGGTACACATACACTGTGACCTGTTGGAAATGTGCATCTACCTATAAAGAACTTTCTATTCGTGTCATTTTGATTCTTGAATCTTTTAGAATTTTATTTTGTTTATTAGTCAATTTCTCTATCTCAGAATAATATCTCTTTAGCAATTTTAATTGTTCTTCTGTAAATTGACCGGTATTTTGCAAAGTAGTCCAAGACAGCTTGGTTGTTAAAGCAAGACAGCTTGGTTGTTAAAGCAAAATTTTCTAATGTAATGTAAAGAACGGATATTTCTAGAAGAGACTCGCAAACCATGAGTTATCCATTTTTTTTTGTGTTTACGATCTTTCATATTTTAGTGAAAAGCAATTCTGAAATACTTTTTTCATTTGAATATAAAAATCACTTAGTGGAGCTCCAGATTTTCAAATCTCTCTCCAATTGACTTGGCACGATTCCCTATTAAAACACTCAAAGTTCTTTGTACTAAAAATTCTACCCTTCCGTTTTTGTTTTTTTTTGTATGTTTTCTTGACGGAAATTTTAAATGTTACTGCCTGATGGTCTGATAAAGAGGAGCTTATTACATCACAAGAAGTTTGTGGACCTTCAAAGTTTGTACAAATATGGTCGGTTGTTTTTTGAGGTTTCAGTTACGCAAGTTGGGCTGTTAACATGCATTGTCAGGTTGAAGCATTTTAAAAGAATAATTAGTTCAGTGTTATAGATACAAGAAACGTTATTAAAATCTATGTTAAAGTCCCCCGCAAGCAATATTTTACACCTTGTGTGAATAGATGATAGAAGAGTTTCAAGTCTCTCCAAGAATTGTTTTACATTAGTCAGTATTGGAGACCTATAGACGCTAACTATAAATAGGTTCTGTTTTGTAGAACTTACAACGCAAAACTCAAAAATCTGTTTTGCTATGAGATGATCAAATTTGTCAATCACAAGAAAATTATTTTCCCTCATATAGACATCCTTTAGAAGGACCAGTGTACCCCCACCCTTAAAGTGTGATCTGAAGGACTTAGCCAGCACTTCATAACCATCCAGGAAAATCGGTTCATCCACCTTTAGCCAATGCTCTGTTAATAAAACCTTTTCTGGGTATTTAAGAGAGTCCAAAAGAATAAGCAATTCTTCTTGTTTGTTTCTAACAGATTGTATATTTAATACAAATACCGTTATATAATTTCCTGGAGGATCACGAGTGCTCAGGAGGGATGTTTCCCAAGTAATTCTATTTCTAAAAAAGAATCCTCCGTAGCCCCTGTCAAGTCGACAAGATTTACCGTTTGATTAACACTATGAATTTGCAATTTCGTCCATCAATTGTGATGTTACTACTACAGAAGATTGGGGCGTATGTCTGAATGAAGTTTCGACAAATTTTAAGTTTGTGATTTTACCATTTCCAAACTTTTTAATCGCAGTTCTAATAAGTTTTGATAATTTAAAAAGTCCCCTTTTTTTAGGTATACATTGAAGATACCGCAAAAATCATCAGTGTTAATTTGAGTAGACAAGTTCAGAAAATCTACTCTGTTAGAAAACATTTTTAAGTTTCTCACTATTGTATATAGTTTCTTATTAACATTAGTAATACAATTGCTATTTTGGCTAAAATTATTTTTACAAGGAATATCACATATAATTAAGTTTGTTTTGAAACATTTATAAGCTAAAACTGTGCTATCGTCAAGACGTACGTTTAAATCATTTAACCCTGCAATGAGAACCACATAGTCATTACATCCTAACTCCCTAATATGGCAATCACTATCCTTAAGTATATTCCTGATTTTAGCAAAAGGTTTAGCTATTAAACAGATACAAAATTTATCTCCCATCAGATTGCTAACAGCGTCGTATAAATACTTTCTAAAGTCATTCGTGAGAATAACCAGTCTATTCTTTTTGGCTTCAGACTTTTGGTGCAACTTAAAAACTCATATGAACATCCATAAAGACGAAAACGAGATTAAGTGGTTTCTGTGCAAGCATTGCAAATATAAAACGAAACGGAAAGGTGATTTAACAAAGCACGTGGTAAAACATAAAGACATATGTGAAGTAGAGTGGCTTCGATCTGATAAGTGTAGTTATAGGACCAAAAAGACGAAAACGAGATTAAGCGGTTTCTCTGCATGCTTTGCAATGTTAAAACGAAACAGAAAGGTGATTTAAGAAGACACATGCTAATACATAAAGACAAAAACGACATTCAGTGGTTTCCATGCAAACATTGCACATATAAAACGAAACGGAAATATGGTTTAAGAAGACACATGCTCATACACAAAGACACGTGTAGAGAGGAAAACGAGATTAATTGGTTTTCATGCAAACCTTGCAAATATAAAACAAAATGGAAAGATAGTTTAAGAAGACACATGCTAAAACATAAAGATATAAGTGAAGTAGAGTGGCTTCGATGTGAGCAATGTACTTATAGGACTCAATATAAGCCTGATTTACGAAGACAAAAACAAGATTAAGTGGTTTTATTGCCCTAAATGCGATTTCAAAAATCAAAAAGAAATTATAATTTAACTAATCACATGCTAAAACATAGTGATGTTCTGATTCATTGTGCACAGTGTATATATAAGAATAACTTAAAAACGCATATAATGCAAAAGCATAAAGACGAACAGTTTCAATGCATCCATTGCAGTTATAAAACGAAATTGAAAAGTAATTTAGCACGACACGTGTTTGGCCATAAATACTTAAGTGATTTTAGGTGTTTCCAGTGCAAAAAGTGTAGGTTTAAGACAAAATACAGTAGAGCCTTTAAACAGCATGAGATGACAAATAAAGAAGTTAATCAAGTCGAGTGGTTTCACTGCGCTCATTGCTATTTTAAAACTGAACGAAAAAGTCGTTTAAGAGAGCACATGCTTATACATAAAGTTATAAGTGAAGTTAAGTGGTTTTGATTTTGGCGGTGTAAGTACGAGAAGGTTCTAAAATAGAATGCGATAATTCATGAATACTTAAACAAATTAAAAGGACTTTAGTGTGCTTATTGCAATTAAAAATATCACTAGTGGGTTTTCTTCTTGTTGAGGTTGTTCTTTTAGAGGCCACCATTGTTTTGGAAAGGAACATGTTAAGACAGATCCCCGTGATTAAACTATTTCCTATTTTTTCCTATAGCTTTTAAAATATAACATTTTTAACCAAAAAAGTAAATAAAATAAATAGATATTTTTAAGTCTTGTATACGTATGTTTTATTATTTATTTCACAGTCAATTTCTCTTGTGGTTACGAAGAACTGTCCCTTTTTCGTTTCGGTTTTACTTATTGGCTCTGCCTGCTTATTGCAGACAATTTGCCAGCTCAATTCGGTGGACACCAAGATGATTTGACTTAGTCACTTGGTGCTTGGGACGACCACAACTCATTCACTCTCACATTCATACTACATACATGAAGACAAAACCCGCCAAGCACCTCCACGATAGGCGATTTTCATTTCTCGTGGAGGATTTAATTTTGTCTGATACTATTTTGTCGAGGACAGGGTCTTTATCGTGCAAGCGCCATCTTAGCTCTTAACACGGGACCACCAGCTTAACGTGACTTCCGAACCACGGCGTTGTATTGATCGTCAACTTTGCCTACTTCATTGATGTCGAAACTTCGCCCAAGACAGATGTTACCCCTACCTCCGGTAATTCTGTATTTACACACGAATAGTAGGTTCGAGTTTGTACTGGCAGGAATGGAATTTGAACCCACGACCCTCTGATGATAAAGCGAACGTTTGCGTATTAAACCATCGGAGCCAGTAAGAATTGTCCCTTGCATTTCGTGTCATAAGTTACATTGTCCTGCTTCCTTTTGCTTTAGCCTATACTTACTAGATGGCGCGAAAAATTAATAATATTGTCGGTGCACGTCAGGGTATTTAAACTTTATCCGGTAGGGGCATGGTGAAGAATAAGGCGCTGACTGTGATGTAGCACGGCACCCCGACACAATATATGATTCTTGAACGTACCACCATCTAATCTAATCGTGTCATTGACTGAACTTACACATTATTATCCGATTATTTATCATCTCCTTTTAAACTAATGTATTAGTAAGGGCGCTTAATAATCTGGAGTTTAATAACTAAACAGTACTCGTTTTATTTACTAAACTCACACATTGTCATCCAGCGACTTACTCTCTCTTTTTAACTTAAAGTAGTGGGACGGGCGCACCCAATCTAAAACAGTCAGGGGATTATTTTGCAAAGAGAAGTGTTTGTAAGATGTCATTTTGACAATCAATGTCAATCGACTTTCTTCCCTCACCATACAGTGAGCACGCGGACCTGATTTTGTGCCAGAAAAGTCTAAATTAAAAACTTAGTGAAACTTCTGGACACTTTTACTAAAAAGAGTAAATAGTCCAGTAGGCTAAAAACTATGATTTGATTGACGCAACTTTCAGTTATTTTTTAGAAATGTCATTTTTCCCTTCAAAGAAACGCGTTAAAGTACCATATTTCTATGGTGATTTGATCCAGATTTAAAGCAATTTTGCGACAATATTATAAAATTCTCATAAAATAAATCTTATAGAGGGAGGTAGGTAGATTTTACACCTGTACATTTTGATTTCAATTTTGATGTGCAGACAGGTCAGATAATGGTTTTTGCTTGGCATTTCTAAATTATTTAAAAATATAGATTTCTTATAAATGTAAGACAAACATTTTGCTTCCGTCATCAACCGTTTTCTTGAAATTTTTATTTTCTTTAAGAGTACATATCTTATGAAAGTAATAAGTTGCCCATATAAAAGATATTATTAATTTACTAAATAAGGCTTTTTTCTAGAAAAACGAGTTTTATATCAATCATATACAACAAAGCATGTCAATCTTAACAGAAGTGCTAGTCTATTGGACTCTATAGAGAAGCAATCGAAATTCATAAACACCAGCAGAACTTCAACAGATCTGAAGAAACTCTTAAAATTAACAGAACATGGGTACCGGTTCTTAAAAACACTAAACGGCTCGCTTACAATAACAAAACCGAATCAAGGGAATGTGACCAATCACCGACCAGCTCTGATATACGCCCCGCCCACCATAGCGTATATAACCTGCGCCCGCGACAGGCTAACCACCAGTCTTCGAGAAGCCGACAAACAGTCAACATCTCCTGAAGATGCCATCCACTCGAGATGGCGAAACGTCGAGAACGAATTTTCAACGACGACGGCCGAACAGCCCGAAAGCACACCCACCATTGGACGATGGCCGCGAAAGCCTTTCACAATTTGTGCTAGTCTATTATTTTTAAAGCACTTTAGGCTAAATAAAAAAAAATAGAAATACATATAAAAAATACAATAATGTTAAGAATATTCAAAAAATAAAAAAAATTGAAATGTTCAGTGTGACCCGTCACTTTAAAGATAATTTTATACTAATTTTAAAAATCAAATAAGAAGATAGTAACTTTTTAAAAAATACCAACTGCAATATCTCAAAAACCAAAAATTACAGATGAAGTTAACTTTGACAGGATTGTTTATAAAAATAAAAAGGTAAAAAACTTTTAAGCTAAACGGTTCTATTTTGAGTTTACCAAACCTGACAATTTTAACAAACTAATATAAAAAAAGGGCACGATTTAAAAATATTTATTTTGTTTAACTTAAAAACAAATTTTTCTAGAAAAATCATTCTTATATTTTGATTATGCAGGCGTTAAACTTGCAGGTTCTTATCCGCTACAAAGTCAGGGTTATGTTCATATTATTTTCTATTTTTTAGTACAGCCAAAGAATAATACCGTTTAACTTTTTAATATTTTTTATTTTCAGTTTGGTTTTTAGCTTATATTATTTTGCAAACTTCTAATCCTTTCCATCGCAGCTTTGTTTAACCTTAAAGTACCAAATTTGACACAAATCGGATAGTCTATATGATAAAGATTTTGGGTCCGCCATGCTAGTTTTTTTTGTTTGAGTAAAAAATTATAATAAGCGACGTAAAACACCGCAGAGTTTCAGATTTACATAAATGTGAAGGTTCCGTGATAGGTTTGAGTCAGAAATCTTAATTATTGGTTATATACATCCCATTTTAAAGCCCAAAGTTTCAATTTTGATACATATCGGTTCATCAATAGAAAACTCTGCCCTTTTGAATCCGTCATGCATTTTTTCTAAATTTAAGTTTATAATTATAATAAACGACTTCAGACACACCAAAGTTCCAAATTTAATGCATATTGGTAAATCAAAATCATATTTAGCGTCTATTAACACTCCAAAGTTATAAATTTCATACTTATCGGTTCATAAATAGAAAACTTCGCCACGCTTGAGCCGCTATTTTGTTTGAGAAATAGTTTTTTCTCGTTTCTAAAACCAAAATATTGTTACAAAACCTATTTTTCTAATTTTGGTCAAAATTTAGGTCCAGGAGCCCATAGTGCAGCGCTATGAGTTGGACACCAATAAAAAATTAGCTGTGCTTTAAAAAGAGATGCAAAAGAGTATGTTCCAAAATTACAATTCGGGGCGCTAATTTAAAGCTACGTCACGAGTCAGCGCCTTATTGGTAGTTTTGAATCCACTACTTAGAAGTAAATCTCTCTTTTGAATTAATTGCTTGTCTTTATCTTGTCTGCCTTTTTGCCAATTGGACTATGGATTAGAGAGAGAACGCCGATCTAGCTGTTTAGTTTGAAAAAGAACCACTTCCACAGACTGGCAACTTTGCGAATGAACCTAGCAATGTCCCAACCGTATAGAGTTTAAATACCGTGGGTGCAAATCGGGTAATAAAAGTAAAAAGTCCGTAATTAGTACACCATCATTTTTTTTGTTTATGTTTTTATCCTTTTCCCTCGGAGCAATAATAGGTAGTATTTGTAGTAACGACTAGATGTCGCACTTGTTTCCCAAGCGTCTAATGATTTTTTCACCCCTAATATTAGGATTTTTTTTTCTCAACCTAGTAGTGATGGGACCCTCTCAGATTTCCAACTCGAGTCGTTCCAATTGTGAAATCATACAATATTTGTAATAAAATTATCTTAGGTACGGAAATAGCAACATTTCCAAATATACTAAAACCTTTTAGTTTTATAAGAGGTTGAGCCACGCACAATATTACAATATGCCGAGTGTATCAATAATAATATGAAATATGGATCATATCGTATTGGGCCCCATCGTATCGGACCCTTCCACAAGGTAACACCAATCTGAGTACCGTATATTGTTAGAAATTTAATTTTTTCTGATTAGCCTATGTATGTATACATACACTGTGTTTCACGAACATCGAAACAGAGCCCTTTTTGGGCATTTAGAGTGCGAATTTGGAGACACGCTCGGACAAGTCGATTTTGTTCGCGAGGGAGACACTTTTTGTAGCACGAACTTCCTTCGAGGGGTATACTTTACCCCTATATTTTGAATAGGGAAAGTGGGTCTAGTGATATTTTGTTTTGAAGCTCTCTTGAATATCTTTACAACCGTGTAAAAATTTTGAAAATCCATCGATTAGTTTTAAAAATAAAAATTAAATCCGAAAAATATAAAATACTAATTAAATTTTTATTTTATCAGTCCATGTTAAATTTGAAAGTTTGAAGGCAATTATCTCAAAAACTAATGTATAGATTTTTGAAATTTTTACACGGTTGTAAGGACATTTAAAAGGCCTTCAAAACCAGGTATCACTAGACCCACTTTCCCTATTCAAAATATAGGGGTAAAGTATACCCCTCGAAGGGTGTTCGTACTACAAAAATTTCAAGATAGAAAAAAAGTGTCCCCTCACAAACAAAATCGACGTGTGCGAGCGTTTCTCCTAATTCGCACTCTAAATACCCAAAAATGCCTCTGTTTCGATGTTCGTGAAACACCTATATAATGATGATGCTTGTGAGGGACCATCAAAGTATATTTGAAAAATGTTCTGATTTACACGTGTTTAAAAAGTCCTTTTTGGGACGTTTTAAAACCGTACTTTTAAGGTATGCAAAGATTAGGGCCCCGATGTACATAATATAAAGTAAATTTTGTAAACTAAATTGCTTTGGTATTATCCACTGCTTAACAAACCATTTTATTGTCAATGCTTATATCTACATACAAATGTCAAAATTTCATATATGTTTTAACCGCTTTAAAATAAATTCATTCTACCACCAACTGTTGCTTCATTTAACATCGTCGTCCAACCCATGTAAAACACTTAGGTACGGGGGAAATCTTGGGGACCTAAACGTCCTAAAACCGTTCTTTTTAAGGACAGGGACGTTCGTACCTAAAGATTCCTAGTACGTCCCTGATAAAATGGGTGTTACTAGAGACCCCTCTCTAGAAAAAAACCGAACCGAACAAATGATAATTTATTTTTCGTGGACCATTACCCCCATCTCCTTTTTTATTAATAGATATCTGTGCTGTGATACTGACTCAGATATTTTTGTGAAATTTGGTACATAGTGTTGTATAGACGCAAGGCGCATTTTCTGATATAATATTGTAGCGTTATCCCTTTAACCAGGTTGGACGAGGGCGCTATTTTACAGTATTTACTTTTTTGTTGAGGATCAAGAAAATAAAGCTGTGCCGGACTAGTCAGCGTTCAGGGTGTGGGGTGCCTACTGAGTATTTTCTAAAAACGACTTTTTGGACGCCACTGTATTTGAGTCATTATTTGATATCAAAATGTTAAATACCGAAAGCCATTTTGTGAACGGTTTTTTCGATGTTTATAAATAAAATAGGTACAGATAAGTAGGGAAAAGTAAGGTTAGCAAACCTGCTTTCAAGAAAAATTAATTAAAATATTTCCTGTGCCTGTCTACCAATAGGTATTGTAAAAGAAAATCACCATTTGTAGCTACAATATTTTTTATTTTAACAAAATGTTTGTTTAGAAATTTTACAAAATTAATGATGCACTTTTCCTAAAAAGTTACTGCCTTTTGTAAGCACAACATAAAAACTATTATTCCTTTTTTTGAAAGAATCACATTTTATGGTTTAAAAATCTAATAACAGGTTCAATTATGTAGCTCAAACACTAGCACCTGTTATGCAAAAATAAAGAGTAGTTTCTTAATATTGCCCTATTCATATCTAAGGCCAAACATGTGCCATAAAAATCAAATGGATTTTAATCTCTTGACACAACCAATTTTTTTTAAAAAATTAATGTAAAGGGTATATACAAGGTATACCTAACACGGACATAAAAATATATACATAGGGTTCAATTTGTCGACAAACCACGGGCCCATGTAAATCATTGACTACATAAACATAGAGCAATGTTATGCCAATCGATTTACAAAAAGTGAAGATCACTAGCAAGTTGCAGGGGAGTTTAAAAATATCATTATAAAAATATAGTAGATAAAATTACCTCACTTTGAGTAATAATTAAACAATGACACACATACTTAAGTCTGATGGACCAAAAATCGTCAGATTTTAAAGGTATGCCACAGGGACAATAAAATTATCAAATTTTGTAGGTACGTCATATAGACAACAAATTATCAAATTTTGAAGGTACGTCCCATGGACAAAAACATTACCAAATTTTATAGGTATGTCTCATGGACAAAAAAAAACTTATAAAATTTTATAGGTATGTCACATGGACAGAAATCAAATTATATAGGTAATTTTATCTCAGATAAATATTTAAAAGTTAAGTAGGTAGCTATGGTAAAATTATAACTCCGTAGAATCAACTGTGAACCAAAGTATAAAAATCCGTCAAATCATAGATAAAGGAATATACAGGCCTTAAAATTCTGCACATACAGCTTCGCCCCAATGTGTAGGATGGGGTTTTCAAAATTTTAGAGGATGTATCATCGCTATCTGCAGGTCCCCGTCAAACATCGCACGTGCTGGGTCGCCTCAAAACAGGTCACATGATCTGTCATGGCCTCTTCAAAGGGTAGGCATACTGGAGGAGGTAGATTTGGGGAATGTGTAGGTAAGAATCGGGTGCTCCGGAAAACCCTATGTAAAAAACATAGTCTTAGAATTTTTGGCAAAAAAATTATTTGTGATAATTTTACAGGCAAAAGATACAAAAAACTAGAGTAGGTAGGATGAAATATTCTATCAATAAACATACCTGTTTACAGGGTTTCAGAATCACAAAAATATTCTGCTCCACCACTGTGGCAAAACAATGTCACTCTTTTCACGGCAATTCTTGTTTAAAAAACAGTCTGATGTTGAAGATATAGTGGGTTTACACATGCATGAATTTAGTGGCGCCAGTGTTCGCGCCAGTTCTATTGGCACGCCAGTAAAGGTTTACACTATTGTGCGAAAATTAAAAAGACTGGCACGCCAGTTTCATTTTTAAAGTGTACACGATACGCGATATGTCGGCTGAACTCTCGGAAGCCTGCAAAATAGTCGCTAAACTTTTATTGAAAAAGAGATTCAGGAAAAGGAACAACGAAAAGGCCGTATCTGCATGGGTTCAAGCATGGATTGCTAGTCGATCTACTTTCGGTGCTTCCAAAAAACTTTTAGGAGAACTTGCAGCAGAAGATCCTGCGAGCTATAAAAACCATCTTCGAATGACAAAGCAACATTTTGATATTCTTCTAGAGTTTCTCTTATTTAAACAACATTCTTTAAAACTCGGTCTGCTACTTTAAACCATGGTACTTTTGGGGTGTATACTTCATTTGCACCGGCTCCGGAACGTTGGCTTTTTTAAATTTTTGTCAATTCCAAAGCATATGTGTTTCTTATGGATCATATTTTTGCTTTTACTTCTGCAACTTCAAAGCCTTCAATAGTCATTATTTTACTAATTTTTTGGGAAGCATTATCTCGACTATCTTTGTTTTTATACGAACTACTGTGTACATCCCATAAACAAGGAAAACATTCATAGCCTTCAAGAAACTGTATGGTCAGTTCTGCTGACCACTTTTTTTAGCCATATTAAGCTATAAAAACAAAAATAAACAAAATTTCTAAGCTCAAACACAATGAAAATAAAAAATAATGTAAAATAATGAACTTAAAACTGGCGAGCCGACGTGCAAGCACTTGTTTACACATGAAAATTTTCCTTTTCTGCGCGCATGCGTCACCACTGGCGCCAGCAAATTCAGTCAGCTGCAGACTTTTTTGATACATGCATGCAAAAAAATAACTTGGGTGCAAGTCGGTGTTTACACTTGCAAATTTAACTTACTGGCGCGCCAGTTTTTATTGGCGCCAGCAAATCCATGCATGTGTAAACTCTCCTATATTTAAAGGCAAAAGAGAATATTTTCCCCGACCCAGACCGCAGAAAATGTCGGAAAGGAAGATGCCCCCTCTCCTTGAGGTGGGGGAAAAAGAGGATGGAGGAAATCACAATCGACCAAATAAATTGTGACAGGAATCACGGTCGATAAGGTGACCAACTATCCATTTTTCCGTGCGGACGAGGACGTCACGACCAGTTGTGTCGCAAAAACGTACTTTTCTCAATCACGTGATCAGCAACACCGGCGAACTGCGAACAGCCTCCTTGGCCAATTGACCAAACACCAAAACAGATAACTTCTGTGTCAAGTAGTATTTTAACCCAACATTATTTCGTTGCCTTGGTTTGATAGTGGCATATATATTTTTCGGGAAACGCTTTTTAAAAATAATGGCAAAGGCAAATATTTATATATTTTTGTTGCTTTAATTAAATCAATCAATAACTTAGCCATGCTTGAAATAGACAATAAGGAAAATTGTGTGGTAAAAATATATACAATACGATGAGAAGTTAGTTTTTACAGAAAACGCAAAAACGCATTTTTTTTGTTGTGCCACTATTAAAGCAAAGCAGCGATTTGTTTACAAAAATTATTTTATTTATTTTTTCGGTAAATGTTGTAGCTAAAATATAAAATGTCTTTTCCATAGAGGGTTTATAATGCATATGTGTTTATTCAATAGAGGGTTTCAGTGTTAGGCACCTTTGGTTGGTTATGCAAAACAGCCTTAAGATGCATTTCTACTGAGAGGTTTATTGTATTTGAGAAAAGATACAGCTTGCAAGGAGATTTGTTCAGCAACTGGGAACAACGTCCTAGGCGAGGGGTTATCAACTTCCTAAAAATTTGTACATGTATTGCGCATTACATCATTTTTTGTGTTATATCGTAATTTTAGAATGTAATGTCGTCATGTCAACTGTAATGTCGTAATGCCAACTGTAAGGTCATAATGCCTTTATGTAATTCAGTAATTTCTGTAGTAATTCAAGTTATGCATGTAATGCGCGCATTACACATGGTAGTGCCACAGTAATATAATGGTAATGCTGTAATGTCATGCGTAATGTTATTTTACAATAACTACCATTTTTAAACATTTTTTTGAGAAAATTCAAAGAAGCTAAGCTAATTTTTTTGTTTTTTACTATTTAAACTTGGCTCATATCATGTAGAGTTTAAGCGGCACACAAGTTTAAAATAGTAATAATAAATTCAAAATGTAATTTTTATATACACATATAATAATAATTAAGTAAAATTTAAAAATTTGTGAGAATAATTCCTTTTCTAAAAACTAAGTCATTCTTCTAATAACCTACCTAGTTATTTGCTAAAATTGAAAATTTTTATTGCCGCCTAGAAGCTGTTTTTTAATGTATGCGCTCTCTAAGAAAATTCTGTCATAAATCTGTCATTTTTTCAATATGGTGGTCCTCAGATCCAGGGGTTTAAGATGACTTTTAGTATGTTGCTTACAAAGGTATTCTAAAGGTCTGGGCCAAAAATCAAAGATGTGTTATTTTTTCCACTAATTTCGAGACTTTTTTGCTAGATTGATTGGAGTATAAAAAAAGTAGGAGCGGGTAAATAATTTTTTAATGGGCCTATATTTGAGAAAGTTATGCACAGAAAAACCTACAATACCAATCTAACGATGCCATTTTTGTCAAAATCGGCTTTTAGTGTGACACAAACGTACCTATACAGGGTGTTCGGCACATGAACCCTCAAAATTTTTTGGGATATTGTTGGGGTCATTTCCTACCTTTTCAACCTTGGAACTTGGGTCCTAAGAGTCACGGCTAAAGAGATATGAATTTTTAATTTTTTTTTCTTAAATTATCCAAAATCCCACCTTTAAACCCTCGTAAACTTTTTATTAATGTCTGGAAAAGCACCATTTTTTAAAAATAATTCTGTAATCTTATAATATAAAATACGGAAATTCCGTCAGAAGGGCGAAACTCGTTCGGAACATAAACATCAAATTGTTTTTCTTATCAAGTCCGAACGATTATTGCCCGTCTCACAGAATATCCGTATTTTAAAGCAGAATTGTTTTTTTAATCAATGTGTAGCATACCGTTAGAAAGGTAATCAACTAGAGAAGTTTTTAAAAGAAAATTAAGTTCTCAATTGTCGATACTTTTTTAAATTTTTAATTTTGAAATTGATTTTCTTTCACAAAATCACTAATGTTCTTCAATTAAAAACCTCGTATGTCCCTTTGGTACATCAATTTTAACAAATCTATTAATTAGTTGAAGAAGCATAAGATTACAGAATTATTTTTAAAAAATGGTGCTTTTCCAGACATTAATAAAAAGCTTACGAGGGTTTAAAGGTGGGATTTTGGATAATTTGAGAAAAAAAATTAAAAATTCATATCTCTTTAGCCGTGACTCTTAGGACCCAAGTTCCAAGGTTGAAAAGGTAGCAAATGACCCCAACAATATCCCAAAAAATTTTGACGGTTCATGTGCCGAACACCCTGTAGATACCCCAAGCGAAAAACAACCCTTTCGCTGTGCTTCAGTTGGGTAAAAATATTTCTAAAACAAGTTTCCACTTTACCCGAGACCTCGCCCGACATTTAAATTGTAGAGGTGGGTCCTACAGCTAAGTCATTTCGGCATATGGCAATACACTGCCGTCATATTTATATTTACGTTACAACTTTATACGCAGTAGTTTGCTCTTTGCGACATCATTTTTGGAGGCGACTGTACAGCAAACTGTAGTGTGTATATGGTAAATCGGTCGTTAAGTTGTATTCCCATGCCGTGTACTTTACGTTTCAAGTTTTTTAGAGCTACTGCGATATATATTTTAAAAAGAGTTGGAGTGATACAACATCCCTGTCTTAAGCCTTTCGTTACCTGGAATTCTTTTGAAAGTCGATTTCCAATTTTAATTTTAGATTTTGACCCTTTGTAAAGTTCTTTTATCGCTTTTATATATGTATGATTGATATTAGTTTGTTCTAACACTGTCCATAATTTTTCTACTGGAACGGTATCATATGCTTTTTGTAGGTCCATATTTGCGGCACTCCTTTTCTCAATTACTTGTTTAAGACAAAAAACATTATCATGAAAATCATTCTCTATTAGGTCTCTAAGAATCCTACCGTACAATCTACTTAGAGTACTGGTTACTGAAATTCCTCTGTAGTTGTTGCAATCCAGCTTGTTTTCTTTTTTATGTATTGAGGCTATGAATGCTATTTTCCAATCATCAGGTACTGGATGCCCGTGTATGCATTGATTGATAATATATGTGAGATTTTCTAGTAGTTTTTCTCATGCATATTTGAGCATTTCAGCGTATATTCCCCCAGGTCCGCTAGCTTTTCCTGATTTAGGCTTTTTAATACTATTCTTTGTAATTTCTTTTTCGATAATCACTTCCTCTTTATGTACTTCTATGTCTCTCCTCGGAGAGGCTTACAGATATTCGGGTCTTGTTTCCTGCAGCAGTCTCTTGTGGTGTTCTGTCCATTGTTCTGGTTTGATGATCTGGATGTTTACTTTTTCTTTTGTTGGGTTTTTTAACGTTGAAATGAATTTCCATACTTCAGAACTCTGCCTACCTCCTACGTGTGTATTTATATCATGGCATTTTCGCTCGAACAACTAGGTATATACCTACGCCTAATATACCCCCGGGTATCTATACAGACATTTGCTCAAATATGAAACCTGTAACCCGAGCTAACCAAATAGACGGCTGTGCCTGAAGGGGAGAGAACTAGAGATATCACAAAAAAATTACCCCAAAATTAAATTCACCCCGTCTGGGAAAACAGACATTTATTGAACTAAAACTAAGGAAAAATTCAGCAGCAGCTCCACATTTTCACTCGCAGCACCGCGTACTTTCTTGTGGCTAGAATTTTGGTCTTAATCCCAAAAGCACGTGTGACTTCTTTCAGTATCTTGTCGGAAGTGGTGCGGTTCATTAATTACATTTTATTTACATTTCCTGCTTCCACATGCAACACACAAACTGAAACACTCAGGAAAAACGTACCTTTCTTTGCCTTTGTAAATTATTTTAAAACTTGAAAATCAAAATAAATCAACCCCGAAAAAAGCATGAAATTTTAGGTTATGATGTTGTAAATTCCTTGAGTCGTGTGTGCAGCGTTGCCAGGTACCCAAGACAAAATTATCGTGCAGGCTTGCCAAACAATTTTACATCAGCTCTACCGACGGATCTCTTAAAAAAAGCTCTACCACAAAATAAAAACACCAGAAAAAAGCCGAAAAACACTGTCATTGGGAACGATGGGCATCGATGATTAATATTGGTTACACTCTCTCCTTGAATAATAATAATCCTACCTACTGGAAACCTAACCTAATAATCTTCCATTATATCCGATTAAATCTTTAAATTTGAGGATTTCATTACCTGTTAACTGTATTTTACAAAGTCACTAGAACTCACTTAAAAATTGTAACTTATTGTGACTTTTTACAACAACTGCGAAGTCACGTGCCACTGCCGCGGTAATGTGCCGTAATACGCTTGTAATGCGCAAGTAATGCAGTGTAATGCGCAAGTAATGGGGCGTAATGCGGTGTAATGCCACTGTAATGCAAACGTAATGTCGTAATGCAGATGTAATGTGAGTGTAATGCATACGTAATGCCAGAGATTTGTACATGTATTGCAACGAGTTGATAAACCCTCGGTCCTAGGAGTAGAAAATTTATAGAAAGGTTAGTAATTTATGTATTAGTAAATAAATTATGTAATTTTGTCTAAATTATTATTTACACAAATATAGCATTTTTTGAATGCTACAGCGTCTTTATGAATTCACGCGTGTCTAAAGGTTGTTTTATCTTTGGCCTTGTAATCGCAATGAGCACAATCAAACCACCTAATTTTGTCCACGTCTTTATGGATTATTGCATGCCTGTTTAGGCTGCATCTGTGTATGGTCTTAAAACTACATTTTTCACATTGAAACCACTTAACTTCACTCTTGTCTTTATGTTTACCTATGTGTCTTATGTGTCTTGTTAAATGACCATTATATTTAGCGTTACAATCACAACGAGCACAATAATACCGGTTTATATCGTTTGCGTCTTTATGGATTATTGCATGCTGGTTTAGGCTGCATCTGTGTGTGGTCTTAAAACTACAGATTTTACATTGCATCCAGTTAACTTTACGTTCGGGTTTATGTCTGAGCATGTGACTTGATAAATTATATTTTTGTTTGGCTTTATAATCGCAATTAGCACAATAAAACTGCCTCATGTCGTTTGCGTCTTTATGAATTAGCTTGTGCCTATTAAGGGCTGTTTTAAATTTGGTCTGGTAATCGCAATGAGCACAATCAAACCACCTAATTTTGTCCAAGTCTTTATGGATTATTGCATGCTTGTTTAGGCTGTATGTATGTTTGCGTGTGTGTTTGGTCCTAAAACTACATTTTTAATTGAAACCACTTAACTTCACTCTTGTCTTAATGTTTAACCATGTGTTTTATTAAATTACTTTTATATTTAGTCTTATGATCACAACAAGCACAATAGAACCACTTTATGTCGTTTGCATCTTTATGGATTAGCGCATGCTTATTCAAGTAACCATTGAATCTGGTCTTATATTCGCAATGAGCACAATAAAACCACTTTATGTCGTTTGCGTCTTTATGAATTAGCGCGTGCCTATTAAGGGTTGTTTTAAATTTGGCCTTGTAATCGCAATGAGCACAATAGAACCATTTGATTTTGTCCACGTCTTTATGGATTATTGCATGCTTGTTTAGGCTGCGTATGTGTATGGTCTTAAAACTACATTTTTGACATTGAAACCACTCAAATTCCCTCTTGTCTTTATGTCTAAGCATGTGTCTTGTTAAATGACGTTTATATTTAGCGTTATATTTCGCGTCTTTATGGATTATTGCATGCTGGTTTAGGCTGCATCTGTGTGTGGTCTTAAAACTACAGATTTTACATTGAAACTAGTTAACTTTACTTTCGGTTTTATGTCTGAGCATGTGACTTGATAAATAACGTTTTTGTTTGGCTTTATAACCGCAATGAGCACAATAAAACCACTTAATATTGTCCACGTTTTTATGGATTATTGCATGCTTGTTTCGGCTCCTTGTGTGTTTCGTCCTAAAACTACATTTTTCACATTGATACCATTTAACTTTACTCTTGTCTTTATGTATAAGCATGTGTTTTATTAAATAACATTTATATTTAGCCTTATAATCACAACCAGCACAATAAAACCACCTTATGTCGTTTGCGTCTGTATGAATAAGCGCGTGCCTATTAAGGGCACCATTAAATTTGGTCTTGTAATCGCAATGAGCACAATAAAACCACTTAATATTGTCCACGTTTTTATGGATTATTGCATGCTTGTTTCGGCTGCTTGTGTGTTTAGTCCTAAAACTACATTTTTCACATTGATACCATTTAACTTTACTCTTGTCTTTATGTATAAGCATGTGTATTGTTAAATAACATTTATATTTAGTCTTATAATCACAACCAGCACAATAAAACCACCTTATGTCGTTTGCGTCTGTATGAATAAGCGCGTGCCTATTAAGGGCAGCTTTAAATTTGGTCTTGTAATCGCAATGAGCACAATCAAACCACCTAATTTTGTCCACGTCTTCATGGATTATTGCATGCTTGTTTAGGCTGCACCTGTGTATGGTCTTAAAACTACATTTTTCACATTGAAACCACTTAACTTCACTCTTGTTTACCATGTTTCTTGTTAAATGACCTTTATACTTAGCGTTAGAATCACAACGAGCACAATAATACCGGTTTATATCGTTTGCGTCTTTATGGATTATTGCATGCTGGTTTAGGCTGCATCTGTTTATGGTCTTAAAACTACAAATTTTACAATGCATCCAGTTAACTTTACTTTCGGTTTTATGTCTGAGCATGTGACTTGACAAATTATGTTTTTGTTTGGCTTTATAATCGCAATGAGCACAACAAAACCACTTAATTTTGTCCACGGCTTTATGGATTATTGCATGCTGCTTTAGGCTGTTTCTGTGTATGGTCTTAAAAACACATTTTTCACATTGAAACCACTCAACCTTACTCTTGTCTTTATGTCTAAGCATGTGTCTTGTTAAATGCTGTTTTCGTTTAGCTGCATAATCGCAATGAAAACAATAAAACAACTTAATTTTGTGCACGTGTTTACTAATCATTGCATGCGTGTTTAGGCTGGGTTTCTGTTTAGTCATGCAGCCACATTCTTCACATTCACACTTAACTTCACTCTCGTCTTTATGACTGAGCATGTGATTTGTTAAATCACCTTTTCTTTCAGTCTTATAATTGCAATGAACACAATAAAACCACTTACATTCGTTTTTGTCTTCATGGATTGTTGTATACTGTTTCTGTTTAGTTTTAGAAGTAGTTTTAGTGCTATTTGGTACACGTTCAAACTTGCTTTGAAAACTCAATTCAACATTTATCTTCTGGTTCCCGGATTCAAAACCCGAAATGTTTATTTGTTGATATTTTGTGCCACTAGTGGTCGTCCGTTCCTCAGCTGATTCTGTTGTTTTATTTTTAGACTGACCGACGATGCCCTGAGAAACATTTGAAGAGTCTGAATCTTCATTTGAACTGAAAAATAAAAAATAAACATAATTTGAATCGCTGCACACACTTAAAAAATCGCTAACTAGCGGAATAGTATTCTTATATTTTTGACAAATTTCTCTTCCTAGATAATCAGTGACTGTAAACACACCCTTATTTTTATTTTACGAGTAGTAGTTTTAGTGTAGTAGACTTTGGAAACCAATACTTGAAAAATACGAGGGTTACCCTAAAACTCTTTAGAGATTTCTAATCCATACAAGTTTAAACTCGCTGCTATATTATTTCAAGTCAAAGGTGTTCACACCCAGCGGCAGCGCATTCATTCAGTAGGTCTTTTACCACGGACGCGAATTCATCTCAGTATTTGCAAAAATTTACCGTAAAAATGGGACCGGGTAGTCGCGATTTTCGAGCGGTGATTTTGTATGTCTACAAAAAAGGACTAAAACAAACCGAATGTCACGAAAGATTCGTGAATTGCTTTGGGTACTCTGTCCCATCTAGGGTTACAGTGTTCAATTGGTTTACAGAGTTTAAAAAGGGAGTGTCATTGGATGATAAGCCTCGCACAGGTCGACCGCCTACTGCTATGACTCCGGAAACAGTAGAAGCTATTCAAAAGAGGGTAAAACAAGATCGACGAGTGACCTATATCGAGATTGAGGCTTCTCTCGGCATTGGATCGGCAGCGATTAAAACAATTTAGGACAGACATTCAAAAACAAGACAAAAACTAGTCAAACTAACAATATATATCGTTTTCTTCGGCCAGTTGGTTTCAATTGTAATATTTGTTTAGGTAGTCTTCCATCATCCATTCTTTGTACATGTCCGTACCACACCAGTTGTTTTGTTCTTATATCATCCACTAAAGTACGTTCACCCACTGTCATAATTTCTCTTATTCTTTGATTTGTAACTCTTTCTCTTTTTGATTTCCCTGCTGCTCTTCTCCAATAGTCCATCTCCGTAGCGGAAAGCATTTTTTCTGTTCTATCTTTGATTGGCCATACTTCTGAGCCGTATGTGATAATACTTTTTACAATGGTGTTACATATAAGCTTTTTGTTATGTTTTGATATACTTTGGTCCCAAATTATTCCATTTAATAAAGTTATTGCTTTTCTTCCTTGTACGTTTCTATCTTTTATAGCTTTGTCTAGTGTTCCGTCAGCTGTAATTTTTAGACCTAAGTATTTATACTCATCACAGGACTGAATTCGCTGCCCAGTATTTAAGATTAGATCCTGTTTCGTTCCACCAATACACATATACTCTGTCTTATTGATATTAACCTCTAGTCTCCACTTATTGTACTCTTTAGTTTCCATGTATTGTACTCTTCTATTAGTTAGAACAAAAAAACAAACAAACTAACAATAGCAACATATAATATTGGGTCAATAAACAACGACGAAAAAATTAATGAACTGGAGGAATAACTGAAAATAATAAAATGAGACATTGTAGGCTAGTCAGAAACCCGTCGAAAGTCAGAAAACCGAATAAGGCTGAACACGTCCATACTATTAAAGGAATCTCAGATCGCGTTGCCTATCTTATAATCAAAATGAAAAGAATATCACTTAAAGTTATTTAAGTATACGCCCCCACTTCTACCTACGATGACGAGCATATCGAAGCATTCTATGAAGACATCTCAAAAGCTATGGAAGAACACAAAACCCATCTTACACTAGTAATGGGAGATTTCAATGCCAAATTAGATAAGAGGATAAACATGGAAGAAACTAAAATAGGGGATTTTGGATATGGCGAAAGGAATGACAGGGGCACAACCTTAATGAATAATCTAGAAGCATAAACACATTTATGCAATGAATTCGTTCTATATAAAGAAACCGCAAAGAAAGTGGACATGGCTCAGCCCTAATGGAATACCGAAAAACGAAATTGATTACATACTGACTACTGAGAAAAACATCGTTAGAGATGTAACAGTCCTAAACAGCTTTACAACAGGCAGTGATCATAGGATGGTCAGATCAAAAATCTGCATTGACAGCAATTTCGAAATGAAAAATTGATAGTAACAATGAACAACTTGACATGAATAAACTTACACAAAATAAAGCTATATACAAAGAAATGCTAAAGGAACAGCCAACCCGAAACTACGAAAATGAAAATATAGATTAAATAAATGATACGCTGACAATAACTATGACTAAAGTAGGAAAAGATATGACACAAAAAGATAAAAAGAAAGAAAATTGTGTATCAGAAGAAATAAAGAAACTGATGCAAAAAAGTACATTGATAGAATACACAGAAGTAAATAAAACTATAAGAAAAAATACAAAAGAAAATAAAAGACCAAATGGATGAACACGGCGACAGACAAAGAAGAGTAGAAGATATTGGGGAAGGCCTATGTCCAAAGATGGATCAAAGAAGGCTAAATAGATTAAACGAGTGCAACAAAAAAAGTTTAATACACATTTAGATTGATGTTTTTATTATGGGTGTGAAAGTGACTCATATTCAAAACGTATCTAGTTCTACATGAAATCGTAGCAATGGTTCTAAATAAAAATAAAAGGCACTTACCTAGATGACGTTTCATCCAAAATAAGCTCCTCTTGCTTTATCTTCTCTTCAATCTTTATTTCAAAATCGTCTCGTTCTGGTTCCGACTTTAAGCTGGATAACGATAGTCTGGGTTCTGAATTTATGAGTCTACAACATAACAGCGTGTCAGTCTCAGAGATATAGCGGGTTACGACGAACTGTGGTCAGCTTGTTTGATGTGTCGTGATCCTTGAAATCTGCCCGAGCGAGTACTTCTCGAAATTCGAGCGAAAGCGGGCATTTCTCCCCCAATCGTATTCTTGAAACTCTCACCGGAAAAACGTGTGCCATCACACTGGGGAGATCTCGATAGGTGCCGACGTGGTGACTTTTGTCAAAAAGTATGAGATAGCTTAAAAATGTTTGAACTGTGAAAAACGTGATGTGTGCGTTTTGTTTTTTTCTCCAAAATATACCTTTTTGCCTGGGTAAATTTTTGGTGCGAGATATGAACAATAGACTTTTGTGGCACGATATTGTGCAAAATGAATCAACTTCCCTTCACCCTTATAACTCTATTTGGTAAGTTGTCTATCAAAATGTTTTGCCTTTTCATTGGTAGAAATTGTCACGCGCTGTCACCTGAAAATTGGCAACATTGCGCCCATTTCATATCACTTTTTACGTATTCCCCAAAGCAAGAATACTGCATTTATGCAAGACGATGAGAAACCAGGGAGTGCTCCTTCGTCGTCACTCCCCGAGGAGTACTCGCTTAGGGAGATTTCAAGAATACTAACGCTATAAACGATCGAAACCTCATTAATTCCATTTTACTTGATTGGCCTATGCTACTAAGGCAATCCGGTCACTAACATAATATTTTTAATATCTAATATCTGTAGGGGACAATCACAATTTATTCATACATAGGCCTGCCTGCTAAGCAAAAATCTCGAGGATTTAATTTTGCCTGATACCCTTTCTCAGGGTCTTTATCGTGTTAGCGCCATCTACGCTCTGCCGTGCAAAGCAGAAACCTAGTAAGTCAAAAACTAGTGTTTTGGGAAATAGAGATTGAAGTTTATTCAACTACATACTAACTATAGTTTATATAACTACATACTCACTACATAACTTGCTTGTTTTTCAAGATATCCACATTCTAGAAAAACTGGCTGACGCCGTTTTTTACGGCGATTTCAATGATATAAAAATCTCATTTTCAAGTAAGTCGAGTTACTAGGTTTTTGCTTTGCACGGCAGCGCTCTTAACAAGGGACCACCGGCTAATATAGCTTCCGATCCACTGGTTTGTATTGATCATTAACTAAAGGCTATTTCGTTGTTGATAGGTTTTACCACTACCTCCGGAAAATCTGTATTCACAAACGTCATACTATTAAGTGTCAAATTATAACATAAATATACAGAAGCGTATAAGTAAGATGCAATGAAACAAAGTAAGTTCACATTTAAAGACCTTATTAACATATCTTGCAAATTAAGTTACATTTTGAAATGCGGGTTTTAGTAACTTACTAAATAAATATTTATAAACTTCAAGTAAAAATGTTTATTTTTTTTATGTATTTATTTTCAATGGACATACCATTTTACAAAAATATATCATTTACATTACATAATAAATAATATAAAATTTTCAAAATGTTACCTATGCACTAAGTGAGAATTATTTTTAACAATTCTATTAAATTGATCCAAAGTTACATTAAATATATCTATATCTATTTTGTCTTTATGGTACTTGAAAGAATATTATTTCTGATAATCTGGGACAATCAACATTATTATTAATAATTTTGTGTGTCCATTATAAACCTTCTCTGTTCCAAAGTGTCATTTCTAAGTAGTGTTTGTAGAGATTCAATTCAATTAAAAAAATACTTTATTGTCAAGAAAAAAAAATCTGTAGACAAAGCAGGCTATATCTAGTGTTAAAAAATACATAATTTATTTGATCTTTTGATATTTTTAATTTAAAATTCTTAAAATATTGTTGTTTTTGTTTTTTTTATACTGGGACTTTCCATCCAATCAGGATTAATCGCCCAGTTTCGCAAAAATAGAGCACAGTTTAAAGCATTTTATATAATTACAAACATCAAAGTACCTAGCCAGGAATCGAACCCGGACCGCCGCTGTGTGAAGCAAATGTTGCTACCACTACACTACGACGACGACAAATATTATTATTATTAGGTTTGTATCTAGATTTTTACGAAATTCAAGTTACCTTTTTAAAAATTTTCGACTTTGGAAGAAACCCAAACTAGGACAAAAAGTCAAAAAGTTTTGCGTTTTTTAGAGTTTTCTCAACAGGTTTCGTTATTACGTATGAAAATGTAATTATTTTTTAAAATTCAATTTCAAATTTTCTTTATTCAAATGAACCTAAGCCTAAATTACAATAGTTGCAAACCAGTGTTAAGTTAAAAGAATTGTGTCAGGAAAAAAAAAACAAAATTCAATTTTAAGTATTGTTAGTTTTTTTTTAAATTTTCAAGTCTACCTATGTCGACTTAAAAAAACAAAAATAAAAAATCTAAAAAGTCATAAAAAGTTTTTCTTTTTCAAGTTAAACTCACTTTAATAAAAGACATCCTTAACTAGGACACTAGAACTATCAAACAAACAAATTAAAAAAGTCAAAAACAAAAAAAAACCATTGTTGGATCTTAATTTTAAGAATGTGTGTTTAAAACTTTACCTATGTGTCATGTGTTGACGTGACATACGTCAAAAACACTAAAAAATGTGAGATTTTCGCCCCTTCCATCTTTGACCAGCAAAGGGACCACACGCGGCCCCGGAGCTCCAACACCATCGAACTCGTCTCATGTGCCGAGATTTGTTGGATAATGGGTGAGTTGAGCACTTTTTGTAGGGCATAGAATAGGGAAAATGGGATTATAAGGGTTCGGGATTTTTTGTGTATTTTAGTAATAAATAAATGTGTTTAGTGAACAGTTGCATTCATCCTTTTTGTAGCAATTTCTCTAATCTTTTTCCCTTTCAGCCTCGTGGTTTTAATTTTTTGAATGTGCCATTTTTTGCGATCGTCGCGACCGTTTTTTTTGTGGGTCACGTGACCAAAGATTGGCCTTCAAAAATTGAATTCAAAATAAGGAGAAGTTGGCAACTGGTAAACGTGACCAGTGACCGACTAAAGTGAAAGCAAGTTCCGGTACGTGGGTGGGCTTTCTATATAGAAATACAGAAAACAAAAGTGTGGTGTGGCTTTCGGTATAGACATACAGCGTCGCTGTCAAGCAGCTGATTAGCGGTTCTAACCTCAGTTTAATTTTGAAAAAGTTTGTTTGTTTTTATTTCAAAAACAACATGTTTTGTGATTATGCTCATGTAGAGAGTATGGTGACCTGAACCATGTACTATTGAATTGCCCCCTGAATTAGATGAATATTGATATTATGCAACAAAAGATACAAATAAATAATGAACATAATAACTTAGAAACAATACTCTATAGGAATATTACCAAAACCAAAATAAATGCCATTCAGGAGTTGAGATCCCTACCAAATAGACTGTGAAGAGAGTTAAAAAGTGCTCACAGGATCACAAGCATCGGACTGGAAAGTTTGACTGTGGCCAGTTGGCCTTGGAAGCAGAGGCCAGATAAAGTGAAGGAGCAAAGCAAAGCAACGTGTTTTGTGTTTATTTTCTGAGTTTTTAGTAGGAATTTCGTGCGTTGATGACCAAGAAAACTAAAAAAAAATGACGTCCGAAATAAAATCATTAAAGAGGTAAGATTAACAATCTTCAATCGAACCCGAGCGCTCTATGACTTAGCAAATGAAGCCCTGATCGACTCAATGAAAAAGGGTCAGTTACAAACGCGTGTAGAAAACTTAGCGGAGTGGGTAAGTCGGTTCCAAGACCTGCATTTAGATTTAAATATTGTAGGGTTAGTAGAAGATAGTGAGTGTGATACTGAGTAAGAGGTTATAAATGAGTTTGACTCAATGCAATTTTCAATCAAACAAATTTGTAAGGACTTGTTGCCGGTTGAGGTTAGTGTGAGTGATAAGAATAAAAATGATTCAAACTTGTCTGTGAGTGGTAGAATGAAAACTTTTGCAAAACCGAGGTTAGATATACCGACCTACTGTGGTGATAGGCAAAAGTGGCCGACCTTTTATGATATGTTTATGACATTGGTAGATGAGGATCCCGAGTACTCAGATATTGCCAAATTTCAATTTTTAGTTTCGGTTTTAAAGGGTGAAGCAGCGGATGTGATTAAGAATATCCCTATTCAGGGCAGGAATTATAAAACAGCTTATAGGGCTTTAGTGGATAGGTACCAAAATGATAGATTCTTTTTGACAGATTGTTGGTTGGCAATTGTGAATGCTTCTCCAGCTAAAAACAATAGTTCAGTGGAGCTACGTAAATTGATCTCTACTTTTAAACAAAACTTGGGGGCTTTAGATAATTATCAAGAATTGGATTTGTGGGACTTTACAAAGTTAAATTTACTCTTGCAAAAAATAGATCCTTTTTTAAAAACGCAATTTGAAATAGAGTACAGTAAAGATAAAATCCCTTTGTATCAAAATCTTATTAGTTTTTGGGAAACAAATTGTCATGCTTTGGAGAATAGTGCAAATCCAAATCTACTCTACAAGTCCTGTAAATGTGTCGAAAGTGTCAGGTCAGAGAATATAAGAAGTGTCAAAAAAGGTCAGTCAAGTCCTAAACATAATTTTTTAACTAAAGCTAGGGAGTCAGGTGGTAATAGTGAGTGTTTATATTGTAAATCTCTTGGTAACCAAAGACTTCATTTGATAATTAGATGTGATAAATTTCGTGAGCTAGATGCCTTTCAGCGACATGACTTTGCCAAAAGTGAGCAACTGTGCTTAAATTGTCTTGCTAAACATAGCTTGTTGCAATTTCCTAATTCAAAAGGTCCTCCCTCGGCAGTGAGGAGTGAGTCTCGTCAGAGGTCAGAGAATGTCTCAGGTAACAATTTGTCGTCAAACAGTAAAAATCTAGAAATATGTGAAAACTCTGTTGCAGTGAATGTGTTTAGGAATTCAGTTCCCAATTTTAAGACTGTTCTTTTTGCCACTGCGCAAGTGTGTGTGCGTGATTGTCAAGGTAATGTTGTAACTTGTCGAGCATTATTGGATTCAGCAAGCTAAACCTCATTTACAACAGCTTCCTTTGCCAAGCGGCTAGGTTTGCCACGTGTGGGCGGTTCAACGCCCATTGTGGGTATCAATAACATGACATCTTCTGTTCCGCTAGGAAACATGGTGCTTTGTGTGAGCCCAAGTAGTAATCCTGTCATGGTCTATTGAAGTGAAAGCGGTGGTATTCCCCCTCATCTGTGGTGTGACTCCTTCTAGTGAGATAAGTAATAAATGGAAATACTTATCTGGTGTGACATTAGCTGATCCCCAGTATGGTACTCCCCGAGATGTGGAGTTACTATTAGGAGCTGATGTCTTCTCCCAAGTTTTACTTCCTGGGTTTAAACAAGGGCAAAATGGCGGACCCTATGAATACCATCTTTGGGTATGTGCTCATGGGTAGTGTGTGTGACAAACCTTCGACAAGTAAACTTAGTTTGTGTACCTCTTTAAACTCAACAGGTTTTGAGGAATCACTACAACAATTTTGGCTACTTGAGACTATTTCTGTGGATATTCCATTGACTAAAGATGATCAAAGATGTGAGGACATTTTTAGTTCTACTCATAGACGTGATAAAAATGGTAGATATATTGTGAGATTGCCATTTCGTAAACAGGCTGCCTTAGGTGAGTCGAAGTCCCAAGCCTTGAAAAGATTTCACTTGCTAGAGGCTTGCTTGCTTAAAAATCCTTTTTTTCGTGAAGCCTATTGTGATTTTATGGCAGATTATCCTGATCAGAACCATATGAGGGTGGTGAATAGTAGTGACTCTAGTGATTCTTATGGAAAATATTATATTCCTCATCATGGCATCTGGAAAGATAGAGGAGAGTCAAAAAAGTTTAGAGCTGTCTTTGATGGATCAGCACAAACTAGTAATAAACTGAGCTTAAATGATGTGTTGTTGGTTGGAAGTAAACTACAATTCTATTTTGTTGAACTTTCGTGTGAAGAAAGTGGTTTTCACTACAGATATAAGACAAATGTATCGTAACATTTTAGTGCATTCTGAAGATATGGCCTACCAAACAATTTTTTGGAGATTTGATATTCATCAACCCATTTGTGAGTATGTTTTAAATACTGTGACTTATGGCTTAAGTTGTAGTCCGTACCTAGCCATCCGTACTTTATTACAATTGGCAGATGATCATGGTCAAGAGTACTCTTTAGCAGCTGATATATTGAGGCAATCGACCTACATCAACGATGCCGTGGGATCAGCAAACTCTGTCTCAGAGGCTTTGGAGGTCCAGAGACAATTAGTGACATTCTTGAATACTTGGGGGGTTCGAACTTAGGAAGTGGGCCAGTAATTATTCAGAATTACTGGAACATGTGCTAGAAAGTCACCTCCAACCCATCCGTTTTGATGAAGGTGATTCGGTGTTGAAAATTTTGGCTCTGCAATGGAACCCTGTGAATGATGGGTTCTCATATTCAGTAGTGTCAGACAACAAGACATGTACCAAAAGAAATATTCTGTCTCAAATAGCCAGAATATATGATCCTCTGGGTTTTCTCTCACCAGTAGTTTTTGTGGCTAAATCTTTAATCCAGAAGTTGTGGCTTCAAGGGTTAGATTTTGATGATTGCCCATCCCAGGCAATTGTGGATCAGTGGTCTACATATTTGTCTCAGTTACCCATTCTTTCTACTCTAACCATTCCAAGGTATGCAAGTGTAGATAATGTAGTTTTGAGGGAACTACACGGTTTTTGTGATGCCTTATTATCAGGTTATGGTCGTGTAGTATATTTAAGACAAGTGGATACATGTGGAAAAGTGACTGGTCATCTTCTGTGTGCAAAAAGTAAGGTGGCTCCGCTTAAAGTGATCTCAGTGCCTAGGCTTGAACTTTGCTCTGCTCATTTATTGAGTAAATTGATGTGTTTTGTGGTGGATAGTCTACTTGATATTAAAATTGATAATCTTTTTTCATGGTCAGATTCGACTGTTGCTCTATCCTGGATCAAGGATCATCCTTCCCACTGGAAGGTATTTGTGGCAAATAGGGTTACTCAAATTCAAGAGATTTTACCTCCTAGTGTGTGGAATCACGTGGATGGTAAGTCAAACCTAGCAGATTGTTCTCGGGGTTTGCTTCCCTGTGATTTTGTTAATCACCCATTGTGGTTTCAAGGCTCCTCTTGGCTGTTTTTGCCTTCGGCTTCATGGCCTACCTCTGAGGAGCTTGATATTAGTTGTGATGAGATTCAAGCTGAAGAAAAATCTAAAGTGTTTGTGACTGAGTTATCTCCGCATTTTTTAACGGTTTTGTTGGAAAGGTTTTCGGTGTTGCGAAAAATACAAAATATTGTAGCTTACATGTTGAGACCGTTGGGGATAATTCGTCTTAAAGAAAATTTTGAGACCCTGGCATTGTGTTTTGAAGAGTTACATAGAGCTCTGGTGACTTGTGAAGCATGTCCAGATCTCTTTTAGTGAAGATATTTAGAAAATTTTAAATAAAGAGTCTTGCTCAAAGTTCCTCAGAAACTTAGCTCCCTTTGTCGACCAATGTGGTGTCGTGACGGTTGGTTGGCGTCTTCGCCATAGTGAAGATTTGTCTTATGAATCTAAACACTCGATGTCGATTCCTAGACATCGGTTGACAACTATTGAGCAAGTGCATCGAGAAAACGGTCATCTCGGTCGCATATTCATATCTATCACCTGGAATAGCGATTCGAACGAGCCCGAGCTGAGTTCTTATCCATCTCATGTTATATTCATATCAATCACTTGGTATCGCGCATCAAGCGAGCTCGAGCGCAGCTCTTATCCATCACATGTTATCAACGCGTCTTCATAACCAGCATGTGCAATCGCGATATTTTAGTACATTGAATAATTTTTAAATACCTACTTAGATATCAAAAATGCAATTTTCACAATTTTTATGTGTGTCTGTCACCACGCAAATATTGCGAAGCTGATTTTAATGAGGTGGTAAAAATAATACGAACCGAACCGAACCATTGTTCCAAACCAAACCATTGTTCCGAACCGACCGAACCATTGTTCCGAACCGAACCGAACCAGTGTTCCGAACCGAACCGAACCCTAAACCGTAAATACAACTCACCTCCGTTTCTTCTTCCGTTGACAAGTTCACTCTGAATGTACAATCATCAATGTGATGGTAACTATATGTTGAGGGTAAAAATAGGCTAATCTTTTTTACAAAATAAGACAAAAGCACATGGCTCGCTACACAGCTGAAGGTGAACTAACATCTTATTTGCGTGATTGAGTGTACTAGATATAAAGGCGCGTTGCTTAACAAGTGATAGATAAGAGCCTACGTCCGGGCTCACACGATTCGCTATTCCAGGTGATAGATATGAATATGCATCCCGGTCCTCGTATGATGCACTATCTGGTTATGCAAAGATTCTGGATTGTATCGGCAAAGCGTGCAATTCACAGTGTGTTGTCGAAATGTTTTAGGTGTGTTCGCACGCGATCTGTGCCCTTTTCCCCTTACATGGGAGACTTATCTAAGGCCCGAATATCACAAGTGAAGCCCTTCTCTCATGTGGCTGTTGATTATATGGGACCTTTTTCCATAACGATGAGTAAGGCTAGAGGTATTCGTAGCCAAAAATCTTATGGTTGTATTTTTGTGTGTTTGCCTATGAAGGCAATTCATTTGGAATTGGTGTCGGACTTAACGTCAGAGGCGTTCCTCGCTGCTCTGTGGCGATTTGTAGCACGTAGAGGGCGCTGTTCCTCGCTTTACAGTGATCAGGGTTCGAATTTCTTTTATTGCAAACAAGCGGCAGACTCTTCCCCTTCCCAGTCAGTAACTGCCAACCTTTTTGGTTTCACTTTTGTGTGTGTGATTGTGTTCTAGAAATTTTTTTTTCTTACCTCACCAAAGGACGCGATTTAGAATTACTACAACAATCGTGCTCTTTAGGGGATAACATTCATTGTTTTTGGAATTAATATTATTTTTGTTTTTGTGAGTAAAAATATTATATATTTTTATGTGGGCGGAAAATGTTGGATCTTAATTTTAAGAATGTGTGTTCAAACAAAGTGTGGGTCATAGATTTCTTAGGAATAGGGGTCCAAATTGAAATTGTTGTCAAAAAAACTTTACCTATTTTTGATTCTATGGCCAGGGTCATGTGTTATATTTTCAATCCCTACGTGTAAAAAAGTGACATGGAGTGAGATAGATATGTGAGGGGCCCAAATTATGCAGAAACTTTCAAGGAATATTAATGTGATACAAATTGTGCATGTTAATCATACCCTTTTGTCAAAAAATACAATTTCTCTATTCAGGATATGCAATTATTGCCTCCCAGCGGCCAGCTACAACAACAAAAAGATTTTTGGTGAATTCATTATAAAAAAATGTCCTAGCTATAGTAGTTTCTAAGATAAGTCTGGCTGTCATCCTTAATGGGATGCTCTCTGTCTATAGCAGATGATTTCAATTTGGATGAAACCTGGGATAAAATAAAACAGAATGAAACGTACCCACGTGAGCTGTCATCCAACATTAACTCCTGCTTGTTCTTCTCTGTTTTCTTTATTTTGAAGTCATTTAGTTCCCACTCTACGTCGGAATGTGACGACATGGGATATGAGTCTTCTGGTCTATAAAATATCAGCATTAAATCTTTTTCAAACTACGGGTGAAATTAAACAACAAAAATCATAAAAAAGTTTTCTGTGGTTCAGCCAGGACGTGAACCTGAAATCTATGACTTTGTACGCTAACGTTGGCATACAAACATAGAGGTTACGGGTTCGTCTCCCAAGTGAAGCACAGGATATTTTTTAATGATTTTTTGTTCTTTAATTTCACCCATGATTTGGAATTGCACTTTTTCTGGTCTTAAAAAAATTAAAAAGTCAAGATATGCCTACAAAATTGCAACTAATGTCACTGGGTATTTTCTTTAGAAACAGTACATATTGAAATTTAATTTTAGGGTTTAGTTCGATACATAGTTGTGACCAGTGGCGACTGCTAAAGGGAGGGCAACGAGGCAGTGCCCTCCCAAAACTAGACAACAACCAGTATTTTTAATTGATTTATTTAAAAAAAAGTTAAATATTTCCTTACGACATGTCTAGTTATTTTTTTTAGTCTATGATTAACTGGGTAAAATTTCAACCGCTCGTTGCCCTTCCTACGTGTTGCCAGTTCTATCCTTAGTGAAAACGTATTAGTTTGTTTTGATTTGGGGTCAGGGTCAGTAGTTAAAAGCCTTGCCGCGTGTCCATTGTTTGTTTTTGTTTGTTTCCGAAATGGAAATAAATACTGTCGATTATGCAAATTTAAATACGTTGACATATGAACTTCGATTACATTTAAAATCTTTAGGGCCACATAGACCGGACCTAAAAATCCAAAAAATTAACCAAAATTTTAGTGCAAGTAATAAAAAATTATATGATGCTGAGAACTGGTTGTGTGGCTGTGAAAAACGAAATGCTTTTTTTTGCTTTATTTGTCTCATTATGAACAATCCACGAAGTGATCTTGCGTGGGTGGCAAAGGAAATGTGTGATATCAAGCACTTTAGTGAAAAGTTAGACACAAAGTAAACTACTTATTTAAATAACCACATAGAATTTTCTATGCTAGGCAAGACTGAGTGCAAAAAAAATATTACCGAACATAATGAAAATGTGGCAAAAATAGACATATACTTAGTAGGTTAATAGACTGTTTAAAATTCTGTGGGATTTTTGAGGTTGCTCTACAGGCCCATGATTAGTCTGAAACTGGTGCTAATCCGAGTACTTTGCACATGTAAAAGGACTAAAAACACCAAGTAATTGTTTTTAAAATGCTAAAATAAAATGCATGCAATATAAATTTCTGCCCCCCCCCCCAATTTATAACTTCACCAGCCGCCACTGGTTGTGACAGGACTATAGAAATGATCATGTAACAGTAATCAATAAAGGATCAGGCACACCTCTTATGGGATTTCTGTAATCCGTCAAACCTCATGAAATTTTGGTATGGTATAGACTGGACCTTCCTTATCAAAACTTCTCATAGGCCCAACTCAAATTAATGACCAGTTTTTGAAATGAAGGGTGTTGAAAGCAATAATGTTCAAGAAGCATAATAGCCCTTTAGACGGATTTTTCAAACATATACGCAATGTTAGTATTACATATATTTACGATTTATTTATAGTTTTCAATCTGTACCTTTAAAACATTATCAACAGGGTCCCTTTTTCTTTACAATTAGTTCCTTTTCGCTTTTTTTGCAGAACAAACTCCTGTGTTAATAGTAGGATGCCTAATAATATATACAAACTTATATTTTTTAATACTATTTAAAAAATTATATTTGCCGAAACACACTGTATTAAACACTTATTAAAAATTATCTACAGGGTGTTTAAGTAAATATTAGTCGAATGTTTTAATGAGAAACAAGCTTTACTATGTTGTAAATTAAATCTTGCTCATCAAACGTACTCATGGGCCCAACTTAAATAATAACCACTTTTTAAAATACAGGGTGCTAAAAGTGATAATGTCCAAGAAGCATAATAACTCTTTAGACGGGTTTTCCAAACATATACGCAATGTTAGTATTACATATATTTACGATTTAATTATTATTCTTAATCTGCACCTTTAAAAGATTATCTACAGGGTGTTTAGGTAAATATTAATCAAAAGTGTTAATGTGAAACAAGCGTTAGTTTGTTTTAGATTGAACCTTTCTTATCAAAAGTTCTTATGAGCCCAACCTAAATTAATGACCAGCTTTTAGAATATACGGTGTTGAAAATGATAATGTCCAAGAACCATTATCGCTCTTTAGACGGGCTCTCCAAACACTTACGCAATGTTACTATTACAAAATATATTAACGATTTATTTATTATTTTCAATCTGTACCTTTAAAACATTATCAACAGGGTCCCTTTTTCTTTACAATTAGTTCCTTTTTTTTTGCAGAACAAACTCTCTAAAACCCCTGTGTTAATAGTAGGATGCCTAATAATATATACAAACTTATATTTTTTAATACTATTTAAAAAATTATATTTGCCGAAACACTCTGTGTTAAACACTTGATAAGTCAAGAATATTTAAAAAACTAATAAATACTCTATATGTAATAGTAATATTGCGTATATGTTTGGAAAACCCATCTAAAGAGCTATTATGCTTCTTGAACATTATTACTTTTAACACTCTGTATTTCAAAAAGTGGTCATTAAATTAAGGTGGTCGCATGAGAAGTTCTGATGAGCAAGGTTTAATCTACAACATGCTAAAAGCTTGTTTCTCATTAAAACTTTTGACTAATATTTACTTAAACACCCTATAGATAATGTTTTAAAGGTACAGATTAAAAATAATAAATAAATCGTAAATATGTGTAGTAGAAACATTGCATATATCTTTGGAAAACCCATCAAAAAAGCAATTATGCTTCGTGGACATTATCACTTTCAACACCCTGTATTTCAAAAACTGGTCATTAATTTCAGTTGGGCCCATGATAACTTTTAATAAGAAAGGTTTAGTCTACAACATACCAAAATGTCATCAAGTTTGACGGATTACAAATCCCATAAGAAGTGTGCCTGATCCTTTTATTATTTTTTTATCAATTTTGGCTCAATTCCCGATTTTTTCCACATTGCTTTTTCGATTGCCGAATATTTCCAGGTGAGTGACTATCCTGCACTTACCCATATAAAATATCATCCAGAGTAATCTCCACTTGATTTGTCTCATTTTCATTTAGTTCTGACTTCACGTTGGATGATAAAGGTATATGATCTGAGTCTGCCATCCTGTAAAATAATGGGTAGGATTCAGTTCAGTTCCTTTATAGTTTTTTAGAAATATCTACAGTCCATAACAAGAAATTCTAAATTAAAAATAAAATCATAACAAAAGTATCTTATGTAAAAAAAAACCAAGTACGTGAAATATTCCGTAAAAAGAATTTAACACTCTGTATTTCAAAAAGTGGTCATTTGGTTTGTACTAGTTTGGAAATGTTTTTTTAAACTTTGCTATTACAGCCAAACTTCTTTATGTTCAATTTAACACTGTGCCAAAGAGTCATTTGCAGCAGTAATAGCCACGTTTAGAAAAACATTACCAAACTTTTCATTTTGAAATTTGTATTGGAGAACTTGGCTTTACTTTTATTTCATTCATTTTTACGGAATATCATTTTCGCGTACTTGGTTTTTTTTTTACATAAAATGTTTTTGTTATGATTTCACTCCTTTTTTAAAGGATTTGGATAATATTTAAGTTTTAAAGTAGTTAAATATGCGGAATATTGTTCAAAACTTTTGAAATGCCTTATGTAAAATGTTGAGGTTTTTTAATTTTTCCCATGGTTTTATCATGGTTCCTTCAACCTTCCAAAGCTCAGCTCTCTAGCATTTCTGGAAGTGGGCAATGTTACTTTTACATAACTTTAGATATAGAGGGGAGGAAAGTAAATTAGCATTTTGGGATTTTTTGATTTTTTTCAAGGGTTTGGTCATAATTTCTATCAGTCTGGCAAAATTCAGCTTTGCTGCATGTCTGGAAGTACAGTAGAATTTTAATGATCTATACATGAGTGAGTGGAAATTTGAAATGATTGAATTGAATTGAAAATGAACCGAACTGTGTGATTTTAATATATTGACATGGTGGTCTTCAACTAATTTTAACGGTAAAGTTCTAGTTCAAAGTAGCTTTATTGTATTAAATACAAAATATTCTTATACAAAGCCTTGTTTCATTTTTTTTTCAATTTCAATATGCTTTATTGTCATAAAAAAACAATGAATCTTTATAGACAAAGCGAAAAACTTAAGTTTAGACCTAAAATTATATAAAAGCCAGAAAACAAAAATTTTGTGTGAAGGTAAAAATTAAAATTATACAGGGTGTCTCTAAAAGATCTGTACAAAATCTTAGCACATATTCCTGAGGTCAAAATAAGTCGATTTAAAATAACTTACCTTAGTCCGAAATTGCTTCGTTTCAGAGATACAGGGTGGTAAATTTAAAAATCGATTGTCTTAAAATTTATGAACATATCTCAACTCATTACTTTAAAATTGGTACTCGGGGGTTTTCTGGGATGCGAAACCTAAATATGGATACCTTTTCACTGTGGCCATTAGAGGGCGCTTCAAAATGCTCTTTTTATGGTTTAAAATGACTATAACTTTTTTCTCAGTGTAACTTTTAACTTTTTTGTTAAGAAAATATTTTCCTGAATCTTTTTAAGCCAAAAAGGTACTCTTGTTAACATGCGCTGAAGTAAGTCGTTTTCGAGAGATTTCCGTTTATAGTGTTCGATGCCGCAACAGAATACTGAAATTATTTTGAATGACTATTTCACTGGAGTGTTTTACACTGGCAGAATTTTATAGCAACGCGCAACGGCCAGTTTTCTACTGACTATTGTTCTCAAAGTTTTACTCAAGTTTGTTGCTTTTCGGCAATTTCGCTCATGAAATTTTTGAAGTGCAAACTTCATTAGGCACATTTAGCAGTTTTTGTGGTACTGAATTGAACTGAGCCGTCAGGCTCGGCTATGTAACGCTCATTCGGGTGAAGTCGGCTCTAGTCGACTAACTGTGAGAGGAACATTCAGCGAGCGATATGATGATGCAGATGATTGATTTCGCTTTCTTGCCCTTCATATTATTTGCGCGCTTCTTGCCCTTCCTATTATATATCAAGCCAAGTGGGTTGAAATAAAATGTAATTTTGACGTTATTGCGGGGTCAAAAAGACACAGTGTTTACATTACTGTTTTGTGATGCACATATAAAATAATAAAAATAAGATCAAAAGTGTATATGAGGAATTCTCTGGTAACTTACCTTTTTAGCATAAAAAATAAAGTGTTTTTGACAGTATTTCTGTCAGGGTTTGAAAATATCATGATATTTATATAAATATCATATCACATGATATATATCGGATATATATCAGATATATATCTGATATATATCATTGTCAAACTGAATGCTTTGGTTTTGGCATATTAAATAAAAATCACTACTTCTTAATAAATCAAAAGTACACACAGATGGAAAACACAGTAACTGCTCTAACCTGGGAAAATAGAAAACAAAAGAAATCGTCGCGTCAAGGATCTACCAGATGTGAAACAGGGGATTCCCAGTCAGCTCCGCAATGCCTATGCAGCAGCCGAATCAATCGATACTACACCTTTACAGATGCTTATACTTTTGTACAGGGGCGTACTGACAAATTTTCTGATATTTAGAATGGTAGAAAACATTTTTAGTTTAATAAGTAAAATTATTGAATATATCGGATATATATCAAGCTATATATATATCGTGATATATATCGTGATATATATCATGATATATATCACTTGATATATATCCGCGGAACCCTGATTTCTGTTCAATAAATATTTGAGTTTCATATTTACAGTATCCTCTAACTAATTCTCAGTCAAAACTTATTAATATTTTCAGAGGGACAAGTATTTGCAGGAAAAAATGATAAATCAGATATTATGTCATTACCGTCCTCCTTCTTCTTCTCGTTCATAGAATGCCTAAACACAATATATGAATCCATTTATGCTAAATTTCAACAATACAAGGAGTAATAATCAAGCCTAAAAGGCACTGCAATTTTTATATAAATTATTTTACATATTAGCCTTGGAATAAGCAGGAAAAAATATAATCTCTTTAAAATACCTATATCTAAACTTCTTTACCAAATGTTGTAAAGAGGAATGTGCCAAGTGAAATTGCATACTGAAAGAAGATATTGGTCTAACCTTTGATTCCAAATTATTTTGCAAGATGTAGTGGTGCCCCAATTTTCAAAAGCAGAGGAATATATTAAGGTGATGGTAGTGACAAGATGGGGAAGGTAATGACAATATAGGGTTGGTGGTAAAATATTAGAGGGAATTATGAAAAAATATTCATTTTTGAAAACTTTTTAAAAACCTTGTTTTAAGCAAACCAAAAAAAAACTTAAACTAATTGTTTTAATCAAACCAAATACTTAAACTAAAAGTAAGTAACTTACTTAACTAGACTTTCTGCTTATCCATTTTTCTAAAACAGAAATATTTTTTTAACAAAAACTTATCTTTAGATTTGAAGAAAAGTAAGTTACATAACCAGAAAACAAAGGCCACACATATACCTATACGTAATTACCGTCCCCTATTAAACTTTCTTCCTGGGGACCGTAATGATGGGGATGGTAGTGACGTTTTAACATATTTTTCTTTCAGTGCATAAATGGAGGTTAGAATTATGGAGCAGAAATGTGACTAATAGCCCATCGCACCGACTTTTTTTTTCGTTACTTAGTCTTAAGTGTTCCTTATTACGTCATATTATGATTATATTAAGTAATGCTTTAAGATAAGTAACGAAAAAAAAGTCGGTGACCGACTCTTTTTTCGTTACTTAAAGCGTTTCTTAATATAATCATAATATGACGTAATAAGGAACACTTAAGGCTAAGTAACGAAAAAAAAAGTCGGTGCCATGGGCTATAAATACTTTTGAACTGTTTCTTTGACAAAATAAGACCAAAACTTTAAATTTTTTTGCAGAAATAAATAAAAACAGGGGGGGACGGTAATTACCATGTTTTGTAAAAAATAAATTTTTTCTTACCTGTAATTTTAATAATTTTTTCACCACAAAAAAAGAACTCTACTTTTGTTCATATGCAAAGAGGGAATGATTTCCGACACCTGTTTCTAACCATAAAGATTGATTACAGCGCCATCTAGTACAAGAAAAATGCCTTTAATGCATGCATAACCTAGGGGAACGGCAGTTATTAAAGAATAGCGTTTGACAATGTGTTTCTGAAGTCATATTAACTAAAGGAAATTAAAGTGGCCCTGATTGGTTCAGAGGGCGAGGTGTCCGATTGCCAATCAGAGGGTGTGTGGTTCGAATCCCATGCCTGCCACTACAAAATCGAACCTACTCTCCGTTTGTGAATACAGATTTACCGGAAGTAGGGGTAAAGCCTGTCTTGGGCGAAGTTTGGGCAACAACGAAGTAGGCAAAGTTGATGATGACTACAAGACCGTGGTTCGGAAGTCACGTTAAGCCGGTGGTCCCGTGTTAAGAGCGTAGATGGCGCTAGCATGATAAAGACCCCTGTGTTTGACACAGAGCATCAGGCAAAATTAAATTCTCCATGAGAAATGAAAATTGCCTACCATGGGAGTCTATATATGTATGAATGTGAGTATGTTATGATTGTCCATAATCAGAAATCAGAGCATTAAGTTGCAGACTGTGACTTGTTGGCCTTCGATGCATAGGCCAACCAAATCGAATAAATGAATGAAGGAAACAAGACAGTGAGCGTCAATCAACGGAATTTGTAAGCCAAATAATACTAACAAACGTGGACTTTCGTACCCGCGAATTTAAAAATCAAACAATTTTCGTGGCTAATCGGGCAAATAGGAGTTTTTGTTTCCCTTATATTTTTCCGTGGGGAGCCTAAAAGCTTAACATCACGGGGGTCCAAGATCTAATGGACACCTAATAAGTGTTGACAGTTAACTTTTTTGTCCTTATGGGACTCCTCAGAACACTGCTGGTCAATGTGACAAATCTTGCGTAGTTAATTAGAGGGTTTTGTCTCTAATCAAATGTAAATAGTGAGAAAACTATCGCAAGAAGCGCCATCTACCGAGATACGAGAGAAACAAAAAACAAAAGCAGGCGAAACACTGCTATACAATATCGATCAATGAAAAGATCAAATGCAAATAAAAGAAAACAACTATAGTCCATGACCTATGACAGCTCTTTGTCTTTTAGGCCGGATCAACGCATATTGCATTTTTACCCGTCATCAAGACAGTGAGCGTCAATCAACGGAATTTTTAAGCCAACTCATACTAACAAACGTGGAATTTCGTACCCGTGAATTTAAAAATCAAACAAGTTTCGTGGCTTGGTTTACACATGCATGGATTTGCTGGCGCGAATAAAAACTGGCGCGCCAGTAAGTTAAATTTGCAAGTGTAAACACCAACTTGCACACAAGTTATTTTTTTGCATGCATGTATCAAAAAAGACTGCAGCTGACTGAATTTGCTGGCGCCAGTGGTGACGCATGCGCGCAGAAAAGGAAAATTTTCATGTGTAAACAAGTGCTTGCACGTCGGCTCGCCAGTTTTAAGTTCATTATTTTACATTATTTTTTATTTTCATTGTGTTTGAGCTTAAAAATTTTGTTTATTTTTGTTTTTAAAGCTTAATATGGCTAAAAAAAGTGGTCAGCAGAACTGACCATACAGTTTCTTGAAGGCTATGAATGTTTTCCTTGTTTATGGGATGTACACAGTAGTTCGTATAAAAACAAAGATAGTTGAGATAATGCTTCCCAAAAAATTAGTAAAATAATGACTATTGAAGGCTTTGAAGTTGCAGAAGTAAAAGCAAAAATATGATCCATAAGAAACACATATGCTTTGGAATTGACAAAAATTTAAAAAAGCCAACATTCCGGAGCCGGTGCAAATAAAGTATACACCCCAAAAATACCATGGTTTTAAGTAGCAGACTGAATTTTAAAGAATGTTGTTTAAATAAGAGAAACTCTAGAAGAATATCAAAATGTTGCTTTGTCATTTGAAGATGGTTTTTATAGCTCGCAGGATCTTCTGCTGCAAGTTCTCCTAAAAGTTTTTCGGAAGCACCCAAAGCTACTAGCTACTGACTAGCAATCCATGCTTTAACCCATGCAGATACAGCCTTTTTGTTGTTCCTTTTCCTGAATCTCTTTAATTTTTTTTTTCAATAAAAGTTTAGCGACTATTTTGCAGGCTTCCGAGAGTTCAGCCGACATATCGCGTATTGTGTACACTTTAAAAATGGAACTGGCGTGCGCCAGTCTTTTTAATTTTCGCACAATAGTGTAAACCTTTACTGGCGTGCAAATAGAACTGGCGCGAACACTGGCGCCACTAAATTCATGCATGTGTAAACTCTCCCTTAACATAACTATTAGCAAGTTAGAAGTCAACAGTCTTAAAAACAATATAAATACACTTTAGAGCACATATTTATAATTTAAAATAGACAATTACTTACTCCGTTTCCAGTAGGAAAGGGTAACTTTACTGAAATTAGTAAAATTTAAAAAAAATACAAATTTTTCAACAACAAAAACAAACATCAGCTGGGTCAGCCATAGATAAAGGATTTGCGGCGCGGTTCAGTGCATAGATAAAGGATTTGCGGCGCTGTTCAGTGAGTTTTTATAGGGTCACTGCATCACGAAGACGTAGTCGCCAGGCTTCCAGGATGCAGTGACCCTAAGTTTTTATCATAGAGAAATTTTGTCTCTGGTTTTTATGGGTCAGCAAACCTACGATGTGCAGAAGAGACCGAAAAAAATCAACATACCCGTGCGTTGACCTCACCATCTCAACTAAAAAATCGTTTGAAACCCATTTTTTTTCTGTCATTCTATGGTAGCCATTTTGATTTTAAATTTTTTAACCTTCTTAAAATCAAAAGCATCTTGCAAAGGTAACTATCGTGATTTGGGACCCCCCGGCGTACTTGTAAAGTTTTGTAAAGCTAAATTGTCCCCTTCCAGACTGACAACAGTTATAAACTCCAAAGCATTTTTGTGACCTAAGTTAGGGTGACCAGATTTTTTTTACCAAAAAGAGTTAATCATTCTATAGGGCTGTCTAACAAAACATATGATCCAATCTAAGATGTCTTCCGGAGGACAAACAAACCGATTTCCCATAAAGCCGTAATGTTAACAAAAACGTAAATTTTAAAAAACGACAAGAGATTTAGTCTTAAAAACGATTCAGTTTTAAGAACGGATCCTTTGTGCATATGGGAAAAATGTGTTTTTCTTAAAAATATTAAACTAAAGCGAGTAAATCTGAAATAAAAGGGACCATGTTTTCTTCAAAAAAGTAGGTTATGTTTTTGTTTATTTTTGTTTTTTTAAACTTTTCTTCTAGTTTTTTTTTTACTTATTTTGAATTATTACATGGGCGCACCAAGGGGGGGGGTTTTGGGGCCCAGACCCCCCCAAACCACATTTTTTACATATTTTCTATATATATTTCATGAATAAACAAAAAAAATAGCATAAAGTATGACATCATGAGACCTCTGGGCCCCCCCCAAAGGTTTTTACACTTATTACTATGCCAAGTTTTTTTGCTGTTGTGAAGTGTGGCAGCGGAGGTTATGATAATGTTAGTTTTTATTGAATATAAAGTTTTTTGACCAATGAATCATTCTGATTTAAATGAACCCAGCCCAATGAAGGGGAAAGTGGATAAGTAGTCTGTTCGAAGAGCTCACTTCAAGGCTCACTTAACAGAGAAGAAAGTGAAATAGACGAAACTCTTCTCTGAACATTTCTTGTCAGATTCAGGTTTTCTATATCTTTTGTTGTACTTGACTAAACCTTTTGATAAGTAATAGGCCTTCTATAGTGTTAAACTGTGAAAAATATTTCACTATGATTTTTAGGTTTACACAAAGTTTAATTGTGTTAACCCTCCAGTGGTGACATGAAAAAGAGGCACAACTTATAGGTAGGTCAGTCCAACAGATCAATATGCACAATCAGGTTCCAACAGAGGTTGGTCAAGCAAACTTCTGATAAGTACTTTACAAAATATGTTTATTTAAAAAAAATACAAGTAAACATTATATAAAAAAAACTTGCAAAATTAAAATACAGTTTTTCCTTGTCATTGGCCTCACACATAGTACTTTTATTTACTGTTTTTTTGTAACAATATTTGCTCAATTATGTATCTAAAAGTTTATACAAATAAATATGTACTCTACTATACAACTGGGCATAACTGAATATGACAGGACCCATCAGGACTCAAGTTTTTTTGAGAGAAATTGAAAAAAAAATCTGAGAGAACTTTTTTGTTTTTCTTGTGGTCATCAAAGTCAACAAAGTTGACTTTTTTTTGTCATCTATTTTTGATGCCATATAAAAATTTTTTGGTAATAAGCTTAGAACAGTACTGTAGAAATTTCACAACAGGACTTGTAATAGGTCTGGTCAGATGCTGTACAAATTTTACAGTGTACAAGTTATAAAAAAATTCCAATCTCAGATGTCAAAAAGCAAGGAAATAAAGGAAAATTTGCACCAAAATAGTTTAAGATAAAAAGAGGTTTGAGTTAGGGAGATTGTCAAACCCACTAGTTTATTCTAAACTGTTTTGAGGTCTGTAAAATAAATATTTATTAAAGAAAAAGAAACTTTGACAATACAGGACTCCACTGGACACTATACAGGATGCTACACTACCATGAATTTATTAGAGATCTATAGGATGGTGTACAAATTTGGTTTAGCTTGTTATCCACACTTTCACCTCATATCATTTTCCTCTTCTTCTCTGGACACTTTTTTCAACCATCATTTTTAAAATTTTTCAACTGTTTTAAAACAATCCATTCAGGAGGGACCCAGTCAGGATTATTGCAGTATTCTAATTTTGAAAGTTGCTTGCCTAGAATAGTAAAAAAAATCATAGTGAAATATTTCTTATAGTTTAACACTTATGTTACACTTATGCACAAGGTCCAATCGAGTACAAAAAAAGATCCCAATAGAAAATGTTGCAAAAATGGCAGTTACATATTTATCCAAGACAAACCTGACAAAAAACTTTCGAATATTTCAATTTTGCTCTGTTAAGTCAGCTCTTAGAGAACTTATCCACTTTCTTTCCCCTTCTTTGAGCTGATATCTAGTTCATTTAAATCAGGATGCCAGCTGCCACAGTTCATACAGCACAAAAACTAATAATAATGATTCAAACTGAGTAAAAAACTGGAAAAAAAGTTAAAAAAACAAAAGTAAATAAACACATAACCTGACTTTTTGAACAAACCATGGTCCCTTTTATTTGAGATTTACTGGCTTTAATTCATTTTTTTAAAAGAAAAACGCATTTTTTCCATGTGCACAAAGGGTCAATACTTAGAACAGCATCTTTGTTGTAAATTAAATCGTTTCACTTTTTTTAAAATTTACGTTTATGTTAGCATTGCGGCTTATGGGAAAACGCTTTGCTTGTCCTCCCACAACTATGGAACTACTGATCGTGACAGTTCGTTAGACAAGCTTATCATGTATGTGCAAAACATTAGAATAAATACAAAATATATAACTTTTAATACCTATTCCTATTATGTTTAAGCTAGGTTGATACGAAACATTGCATAACATAAGACATAGCATCACAACATAGTTGAGCTTATGACAAACCCTGTTGGTGTTTATACAGAAAAATAACATGACATAACATGAGACATCAAAAGATGCCCAACACCCATGACTGCAACATTATTATTTATAGTTTTTCACAATAACCCTACTAAAATAATAAAAGTGGTTACACAAAAGCCAAGTTTTTTTGCTGTTGTGAAGTGTGGCAGCGGAGGTTATGATAATGTTAGTTTTTATTGAATATAAAGTTTTTTGACCAATGAATCATTCTGATTTAAATGAACCCAGCCCAACGAAGGGGAAAGTGGATAAGTAGTCTGTTCGAAGAGCTCACTTCAAGGCTCACTTAACAGAGAAGAAAGTGAAATAGACGAAACTCTTCTCTGAACATTTCTTGTCAGATTCAGGTTTTCTATATCTTTTGTTGTACTTGACTAAACCTTTTGATAAGTAATAGGCCTTCTATAGTGTTAAACTGTGAAAAATATTTCACTATGATTTTTAGGTTTACACAAAGTTTAATTGTGTTAACCCTCCAGTGGTGACATGAAAAAGAGGCACAACTTATAGGTAGGTCAGTCCAACAGATCAATATGCACATACAGGTTCCAACAGAGGTTGGTCAAGCAAACTTCTAATAAGTACTTTACAAAATATGTTTATTTAAAAAAAAATACAAGTAAACATTATATAAAAAAACTTGCAAAATTAAAATACAGTTTTTCCTTGTCATTGGCCTCACACATAGTACTTTTATTTACTGTTTTTTTGTAACAATATTTGCTCAATTATGTATCTAAAAGTTTATACAAATAAATATGTACTCTACTATACAACTGGGCATAACTGAATATGACAGGACCCATCAGGACTCAAGTTTTTTTGAGAGAAATTGAAAAAAAAATCTGAGAGAACTTTTTTGTTTTTCTTGTGGTCATCAAAGTCAACAAAGTTGACTTTTTTTTGTCATCTATTTTTGATGCCATATAAAAATTTTTTGGTAATAAGCTTAGAACAGTACTGTAGAAATTTCACAACAGGACTTGTAATAGGTCTGGTCAGATGCTGTACAAATTTTACAGTGTACAAGTTATAAAAAAATTCCAATCTCAGATGTCAAAAAACAAGGAAATAAAGGAAAATTTGCACCAAAATAGTTTAAGATAAAAAGAGGTTTGAGTTAGGGAGATTGTCAAACCCACTAGTTTATTCTAAACTGTTTTGAGGTCTGTAAAATAAATATTTATTAAAGAAAAAGAAACTTTGACAATACAGGACTCCACTGGACACTATACAGGATGCTACACTACCATGAATTTATTAGAGATCTATAGGATGGTGTACAAATTTGGTTGAGCTTGTTATCCACACTTTCACCTCATATCGTTTTCCTCTTCTTCTCTGGACACTTTTTTCAACCATCATTTTTAAAATTTTTCAACTGTTTTAAAACAATCCATTCAGGAGGGACCCAGTCAGGATTATTGCAGTATTCTAATTTTGAAAGTTGCTTGCCTAGAATAGTAAAAAAAATCATAGTGAAATATTTCTTATAGTTTAACACTTATGTTACACTTATGCACAAGGTCCAATCGAGTACAAAAAAAGATCCCAATAGAAAATGTTGCAAAAATGGCAGTGACATATTTATCCAAGACAAACCTGACAAAAAACTTTCGAATATTGCAATTTTGCTCTGTTAAGTCAGCTCTTAAAGAACTTATCCACTTTCTTTCCCCTTCTTTGAGCTGATATCTAGTTCATTTAAATCAGGATGCTAGCTGCCACAGTTCATACAGCACAAAAACTAATAATAATGATTCAAACTGAGTAAAAAACTGGAAAAAAAGTTAAAAAAACAAAAGTAAATAAACACATAACCTGACTTTTTGAACAAACCATGGTCCCTTTTATTTGAGATTTACTGGCTTTAATTGATTTTTTTAAAAGAAAAACGCATTTTTTCCATGTGCACAAAGGGTCAATACTTAGAACAGCATCTTTGTTGTAAATTAAATCGTTTCACTTTTTTTAAAATTTACGTTTATGTTAGCATTGCGGCTTATGGGAAAACGCTTTGCTTGTCCTCCCACAACTATCGAACTACTGATCGTGACAGTTCGTTAGACAAGCTTATCATGTATGTACAAAACATTAGAATAAATACAAAATATATAACTTTTAATACCTATTCCTATTATGTTTAAGCTAGGTTGATACAGAAACATTGCATAACATAAGACATAGCATCACAACATAGTTGAGCTTATGACAAACCCTGTTGGTGTTTATACAGAAAAATAACATGACATAACATGAGACATCAAAAGATGCCCAACACCCATTACTGCAACATTATTATTTATAGTTTTTCACAATAACCCTACTAAAATAATAAAAGTGGTTACACAAAAGAAAGGTAAGCAAATTGTCAGATATTTAGTACAAATTTAAATTCAAAATTTCTTTATTCAAATGAATGCAAGTCTAAATTACAATACTGGCAAACCAGCCTCAAGATAAAAAGTTGTAAAAAAGTTTTTCTTTTTTAAGTTCATTCTAATAAAAGACATCTTTAACAAAGACATTAGAACTATCAGACAAATTAAAAAGTCAAAAACAAAAAAATTGTAAATCAAAACCATAGCAAAATAATGTCCCTATGTATGTACGAGGTGTGACAATAAAATTATAAGAATGTTGTAAAAAATCTACTTTCTTTAAATACTAATACAACTTAATGATGTTCCCCATCAATGTTGTCCCCTTCTCTATCGACGCAGCGTTGCATGCGTTTTTTTCCAATGTTGGAAGCAATTTTAGAAATCATCAGAAGAGAGGCTGTTAAGTCTTGCCGTTTTTTCCTTGACATGTTCTAATATTTCAAAACGGGTTCCTTTTAACGATTGTTTCACTTTCGGAAACGGGTTGAGGTTGCAAGGGGCCAAGTCTGTTGAATATGGTGGGTGGTTAACGAAGGGGATCTTCTTATTAGCTAAAAACTGCTTATTGGATAGGGCATTGTGGGCCAGTGCATTGTCCTGGTGGAGCAGCCACGCGTTGTTCTTCCACAAATCTGGACGTTTTTTCCTTACACATTGCCTTAGCTACATAAATACTTCCAAATATAAATGTTGGCTCACTGTTGGACCCTCACGCGCCCATTCAATAAGAATAACACCTCTAATATGAGCATCGCTGTTATGGATGTGCTGGAGCGCCCTTCTCGTTTATCATCTTTAACTTCTTCACGACCCTCGAAAAAGCTTTTATGCCACATAAAAATCATTACACGAGACATACACTGCTTTCCGTAGATATCTTTTAGCATTTGAAAGTATTCAGTAGCCGTTTTTTTGAGTTTTACTTTAAATTAATAAGTTGCTCAATTTTTTCGTTTGTCATAATTCCGGCAAATGAGCTGTGCACGATCCGCTTCAAACCACTGCGTAAGCCAAACTAGTAGAAGAAACGCGACAAGATTGCGCGCGGTAGTAGAACGCATATCAAGGTGACTAACTTCAACCGCCCGAGGCGTGGAAATTTAAAACCTGTTAGTGCGGGGGCCAGTCTTAAAATTTAATTGTCACACCTCGTATGTAGGTCGATATAATAGGAAGGCTATTTATTAATGTTTTAGTTAAGTGGAGCTCAGCCCTAATACATGTTATTTATTAGTTAGTTTCATAGGTGGTGTTATTTATTTCTTTTAGATGTATGAATAAAAAAAAATATTAAAAAAAACACCCAACTGCTTAATTTACTTGTAAGTACTAGTTGCAGTTGAGTACAAAATTGATAGGTATACCTATAATGTACGACATGCTTGAACTTTTAGTTTTGATGTCCAAATCGCACTTACGAAATTATACAGTTTTGTATTTTCATGAATCAGGTTATTAGGTAATTTTGTACCCAACTGCGACTAGTAGTTACAAGTAAATTTAGCAGTTGAGTGTTTTTTTTAATAATTTTTTTTTATTTCCAACTTTTAGGTTTATTTCTTATAAAAAGCACTATGCATTTACAATTCATTTAGCTTTACCCAAAAAGTACGTTTAGATTTTCTACGGACGCGAACAGTGTTACCTTCCATTGAGTGAAGGTGAGGGGAGGAGAGAAGGAGGAGGGAACTAGTAGTAGTAGTAGTGGGGGGGTTGACCCGCAGGTCTGACAAGTAGGCCAGAGTAGGCCCTTTTTGCCATGCCCCAAGTCTGTCCCTTAACCCACTCTCTGCACTTCCCTTTGATGGTCGGGTAACTCATTGGGCCTTCCTGTTCTCTTTACAAAGTCCAGTAAGTCTGCCCATTTGAGCATGTACAGTTCTTCCTCGCTCAGAGTTGGCGCTCCGAGTGCCTGTTGTCTCATCCTTGCGTAGGCGTCGCATTCTGCCACGAGGTGTCTTGATGTCTCTTCTTCCTGTCCACAGGCTGGGCAGGTAGGGTCATTCTCGACTCCTATACGTGCCATGTGCTTCCTCAACCGGTTATGTCCGGTTAGAGTACCTATCAGCAGTCCGAGGTCTTTTCGTGTCCGTCCCAGCATCCATCTAATTCTGGTCGCTTTTGGACGGTCTATGAATTCTCTGGTCTGTCTGCAACCCGTTCCTGTTTCCCAGGAGTTTAATAGCGCGTCCTGGGCCCATTTGTTGAGTCACTGCACTGCACTTGTCTTTTTGTCACGCCCAAAAGTGGCTCCGGTCCTACATATGCGGTTCCTGCCCCGAGTCGTGCGTGTTCGTCCGCCTTCTCGTTGCCTGGTACCCCCGTATGTCCCGGAACCCAAACCAGCGTCACCCGTTTGCCATCGCTTAGGGTCTCCAGCGCCTCTGCGCATTCTTCCACCAAGCCGTCAGCAATCTTGGGTGCGTTTAGCGCCTTCAGGGGGGCTTGACTGTCAGAGCATATATATATAAGCTCCTCTTCGCTGTTCCGAACCTCTTCTAGGGTTGCCGCCATTATCATGGCGTGGACTTCTGCTTGAAAAACAGTAGCCTGCTCACCGAGCGAGTAGCTCTTCTGAACTTCTAGTTTTTCCACGTATACTCCTGCTCCTGTGGTTTGCCTCTCTGATCGTTTGGATCCATCAGTGTAGCAAACTAAAGCGCTCTCCTCAAACATTATTTCGTCTCTCTGCCACGCTTCCCTGTCTGGGATGTGGATTTTGTACCTCTTCTCGAGCCTCCAAGGTGCGTGTGCTCTGCTGACCGTCATTGACGTGAGGGGGATTTCTCTAATTGTCAGCTCTTCTATAGCTAGATGACCAGCTGTTTCCCCTCTTCCTCTCCACTGACCCGTGTCCCTTAGACGTAGGTAGTCCCCATCGCCTCCCTCTTGATCCAAGTTGGTAGCGATGGTAGTCCCAGAATTGTCTCTAAGGCCAGGATCGGGGTAGTTCTCATAGCTCCGGTTATCCCTCTACACATCAGCCCCTGTAGGCTTCTGAGTTATAGGGATGTGGTCGTTTTCTCCACTGCCGGCCACCAGACTATGGATCCGTATTGGATCCTCGGTCTCAGTATTGCCGTGTACATCCAGTGGAGGGTCCTGGGGGATAGTCCCCAAGTCCTGCCGACTACCCGTCACATTGTTGCCTGGACCTTTACGATCATATTGGTAACATGTGGCGTCCAGGTGAGTCCGCTATCAAGAATGACACCCAGGTACTTCAGCTTTGGTACTAAAGCTAGGGGTCTTCCGTACATCACGGGTGCTCTAAAACCTTCGATTTTTCTCTTTCTGGTGAACAGTATCATCTCTGTTTTACCTGGGTTAACAGAGAGTCCATTTTCTTGGCACCAGTCTTCTATGATGCGAACAGCCATTTGCATTCTACTGCAGACAACCTTAAGGAAGCGAGCAACCACTCCACCACGCCATCATCTGCATAGGCATAGGCGTCGAATCCGTTCTCTGACAAGCGCTTCAGTAAGGTGTCCATAATCGGGCACCACAGGTGGGGCGACAGGCAACTGCCTTGTGGGCACCCTCCCGTGACCCTAATCCTGACCGTTGAGTCCCCCAATGTAGCTTGTATTGCTCGTTGATTTAGTGCAGATCTTACCCATTGAATAATGGCGGTTTCTGCCCCCCTCTCTTGAAGGGCGGATGTTATCATCTGCACTTTGGCCTTGTCGAAAGCCCCTTCTATGTCAAAGAACACCGCAAGTGCGTATTGCTTGAATTGAAGAGCCTCCTCTGCCATATGCACTACTGCATGTATGGCCGAGTCAGTTGACTTGCCCTCCATGTAGGCATGCTGATTTCTGTGGAATGGGTTGTTTGCCAAGACTCCTCCTAGAAGGTGTCGGTCAACCATTTTCTCCATTGCCTTCATCATAAAAGATGTCAGACTTATGGGCCGGTAGGATTTGGCTGCTGTGTAGTCTCTTCTCCCCGCCTTAGGGATAAAGACTACGGTTGCCTTTCTCCATGTTGGAGGTGCATAGCCCAACGCTATGCTCGCTCTAAAGATTCCTCTCATGTACGGAAGGAGAACCTCGAGCCCTCTCTGCAATAGCGCCGGAGACAGCCCGTCCGGCCCTGGTGACTTGTATGGGCTGAACTCGTTGATCGCTCAGGTTATGGTGGCGTCCGTAACGACTTTATCTGCCAGTTCCCAGTCGGGTTCAACCCTAAACTGTGGTCCGGCGACGGGTCGCGTTTCGTGGTCGCTCTCCTCCCCTGGGAAATGAACCTCAAGGAGATGTCGCAAAGACTCCTCACCGGAGGCGGTCCAGTTTCCATCAGGTTTTTTAAGAGACGTGAGTGTTTGTCTTGAATCACTACTCAGTATTTTGAGAAGTCTGGAGGTCCCTGGGAGAGAATTGATCTCCCCACAGTAAGTCCTCCAGCTTTCCCTTTTACTTCTTCTTACCTCTGTCTTAAACTCTTTTCTGGCTTCTCTGTATTGTTCCCAGGTGGCCTGTTCAGGGTCCTCCTGGTTTTCCGGCGTAGCTTGTCTAGCTGGCTGTTCCACCAGGGGACACGTCAAGTCGGCAAGGGTTTTAAGGGGCAGGCCTCCTCATAGCTGGCTATAATGGTCTTTTCCAGGTCGCCGATTGCTCTTTCAAGTTGTTCTTTTGTGTCAATGTTTATTTCAAGAGGGTCCCTATTCCGGTCCAGAGTCGACAGATAGCGTCCCCAGTCCGTACTTCTTGGGTTTCTCCTAAGTTCTGGCGGTGTCTCGTCGGTCTTCATCTCGAATCTGATCATACGATGGACAGATGTGACGATGTCCTTCGTGACCCTCCAATTGATGATCTTTTCGTAAATTTCTCGTGAAGCCAGCGTAATATCAATGACTTCCTCGCGGGTGTTATTGATGAACGTTGGTTCGCAGCCTTTGTTAGCTATTTCCAGGTCCGAGTTGGCGAGAAACTCAAAAAGAGCCTCTCCACGTTTATTCACATCACTACTACCCCACGCTACATGATGTGAATTTGCGTCACACCCTACGATCACCGGAAATTTGTTAGACTCCGCTAGTTCTGGGGAAGGTGGTGGGTGCTCAATGTCATTTTTTAAGTATGCGGAACATACCACGATCTTAAGCCTATTGTTACTCACCGTTAATTCCAAAAGCGCTGCCGTCAAATCTCGGGTCCCTAGTTGTGGTAACTCCACAACTGTCAGGTCCTTTGACACCATTAGGCAGCTTCTTGGTGCTTCCTCCCTTGTCGGTTGTTCCCTAGGCCCCCTACTTTGCTACCTGAAACGATAAAAGGTTCTTGTACAAATACAATTTGCGAGGCACTGGTGCCAGTCACAGTCTGTACAAGCTCGCCTGTTGGTCCGAGACTCTTGTGCAAATTAATTTGTCTTACCCGCAGTTTATCCATCGCCATGTGGAGGTTGTTACATGGGGGAGAGCAGGGGAACCCATCACTCCGTCTTTCTCTTGGTAGGCGGGTCACCGTAGGGCCCTCTGGGCGGTCATCGCGCAGCTGCGCTATAAGTTTGCATCCTCGACACAGCGATGATTACAAACTCATATGCGAGCCGCCAATTGACTCCCTCCAGATGCCTTATGGTGTCCACCCCTACCATGAAAGTCAATCGCCAGGCGCCTGGTCCTCCTGTGGTCACAGTCGTTTGGGGGTCGGGGTTTGTGGCCGAGGAGGGAGAGTCCTGCTTACGCTGGTCTCTTAGTCCCCCCTCGGTCCTTCCCCTCGACTCTTTCAGAGCCTCTTGCTCCCGCTTTTTGCGAAGGGCTTGGTTCTTCTTATGCCTCCTGTTTCTTTCCCGCTTTCTCCTCAGCCTCTCCTCCACCTGTTAGGGGTTGAGAAGCTGAGCACCCTCCTTTGGGAGTTGGTCAGCAGGCCCGTCCTCTTCTTTCGAAGAATCATCCGGGTCTGCGTCCAGTCCCCCATCGGAGGATTGGAGAAGCAGGTCTTCGTCGACCTGAGTCGGCGGTGTTCCACCCTCCTCAGCGGATGGAGTGACAGGGTTAGGGGTTTCCCTGCTCTCCTCTGACGGTACGTCTTCTCTTTCGATTTTATTTTGCTCCATATTTAAGCCTGTAAAATAAACAAACTTGTGGGTTAGTGGTTCTGTTGTTATAATTAATTGAGTATTTCTGTGGTGCGGCAGTCACAGGGGTCTTCTTCGCGCCATCTCCCCCCCCCCCCCAATGGCTAGCTGGTTCCGGTCACTTGGTCGCCGGCGGCCGTAGTTAAGATCCCCCCCCCAAGCGCGCAGCGCTTCCCTACCAGTTACCAACTGCACTACTGCAACGCTAGGAGATTTTCACCGAGTGTCCGGGGCAGCCCCCTACGTTGGTGAGACAAGGGTGGGCCCTATGCTTCTCGGTGGCCTAGGTGTACCACTCCTAGTTTTCTGCTACTACCTGTCCCGACTGTGGACTTTTATGTCCGGGGCTTTGCCAATGGGGGGGGGGGAGGAGATGCCTCAGATCAGTCCCCTGTGAGCTCTGTTGTGTAATATGTGTTCTTGAATGATGTTGCCACAATATCAACTAGAGTTGTCATGGTGGCCTGTGTTGTGTTGTGCATAGCCTGTATCCTCGGCAATCCCTCCGGTGGTGGCTTCGGCCTCCTGGCCTCTGCCGCCCCCACAGAGATCCCCGGTGGCACCGACAGGGCAACATCTGCGCCTGTACTCGGGGAGGTGGATACTCGGCACATCTGGAGGTTCTGTGTCAGGTTGTCTTTCCCCCGGGACCCTGCCCACCGATTCCCATAGGAAACCCACTAACGTGGGAAAATCAAAAAGACTTTTTCAGAAGATCCAGTTCCACCAACGAGGAGGGAACTAGTAAATGGTCGAAAAAAATCTTAAAGCATGTGCCAAAAGAATTTTTGAAATCACTCTAAATTTGTGAAAGGTATAGCTACAACTATTACTAATAAGGAGGGAGGGGAAACTAGTAAAATGATGAAGAACTTTTGAAATCTCTTTATATTTGTAAAACTTATAGCTATAACTATTACTAATAAGGATGGAGAGAGGGAGAGGCGGGGATTGATAAAAAATCTAAAAGTGTATGCAGAAAGAATCTTGGAAATCGCTCTATATTTGATAAAATTATGCGAATATGGTTTTTGAATAAGGTGAGGAGAATGACAGGAGGAGAGATGGGTGAGAGCAGGGAGGACTACAAAGTAACTATAGCAAATTAGAGGACATTTGCAATGAGTAATCAAAGGAACTTCAATACAATCGCCTGAAATTTACTAAATTTGTCTGAAGTTTTAAAAAATATAGCCTATAGCACCTTCGGGATATGTAGCAATTCAACGACACCTTTTTTGTCAGAATCGGTTCAGCCGTTTAGCCTCTAGCGTGACACAAACATACATATTTACTTACATCCAACAATCGAAAAACATTACCCTTCCTTTCGCCGTGCTGCAGTTGGGTAAAAACCCATGTTTTTTGGTTTACAAGGCAAATTGAAAGCCTTGCACCTGTTGAATCAATTCAGCATCATTCATATTTTCAAAACAACAGAAAAATTAAATTACAGAAGACAGCTCAAAGTTCTAAAATTGATTGGGCAAAAGTTCTATGTTATGTCATGTTATATTTCTTGTATGAACAGCGATTTTTCTTCTGGAATGTTATGTTATGTGATGGTATCTCTTACGTTATCCTATTTCTGTATAAAGAACACCGCACCCGTTTACACAGGCCTTATGGAAAATTTTTGGCTCGGTGAAATTGAAATTTTTTAAGTAAAGCTGTTTTTCTATGTACAGTTTTTGAGATATAAACGTTCAAAGTCCGTTAAATGGTCGTTTTTGTGTATGTTCTAATAATAATAACTCTTACATCTTAACCGAAAAAAATTAATTGGCCATAAAAATGACTTAGTAAATATCTAAGGACAAAGTCACTTATGATTTCATTCTTGTCAATTTATTAAAAAATATACAGGGGATAGTCAAAAAACATTTTTTTTATATCTGCACTATTACCGAATTTTTTACCTAGCACTGTTTAATTTGGCACAGATTAATGGTTTTATATAATATTTAAAGAAAAAAAATATTTTCGTTTTTTGATTGCCCCACTTTTATAGATAAAATTTTTTTTATTGCAGGTATTTTTTTCTTACTAAATAAAATTGACTTTAGCTGTTTTAAGCTATTTTCCGTATGACAAAAATCAATTTGTTAAATATTTCGTAATAAAATGCAGCTCAAAGAATATTTTTATTATACAAAAATAATACTCTAGCTTTTAATTGAGTTAAAGGGTCTTTTCAAATTTTGAAAATTTTTTTTGCTCTTATATAATTTTCAATTTATTTTTGAAAAATGGCTCGGTGAATATTTATCAAACTTAACCTGCTAATTTTTGTAACTTAGCGTCACACTAGGAAAAAAATGTTTTTTTTTCTATGTCTAGTTTTGAAGATATTAATTTTTGTAGCTCTAACTATTCGTATATTTTTTTATGGCTAATAATGCATAGGCCTTAGTGGTATATCTTTGAGCCAAAGTGTTAAGCCTAAATCATACTGTTGTAATCTGCAGAGTTTTTTTATGAACTGGGTGGAAAAAAAAATATGCCACTTTAGTCAAACTCAGTATGTAGGTACGTGGGCACAATAGATCCATTTGTGGTCGCAGTGCATGGAGGTCCAGTAGGGCCTGCCACCACTTTCGAATACATACATTCGTATATTTACAGGACGGCGACAAAAAGAAAAGATATTTAACGTTCAATTTTTGCTGTACGTACCGAAACTCTAAACAGGTAAGAGCCAGAATAATAGAAAAATACAATGTATACAGGGTGTCTCAAGAAAAAAACTTGTTTTTTGTTATTTTAATACTAACAATGGTAACAAGCAACTTCTCTTTTAAACTAGAAACTGGAAAATATTAAATTAGAAAATAGCTAAACAAATTAACTTATATTATTATTATCTTATATATATTTATACTATAACTTTTATAATTTCTATTTATATGTTTATTGATTAATATTATATGGTCTATTTGCGGCATCCAAGATATTTTGAAGCAAACTTTGCCTGGGGTACCTCATATGCCCCTGATGACGAGCGTATCCTAGATACCATAGTACACTGCAAACATGAGAGCACCATCCTACTGTCCTTGCTCCTCTTTTGCATGTACAGTAGTATCCTAGGATACGCTGGTCTACGGGGGCTTCGGGAATTACCGAGAATGACACCCATAAAATAAGTACTGATTAGTACTAATAAAACTTATGCATTAAATAAACCTTTCTTGAAAAGCCGTTGGACAATGCGCCTGTTTTAGCTCGTATTTGTTTAGAGTTTTGATTAAATTTTGACAAAAATTAATATCTTCAAAACTAGACATAGAAAAAAATAACATTTTTTCCTAGTGTGACGCTAAGTTACAAAAATAAGCAGGTAAGTTCAATTAAAATTGACCGAGCCGTTCTCCAAAAATAACTTAAAAATTATTTAAGAGCAAAAAAAATTAAAAAAAAAATTTTGAAAAGACTTTTTGACTCAACCAAAAGCTATAGTAATTTTTTTTATATAATAAGAATATTCTTTGAGCTGTATTTTATTACAAAATATTTACCAAATTAATTTTTGTCAAACGGAAAAAAGCTTAAAACGGCTAAAGTCAATTTTATTTAGTAAGAAAAAATACCTGCAAAAAAAAATTATTTAATATCTAGAAAAGTGGGGACAATCAAAAAACAAAAATATTTTTTTTCTTTAAATATTATATAAAACTATTAATCTGTGTCAAAATAACATTTGCTAGTAAAAAAATTCGCTAATAGTGCAGATATAAAAAAAACGTTTTTTTGACTATCCCCCGTATATTATTTAATAAATTGACAAGAATGACATCATAAGTGACTTTGTCCGTAGACCTTTACTAAGTCATTTTTATGGTCGATTAATTTTTTTCGGTCAAGATGTAAGAGTTATTATTATTAGAACATACCCAAAAACGACCATTTAACGAACTTTGATCGTATATATTTCAAAAACTGTACATAGAAAAACTTAACTTTACTTACATTTTTTTTAGTTACATATCCTGCTATAACATACTAAAATTAAAGCCAATTCCACCGAGCCAAAAATTTCTCATAAGGCCTGTGTAAACGAGTGCGGTGTTCTTTAACTTAAGAATAAGCTAATAAGTTGAACTTAAATTAATATTAAGTTTTCTCTTTTATGATCGAAACCACTAAATGTTTTCGTGTTTTTTTATTATAAACTGAATAAATATATTATATCACTCTTTTAATTAATATATAATTTTTTAATCACCTTATTGCACATAACACTACACATTTTTGACGAGTAAAATTACTGTGACTGTTCGGCTATGTTGCTGATTTTAAACCCCCAAGTTTTGTCTTTTACTCTAGGCAATTTTACACAGTATTTTTTTTTATTAAGATTTTTTTCCTATATAGGTGCTAGATCTAATTTAAGCTTTGTTAATAAGAGTTTGTGTATTCTTGAGAAATAAAGCATGTTTGAACTGATCTAAACCTAGCTCAATAAGCTTCTGAACATAAAGACTGACTAACTAATTCATGTTTTACCTTGCTGACCAAAACGCACTATATAAGGGTTTTTTGTTTGAAAATTATTCTTTGGACTATTTTTAGTCAATTTAGATACAAGAAATTAAAAATACGAAAAAAGGCTTACATAGGACTTTTTCACCCCTTTTCTTGAGTTGTTTAGTTTTTTTCAACCAAACTTTTTTTTATTATTTTAAATAAACCTAATATATAGTTGTTTTTGCAAGTTTAATTACTTTGACACAATAATGCACTGTTCCAACCTGGTCATATTTGCTTTTACAGTTCAAATAGTTCAATGAATAGAGGCCAAAATAGGGGGGTTACCCTACAAAAGGTCCGGTAGTTCTGAATTTTGGATATGTTGTTAAGCTGAAGAGGGTAGTTGTCACCCCCACCCCTGTGCTCCTTCCACCATCTTGAAAAAACCATCAAAAATTGGCACTTTTTTTAGTTTTTTGCCTTTAATTTCGTTCCAGTACACTAAATCGCAAAAAGAGTTATATGAAATGTTTTAGAGGATATAATTATCTACAATAGCGTGGTACTGTGGTTGTTCTGCGAGCAGTAGTAACGGAGCTAGGTAATTTCCAAAAATGACTAAAATCACGTGCTTGGGCAAATTTTCAGATTTTTTCTACTTTAGACGGCATAAGCTCCGAAATACTTTGTTTGGTAAAAGTTCTAAGAACATATTTTGTAGAGAATTTTATCGGCTACAAAATCCATTCTTTAAATGTATTTTTAAATATTGTAATGGAGTGGGAGTAACTTTTAACTTAAAGTAAGTTATAAAATAATCATTTTTTAGAATTTAGTGCTTTAAACGGCACGTTTTTTATTTATTTTTATTTTTTTGTGTAAATTTAGTGACGTACAAAAAGGTAAGAGAGCTTAGGGGTCAAACACCTCCTTAAACTAACCACCTCTTCAAAAACCCCCCCAGACCCCCCAAAATCTAACATATTTAGGTTTTCTCAAATTTTCTCAAAAAATACGCTTTTAAGAGAAAAATGTGTAATATACTTTATTGTAGACAATGAAATTTCCTTTTGAAAAAGGTACAACTCGATGGGGGTCAATTATTTATAAACTCTTCAGCGGCGTCCGTTAATTGAAGTAATTTAAAAAAGTAACAAAATATCCATGTTTTTTCCATGATTTATTCGATTTTTTTTTAAACCAAGGTTTATAGAACAAAATGTGTTATATACTATTGTAGCAAATAAAATTTCCTTTAAAATGCTGTACAAGAAAGTCGGATTGGTTTCATGGTTATAAATTCAGAGGCGCCCGTAAACTTAACCAATTTTAAAAAATCACAAATTAAATATAAGTTTTATCTAATTTTTTCAAAAACTAAGCCTAATTTAAAAAAATGCTAAGATGCACTTTATTGACAGTAAAATTCTCTTTTCAACGGTGTATAACTCGATAGGGTTTGACTTACAACGAACCCGCCAGCGACGTCCATAAATTGGAGCCATTTAATTAATTTTTTTTAAAATTATGTTTTGCACAGGTTTTATTTGATTTTCTGAAAACCATACCCTTTATCAAAAAAATAGTTTTTTACTTCATTGTAGATAATAAAATTTCCTTTTAAACGTTGTGTAACATGGTAAAAAATATTTCATATTTACCGCTCCAGTCGTGTGCTTAAGGTGCCCAAGAGCGGACATTCGAGAAACACCTGCGGGGCATACGTGTGGGACGAGGTAAAAAAAAAGTGTCGAGGAGGCGGCGTTTACCGCCCCCTCAACCTCCCTAGAAGTGCTGACAACACATTATATTCTCAGGTCCGGGCTGCGATAAACTTACACCCGGGCTAGCGCGAAAGGACTTCGTTTAACCTTTCCGTACGTCTCCCCCGCATTGTCTAGCGTGCAGCCACGTCTCGCGGCGCTTTCTTTGACGATGCTTACCTACATTTATCTGGCAATATTATATTTTATATTATATTTTCGGGCATCAGAGAAGCGGTCCACTCGGATCTGTTTAGTTTGATACCAGTAGTTAGTACAATGAATAGAGGAGTTTTACCCTACAAAAGGTCCGGTAGTTCTGAATTTTGGATATGTTATTAAGGTCGAAAGGATAGTTAAAAATCTGAGTTTTCGTCACCCCAACCCCTGTGCTTCCTCCGCCATCTTAAAAAAACCATAAAAAATTGGCACTTTTTGTAGTTTTTTGCCTGTAACTTCGTTCCAGTACACTAAATCGCAAAAAGAGTTATATGAAATTTTTTAGAGGATATAATTATCTACAATTGGGTGGTACCATGGTTGTTCTGCGAGCAGTAGTAACGGAGCTAGATAATTTCTAAAAATGACTAAAATCACGTGCTTGGGCAAATTTTCAGATTTTTTCTACTTTAGACGGCATAAGCTCCGAAATACTTTGTTCTAGGGTAAAAGTTCTAAGAACATATCTTGTAGAGAGCTACAAAAGCCATTCTTTAAATGTATTTTTAAATATTGTAATGGAGTGGGAGTAACTTTTAACTTAAAGTTAGTAAGTTAGAAAATAATAATTTTTTAAAATTTAGTGCTTTAAACGGCACGTTTTTTATTTATTTTTATTTTTTTGTGTAAATTTAGTGACGTACAAAAAGGTAAGAGAGCTTAGGGGTCAAACACCTCCTTAAACTAACCACCTCTTCAAAAACTCCCCCAGACTCCCCAAAATCTAACATATTTAGGTTTTCTCAAATTTTCTCAGAAAATACGCTTCTAAGAGAAAAATGTGTAATATACTTTATTGTAGACAATAAAATTTGCTTTTGAGAAAGGTACAACTCGATGGGGGTCAACTATTTATAAACTCTTCAGCGGTGTCCGTTAATTGAAGTTATTTAAAAAGTCAAAAAATATCCATGTTTTTTCCATGATTTATTCGATTTTTTTTAAACCAAGGTTTATAAAAGAAAATGTGTTATAAGTAGTAGCAAATAAAATTTCCTTTAAAATGCTGTACAAGAAAGTCGGATTGGTTTCATGGTTATAAATTCAGACGCGCCCGTAAATTTAACCAATTTTAAAAAATCACAAATTAAAATATTTTTGTTACAAGTTTTATCTAATTTTTTCAAAACCTAAGCCTAATCCGTAAATGGGGGCCATTTAATAAAATTTTTTAAAAATTATGTTTTGCACAGGTTTTATTTGATTTTCTGAAAACCATGCCCTTTATCAAAAAAATTGTTTTTTACTTCGTTGTAGATAATAAAATTTCCTTTAAAACGTTGTGTAACATGGTAAAAAATATTTCATATTTACCGCTCCAGTGGTGTGCTTAGTTTAAAACATTTTTTTTTACATCACCAAAAAAATTAATTCTGTTACATATTTTAATCGATTTTCTTAAAAACCAAGCCCTTTTTCAAAAAATGTGTTTTATATTTTATTGTAGATAATCAAATTTCCTTTTAAATGGTGTATAACAAAGTCGGATTGGTTTCATGGTAATAACTTCACAGGCGCCCGTAAATTAAACCAATTTTAAAAAAAGTTGTTTTAAATTAAGCACACCACTGGAGCGGTAAATATGAAATATTTTTTACCATGTTACACAACGTTTAAAAGGAAATTTTATTATCTACAATGAAGTAATCAACAATTTATGGATGGTTTCAGAAAATCAAATAAAACCTGTGCAAAACATAATTAAAAAAAAAATTAATTAAATGGCTCCCATTTATGGACGTCGCTGGCGGGTTCGTTGTAAGTCAAACCCCATCGACTTATACACCGTTGAAAAGAGAATTTTACTGTCAATAAAGTGCATCATAGCATTTTTTAAAATTAGGCTTATTTTTAAAAAAATTAGATAAAACTTGTAACAAAAATATTTTAATTTGTGATTTTTTAAAATTGGTTAAATTTACGGGCGCCTCTGAATTTATATCCATGAAACCAATGCGACTTTCTTGTACATCATTTTAAAGGAAATTTTATTTGCTACAACAATGTATAACACATTTTGTTCAATAAACCTTGGTTTTAAAAAAAATCGAATAAATCATGGAAAAAACATGGATATTTTTTTACTTTTTTAAAATACTTCAATTAACGGACGCCGCTGAAGAGTTTATAAATAGTGGACCCCCATCGAGTTGTACCTTTTTCAAAACGAAATTTCATTGTCTACAATAAAGTATATTACACATTTTTCTCTTAGAAGCGTATTTTTTGAGAAAATTTGAGAAAACCTGAATATGTTAGATTTTGGGGGGTCTGGGGGGGTTTTTTGAAGAGGTGGTTAGTTTTAGGAGGTGTTTGACCCCTAAGCTCTCTTTCCTTTGTGTACGTCACTAAATTTACACGAAAAAATAAAAATAAATAAAAAGCGTGCCGTTAAAGTACTAAATTTAAAAAAATGATTATTTTCTAACTTACTTACTTTAAGTTAAAAGTTACTCTCACTCCGTTACAATATTTAAAAATACATTTAAAGAATGGATTTCGTAGCTGATAAAATTCTCTACAACATATGTTGTTAGAACTTTTACCCTAGAACGAAGTATTTCGGAGCTTATGCCGTCTAAAGTCGAAAAAATCTGAAAATTTGCCCAAGCACGTGATTTTAGTCATTTTTGGAAATTATCTAGCTCCGTTACTACTGCTCGCAGAACCTTTAAAAAATTTCATAAAACTCTTTTTGCGATTTAGTGTACTGGAACGAAACTAAAGGCAAAAAACTAAAAAAGTGCCAATTTTTGATGGTTTTTTCAAGATGGCGGAGGGAGCACAGGGGTGGAGGTGACGAAAACTCAGATTTTTAACTACCCTCCTGAGCTTAACAACATATCCAAAATTCAGAACTACCGGACCTTTTGTAGGGTAACCCCCCTATTTTGGCCTCTATTCATTGAACTAAGTGTACTTATTCGTTTATTGAGTGCATTTGGGTAGTAACTTTGATTATATAACAGTCGTGTAAACAAGTATGGATGAACGAAGAAAAGGCAAAAAATGGAGACTTCGACTTAATGCGAAGAGGAAAAAAAAAGGCCCAAAAAAAGTGGTAAGTGCAAACATAAATTATGCTTAGGCAGTAGGCGATAATTAGATATTTTGAACGATAGTTTTTATTTTGTTATTTTTCAATGGTTTATGATAAGTAAAAATATTAGATACACTTTTTTAATATTTTTTATATTTATCACAACACAAGCTATAAAAATAAAAAAAAAATAATTTTTGGGTTTTTTTGGTAATAATATCAAAATCTTAAAAAAAAAACTAAACAACTAAAAGCAAAATTTTTTTACATTATCTTTGTTTGTTTAATATACAAAGCACTGAAATAAACAACCTAAATTACTAAAAAATATGATTTTCAACAAATGTGCAAACAGTAAAATATATGAATTTTTTAAATGCAATTTTTGCAAACATATGACCTGCAGTCACTGCACATGGCTCTACCACATTTGCTGCAGGACATTTTTGTTTTTTTGTCGTTCCTCCGCTCGCAGATACCGCATCTTCTTCGTTTCTGGTCCTAAAGATTTAATTCTCGCCTCTATTCTAAAGGCAAGGGCTTATTAAGCACTCTGCAATACTCAAACGAAGCTCTCTAGGTAGCCAAGAATTGCACAATCTAATGTTCAGATATGGTTCCGCAAGTTGCCTTGCAAGAATTTTACAAAAGCCTTTCCTTTCTATTTTTATAACATGCATGTAAATCATGTGCCAACACCTGCAATGTTGAATATTGCGTAAAAAATAGCCATGGGCCATCTCCTAGTTCGCCGGTTTGTGGAATATGTGGTGCATTTTTGATCTAGCGCATCCACACCGCCTTTTGTTTGATTATAGAACGAAATAATTTTAAGTCTCTTCATCCTGACTTTCTGTGTGATGCATCGACGAGATTAAAACGACTGCTTTTGCTTTCTTTGGAACGTAGGAAACGATCGTGTAATCGTTGGTAAAACCGTTGTTTGATGGACGGTAAAACCATAAATTGAGGATCCCGCTGCTGGTTCCCCCTTTGGAAGAAACTCTTTAGGTATCTTCCCTTTATTCTTTTTTAGTGTACATAATTACAATCACCGTAACATACAGTTTTGGAAACGCGCGCCATTTTAAAAACGTCACACTACTGGCGTCGTGGTGCCACAATGACCCCAGCAGAACTTTGCCGCCGGCTGTCGAGTACAATACAGAATGAAAAAAAGCTCGCGTCTTGCAGTTGCTTGCAGGCACCCCCACTTACAGATAGATCAAACAGCAAGGCCTAAATTTTAAACTCGCTAATTCTACATAGATTTAAAATGTGATTGGGGTTCTGTTGACCCCACAACTCCTGTTAAGGGTTAATAAAACGGGGCCATATAAGCGCAAAAAATAGTATAGTATATATCTCTTTTTATCCTTTGGCAAATTGTAGCTCTCACTAAGCTCCTACTACGCATTTTTTGCCTTGAGATAGAAAGTGTCACTTTAGTACCTAGGTATATAATGTTCTATTTCGCAATTTAGGCTTAAAAAATAGCGTAATAAACCGCGGGATAAAAGTGTCTTTTTGTACCTAGTTGAATTTAGGTACTTGCTACGCTCGCTTTTTATCCCTTGGTAGGTAAGTGCTATAAACAAGTGATAAAATAAAAAGAGCACTTTTTAACCCGACCGTAAACATTTCTTTTAAATAATTTTATTGTAGGCTGATTCTTTACTAATTTTCGCAGACCGCAATAAAAGTTACTCAAATACGGAAAGCGTTATACAAAATGAAACAGAAGAAAGCCAAGTAAGTAAGCCAAAATGTGCGTAATAAAATGTTTTGAGTTTAGGTCAAGAGTGGTCACCTTAGGTTAGAAATGCTTTGACATCTGGTAGAAAAACATTTAGTAGAATACATTTGGTAGAAAATATATTTGGTAAAAAAATGTTTGATAGAAAATGCATTTGGTAAAATAACACTTGATAGAAAATAAGTTTGGTAGAAATAACATTTGTTAGAAAAACATTTGGTAAAAAAATATTTAACGGAAAATAGATTTGGTAGAAAAACCTTTGATAGAAAGAGACTTGGTAAAAAAACATTTAAAAAGTACATATTAGGTCAGGATAGGTTTGGTTAGATTTTGAAATATTTTCATACCCAATGTTCTAACATTTGCTGTTCTGCCAATTGTACTTTCTATCAAATGTTATTCTAGAAAATGTGTTTTCTGTGATAGGTTTTTTGCCAATTGTACTTTCTACCAAATGTACTTTACCAAAAATATTTTTTACCATTTAAATGTGTTTTCTATGAAATGTTTGTATACCAAATGTTTTTCTAGCAAATTTTTTTTCTTTAAAATATTTTTCTACCAAATGTATTTAAAATAGAAAATCGTTATACAGGACTCCATAGGACTTCCACAGGATTGCCACAGGACTATACAGGACCCCGAGGGTACTGGCGCCTAAGGGGTGCCCTAAACATGATTAAGTAGGGAGGCCGGCAAAGGCAAATCAACTCTCTAAGAAAAACGAAAGTTAAGACGTTTTTTTTTGTTGGTCGCGAATTTTTTTATGGGCGTCTGTCAGTCAGAACTATACAGGACACTACAAGGCGAAAATATTATTAAAGGAAGGTGTACAAATTTGGTTCAGCCCTCGGTTTTTATAAAAAAACAAATTATATTAATAACACGCCGTAGATAGATTGACAATTCACATACAACATATTTGAACTTATATTTACACAGTAACAAAAACATTAAAAGATGGCTAAATAAAGTGAAAATACGACAGTGTCAAAAAGTGCCATTTTCCGTACCAAACTTGCGACATTATCCGAAAACTGTGATAATATACAGTCTAACTATCCACATGCGGTAATTGTTTTTTTAGGCGATTTCAACGTCCACAATATACCCTGGCTAAAACACCACAACAAAACAGATAATGAAGGCAGGGAAACAGAAGCTTTTGCCATAAGTTGTGGTCTAACGCAGCTTGTCGATGAACCTACCCGTATCTCAGAAAGGGTGAATTTGCAGCGCTTTTAGACTTGTTCCTAACTACAAATCCTGACTTGTACACAATTCAAGTAGATCCCCCACTTGGTTCATCCGATCATAAACTTATAAGAACAAAGTGCGAAATGTTCATACCGCCAAGCCAACAATCACTTCCTCGTAAAATGTGGCACTATAAATCGGCAAAATGGAATGACCTTAAACAGTTTTACCTGGATTTTCCATGGCAAGAAGTTTGCTTTAAAACAGCTGATCCCACTATTTGCTGTAATGAAATAACAAAAGTAATCTTATCTGGAATGGATGCATATATCCCACATACAATAAAAAGCAGAGCTAATGCAAAACCTTGGTTCAACAGCCAGTGTCAAACGGCTGTACAGAAAAAACACAGAGCATATAACCTTTGGAAACGACAACAAACCGCTCAAAACCACACAGAATTTATAGAAGCCAGAAATAGTTGCAAAATTACTATTGACGCCGCCAAAGAAACATACAATCAAAGAATAAAAAACAGGTTGCTGAAATGTCCAAGTAGTTCTAGGTCCTTTTGGTCTCTTGCAAAAGCCGTTGGATCAAACTTCACCAAGTCATCCATACCACCACTTACAGATAAAAATACTCACTCAGCCACAACATCAGAGGAAAAAGCCAATATGCTGGCCAAAATCTTTTCCTCCAACTCAAACCTAACAGTGCCAAATGGAAAAACTCCACCGTTCATTGAAAGGGTTTCCCACAGTATGCCAGAGGTACCCTTTTGTCACAGAGAAATACGAAAATCCCTTAAAAAGTTGGATACAAACAAAGCAATGGGTCCAGATGGCATTCCCGCGATAGTACTCAAAAATTGTGCTAACGAACTCACCCCAACTTTCGCTAAATTATTCAATTTATCTTACAGGCAAGGAGTATATCCATCATCATGGAAGTCTGCCGCAGTACAACCTATTCCAAAGAAAGGAAAAAAGACAGATCCGTTAAACTATAGACCAATTGCTCTACTTCCGGTGATATCAAAAGTAATGGAAAGAGTTGTGAACAATCACCTAACCAAGTACTTGGAAAAGTACAAACTTATCAACGACAAGCAATACGGATTTCGAAAATATAGGTCAACTGGCGATTTACTTACATACGTCACTCATTTATGGCAAAAAGCGATTGAGTTACGGGGCGAAACAAGAACAATTGCCTTAGATATATCAAAAGCATTCGATAAAGTCTGGCATGAAAATCTGCTCAACAAGCTTAAAGCAATGGGATTGTCGCCGAAACTTTGCACTTGGTTTGAAAGTTACCTTAAGGATAGATCCATTTATGTTGCACTGGATGGCCGGAACTCCAACTCTTACCAAATAAATGCTGGTGTGCCACAGGGAGCAATCCTTTCGCCAACACTTTTTCTGATTTACATAAATGACCTCATAGATAAAACAGTAAATCCACTTTATTGCTTTGCAGATGATGGCAATGTAGTCTCCTCAGTCATACCACCCACTCAGTGTCTATCCGCACGTGAATTCCATCATCTTAGACAAACTCAAATATCGCAGATAAATAACGACCTGGAGATAATAGAGGACTGGGGCAACAAAAACCTTGTACAGTTCAACGCGCAGAAAACCCAAGCAGCCCTGTTTTCAAAAAAGACCAGCACCGGTGAGCCAAACAGCATGCTATCTGGAAGTGCTGTCACATTGCAGAGCCAGTTGAACATCTTAGGAGTCACTGCAGAGACCAACATGTCTTGGCACAGTCACGTGGCAGATATAGCTAAAAGGGCGTCCCAAAAGCTTGGGGTGCTATTTCGTACAAGACATCTGTATACACCAAGCCAACTGCTGACACTCTAGAAAGCCCAGATTCGACCAACTATGGAGTACTGCTCACATATATGGAGTGCGGCACCCAAACATACCTTAATGCTTTTGAACACCGTGCAAAAACGAGCTATCAAGCTGATCAATGACCCCGCACTTACCCGTAGTTTGGATAGTCTCGAACATCGAAGAACTGTGGGCGATCTATCTCTCTTCTACAGGTATTATCACGGAAAATGCTCTGAAGAGTTGGCACGTATGATCCCCCCGGGAGTAGCACCTACTAGGCGAACACGTCAAACAGACGGTAACCATCAATTTACTGTCAAAATAGAGGCGCCAAGAACCTCATTATATCAGAATTCATATCTCTGGAGAACAGCATCGCTGTGGAATAAACTCCCTGCGACAGTTTTCCCTGCAGGTTACAACCTGAACCGTTTCAAAACCAACACACACCAACATTTCCGCGCACTGGCCGCTTCTCGAGCGTGATAGGGACCTCCTTGCGAGTGCGCTTAACAGTAAAAAAAAACTCATCCAAAAAAATTGCCGCAAGTCAGTATTTTCCGCACGCGAGTGTAAAAATCAATTTGTAATTTTGAATTTAGTAAAACCCCTATCAAAGGAAGAGAGGATACGAACATTTTATAAATTGTAAGCGTTTTAAACGTCCCAGATGCCATTTTATTTTAACAATTTTTTTTATTATTTAAAAGAATATCACCAGTAAGACGGAAATTCTTCCCCGTTTAAAACAAAGATCTATTTCCTATAAAAAAAATTATTATAAAATTGTCGCTTTGTGACTATATTTAAGCATAATTTTATCTAATTTTTAACATTTTGTTTAAACTTAAAAATAATTCTGGTCCTAGACAAAAGATTACTTTCAATAATTAAGGAAAGTTTTTGTAAAAATCTGTAGCCGTCTTGGAGAAAATAACCACAAATTACATTTACACTAGAATATCGGCGCAACTCTGACCCTTAAAAATCTGTGCCATTATATTGATCTAAAAAAATGTCAAAAGGGTGGATGGAATTATGTATATTCAATTAATGCTAAATAAGCAGTGATTTTTAGACAGGTAATTAAAGTATGTTTATAGGTATTTTGTGGCACCCCTGTACATATTCAGGAAATAGCGTCCAGTAAACAATGTTGGTCTCACTGTTTAAAATTACACATAGAAACCTCAAACACGGGTTAAGCCTTATAGAAACAGCCGTTTTTCGAACATTTTGATCGATTTCTAGCTCATTCTCTAGGAGTTAACAATGTTAAGGTGAAAATGTCTAATTAACGTCCTCCTTTTTAGTGTGTAAAGTGAAGACGAAAACGTGCCACTTTCCATACCAAACAACTCAATTCAAAAACAGTGCGAAAAGTATATGAGAATGTCAAATATAATTTACCATTTTGATTTGGTAAAACCTCTATCAAGGGGTGAAAGGGACTAAAAATTTTAAATGCTGCCTCGGGCGCCAAAAATGCTAGCTGCGGCTCTGATGGTCCGGTTTCGTAAAAAACCGAAAAGACAAGGATATTATTATTGTTTTAAAAATAATTTTTAGCGACCAGCAGAGGGCCCCACTTTATTGATGACAAAAGCGGCAATTGTTGGCCTTGTAAGGGTTTAACAATACACGTTTTCCTACCAGATGACCTGCAATTTTTTGTATTTTTATTTATTTAGAGGAATGTCCCTTGTAGGCCCGAAATTCTTCCCCGATTGAATCAGATAACAATTTCCTATTAAAAAAATGATATGAAAATGATCGATTTTTGACTATAAATAAGCATAATTTCATGCTATTTTGGAGAAATTTTTTTAACTAAAAAATAGTTTTAGGCCTGTATCAAAGATCACTTTAAACGATAAAAAAAGTTTTTGTTAAAACCTTTAGCCGTCTTCAAGAAAAGCGTGTATTTCCAAACCCTTACATTAGCACGAAAATATCGGCGCGAGTCGATATTTAAAACAATTTTTTTTAAATCATAAATTTTTTAAAATTGGTTTAATTTACGGGCGCCTGTGAAGTTATTACCATGAAACCAATCCAACTTTGTTATACACCATTTAAAAGTAAATTTTATTATCTACAATAAAGTATAGAACACATTTTTTGATAAAGGGCTTGGTTTTTAAGAAAATCGAATAAAATATGTAACAGATTTAATTTTTTTGCTGATTTAAAAAAAAATGTTTTAAATTAAGCACACCACTAGAGCGGTAAATATGAAATATTTTTTACCATGTTACACAACGTTTTAAAGGAAATTTTATTATCTACAATGAAGTAAAAAACAATTTTTTTGATAAAGGGCATGGTTTTCAGAAAATCAAATAAAACCTGTGCAAAACATAATTTTTTTAAAATTAATTAAATGGCCCCCATTTACGGACGTCGCTGGCGCGTTCGTTGTAAGTCAAACCCCATCGAGTTATACACCGTTGAAAAGAGAATTTTACTGTCAATAAAGTGCATCATAGCATTTTTTTAAATTAGGCTTAGTTTTTGAAAAAATTAGATAAAACTTGTAACAAAAATATTTTAATTTGTGATTTTTTAAAATTGGTTAAATTTACGGGCGCCTCTGAATTTATAACCATGAAACCAATCCGACTTTCTTGTACAGCATTTTAAAAAAAAATTTATTTGCTACAATAATGTATAACACATTTTGTTCTATAAACCTTGGTTTAAAAAAAAATCGAATAAATCATGGAAAAAACATGGATATTTTTTGACTTTTTTAAATTACTTCAATTAACGAACGCTGCTGAAGAGTTTATAAATAGTTGACCCCCATCGAGTTGTACCTTTTTTAAAAGGAAATTTCATTGTCTACAATAAAGTTTATTACACATTTTTCTCTTAGAAGCGTATTTTTTGAGAAAACCTAAATATGTTAGATTTTGGGGGTCTGGGGGGGGTTTTTGAAGAAGTGGTTAGTTTAAGGAGGTGTTTGACCCCTAAGCTCTCTTATCTTTTTTGTACGTCACTAAATTTACACAAAAAAATAAAAATAAATAAAAACGTGCCGTTTAAAGCACTAAATTTAAACAAATTATTATTTTCTAACTTACTTACTTTAAGTTAAAAGTTACTCCCACTCCATTACAATATTTAAAAATACATTTAAAAAATGGATTTTGTAGCTGATAAAATTCTCTACAAGATATGTCCTTAGGACTTTTACACTATAACAAAGTATTTCGGAGCTTATGCCGTCTAAAGTAGAAAAAATACGAAAATTTGCCCAAGCACGTGATTTTAGTCATTTTTGGAAATTACCTAGCTCCGTTACTACTGCTCGCAGAACAACCATGGTACCACCCATTTGTAGATAATTATATCCTCTAAAAAATTTCATATAACTCTTTTTGCGATTTAGTGTACTGGAACGAAGTTACAGGCAAAAAACTACAAAAAGTGCCAATTTTTGATGGTTTTTTTAAGATGGCGGAGGAAGCACAGGGGTGGGGGTGACGAAAACTCAGATTTTTAACTATCCTTTCGACCTTAATAACATATCCAAAATTCAGAACTACCGGACCTTTTGTAGGGTAAAACTCCTCTATTTAGTGTACTAAAAAGGTATGCGCGATCAAAGCGGGTTTAGGGTACTCAAAACTGTCTTAAGCTCAATAGAGACAAAACTCAAACACTTACCTTTTCAACTAAACGGGAGGTAGAACTCCAAACGGCTAAGTTGCTGGGAATAACTATAGACAACACCCTCAACTGGTTGCCACATATTGTAACACTTAAGAGCAAACTCTCATCGGTTGTATTTTGAATCCGTAAATTGAAAGATATCATAGATAAAAAATCTCTAATGAATTTATACTATGCGCTATTTCACGCGCATATTTCTTATGGAATGATATATTTAGACTGCAAAAAAAAGTAGTTAGAATAATTTGTGATATCGGTTACAGAGACCATTGCAAACCTTATTTTATTAAACTGATTATATTAACTGTTACTTCGCTTTTTATTTTATATCAACTGGTAGAAATCCATAAAAACAAAAACTGTTTCGCAGTCAACTCTAATATCCACGAATATAGCACAAGATCGGCAAACCTTATAAGACCGACATTTTACCGACTAGATAGGTCAATAAAAAATTCGCCAAGGGTAGATCTTTATAATGTTTTGCCTGATCGAGTAAAAAACCATTCTAACAATAAATTTAAATTTGAAGTAAAACAATTTTTATCTAATAATGCATTTTATGACGTTTCCGAATTTCTTGCAAAAGTACGATATTTTTAAGATTAATGTAAAAATAAAATTGGCGCCTCTTGTAACTGTTTTTCTGTGTTTATTTTATTTTAATATGTTGTTACTCACTTAATGTTTTTTTTATATCTTTTTTTTAGAGGTAGTATTTTTTTATATAATTTTTTAGGTTAGTAAAAGACTTATATTTTTTTTTAGACTTGCTACAATTGTATGTTTACAAAATGTTGTCAATAAAGCTATTCTAAGGTCACTATATAACGAAGTAAACTTTGTTATATAGTGACCTTAGGTTTAGGTACCTATGGGGCCGTTCACAAATTAACTTTATGGGATGCTACCTTTTAATAATAGTCAGGGCTATCAAAATGGACGGGCCACGATCCTCCACTTTGTTGACGTCACATCCGGGGCTGATTTTTTTTTGATGGTCACGTTACGACACAGCTGATTGTCTTTAAAATATTGAAGTTGGAATGACGGTTCATGGATATTTGATTTTTTTTTTAAATAAAGCCGTTTTTGAGATTGTTTTTACTTTATTCTGGCAGAACAATTTTTTTAAAATGTGTTGTAAGCCCTAATTTTTCATAGCCGCTTCATTAGCTCACACAAAAATTAAGTTTAAAGCAGAAGCGATTGTGACAATCACATGTGACAAAGTCAAATACATGTCAAATATAACAGTTGGCATGTGGTACATGGCGGGTAATTTGAATTCAAAATAAGAAATGCTAAATCTTGAAGATTTTAACCTTTTAATCATGTTGCTTCCTTACAAACCTTTAGTGGAATATCGAGATGGTGTCTGAGAATATTTCACTGAAATTTTGCGGAAATCTGTAGTGCCATTTAGAAAATATCATAAAAAAACGTCTGACCTCCCATAAGACCCAATGTAAAATTCAGCCCCGGGAGAACAGCTGATTTTTTTCAGGGTCGTGGCCTCTATTTTTGTGTTGGCCTTGTAATAGTTTAAAGTTGATTCGTGCTAAATACTTGTTGGAATTTAGGCTTAGTGAGGTAGAATTCAGTTACGTTTGGTTAAGTTTTATGAGGTTTGGTTAGATTTAAAAACCCTAACCTCTCCTAAAATTTCACCTCAAAAAATAATGTCAAAATAAATTTGAGGTGCAATGACATGCTTGTTATTATATGTTTGTTTATTATTATGTTGTCATTTTTCTATCTTTTCTTTTAAATAAGACCTCATTTGTTCAAAAAAAAGTTTGTTTACCTGTTTTTTGAACATGATGTTTTTTATACTTACCTGTAATTTTTAATTATCTTTGTGTATTTTTCTGTACCTTCCTAATGGTTTTAATAATTTTGACTGTTTTATATTTTTTATGTTTTATTATAATATATCCCTCTCGAATTTGAGATAGATTGCAAACCAGCAACTTTTAAGCTTAGAGTTAAACGAATATTAAATGATAATTCTTAGATGTTATATCATGTCTTGAGTGTTGAATGTTCTGAATTGGTTTTCTTGTTTCTGTCATATCTGTTTCACCTCCAAAAAAAACATTTTTGTTTGATTGTTTTTTGAGCTAATATTTTAATATTATCTATTACGATTTTTAGCTTTGATTTATACTAATATTAAATAGCAACTATTACTGTACTAGTTAGGTAGGAATGTCACCCATAATTGTACAACATTTTAAGCCAGGCTGTATAATAAGAATATTTTTGATTTGATACAAAGTTACTTTGAACCTGAACTTTACAGTTAAAATAAGTTGAAGACTACCAATATTGTCGGGTACGATTTTGTTTTAAATCGAACCCTTAAACGAGGGTACCGTAGTAGATCTCTTGTGTTTATAAAATAAATATAAAACAGATTAAAAACGTTAATGAATACAAAATAGAACTCTGTTGCAATTTACAAATTGTTACAAGACTTTTCTTATGACCTATAAAACCAACAAGACCCAAAAAAAAATATTAAAATAAAACTTTAACTTACCAAAATAACAAACTGCACAATATTATTCAAATAGAAAAATCTTATGTTTCTTTATTGGCAATTAGTTTAGAGGTTTTAGTTTAAATTCAATGAAACTTTGAATGTGAATGTGACTTCCGACTTGTCTCCTCAAAATTTGGGTTTTTATTAACGGTAGTTTGGAACTAACTATTCCATTATCCCCTCTTTAAAGAGCTTGGAGAAACCAAGTCAGTGGCATTGCTGATAATCCGAAAATTGTCCCTCTTTCTACTTGATGTATCCCCACGCTTAACCATTACAACTCCCACTCTTCACGTTTCAGTAGTTTTTCTCACATCAACCACCTGTTGTGTAGGTAGGCGGCAACCAACTGTTTACCAATGTAGAGGGAGGCGGAACCACTTTCCTATCTCAACAGAACCATATTTTGCGTTTTCCGTTTTTCCCAGATGGTTTCTTACAGTGGCACAGTCAAGGGTAATTTAAATTTCTGACAATATATTAAAATTTTATTTTTACTTTAGAACTTCTTGTTATGGATATTAGGTAGTTAGGTATTTCTAAAAAACAGTAAACAAACTGAACTGAACACTACCCATTCTTTTACAGGATGGTTGACTCTGATCATATACCTTTATCATCCATTGTGAAGTCAGAACTAAATGAAAATGAGTCAAATCAAGTGGAGATTACTCTGGATGGTATTTTACCTGGGTAAGTGCAAGGTACACGGTGGTCCTGAAGAGTCCGCAGGTTTCACTTTCGTAGCAGAAAAAACTACCAACATTTGAAATCGATCCTGTTTCTTTTCGCGTTTTTTGTGTATTTAAATATGTTTTTTAGAATTTGGCTATATAAATAAAGATTATTTTATATTGTATTTTATTAAATAGTATAAAAAATCATGATTCATATTGTAAACAAATTATACATAAATTCATAAAAAAATAAATAAAATTACATTAACACAAAAATTTAATTCTATAAAAAAGTCATATTTTTATTTTCTGAAGAAATATCAAAATAACATCTTAAGAAAAATTGAGCAGCCTCTATTTAGCAACGATTTGATGAAATTCTGTTACTGCCTTTAAAAGATTTTTTGCATACTGAGGACTCTCAATTGAATCTAGTTTATACCTATTCCAAATGGTTAAAAATTCTCGGGGGACAGATTCCCCTGCCTGCTTCGACCAAAGTCCTAGTTCGCATTGCAGAAACATGACTGTTTCTTGTAAGTGATTAAGTATGTGGAGTTTTAGTGTTTGGTAAATGCCTAATTGTTTATTAATATTTCTCAAATGCTTTATGTCAGTCTCGAGAATGCATTAAACGCAGCGACATATTGCAATAGGTAAATATGATTAATTTTGTCGAATTGCAGGGACAGAAGATCGTGTCCATGTTTTAATAAAGTTCGGCAAGCATTGCATTGCCCTAGTAATTTTTGGAGACAATGTTCAATTTTTTTAGGCCATTTTAAGGCAGTACCTAGCCTAAGGAGAGTTACTAAACCTTTCCAAAACAAACGATTGACAAAGCCTTCGAGCAGGTGAGGCTCGGGAATTATACATTTTTGCAGTAACTTAAGGTATATATGCTCTTGCAAAATATGTCTCTGCAAATCGACAAAAGTTCGAGACTGAAATAAAGCATTTGAGAAATATTATTAAATAATTAGGGATTTTCCAAACACTAAAACTCCACATAATACTTAATCATTTACAAGAAACAGTCTGCAATGCGGACTAAGACTTTGGTCGGAGCAGGCAGGGGAATCTGTCCCCCGAGAATCTTTGATCATTTGGAATAGGTAAAAACTAAATTCAATTGAGAATTCTCAGTATGCAAAAAATATTTTAAAGGCTGTAACAGAATTTTCATCAAATCGTTGCTAAACAGAGGCTCCTCAATTTTTAATAAGATTTTAATTTTAATAAAATAATATTATTTATGAATTTATGTATAATTTGTTCACATTTGAGAATCATGATTTTTTATACTGTTTAATAAAATACAATATAAAAAATCTTTATTTAAATAGGCCTATTCTAAAAAAAATATAAAAACACACAAAAAACGCGAAAAGGAGCAGCCTCCATTTCAAAATTAGTAGATATATGTTCAGGAAGGTGTCCAGAATTCACATATCGATACCCTTATTCTGACCCGTCGTAACCCACAAAAAAATTAAAATTCATATTTTTGCGTCAAAGGTTAGTAATTATGCATAGCTATATGCTGGTAAATCCTCAAAAAATAAAACGGTCATTTCCGCGATTTCTAATTAGTCGCATAATGCTTACCCTATGTAATTTGCTTCTAACTTCTTATTCCTGTAAAATTTTGCTGAGTTGATTACGACGTTTCAGAATTAGGGTAACGATATGTTGGTAGTTTTTTCTGTCACGAAAGTGAAACCTGCGAACTCTTCAAGACCACCGTGGGTATTCACTCACTTGAAAATATTAGGGAATCAAAAAAGCAATGTGAAAAAAATCACGAACTGACCCAAAATTGACAAAAAATTTAGAAAATTTATTGATTACTGTCACATGATCATTTCTACCGTCCTGTCACATAACGATTCATTGAACTAAACGCTAAAATTAAATCTCAATAGAACACAGTCAGTAACATTAGTTAGCAATTTTTTTAAGTGATTCTCCTTTATCTGAAATGAATGTATAACATGACTTTGTAACTTTTAAAAAACCAGAAAATGTAAACAAAAGATTTATTAAATAATTAATTAAATAAATAGTGCAATAGTGCATAGTTAAACTGAGTTCAGTCGGGAGTCGAACCCGTAACCTCTTATTTTTGTATGCCAACGTTAGCGTACAAAGTTGAGGTTCTGGGTTCGAGTCCCGGATGGACCACTGAATTTTTTAAAATAATTTTTGTTTTTTAATTTCACCCCTGGTTTGAAAAAACATTTAATGCTCATATTTTACAGACTGGCAGACACATATCCAATGTCGTCACACTCCGACGACATAGAGCTGGAACTAAATGACTTAAAGAAAACGGAGATGACCAAGCAAAGGAAGCTAATGTTGAATGACAGCTCACGTGGGTAAGTTTTATTCAGTTTTATTTTAACCCTGGTTTATCATATAAAAAATTATAATTTAAATGTACAAGAAAAAAAATGGATGTTTGTCTTTATTGACATCCAAATATAAATCATCTGCTATAGATAGAGTGTCCCATTAAGGATCGCTAGGACTTTCTGGTATGTTATTGTTATGTCTACTACTATAACGAATTTACCAAAAATATTTTTGTTGCTGTAGCACCTTGCTTGCACATTACATATTTATCATATTAAGAAACCCGTAAAAATACGAAACTTCTCCAGAGAGGAAATTTTTTAAAAGTAGCAAACCTAAGAATTAAAATTAATAAATATTTATTTAATAAGTTACTAAAACCCGCAGTTTAAGATTTAACTTAATTTGCTAGATACTCAAACTCAAACTCAAACTCAAAACATTTATTGCCGACAAAATCAAAACAATGTTTGACAAAGCAACGTCAAAAATTTGTACAAAATAGTTGGAACAATATGTTATTTCATTTTTAAATTAGTAAGTAAAATACTTAAATAAATACATATAAACATTTTTGGTAAAGATAGTTTTTTGTAGCGTTTTTAAATTTTATTTCATTCTCAATTGATTTGATCTCTGTTGGTAAACTGTTGTAGGCTTTTATAGCTTTATAAAATGGTCCCTTTTCAAAAAATGTTGATTTATGCATAGGAATAGCGAGCTCAGCTCTGGGTCTGGTTTCAACAGTCATATTACTGCCGTATCTGTCACTATTTGTTGGAAAAAGGGCTTTGTGTTTTTTAACAAAAATAACAAGTTGTAGGAAATATATAGATGGCACTGTCAGTATTCTTAGTCTGGTGAAGTGCTGAGCACATGAAGTGCCTGGTTTAAGTTTTAGTAAACACCTTATGATTCTTTTTTGCGTTCGGAAAACATCCATTGCAAAAGAGGAGGACCCCCAAAAAATAATACCATATGACAGTACACTATGTATACTCGCATAATAGTATGTTTTAAGACTGTCAAATGAAACCAGATCTCTAAGGCGTCTTATAACAGCACAAGAGCTATTAAGTTTGTTTTTTAATTTATTTATTTGTTGTTCCCAACGGAGACATGAATCTATTGTGATTCCTAAGAAATCTGTAAATTCTAAAACTGGTATAGACTTTCCATTGAACTGAACATATAAAGATTCATCAGTTTTGATTTGTTTGCGAAAAGTTAGTAAGCCAGTTTTCCCCATGTTAAGCCTAAGAGAATTTTCTGTACACCCGTTTGACATTTCATTGGAAGCTTGAGAGCATTTTTTAGAAAGTTCTTGACTATTACGTCCAGATGCAGTCACTGTTTTATCATCAGCAAACTGGGCTACTTTGCCAACTGTTATTTTTTCTTGAACCTCATCAACATACAGCAGGAAGATAAGTGGCCCCAGGATCGATCCCTGAGCCACCCCCTGCTGCATATGTTGAAAAAGTTTTTTAAATGTGAGCTTACTTTGCTTCATTGCATCTTACTTCTGTATCTTTATGTTATATTTTGACTACACGTAGATTCATTGGGAATAAGAACACTGTTAATCCATCGGTAACATTTCGACAATGGTTTTTGTCTTCATCAGACCTTCACACTAGATCGTACATTAGAAACAACAAAAAACTAACATTTAGGCACATGTGGAACACAAACGGCACAAAATTTAAAACGAAGGTCAACATTAATTTGCTAATTACTCATGTAATTCATTTATTCGATTTAGTTGGCTTATGCTTCGAAGGCGAACTAGCTACAGTCTGCATGCAACTTATTTTGCTCTGATTTCTGAATTTGACAAACACAACACACTCACATTCATACACATATAGACCCCCATGGTAGGCAATTTTTCTTTTTTATGTAGTATTTAATTTTGTCTGATGCTCTTTGTTGAACACAGGGGTCTTTATCGTGCCAGCGCCATCTACGCTCGTAACACGGGACCACCGGCTTCACGTGACTTCCGAACCACGGCCTTGTCTTCATAATCACTTTTGCCTATTTCGTTGATCCCCAAACTTCGTCCAAGACAGGCTTTACCCCTACTGCGGCAAATCTTAGCAGCATTAGAAAATATATTGTCAATGCAGGTTTTGGACTGCCCTGCAGTACGGGTTGGTTTCTCAAATATATGTTTTATGTTATATTCAAGAACGAAATTTACCAGTTCCTGTTTTTCCCTTAAAAACTTTGTTGATGGCATAAAATCTATGTTTACATCACCACACACTATGAATGTATCATAAGTGTTGTTTTCTCAAATATATGTTTTATGTTATATTCAAGAACGAGATTTACCAGTTCCTGTTTTTCCCTTAAAAACTTTGTTGATAGCATAAAATCTATGTTTACATCACCACACAATATGAATGTATCATAAGTGTTATAAAAAGGTTCTAGAAGTTTCTCTAGGACATTTATAAAATTTTTAAAGTTGCTTTTGGGACTTCTGTAAAAAGATATAATAAAAACTGACCTGCTATTGTTTATTGTGCCCAACTTTGTGATACAGGCATCTAAGTCCAGCTTCACTGAGCCCTCAAATTGTATATTCTGAAAATCTTAATTATTTTTTACAAAAATGCACACCCCACCTCGTTTATTTTCTGTACGGCAGTAATATGCAGCTAGTTCAAAGTTTTCTATACATGTTGACTTTATTTCATCTTCATGTAACCATTGTTCGTCAATGCATAGCACATCAATATTGCGATGATTGATTGACCTTTTCCTTCTATTCCTTGAATATTTTAGTGTAAAATATTCTGTTTTTCAGTAATTGTTGTCTTGGAAATTGTGTATAATTGTCGGTGTCCATTGAGCGCCGTCGGAAATTCATAAAATGGCTTACACGGATGCCTTTGGGCCAGAATGTTGAAGCTATTATAGTGTCTGAGTGTTGTTGTTCAACACTTATTTTGAAGGAGCGTATGTGTTAATTTCTTGTTTGGATGATGTCACAGTTGTGAAGTGTGATGTTACTTCTTTCTATGTACTTTTTTATATAACATAGACTAATCAAGTTAAATGTAAAAGTTTCGATCGTTCAGATCAAACAAGCTGACCCAGTGTGTCATTACCCGCCATACCTCTGAGACTGACACGCTGTTATTTTGTAGACTCATAAATTCACAACCCAAACCATCATTATCCAGCTTAAAGCCGGAACCAGACGACTTTGAAATAAAGACTGAAGAGAAGATAAAGCAAGAGGAGCTTATTTTGGATGATACTAGGTAAGTGTCTTTTATTCTTATTTAGAACTATTGCCACTGAATACGTTTTGACTCCCATTTAAAACCCTGTTATATTATTTTTTCATATAATATAACTTTTTGTATATTATTGATGTTGTTTTAATATACCTCAAATTTACCTCGGCTAGGAAGAGCTATTTAGGGTCGTGAGGTTCCTTTAAGAAAAATATTGTCAATTTTCTATTTTTGAAATGATAATAAACCTCTATTTACTTTGACACAATTAACAACAATGGTGACAGATTTTTCTTACTATCACCATGTTACCAATGTATCAATGCAGGAACGAAATAAAAGATCAGGATTACTTTTTGTTTACACGCCTCAACATTTATTTTGTTTCAGAAAGAAAAACAAAAAAAAACAAATGATCAAATATAAACAAGAAAAAAATATTAATTTTTTGTTGAAACTCAGTTTCTTAAAAAGGTAGTAAAAAAAATGATATTAATAAAATTATAGATTTTACTGTTCAAATATAACTTAAAAGAGACATACTTCCTTTTTAGAACCTTGTTTCTTTGGATGTACAATAGTGAAAAAAAATATTTACATATGTTGTAATAGTTTTGTCGAGAATTGAGGTTAGAAAAAAAATAACATAAAAACAAAACAAGTTTAACCCAGGAAATGTTAGATTCAGTATACTTGAAGTAATCTTTAAAATACAACTATGGTTTCAAAACAAAAAAAAACTTTATTTTCTGATCAGGTCCTAAAAAAACACCCTATATAAATATTCCAAAGTTGCATCAAAATTTGTACATACTGTACAGTAATTCTGTAGAATTACCAAATAAAAACTTTAATCTATTCACACCAAGTTATTTATCTTTTCTGGACGCAAATCATCACCTAAGTTTATAAAAAAAAACAAAAATATGTATTTTGGTTATAAAAAAAAACTATATATAAAAAACAGCTATCGGCATTAGCTATATAAAATTTAGCTGTATTAACCTGTCTAACTCTATTTCAACCAAAGGTGCTTATGATAACCATAACCTTAAATTTAAGCATATGGTCATGTCGTAGTGACTATTGGTAATTGGTACCAAGCTATCCAAAAAAGAAATGAGCGAGATGCAGGTTTAACTACTAGCCTAAAATCATAATCTGGATTCTAGAAATCCCATGTAGGCACAACATTGTGAACCCATTATAAATAAACTATAACTAAAATACCATATAACCAATATATAAATATTTTGTCGAACATAGTTTGAACCATAAAACAAAATCAATACCACATTTTGATAAAGAAAAAATATGAAACTAATCAAAATTTTTATAAAAAAAATTTAGTAGTCTAAATAGAGAGATAATTGTCTGTTAAAGGCATAAAGAAAAATTGTAACATTTCCTCGGCAAAGAAAGATTTTTATAAAAATATATATATATATATATATATATATATATATATATATATATATATTTAGGTTATAACATATTGACCTAATTAAAAATAAAAATCTGGTATATGCAATTGAATTTCATATTACCATTGATTAAAATTAGAGCAAAATTCTAATGTAACCTATAAAAAAAATTCAAGCCATGCTTGATGAACAAAAAATTTTTTTAAGGTTATGTAATAACATAATTAAAATACCTTGTTTCTCGACAAATGCTCGAACAAAAGAGCGATTTTTGTAAAATTCCTCTCAATTTCCCAAACTGCATAGCAATCACTGACCAATCAGATTCCTTAAAATCCCAAAAACTTCATTCTCCAGAAAATCAATAACACAAATTCGTATTCATTAATAAGACTGACTGAATAATTTTGAGTCACTTTATTTAAATTACAAAAAACTTATGTTTATTGTTTTATAGGTAAATAAATTTGTAAACAATCTTAGAGTCTTCGCAAAACAAAGCTTTTTAGGCTAAAATACAACACAGCCAATTACGCAACGTCTGTCGTACAAGTTGAACAACCAGAAAATTCTTTCTATCCCTGTTTCACCCCAATGACAAAAAAGGGACAGACAACTCACTCGATCCTATTCCAAAACTGAAACGAATTCAAAATGAACCTCTCCCAGCAGTTAGTTCCCTGCATAAAATCAATAATCTCGAACTTAACCAGACTACGGACAGGTAGTGTGCAAGTCACCGGTTTATTTTCAAAATATTCTAATTAAACTCTCTCACGTAAGATGTCGCTAGAGGTTATTTTTTTTTAAAGCAAATATTAATTCACTTAGCAAAAACGCGTTACGAAAAAAATGTAATTTTATTCTTTTCACTCTTAATTAATTTAAGATTAAATTAGAAAAAACTGGCAAAAACATAAATAAACAATAACAGCGGTTGACAAGCACTCGGAATTTCTAAACCAGAGAAGTAGTAGTAGTGGGGGGGTTGACCCGCAGGTCTGACAAGTAGGCCAGAGTAGGCCCTTTTTGCCATGCCCCAAGTCTGTCCCTTAACCCACTCTCTGCACTTCCCTTTGATGGTCGGGTAACTCATTGGGCCTTCCTGTTCTCTTTACAAAGTCCAGTAAGTCTGCCCATTTGAGCATGTGCAGTTCTTCCTCGCTCAGAGTTGGCGCTCCGAGTGCCTGTTGTCTCATCCTTGCGTAGGCCTCGCATTCTGCCACGAGGTGTCTTGATGTCTCTTCTTCCTGTCCACAGGCTGGGCAGGTAGGGTCATTCTCGACTCCTATACGTGTCATGTGCTTCCTCAACCGGTTATGTCCGGTTAGAGTACCTATCAGCAGTCCGAGGTCTTTTCGTGTCCGTCCCAGCATCCATCTAATTCTGGTCGCTTTTGGACGGTCTACGAATTCTCTGGTCTGTCTGCAACCCGTTCCTGTTTCCCAGGAGTTTAGTAGCGCGTCCTGGGCCCATTTGTTGAGTCCGCTTTGCACTTGTCTTTTTGTCACGCCCAAAAGTGGCTCCGGTCCTACATAGGCGGTTCCTGCCCTGAGTCGGAAATCTCAAACTAAAATCACAGCCGGACGGCCTCTATCTTGTATTTGCCACTTTAACTTTGGTCAAATCTAATCCGTTTATGTTTAATAATGCGTGACTGGAATGGAATTGAGCTTGCGAAATTGTTGTTGAACTCAAAACCGATAACTCTTTAATGTTCAAGTTGTTTTTTGTTTACTTTTTAGTTGGGATGAATATTCAACCTTTTCAAATATTTGTGATGACACCATTGCCCATTCTGATATTAAAACAATAATTGAATCAACTGAGGAATCGACGACCACTAGTGGCACGAAATATCAACAAATAAACATTCCAGGTTTTGAGTCCGGCAATGAGAAGATAAATGTTGAATTGAATTTTCAAAGCAACTTTGAACGGGTACCAAATAACACTAAAACTACTCTCAAAACTAAACAGAAACAGTATAAAACAATCCATAAAGACGTGGACAAAATTAAGTGGTTTTATTGTGCTCATTGCGATTATAAAGCCAAACAAAAATATAATTTATTAAGGCACATGCTCAGACATAAAAACAAAAGTGAAGTTCAATGTAAAAAATGTAGTTTTAAGACCATGTTCAGAAGTAGCCTAACACAGCATGCAATAATCCATAAAGACAAAATTATGTGGTTTTATTGTGCTCATTGCGATTACAAGACCAAAGATAAAAGTAACTTTAATAAGCACGTGCTAATTCATATTCGTAAAGACACAAATGACATTAAGTGGTTTTATTGTGCTTGTTGTGATTATAAGACTAAATATAAAGGCCATTTAACAATACACATGCTTAGACATAAAGACAAGAGTGAATTTGAGTGGTTTCATTGTCAAAAATGTAGTTTTAAGACAATACGCAGAGGCTGCCTAAACCGGCATGCAATAATCCATAAAGACATGGACAAAATTAAGTGGTTTCATTGTGCTCATTGCGATTACAAAGCCAAACAAAAACAGAATTTGTCAAGTCACATGCTCAGACATAAAACCAAAAGTAAAGTTAACTGGATGCAATGTAAAATCTGTAGTTTTAAGACCATATACAGATGCAGCCTAAACCAGCATGCAATAATCCATAAAGATGCAAACGATATAAACCGGTATTATTGTGCTCGTTGTGATTCTAACGCTAAGTCTAAAGGTCATTTAACAAGACACATGGTTAAACATAAAGACAAGAGTGAAGTTAAGTGGTTTCAATGTGAAAAATGTAGTTTTAAGACCATATACAGAAGTAGCCTAAAACACCATGCAATAATCCATAAAGACAAAATTAAGTGGTTTGATTGTGCTCATTGCGATTACAAGACCAAATATAAAAGTAACCTTAAGAAGCACGGGCTAATTCATATTCGTAAAGACCCAAACGACAATAAGTGGTTTTATTGTGCTTGTTGTGATTATAAGACTAAATATAAAGGTCATTTAACAAGACACATGCTTAGACATAAAGACAAGAGTGAATTTGAGTAGTTTCAATGTCAAAAATGTAGTTTTAAGACAATACGCAAAGGCAGCCTAAACCGGCATGCAATAATCCATAAAGACGTGGACAAAATTAATTGGTTTTATTGTGCTCATTGCGATTATAAGGCCAAACAAAAATATAGTTTATCAAGTCACATGCTCAGACATAAAAACTGAAAGTAAAGTGAATTCAATATGCAAAATGTAGTTTTAAGACCAAATTTAAAAGGAATTTAATAAACCACATGCTTAGACATAAAGATAACAGTAAAGTTAAATAGTATCAATGTGAAATATATATATTTAAACTAAATAAGTTAATTTATGGACTGGTCCTCAAAACAAGGTAGTGGCAGCCATATACATCGATGTTACAGTCTCCTGAGACATCCTCAAGTATGACACAACCAAAATTAATTTAAAGGCAATGAAATGAAGGTGATAAAATCTGAAAAAGAAAAATGAAATGTGGATACACACTTTAGAAAACCAATTGCCAATTTGCGGTATCAGCTAGGGTAGCCTCGGGTCTGAGACGAAAATCTAACATTACTACCGAGACAGATAAAGTCAATCTCAGTAGGTATCGTAAGCCCAGGTTCAATATTAAAAGTGAAAGGAATTTTTTGAGGTTTGGGCATAGGCTAAATAAGTTAATTTACGGGCTGATCCTCAGAACAAAGTAGTGGTAGCCGTATGCATCGATGTTACAGTCTTCTAAGACATCCTTAAGTACGGCACAACCAAAATGAATGGAAAGGCGATGAAATGAAGATGATAAAATCTGAAAATGAAAAATGAAATGTGGATACCCACGTTGTGCCGTACTTGAGGATGACGAGACTGTAACATCGATGTATACGGTTACCACTACCTTGTTCTGAGAAGCAGCCCATAAATTAACTTATTTAGTCTATGACCAAACCTAAAAAAATTCCTTTCACATTTAATCTAATTTTAGGACACACAGAAGTAGCCTAAATCATGATGCAATAATCCATAAAGACATAGACAAAATTAAGTCATTTTATTGTGCTGGTTGCGATTACAAAGCCAAACACAAATATAATTTATCAATTCACATGCTCAGACATAAAAGTAAAAGTAAAGATAAGTGGTTTCAATGTGAAAAATGTAATTTTAAGACCATATACAGAAGTAGCCTAAACCATCATGCAATAATCCATAAGGACATGGACAAAATTAAGTGGGTTTATTGTGCTGATTGCGATTATAAAGCCAAAGATAAAAATTGCTTTAATAGACATGCGCTAATTCATAAAGACGCAAACGTAATAAAATGCTTGTTGTATTTATAAAGCTGCATATAAAAGTGACTTATTAAAACACATGCTTAGACATAAAGACAAGAGTAAAGTTAAATGGTTTCAATGTCAAAAATGTGGTTTTAAGACCACATACAGACGCAGCCTAAACCATCATGCAATAAATGAAATGAAGATGATAGATTCTGAAAAGGAAAAATGAAATGTGGATACCCACGTTGTGCCGTACTTGAGGATGGCTCAGGAGACTGTAACATCGATGTATACGGTTACTACTACCTTGTTCTGAGGACCAGCCCATAAATTAACTTATTTAGTCTATTACAAAACCTAAAGAAATTCCTTTCTCATTTAATGTAGTTTTAACGATAACTGCAATGGACTGTATATATTTTTATTAAACGAAATCGCGAACAAACATAATAAATGATACGTAATCATGAAAATTAAGAGTCCATAGGAAAATTGCTGTAATGACACAAGTGTAAGCCGAAAAGAAGAGTACTCACCGATGTGCAGCCAATTTCTTCACGTCCCAGGGGCCCCTGTCAGGATCTAATGATGACACCACGTAGCTGAAGGGCTGAAGATTCCAGTTCTGTAGCTTAGTCCACAAACTGAGCACTTTCAAGTATAGGAAATTGTAATAAATTGGAGAAAGTAATTAACACGCCATTTCTCTCGAGGCGGTCGTGAAGGGATCTCTCTGATTTTTGTTGCGCATGTCCCATGCGCGGAAAAATGTACTTTGTTTCTCATCCAATTGTGTGGTTTTAAATTTTAAAAAGAACCATGAAATTTAGCGCGAGCTAACAGTCTTATGAGTATTGTTATTGCGATTACAAAGCTAGACAAAAAGGCACTTTCAAAACACATTTGCTTATTCGTAAAGATTTAGGCGAGATTCAGTTGTTTTGATGTTTAAAGTGTTATTTTACAAGCAAACTTGAACAAAGCTTAAAACGGCATGTTCTTATTCATAAATACATGTGAACACAATCGGTTAATAAAACACCTTCAAAGTAGTAGGGACCACGTGATATCCATACCACTACCCTCAAGTTTATGCAGTAATGGCAATTTTCATTTCTGTCAAGAACGATGCTTAAGGTTTACTTTTGTTCCGGTGTTTTGTGTTCTGTAGGATCGTGCTTTTGTAAGTTGATGAGTTTTTGTTCATGTGAATGATGAAAATGTGTGTTGTTATCGTAATCTATAAATCTGTATTGTTGCCTCATAATATAGATTGTTTACAAATTTTAGTTTACATTTTTTAGGTTCGTCGGCACCACTTACCATACGTTAAAAAAAACGTATGCAAGTATTGTATTGCAAAAACTCATGCAAGTATTGTATTAAAAACCATAATAAATATTGTGCTTTATTTTACCAGAACTTGATCAAGTAGGTCCCACCCAGTATACAGGAATGCCAGTAGAAATAAAGTTTGACTTTAAACAAAATTTATTCTATGACTTTTTCTCTTGAAGTCAAAATTAACAAAGTTATGAACAACTTTTTTAAGGCTAGGGGATATTGGCTTTGGTTTGAAATAGATCGAAAACAAGCTGTGTTGCCTTTGTTTAGAAAATACTTAATAATTTTTTTATTTTTGTCTTTAGGAGAAAAAGAGCTAGTACAACTATTGTTTACAATTAAATTTCCTATCAATCTAAAGTATTGTATACCGGGTGTGATCGTAAAAAAATTAAATTTAACTTTTCTCTCTCTCCCTCTAGATTTAAAAATAACGAATTTAGCAATAGTGCCGCCTTAACTTTAAACACCCTGTATACACGGTGCCCCTTAAGTAGCGGAACATAAAATAATAACACGAAAACTAGCAGTTTTTGGAAAACAAAATTTCAAGCCAAACTTTTAGGCTTTATAATTATCTACCTATGGGCATACAGGTGTTAAGTCATCTAGGCGCTTATATATATAAAATTTAATATTAATCAAATAAGTATTATACTATCTGTAATATAAAGTATGTGAAATAAATAAACTTGAAACTTGAAACCTAATGTGTAAACTGTAACTTGTGTTGAAATAAATAAAGTAAGTACTAAGTATATCTTTATTTTTAGAATAATGCCTAATTTATAAATGTAATGTAGTAGAATCTCAACTAAGTGACAACCAATAAATATGACAAAGTGTCATCTTGACTTTGACACATTGTTTGTAGGTTATTTTGGGGTCAAACAACTTTTTTTAAGGGGAAATCCCAATTAATTTTTCTTGACGTTAAAAGACGTCAAAATTATCTTTCCCAAAATGTATGCATGTCATTGTTAAAATTTAAAAGATTTAAAAAAAAATGGTTTTTATTTAAAAAAAAGTAGTTGACTTTAAACTATCCTTAAATAATACGTCAATTTTTTAAAATTACACTTTGATCAATAACTATAAGGCCTTAATTTTTATTGAAACAGTTATAGATATTGGTGCACGACTTATGTAACACCCTGTATATACGGGAATGTAAGTCCCTGGGACAATGGGCGTTACTAGGGACACCTCCCTAGAAAAAAATTCTAGTGATAATTCCAATGATAATTATTTTTTTCGTGGACCATTAAATCCCTCCCCATATTTTGACCTAGATACATGTGGGGAGCGACTGGATCCCAGTACAGCGTGTCCCATTTTTGATGGGTTTAAATGAAAAACTCTGTTATTAGTTAAAATATTGATTTTCTAATTGCACCTTACCTTGCTGTTTTTTTGAGCCCTTAAAAATGGGGTAATCAGATTTTTGCTATACCCTGTAGTTTCGCTAATACAGGGAGTTGTTGAAGAAATTGCATTTTTAATAATCCCTTATATCTCGCTTATTTTGCAAGATATTTTTATTCTGTAAAAATTTATTTATGGCAGCTTCTTTAGAAGAAAATAATGACGTTATCAATTTTTTAAAATATTGTTTAGTTTTTGAGATATGGTATTTATCATGAAAAAATTAAATACGAACGTGGATTTTTTTTATTACTTTTTTGATTGGTTTCATGCTATTATTATCACAAAATAATAAAAATGTATTATTTTTTGGTTCACAAGGTTAAAAAAATAATATTTATTATTTTTAAGAAAAATTTAGTCCGAACCTGGAAATACAAATTGAAAATTGCTAGTTGAACAATTTTTAGTTTAACTGAGTTTTGATACTTGGCAAATTAAAATGGTTTTACGCTAATTTAAAGTACAATACAAAAAAAAATAACGAATTACAAAAAATAATAACAAATTTTTTTGTTGGCATTTTTGAGTAATTTTTCGTAACGCATTTTGCATAAAAATATGTCTGCCGATTAAATATTGGGATTTTGTTGCTTAAATACTGCAGTCAAATATACCACATTTTTCAAAAACTGGATATGGTCGATTTTTAGCCATTTTAGAATAATTTTGAGTGAGCCATTCACAAAAATGATAAGTAGAATAAAAATGTCAATTCCACGCTTTTTTTTTCTATGTTTAAGTAAATTTCATGAGTTGCTGTGCTACCATCAAATAATTACTATGATATTATTTTTGTAACTTTTTAACGTTTTTTTATTTTATTTATAAATCTTTAAATTAACGTTTCAAAATAGATAAACTAAAAATCATTCAACTAGGGTGTCTTGCAATTTTTAATTTATATTTACGTTGGAAATTTCCAGGTTCAGACAATTTTTTTTTTAAATATTAATTATTTTTTTTAACCTTAAATCAAAAAAATATTAAAGTTTTATCATTTTAGGATAATAATAGCATGAAACCAATCAAAATAGTAATAAAAAAAATCCAGGTCCGTATTTAATTTTTTTATGATAAATTACATATCTCAAAAACTAAATAATATTTTTAAAAAATGACAACGTTCTTATTTTGCTCTAAAAAAGTTGCCACAAAAAGGTTTTTACAGAATAAAAATCTTTTGCAAAATAAGCGAGATACAAGGAATTATTAAAAATGCAATTTTTTCAAAAACTCCCTGTATTAGCGAAACCACGGGGTATAGCAAAAATCTGATTACACCATTTTTAAGGGCTCAAAAAAGAACACGGTAAGGTGCAATAAGAAAATCGATATCTTTAATAACAACCGAGTTTCCCATTTAATCCCATCGAAAATGGGACACACTGTAGACCCTACCCAAGTAACATTACCACTCAAGGTTTTATAAATTTGGTTCTGAGGTTATTTAGAGGGTGCTGTTATGGCTTTTAGGATCCATTTGGCTACATAAAGGTAATTTATATTGCGAATTATCGAAAGAGGTGTTATACAACCAAAAAGAGATTTATAAATGTTCCTTTTGGATACTTTTGGTTCTATTGATGTCTGATTTATAAAGATGGTCCTATAAAACCATTTTACCTAAAGTTTTAAAAATAAATAAATGTAAACTTTAGTCATTTAGTTTTTTTCATTACTTTAGGTCATAACAAAAGTGTTTTATAATAGGGCTAAAAGGTTACCTCATATCCTTTTGCTTTTATAGTTGCCAGTAGTTTAATAGTAAATATGATTATATAGGCGGCCATATAGAACCTAGTTTCCTTAAGGTTTTTAAGGGTGGTAAATATAAACTTTAGACTTTTGGTTTTTATCATTACTTTTAGGCTTTTTAAAAAGGTTTTATAGGAAGGCATAAGATAAACTTAATCCTTTTGTTTTTATAGTTACCCATAGTTGCATATTAAATATTATTTAAAAAGGCGGCCATATAAAACCTCGTGTCCTTAAGGTTCTAACAGAAGTAAGTAAATACTTTCAGGTTTTAGTTTTCTGATCAAAATAATAGATATACCTTGGCACAGATTGGTACCTACCTATTGCAAGATTAATTATTTAAAGCACAATAATTAATAATTGTTGAGTTTCCGTCCTCCTGGGTAGGAGTAGAAGGCCTAGATAAGGCATGTTTAGACGGTCAATATAAGAGGTTGCCCTCCACCCAACCTGCAAGCACAATGTATATTATTGCACTGGCCCTCTTGATTGTTGGCACGATAAAAAACATTTAAAAGTGTTGAATTAAGCGCTTTTAAAACAACACTTTAAAAAACAAATACAAAAAATTTAATTGAGGTTATGTTGACCACTTTCTTTATTTTTATTGGTTATAAGGGCACCCAAAAATTCTTGTTGCGATACAGTAACAAATAAAACAAAGTGACCACTATAAAACAATTATGGCGTATATAAAATTATTTTAAAAATATAAAGAGAAAATATTTATCTAGTCGTTTTAGCAGTGTTTTTAACAATAATTTTACTTTAATTTTGATTTATGTAAACCATACACTTTTTTTAATGGTGAATGGTGCAAATAATTTTTTTAAATTTAAATATTTGTTATTTTTTTATCAAAAAACGATCAAAAAGCATTTTTGAGCTAGCGCGTTTGTTTTGAGAGCTTTTCAGATACGATTTTATCAGTAAAATAAGTCTGGCAGGTAATTTGATGATCAACAACAAGACGAACTCCTCATAAAATTATGTGATAAAATAATTTTGGGACTGACATTTTTGGCAATGTTGTGACCTAAATTATTTTATAAAGCCATTGTGAATCTAAAATATCGTTGTAAGCTGAGAACCTAACGCCCAGGCTTAGTTAATAGTGAACAAGTAGTACGATAGTCAAAGTATAAGAAGTTAAGCGTATCAAAAAGATTTGTCGACAAGATGTATTTAAGTACAATGTAACTTAAACTGTGTTACGTCACGATAAAACCCCCTCGTCACATACCGAACCGAACCGAACCCTTTATAGGAAAAATTCTTTACTCTAAAGGTATTTTGGTATTCAACAGAATCGCCAGGATACCAATAATATCCGATCATTTTCCAATTTTGCTACAAATTAAAATACCCCACTCTAACATAGAGGAAAATAAGAATATCGCTAGATATGAACAAGTAAAAAAACTAAAATGGAATTGCGAATTAACTGAACAATATAAATCTCAAATGTTTTTTCAAGCAATTTATCTATTTTGGGGCCACCGCAGGCCTGTTATCAAAATATTTCTAATACCATTCATAAAATCGCGGAGAATCTAGGTATGTTTACAAAAACTAAATGCTTGCAGAAAAAATACATAAATAAACCTTGGTTCGATTTCGAATGTTATCAACACAAAAAAACTGTAAAGCATAAACTCAAGGTGTTCGTGCAACTTTAATTTTAAATTCAAATTTTGCGCCAAATTCCCGTATTCGGAAAACCCACACAATTTCAATTTTGATTGGCACAAGCGAAACGCCAGCGCCATCTACGAAAAATGAATCTGCGCAAAAAGGCGTAACCAAAAAGGATTCGTCTGTCGTATTCTATCGAGATCACCACGCAGCATGGTGATAAATTCTATTAACCAAAAAATCCAATAACATTCTTAGAAAATCAAACTAAACCATTACACAAACAAGTGATTCTAGTGTGGATCGACTGCAACGACTGGGCCAGCGAGAGGAGCTCCTCTGGACGACGGAAACAACTGAAAAGGTGAGTGCCAATCCTCTATATTGTCTTTGTGTGGCTCGGAAAAATTAGTATTTTTACATCGTCCTTTTAAGGATTTTTGCACCCAGATTTTATAAAACGACCAGCGCGCTTACAGTCCCGCCGCTCTACCCCTCAAATCATCAACACAAGGAATCTAAATTAAATAATTTTACGGTAGATTTAAAAAAGCAATTGATTGATGCGAAGCATACATACAGACGTGTCGTCGCATTAAAAAAAAGAAACTATGAGACTGATAAACTTAGACTATTTACTACAGCGCGGGACTCAAAAACATTTTGGAGGTGTGTGAGGGAGCTGAGCGGCAGGTTTGTCGAACGGCCCAAACTCAGTATCGAGACTTGGGAACAATTTCTGACTGTTATATATCCCCCTACCCCTTATGAGCGCCTGGAGTTCTTTGGAACATACGATCCTTTTTTGGATAGAGCTTTTGAGATTGGAGACATACAATTTATTCTGAAAAAATGCAAGAATGGCAAACCACCCGGCTCGGATGGCATAAGCTACGAATTTCTGAAAAATTTATCTGCAAATTGGCTTTCTTATCTATGCGAATTATTTAATTCAGTTTTGCGTGAGCGATGTGTCCCCGATTCGTGGTGCAGCGTGATTTTTTCCATGCTTCATAAAAAAGGCGACATACATGACCCACAAAATTATCGATCAATCGCGCTTATAAACTGTATTACAAAAAATGTTTACAAATCTTTTACTTCAAAGACTTATAACTTGGGAAAAAGAAAGGGAAATCATACCAGAAGAGCAGTCGGGGTTTAGGGGGGGAGGGGGTGTATCGATAGTGTATATGTTCTAAGTTCCCTTGCACACTTTCAACTTCGTCTTCCAAGCAGAAAATTGTTTACTGCCTTTGTTGATTTTAAAAGGGCTTTCGACTCAATTCAGCATAATTTACTGTGGCAAAAACTTTACAACTTTGGATATACTCCCTTAACCTTAATGTTATTACAGACCCTTTACAGGGTGAATCCCTAAGCCCCTATTTATTTTTGATTTTCATTGCTGATATTATTAATTTTTTTAAACAACAAGGTGCAAGGGGGGTAAACATAGACGGCACAAATGAAATAGTATTGCTTTTGTATTGCGACGATTTAGTTATAGTGGGTGATTCCGAAATAGACCTACAGCGCAAGTTACGCATCTTAGAATCCTACTACTCAATCAACGAACTCACTGTAAACGTAGAAAAGACGAAAATCGTGTGTTTTAAAAGGGGTGGGTATGCTGCTCCCTCAAATTTTATTTTTCGTTTTAATCAAAACCCAATTGAAATTGTTAACTCGTATACTTATCTCGGCGTTTTATTCTCTGCTTCATCCGTTTTTAGAAATATGGCGGAGGTGACAGTCTCCAAATCAAAACAGGCCTGTGGTTCGGCTCTAAGCCTTATTTCAAAGTCCAAATTAAATAGTTGGTCAACCAAATCAAAATTTTTTAGCTCGTCAGTTCTTAGCATGTTTTCTGGCACAGTGGCGGTATGGGGCCCAAGGTATACAAATTCAAACCTCCTTTATTAAAAGGACTCTATACCTGCCAAAAACTACCTCTTCTGCTCTTGTGAGGTTGGAGACGGGGTCGGTTCATCTTAAATACCTTGTTTTTAAATTTTGTATTAACTTTCTAATTAAACTACTTTCGATGGGCCGCTCGCGCCTGCCTTACATTTGCCTCAAAAGACAGCTTGACTTGCAAGACATTAATTTAACTTATGACTGGACTTTACAGATAAGAGAATTTTTGGCTGACATTGGCTTTGAACATATTTGGAATGACCTTACTTTAGCAAACCTTAGATTAAACAAAAATCGTTTACTAACAGCCTTCTACGACAAATGCTATAAATCTGACATCCAAATTGCACATCAATCTACCTACATGGTTTTTTATTCTTATTTTACCATATCGCAAAAACCTGCCAGCCATCTTAATGCTAGACTACCACTCGACCTCATTCGATTATTCTCGCAACTTCGTTTAACCAACAATAAATTCTCAAAATTTTACTACAAAGGTTACTCCTACAAACTTGTTCATACCGAACGATGTTCAGTCTGCAATCTTAATGCTTTGGAAACAATTGAACATATTTTAGTTAAATGTCGGATGTACCGGGAAGTCCGTCCGGTTTCTTGGAATGGCTTGGACGATATCTTGTCACTAATTTCAGACCCTTCACGTTCAGGAAATGTATGTACGGTGTTAGTTGATATTTTGCGTCTTAGATCTTTTCTTAGATATGAATAGTGTTTTTATTTTTTGTTTGATTTTTATTTTTTAATTTTTTTTTATAAATGGTTTTCTGGCAGTGAATAATTATGTGTTAGTTTAGTGCGCAGTCTACACACATCTGATATATTTTTATTTAATTTTTTTACTAGGGATAAGACTAGTTGTAAGCAGAACTTCTTGCTATAAAAATTTTATTTTGCTATCTAAAATGTGAATGTGGGCATCTATAACCAGGCACGTAGATAGCTTTTCTTACGGCGGGGGGGGAGTACTTCCATATAGAAATTGCTGTTATTCAATGACGGTCCATGACGTTTTGGACAGGGTAGTTAGAAATGGTCGCCACCGGAGGCAAATTTGCCGAAAGCGGAAGATTTTTGGGGGTGCCATGCCCATTTTTTGTCCAAAAGATGTTAAAATCGTATATAGAAATGTAAGTACTAATTATTTTATGATACAAACTTGCTCGGGGCAGAGGGGTACTGTCGCCCGGGGTATATCCTCCTCGTAGTTATATGGGTTTCTTATATACATTTTAATACTTGGCGTAGCGTATTTGTTAGCGGTTTCGATGTAATATTCGGTGTATTCGCAAAAATTCCAAAAATTTAGGAATAGGAAATTTATTAAAACCTGAAACATGCCAAACTTATTTTCTTATTCGCAAACAAAATGGCCATGTTCGTTAATTGTATGATTTTTTGGACAAATACTCTAGTAGAATTTTTATGGATATATGTAGCGACATAATTTTTTGGTAAGCATCTGTTTTATTATATTTACTGATGGGCCTGAGTGGAAGAGCGTGTTTCCTGCTAGGTAACCAGCAGGCAGCGCGAACTCTGACCGTTGCCACACATCCTAGTTTCAGATATACAAAGCATATGTATTTTTTTTTGTGGCAATAAATACATTAATTATTATTATTATTATAGTACATATTGCGTCACTGTATATTTTAAAAAATGGATCCATGACGGATCTGATATAGTCTATGGACAAATCAAGTTTCGTGTGCAAGTCATGCCAACTTTCTGCCGATAAGCAAACTTTGTTAGGGGCATCCCCTAGATCAGGTTTTGACTTGTTGTCATTCTGGTAAATGTCTTTTTTGAAAGATATAGCAGATTCAAAATGGCGGAAAGGCGTATCTTTAAAAAACTTGTAACTTTTTTATTTCTTATCCGATTTTTATGGAACAAAGTTTGGAATACTTGCTTTATAATGTGTTTAAAAACGTATAGGTCAAAAGATATAATTTTTTTTGTATTTGTTAAAAAAAATGTTTCATTTAATTTTATTTTTAAAACTATTGACGCTAGAAAAAAGAAGTTGCTATTTTGATTCCTTATTCATATCTGGTTTAAGTGTATATATGTATATACAATGCAATCATTAGTTTATAAGTTATTTCCAAATAACTGGTAAAAAATAGGAGTATTTGGGGTATATTTAAAAATTATGCTTTTAATGAAAACCATAGAAACTTTTTGGAAGTAACTTAAATTTGTTTAACATACCTAGTAGATCAGGTTTTGACCTATTGTCATTAAGATAAATGCGTTTTTTTTAAATATGGCGGATTCAATATGGCGGCAAAGCATATTTAAAAACAAATTGTATCTTTTTTTTCCGTTTGTCATAAAACAACGTTTATAAGACTTGATTTAAAATGTATTTAAAAATTACTTTTTAAAAAATATAGATTTTTTATTTTTCGAAAAAAAAATCGGGTGAAACATGTGACAAAAATGTTTTTATTTATTTTATTTTTGAAATGACCCCCATATACGGACGTTGCTGGAGAGTTTGTCATTTATCAAACCCCACTGACATACACATTGTTAAAAACAAAATTTTATTTTCTACAATAAAGTATAAAACACATTTTTGTCAATTGAGCTTAGTTTCTGAGAAAATTGGAAAAAACTTGTAACAGAATTAATTTGTTTGGTGATTTGTAGAAATTGATTTAATTTACGGACGCCTGTAAAGTTTTAATATGAAGATAAATCTTACTTTGTTATACATCGTTTAAAAGTAAGTTTCATTGTCTACAATCGACTATGGGGCACAATTTTGTGATAGAGGGCTTGGTTGTTAAGAAAATTGGGTAAAACCTGTGACAAACATGTGGTTTTTTATTTTTTTCTATTTTCTCAATAAATGAACGCCGCTGGAGAGTTTGTCATTAGTCTGACCCCACTGACTTATACATTATTAGAAAGGGAATTTTATTTTGTACAATAAAGGGTGGATCAACTTTTTTCTCAAAAAACTTTTGAGAAAATTGGATAAAACCTGTAAAAAAATATTGATTTGATTTACGGACGCCCCTAAATTGTTATAAATAAAACTAACCTTGCCTTATTATACATCATTTAAAAGAAAATTTTATTGTCTATAACAAAGTGTAATTTACATTTTTAAATATAGAGCTTGGTTTTTAAGAAAAACGGGTAAAACCTGTAATAAACATGGTTCTTTTTAAATTTTTTTTACAATACCTCAATAGACGGACGCCGCTTGAAACTTTGTCATGATCCGTAGTCCACTGACTTATACATTATTGAAAAATTTAAATTTTATTGTCTACAATAAAGATTATTATATTTTTTTCCCTAAGAAACTTAGGTTTTGAGGAAATTTTTAAAAAATTAAAAAATTTCAGGATTTGGGGGATCTGGGGGGTTTTTGGAGGATTTTGCAGCTAAAATTGAAAAAAACTAATATACTTGTATAAGAAAAATTTAAGTTAGATTTTACACGGTTTTGATGCATTTCTGTGTCATTGTGGCTTTAGGGTGTCAACTTAGATATTCGATCACTATATAAGGAGGGGCATAAAACAAAAAAGAACAAAAACTGGCCCGGCAGCATCCAAATCGTTGACCGAGGCATTGTTCAACACTTCAAGCAACCCGCTTGACAGAGGAAATAGTCAGCGGGTTCAATAAAAGGAAGTACATAGGAGCGGTAGCCCTGAACATGTCAAAAGCGTTTGACAAGGTCTGACATAACGGCTTTCTTTTAAAACTGCGGAATAACGGTGTACCAGTACATATCCTCAAGTTATTACAGTCATTCCTGGGAGGGAAAACTTTTATGGTAAAGGTAGACTGTTTACGATCCCGGTTAAGGCAAATAAGAGCGGCAGTCCCGCAAGGCTCTCCGCTCCTGCCAGACTTATATGCGTGGTATACCTATGAAATCCCCAAAGATCGGAAAACGAAGCTCTATGTGTACGCGGATGACACTTTGACAACGTCAAAGTGTAATAACATCCAATACGTCGTCATAAGGCTTCAGAGGCACCTCGTAGAAATTGAAACCTGGGCTAAAAGGTGGAAAATTAAGATCAACCCAAACAAGACTCAAGCGATTGTCTTTACACGGAAAAGGGACAATCCGCGAACAGAGCTTGCTCTGGGTGGTCGAAGGATACCCTGGCAAAGAAGGAACGTGAAATACCTGGGGTTAGTTTTCGACTCGAAGAAACTAACCTGGAATGATCAGGTATCGAACGCACTTCAAAAAGCAAGGGGAGCCCACAGTAGGCTACACCGGAGAGTAAAATTATAAATATGGAGGCAAGTCGTTCGCCCCATACTAACGTATGCAGCCCCATACTGGAACAAGGTATGCAAAACACAAATGGGAAGGCTACAAAGCTTTCAAAATAGAGTCGTAAGATAAATAGCGGGAGCCCCTTGGTTTGTGCGTAACGTACATATCAAGAGGGAACTCAACATTTAGGATATCTCAGAAACGATCCAGGAGCAGAAGGATCGTTTCATGAGACGGGTCGAGGGGCACCAAAACCCCGTGGTACAGGATCCGTTCCTATACGGGCCCGGGACAGGCCAGAGACCTACAAAAGGCCCCTGGATGTCTAACAAGGTTGCGCTACAAGGGCGCCAAATTGAGGTTTTAAAGCTCAGGTAAATCCACATGGAAAAGTTCAGACTAAAAATGAAAGAGGTACATACCTATCATGCACAAGCATTATATCTTAGTAGTAGTAGTCCAAATCGTTAATCTGTGACCTATTCTCAGCTAGGATCCATTATCAAACTGCGGTCCTCATATTTTGCATACTCAACTACCTCTAGCGCCTGCACTATATTGTAAGAACTTTCGTCTATTAACATTAACTTTCAAAAATAACAATAACAATGTTGTTTGATAATCTCAAACAACGATAACAACAATAATAGTAGAAATCAGCTGTTTTCCTCAGCGGAGTTACGCGGCGCGCCACCCTATTTTGTTATAGGCTTCCGCGTACGGCAATACACCTTCGGTATTTCGTTTTGGTGACAAGAATTTTTTTTTATTGAAACAAATATAAACTATACCTCTATATAAGAATTATATACATCAAATTAAAGAAAAATGTTCATTCTATAACTCTTATTTAAACTTTTTTTTAAATTTTGCTTTGGTGTTATTAAAAATGTAGGTTAAACCTTACTGGCTATACAATAAAAAAGTAAAAATTCAGTTATTTTAATTTTTCTGAAAAAAGGAAAAATTTTGAAAAATATAATGGAGAGTTTTTTTTTTCCTGATTTGGTAACCGTGACTCTTTCGCCGACACTAAGGCCGCCATTTCGGAACGCCTAATTGCACGGGTCATCGGCCACCTTTGGAACCCCAGACCGGGTATTTTTTTTATCCTGTCCTTTTGTCCCTTAGAATGGCCTACCGACTAAAGGAGTGTGTAACAAAGTCCGCCTTCACGAGATGTCCGACCTCATCCGGCCTGGTTACCGGCGTGAATGAAGGGGTAGGACAATATTACATTTTACACTCCCCAGGAATCCTATAAATGTCTGCCGCACCCGACCTCGGCAGCTGACGGGGATCGAACCCGCCACTGTAGCAAGGGAGATTCCTTAACTCACTCGTGTTCAATGCGCGAACGCACTGAGCCACCACGGCTACATATATAATGAAGAGTTATTTTATTGCGGGTGTTTGCTGATTCATTTGTCGTTTTTTGCAACTCTCTACGATATTTTTTAAGAAAGTAGCATCGTGTTAAAGAGTATCGTGCAAAAAAAAGTGGTGGGGGCCATATCTTTAAAAAAACGCATTTACCAGAATGACAAAAAGTGAAAACCGGATCTATGGAGTGCCCTTAACAAACCTAGCTTATTGGCAAAAAGTTGGCACCACTTGCACACGAAACCCCCTTTTAGGCCGATTTGTCCATAGACTAATACCTTCCTAGCTAGCTTATTAGCACACTTCAAGTGAAGCCATGATATATCAGCCTTGAAAACAGTTTTTTGTAAATATCTCAGAAACTAAAGCTCCTGCGTAGTTTTTGGTTATAACACAAATTATTGAGCAAAAAGCAGTCTACTATATGTGGAAAACGGCATATTGATGCGATGCTCCGTTAAAGTTAGCATTTTCTAAATGTTTTAATTGTCATTAGCATTAATGGATTTTAACTAAAAACTCTTCAGCTCGTTAGAGTGTCGAATACTATTTTACCTTAAAATTTTATGGAAATCGGTTCAGCGGCTTAGGAGCTATCGTGTTACGAACAGAATTACATATATATACACACACAGACATCACGACGATATTGCTAAGATAGATCAAAATACACCCAAATAACACATTTCCGGCGTTATCTGAAAAAAAATGTTTTCGTTGAAAATAATACCTTCTCTAGCTATTGCTGCGCGGGCTAGGAAGGTAAAAATTCTACTATATCGTTGGTTAAAATTTCCATCAAACAATGACGAGAGTCCCTGTATGTTGACATATTTGGATATACGTAATATCCAAATATGTCAACTCTCATAAAGATGGGACTCTCATCAAAATATGTCAACATACAGGGACTATTTTTTAATAAAGCCAGGGCTATCAAAACGGACGGGCCACGATCCTCCACTTTGTTGACGTCACATCGGGGGCTGATCTTTTTTTGATGGTCACGTCACGACACAGATGACTGTCTTTAAAATATTGAAGTTGGAATGACGGTTCATGAGTATTTGATTTTTTTTTAAATAGCCGGTTTTGAGATTGTTTTTACTATATTCTTGCAGAACATTTTTTTTAAATGTATAGTAACCCTTAATTTTTCAGAGCCGCTTCATTAGCTCACACAAAAATTAAATGTAAAGCAGAAGCGAATGTGTTGGTTTCTGCGTGGAAAGTAATCAGATTACCTACATCTATTTGTTTATATTTGGCATTCGGCAGACTTGCAAAACTTAACATAGATATTTACATGTGTTTACAAAAATTTAATCTATTTGTTTATATTTGGCATTCAGCAGACTTGCTGGCATGCGGTACATGGCGTGTAATTTAGAATTCAAAATAAGGGATGCTAAATCTTAAAGATTTTAATCATCTTGCATCCTCACAAAAGTTTGGTGGAATATCGGGATGGCGTCTTAGAAGATTTCACTGAAATTTCGCGGAAATCTGTAGTGCCATTTTGAAAATATCATAAAAAAACGTCTGACCTCCCATAAGACCAAATGCGCAAAAGTCAGCCCCCCGAGAACAGCTGATTTTTTCAGGGTCGTGGCCTGTATTTTTTTGTTGGCGTTGATAAAGTCTCAGCTGTGTTTTATAAATAGCTCAGTCATATTAGGTAAAAATACCTTAATATCTGAAAAAAAATGATTAGCATCTGGGACACACAACCACATATTTTCCGCTAAAATTCCCCTTAAGCATTTCTAGAGATAAGGCCCCCAAAAGTCCCGAAAATCAGTTTTTAGCGATTTTCACGAAAACTAATACCTTTTTTAAAAAAAAAAAAGCGATTAGCGGAAAAATACGCAAATGTATTCAGTCTGTACTATAAAATTAAGAAAAAAACCTAACCTAACAATTTAAAATGTATATTTTAAAAAAATATATTTTTTATTGAATTTTTTTATTACCCTCTAGGTAACTTGTTTTAAAATGTTAATACTTTACAGTATTAAGATTGATCACTACTTGTACAAAACACCATGTGCTTAAATTTAGTTTTTGTTTCCTTAAAGTTAAGCAACTTTAAGAAAAGATTAGGCCAATAGTCAATAATAGCCGGACCGCCAATGGGATTATAAAATATATTTTTACAAATTTTAGATTAAGTTCTTTTCTTAATTTCATAGTATAGACCGAATGATTTGCATATTTTTTCTTTCTTATCCTTTTTTGAAAGCGTTATTAGTTTTCGAGAAAATTGCAAAAAACTGACATTTTGGGACATTTGTGGCATTGTATTTTGGGGATGTATCCCAGATGGTAAGGATGTATACTTATGTATACAAAAATTCAGCTTGCACCTATTTTGTTTGAAGTGATTTCCTTTTTTGACAGGGCTAAAACACACAGTTTTTTTACTCACAGTATGCCTGAATGAGGTATAGGTTACATAAAAATGGTTCCAAAACTAACTGCACATTTTGAATATGGACTCTTTCCTGACTTCAGAGCCATATTCATATAAATCCTAGCTGATCCTCTTCTCGAAATTTTTCTAGTTAGTCCAGGCGCTGGCTCCTGTCACATGGTCGAACTCATGGTCGTTTGGCCGCCATCTTTGAAAATGGCCGCCAAATTGATAGATGTCTTTGTTTAAGCGTATCTCCTTACCCAGCCTTCCGATTTTAATTTTTTAAAGCTTGTTTTACTCCTTTTTTAAAGGCAAACAAATGTTGTCATTACACATTTCTTAATAATTCAAGTAGTTTTTGAGATATACCAAGATTATTAGTATTTTCGCTTTTAATGTAGCTGCAATATTATTAACATTTATTTTTTTTGTTACATAGAAGGCTTAAACCCTTTACAGAAGAGGATATTGTTTTTATGATTTTAAAGTTCGATGGATGGGACATTTGTTTGTAGCCACAGGAGAAATTGACTGCGAAATAAATAATAAAACATACACATACAAGACTTACAACGATCTATTTACTTTTATTACTTTTTTGTTTAAAAATGTCAAATCTTAAGTTATAGACAAAAATAAGAAGTAATTTGATCACGGGGATCTGCCTTATAACATGTTCCTTTCCAAAACAATGGTGGCCTCTAAAAGAACAACAACAAGAAAACCCACTAGTGACATATTTTTCATTGCAATATGCACACTAAAGCCACTTTAATTTAATTAAGTATTCTAGGACTATCGCATTCCATTTTAGAACCTTCTCGTAATTACACCGCCAATACTAAAACCACTTAACTTCACTTATAACTTCATGTATAAGCATGTGCTCTCTTAAACGACTTTTTCGTTCAGTTTTAAAATAGCAATGAGCGCAGTGAAACCACTCAACTTGATTGAATTCTATATGAGTTATCTCATGCTGTTTAAAGACTCTACTGTATTTTGTCTTAAAACTACACTTTTCACACTGGAAACACCTAAAATCACTTATGTGTTTATGGCTAAGCATGTGTCTTGCTAAGTTACTTTTCAGTTTCGTTTTATAATTGCATTGGAAGCATTGAAACTGTTCATCTTTATGCCTGATCATTATATGCGTTTTTAAATAATGTTTATACTTAGTTCTATACATACACTGTGCACATTGAAACAGAACTTTACTATGTTTTAGCATGTGATATGTTAAATGATAATTTCTTTTGGCTTTAAAATCGCATTTAGGACAATAAAACCACTTGATCTTGTTTTCGTCTTTATGGTTTATCATATGCTTTCGTAAATAAGGCTTATATTGAGTCCTATAAGTACATTGTTCACATTGAAGCCATTCTACTTCACTCATGTCTTTATGTCTTAGCATGTGCCTTGTTAAATCTTTTTTTAGTTTCGTTTTATATGTGCAATGCTGGCATGGAAACCACTTAATCTGGTTTTCATCTTTATGGATGTCCATATGAATCGTTAAGTTATTCTTATATTTGGTCTTATAACTACACGTATCACATTGAAGCCAATCTACTATGTCGTCATGTATTAGCATGTGTCTTTTTAAACAACGTTTCCGTTTCGTTTTATATGTGCAATGTTTGCATGGAAACCACTCAACTTGATTAACTTTATGTGTTGTTTCATGCTGTTTAAAGGCTCTACTGTATTTTGTCTTAAAACTACACTTTTTGCACTCGAAACACCTAAAATCACTTATGGGTTTATGGCTAAGCATGTGTCTTGCTAAATTACTTTTCAGTTTCGTTTTATAACTGCAATGGAAGCATTGAAACTGTTCGTGTTTATGCATGATCATTATATGCGTTTTTAAATAATGTTTATACTTAGTTCTATACATACACTGTGTACATTGATTCAGAACTTTACTATGTTTTAGCATGTGAATTGTAATCTGAAAACTTCTTTTAGCTTTGAAATCGCATTTAGGGCAATAAAACCACTTAATCTTGTTTTCGTCTTTATGTTTGATCATATGCTTTTGTAAGTAAGGCTTATATTGAGTTCTATAAGTACATTTTTCACATTTAAGCCATTCTACTTCACTCATGTCTTTATGTCTTAGCATGTGCCTTGTTAAATCTTTTTTTAGTTTCGTTTTATATGTGCAATGCTGGCATGGAAACCACTTAATCTGATTTTCATCTTTATGGATGTTCATATGAGTTTTTAAGTTATTCTTATATTTGGTCTTATGACTACACTTATCACATCGAAGCCAATCTTCTACGTCTTCATGTTTTAGCATGTGTCTTGTTAAATCAGTTTTCCATTTCGTTTTATATGTGCAATGTTTGCACTTAATCCCGTTTTCGCCCTTATGGATGTCTTCATGTATTAGCATGTGTCTCCTTAAAGCATCTTTCCGTTTCGTTTTATATGTACAATTTTTACATGAAAACCAATTAATCTCGTTTTCGTCTCTAAAGGTGTCTTTATGTATTAGCATGTGTCGTTTTAAACAACGATTCCATTTCGTTTTATATGTACAATGTTTGCATGGAAACCACTTAATCTCGTTTTTGTCTTTATGGATGATCATATGCGTTTTTAAGTGATACTTTTTTTTACTTTGAAAAGTACATTGCTCACATTGAAACTGATTATCTTTCTTACTTTTCACATTTAAATTATTCAAGGTCTGGTTGCTGGAATCCAAAGGATCACCAATGAGGCATTGAGAAATATTTGAACTAGCTGAATTTTCATGAAAACTGAAAGAAAAAATACACATTGCCGCAGTTTCAAATTAAAATAAACAAAATAAATTGAGAGAAATGACACAGGGTTTTCACACATATATCTTAAGAATTTACGTCAAATTTAGCAGCTGCAGAAGGTTTTAAGTGACTGTTTGATCGTCATTGTTATGGTAGGGCAGTATCTAACTTATTATTTAGTAGCTGCTGTTTACCGAAACTAATAAAGAATAAATATATTTTTATTTATTTATTTATAGTGGGACTTTCCATCCAATCAGGATCAATCGCCCAGTTTCGCAAAGTTTTAGCAAAGTCGCATTTTTAAACAAACACAAACAACCAAGTACCTAGCCAGGAATCGAACCCGGAACGCCGGTGTGGGAAACAAACATTGCTACCACTACACCACGACGGCGCCGCGCCGGCGACATTAAGAATAAATATTAAAATATGCATGTAAAAAATAGTATCCTAGAAAAAAAGTTAGAAAGTTTAGTTGGAAATATTTTCTATAAATAAATGAATATATTTTGCTTTCTAATGTACTATTGACATTTACTGGCTCAAATATTAGCTTGGTAGTGGCTAAAACAACTGCTAAATTTTCAATAAGAAAACAGGACAATCAATCAATTTTCTTTCCTTTAAAGATTAATATGTATTTAGTGAAGTCATTATTTATTTTAAATCTTTACAAAACATAAAAATTACCTATGTTGCCGTCCAAAACGAAATTACCGTAACTGCAAAAAAATTGAGTTATTGGCATTTTTGGACATCTAATTGATCAAACTATGTCTTCAAAAGTCAAAAACCACTGGGTAACATAAAAACACGCGATTTTATGTTTCGTTTATAACGCGGTACGGCCTTTTCATGGAGGACAGCAGTATGTGCAATTAAAAAAACCTAAAATGGCAATAATTTACAATCACTGTTTTTTACTACAGGCAACTAAAGAACGTATGTTCAGGTTGCTATTGACTGCAGTTTTTCCTAATTATTTTAATGGCATCTGACAAGGTATTAAATGGTTTTAAAAAATCCGGTTTTGAACACCCTGTATACCTATGGCTAACAGCATATTGAATTAAAAGGAACTTACTCAGATGAACTGTCATCCAATATAAGTTCTTCTTGCTTGATATCCTCTTCAATCTTCAGTTCGAACTCATATGGTTCCGACTTTATGCTGCTAGATAAAGAAGGCAGGGGATCTGGATCTGCTGGTCTGAAAAATTTTAGCATGTAACAAAACGAAATTTTGAATAATAAAGGTTTTTACCAACTATAAGCAAATAAAAAATATTGCACCCCAGTGACTGGTGGACCGATTTCGATGTCAACGCATCTTAGTCTTGTGCTAGTGTCTTTCTCGTAAGGCGGTAACCTAAAGATGTAAGTCATAGAGGGGTTGTTTCTAGCCCATACTAAAAATCCGCTGTAAGTTTTAAAGCATTCTTTTGGGAATTTTTTTACTATTCACATCTTTTTAGAAAGAGGGACTTTACAACTAAAGGAAAATATTTAATTTTTGTGAACATTTAAACAATAAAAAAGATACTTACTTAAATAAGCTGCCATCCAACATAGGCTTCTCCTTCCTGATCTCATCTTCAGCTTTTATTTTGAAGTCGTTTGGTTCCAAATTCATGCTGGCTGCAGACAATATAAGTTGTGGTTCAGCCAAGCTATGAAATAATAGTGTTTCGTCTAAAATTTGCAGACAAACCTAAAGGACACCTTCTCTAATGGTCTATCTTGACGTTTAACATCTGTTAATTTACATTTAAACGTCAGTATGTTTGTCTTTTTATTATTAAAATATGATTCAGTCGAATATATGGACTTAGGATTGGATCCAAATAATAGATTCTTTATGCCTAATTTACCCATCTTTTAAGCATAAATTTAGTGTTAATTGTTATATCTTTATCACTTTATTTTGTGAAGGAGTAAAGAGGACAAAATTCACACTAAATTTCTGCTTAAAAGATGGCTAAATGAGGCATTAAATACTGTCGCAGCGCCAGTTTTCTGTTAGGGGGCGGGGGGGGGGGGGGGGGGGGCAGGAAGGGCCCTACTGCTTTGGATTTGCAGGGTTGCAAATTTTTTTAAACAAATGACAAAGTTAAGTATTTTCCAAAAAAACAAAGGAAATTTTGTTATAGATATTAAAAAAAATCGATGTAGGGGAAAATTTTAGAAAAACTAGGTTTTTTTTTAGTAAAAATGGCACCATTTCAGATAATTTTTGGTAAAAACGAAAAAAAATTATGATTGAAGCGAAAATGTTCTTTTTCATACATTTGCAAATTCCGTATGTATGGATCAATGATTTATAAAAATATACAACTGTTCGGTCACACTTATTAAAAAAATAATAAAAACTCTGAGAACACCTTTACCAGAGTCAACAACCACGGTATTTAAACTCTAATAGGTAGGGGCATTGTTAGTGTACGTTCGGAAAGTTGCCAGCCTGTGGAAGTGAAAGATCTCTTCTTTACTAAACGGCTAGACTAGCGTTCTCTCTCTAACCCACAGTCCAACTCGAAAAAAAACAGTTAAAGACACGCAGTTTATTAGAAAGAGAAGTTTACTTCCAAGCAGTGGATTCAGAACTACCAATTTTCTCCCATTCCCCTGCCCAAGCCCCTGCTATATAGAATTTAAATACTGTCGTACAACAGCCAATTGTAGGACAGAATTTTATTTATTTAGCACTTTTGTTTTCGAGTGCGTTTACACATGGATAAGTCTAAACCGGACCCGACCCGACTTTTGACGGAGGTGGCGACTAAGTTTTATGGGGGGGGGGGGGGGCAGGGCGCCCTCTGACGTTGCAGCTACATTTTAAAATTTGCAGAATATCCAGTAATTAAAAAGTAAAACAAAAACCTTTGAAATCAGGCATGCATCTTAGGCTGACCATACGTACGACAGGTTGAAATCAGCTGTTTTATCTTAGGGTAACCATACATACGACAGAATATAGCCAGACAAGTTCGGCCATTTGGGAAAAACAAAAATGTCCATCCAGTTTTTTGTTGACCCAAGAGAACTTTTGTTTTTGGTTATTAAGGTTTCTTCAATATGTTTTTTTTTTAATTGGTTTTTATGTAAATCAGACTTTTCGAACGCAAGAGACTTTTTCTTTTGGTCAACAAATTTTAAAACGGCCTGTTGTGTCTAATGATGATTCATATTAGAGTGGGCCTTGCAACCCTTCCACTGCAACCACCAGTGGGTCTATTGTGGCTCTGGTCTATTTTGCTCTGTTTTGTCTTGCTTTTTATTTAAAATTAGGCTTTTTTAGATTTGACATCCTTCTGTATCGTAAACAAATATGGTAACCTTACTTACCTAACCTAACTTTACTTTTATTAATGACCCCTGCTTTTTGGCACAACTACTAATTTCTAAAAGCAGTGATTGCTTTTTTATAAAAACTTTCAAAAATATGGTTTTTATTAACAGTTTTGCACAGCAAGTAAAACTTTGGAAAAATAATTATTGACGAAAAAAAAGGTTCTTACCGTCAATTCTTGTCCAACTCTCTACCTAAAACTTAACTTTTAAATATTGTAAACTGCTTTTTAGAATTTCTAATAATAAATAGCAGGTGAAAGCTGCTTGCTTCAATAGCAGCTATCCAAAACCAATTTTAAAAAATCAACCTATCACTATAGTTCAGTCAATGAATGGCCATTAAGGGGTTGTAGAGTGCATGGAAGGGGGGGGGAGAATTTTTTTCTCCGGGTATATATTTAGAGTAGTTAGGACGTTAACATATCAAAAGTCCCCACCCCTAGCCCTCCCGATTCAGTGGCGGAGGGGGGTGAAAAGGTGCGGTTTTTCGGATTTTAACCTATAACTCGATTACGGCGCGTAGTACAAAAAAAATGTTTAATTAAATATTAAAGAGCATCAAATTCCCTACAAAACAGTTATGCATACCTTACCTTTAAGTGTAACAGATTATGAGATAGTGGCCACCAAAAACCGTTAATTTTTGAAAAACACATTTATGTCCCTTACTTTTTATCAAACTTCTTCCTCTAACACTTTTGTTATTAATTTTAGAAGAAATTTCTCAATATAAAAGCTATAAACCAATTAATTTACTTTAAAAGTATGTAACATTTACTAACTTATCTATAACATATCAAAAGATACAGCAAATTAATTTTTTTTAGCAGATTTCTCAATTTTCACAAATACAATTTCTTTTTTATTATTTTTTTGTATTATTCAAGAGTGATACATTTGATAAAATAAACTAACTAAACATATTTTAATATACAAAAAATATAATTAAAGGCAGTGGCGGATCCAAAATTAGAGAAATTTTTGTAAATCTTGTGATGGGAAAAATAATCAAACTATGATGTGGTCTTTTTACTGCATAGGATTTGGTGGCAAAAAAAATCGTCAATTACTAAACCAACCTTACCAACCAACCAACTTTTGTAATGAATATCTAAGTCAAATTCTTCAAGACCCATTATTTAGGCAAGTTTTGCTCTGTTGTTTTCTTAGAGCATTGAATTAAATAAATTCAATCCTCTAAGATTGTTTTTAATAACGATATAACATTAAACATTGAGTACAATGGCTGCAAAAAAAGACGCTATTGTGTGAAAAAATCAGTTTATTTAACTTTTGATAATCTAATTACTGTACGTCAGGAATTTCTTTCCAAACCTAAAGCAGAGATTGTTTTATAAAATTACTTAAAGAAAAACTTTAATAAAGTACACATAATCACAACGCTGCAAGCATCACAGGATATTGTGAGCTCTGCAATTTCAAACTCCATGCAGTAGTCATTGTAGAACAAAGATTTTTCGGTCATCACTTATAAATCCTGTCAGGGATAAGTAGAAATAGCATATTCCATTTACGAAATGCAGCAGCTAGGATTAAAATAAATATTGTATTGCTGGCTTTTACTGCTTGCGATTGAACATCAGACGCATTTTGGAGGGGTCAGCTAGGATTTAAAAAGTTTTACCAAAAATACCCTAAAATCCAAAAACCAGCTAACAGTTATACCTGCTAAAAAGTGCAGCAGAAACCTAAGAAAGCAAGACAAACAAAATAATTATAATTACATTAGTTGCAAACATTTTCACATCAGCTTTATCCAAATATTACTCCGGCTTATTATCACATTTCCCAAATGTGTTAACAACAAAACAACGTTATCAAATTAGCTAGCTCCAGAACTATGGGGTTGAGAATCTAAAGCAAACTGTACAGTTCCAGCCTTCACCAAATATTCAGTGGCATCAAGAAAAATTTTAAAGATGATTTTTTGTTGATGCGTAACTGACTACAACAGATTTGTAAAGATGTTCATGTTCCATTTATGCCACAATTGAGGAGCAGAAGTAACAAAGAGGCTAGGTGCCAAAACTGTTAAATGGAGATATTTAAAAAATTGATGACGAAAATGACCGATCACTTGCCGGAAGTGCCGTCTATTTGCCCGATTGTTTACGAAATTAGTAGTCCTGTGACTTTGCACGTTTGAAAGGACATAGTCGATGGCCCATAGAACCTTTCTATGTAAAAATCTATTTTTTAGGAAAAGTAGCACTTAGCCCCTTTCTTACTTCTGCTCCTTAATTATCAGAGCGAATTTTTAATAATTTATAATCAATCATAATGAAGATGAAGGAGTCGAGCCAGAAATTCAAAAAAGGAAGACAAACAAAATAGTTACAATAAAATTAATTATAAAGATTTTCACACCACCTCTATCCAAATATTACTACGTTCGTACAGAATTGAATCGGTTTTTGTATCTACAGAGGTATAAGATTTCGTTTTATTCCATATGCAATATGAATTTAAAATTTGTAGGCATAGTCAATACAATATGTTAAGAATGCTTTATAGAAGACTAATTGATACAAATCAATCTAAATATTGTTCTTATTATACGTGTAAAGACTTTTAGCTAGCTCAATAAATTTATAACCCTTAAAAATAATAATTATTATTATTATTCACGATTTTTTCGAAAATTAAAAACAAAAGTTTTAGATGAAGAAGTCTGATAAAAATAAGGCGCAAAAATGTGTGTTTGCAAAAATTAACGGTTTTTGGTTGCCACTATCTCAAAATCTGTTACAGTTAAAGTTCAGGTTAGCATACAAATTTTGTAGGGAATTTAATGCTCTTTAATTTTTAATATAACATTTTTTTTTGTACACCGAGCCGTAATCGAGTTATAGGCAAAAAACCGAAAAATTGCTCCTTCTTACCCCCCTCTGCCACTGAAGCGGGGGGGCTAGAGGTGGGGACTTTTGATATGTTAATGTCCTAACTACCCTAAAGCTATGCCATAACCCTTTTGTTGACTGGACTACTACTACCTTCACATTGGTCTTTTTTATCTAACCTAACCTGTGATTCCCTGGAGTATCCAATAAGCTTGTCTAAGGAACTGTCACGATCAGCTATTCGATGGTTGCCGTAGAACAAACAAAAAGTTTTCCCATAAGCCGCAATGTTAACATAAACGTAATTTAAAAAAAAGTAAACCGATTTAATTTACAACGATGATGCTGTTTTAAGTATTGACCTTTTGTGCACATGAGAAAAATGCGTTTTTCTTAAAAGAAATCAATTTAAGCCAGTAAATCTCAAATAAAAAGACATGGTCAAAAAATGAAGTTATGTTTTTATTTACTTGTTTTTTAAACTTTTTTTCCAGTTTTTTAATCATTTTGAATCATTATTAGTTTTTGTGCTGTTATGAACTGTGGCAGCTGAAATCCAAATATTTTGACCTTAAAAAATCATCCTGATTTAAATGAACTAGGTATTAGCTCCAAGAAGGGAAAAGAAAGTGGATAACTGCTCTAAGAGCTGCCCTAACAGAGCAAAAATTGAAATATTCGAAAGTTTTTTGTCTTGTTTGTTTTGGATAAATATGTAACTGTTATTTTGGCAACATTTTCTATTGGGATCTTTTTGTGTTCTCGAGTGGACCTTTTGCAGAAGTGTAACATACAATTGTGTTAAACTATAAGAAATATTTCACTCTGATTTTTTCACTATTCTAGGCAAGCAACTTTCAAAACTTTCAAAACCCTCCTGAATGGATTATTGTTTCAAAACAGTTGAAAAATTTTAAAAATCATGGTTGAAAAAAGGGTCCAGAGAAGAAGGAAAAAGGAAAACGATATGAGGTTAAAGTGTGGGTGAACAGCTGAACCAAATTTGTACACCATCCTACACAACTCTTAAATAAGTTCTTGGTCATGTCGTGTATTGTAGTGTATAGTGTCCAGTGGAGTCCTGTATCATCAAAGTTTCTTTTTCTTTAATAAATATTTATTTTACATACCTCAAGACAGTTTAGAATATACTGGTAAGTTTGACAATCTCCCTAACTCAAACCTCTTTTTATCTTAAACTATTTTGGTGCAAATTTTCCTTTATTTCCAAGCTTTTTGACATCTGAAACTGAAATTTTTCAATAACTTGTACACCATAAAATTTGTACAACATCCGACCGGACCTATTACAAGTGCTGTTGTGAAATTTCTACAGTACCGTTTGGACCTTATTACCAAAAAAAAAATTTTTATGGCATCAAAAAATACATGACAAAAAAGCTTTGTTGACTTTGATAACCACAAGAAAAACAAAAAAGTTCTCTCAGATTTTTTTTCAATTTCTCTCAAAAAAACTTGAGTCCTGATATGTCCTGTCATATCCTATTCTGTCCAATTGTAGAGTAGAGTACATATTTATTTCTGTAAACTTTTAGATACATAATTGAGTGAATATTGTTAAAAAAACAGTAATAAAAGTAATAGTAATAGTAGTAATACAACAGCGAATATCATGTCCTCTCTGGCCCTGTTGTAAAATTTGAAGTACTGTTGTGAGCTGATGAGCCTTGGGTTTGACTGTACTTAAGCCCTATTATATATATATATATATATATATATATATATATATATATATATATATATATATATATATATATATATATATATATATATATATATAATATATATTGTATTATAGTTCATGGAAATGTGGTGTGTTGTGATGCCAATGACAAGGAAAAACCATATTTTGATTTTGCAAGTTTTTTTTATATAATGTTTACTTATTATATTTTTTAAATAAAGATATTTTGTAAAGTACCTATTAGAAGTTTGCCTGACCAACCGCAGTTGGAACTCATATGTGCATATTGATCATCTGCTGGACTGACCTACCTATAAGTTGTGCCTCTGTTTCATGTCACCACTGGAGGGTTACCACAATTAAACTTTGTCTAAACCTAAAAATCAAAGTAAAATATTTTTCACAGTTTAACACTATAGAAGGTTATTACTTAGAAAAAGGTTTAGTCATTTCTTCATGAAATATATGGAAAATATCTAAAAAAATATGTGATTGGGGGGGGTCCGGGCCCCCCGCCCCCTTGATGCGCCCATGTAATAATTCAAAATAAGTAAAAAAAACAAGAAAAAAAGTTTAAAAAACCAAAAATAAACAAAAACATAACCTACTTTTTTGAAGAAAACATGGTCTCTTTTATTTCAGATTTACTCGCTTAGTTTAATATTTTTAAGAAAAACACATTTTTTCCATATGCACAAAGGATCCGTTCTTAAAACTGAATCATTTTTGAGACTAAATCAGTTTGTTTGTCCTACAGAAACCATCTTGGAATGGATCATATGTTTTGTTAGACAGCCCTATAATACATCCATAAATAAACAGCTTGTTTGGATATTCCGTGCATTTGGCAGGTACATATTAAATATAAGGTCTTATGGATCGTTCATACTCGTCTTTTGTCTAGTCTTTTGTCTTGGTTTAGTCATATGTCCTGTCATAAGAAAGTTAAAACCACTGTTTTGTATGGGAGTGTTCATACAATGCTTTTGCTTTTGTTTTTGATTAGTCTTTGTCTTAAGAGTTGCCAACTTTCAATCCTTAGGACAAGGACTAAGACGAGTGACAGACATCAGCTGATGTTTGTTGTTTTTTTTTACAGGGCGTCCGAAGAGCGCAAGCGCGCGGTCGACATTTTAAATTTATCGCCATTAATCATGTTTTTAACAGAAAATCTCAACATAACCTCAAAATTTTATTTGTTTTTTTTCTTTTTTGCTAATCAAAAACAAAAGACGAGTATGAACAGCCGATTTTGTTTAAGACAGCTAAGACTAATCATAGGACAAAGACTAATCAAAAACAAAAGACTAAGACGAGTATGAACAATACTTTACTCTTTCACAGATATTCTGTACCAGATTTTCTCTATGTTCTGTCCGGTGGCTTGGGCTTTCAGTCTAGTACTAGGTATAGTAAATAAAAACTAAGACGCGGCTTACCGCTTATCTCAATTCAATGTCTAGATTTCTATGAGATAGCGTCTGTCCTAAGCTTCAAACTACTAAACCAAAAACAAATGCTTTTTGAGGTTAGTTTTTCGACATCAAACTCAAAATGGCTACCAGTTTATTTTACATTAAAGAGATATCCCACAAGTGTTTAGGACAACGCATGAGTCTGTTCACTAACTAATGAAAAAATCAGGATAATTCTGCTAACAAAATAAAAGAAAAATATATTATTTTAAGATCATTCCTATGCACCGTAGGCGGATTGGACCATCGCCATCAGCAATGGAATTTTTCGATCTTTTGTGCACCTCGTAGAGTGTCCAGCTGATTTTAGTTTATGTTAATAAATGTTAATATTTTTTTTTAATATCACTTATTTTTCGGAAAAGTTACCTTTTTCTATTGGAATATATCTCATTTGAGAAATTCGGCGTAAATAATTCTCTACTTTGATTGATAAATATGTGCTTTAAAGTGTATTTATACAGGGTGACCGACGGGAACCTGACGTTTTTGAAATAAACAGTACACAGTTATTTTTCTCGGAACATTTTATTTTAATACACAAAATTGTTTGTCATGAAATGCCATTTAAAGATGAATATTACTTGTGAAAAATTACATCGAGTAAGTGGTGTCCATTCTCCTGAATGTAGTTTTCCAACCTTCGCCAAAAATCGGTCATCACACGAGTCATCAGTTCACCATCCTTCTTCCCTGATTGCCTCCTTCAGGTCTGCCAATGTACGGGGTCTGTGAGAGTATACACGCTCTTTCAGATACCCCTCAAAGAAAAAAGTCACAAGTGCTCAAGTAAGGTGATCTCGGGGGCCACGGGATGTCGCCAAAACGTGAAATTAAACTTCCTGGGGGGAACATGCCTCGAATCACTTGCATGGACACACGAGCAGTGTGTGCGGTGGCACCATCCTGTTGGAAAAAAATATTTCTCAAGTCCAGTTGCAATCTGCGCAGTTCGGGACGCAATAAAGTGTTCAGCATCTGGCAGTAACGTTCGGCATTCACTGTAACAGTTGTCCTCGAAAAAATATGGACCGATGATGCCGAATGGAGTAGTTGCGCACCAAACCGTTACACACTCTGAATGTAGAGGCTTTTCGTGCACGACACGGGGATTCTCAGAGGACCAGTACCGTAAATTCTGTCTATTAACATCCCCATCCAAATGAAAATGCGCCTCGTCACTCATGATAATGACTGCATTCTCAGTGTCTTCCAAAAGCACTTGCATTCGAAAAGCAAACTCCTGCCGCTGCGCATAATCTCTTTCCTCAAGCTTCTGAGCAACACACATCTTGTAAGGGTGAAATTTTAAGTATTTCTGTAAAATTGTTCGCACAAATTCACGGCTCATCCTTAGTTCGCGCGAGTGTTTACGTGCAGAGCGCCCAGGGCTACGAGTCAGCGCGGCTCTCACACGCTCGATGTTGTCTGGCATTCTTGCTGTCTTAAGGGGCCTACAGACACGCGAACATTTCCAGAGATTAGTGCGCGCGTACAAGTTTGCGCATACTAATTTCTTCGTGTGTAGACAATATCCGCCTAAAATATCTCTCGAAGATTAGTTCGCGCGCACAATGTACGCGAGCAAATCTCTCGGTGTCTAGGCAAAACGCATTGATAATATCGTGTTTATGTTTAGAACGTTTAATTTTGTCTTCGTGTGTTTAGGCGATTCCCAGAGATTAGTTGCTCGCGTGTCTGTAGGCCCCTTTAGTCGGACCTGGTGGCTTCTTTTTCACAATAGATCCTGTTGTCCGTAGATTATGAATCCAACTGAGAATCGTGTTGCGGCTTGGAACGGTTCCATGACGCCCACGATTGAAACGCACACGAAAAAGTCGCTGCACGGTAATAACAGACTCGCCATTGTGCACAAATGCGTCATACGCAAACATGCGGTGCTCAACCGTCCACGGCTCCATAGCTACTGAAACGGCATCGAATGGCGAGATTAATGGCTTGTAATTCCGCTCCCTACTCCTCTTACCGACAGAGTACTAGCCATCCCAAAAACGTCAGGTTCCCGTCGGTCACCCTGATTAACATAAAGTTTAGTGGCCGTGAATAAAGAAACAACAATTTTTCGTGGCTAAGCGGGCATAGAAAGATTTTGTTTCTCGGGGGGGTCTAATGGACACCTATTATGTGTTGACAGTTAACTGTTTCGTCCTTAAGGGACTCTTCAGAACACTGCATACAAGAAAATACAAGAGAAACAAAATCTTTTTATGCCCGCCTACCCACGAAAAATTGCTGGCTTGTAAACTTGCATACTAGTTATGTTACATTTATAACTTTTTTATATGAATAAAAAACTTCCTAGGTATTCTACCTATTTCGATTTTCTGTATTATTGACAATGTGCATCATGAAAATACTTTCACTTTACACCCTTATTGACCCTCATCCCTATTATATTGATTGAGATATACAGTGGAACCCAGATATTTCAAACTCATTTAAATTAAACAATTTCCCCATAATTAAACAAAATTTACAGGATCATTCTTTGTATTTAGGTGCCTTTTTCAGGGGTAATTTAAGGGATATAAAAAAAAATTATCTATAAAAGTTACATAGTTTTTCCATTGTAAAGGTCGGGGTTTATTTAATAAAATATAAAAATATTTTACCAAAAATATGAGAACTTTCAATGTTTCCATTTATTGATAATAAAATTTCACAAGATGAAAAATAAATAAGTAAAAAAAAAATTAATTAGATATTATTTTTTTTAAGAAAAAAAAATAATATTCATTAAAATTCAAATTTAATTAAAAAAAAATTATTAATTTTTTTCAGAAAAAGAAAAAAACATTCATTAAAACCTAAATTAAAAATATTAAAAACATATTCTAAAACTGGCAGAAAATATACAAGTATTATCGAATCAAGAAAGTAAAAAATCACAACAAAAAAAAAATATTTTTAAAATAAAATAATAAAAACCAAAAATGTAAAATATTAAATTTAAAATAATAAATTAAATAATAAAAAATTATTGAGAAACTAGTCGATGAACAAGTAAATTTAAACCAAAAATAAAAAACAAGAGTTAAAATAAAATGATTGAGACTCACATGAAGCCAGCTGAACTAAAACCCTAACACTTATTTTCACTGGAGAGCACTGTTGATTCGATCAATCGCAAAATTACAAATGAAATTAATTAAATGAGCCACAAAAGAGGTTGACAAAAATTCTCCTTTTTACCTGTTTCTTGTCCGCGTCTTAGGAAATTGTTTATATATTAGGGCAATGAATACACGACTCTATTGTATTAATTGATTAGGGCTATATTTAGAAACACTGGCTTGATCGAAAACACAAAAGCTTGAAAAACACATTGACCTGTTTCGTCATAAAAATTGGTGGGATCAACAAGAGGGGATCGCCTATAAATTCGATTTCTTGAATTATATCCGGGCATTATTAAAGTACCAGTGTTAAGGTTGCAGCCAAAAAGTGAAAAGTTTAAAAAAGTTAAAATTAAAGCGAATTATTAAAAAGTAAAAGATGAGTTAACCATTTTCTATAAAAATGTAGTCTTAAAGAAAATCTAGAGTTTTTGAACTCTAGAATAAAAAATATATTTTAGTAATTCGATGACAGAAAGTAAGTTAAAACTATTTGAACATTGATTTAAAAGGAAAATATTACGTTTTAAACTAGTTGAACATTGATTTAAAAAGAAAATATTACCGTTTATTTAATTGCTGTAGCCAATTAAATTATTAGACTTTTATACGTAAATAAGGATTAGTAATTATAGTAAAGATGAAAAGATGAAGAATGATTTTGAACTTTTGATAGTGCCTTTAGTATTTAACGAGATTTAGACTATTGGAATAAATTTACTGATATGTTTACGGACTTATTATGTATGTGTTACCATTGAGTTAATTTCACAATATTATGTCCTACAACGTTTTTTTTAGACTCTATCATTTTAATTTGCGAAGACAATTTTGTGTCGGAAAAATTGTAATAAAACCAATCAGTTTTGTTCGTAGATAGACTCTAAGGTATTGGCTAATGTTAATTTTAGCGCATTTTCGTAATTAATTAAATGTTAGGACCATGCTAGACTTTGGATCTACGACTTTGTATTAATAATTTTTGACTTTAAATATAACGTATTCTTTATAACAATTGATGTCTAATGTAATAACAACCAAAAGTCAATAACAACAACTGGCTTTAATCATAGCTATGTGCAACTAGGACGCCTATCTCCAAATAAATTTAATGTAATCGTGGAAAGGGACAAGTTGTATAAATATACCGCTCGACTAAAGCACCCCTAACCGCGGCGTTACACCATGCCTATTATTTTTTGAAGTATGTCAAAGATATCAAATGCTTTTTCTTATGTCAAACATTGAGAGCAACTTTGTTAAGTTAAAGGGAACACCCTGCATATTTTCTATCAAAATAAAAGATGTATTTCCCCTGGGTCACTGTTCGTTTTTTTCAAAAACCCACTTTTTGAAGACATTTTGATCAAAAACCTTAATTTGAAATGACATTTTTTTCAAATGACACTTTTCAAAAACATTTTTTTTTAAAACAATTATTTCAAATAAAGTTTTTTTTGAAAAGATTTTTTTCAAGTGATATTTATTTTTTGAATTTTTTTGACATTTTCTTCGAATGATATTTTTTTGAAAACATTTTGTTTGAATGAGATTTTTTTTGAATACACTTTACAACCTTTTCTTTAAGCAAATATGCTGGTTTGGTTCAGATTCACACCCTCTAGGATCCTGAGAAAGAAGTCAGGAAAGTTTTTTTACAAAAATATGTTAGAATGAAACCTCTTAGTCGAACTATGTTTTCAAAAAAAATTTAATTCAAAAAAAAATTTGCAAAAAAAATGTTTAAAAAAAAAACTTTGTTTGAAATAATTGTTTCAAAAAAAATGTTTTCAAAATTTAGGTTTTCGATCAAAATGTCCTTAAAAAAAGTGTCAGTGACTTATTTCGCCTGATTTTAGAAACAAAATTTGAGGTCGTTTTTGAGCTTGTATTATTTTTAAATTGCTAATTTATATAGGATGTTTCGTTTAACTTAAGGAATTCGCTGTAAAAATTTGACATAAAGGGAAACACTTGATAATTCTTAGATTGTCTAAAAAATAATACAGAAACTTGTCAACCAATTTTTCCTTTTATGCTAAATCTCGGATAGAATAAACTAATTTTAATTTGATGCACAGTTCAAGTTAACTATAACTGAACTCCACTCTCCACCGTACATCTATCCTACAATGGACATTAAATAAAACTATCATAGGTACATACGGTTTAAAAAATATTTAAATAAAATGATAGGTCGTTTATTGATACATCGTGGCCACCTCCGTCGAGAAAAGCCAAAGTTTATGATATCCAATATAATATACAAGGTGTTTTTTTTTGTACCTTTATTGTCTGAATTCATATGACAATAAAATCAGGTTTTACAGCATTAAAAAAAAACTAAATATATACTTAAAAATAAATTAAACTAACACCTATAGTGTTCATAACGTAAGCAGAGCTCACAGGTTAATATTTTTTCAAAGGTAACATAGGCCTTTTTGGGTATATGTCGTAAGTTTTTTGAAAAACTCTCGAATACTTCGATTTTGTTTGCGAGGAGGCACTTTTTGGCTGTTTTGACATTTTCCTAGCACAGAGAGAGGGATAAACTAGAGGTACTATTAAATTTTGAGTGGGGAAAGTGGGTCTAGTGATAACTTGTTTTGGATGGTCTCTGAAATATCTTTACAACCATGTAAAAATTTCGAAAGTATATCGATTAGTTTTTGATATATTTGCCTCCAAATTTAACAGACTAATAAAATAAAAATTAAGTCAAAAAAATATAAAATTTTAATTTTATTTTTATTTAATCAGTTCATGGTAAAATTGAAAATTTAAAGATAAAAATATCTCAAAAACTAATCGATAGATTTTTCTAAATTTTACAGAGTTGTAAGGACACCAGATCTTCAAAACAAGGTATTTTATTATTATTTAATTTATTAGAACCCAAAAAGACAAACAAATCTACATAGGGTCATAGACTACATGTTCTTTTCTTAATTATATCTTAATGCTTATGTGGTAAGTTTAGTAAATTTAAACTAATTAATATTGCAATGAAGTAAATCTTCAGGTACATAAGTAACATAGTATACAAATAAGTGAGATCAGTGCGAAAATTTAACATTACCTAATTAATATTACAAAACACTTTTTATCTTATCACTTGTGTCACTTGACACACTTTCACAATTTATAGGTACTATAAAGGTAATAAAGTTTACCCCTCGAATTAAGAGGGCATGGACATGCTTAAAAAATTTCAAGATATAGACAAAAAAGTGTCGCCCTCGCAAAGAACATCGATGTGTCCGAGGATTTTTCCAAAAACGTTCGATAAATACTTGAAAAATCCTCTGTTACCTTTAAAAAATCAGCCTGTATAGATATTGATCGTCTTCGACAAACAATTCATCTTCAATCTCCATTAACATTCACCAGGATAATTATAACTTTGCTGCAAAAAACTACAAAAAACAATGAAACAAAACTGCCTTTTATCTTTTTTGTTTACAATCACCCGCTTAAGCCGGCAAAGTCGGGGGCTTGGCTTAAGCGTTCCTTTAATCCGGCTTAGTGCACGGTGCATAGCAAAATGGCCGTCCAATCTCGCTTAAACCCATAATCTCGCTTATGTGCTTACGGTGCATATGAGGGTTACTTGGACAGGCACGATGTGGCCAAGTGGCTGGTAGAGGTGGGTTGCGATTTCACGAACTGTGATTTTGTCACTGTGACTCGTATGTCGCAGTCACGGTCTGCTCCAGTCCGAACGAAATAACAGTGACATGTTGTCACAGTCTGGCACCGAGCTCTCGCGCTACCTTCGAGATCGCAGTATAAAGCTGCGAGCACGAGTACCCCAAACAGTTACAGTCTGTTTTCTGGCCCGCTCCGGCTGGCAGGTCGCGTCGACGCGGCAGTACAGCGCAGCGTAGGGCACATTTTTCGAGATTGCGATTGCGTGTAGCATTTACAGGTAATGCTTAAACTGCGCCAAAAAATCACTGCTATTTGTCACCGTGACGCGACTGGAGCAGTCACGACTTGGCACTGCTACACTAAAATCGCAGATTGGCCCAACTCTAGTGGCTGGCCACGCTAGGGTCACTGGATCAAGAAAAACTGCGACTTAAATTAATCAGCGCGTGCTTCATACGTTTACCTTTAGATGTCTCTAGAGTAGACGGCACGGTTATGTTGCTGAGTTTTTCTAGCCGTATCATTTGAAACGGCCTGAAAAAATACTTTTTTTGGTCTTGGTTCGTGAACCACGTCTTAGGTTATTATTTAGTAGTGTCCCAAGCAGCATTTAGACGTCATATTACGTTACGCATACGTTGCTTGCGATAAACGCGACGTCGGGTGCCGACGTCGTTTCGACCGCCTGACGACCCTCGTTTGCACCTAAATGGGGAATACAAATTCGGGTCGCTACGACGTCAGCATCTGACCTTATAGGTAATAGAGTTTACCAATTAACAACGTAATTGTACGTTGGATTTCCGTCACTTAAATTTAGTCGCAAACAGGTAAGTTGCGTTTGGTTTCGTTTCCATTGCCTAGAATATATATAGTTTTTGCTAAAAAGAATTCCTGTCAAGTAACTAAAACTATACCTGATAAGTAAATATTTTAAACTTATTAAACAAGTCTCATAAAAATTGATGCATTTTACAAATGACAATTATAGTCATGCATGAAAGGCGGTATTCGAATATTAATAATTTATATTTTAAAGCAGGAATCCAACTAAAATTTTACAAGGAAGGCGTGTTTATTGATAAATGTGATTAAAATACTTTCAAAAAAAGCAAGCGCTCCTGAAATATGCAAGATTTACTAAAAATTATATATTTTTTAAATAGATCTAATTTTTATTATTATTTTATTTTTGTAAAAAAAAATGTTTTGCTGCTTCCCCAAGTAACACAAACTGGACAATATAGTTTAAAAGCAAAAACTTTGCTGTGAAAGTGTTGTCAGAGCTTAGTTTTTGCTGTAAAACAGCTAGTTGTGGTTTAGAAATTATTTTAGCTATAGAACCTCTCTGATAGCAGGTGTTTATGGGTGAAATGGCTTTTGATGTAATATTATACAGGACTTGCTCTTTTAAAGTTAGATAATTGCTAATAAGCATGCTAAAATTTAGCTAGCTAAATAACATAAATTTTAAGCTCTTATTCCTATTATTTGGCTAGAAAAAGCAACAATTTAGCAATTTTGTATTTTAAGCTGTTTATTACAGAACTTTTGAACAGCCCCCAAAAATGCTTGGCCAGAAGATCAGTGCGATTATGACTGTTGAAAAAAGGAGATTTATTGTCATGCCTGATCCAAGGTTCGTAAAGAAACCGGTTGTGTGGTAACTCCCAGCCAATGACGCGGCATTTTGCCTGTTCCACGGTCAATAAAGAAAGACCTATACGTTACATTATGAGAGAAAGAGAGATAGGTCTATTTAAAAGCCGAAAAAATACCAAAATTTATTACAAAATTAAATCATTTAAAAATTTATGATAAAAATTCCAATAGTTTTATAAAAATCAGATTCAGGACACGATTATAAATACTTTTCCTACTCTCTTGTTCAATTTAATGAAATTTTTTACGCCGAACTCTAAAGCAAACTAGCCACATATTGTTTTTTTTTTTTGGTGGGTAGGAAATAACTAAAACTAGATTTTTTTGTGTAAAATTTATTCAAAAAAATTAAAAAAAAAGGAAGTTAAAATGACTAAAAGTCAATAAGGCAGTAAGGGAAGATTCATAAATTACATAACGCAAAGAATCAGGATATTTGATCACCCCTACAAAACGCATTTTCAAGAAATATCATAAAAAATACATTGACTGTAACGCAAGGCTAATTTTCCTTCCCTCCTGCTTGAGCGTTATACAGAGTGTTTCAAGTTAAGTATCCACCATTGCTAACTTTTTTATTATTAAAGATAGAAAAAAGTTTAAATTGGCAAACTAGTAGAATTTTTAATGCTGTTTAAGATACTTAAATTTTTTAAAAATAGAGCATCGGTTTTTGGTGTTTTTCAAAAAACATTTAAAAAAATTTATATATCCTGTATTTTATATTTTTGTCTGATAGGCCTTTTAATTCTAAACAATTTTTTTGAAAAAAATTTTTGCCTAAAGTTTAAAATAATAACGAAGAAATTTTAAATTCAAAATTACGTAAGTATTTTAATTTTAGTTGGTAGCAAGTAGTCTAAGCGTAATTTTGAATTTGGAATATTTTCGTTATTTTTAACTTTGAGAAAATAAATCAAATATTTAAAATAATTTAACAGCAATATTATTTTCCTCAATTTTTACAAAATTTTTAAATTATTATTTTTTTAAGTTTAATTTTTTTTCATGAAGAGGTAGGTATGCCGTGTAATAGGTACATCATTTAAGAACTATTTTTAGCAACAGGCGCCTTAAAAACAGCCAACAACATTGAGTATTTTTTAAACTATTAGTAATTTTCTATGTGTATATAAAGTTCATTTCATAATCTTTGTCCTGGCCTATACTGATTGTGATGATAACTATCAAAAAGTTATCTTAAAAATTATGTGTTGGTAGCAGATATCAGATGCATTATAGAGAGAAAACCCATACCCCCCAAGGTCTATGTCCCAGCTCCCCTTGTAACCTTGTATGACCCACATTGTATGGGTAGAAAACAACCGACACAGGAAAATTTGTGTTTGTTAAAATTTTTAATTATATTTAAAAACTCACCAGTTCTTTTAGTTAGTTTTTAATATATTTATAGTAAGAACGTAATAGGTATTTAAACACACGACGAAAAGACCCAAAATGTACAAAATTTCCTCGCAAAAGACGAAATTTCGATATAAACAGCGTTTGACTGCTGATTTCTAGCAAAACTGTGACGTAGCCCTGACGTCACGGCCCGGCCGCCTAAACACCGAGTTACGCAACCGGTTTCTTTACGGACCGTGCCTTCTGTTTGTTGTTTTCTTTTCTAACCTAATATCTGGTTGTGTGTTGTGTTTTTTGTTTAATCAAGCAATTTGGTGTTTTTTTAAACAAATGTCCACTCACAGCCATAAAAGATAGTTATTTGCCCATCTTTTAGAGTATCCCTTTATCTTTGACAGGGAACTAAAGTTGGGTAAACAGTGACTGGTTCCTTGAAACCCTGGTGCGATGCCTTGTCAGGGGGCACACAATGAAGCCATTACAAGGGGTTCCTGCCTGGTACTTATCAGTCCTGAGTGAACCTTAAAAGTGCTGTCAAAATTTTTTCATCAGTCTGTCTGTTTTTTGTTGTAACTCAAGGGCTGGTGTATATAACAACATAATGCACCATGGACAAACATAATGCTTGATTTTGATACATTTGTCCTCCATTTTTCTGCCTGCTTAGCATTAATAGATGATATATAATTAAGCACTAACTTTGTCATCATTGTGCACTATGTGAGCTGCCGACAGCAAGTGTACAAATTTTTTAGTAAGTACTGTAGAATTGGTTTAACTTAGCACATAATCAGGCCAGGCTCTCAAAAAGGTATGGACCCACTTGTGTAACCCATTGTATTGGGCCCTCTAAGGTGCTGCACCCCGGGCATTAAGAAGCCAGTTTGTTAGTTGAATAACTAAATAAATAAATTTCTTGTTTTTATTTACCTAGTTACCTTAATAACAAAAATTTCCTCTACCTATTCCTATTAAGGCCTGCCTTACCAGTGGTGATCCCAGAGAGGATGGAGGCAATCACCTCTCCCCCTTTTTCTAGAGAACTTTAAATACAAAGGGCACATTCTGGTGTATTACATAACTGAGTAAAAAACTATTTTGGTAATTGTGTAATAAATATGGTTTCTCAAGAATTTCCATTTATTTTAAAGAATGTATTTTGAAAAATCCTTCTTAGAGGTACAAAAAACTTTTATTTTGGCATGTTAGAAAAAAAAAACATATTTTTGTAAAAGAGAACCATATAATTTTTTAAGTCTATACAATGTATGTTCAAAAAATCTAAATTGTCATACACATTTGATACAATGGTGTATTGAATTGAATTGAATAAATCTTTATTAGCCAATCATGCTATTTCAAATTACAAACATTAATATAAAAACATAGATTTAAATGTTAATACATTCACCACTATTTCTATAACAATAATTCCAAACTTATTATTTTACATTCATGGGGGTTGGGGAGGCAAGAGGGGCCCCTTTCTTATTAGATTTTTTTAGATTATGAATATGCATAATAGCACCAAGGTAACCCCCAGGCCTGTCGTAAGAGCTAACTAAAGAAACTTGACCCATGGGTAGTCTGGTAATGGACAAGCTTTGACCAGTAGGTAAAAAAATATTGATATCACGGGGATGGGTTAATCTGGTGATTCTCTGAATGGATTTGGTGACCTGACTATTAAGGAAATCACCACATACACGGTATATGGAGTGCCTATTTTGAACTAACAGCTAGTGCAGGCACATTGTGGCTCTCCGTACCCTGTTGATTATGTCAAAAGGTATGGTATATGGAGTGCCTATTTTGAACTAACAGCTAGTGCAGGCACATTGTGGCTCTCTGTACCCTGTTGATTATGTCAAAAGGTACACCAGTGCTCTAAGGCTATAATTATGGCATTATGTGGTATATCATGATGACTAAGTTTCTGGCCTAAAATATATTTTGAAGTCTACTGGTTTCTATTTACTAGATAGAATTTAAATTGTTGTTCAAGTCATACACAGTAAGTAAACAGCACAACATATCCAGAAAGGCATGCCTACGTGCCAGGTTAGATCCTTTAAGGGTGCTAACCGCCACTACCGTACATCCATGGTAATAAAGCAAAGATGTTTAATTCCCTGTACATTATATAATTTAATTTTAATAATTATAAAAAAAAATTGTGTAAAATGAGTAGGAGTCAATTGCAAGCAGACCCTCTTTTTGGCTTCCTTGCTGACATTCCCAAGGGCTGAGCAAATGGGCCCCATTCTGGGTTGCTTTCTGGACTTTGTACTTCATTTCTTTTAACTGCTTCTAAAATTAAAAAATGTAAATAAAACTTTTTTAACTAAAAATTAAAAAAAGCAAGGCAATCAATGTGCCATGCGTTTTTAATTTTTTCTTACTTGGGACAAGTGAACATTAGTAGTCAAGAGTGTGTTTAGCGAGGGGTGAACAGCTAACCCAAAATGTGTACACCGATTGTGAAAATCCACAATCTTTTGCTAAGATTGTGAGTGATTGTGGCAAGATTGTGAGGGGATTGGGGACGGCGTAGCGTGCCTGAAGGGGCTGGGGGGGCCGTCGCATCAAAATTCTTGTGACCAAAAAAAAAACAAAAAAAAAGTCATCATGTCTATAGTTTCTTTTGCCGCCCTTTTAATTTACCATTACCGGCCCTGCTACTTAATAACCGAGGGGTGACCAGCTAACCCTAAAATGTGTACACCGATTGTGAAAATCCACAATCTTTTGCTAAGATTGTGAGGGATTGTGTACAGATTGTGAGGGATTGTGGTGAGATTGTGACAGATTGGGAGGGATTGTGTAAAGATTGTGAGAAATGTGTACATCGATTGTGAGAGCTGTTCACCCCTCAGTGTTTAGTAAAAAACAGTCAAATCAGAATGTTCAAAAAAAAAAAAGTGTTTCTTAATGACAAATTATGTCATTCAGGGACACAATGTTTGAATCCATCAGATCAAAAAATATTTTTTTAATCTCATTGGTTTGAATGACACTCTGTTTTTTTAACTTCAAGTCAAGCGGCTTTAGTAGTCTGCTTATTTAGACTCACCTGATTCCAAGCAGAGTGCACCAGAGTCAATTGCCAGTACCAAGCACTGTGGGAATTCTCCCCTTGCAATTACCAATTACTGAGAGTGTGTGGGGCCTCATTTAAAGAACTTGGACCAAGCTTGTATGTTGTCATGTTATTATATTTTTTGTATAAACAGCCTTACAGTTTCCTTCTGTAATGATATCTTATGTCATGCTATGTCTTATGATATGCTATGTCTTATGATATGCTATGTCTCATGATATGCTATGTTTCTGTATAAACCCAGCTTAAGGGTTTCTGATGGCGGTGACCAATACAATGTTTTTTGCTTCCCACTGGTGGGGTACTGTGGTAGAGCACGTAATAACTTTATCTTCTAACGTTCGCACAATTTTTGATTGAGATATTTGTTTATTTTGTTGTTGTGACACCGCTCAAGATGAAAGATAACATCTGTGACTCTTCTTTTTTTTTCGTATTACCTATTGGGCCAATTGTTAGAAGGCAAGTTAGAGTTAGAGGTAAACTGCTGAAACCAATGAGACGGCCGAGGCGGCCATGATGGTTTTCCAATTTATTTTTCTTTAAATTTATGGACTAAAAAATATTAATTTCCAGGGGATCCCGGGCCTAAATAAATTCTAGAAAGTGCTAAATTCAATAAAATATGACTAAGAATTGATTTATCAGGTATTTAGAGGATAATTGTAATAAAATAATTTCTAACCTAAAAACAAACACCGAAAAAAAACGTTTATTATTCTGAATTTTCGAGGCGCTTGCGTTTTGACGAGCCATCTTGACCTGTTTCATCAGAAAAGTTAACCTGGCAAACATTTTGACGATGAAAACCGCCTTTTTTGCGCGATAATATCACAGTAGTGTAGAACATAACAAGTTTTTCTTCAGCCATTTTAGTAAAGTATTTACCTAATCTGTGAGTAAAGTCTCTGTCCATTACAGGAAATAGTTATTTTGCAATAGTTGCCATTGTTTCTTGTTTATTTCTAGACAAAATTACTTTAATGTTAACGTGCTATATTTTGGAGCTCTCATGGACACCTTGAGAGCCAAATAAAGATTGCCTAATCAGCAACGACAACACTTTAAAAGCTGCTTAGAAGTTAAACGGCATACAGCTGTAATAGCTATTTTACATTCAGTTTTGGTGTTAAAGTGTTTTGGTAGCTGTTTTTCAGCAATTTGTGTTACTTGGGTCACTAAACTCAAATTTGTTACTAAATTTGCAATCATTCCTTCATTTCTACTTAAAATTAGAAAAAGAAAAAATATTTTATAATGGCCGACAGACGCTAACCTTTTCAGAATGCCGGATTTCGGTGTCTGACTTAATGTGAACTAATAATATACCAATTCGGACCGGGTCTCCACTTTTGGTTGTGAAAGATAACCAAAGAGTGGAAGTCCGACGTCTGGCAAACGTATTTCGTCCCATTAAATTCGGACGTTCGCGCCGCATGATTTTGCGTCGGCCTACCAACGGATTGGAACTCTAGGTTCGCAACTATATCTATCATATTAACCAAAATCTTGGTATAGAATTCAACGTCCGCTCTTTTTTGCCTACAATAGGTAAAGCCCACGGTCCCAAATAGAGATGTGCTTAGCAGTTCATTTTAATGAACTAGTTCATGTGAACTAGTTCAGCAAAATGAACTAGTTCACTGAACTAGTTCGTTTGAACTATTAACGGAATGGCTATATGGATTAAGCGTGTTATATATTTATATTTTATATTCATTCTGTAAAAAAAACCTGTTTATCGTATTTCTGACTTTTATTTAATTGTTTAATTTTTAGTTAAAATATTTGCAGAATCAAAAACAGTTTAAAATTATTTTTATTATAATGCTTTTTTTACTAAAATATTTTACAGTAGGTATAAATACATAATAAATAATTGGACATTCGTCAAAATGTTATTATTTTGTATTAGGCTAGCAGTTCCTTAATTTTCCGTAATCAAATCAAAATTTGAATGCCACTCAATGTAACGAAACAGGTGATTCGACTAGCCGACTGAACGAACGCCGGTTTTTACTTATTAGTTCAACTCAATAGTTCATTTTTAACAGTTCGTTCGTTCATCGTAGAAAGCACCGCGGTATTGTTCACTCGTTCAGTGTTCTGTGCTCGTTCAGCATTTCATGAACAGGAAGACAGATGCCGCATTCCTAATGTCATAAAACCTATCTTTTTTGCCCTGAAATGTTGCCGTTATTCTTAGTAACTGACTCAAAATGGCCATATTATTTTGTATTAGGTAGCAGTTCCTTAATTTTCCGCAATCAAATCAAAACTTTAAATACCTAGTTCATCGTAGCATAATAAGCGTGCCACTCAATGTAACAAAACAGGTGATTCGACACTCTAACCGACCGACTGAACGAACTCCGGTTTCTACTTATTAGTTCAACTCAATAGTTCATTTCTAACAGTTCGTTCGTTCATCGTAGAAAGCACCGCGGTATCGTTCACTCGTTCAGTGTTCTGTGCTCGTTCAGCATTTCATGAACAGGAAACCAGATGCCGCGTTCCTAGGTGTACAGAAATAATTCGGTTAAGAGTATTGCGTGTTGCTTCTTTATAGTTCACTTTGAACTAGTTCATTTTAGAAAAGTGAACTAGTTCGTTTTCCTTGTTGATGAACTAGTTCATTTTTCTAGTTCGTTCACGAACTACCCATCTCTACTCTAGTCCCAAAGCTAACTACCGCGCTGTCAACTGTCAGGCAGTGACAAAATCATTGTTTTTTTTTTATATTTTTTTGTTTTTAGAAATGTTTGTTTTAATACCAAAAATCTAAGGGAAATAAAACCGATACCCCACCTGTGGGAAGAGGATAGGCTATTATGGTTTCCAAAATCCAAAAAAGATATAAAACTGCGTCATGTCCTGACATGTAGCCGTCCTGACCAAACAAATGCACTTTTTGTTAGGTTATGGCAGAGATATGAGAGGGTGGGGAGAATGAGCGTCGACCCTGCGCGAGCTGTCCAATTACCTTGTCTAAAGGGGCCTACAGACACGCGAACATTTCCAGAGATTAGTACGCGCGTACAAGTTTGCGCATACTAATCTCTTCGTGTGTAGACAATATCCGCCTAAAATATCTCTCGAAGATTAGTTCGCGCGCACAATGTACGCGAGCAAATCTCTCGGTGTCTAGGCAAAACGCATTGATAAAACGTTTAATTTTGTCTTCGTGTGTGTAGGCGATTCCCAGAGATTAGTTCGCGCACTAATCTCTAGAGATTAGTTCGCGTACTAATCTCAAGAAATGCTCGCGTGTCTGTAGGCGACTTAACGAACTGTCACGATCAGCTGTTTTCCGATCCAAGATGGTCGCCATGGGACAAACAAAGCGTTTTCCCATAAGCCGCAATGTTAACAAAAACGTAATTTTTAAAAAAAGTGAAACGATTTAACTTACAACAAAGATGCTGTTTTAAGTATTGAACCTTTGTATACATGGGAAAAATGCGTTTTTCTTAAAAAAAATCAATTGAAGCCAGTAAATCTCAAATAAAAGGAACCATGTTTTGTTCAAAAGTCAGGTTATGTTTTTATTTACTTTTGTTTTTTTTTTTACTGTTTTTCCAGTTTTTTACTCAGTTTGAATCATTATTATTAGTTTCTGTGCTGTTATGAATTGTGGCAGCTGGGGAGAGCTTGATAATGTTAGTTTTGATGGAATGCCAAGTATTTTGACCTTAAAAAATCATCTTGATTTAAATGAACTAGGTATCAGCTCAAAGAAGGGAAAAGAAAGTGGATAAGTGCTCTATTACCTGACTTAACAGAGGATAAATTGAAATATTCGAGAGTTTTTTGTCAGGTTTGTTTTGGATAAATGTGTAACTGCCATTTTGGCAACATTTTCAATTGGGATCTTTTTTTGTGCTTGAGTGGACCTTTTGCAGAAGTGTAACATAGAATTGTGTTAAACTGTAAGAAATATTTCACTATGATTTTTTTACTATTATAGGCAAGCAACTTTCAAAACTAGAATACAGCAATGATCATGACTGGGTCTCTCCTGAATGGATTATTGTTTCAAAATGGTTGAAAAATTTTAAAAATGATGGTTGAAAAAAGGTCCAGAGAAGAAAGAAAAGGAAAACAATATGAGGTTAAAGTGTGAATAATGAGCTGAACCAAATTTGTGCACCATCCTACAGAACTCTTAAATAAACTTTTGGTAGTGTAGCATCCTGTATAGTGTTGAGTGAAGTCCTGTATCATCAAAGTTTCTTTTTCTTTAATAAATATTTATTTTACAGACCTCAAAACAGTTTAGAATAAACTGGTGAATTTGACAATCTCCCTAACTCAAACCTCTTTTTATCTTAAACTATTTTGGTGCAAATTTTCCTTTATTTCCATGCTTTTTGACACCTAAAACTTGTAGACCGTAAAATTTGTATAGTATCTGACTGGACCTACTACAAGTCCTGTTGTAAAATTTCTACTGTACTGTTCTGAGCTTATTACCAAAAAAATTTTTTTATGGCATCATTAATAATAGATAGAAAAAAAAGTCATCTTTGTTGACTTTGATGACCACAAGAAAAACAAATAAGTTCTCTCAGATATTTTTTTCAATTTCTCTCAAAAAAACTTGGGTTCTTATACTCCTAATGGGTCATATGCTGTTAAGCCCAATTGTAGAGTAGAGTATATATTTATTTGCATAAACTTTTAGATACATAATTGAGCAAATATTGTTACAAAAAAAAAGTAATATTAACAGTAGTAATACAACAGCGAATATTGTACTGTTGTAAAATTTGAACAGTACTTACTGTTGTGAGCTGATGAACCTTAGGTTTGACCGTACTTAAGCCCTATGTATTATAGTTCATGGAAAATCATATGGTGATGTACGGTGTGTGAGGCCAATGACAAGGAAAAACTGTATTTTAATTTTGCAAGTTTTTTTTTTATATAATGTTTACTTATATTTTTTTAAATAAACATATTTTGTAAAGTACTTATTAGAAGTTTGCTTGACCAACCTCGGTTGGAACTCATATGTGCATATTGATCTGTTGGACTGACCTACCTATAAGTTGTGCCTCTTTTCAATGTCACTACTGGAGGGTTAAAACAATTAAACTTTGTCTAAACCTAAAAATCATAGTGAAATATTTTTAACAGTTTAACGCTATAGAAGGCCTATTACTAGCAAAAGGTTTAGTCAAGTACAACAAAAGATCCTAATAGAAAACCTGAATCTGATGAGAAAAGTTTAGTCTGTTTCAATTCCGTCTCTGTTAAGTGAGCCTTGAAGTGAGGTCTTTGAATAGAACTACTTTCCCCTACCTTGGGCTGATAGTTCATTGATTCATTGGTCAAAAAACTTCAAAAACCTTTGGGGGCCCGATACCTTAGGGGGGCCCCCAGAGGTCTTATGATGTACTTTATGCTATTTTTTTTGTTTATTCATGAAATATATGGAAAATATCTAAAAAAATATGTGGTTTGGGGGGGTCCGGGCCCCTAGCCACTCCGCCCCCTTATAATTCAAAATAAGTGAAAAAACTAGAAAAAAAGTTAAAAAAAAAACAAAATAAACAAAAACATAACCTACTTTTTTGATGAAAACATGGTCCCTTTTATTTCAGATTTTCTCGCTTTAGTTTAATATTTTTAAGAAAAACGCATTTTTTCCATATGCACAAAGGATCTGTTCTTAAAACTGATTAATTTTTGAGACTAAAGCTCTTGTCGTTTTTGTAAAATTTACGTTTTTGTTAACATTACGGCATATGGGAAATCGGTTTGTCTGTCCTATGGAAGACATCTTGGATTTGATCATATGTTTTGTTAGACAGCCCTATGCCGGAGGACGGCCATTTTGATCTCGTAACCTTAAAAACGAAATCTATTGTTTACAATTTAGAAATAAACAAATCAATTTATAACAAATTTCAATGTAGAAAATGTATTTTTTCCCTGTTATATAGCTACCACTTATCTGTAAACATGGTGCTCCAGAATAGCTAGTTCTTAGCCATACATACTGGGTGGGTAGTGGAATAACAAGAGGCTTCAGCATTGTGTAAACAAATTAGATTAGATAAAATTGGCTTTAAATTTTGATAATTAGCAAAAGCAGCTATTTTTGTATTTAGGAGGCAATTCAATTCAAGCTATACAATTTTTATAAGGCTTTTAGTATAAGTTATTAGAATAAATCAAAAATTGACCAGACCAACCAAAAACAACACAACCAGACCTCAACCAACCCCCAATCATGTAAAATTGAACAAACCCCACATCCATGAGAGCCCCTTTAATTTGAGAGAGCTGTGCTCACATAAAATCTAATGTTATTAATATGGACGCACCTGGGGAGGAGGGGTTGGCGCTCCCCCCAAACCATTGACTTTTTTAGATATTTGCCACATATTTTATAAATAAAAAGATAAATTAGCATACAATACGACATCATGAGGCTTCAGGCCCCCCCAAGACACATTCCTGGGTGTGCTACTGTTTAGCTTTATCTGACACACAAAACACATTTGAAATGAAGTGCTGATCAATATGTAAAGACCTGTACAAAATCTTGACAGGACTTTTAAGGACCACTCAGGATGCATATGGATTATGTAACAGAAAAGTTAACAATTTTTAATCCCCTTTTCATAACAAATTTCCAAGAAAAAACACCTACCACAAACTTTAAGTCAAAACCCTCTCCATCCCTTGAGTATTACATAATTTAAGCCCTAAGAAAATTATGGATTTTGTACAGATCTGTACAAAATTTTTGCTACTGATCAGCCCCTTGGTCCAATAGCTATTATTGGGTTTTTTGACTTCTAAAGTCCATACCAATTTATCAGTGACCATAAAAACCCTCACAAGACAAAAAACTATTTGATATTTTCAACTCCTCTCCCCTGAATGTTTTTGCTGGATACAGCCCTGGTTGAAATTACAGTTTTGGGTGATTCTTGATTAAAAATGTAATTTGAAATACATCCTAAATTTTAATTTTACTTTTTAATTTAACTTTAAATAGATTTTTTTTTTTATATTTTTAAAATCATTAACATTTACATCTCGAAAAAATATTATCCACAAAAAAAAGTCAAAGTAATTTTTTTTTTGCATTTATTTGTAAACTTTTGAATTAAAACACTTAAAACACTAATTGCTACTATAAGAAAAAGTAAAAAATGTCTTATAAAAGTTTTGCTAAGAAATAGAACTACCTAATTAAAATTAAGTTAAGTATATATTACAAAATATGTTTAACATAGCACAGCATAACATATTTTTGATAATATATTATTGGTTGCTAAATATAATAATTCTTGATAGTTTTTTTCGTACCTCGAACTTGTTCTGTGAATTTTTTTTGCAGATTAAAAAATCTAATTCTGGAGTAGCATTCTACAATAACTTTTATTAATAAAAAGCTATGATTTTCCTCAAATGGAGCACCTTCAAGAAAATGATCTTCCAGATTTGGAAATAACACATTTGCTTTTTCTTAAAATTTTTGGCTTATAAATACCACAAAGCTCTTTTGAAATCCTACATCATTAGGAATTTTGTTACTGGTAACTTCCATAAGCTTCCTAATTTTTAACTCGGTTTCTTCACAAATCTTGATAAGACCACATGATGGAACTTTTAGACCACCTAAAACAAAAAAGAACAAAGTGTGATTTTCATACATTTAAAACCAATTGCGTTTTTAATTATTTGTGTACTTTTTGTAATTTCAAAGAATTATTGATCTAAAATACAGAAATACATTTTTCTTTTAGTCAGTTTTAAATAAAGATAACGTGGCATACACATAATAGTATTCCACAAAATCTGCAAAATTAAGTATAAAAATGTTTACCACTATTTAGTAAATTATTTTAATGTTTTAAAAGTAATTAACCAACCTCTATTTTTTCTATTGAGAAGCATATAGCTTCTTCCTGTGGCTTGGGAACTATCTGAATAAGCTCCTTCTCCTAAACAGTAAGCGCAAATTCGCCGCTTCTCCAACATTTTTAAAACAAATCCAGCCATGTAGGCCACAACATTGGCAGAATATTCAGATAATGGCAAAAAATACTGAGTGCAATCATAGTCATGATCACTTAAAATTGATTCATTAGCGTCCAAGTTGTATCTTCGTATTAAAGATATATCTACAAGGGCCTCATTACTTGTTAAGTTGCTTGACACAGAGAGCACTACTGTGGAGTCAAGAACTCTACAATTACCCCCTCTGCCTTCCACTCTTGTGTGTAATAGCAATCTTCTAAAGGAATACATGAATTGCAATGGGGTTGGGTTGTTGTTCCAGCCATTTCTGCATCTACAAAAAACATAAATATGTAGGTATGTGACTCAAGCAATTAATTTTTTTTTAAATTTTAATCACACTAAATTTGTATAGCCTTTTTTCTATAACTTAAACAGTTGTTAACTTTTTTATAATAAATAATTGTTTAAGTGGACAAATATGGAATAATCAATTTAGTAAATTGTGGAAATAATGTAAACGCAACTAACCTTAAGGCACAAAAGAATGTTTCCAGGTGATCCTGGCTGACTTTAAAGGTTAACAGATAATTCAGTCTCTTGCTCTTCACAAATTCGTCAAACATACCAAAAATTGCATCTATTGATATGACAAATCCAATAAATGGTGTTTTTTTTGGTGTCATATACAGTGGTCTTCCTGTCTCCTTCTCTGTGCAACCCAATAAATATTGTTTAGCATGATTTAGGAATGGCCTCCAAATAAATTCATTCCTCTCTCTTAAAGGAGCTTTTAGTCCTCTTGCATATGGGCTGCGGGAATTAAAAACGTCAAAGAGTTGGTCTATCATATAAATGATGTCTTCAGTAGCCTCACTGTCCAAAAAGTCAGGGTGTTGCAGATCTACTCTCAAAAACTTTAGTGCATCTGCTACACTTCTACTGAGTGTCTGTGCGGCTAGTGCAACCTAAAAACACAAAGTTTTGAAAGATAAATCACAATTTCAATATCACTTAAAGATTAACTGACTCTTTTGAATTTTTTTTAAATAAATATCACCGGGCATTAATTTAAAAAGCATATATTAAATACACTCCACCAAAAAGTATTTTATCCTATATTTAATGAATATTTTAAATATGCTGATTTATTTTATTAAATTAAACAGATAGTAATTTTTTGAACACCCTGTAAATAACTAAATAGTTCTGAAGGGAAACTAATTTTTAGTGTAAATAACTAAATAATTCTGAAAGGTATTTATTATGGTGTTTAAAAAATTAAGAAAATAAGTCACAATATATGTGATACCTACTTTTTGTGTAGAATGCATTTTTATTTTAAATTCCTAAAATAATGCATTTAAAACAATAAGTAAATTATACCTTCATCTTTTGGTTCTTCCATTCAATATGTGCCTGTTTAATTTTATTTGCCAGATTAAGGGTTTCCTCTTTTTGAAGTTTGTATAGATCCTCAATATATTTCCATTTAACTGTTCTTCCATTAAAATCTTTAAATTCTTTTAGCTCACAAAAATTATTCCTGGCTAACTTTAGCATGTGGCAAGCATCAAAAATACAAAAAATTTTTTCAGATGTTTCAGGATGCAAAAAGTATGCATTCATATTTAAGGGATCTGAAAAATTACATCCTAATTGTTTAAACATTGCAAAGTTTCCTGCTGGACCATCACAGGTGACAGATGTTATTTTTACGCCGATTTTGTGTAGCCTTATTAGAGATTCAGTAATAATGTTGGCCTTTTCTTCGCCAGTCAGGCTCTTAATAAAAAAATAGGCTATTGGTATTTTCCATTGGGAATTTTGAGCAACTACCATCACTACAAGGACTTGTGTAGCAGGAACTAATTGATCGCTGGGTATTGGTATACCAATATCTACATAGCCCCAAGTTTTCTTTCCATCGCTTTCTATTTGGGTTTTAATTGACATTTCGTCTAACATCAGATAACAGATGACCTCATATTGGCTTGTCTGACATTTTTCCTCTAGGACATTGAAGGAGGGACCAATATAACCTGGGCTGCAATCCACATTTGTATACCACTTCCTGATGGTGGGCTGGCTGGGCAAAGCAAGAGCAAATGTAGATCTCACCTGCTCATAGGCTCGGCTGGAATAAAATTGCAGGGTTGCAGCAAACTGCCTTAGTGGAGCGGGGTAGGTTTCATGGGTAGTGGTATTATTTTTTATATTTTTCAAATACCGACTCATTAAGAGACTTGGTACTGACTCTACAGACTCCGTCAAATGGTCTAGGCCATTTTGTGACACATTGTTTTGCTCCTTTAAAAAATTAATAACAGTTTTCATATTGGTCACCTCCCTTTCAAGTTTTTTGGCCTTTTTTCTGGCAATATAGAGCTTCTTCCTGTATTTGCTTTGATTTGCTTTTAATTTCAGATTTTCTTTGATGGGTGCAGTTGGAGAGCGACTAAAAAATAAATATATAAACATCAAAATAATTAATGCAGTATGGCAAAATGTCCTAAAATCTTAATTATGTTCCCAATTTTTTTCTATTTTACCTTAATATTTTTCATATTTATTCTAAAAAAAAACCAAAACGATTTAGCCACCCCTTCATAAATAATAAAGAATTGTTAAATTTTTTATATATTTTGAAAATATTGAAATTTAGCTAGGCCAATCTGAAAGTGTCAAAATTATAAAAAACAAAAAACACGTCGTTATTATAAATTATACATCATTCATTATAATTACTTTGTCCCCTAGAACCTTTTGAGTGAGAGAAGAAATATTTTATAAAGGAATTTTTCGCGAATTTAGTGAACAATTTTAAAAATACTTTTGAACATTTAAAACCCTATATTGTATATTATGTAATCACAAAATGGTGTCAAAAAACTGTAAATTTTAGCAGTTTCTGCTACTTCACATAGGGGCTTCCTTAAATTGATTCGTTAAGAAAACCCTACAATGTATAAAAACACCTTATACATATGAAAAAGTTATTTTTACCTGTAGCTATGAATTCTTTTTATAAGCTCCACTCGTCTTCTCTTGCCATCACTACTTGTTGATGAACTTGTTTGAAAATCTTTATTGACTCTAAAAAAAAATATAAATATTATACAAAGCTTTCCTAAAAAAGTTCTATTTTTTTTAGTAGGGTTTGAAAATGAGCCTTTCTCTTTCATTTAAAGTTAAGTAGAACTAATGCATCTAAAATGTACCTTCTTTTCCTTGGATTAGATTTTTCTTTTGCAATAGACCCAGATGTTGATGATGAAGTGTCTTGATCAGTTTTTGGTTTTTGAAAGGGCTTCTCCAGGACACCAATGTATTTTGCACTACTGGCCTCAGTTGATGTTGATCCAATTGATGCCATTGATGTTGATGCAACTGATGCCATTGATGTTGATGCAATTGGTGATTCAATTGATGCAATTGATGTAGATGCAATTGGTGATTCAAACAATGCCATTGATGATGCAATTGATGTCACTGATGTTGATGCAATTGGTGATTCAATTGATGCCATTGATGTTGATGTGATCAATGATTCAATGGATGTTGATGCAATCGCTGTATCAATTGATGTTGATGCAATCGCTGTATCAATACCAAAAACCCAAATTTTGAGAAGGCACAGCACCTTTTTTTAAAATTTTATTGGTTCCTGAGGACACATCATAATCAGATGCCCTAAAATGTCTAGAGCACACATATGCACTCGATGACCAAGTCCAATTATCTATATCCAAGTGCAGAGCTTTAAGCCATTCTTTGAAGTTGTTTTTAGGAAATCTAAAAAGTAAAAAAAAGTTTATTTAGCAGGGGTAAATAGCTGACCCAAAATGTGTTCAGCAATTCCACAAAATTTTCTATGAGGATTGTGTGATTTTGTACAATTATGACTGATTGTTCAAGTTCAAGCTCCTGATTTCCATTTGATGTGAAACAACCTACCATCAAGTTCTTTAATTTAAATTGAAGACATTTTATATGTAGGTATAGCATAAAACTGGGTAATTTTGTCCAAGATTTTGCCTATTCATATTTGAGCTTAGATTATAGTTTTAGACATTTGTCTGTGTGATTGTATTGATCATCCTTTTGGTCAATAAAGGAAAGTAAACTAATATGAGCAAAATTTATGGTACTGTCATAAGGTATTTATTTACTTTTTGTTTTATCTATCTTTAATAAATTATAACTGTGTGTGTGTTATCAGAAGTGCATTTATAAAAAATCACTCTCACAATTATTAAAAATTGAGAGATGTGAGACAGTGAGATATTTTATGTTTGCATGTTCTTTTACAGAGGTTAATGTAAGTTCATTTACATAATTGTTTCAGTGTTATCTTTTGTACTGTCAGAAATGTCAAGTCTCTTTCCTAATATTAAATTTTCACACCAGCTTTCTTAAGTGAAAGGAACAGCCTGTATATATTTGTGAAAATGAAAGATGTATGTCCCCTGATTTCAAACATCTACAGTTTGATGATATTTAGATAATCTGTTGTTGAGTTATTAAAGTTACAAACTTATATTGAAGTATATGGAACCCTTAGCTTAATTAATTATCTTCAGTGCACTATATCAGAAATTTGAAACTAATGTAGCTCAAAAACATTCTATGCCAATATTAATTTGAGTCAACATACTTTAGTCCGAAATTGCTCCGTTTCCGTGATATAGGGCGGCGTTAAAGTTAAAAAATAAAAAACGATGTTTTTAAATATTATGAACATTGTTTAACATATTATTTTCACGAGGGTTTTTTTGTGATGCGATTGCGAACATTTTCACTGTGACCGTTAGAGGGCACTTCACAATGCACTTCTAACGACTACAGTTAAAAGGTGTCAATATTCTGATTTCGTATTCCAAAAAACCCCTGGTATACCAATTTTGAAAGTAATAAAGTTCATTAGGTACAAAGGAATAAATAAAATATTCTATTCTATTAAAATATCGAATTTCTTATGCAAATGCACTGTTTTTAGTTTATCTATGCTGCCATTGCTATTGTATAACATTTTAATATTTTGTAACTACATATTAAACTAATTATTTTTTTGTAAAATAATATGTTGATATTTTGAGAAGTTCATTAGGTACAAAGGAACAAATAAAATATTCTATTCTATTAAAATATCGAACTTCTTATGCAAATGCACTGGTTTTAGAACTCAGTGACTTGGAACCAGTTGAACTTAGGTCAATTATGTTTTAAGAAACTTTGCTTAGAATTGCAGAATGAATTAAAATGTCAATAGTTAATATACAAAGTGTTTCATTAAAAAAAAAAAACAATTTTGTTGTGCCACAGCTGTACAAACAGAATTATTACTATTTACCAGACATTTTAAAACCTTACAACTATTCTATTAAACTTGTTTCAATATCTTGTATAAATTAACTGTTACCCTATATATCAGTGACCCTGTATGTATGTATGTAGGTGTGTATTCGAAAGTGGTGGCAGGCCCTACTGGACCTCCATGCACTGTGACCACATTTAAATCTATTGTGCCCATGTACCTACCCTGTATAAATATCTTTAATTCTAACAAATAATATATAGGATGTTCCCTTTACCTAAAAAGGTTCCTGTCAAAATTTGACATGAAAAGTGACAGTTGATAGTTTTGACATAGTCCAAAAGATAATACAGAAACAATATTTAGCTATAACTTTTGGGCGGCGGATAAAAGGTTGAAAGTACAAAAGGTCGAAAAAATAAGGTCGAAAAACAAAAGGTCGAAAGTACAAAAGGTCGAAAGTACAAAAGACCGAAAAACAAAAGGTCGAAAGTACAAAAGGTTGAAAAAAATTCGACAATACAAAATATGAAAAATACCAATTTACCATATCAAGTCGAATTGACCTGTCCAGTCGAGGTGGACCCGGGGCCGAGAATAGGTTAGGTTACTATCCCAACCTGAACCGGTTAGGTTAGTATATCAAAAAAACTTTCCTGACGAGACCAGGGTAGTTTTTTTTAGTAAACAAACCTAAACGGGTCAGGTTGGGGTAGTAACCTAACCGGGTTAACTATTAACTATCCTTGACCTCTGGACCACCTCAGCTGGGCAGGGCAATTTGACTTGATTAGGTTTTAATCTTTTATTTTTCGACCTTTTGTTTTTCAGTCTTTTGTACTTTCGACCTTTTGTACTTTCGATCTTTTGTATTTTCAACCTTTTATATTTTCGACCTTTTGTTTTTCGACCTTTTGTACTTTCGACCTTTTGTACTTTCGACCTTTTGTATTTTCGACCTTATTTTTTCGACTTTTTGTACTTTCGACCTTATGTACTTTCGACCTTTTAGCCGCCGCCCATAACTTTTGTATTTAGTTTTTTATCACCTAGGTTCAGTTGAATTTTTATGGATATACAGTGACATCATTTTCTGGCATTTTTGTTTATTACTCACTGTTTATTGCATGGTAAAAAAGATTGTCTTAGATCAAAGTAAATTGCTTTGAAGTAAAATAATTTGTGCTTTCCTATTCACCAAGAGAATATTTGTTTGATATAGCACAAAAAATGTCTTGCCTCTTTATTTTAATCTGAAACAGAAATTGTTTTATTATAAATTGGAACTGAATTAATCTAAGGCACCATTTTCTCTGGAAGCAAAATATTACTTATATGAAGACAACTTGCTTTGTTATAAAATTAAGTATACTGAAACAAAACAATTAAAGAAGAAAAATAAAGTCTCATTTCAAGACTAGCGGCTGCATGGAACTAAAAAGAAATATTTTAATTCAAAACAAATTGTTTTAAGGTAAAATAATTTTCATTGTAGACAAAAATTTGTTCTGTGTGCACTGCTGAAATTTTGATGTCACTGCATATCCAAAAAAATTCTACTATACATTGACACCTGAAAAAGGATACCAAATGACCCTGTACAACATCAACCCTCAGCTCGTTCACTCTGTGATATCAATAAGACCATCCCAAAACTACTACATACCCTAAGGTAAGGCTGTATGTAATCTGCTGTTGTGTTACAAACATAAATAACTTAAAAACAATTTATTATTGTGCATATTTTAAACTAAAGCAATACTTCTTGCTTCGAAGATGCAATTGTGCTAATAATGGTGTGGTTACCAACTAAGGAGTCATTGGCACCATAAAATTTGTACAGGGTCCAACAGAACTTTGGTTTAGTGGGGGTACTGTGAAGTCCTGTTGCGAAATTTGTACAGTACTGTACTAAATTTTTTTTACCCATGGCATTGAAAAAATGTTTCTTACCAATAACTTGAAAATGCACAATTTAATTTTTTTTATTTTTTACTCTAAAACAATGTCAATTTCTATCAAAAAAACTTGAATCCTGTCATGTCCTTGTCAGGTGCTGTTGTAAAATTTGTGAAGTATTGTTATATTGAGCGCACGCTACCCCACCACTCTTGATAAGTTGTACAGCGTCCACCGCTTCTCAACTGCACACAGGTGCCAGTCCCCGCTACTCCTTTCTGACGCCATATATTGCCTATGTAAATTAGATATAAGATAACTGTTTTTGTGATTGAATAACGACAATATAATCGGTAGTTGTGAAACATAATATTTCTTTCATTTATCGCTATCCTTGGATATTACAACTGGCGACGATAACTTGATGCGAATCTAAATATTCGGGCAGAACTGTGAAGTGCCGTAAAAAAAAAAGCCAACATGGCGCCGAAGTTCGATGAATTTAAAGACAGTGAAACATGTTGGGCAATATATCAAGAGCGTCTTGATCAGTATTTTATCGCGAATGATATTTCGTCAGAAGAAAAGAAAGTGGCTACCCTTCTTAGCGTGATCGGAGTGGAGAATTATAAACTTCTTCGAAATTTATGCCACCCAAATTTACCGAAATCAAAAACTTACGATCAATTAGTGGCTATGCTAAACGCGCAGTTTGGGCCACAAGTTAATGGGTGGAGAGAGAGAAGAAAATTCTTTGAAGCTCAACAAGTGACTGGTGAATCAGTATCGAATTTTTACGCAAGAATAAGAAGCTTGGCCATTAACTGTGATTTTAAAAATGATTTGGAGAAACATATGCGGGACAAATTTGTTTGTGGCATGCAAAAAGGCCCAATCTTTGACAGACTATGTGAAGAAAAGTTAGATGAAAATGTTGAAAACCTTAAGAAAATAGCTCTGCAAAAGGAAGATAATGAAAATATTCAAAATGGAATCCATTACGTGAGAACAAACAACGAAAGGAAACGAAAACCCTACCAAAATAATCATACAAGATCACGCCGTCAGTACAGCCAATCACCAGTTAACACAAGCGATGACGCTGGTGACGCACGACGCAGCCGGCCAATGGGAAGTCCAGCGTCATCTCATTATCGATCGAGCGCTAGCCCCAGTCCACAAGCAATGCGCAGACCATCTCAGCGAAACCATATGAGATTAACCAAAACAACAACAAGACGTCGGCCAACCCCGACAAGAATGGTTAAATGTCAATGTTGTGGGGCCAACCACTTGCCACCCTGCAAATACAGAAATTCAGTTTGCGATGGATGCGGCCGAAAAGGCCACTTGATAAGGGTTTGTGATAACACAAGTGAAATAAATTTTGTAAACAAGCAAGGGTATGTAGAGAACCGTAGTAATAAGCTCAAAAATAAAGAAAATTTATCAGACGTCTTAAATTATGGTAGCATATTTTGTGTAACAAAAAATAATTCTAATTCTTTAAATTCCTTTATGGTTAAAGTCAAAATTAATAAAAAATTTCACGATTTTCAATTGGATTCAGGGTCAGAGATATCGGGCATAAGTATAGAGTATTTTAATAAATATTTTCAAAACATGTACACATTAAAAAGAAATGACTTGCGGCTATGCACATATAATGGGGGATTATTTTCTCCCGAAGGTTTTATAGAAGTTGATGTCGAATATTTAAATGTATGTAAATGTATTAAGTTGTATGTTGTAAAGGGTGGTGCTGCCAGTATCTTGGGGCGTGATTTCTTAAATAGCTTTAATATGCAATATCAAATAGTACAAAATGTTAACAATGTAAAAGTATCATACCAAAATGACATAGAAAAAATTATACATAAATTTCCGGAGGTTTTCACGAATAAATTAGGAAAATTTAAACATTCCAAGATATCCTTAGAATTAAAGGAGGGTGCTAAACCGATTTTTTTAAAGCCTAGGCCCGTCCCACTGGCATATAGAGAGCAGGTTGACGAAATGATTGACGCAATGGTAAAAGATGAAATTTTGACACCAGCCGAGACGAGTGAATGGGCCACACCTGTTGTCATCGTTATCAAATCAGATGGGCGCCTGCGCATTTGTGGTGACTACAAAAGCACAGTGAACAAATGGCTTAAAGAAGAATACCATCCAATGCCTCTGGTAACCGACATCTTTGCTGGATTACACAATGGTGAGCATTTTACTAAACTAGACTTAAACCAGGCTTATAATCAGTTTGAATTGGACAATGCGGCCAAAGAGATTCTTAGGTTAAGTACGCACAAAGGAATTTTCACTATTAATCGCATGCCATTTGGAATTACCCCAGGTAGCGCAAAGTGTCAAAAATATATGGAACAACTATTCCAGGGGTTGGAAAATGTTTCTATTTTTCAGGATGATCTTCTGATTACTGGAATCGACAAACAAGCCCATATTAAAACGCTAGAGAAAGTCCTTCAAAAACTTAAAGATGCCGGGTTGACCCTACGGAAAGAAAAATGTTCCTTCTTCCAGGATTCAGTAAACTACCTGGGCCATAAAATTAGCAGATTTGGACTTCATAAATCACAGGACAAAATCAAAGCTATCATGGAAGCTAGCCCTCCAGAGAATGTTAGTGAAACCAGGTCTTTAATAGGTATGATTGTGTATTACAGTAAATTTTTGCCTAACTTATCTAGTATCCTTAAACCTATTTATGACCTACTAAAGAAAGAGGTCACATTTAAATGGAATAGTAAATGTCAGGCTGCGTTTGATAAGATTAAAGAATTGCTGCAGTCCGATCTGGTACTCTGTCATTTTAACCCTAAATTACCGATTGTCCTAACAACAGATAGTTCTGACTACGGGATAGCTGCTGTGTTATCCCATAAGATGATAGATGGATCAGAAAGGCCTATAAACTTTGTATCAAGAACGTTGACGAAAGCTGAACAGCAGTATAGCACCCTACACAAAGAAAGTTGTGCAATTTACTTTGGGTTAATTAAATATTACCAATTTTTAGCAGGCAGATTCTTCACGATCAGGACAGACCATAAACCCCTCATAACACTCTTTGGGGAACATAAGGGAATTCCCAAGATGTATGAGAACCGGTTGCAAAGATGGGCAGCATTCTTATCAGGATTCAACTACAAGATAGAACATATAAAAGGCAAGGACAATGTCATAGCAGATTATTTTTCTAGAAAACCAAGCAAAACGGAAACGCAGCCCGAAGAAAACGTAAGTTACTTAAATTTTACTAGCAAAATCGACAACTGGCCTTTAAATAATGATGACATCAGACTGGAATCAGAAAAAGACAGTCAAATCACACAAATTATTTCTTGTCTTAGGGAAAATAAGTGGCCAGATAAAATGCCAGATAATTTAAAAGCTTATTTTAACAGACACGAAGAACTTTTCGTAGAAAATGGCATCCTTCAACTAGGATTAAGAATCTGCATCCCAAAAATATTAAGATTAAAAGTACTGACATTATTGCATGAAGGTCACAACGGCATAGTTAAAATGAAAGCAACAGCTAGAACATTTGTATACTGGGAAACACTGGATAAAGAAATTGAAGAAATCACTAAGAACTGCGTCCCTTGCAACATGACCAAACAATCCCCAGCAAAAGTACCATTAAACCCATGGCCTTTGGAAAATAAACCATTTTCAAGAATTCATATAGATTTATGTGGCCCAATAAAAAACCATCAGTTATTAATAGTTATAGATGCGTATTCCAAATGGCTGGAAGTTTTTCCCATGAAAAGCACCACATCAGAGCAAATCATAGATAGATTGCGAGAGACTTTTGCACGTTACGGAATCCCCAAAACCATGGTGAGCGATAATGCTATTAACCTGAACTCTGACCTCATGGACAACTTCTGCAAATTAAATGCCATCAAGCACATTACATCGCCACCAGGAAATCAACAAAGCAATGGACAGGCTGAAAATTCGGTAAAATACACTAAAACTAAACTAAATATTCTTTTACAGGAGCCTGAAAGCCAAAATCTGCCACTTTCAACTTTGATTTCCAGAGTTTTACTAACCTACAGAACCACAATTCATGCCAGCACGAATGAAACACCGGCCAAACTAATGCTTGGCAGAGAACTAAGGACAAGACTTTCAATAATTCGAGAGGATCCCCTTACAGATCGTAAGAAATTTTCAGAAATTTTAGACGAAAAAGTTAAAGAAAGCATGGAAAAAGCACAAAAACGTCAAATTAAATATTACGGGGGAAAGGATAGAAAAATTAAAGTGGGAGATCAAGTTTTAGTAAAGGATTATCGCAGAACCAATAAAGTCGAATGGACCAGAGCAATAATTACCAAAAGAATCGGCGAAGCAAGTTTCCTTTGCAAACTTCCAGGAGGTAACATTTGGAAGCGTCACTCCAACCAAATTAAAATATGCCAGTGGGATGAGAAACGTGTAAAATTTAACCCTGATATAACTATTTTTAGCGCAACCAATAGCTCCACGACGGTTTCAGGTGAATCTTTTACATCAAACTATTCATTTTCAGAACAAGTTGATGTTTCTAAAAATAACTCTGTTTTACAGCACGAAGTCAAGTATTTGCCCTTGCCCATTGACACGAATTCTTCACAGAATTTTAACGCCTCATCTAATGACCAAACTGTACTTGCATCACCACCTTGTTGTACCCTAAGTAAAAACAGTCAGGAATGTAATTGTAAGTATACATTAGAATTAAGTAACCAGTGGCAAACTACCTCACAAAATGACGAAAGCAATAATACACTGGATAATTTATCGGTAAATAGTAGTTTTCATGGGTTTACAAGCGACGACTGTATCGAAGGCACGGACAATAATAGTAAAAAGTTGAGTGACTTTTCTGAGTCGTCCTTCGAATCAGTTGTAACTTTAGAAAATCTCAACGCATCTCAAAAAGGGAGTAAAAAAAATTTTTTTTAAAGAATTGCCAGATCTGGCAAGCAGTTCACAAAGCTTTAAAAAGGGATCAAAATTAGAAAAACCATGTTTATCTGAACAAAAACAATCTAAAACAGTTGGTAGGGGGGAGAAATATATAAAGGGATCTTTACAAAAAGAAAATACTAAGCTTAGAATAAGCTCTAAAGTAAGCCAAAGAATAAAAAATGTTCCATTGAAATTTAAGGATTTTATTGTAGATCTCCCCTAGTATTTTACAGATGTAAAAAAATTAATTACCCATACCTACTAATTGAATATTAATCAAATACAAAATTTTATGTTGACCGGTACATAGTGCTTTTATAGATACGTGATAATTTGATGACTAAATAAAATATAAAAAAAGTACATATCTTTATGCTATAAGACAATGTTCTGTTTTTGCTTGAATATCGATTTTCCACTTGTTTACGAATACAAAACATAAATATTTACTTTTCTCAAAACAAACACAGCTGATCTGTGTATATACCTACATAGGTAAGAAAGAAGACTACAAAAAAAATTCGCCGATTTATTTATCTCTAATCTAAAAATAAGTTTATCTACAAAACCTATTCGGTTTTAATATTTAGTTTACACAAATAAAAAGTAGCTAAATAAATAAAAATAAATCTCAACCAATATATCTTAAGCATAAAAACAAATACAAAATATGCAATTTAACTTTGCTTTCACAAAATAAAGTAAATATATACAGATATATAAACAAACTAAAAATAATAATAAAACCCAAAACATATTGTTCATTTCAACAAAATACTGCCATCAAGTTATCACACAAGTGACATAATTGTAATCGATTTTTTTTTATTATTTATCAAATTAGATATGATCAAATCTTAGAGGGGAGGTGTTATATTGAGCGCACGCTACCCCACCACTCTTGATAAGTTGTACAGCGTCCACCGCTTCTCAACTGCACACAGGTGCCAGTCCCCGCTACTCCTTTCTGACGCCATATATTGCCTATGTAAATTAGATATAAGATAACTGTTTTTGTGATTGAATAACGACAATATAATCGGTAGTTGTGAAACATAATATTTCTTTCATTTATCGCTATCCTTGGATATTACAAGTATTGTTGTGAGCTGATGACCCCTTGATTATTGTCATATATTTTGCTCAAATTTATTTTCAACTTGTTTCAATAAATTTTATTACTCTCCAGAGATTTTTGACACTTATCATTTAATTAAGGGAGAGTTCTGGGGCATCTTATACCCTGTTTCCACCAATGCATGCCCACCCCGATTCAAAAAACGCATCAGGTGACACTGCATTTAAAACCGGTGCAAAGTCATGGGCCATCACATGATGTGTTTTTTGAATCGGGGTGGGCATGCATTGGTGGAAACAGGGTATTAGAAACATTGTGTTTAAACATTTTTAACTTGTACCGAGGCTTGTATAAACTTTTTTTTCAATTTTATTCTTAAGTTAGGTCTGTAATGTGCAAGGGGGAGGAGGAGTTTATCCTTGCATTACATTCAATGTTTTTTTATTTTATTTTTTCTGGAAAATGCATTATGTAGGGGGTGGTCAAAATTTTGATTTTTTGTGTCACATCATTTATAAATATTTCCACAAATACTTGGCTTACAAAAGAATATTAGGTAATTATCGTATTTGACCAGTAAAAGAAACCTTTCTATATAAATATACACTACTTATTGATCAATATCCAAAATTTTAGTCCCTACATAATCCTCCTGCTCCTGTTTAGGTATGAAGTGATGAATAAACAAGAAAAACAAACCCTAACCAAATCTTAAAGGTCCTGCCAGGACCTAATTATTAAGGGCCGGTAATGGTAAATTAAGAGGGCGGCCAAGGAAACTACAAACTTTTTTTTTTTTGATGGGATGGCCCCCCCCCCCTTCGGTAAGCAGGTACGCTACGCCGTTGCACAGTCCTCCACAATCCCTCATAATCTTGCCACAATCCCTCCCAATCACCCACAATCTGTCACAATCTCTCACAATCCTTCACAATCTTACCACAATCCCTCACAATCTTTACACAATCCCTCACAATCTGAGCTAAAGATTGTGGATTTTCACAATCAGTGTACACATTTTGGGTTAGCTGTTCACCCCTCGGCACCAACAAATCAAAATTGTCCAAATGTTGGATAATGTCATTATAGCTTATGCATAGCAGATTAGACATGTATTGCACAAGGGGCCCAGAATAAATGCCTTATGGGTGCCAAGTTAGATCCTTTTTTATTAAAATACAATTTCAGGAAAAACATAAAGAGCCATCCTTACATAGTTTGAGACCCGGCAACAAGTGCACAAAACTAAATTTAGTGATATGTCTGGTAGGGTAGAAAAATACTGTGATATCACTAAATTTTGTTGTGTATTACACAAAATCAGTAAAAATTAGATCCTGGCAGGACCTTAAGGTGTAGTTAGGTTTCATTAGGCATTTCTTTATTTTTTGGATTATTTCATACCTAAACAGGACCAATAATTACTGACAGGATAAACAAATATTTGCTAGGCAAAATGTTTGCTATTGATCAGGCCTAAAGACCTGTATGTATGACATATTTGTAAGTAATATTAAAATATGTCATACATACAGGGACTCTAAACAGGCCCTCAACTTAATCCTATAAATGTTTACTTCTTAGAACTTTTTTCAACAGAAACATAATGGACAAACTTATAATTATGGTGTCTATTTTCTGCCTGTTTAGTATGATTAGATTATGTTGCTAAGTAATAATAGTCCCACTTACCTATGAAAAGAGTCCAATTCAAGCCTTCTGATACGCTTACAACTTTTAACACAGCAACTCATAGTTTTAAAGTTTACAAAATGATCACTTAATATTGTTACGGGTTCAGAACGACAAATTAAAACTCGTGTTTCGGTTTCGCGAAAAACCTTTTTTTTTTCTTTTAATCTAATTTTTATTATTTTTTCAGAACATTTTATTTTTATTTTTAAAACTCATATTTTGGGTTACAATTGGGTATAATTGGGTTGTAGTTTTACTCAATAGGTTAAGTTAAATTTAAAACTTACAAACTAGCTATAAACTATCAATTTGGCATAGTTTAATATTTAAATTCCAAACGCATTTAATAATATATTTCTAATTTTAATTCAATCCTCATATTACTACCGCCCTCTGCATATTTTAATTTAAATCGCGTTTTTATTCTTTTTAATAAAATTAGAATTCTAAATTCTTTTTATTAGAAGTGATGCGATTTTCCTATAGAGGGCGAAGAAACACGCCGCAAAAACAGGACAGAACCTAAATGTCGGTCGCCATACACACACGCTCTCGATCGGAATATTTTGAACGATCAACGCTTTTATAAAAAATGGTGAACTCTAAAAACCATTAAATTCCTCTAAAACTCCAAACATTGAAACTCGGGAGTGCTGGACTGCTATAGAAGACTTCTGGCGAATCTGGTGCACCAGTTGAAAGAGATCAAGACATCACCGGTAAGTCCCTCTCCTATAAGATCGCATCATTAATATTTTTCTATTATTTCGCTCTTAAATAGTCATCACATACCAATATTATTTTTATGTCTCAATTAAATTTCACTTCAGAAAGGTACGATTTCGCGTGCGTTCATATACCCTTCAAATGAAAGCGGAGGACTTGTATAAATACAGTCCACTAGGTAAACCACAATTTTTTGAGCTATCGGAGTGAGACATATTTTTGATCACTTCGATCGCCGGATTTTGATTTTTATTAATTTGAAATTAAAAAATCATCCTTTCTAAAGTGAAACGCAGGTAATATTGGTAATAACATGAGGACTGTTTTTTACAAGAATTTTTAAATCTTAAAATATAAAAATATAAATTTATTTACTGCTCGTGTAGTAGGTAACGCCATATCAGTTTTTTTTATAAAATCCTTGGTCTCGACAGTAGGCTAACAAAAAAGGTTTATTCGGTTGTTTTGGATCACTGATCTGAGGTCACCTCGCTATAAAGATAAACGCATATATTTTCAGGAATTCTTTCAGTGGTATACTGAAAAAATGACTACGTTTATATCGCTTCTATAAATATTTTTTAAAATTTTATTAAAATATTTTAAAATTATTTTCGCTTTTAAAATAGCTTTGATTTACAGTTTAATTTTAATAAACGCTTTTTATAAACGCTTTTGATATTCGCTTTTAATATACGCTTTTATTATAATACAAAATGGCAGCTGAGAAAATCAAGAAAATTAAAGTTTTTCGAGATATGGAGGAATCCAATGTTAATGAAATTTTAGCAGTAGCCCTAGAAGCTAAAACTGACGCCACAAAACGCAATACTTTTAAAATTCGCTTTGAAGAACTTGAAGATATTCGCGCGGAGTTTTCAAAAAAGCATTCTACTTTGCTAAATGAAATTTTTGCTGATAAAAATGAAGTCGAATCAGCTAGGAAAAAACTTCACGATTTTCAGAAAAGTGTCACGCAAATTCAAGAAATTTTTAATGATCTTTTTCAAACTTCTGCACATGCTTCTAGTGGCAATCGCCGTCGTACCATGAATCCACATTCTCCGGGTGGTTCGCAACAAAATGACAATATGTCTTATCATTTACCGAGGATCGATTTAATTAAATTTAATGGAGAATTGAATCAATTTCCAGCTTTTTATGATTTGTTTAAAAGCTTGATTCACGACAATCCAAATATGCAAAAATACTCTTTGCTTGTTACAAATTTGGAAGGCCCTCCAAAAGAATTGGTCACTCAATTACCCCTCTCAGACGCGAATTATCCTATTGCTTTTGAACAATTAGTAAAACGCTATAAAAATGATCGCCTCTTAGCCCAAACATATTGGAATGCCATTGAAAACGCTCCAAAAGTTAATTCTGAAGACCCTTTAGCTCTCAGAAATCTACTTGATATTTTTACAAAAAATCTCGAGGCTCTTAAAACAGTTGGTTTAGAACCTGATTTTTGGGATTTTATTTTAGCGCAAAAACTGCTTAAATCGATTGACCATAATATTCAAACCCGCTTTGAAGTTTTCCACGGAAAACCTACGGAAATTCCTTCCTATAGGAGTATCTACAATTTCTTTGATCAACATTGCAACGCTCTTTTTACTGTAAACGCTAGTTCCTCATTTAATATGCAAGTTTCTCTTAGAAATAAACCCGCAAAATCGCAAAATAATAATTTTAAAACGCAATCCACGCATCAATATAACACGCGACAATCTCCACGTGCCTTTTTTGGTACAAATAATTCGCCGCAAAATCAAACCCCTCAAAAATTAAAATGCCCTATTTGCTCAAGCGATCACGCTTTAAGTTTATGTCCAAATTACGTTTTTAAGTCTCCTCAAGAAAGATTTAATTTTCTGAAGGATAAAAAATGGTGCATAAATTGTACTTCTAATATGCATCGCACTTTCCAATGCAAAAGCACACATTCATGTCGATTTTGCCGGAAACGACATCACAGTTCTTGTCACTTTAATACTCTCGATATAAACGCACCCACTGCCACTGAAACAATTTCAGGCGTCGCGACGTCCAGCAGCGAAGCGCGCATACAGCAACAACCAACGGTCGAAAATTTCCAAAATAACGGTGGTGCATGCTATTCGTCTTATATGAATAATTCCGCTGTACTTTTATCAACCGCGATTTTTGAAATCAAAGATGTTAGGGGAAATTTTCAGACTATTAGGGGAGTTTTGGATACTGGGTCGCAGCTCTCATTTTTATCCTTGAAATGTGCAAATAAATTAGGGTTACCCCGCGTATACGTGACTACTGAAGTCCAGGGGATTGGTGACACACATTTACAGTCAAAATTGGGTTCTGTAAATTTAATTATCAGGCCTTGTAATGACACGCAAACTTTATCGGTTAATACTATAATTTTGCCGCAAATATGCTCTTCAGTTCCTAGCAGTGAGATTAAAATAAATGACTGGAAAATAGTTAAAAATTTGAATCTCGCGGACCCGAACTTTTATAGACCGGGAGCTATTGACATTTTAATCGGAGCTGATTTGTTTCCTTATATAATTCAAGATGGACGAATTTTTGGAAATAATCAGGAACCGATTGCGCTAAATACCATTTTTGGATATATTTTAATGGGAAAAGTTAATTCTCTCGCTACGCAGCAAATTTCACAATCATTTTTTTGTCAAATTTCAAATAAAATGCTAAATGATTCGCTTATAAAATTTTGGGAAATAGAAAATATCCCTGAAACGAAACGTATTCTTTCACCTCAAGATGATATGTGTGAAAAAATATTTCAAAATACGGTATCTCGTAATGATGAAGGACGCTATATTGTAACTCTTCCTTTTCGCGATAATATTGAACCGATTTTTCCAAATAGTCGTGATCTTGCGCTAAAGAGGTTTCTCTCGCTAGAAAGAAGGTTAATAAAAATGCCGGAAACTTATAAAAAATATTCCGATTTTATGGAAGACTATTTAACACTTGATCACATGGAATTAATCGAAAACCGGGAAGTTACAGAAAAAAGTTATTACATTCCTCATCATCATATTGAACGCCCTGAAAGCTTATCAACTAAGCTTCGAGTCGTTTTTAATGCGAGTACAGTTATGCAATCAAATAACCAAAACCTCTCCTTAAATGATACTCTTTACGCTGGTCCTAAATTGCAAAAGGACATTTGCAGCATTTTACTTAATTTTCGATTACACGAAGTAGCTCTTTGTTGCGACATTTCTAAAATGTTTCGTGGAATCTTAATTGCACCTCAGCACCAGGATTATCAAAGAATCCTGTGGCGTTCTAATAACTCTAAACCTATTCGCGATTATCGTCTAAAAACTGTGACATACGGTACTACCCCCGCTCCTTATTTAGCTCTTAGAGTTTTACAGCAATTGGCTGAAGATGAAAAACAAAATTTTCCTCGCGCTTCTCAAGTCTTAATGTCTGACAATTTTGTCGATGACTTTGTAACTGGCGCTAGCTCTGTACAAGAAGCTATTTCGCTTCAAAAAGAGCTATCTTGTTTGCTTAACTCTGGAGGCTTTAAGCTTCATAAATGGGCTAGTAATAACAAAAAAGTTTTAGAAAACTTGTCTGAACCCGATATAAACCCAACCGCGCTTTCTTTAGATACGGACGAGACCACTAAAATTTTAGGTCTTAGATGGCAGCCTTGTTCTGATTATTTTTCTTACTCGGTAGAACCCTTGAGTCGCGAATGTACCAAACGCAATATACTTTCTGAAATTTTTAAAATATATGACCCTTTAGGTTGGCTCGCGCCAGTAACCATTTTAATAAAATGTCTAATTCAAGAATTTTGGAAACTTAAATTAGACTGGGATTCCGAAGCACCTGTTGAAATTATTCGACTTTGGGAACGTTATAAATCGGAACTACCCTTACTCAAAGATTTTCGCTTGCCTAGATTTATAAATAGTTTTTCTGGTAATGCACGCATTGAAATAATCGCATTTTCGGACGCTAGTAATAAAGCTTATGCCGGAATAGTATATTTACGCGTTATTTACAAAAATGAAATATCAGTTTACCTTTTATGCTCTAAAACTAGAGTTGCTCCTCTCAAATTTACAAATATTGCAAGACTTGAATTAGCCGCTTGTAATCTTGTGGCTGATTTAGTTCACTTTGTTTTAACCACTTTTGAGTCCCGCTTGAAAATACATCAAGTTTTTGCTTTTAGTGACTCACAAGTAGCACTTTCTTGGATAAGAGCACACCCTTCTAGGTGGAAAACGTTCGTTCAAAATCGTGTTACACAAATTCAAGATAAAGTACCACCCAAAAATTGGTCATACATCTCAACGTCACAAAACCCCGCAGATGTTGCTTCAAGAGGAGTTTATCCCAGTGAATTAATTAATCACAAATTATTTTTTAACGGCCCTGATTTTTTGAGAAAATCTTATGAATACTGGCCTAAAGACTGTGAACAAAATGACTCTCCTGAAACTCTTTTAGAGGAGAAATCATTGCCTAATTTAACTTTAATTGCAACGCAAAATACAGCTCCTAATTTTTTGGACACGCTTTTAATGGAAAACTCTAATTTTTCTAAATTGTGTAGAGTTTTAGCCTATGTTTTACGCTTTTTAAATAATAAATTTTTCTTAAAACCGCCTAATTTAAAAATTAATGAAGATTTTCTGACATTTGTTGAAATAACAAACGCAATTCATTTACTCATAAAAAATGAACAGTCAATTTATTTCTCAGAAGAAATTCACGCTTTAAAAAACAACTTAAAACTAAATAAATCAATGCAAAAATTAAATTTATTTTTAGATCCTCACGATTTAATCAGAGTAGGGGGCAGATTGCATCACTCCTCTCTGCAATATGACAAGAAACATCAAATTTTATTACCACGCAAGAGTAAACTCACCCTCATGATTATCGAACATTTCCATATAAAATATCTTCATGCAGGAGTGAGGACGGTACATTTTTTGCTTAGTCAATTGTACTGGATCATTGCCGCAAAACGCGAAATTGCACATGTTTTATCAATATGTATAATATGTTTTAAATGCAATCCTAAGTCGGTTCAGCCTATGATGGGTTCATTACCGTTTCCCCGCGTATCTCAGTTGAGAGCATTTTTGCACACCGGTGTTGACTACGGAGGTCCAATAAATATAGTCATGAGTCGACATCGTGGAAATCGTACTACTGTAACGTGTCATTTTTACGTTTAAGACAACGTTACATATTTGTTTATTTAGGTAAATAATCAGGGCTCTTTGATTCGTCTTTCTGTACACAAGTAAGGGTATTTTATAGAGCTAGGTTTGGAGGTTATATAGGGTCTAGGAAGTTACCTTAACAGGAGGCATTCCATCGAATTACTGTGGACACTACGCACATCGCATTATCTGGACATCGTAATTGGAATTTAAGATCACAGGCTTCGGGAAAAATCACATAAAAATTTTTATTGTTTTGTTTTTATCTGTGGAATTTTGTGATTCACTTGACGTTCATAAAGTTAAACAGCTGTTATGCTGGGGAATGGCGGCGTTGCCGCGTCACAAATGGTTTCAGTAACAGGAAGGAAACATTTAGATGAACATTTCATTCCCTTACGTTTATTCTCGAGGATATTGGGACAATCCGAACCCCATATTCTTCACGGATTAGCTAGTTCTGATAGCACGAAAACATATTTAGGTTCACGGTTTGACCAGTAACAACCGAGGCTCCGCCACTTTGATATCTTTATTAATTTGATAGGGAAAGGATAAAATAAATACGAGTTATGCACTGTTGTAAATGGGAGATAAACGAGGGATAAAAACCAAGACTAAAAGAATAAACGAAATCGTGTGAGTTAACATCTGAACACTCTTGTGCCTTTAAGCAATAGTTCAGTGTGTATTTTTGGGTTCAGGTTCAGAAACAACTTTATTACTGTAGAAATGTTTTACAAAAATGGCGTTAAACCATATGAATATTAGAGAAAACATTTATAAAGAGCGAAGGAAACTTTTGACGAAGACTGTAACTGGAGTGCAACTAAATTCTGCGCTCAGTATAGCTTTACTCATATGGGAATTGGTTGAGTGTTCGAATATTAATAATGTGTATGGAGGGTGTCTCGACGTCCTTGTTATAAAAATTTCAACCGTGGAAATAGATCCGACAACACCTCAAGGTTTGTTTTACGTACTTCCTATCCCTTGGTCGGTGCTGCCCCCTATATACCTGTATAGGACTATCGCTGTATTGGTTACTTTGAAAACCCCGGGTTTTTCTTCCAGGCTTGCCACTGAATGTAGAGATTTATTTTTGGCGGAAAAGTTTTTTATAAATAGGTTTGCATCCTTTATTTGAATTTCACCGGGAAGATTAGGTTGGTACTATTGCGTTTTACCGTCCCCACTCCCCACCAAATTTACAAAACGGTTTCCGGCCACTGCATTATTCTGGTATTCTCGACTAAGTGCTTTGTCTCTCTTTGCTAACAAATTTGGTTGGGTCGACAACAGTTTCTGGGATCGCCTTTGGTTTTGGTGATTGGCACTACAGCGATTGTAGGAGATATCCCAGAAACTGTGGAAGTGAGTCCGTCGTGTCTAGGCAATCTGGAGTGACGCTCGCACCCTGTTTTGAGGGGGATTTAAGTCGGCCTACGCCATTTGCACGGAAAGAGCAGCGGTAAGTTCGATTTTATTTTTTTTCCATTTTTTTTATTATTATTTGGGTACTCTTCAAGATAATATTTGCCTCCCAAATTGTAATTATTTTTCGTGGGAAATGTACTTTTTTTGACAAAGGACGTGGGGAATTGTTGGCGTTTTTATATTTTTCTTTTAACCACGTGTTGGATAAAAACTATATATTGTTTTTCTCCTTTGTCTACAGCCCTGTCAATTCCAGCGACGGGACAGTTGGGCTGGACGCTGGTGGGAAGCCGGACGGGCCAGTTATAACCCTGAGAAAGGTACGTTAGGATTATTTCAGTTCATCTGTTTAAATCTACTTTGTTTTATTGAGTCGACATGGGATTATCGATTTAAGTTACTGTGTAGGGGAACTTCGTGCAAAATTGACGAATTCCAGGAAACTGAAACATTTCATTTTCCACAGGGTTTCTACGCTCGGGCAAGCATCCCACAACCTTCTACGCTCGGGCAAGAATCAACACTTGAGACCATGTGCTGCCCTAGCGTGATGTGCTAAGCGGCAGTAGGGGAGGCGCGGGCAAGCCGGAACAGCAGGAGTGTGTCAGGAAACCTACAACACTTCCAGGTTTACCAAATAAACACCAATAATTATTAAAATAATCAAGGACCCAGGTAGGAGCAAGCCTTAACTATAATTTTTTTCCTCATATATAAATTTTTAATATAATTTAGACGTAATCTTTTCATATATAAGTTTTCACAGTATAATTTCAACATTTCTTGTAAACGCAAGATAAGGTATGACGTCATAACCCTGGTTTTGCGGTGTATTTACTAAGTTTTCCTTCATTTCATTTATTTAAGACAATTTCTATTGTGAAATTTGGATTGTCTTGCTACTTAGGCCCTGACTTGTTCCACTACATTTCATTAATTTTTTTCTATTACATGTTTTTGGTAATACTCCAGTTTTACACTTTCAAAATATACAAGATGAACTAAATTTCTTTGTTATTTGTACAATCCAGTGAACCAACTTTGCGGAGACAAAAGAGAGATGAGATTATATTTTTTTTTTGCGGTTTCGTTACACATTTTTACCTCATGGGGTGGATCTCTGACTGGGTTGCTGTCTGTCTCATTCTACCCAGCGTAGAATGATGACAGCAGATATTGGGTCTGGGTCTCCCCTATGATGGAACGATTTTGGAAGTATATGTGTATTTTTTTTACAATCATTTATGTAACCGAGTCTCACACTACTGACTCAGATGTAGGTACACTATGACCTGTTAAAGGAGTCCATCTACCTGTAAAGTATTTCTGTTTTGTCATCTGAATTCGATCTAATAGAATTTTATTCTGTTTATTTTTTTTTGGCTTTTTAATTACACAAATATTCTGGAAGCCTCGGAAGTATAGAATTTCATTGTTTGGCTACAACGTTTGGGTTGAACTGTATTTTATTTAAGATCTTCTTTGTAAAACATTGGTATTAAATAATGTGGCGCACTTAAAATTTTCTTATTTCTGAACCCCCCCCCCTTCTCCACTGTATAAAAGTTACCGGGCATATCAATGTTTTACCTAGCTGAAAAATACAGTTCTGCTTCCAGATATTTGTTTAATTATTCAATGGGTTTGTTGTGTCACAAAATGGCGGCAACGTCTTCAAGCTGCCACAAATGTCACACAACACATTTTAATAGGCCACAAATTGGCACCCAAATCATTTTTTAACTTTTTTTAAGGCCACAAATTGGCGCCCTACGTGTGTTTTGGCTAGTTTTTTAACATCTGATGTAATTTTTTTTTATTTTATTTTTTTAAATTTGGAAAAAGGAAAAAAAGTTTTTTGAATTTTTTTTTGAATTTTTTTTGTTTTTTCTGTGTTACAGCCAAAGCCAGGTTAAAAGCTTTCAGTGGCTGTCGGTGTTTTTTGATACTCAATCAATTTTTTTTTAATGAAAAACAAGATCATTGGTTTTGGAAATAACACTTTTTAAATATTTTTTTTGGTAATTTAAGCGTTGATTTGAAATTCATTGTCGCTCTGTTGATCCTCATAGTTTTTTATTAACTTATCTTCCCAAGTTTTTCTTGGAAAATAAAATATTCATTTTTGTTTGTTAAGGAGGAGTAAGTGGATAGGAAGCATGGGAGTTTTTATTGAATGGACTCCAATTCATGTTCTTAATTCTTTAAAGTTTTTTTGTAGGAAAAACATGTTTTAATTTTTTTTTAAAGAAAAATAAATACAACAATGTAAATTTACTTCAATTTTATTTAATTTATAGGTGGATGGATTTCCAGACATGTTCTTTTTATGTTTTAAATATATGACATAGGTAGTGTTTTTTCTAACAATTTTTTTTTGCAGGTTCATTTATTTATATGTTATTATTTCCTGCTTGTGATAAGATAGAAATTGTTTCACCGATTATTTTTTAGTGCACTCAATTTATTTAGGTCAACAAGTTAATTTTTTTTGGCGATTTTAATTTTTTGTGGGATATCACCACTTGGTATTTGGAATATTTTTACAGGGTTTCACACAAATTTTTCTTGGTCGAGTTGTTTTAAAGTAAATATAGCTTAACAGATGGTAGCTTTGTTTAGTTGAAAGTATTAATTAGTAATGAAAGAAAAGGAAAATGAGTTTATTTTGCTTTGTCATTTTCTTTTCTTGTTTTTTTTGGTGGTAACTGTTGGATGACAATTAAGATCTTACGTCACTCAGTTACATCGGGTCAGAGGAGGGTACTACTACTAGTGTCGGCTCGGGAAGTTAGGAAACACAAGGCTAAAACCCTAGAGCGACATATTGGCTGAAGATCAACGCCAGAGGTCCAGTTAACATTTTTTTTTGAGGTATTTTTTTTTTGGAGCAGTTTTTTTTAGGTCTTTGGTTGCCAGTTTAGTTGTCTAGTTGTGTTTTTGTGACTGGTCAATTTTTTTGGTAGAAAATACAGCGTTGGGCTTTGGAGTGCATTTTTTTTAAAAAATGACCTACGGGTATTTCTACCAATTAAAGTTTTCTGGTTCACAATTATTTTTTTTTTTCTGTATTTTTTTCTGCGTTCAGGTCATAGCTTGGTCATGGCCATTGGAGAGCAAACATTTATGTTTGAGCCTTGAGAAGTTTTGCCGGCTCGGATTGAATACAGGGAAAATGAATTTGAAGCCCAACTAGATATAATACCACAAAAGAAATGTTTAACTGAGACAGATATAGATATAAGTTTTTTGATTTTTTTTAGTTCATTTGTAGAGTTCATTTGTAAAGTTCAGTAATTTTTTTAAGTAATGTCATTGTGAGGCCGTGAAATTGGTCAGTGAATTTAAGAGAGACTTTCAACTAAATATAAATGCTAGTCGGTGGTAATTGGTAAAAATATTTCAAAATTTTACTTTTTTTTTAAATAATTTAATCTTTCTTAAAAAGATTATTTTTTTTTCTGTAAGCATAACTTCTCGAATTCTTGTTTTGGTCAAAACGGTTTGTATAGGGGTCGTAGTTTTAAAGGGTGACCAGACAGGTTATATTTTTTTAGGGGACCAAACGGGAACTTCTTGAGTTACAAAAAGGTGAACTTTTTTTGTCTTAGTTGATCAGGCAGGAATAAATAAATCTTCTACTTCCAAATCATAATTTTAAATAACAAGATTTATTGGTTAAGTGTTTGGGTCTTATAGAAAAAAAAAAACGTTTTGTTTTTGGAGGATACTGGTATGAGATGAAATTATTTTAATTTCATGCCAAATGTTGTTTGACGGCAGATATGCTAGTCTTCAGTTTTTTTGTTAGTTTGCAGTTCAGGACAGTGGCGTGTACTTGAGGGGGCCTTACATCTGCGCCCATTGTAAAGCAACTTCCAACATACTTGCTTAGTTTTCACTTAATCTTCGTTTTGTTGCTTCTAAAATTAAAGCGTTATGTTGGATAACGATGGATGGTGTTAGACTAAGAAAGTACCTAGGTATTTAGGGATGAAAACTTGGAAGTTGTGGACAATCGGGAAATAATTTTTTTTTATTTAATTTTTTTTTTAATTTTAAAATAGTTTCATACTGGTGACCTCAAATAATGAAGCAAATTTTGTGGAATAAATGGGAAAGTGTTCAGGTTAAACAATAAATTTAAGATGAAAGATTTCAACCTAAGAATAAATTTAAAAACAATAGGTTTTCTTTGATGCGACTAAACATTGATGAGGGCATCTATTTTTTTTTTAAATCTGATAGTTGTACAGGGTGTAAAGGAGCTGGCTACATTTTATATTGCGATAATTAGGTTGTTTTCCTCCCGCGAGCTGGGTGGAAATGGAAGAAATGTTTGGTTCGGAGTGTAGAAATCGAGGAACGAGGACTTCCTGCTAATCTTTTTAGGATTTCGCAACTTCGGTTTTCGCTAAATTAAAATACATCCAAATTTGGCCTACAGGCTGAATCTCACATCTTCCAGGACCTTGCAGATTTGCGGAGAAAGACAATTTTTGTGATCTGTTTAGTTATGATAGGAATTAATATAATATAATAGTAACATGCATATGAGGGACTAGATATATTTAGGTTGGAAAGTATTAAGAACACAGATCTGAACAATTTTCCATAATAGTGTCCTATTTTCACAGGGTGCTTCAAAATATCTTCACCCTTTCTTTGAAATAAGATATTGTTTCGCCTGTGGGTGTTTAACCGTTTGAAAAATATATAGGGTACAGATGGGATTGGAATGGAAATCACAAGTTTTTGGGTTTTATTGACATTATACTTAGGGAATAGGGGAAATGTCTAATAAAAAGTTTTTTGGTTTTAGGCCGAGTTTCGTTGAGATAACAAAAGTTTAATTGGGGCCGGGAGTTTTATTATGCTCTTTTAACATTAATGTAATAGTTTTTGGTTCTTGATTTTGTTCTCTGGTTTTTACGCAGGATGATTCCCAACTGTTTCATTTCAAAATATCATTTGTTGGTGATAGGGTCTCATTAGCCCTTGGACATTTGGTAATTTTGCTTTGACTAATAGTTGCGGAAAGGGCCCAACTTAATTTTATATCTCGTGAACACCAGGAATAAGGATCTGAGAATGCATTAAGCAGTAAAAATTTTTTTTCATTAGATGTTGTGTGTAAAGACACTTAAGTAGGCAGATTTAGTTTTACAACGTTATAGGTGAACCTTGGAATTGTTTTCATATTTGGTTTTTCGAAAGGGCACACGGGATAATTCTTTACGGGGTTGAGTGCAAAGTTTAAGACTTAGGTTCACATTAATATAGGGGTACAGTAAATGAGTACTCACGTTGGTTGTTTCCTTTAGTAATAATTTTAAACAAATATACTAACATCGTTTGTTTTTTTGTAACATAAACATTTTTTTAAAACTTTTCCTAAACTGATTGGTTTTTTTTTCAATCACGATTTTTATACCTTATGATTCTTAAGTAAATTTAATTTTCAACATTTTTTTTTTATAGTAAATAAATTTTTCTAGCTCATTGACTTTTCACATTGCCACAGTTTTGGGAGAGGAAAGGGAATTGACAACTGTTTTTTAAAGGAAAAGAACAAAAACTGTTGCATGACAACTCGAATAAGATTTTTCTGGTGCTGGTTTTATTAAATTTTTTTTAAGGTTCACTAATGGGAGCTGCAACCCCACTTAAACATTTTTAATTTTTTTTTGAAAATATTTTTTTTTAAATATTTTTTTTTAATATTTTTTTTTAAAAGGGAGACTTGATTTTCTTGTTGGTCATTTTTTTTCCTTGATGCATAGTAGTACCTTGCACCTACAATGGTTTGACCAGTTTATTTAAATATTTTTTTTTGCTGAATTAAAATATAATTTTATTTCGAACCCTCACGTTTTAACAACCTATCATCATTTGTTTTAAATTTTTTTTCTCCTCCCTACTCCAAACCACCTATCAGAGTGGAGTAATTTTTGAAAATTTTAGTGAGTCACTAATTAATTTTTTTTGACTATTGGACTACTGTGGTCGACACCAAAATTTTTTTTTAATTTTTTTTTTGACACTTTTCGGTACGATCCTAGGGTCTTTTTGACCATGACCATGGGTGATGCATCAATTTAGTTAAAATTTTGGGAATTTCATTTTAACGATTATTAGAGAGTTGCAGTCCTACCAAGACGTTATTTGTGTAATTTTTTTTTACCATCGGAAATTTTTTTTTAAAAATTTTCTTTTAATTCTTTTTAATTACACACAACGTCCTTACTAGTCTAATTCGACGCAATTTCAGCGAGCGGTTTTTTTTGAATTGAGCATAATTTAAGATTTCTATAACATGAACATCTGTTCCGATGTTTATTGCGTTCACTTATATATTAAGGGATGATGTGACCTTAAGCAATGCATGTTTCGTGTAAACTCAGAGTAGGTAAGCAGGTTAAAGTGGGTTTTGATTCTTTCTTTTTAGAAAAATCATTGTATACGGCGATTTGGGTTTTTTTGAGGAGTTTATTAGTGGAGCCGTTCTGCAATAGCAGGAGTATACCCTAGCGTTAACTGTGTACAACAGCTTTGGGATTTTTGTTATAGGTAGTCTGTTGTACGTTCCATTTAGGGATAAATTTACCTACTCGGTTGCTGAGGTAAACAAACATCACTTAACTTTAATTTTAATCCAGTTCAGCTAGGATAAGCGCAATCATTTTTTTTGGTTTTACTCACGCAGGAGTGAAACATAAACACTGCCAAAACTCTTGTCTCTCTTTTATTTTTTTAAACTTTTTTTATGGCTACTTGTTAATTCTAATTTAGGATTTAAGTGGTTATTTCTCTCTGCAAGGTTGGACGTCATAGTTGGTTGTACAAATACTTAACATAAATTATGATTACATTTTTAAATGCAAATAAATTTTATTTTCTTACTGCTCCGGTGTTCTTCGATTTTGTTCGCGTCTGCCCGTATTTAAGTTTTATATTTTCTACATTTGTGAGAAAATTTACAGTGATTTTCACTAGTGAGTTTAAAGTGAACTTTGTGTTTGTTATTGCGTGGTTTAGTTTTATAATTGGGAGGTATAATTAAGAGTTTTAAAGTTTAAAGTTTTAATATAAAAGGCACCATGGCTGTTTCTGTGAGTCGATTGTCTGACATAAGGTACTTAGTCAAGGACGAATTAATCTATGAGTTAACATGGAGAGGCATAGCTATTGGATCGGTGGAAGAAATGAAGCAACAGCTCATGCTGATTAAGCAAAGAGAAAAGACGGATGCAAGTATGAGATACCCTCCGTATCCCTTTACGTTTGGCCAGGATGCTTTTAGCTGCATGAAGAAGCTTGATAGTCTAGTACCGCTGGTAGAGAAGTTCTCTGGTACGAGCAAAGGGGGAGAGTTTAGAAAAATCGCTGTAAGGTTGGAACATGTGTTAGCCAGGATAAATAACATGAATCCGTCTAACTTTGAAGAAAGTCAAACCAAAGGCATACTGGTTGCGGAAACTTTGAGTTTGATTGGGAGATTGCAGAGCCAAGCAACAGATTTATTAAGAGTTGGCGTGACCTCAGATGATGATGAAGCATCTGAAACCCAATCAACGAGTCGAAGCTCAGATCACTCGACAAGTGTTGGCAACACTCCTAACCAGTCTCATTTCCCGCAACCACAGCACTCGAGCACACAAAGAACAGCTCAACAGCCCACAAACCAACCGTCGGTCATTGCTCCATTGCAAATGCAAGTGCTTACAAACCCGACTCAAACACCAGTACAAGCACCACTCCCTATGCCGATTGAGAATTACGGTACAACAGCTTTTCAGTATCAACAACCGTCTACCGTTCCTTTGAGTTTAGCTGCCCTCCAAAGTAGCATTGCACCAATTGCTCAGTCACGACCATTTTCATGTTCGTCGCCAGTACCAATGTCAAGTGATCCTGGTACTTCATATCATGTTGTACCTGTACCTCCGCATAAGTGGAACTTAAAATTTACAGGTGAGAGGGGTACAATCTCCGTCACCGCATTTTTCGAGAGAGTGGACGAGTTGAGTCAGGCTAGAGGAGTCAGCAAAAAGGTGCTACTGAACTCAGGCATTGATCTTTTTGAAAAGTCAGCCTATACTTTTTATAAAGATGTTCGAAGAGAAGTCCATACATGGGAACAGCTGGAACAGAGGTTCATGGCAGAATATCTTCCTTCTTCATATGGCGAGAAGCTATTGAAGGAGATTCAAAAACGTAAACAAGGCCCTGGAGAGTCTATAGGGACCTATATTGCTGTCATGAACACATATTTCCAAAGACTTGGCTGTCCTGTTTCCGAAGAGGCGAAATTAGCTATCGTCTTCAGAAATATCGCGGACATCTATAAAAATGGGTTAATTGCTACTGAGGTCAATAGCCTATCACATTTAAAGGATCTGTGTCGTAGAATAGACCAGAGATATGGTTTAGAAGAGGAGAATTTTACACCTAGGAAAAACCAATCTATTGAACCTGACTTAGCCTACGTTGACGTAGAGAGCGATAATGACGATTTTCCAACAGGGATCGATACAATTCAAATATCAGGTGCCGGGACATCGAACCAACAGAATTTGAATCATCCTGCTGATAGATTCGACAGAATTAGGCAGCAGCCAGCAAGCGGTTTCTCTGCTAGGGCTGATAGAGAGAGACAACAGCCACCTAGTGGACAGTCTAGCGTAAGTGACAGGGATGTACAACCACCACAGGGTGTTGGACCTGGTAGGGCGAATAGGGACGTTGTTTGTTACAGATGCAACCAAACAGGGCACATGGCAATCGGGTGCGCATTACCTAGAGGCAAACAGTGCTATTCGTGTGGACAGGCAGGGGTTACAGTAAGAGAATGTCGTAATTGTAATCGTCAGGGAAACGGACCCAGGCGCTCGTAGGTGGTCGACCTTCGAGTCAGCCTGAACAAGCATCGACCGATAGGCTAACGTACGTCTTAGATTATGTGATAAGTCATGCTCGTAAAGATGAGAGGCCTTATTTAGAAGTGGATGTGCTCGGAAATAAGTTATTAGGTTTGTTGGATTCCGGGGCTTCACGTACCTTTTTAGGGAATCATGGTTGGTCGATCATCGAGAGGTTTGGTTTTTCACTTGATACGACAAAGAAGACGAGTTGTATTGTGGCAAATGGTCAAAGCACGAGTAGTATTGGGACAGTGCAGCTGCCTATGCGAGTTCAAGATAAATTTAGGTTAATAGAGGTCGTCGTCGTTCCTGAGTTGCCGCACACTCTGATTTTGGGATTAGATTTTTGGATTTCGATGGGGATAGTACCGAACTTAAGTACTAATGAGTGGCACTTTGCCGATAATAAAGATGTGATTTGTTCTTTAGAAACACCAGACCAACAAACTACTCTTTCGCCTTATGAATCAGAACGACTAGAGGAATTGGTCGTTAAATATAAGACTATTATGGGTGACTCACTGGGATGTACCGACAGGGTAGAGCATAAGATTACAACCGATGCAGCACCGATAAGACAACGTTCATATAAGGTCTCACCGGTCATTCAGAAACTTATTGATGACGAAATCGACGAAATGCTGAAAATGGATGTGATAGAACGTAGTAGTAGTTCATGGGCTTCACCAGTGGTAATGGTACAAAAGAAAAACACAAAGAAATATCGTTTCTGTGTAGACTACCGCAAATTGAACTCAGTGACGGCGCGTGATAGTTATCCTTTACCACTCGTATCCGAGACTCTTGACAAATTGAAAGATGCTAAGTACTTGTCAACTTTAGATATTAAGAGTGCTTATTGGCAAGTACCAATGGAAGAATCATCGAAGCCACTAACAGCATTCATCTGTCGACGAGGTCTCTTCCAATTTAAGCGGCTACCATTTGGTCTTCATAATGCACCTGCAACTTGGCAGAGACTCATAGATAGCATCATAGGAAACGATTTAGACCCCTACGTGTACGTATATCTCGATGACCTCGTAATTGTCACACAGAGCTTTTCTGAACATCTTAGAATTCTTGAGGAAGTCCTACGAAGATTGCAGAATGCAAAGATAACGGTAAGTTGGGAGAAATGCCAACTGTGTAGGCCAGAAATGACGTATTTAGGATTCGTAGTGGACCGTCGAGGCATCCGAGTTGACCCTAATAAAATTAGAGCCATGTTAGAGCTCCAGAGGCCAAGAACTGTCAGAGAAGTTCGTAGAGTTGTAGGTACAATATCCTGGTATAGACGTTTCATAGAGAATTTTTCAGCGATAATAGCTCCAATTACAGCTCTAACTAAGAAAAATCAAAAGTTCGATTGGACTCCAGACTGCGAAAGAGCATTTATTAAGATTAAGGAACTTTTAGTGACTGCACCGATTCTTACATGTCCAGATTATACCAAGGAATTTGTCATTCAAACAGACGCCTCAGGATATGGAATAGGAGCATGTTTAACGCAGCCTTATCCTGAAGGAGACAAAGTCATATGCTATTTGAGTCGATCTTTGACTAAGCAAGAACGTGTTTACACGACCACCGAGCGAGAATGTTTGGCATTGGTTTGGGCGATAGAGAAGCTCCGGCCATATATTGAGGGGATCTCATTTAAGGTCATTACAGATCATTTTAGCTTAAAATGGCTTCATAGCTTGAAAGAGCCCAGTGGAAGACTTGCTCGTTGGTCTGTAAAACTGCAGCAATATGATTTTGAAGTAATCCATCGGAAAGGGAAAGATTTAGTTGTCCCGGACATGTTGTCTCGTGCAGTACCTATGATTGATACAATTTCGCAGCCCAGAGACGTTTCAACAGCAATTAAAGATCGATGGTACCAAAAGATGGTAAAGAGGGTCGTAGAATCACCATTAAAATTTATGAATTGGAGATACACTGATAATAAGTTGTATAAATATGTCAAACAAGAATACCCTCAACTTTCACCATCTAATGAATATTGGAAAGAGGTAGTCCCCAAAGATCATAGGCGTAGAATTATTGGAGAAGCTCACGATCCTCCTACCGCAGGACATATGGGTGTGTATAAAACCTTCCACAGACTGGCAGAAAAATATTATTGGCCAAAAATGCGCCAGGACGTGGCAACTTTTGTAAAGAAATGCTTTGTCTGTGCAGCTCATAAAGGTGATACACAAGGTAATTGCTGGATTCTCGTCGTTACGGACTATTTGAGTAAGTTTTCCTTAGTTTTTCCAATGCGAACAGCCCCTACTCAAGCTGTTGTTAAGCATCTTGAGGAGCAAGTATTTATGGTCTTCGGAGTACCCCGTTTGATTCTTTGTGATAATGGCCCTCAGTACAAAAGTAACGAGTTTAAGCGTTTTGCTGAGAGTTATCAGGTGAAAATTCAGTATAATCCGTATTATCACCCCAGAGCAAATCCAACAGAGAGGACGAATCGTACGTTAAAAACCATGTTATGTTGTTATGTGAAAGACAACCACAGGAAGTGGGACGAACAGATACATAAACTTGCCTGCGCGATTCGTACTGCAACCCATGAGACAACCAGGATGTCTCCTTTCTTTGTTAATTTTGGTAGGAATATGTGTTTATCAGGTAAAGATTACTCCAACCCAGTTTTGTTATCTGAAGAGAATGGTGTACAAACTGCAGCTGAAAGTAAGAACGAAGGTTTCCGGAAGCTCTATGCTGATGTTAAGAGAAGGTTAGAGGTGGCTGGAGAGAAAAACGTAGTTCAGTATAATTTGCGTACAAGGGTACCCAACTTTGCTGTGGGTCAGCGTGTTTGGAAGAAAAATTATGTTTTGTCAGATGCTGCGAAGTTTTTCTCGAAGAAGTTAGCACCGAAATTCGTTGGTCCTTATGTGATTAGGAATAAAATTTCTCCATGGATATTTGAGCTTCAGGAACCATCGGGTAAAGTACTGCCAGGGAGTTGGCATGCCAAAGACCTTAAGTCGGCAGCGGACCTCTCCGATTAACCTTTTAGGTTAATCGTCTTGAAGTTGGGGGGGGATTATGTAACGTGTCATTTTTACGTTTAAGACAACGTTACATATTTGTTTATTTAGGTAAATAATCAGGGCTCTTTGATTCGTCTTTCTGTACACAAGTAAGGGTATTTTATAGAGCTAGGTTTGGAGGTTATATAGGGTCTAGGAAGTTACCTTAACAGGAGGCATTCCATCGAATTACTGTGGACACTACGCACATCGCATTATCTGGACATCGTAATTGGAATTTAAGATCACAGGCTTCGGGAAAAATCACATAAAAATTTTGATTGTTTTGTTTTTATCTGTGGAATTTTGTGATTCACTTGACGTTCATAAAGTTAAACAGCTGTTATGCTGGGGAATGGCGGCGTTGCCGCGTCACAAATGGTTTCAGTAACAGGAAGGAAACATTTAGATGAACATTTCATTCCCTTACGTTTATTCTCGAGGATATTGGGACAATCCGAACCCCATATTCTTCACGGATTAGCTAGTTCTGATAGCACGAAAACATATTTAGGTTCACGGTTTGACCAGTAACAACCGAGGCTCCGCCACTTTGATATCTTTATTAATTTGATAGGGAAAGGATAAAATAAATACGAGTTATGCACTGTTGTAAATGGGAGATAAACGAGGGATAAAAACCAAGACTAAAAGAATAAACGAAATCGTGTGAGTTAACATCTGAACACTCTTGTGCCTTTAAGCAATAGTTCAGTGTGTATTTTTGGGTTCAGGTTCAGAAACAACTTTATTACTGTAGAAATGTTTTACAAAAATGGCGTTAAACCATATGAATATTAGAGAAAACATTTATAAAGAGCGAAGGAAACTTTTGACGAAGACTGTAACTGGAGTGCAACTAAATTCTGCGCTCAGTATAGCTTTACTCATATGGGAATTGGTTGAGTGTTCGAATATTAATAATGTGTATGGAGGGTGTCTCGACGTCCTTGTTATAAAAATTTCAACCGTGGAAATAGATCCGACAACACCTCAAGGTTTGTTTTACGTACTTCCTATCCCTTGGTCGGTGCTGCCCCCTATATACCTGTATAGGACTATCGCTGTATTGGTTACTTTGAAAACCCCGGGTTTTTCTTCCAGGCTTGCCACTGAATGTAGAGATTTATTTTTGGCGGAAAAGTTTTTTATAAATAGGTTTGCATCCTTTATTTGAATTTCACCGGGAAGATTAGGTTGGTACTATTGCGTTTTACCGTCCCCACTCCCCACCAAATTTACAAAACGGTTTCCGGCCACTGCATTATTCTGGTATTCTCGACTAAGTGCTTTGTCTCTCTTTGCTAACAAATTTGGTTGGGTCGACAACAGTTTCTGGGATCGCCTTTGGTTTTGGTGATTGGCACTACAGCGATTGTAGGAGATATCCCAGAAACTGTGGAAGTGAGTCCGTCGTGTCTAGGCAATCTGGAGTGACGCTCGCACCCTGTTTTGAGGGGGATTTAAGTCGGCCTACGCCATTTGCACGGAAAGAGCAGCGGTAAGTTCGATTTTATTTTTTTTCCATTTTTTTTATTATTATTTGGGTACTCTTCAAGATAATATTTGCCTCCCAAATTGTAATTATTTTTCGTGGGAAATGTACTTTTTTTGACAAAGGACGTGGGGAATTGTTGGCGTTTTTATATTTTTCTTTTAACCACGTGTTGGATAAAAACTATATATTGTTTTTCTCCTTTGTCTACAGCCCTGTCAATTCCAGCGACGGGACAGTTGGGCTGGACGCTGGTGGGAAGCCGGACGGGCCAGTTATAACCCTGAGAAAGGTACGTTAGGATTATTTCAGTTCATCTGTTTAAATCTACTTTGTTTTATTGAGTCGACATGGGATTATCGATTTAAGTTACTGTGTAGGGGAACTTCGTGCAAAATTGACGAATTCCAGGAAACTGAAACATTTCATTTTCCACAGGGTTTCTACGCTCGGGCAAGCATCCCACAACCTTCTACGCTCGGGCAAGAATCAACACTTGAGACCATGTGCTGCCCTAGCGTGATGTGCTAAGCGGCAGTAGGGGAGGCGCGGGCAAGCCGGAACAGCAGGAGTGTGTCAGGAAACCTACAACACTTCCAGGTTTACCAAATAAACACCAATAATTATTAAAATAATCAAGGACCCAGGTAGGAGCAAGCCTTAACTATAATTTTTTTCCTCATATATAAATTTTTAATATAATTTAGACGTAATCTTTTCATATATAAGTTTTCACAGTATAATTTCAACATTTCTTGTAAACGCAAGATAAGGTATGACGTCATAACCCTGGTTTTGCGGTGTATTTACTAAGTTTTCCTTCATTTCATTTATTTAAGACAATTTCTATTGTGAAATTTGGATTGTCTTGCTACTTAGGCCCTGACTTGTTCCACTACATTTCATTAATTTTTTTCTATTACATGTTTTTGGTAATACTCCAGTTTTACACTTTCAAAATATACAAGATGAACTAAATTTCTTTGTTATTTGTACAATCCAGTGAACCAACTTTGCGGAGACAAAAGAGAGATGAGATTATATTTTTTTTTTTGCGGTTTCGTTACACATTTTTACCTCATGGGGTGGATCTCTGACTGGGTTGCTGTCTGTCTCATTCTACCCAGCGTAGAATGATGACAGCAGATATTGGGTCTGGGTCTCCCCTATGATGGAACGATTTTGGAAGTATATGTGTATTTTTTTTACAATCATTTATGTAACCGAGTCTCACACTACTGACTCAGATGTAGGTACACTATGACCTGTTAAAGGAGTCCATCTACCTGTAAAGTATTTCTGTTTTGTCATCTGAATTCGATCTAATAGAATTTTATTCTGTTTATTTTTTTTTGGCTTTTTAATTACACAAATATTCTGGAAGCCTCGGAAGTATAGAATTTCATTGTTTGGCTACAACGTTTGGGTTGAACTGTATTTTATTTAAGATCTTCTTTGTAAAACATTGGTATTAAATAATGTGGCGCACTTAAAATTTTCTTATTTCTGAACCCCCCCCCTTCTCCACTGTATAAAAGTTACCGGGCATATCAATGTTTTACCTAGCTGAAAAATACAGTTCTGCTTCCAGATATTTGTTTAATTATTCAATGGGTTTGTTGTGTCACAAAATGGCGGCAACGTCTTCAAGCTGCCACAAATGTCACACAACACATTTTAATAGGCCACAAATTGGCACCCAAATCATTTTTTAACTTTTTTTAAGGCCACACTACGAAGGCTTACATATGTCTGTTTGTTTGCCTAAGTACTAAGTGCATTCATATAGAAATAGCAAGCGATTTGACCGCTGATTGTTTTATTGCTGCGCTTCGCAGATTTGTTGCGCGCCGAAACTACGTATCCGATTTGTATAGTGATAATGCAACTAACTTTTTCTCAGCTAACCGCAAGCTTTTACAGCTTGATTCTACGCGTCCCATTAAATGGCATTTTATCCCGAGTAATAGTCCAAATTTTGGAGGACTTTGGGAGTCAGGAATCAAGTCAGTTAAAAAACACTTGATCCGCTTAATAGGACATCAAATATTAACTTTCGAAGAACTATACACTGTAACTTGTCAAATCGAAGCTATTTTAAACTCGCGTCCTCTCACTGAAATTTCTAGCGATACAAATGATATTTCCGCGCTGACCCCAGGTCACTTTTTATCTCTGGAACCGCTAAGTGCCGTTCCTGACGCAAACTTTATTGATATTAAAATAAATCGTCTCACGCGTTGGCAGCTCCTCCAACGAATCCACCAAGATTTTTGGAGACGCTGGCAACAAGAGTATCTCCATACTCTACAACAAAGGAGTAAGTGGTTGGAACCCACTTCAACTCCTGAAGTTGGACGCTTAGTTATAATTAAAAACGATTTATTACCGCCCCTTCAGTGGCAACTCGGCAGAGTGGTTGAAATTTTTCCCGGTAAGGATGGGATAAATCGAGTAGCCTCTGTCAAAACCAAGGATAGTTTGTTAAAGAGACCAATCTCTAAACTGTGTCCTTTACCTATTGGCCCCTTGGAAAATGCATAGCATTTTCGGCCGCCAGTATGTTTCGGTTTCGCGAAAAACCTTTTTTTTTCTTTTAATCTAATTTTTATTATTTTTTCAGAACATTTTATTTTTATTTTTAAAACTCATATTTTGGGTTACAATTGGGTATAATTGGGTTGTAGTTTTACTCAATAGGTTAAGTTAAATTTAAAACTTACAAACTAGCTATAAACTATCAATTTGGCATAGTTTAATATTTAAATTCCAAACGCATTTAATAATATATTTCTAATTTTAATTCAATCCTCATATTACTACCGCCCTCTGCATATTTTAATTTAAATCGCGTTTTTATTCTTTTTAATAAAATTAGAATTTTAAATTCTTTTTATTAGAAGTGATGCGATTTTCCTATAGAGGGCGAAGAAACACGCCGCAAAAACAGGACAGAACCTAAATGTCGGTCGCCATACACACACGCTCTCGATCGGAATATTTTGAACGATCAACGCTTTTATAAAAAATGGTGAACTCTAAAAACCATTAAATTCCTCTAAAACTCCAAACATTGAAACTCGGGAGTGCTGGACTGCTATAGAAGACTTCTGGCGAATCTGGTGCACCAGTTGAAAGAGATCAAGACATCACCGGTAAGTCCCTCTCCTATAAGATCGCATCATTAATATTTTTCTATTATTTCGCTCTTAAATAGTCATATAGTCACCAATATTATTTTTATGTCTCAATTAAATTTCACTTCAGAAAGGTACGATTTCGCGTGCGTTCATATACCCTTCAAATGAAAGCGGAGGACTTGTATAAATACAGTCCACTAGGTAAACCACAATTTTTTGAGCTATCGGAGTGAGACAACTCGCAATTGTTGAAAACGATACGTCAATTTATTTCGACAAATTATGTACAAAAACACGCACTTAAACTTAGTAATAACTTGCTAATAATTCACTACTATAATCGGTCTATTAACTTCGTGTTAATCTCACGACCACTACAGCAGGTTGTCTGTGACTGACTGCCTGGTGCGCGACCCCGGCCCTATATATAGGATCGTCCATCTCTCTCGAACTTTCCGGCAGCCTTCGACGTCCGGAAAGTTCCCGCACTACCGCGACCGCAAGCCACAGACAACGCAACTAAAACCTAGACTAAGAATACAACCTTAAGATAAATCGACCTAATACTACACTAAACCTAAATAAATTCCAATTATAAAATTTAAATAACTTAAATTTGTAACAATATCCAAAACACAAGCAAAACTCACGAAAAACTAAAAAAAATCTGAATTTTCTACTGTTGACTCACCAGTCACCACAGAACAGAACAAGGTTCGAAATGACAAGTGACGTCCAAACATCAAACCAGCAAACTATAGTCCATTCAGAAATTTCTGTTTTTTTTTTGACAATATTGACAGAAAAACATACACCAAACGTCAATCCACCCCTCAAGGTTGGATCATATTTTACTAAATATAGTATACGGGATCAAAATGGCCGTTCTCCGTTCCGTTCCCCATGACACCAGCTGCGCAGTGGTCGAAGCTTATTCTCCCCACCCTCTCATATCTCTGGGTTATGGGCGTCTATAAATGACAGTAGGCTATACATGTGACGCGTAGGCCATATGAACGGACGTCGAATAGGTCAAGTAAAAGTTACGGAAAATACACCAACCAAACTAAACGCTAGTTTAGGCCTGAGGTTAGGGTCTTCACCGGAGGCACCCGACGCCGACGCCTGCCCAACGACCGGGCTGGTTAGAGTTTTTGTACGTCGAACAAACGAACGTAAGACCGACGTTGGGAAATCAATGGGATATTGCGTTGCAATATTTGACGTCGCGAGATCGTTAAAAAAACGGACGTATATTTAATAACGTCGGTTTTGATATAAATGTCGCTCAACGCATAATCAATCTTGCAACTTAATATTCCACTAAATCCGACGTCGGTGCAGGTCTGATTAGGTTGTAAGTCATATAAATGTTTCTTGGGGTGTTTCATTATTAATAAAAAAATATAGCGGCCCGGAAGTTCCTGAAAAAATTTTTTGCCGGCAGCGAATGTGTTAAAGAAAAATTAGTTATTGTTTTTTGTAATTCGTTATTTGTCGTAGACTTTGTTTCAAAACAATCTTTAAATTAACGTAAAACCATTTTAATTTGCCCAGTATCAAACCAGTCCCAAGTAACATTATTACCACTCAAGGTTTTATTAATTTGGTTCCTAGGTTATTTAGAGGGTGCTGTTATGGGTTTTAGGATCAATTTGGCTACATAAAGGTAACTAATATTGCCAATTTTAGGATCAATTTGGCTACATAAAGGTAATTTATATTGCCAATTACCTAAAGAGGTGTTATACAACCAAAAAGTGATTTATAAAGGGAGTATAATAAAACTGATATTCCTTCTGTTCCTTTTAGATACTTTTGGTTTTATTGATTTCTGATTTATAAAGATGGTCTTATAAAACCCTTTTACCTAAAGTTTTTAAAAAGAAATAAATATAAACTTTGGTCATTTAGTTTTTTTCGTTTTTTTCGTTACTTTAGGTCATCACCAAAGTGTTTTATAATAGAGCTAAAAGGTTACCTTATATCCTTTTGTTTTTATAGTTACCAGTAATTTAAAAGTAAATATGATTGGATAGGCGGCCATATAGAACCTAGTTTCCTTAAGGTTTTTAAGAGTGGTAAATATAAACTTTAGACTTGTGGTTTTTGCCATTACTTTTAGGCATTTGAAAAAGGTTTTATAGGAAGGCTTAAAGGTAATTCTTTTGTATTTATAGTTACCGATAGCTGTATATTAAATATTATTTAAATAGGCGGCCATATAAAACCTTGTTTCCTTCAGGGTTCTAACAGAAGTAAGTAAATACTTTCGTGTTTTATTTTTTTAGGTATTTCTGGTAAAAATAATAGATATACCTAGGTACAGATTGGTACCTACCTATTGCAAGATTGATTATTTAAAGCCCAATAATTATTAATTGTTGAGTTTCCGTCCTCCTGGGTAGGACACCCAGGCCTAGATAAGGCCTGTTTAGACGGCCAATATAAGAGGTCGTTCTCCAACCTGCAGGCACAACGAATATCATTGCACTGGCCCTCTCGATTGTGTCGAAATTGCACGATAAAAAACATTTAAAAGTGTTGAATTATAGGTTTTTTTACAAAACAAATACAAAAAATTTAAGTGAGGTTATGTTGACTATGTTTACTTTGTTCTTTTTTGTTGGTTTCATAAGGGCACTGAAAAATCCTTGTTGCGATACAGTAACAAATAAAACCAAGTTACCACTATAAAACCATAATGGAGTATATAAATTTATTTAAAAAATATTGTAAAGAGAAAATATTTATCTAGTCGTTTTAGCAGTGTTTTTTAACAATAATTTTACTTTAATTTTGATTTATGTAAACCAAACAGACTTTTTTAATGGTGAATAGTGTAAATTATTTTATTTTTATTTTAAATATTTGTTATTTTGTTATCAAAAATACTATTAAAAAGCATTTTTGAGCTGGCGCGCTTGTGAGAGCTTTTCAGATACGATTTTATTAGAAAAATAAATCTGGCAGGCAATTTGATCATCAACAAAACGACAAACTCGGTATATTTTTATATGATAAAATAATTTTGTGACTTAAATTATTTATATAGCCATTGTGATTCTAAAACATCGCCATAGCTTTTATAGGAAAACTTCTTTACTCTAAAGGTATTATGGTATTCAACAGAATTGCCAGGATACCAAATTACCAAATCTAGTTTTATAATAGGATAGAGGACGTTTCTGAGTTGCTTTTAGAACCTGGCATAATAGCTTTAGGCTCTAAAAGGTTCTATACTGGTGGAACCGCTAGAGGGCGAAGCTGGAGTTTATTTCATATGGTTTTTTACTGAGTTTATTACATAGGTTGCCACCACCAATTGGGGAGTCCCATTTAGGAGGTCTAAGGGGTATATAAGGGTAATAGGAACGTGCTAGCGACCAAACATTGAAACTAATGGTTTTAAGGAAAGGCGCTGGAAACCTTTTAGCTTCTGCTATAAATAAAGAAATGTTACTTGGGGTTAAACTAAAAATCGTTCAACTAGCAATTAATTTATATTTATGTTGGAAATTTCCAGGTTCGGATTAATTTTTTTTTAAAATATTAAATATTTTTTTTAACCTGAAAACAAAAAATTAATAAATTTTGAGATAATAATAGCATGAAATCAATCAAAATAATAATAACAAAATCCAGGTTCGCTTTTAATTTTTTTATGATAAATTGCATATTTCAAAAACTAAACAATAATTTAAAAAATGGACAATGTTATTATTTTCTTCTAAAAAAGTTGCCACAAAAAGGTTTTTACAGAATAAAAGTATCTTGCAAAATGTGCGAGATACAAGGGATTATTAAAAATGCAATTTTTTCAAAAACTCCGTCTTGCAAAAATCTAATTACACCGTTTTGAAGGGCTCAAAAAAACAGCACGGTAAAGTGCAATTAGAAAATCGGTATCTTTAATAATAACCGAGTTTTCCATTTAACTTCATCGAAAATGGGACACGCTGTACCTTTAGAACGAAACACTTAACTATCAACACAGTTTTTATGAACGTTTAAATGACTTTTTAAACTACCTTTGTGTTTTGTTTTAAAACTACATTTTTCACATCCAAACAACTCGACTTCACTTATGTCTTTATGCATAAGCATGTGTCTTCGTAAATGATTTTTTTCTTTTGTTTTATGATTGCATTGGTGACATTGAAACCACTTAACTTCACTTGGGTGTTTATGTGTTTGCACATGTTTTTTTAAGCGATCGTTTGTTTTACCTTTATAATCACAAACAGGACATTGAAACCATTGAAATTCATTCGTGTTTTTATGTATCAGCATGTGCCTTTTTAAATAAGAATTTTGTTTACCTTTATAACTGCAATAGATACACAGAAACCACCTAATTTCATCAATGTTTTTATGAATTACAGCATGTTGTTTTAAGGTTTTTCTGGATCTGCCCTTATAATTACAGTCTTTACATGACCACCACTTAATTTCTTCATAGTTTTTGTGAATTGCAGCATGTTGTTTTAAGATTTTTCTGGATTTGCCCTTATAATTACATTCTTTACACGACCACCACTCAATCTCTTCATAGTTTTTATGAATGTTTAGATGAGATTTTAAGTATTCTTTATGTTTCGTGTTATAACTACACTTGTCACATCTAAACAACTCGACTTCGCTTATATCTTTATGTATAAGCATGTGTTTTTGTAAATTACTTTTTTGTTTAGTTTTATGATTGCATTGGTCACATTGAAACCACTTCAATTCGCTTATGTCTTTATGTATAAGCTTGTGTCTTTTTAAAGTAGAACTATCTCTAGCTTTATAATCACAATCAGCACATTGAATTTCATTTGTGTTTTTATGTACAAGCATGTGTCTTTTTAAATCAGAATTTCGTTTACATTTATAATTGCAATGAGTACACTGAAACCACCTAATTTCGTCTTCGTTTTTATGATTTGCAGCATGTTCTTTCAACATTTTTCTGGATGTGCCCTTATAAGTACAGTCTTTACATGACCACCACTCAATCTCTTCATAGTTTTTATGGGTAATCCCATGTTGTTTCAGGTTACATTTATATTTGGTTTTAAAACTACACTTTTCACATTGAAACATCTCCAAGTCTTTTAAATCTTTATGTGTAAGCATGTGTCTGTTTAAATTACTTTTTAGTTTAGCCGTATAACTACAAAGTGCGCAATGAAACCAAGGCATCTCGATCTTATCTTTATGAATAACTGATAAATCAATTATTATCTTCGGTTTCTTTTGGTTTACATTTCAACTCCGTTTGAAAGTTTAATTTGGACTTATTCTTCTGGTAGCTGGAATCTAAACTTGTGGATAATATTTTTTCACATTGTTCTTCACTAGTGGCCGTCACTTGAAAACGTCGTGCGGTCTGTTTCTCAGTTGAGTCCCGTGTTTTGTTTTCAAGGTGAATGATGCACTGAGAAACATTTGAACTGACTGCAGCTTCATACAATCTAGAACGGAAGAAAAGTGCTTTATTAGATTGCTGCAACTGAAAATAAAGCATTTTAATTTTTAACTTCCTAGCCCGCTCACCGATGGCTAAAGAAAATATTGTTTTCGACGATTTTTTTTTCAGATAACGCGGAAAATGTGCTATTTGGCTGTATTTTAAGCTATCTTAGCAATATCGTCGTGACGCCTGTCCGTGTATGTGTGTATGTCTGTCCGTCACACGATAGCTCCTAAACCGATTTTCATGAAATTTTCAGGTAAAATGGTGTACAATAATGTAAAGAGCTGATTAGATTTTGGTCAAAATCCATTAACGCTAATGACAGTTTTTCGACAGTTTAAAAATTTAAAATATGCAAACTTTCGGAACATAGTAAAACACATTTTTCTCAATAAATTATGTTATTAATAAAAACTTCGTGGGAGCTTCTGTTTCTAAGATATTTTCTGTTTTTAATGCTGATATAGCGTGTAGTTTACATGGACTGTGGTAATAGGCTAAGGAAGTATAATACATTTTTACACATAAACCATAAACTTATACAGGGTGTAGGTGTAGGCCAAATTGCAGATTCCTTGGGTAAAAATGTTGAGATTTGGTTAACCTTAGGTCAGTTCAAAAATTGGTTATAACTCAAACAAGTTTTCGTGGCTAATCGGGTAAAAAAATAAGGGTTTTTTGTTTCTCTAGTATTTTTCCGTGGGTAGCTCGAAAGCTTAACCTCACGGGGGTCCAAGGGCGGACCCCGTGAGGTTAAGCTTTCGAGCTACCCACGGAAAAATACTAGGGAAACAAAAAACCCTTATTTTTTTACCCGATTACCCACGAAAACTTGTTTGAATTTTAATTTACGGGTACTAAATTTTACATTTTTTAATATTTGGCTTTAAACTCCGTTGACAGACGCGATGCCGACGTCTTGATAGCGGAACAAACGCGATTGGCCTTGATGTGATCTAGAAAAACAATGTGTGTCGTAGGTCACGTGATGGATTCTTTCTTTCGATAATTTCATCGATCGATGATACAGCAGTTTTACTCGCCTGCTGCTGTTTTACTTTCTTTCGTATTTCGGTAAATGGCGCTTCTTGTTGGGTACATGGTTTTGTTCTCTCACTAGCAATGTAAGGTGAGAGATAAAGCCGTATACTTAATTTAGCAAGGGTGTCACATTAACCAAGCAGTGTTCTGAGGAGTCCCATAAGGACCAAACTGTCAACACTTATTAGGTGTCCATTAGATCTTGGACCCCAGTGAGGTTAAGCTTTCGAGCTACCCACGGAAAAATACTAGAGAAACAAAAAACCCTTATTTTTTTACCCGATTAGCCACGAAAACTAGTTTGAATTTTAATTTACGGTTACTAAATTTTACATTTTTTAATATTTGGCTTTAAACTCCGTTGACAGACGCGATGCCGACGTCTTGATAGCGGAACAAACGCGATTGGCCTTGATCTGATCTAGAAAATGTGTGTCGTAGGTCACGTGATGGATTCTTTCTTTCGATAATTTCATCGATCGATGATACAGCAGTTTTACTCGCCTGCTGCTGTTTTAGTTTCTCTCGTATTTCGGTAAATGGCGCTTCTTGTTGGGTACATGGTTTTGTTCTCTCACTAGCAATGTAAGGTGAGAGATAAAACCGTATACTTAATTTAGCAAGGGTGTCACATTAACCAAGCAGTGTTCTGAGGAGTCCCATAAGGACGAAACTGTCAACACTTATTAGGTGTCCATTAGATCTTGGACCCCAGTGAGGTTAAGCTTTCGAGCTACCCACGGAAAAATACTAGAGAAACAAAAAACCCTTATTTTTTTACCGCCCATTAACTTTTATGCCGAACGCCTTTCCTAAACCTTTGCTTCAGGAAAAAAGAAAGTGAACATACAGCTAAAAGAGGGACTTAACTTCAATATGTAAATTGTAAATTATGCTAATTTAGACCAGTGAATGGAAGATAGGAAAAGTCAAAATAAAATAAATGAATCCATGACGGATCTGATACCTTCTTAGCTCATTAGCACACTTCAAGTAAACTCCACTCCACAGTTTTTTGTAAATTTATCAGAAATTAAAGCTCCTACGAAGTTTTTGGTTTTAACACGAATTATTGAGAAAAATTTATCCTATTATATTTCGAAAATCGCATCTTAATGTGATGCTCCGTTAAAAAGTTAGAATTTTTTCAATTTTGAAATTGTTAAAATTCGAGGAGTGGGAGAAAAAAAGATTTTGCAAAAAGAGAAAATCTGTCACAGCATAACAATTATTCGGCCAATTATACAGGGTGTAATTTAAATGATGCAACAAATTTTATGAGATGATAGAATAGCTCAAAAGCAGAATTTTCTTCTCCAGTATGATTTTTTCGAAATTTTGCTATAACTTCCTTAAAAATTATAACAATCAATTTAAATTTTATGGAATTATGCACCACAAAATGGGTCATCTGCAAAGTGTGTTTTGTTCGATAAAAATAGGTGGTATAGTTCGAAAGTTACACCAAAAACTATTTTCTTTCTTTTTTGGGTCACCCAGTATATAATATGATTTGTGACCAAAACAGCAGTTAAATATTTAACTACTTATTACTAGATAGACTGGTAGTTAATAGTTTAACTACTTTTGTAAAGAAGTAGGTTAACCACCAAGTAGCTACTATATTCTACTACTATTCTCAAGGAATCTGCCCAGCTCTACTATCATCCATTAACAGGTCAACATTAGGATGGTTTATACCCATAATACAGGGAAAATTGACCAAACACTAAACTTATTCACCAGTATTTACTAAAATCTTAAGACTTAGCCCTTAGACCAAGTCTAAATCTATAAACTTGATCCCGACCGGTTTAAGTGTATTTTTTTAATACTTACAGGTCAAATCACTGTAAAGATTTGGTTCACGCTAAGTGCAATAGCAATAGCAAAGCATTTCTCAGTGAGTCTGATCTCATAAAAATGAACTTTAAAAATAAAGAAAACCCACATAATTTTTTTTACAATGTGTTATTTTTTGAAAATCTGGTGTGTGCAGTCATAGAATGCTCGTTAAAAAAAGTCTCAAATTCTAGTAGCACCCTTGAGGGATGGTTGAAAGTTCCAGAAACTATAGAAATTATCCATGATCTAAAAAAAAAAGTTATACAAAAATTTTGTAAGCTAAATAATACATCAATAACTTAAAACTGAATCTATAAAAACATTACCGTTTTAAAATCGATTTAATCATCGCTAAATAAACCGCTGACAGTGACTTACTCCGTTTTTATTCGGCATCTCCTAGTGACGTTTGGAGGTTTGCTATTTTTAAAACATAAATATTATTTTATACAACGAAAAAGTATTCATAAATAAATTATAGAAATATTACAAACTATTGCATCCAAGTGAAAAAATTTGTGAAATCTTCAACCAAAATCTACACTTTTAGATCTAGAATTTTAGAGCCTAGTAAATACTGGTGTTTATGTCTATAAGTAAACTCGGTTAAAGTAACATTGACAGAAACTTACTCATCCAACATAAGTTCCTCTCGCTTAATTTCTCCTTCAGTCTTTAATTCAAAATCATTGGGTTCCCACTTTACGCTGGACGAAGACAACATTTGGGCATCTGTGTCTTCTAATCTGTAAAATACCAGCATTTTTCTGTGTCAAAAACTTAATCTACTACTACTACTCAGATCAAATATTTGTTATGACGCAAACTTAAATATATAGAGCCTAGTAAATACTGGTGTTTATGTCTATAAATAAACTCGTCGATTGATGTAGATTTTAAACAGGCTTTGGACAGCATAATACATTAAGCCTATCAACGCTTCTATGCAGGATTCCGAAACTGTAGTAATATCAAATAAGTTCTCAGAGCCATTCTATGGAACTTCAGGAGTAACGCAAGGTGATGCGTGATCTGGATTACTGTTTAATCCTTGAAGCTTCTGTTAGTATAATTCAGACAAGTGGATATATTGGCACCAAATCAATGCAGATACCTCGCTACGCGGATGATATTGGTGTTCATATTGACCGAAACTGTACCAGTTTTAGATAGAAAAGCCAAAAAACGAGAACTTAAAAACAAAGGGAGATACGCTCATAATTTTCAGGTACTTGGTTATAGTTTTAAGCAAGTGGAAAAGTTTACATATTAGGGTGCAAACATACATAAAACAAACTCTATTAAAGACAAAATAAACCAGAGAATAATCAACGGACCCAAAGTCTTTTATAAATCAAAAAGAATAAAAAAATAGGTGAAAAAAACCGGACAATTTTTTTTCTTTATAACAACTATACAATCGATTTTAATGGAGCAAACTGCACTTGGCAGAGAATTAATCAGCGTTTAGAATAACTATATCTTTTTGTCCGCCATCTCAAAATCCAAGATGGCCGACGAAATTATAATGTACCGTTCAAAGCTCGTTTATTCTTGTGTTGCGAACATGTTTTTATTATTTTTTTAAATTAGTAAAAAAGCTACATTCTTGCCACGCACAACAAGGTACAAATCAGCAAAATCGGTTCAATGGTTCTAAAAAAAAATATTTTTGTTTCAATCATTGTTTTACATATTATACGATTGCCTTGCCAATCATGTCTGCATTTATTTCCTTAAAAAAGTATTACTACTGAACCGATTTTAATGAAATAAAAAGCATCCTAATGAGAATTGATTGCTTTTTAAAGATCATGATCAAAGTTTATCGCCATCTTTAAATTTAAGATGGCGGTTCATACTTGATTTTTCAAAATGGCGTGTTTGATCTTAGTTTCCGAAAATGCTCTGTTTTTTTTAATTTATAGAAAAGCACTACTTTTCCCCCCACAATGAGTTACAAATTAGTAAAATCGGTGTGGTATATATATATATATATATATATATATATACACCTGTTTCGAACGTCCCACTTGTTACCTTTATATTTCCTAACGTTATTATATATATGTTTTTTTAACAAACAAATTAAATTTTAAAAACTTAAGAGTCAACACCAACCACAAAATGAAAATAAAAAATAAAATTAAATTTTAGTTAAAATTTTTTTCTAAAAAACACCAAAAATTGTGTGATTGATACAGTCAACATCTCAACATCACAGACATACAAATATGAATACAGTACTAGCAAATCACGTATTTACAGAACTGACACTTGTAAATAACATAGTATATATTACTGAACTGAAGTCAGGCCCCACTCTGTAAGAGCTCATCAAGGGAATAAAAGGGGTTTTCACCAAGAAATGATTTAACATTGCTTTTAAATTTTATACTTTTTGTCTGGTGTTATGTGCATGTCTTACTTCTTCTGATAGAAAGCGTTCTTTGTTGTTAAATACAAAGCAGGCACAGTTTAATATATAAATGTTGGTAACAGTCAAAAATTTTTTGTTTTTAAAAGTATCCCTACAGGATTCTTTATACTTTAGGCCAAAAATAATTCAAAATATTCGTTTCTGCATCATAAGTACTTTCTCAACATAACTACTGTATCCCCAAAACCATGATATTGTACTTTAGAACCAAGTACACAAGAGAATAGTAGCATGAGAAAAGTTCGTTTCTACCAAGCTCTTGTCTTAACAGGGCAAAAGAAGACAATGTTTGTCAGACCAGTTCTATTTCTTTCTTAAACGGGAGATTATTATCAAAAAAAGTACAAGTCATTTACAAATATCAAGAACATTAGTGGTCCCAATATTGAACCTTGTTTTCGGTTGGTTGCGAATGACTTGATCCATTCAGCACACTTTCTTCTAAGACCCAGCTTACCCATCTTAGTTGTTAGAAAATCGATATTGACAGTATTGAAGGCCGATGTCAGATCAATAAAAAAACCTGTCACCTTTCTCTTTGTATCCAACAATCCATCAATTTATTGGCAAAGTTCTGTAGTTGCTAATTCTGTTGATTGATATTGATGATATTTTCACATAAACTCTAATTTTTGAAATCTACCCCCACCCTTTTACTTGGCTTGTGCTCGGTGGCTTTTGTTCATTTTTAAATGGGACCATCTCGACCCAAGACCCAGGCTAAGTACCAAGTTTCATTGAAATCGGGCAAGCGGTTTTTGAGTTATGCGCGTTGGTCGTTACATACAGACAGACATACAGACAGACATACAGACAGACAGACAGACATACAGACAGACATACAGACAGACATACAGACAGACATACAGACAGACAGACAGACATACAGACATACAGACAGACATACAGACAGACATACATACAGACAGACATACAGACAGACATACAGACAGACATACAGACAGACATACAGACAGACATACAGACAGACATACAGACAGACATACAGACAGACATACAGACAGACATACATACAGACAGACATACAGACAGACATACAGACAGACATACAGACAGACATACAGACAGACATACAGACAGACATACAGACAGACATACAGACAGACATACAGACAGACATACAGACAGACATACAGACAGACATACAGACAGACATACAGACAGACATACAGACAGACATACAGACAGACATACAGACAGACAGACATACAGACAGACATACAGACAGACATACAGACAGACATACAGACAGACATACAGACAGACATACAGACAGACATACAGACAGACATACAGACAGACATACAGACAGACATACAGACAGACATACAGACAGACATACAGACAGACATACAGACAGACATACAGACAGACAGACATACAGACAGACATACAGACAGACATACAGACAGACATACAGACAGACATACAGACAGACATACAGACAGACATACAGACAGACATACAGACAGACATACAGACAGACATACAGACAGACATACAGACAGACATACAGACAGACATACAGACAGACATACAGACAGACATACAGACAGACATACAGACAGACATACAGACAGACATACAGACAGACATACAGACAGACATACAGACAGACAGACAGACATACAGACAGACATACAGACATACAGACAGACATACAGACAGACATACAGACAGACATACAGACAGACAGACATACAGACAGACATACAGACAGACATACAGACAGACATACAGACAGACATACAGACAGACATACAGACAGACATACAGACAGACATACAGACAGACATACAGACAGACATACAGACATACAGACAGACAGACAGACAGACAGACAGACATACAGACAGACAGACATACAGACAGACATACAGACAAACAGACATACAGACAGACATACAGACAGACATACAGACAGACAGACATACAGACAGACATACAGACAGACATACAGACAGACATACAGACAGACATACAGACAGACATACAGACAGACATACAGACAGACATACAGACAGACAGACATACAGACCGACATACAGACAGACATACAGACAGACATACAGACAGACATACAGACAGACATACAGACAGACATACAGACAGACATACAGACAGACATACAGACAGACATACAGACAGAAATACAGACAGACATACAGACAGACATACAGACAGACATACAGACAGACATACAGACAGACATACAGACAGACATACAGACATACAGACAGACATACAGACATACAGACAGACATACAGACAGACAGACAGACATACAGACAGACATACAGACAGACATACAGACAGACATACAGACAGACATACAGACAGACATACAGACAGACAGACAGACAGACAGACAGACAGACAGACAGACATACAGACAGACATACAGACAGACATACAGACAGACATACAGACAGACAGACATACAGACAGACAGACAGACATACAGACAGACAGACATACAGACAGACATACAGACAGACATACAGACAGACATACAGACAGACATACAGACAGACATACAGACAGACATACAGACAGACATACAGACAGACATACAGACAGACATACAGACAGACATACAGACAGACATACAGACAGACATACAGACAGACATACAGACAGACATACAGACAGACATACAGACAGACATACAGACAGACATACAGACAGACATACAGACAGACATACAGACAGACAGACATACAGACAGACATACAGACAGACATACAGACAGACATACAGACAGACATACAGACAGACAGACATACAGACAGACAGACAGACAGACAGACATACAGACAGACATACAGACAGACATACAGACAGACATACAGACAGACATACAGACAGACATACAGACAGACATACAGACAGACATACAGACAGACATACAGACAGACATACAGACAGACATACAGACAGACAGACATACAGACAGACATACAGACAGACATACAGACAGACATACAGACAGACATACAGACAGACATACAGACAGACATACAGACAGACATACAGACAGACATACAGACAGACATACAGACAGACATACAGACAGACATACAGACATACAGACAGACATACAGATAGACATACAGACAGACATACAGACAGACATACAGACAGACATACAGACAGACATACAGACAGACATACAGACAGACATACAGACAGACATACAGACAGACATACAGACAGACATACAGACAGACATACAGACAGACATACAGACAGACATACAGACAGACATACAGACAGACATACAGACAGACATACAGACAGACATACAGACAGACATACAGACAGACATACAGACAGACATACAGACAGACATACAGACAGACATACAGACAGACATACAGACAGACATACAGACAGACATACAGACAGACATACAGACAGACATACAGACAGACATACAGACAGACATACAGACAGACATACAGACAGACATACAGACAGACATACAGACAGACATACAGACAGACATACAGACAGACATACAGACAGACATACAGACAGACATACAGACAGACATACAGACAGACAGACAGACATACAGACAGACATACAGATAGACATACAGACAGACATACAGACAGACATACAGACAGACATACAGACAGACATACAGACAGACATACAGACAGACATACAGACAGACATACAGACAGACATACAGACAGACATACAGACAGACAGACATACAGACAGAGATATAGACAGACATACAGACAGACATACAGACAGACATACAGACAGACATACAGACAGACATACAGACAGACATACAGACAGACATACAGACAGACATACAGACAGACATACAGACAGACATACAGACAGACATACAGACAGACATACAGACAGACATACAGACAGACATACAGACAGACATACAGACAGACATACAGACAGACATACAAACAGACATACAGACAGACATACAGACAGACATACAGACAGACATACAGACAGACATACAGACAGACATACAGACAGACATACAGACAGACATACAGACAGACATACAGACAGACATACAGACAGACATACAGACAGACATACAGACAGACATACAGACAGACATACAGACAGACATACAGACAGACATACAGACAGACATACAGACAGACATACAGACAGACATACAGACAGACAGACATACAGACAGACATACAGACAGACATACAGACAGACAGACATACAGACAGACATACAGACAGACATACAGACAGACATACAGACAGACATACAGACATACAGACATACAGACATACAGACATACAGACAGACATACAGACAGACATACAGACAGACAGACATACAGACAGACAGACATACAGACATACAGACAGACATACAGACAGACATACAGACAGACATACAGACAGACATACAGACAGACATACAGACAGACATACAGACAGACATACAGACAGACATACAGACAGACATACAGACAGACATACAGACAGACATACAGACAGACATACAGACAGACAGACAGACAGACACCTATACGGACATAAGAGGCGCTGTGGGGACTCCTACTTTTCACATGCGTTGCGCGGACCACTAGATAGAATAGAGATAAATTAAATGTTTAAAAACAAGTGTTTTTTGAGGCGCTCCAGTAAGGTGGAAACCTACTCAAAATTTTCAAAAATGTCAAATAAAGAAAATCTGTCAAACAGGTTTCACATGCGATGTGAGGTCCCTACGTTGTGAGGTCCATAAACGATGTGTGGTCCTTAGTCACGTCGGCGTCGCGGCGCCTCGAAAAGTATGAAAATCGAAATGTCGCGTCGTTGCGCGGTCCGCTACAACAAATGACTGAGATAAGTACGATAGGGATTTATTTCGCAGACGGACCGACATTTTATATATGATGTGTGGATTTTTTGCGACACGAGGCCCTAACAGGGTAAAAATATGGACAGCGCGTCGCTGCGTGGACTGCCTGAATTAATAGCTACTCTACAAAAATAAAAATCAAATTTGAATTTATTGGGTAAAAACTACATTTCTTGGACAGAGGTCTGTTCATGAAATTTACTTTATGCCTAGTACAATATTTATACACGCCCCAGCTGGCGTAAACTTCAATACTCCACTTAGCGTAAATATGGCTAATTAATAATTTGGGCACTGTTCAAACTTGACCCCTTATAGGGCTAAAATTCTGAACTCATTCTTTCATTGCCTTGCCAATTGTGTCTGAATTCATTTCCTTAATTATTACTGAACCTATTAAGATGAAAACAGGCATAATCGTAAAAATCAATATCAACATTTTCCTAGGCATATAATTATCCAGTTCGGTTCAGTTTGCTTTATGCTCGAAATAAAAAGTTATTTTTCGACAACCACCAAACCGATTTCAACGGCACCTGGCTTATTGTGTGGCAGAAATAAAGTTTTTTTTATAAATCCAAAACTATTTCTAAAAAAATTCTGGATCATAAAAATAAAAGGGCCTCTTTAATGGGTCAAGGTTGATTCTGTCCGCTATTTTGGATACTAAGACGGATTAAAAAGAAAGATTTTTATATATACATATGTATATATATATATATAGATATATATATATATATATATATATATATAGATATATATATATCATCATATGACATTTGGTTAGTAGATTTTTACCTTCAAGAAAATCGTAAATGCAGTTCGACATCACTTTACTTACTGCTTCGTAATGTTTAAAAATAAAATTCAAATGCTTGTTGCATTTAAACCGACAGCTCTCTAATATTTACAGGCACTTACTTAACTAAGCTGTTGGTATCTTCCGATATGAATTTCTCATGCTTGATCTCCTCTTTAGTCTTCATTTCAAAGTCATTTGGTTCTGACTTGGCAATGCTTTCAGATGATATAGGGTACACTTTCGCCATACTGAAAAAAAGAGCTCAAATATTTTTGCCTACTTTGGTTAATGTGGAAAAAAGTTCTATTCCAAGTCCAATTAGATTCTTTATCGAAATTAAAAATATCCACAGGGATTTTCAAAACAAAAATCAAAAACTGTGATTTTAAAAAAAAATTAATCTCATCACCATCTTGTAAATAAATTGAATAAAATTTGGTAGTTTTGTATTACCGACTACAATCAATAGAATGACGTTAGCAAATTTTTTGTAGGCCTTTTAATTTTTTTGAAACCATAGCCCACAGTTCCTATAGAGCATAAAAAGCTTTTCAACCATGTATAACAAGCCAAGCTTTGGATCACAGAAAATTTGAATAAAAGAAACTGTTTTTTGCTTGATTGGCTGTAAAGCAACAGCTACGGTTTTTGGACTTATGCAGGGTGTCCCGAAATTAGAGATAAAAGTTCATATAAACTAAAGGCCTAAAATTGCTTTGTTTCTGATATACAGGGTGTTAAAATTAAAAAATAAAAATCGATTTTTTTAAATAGTATGAACAGTTTTAAACGAATTATTTTCAAATGTGGTTCTTGGAGGTCTTTTTGGATGCATAACCCGAATATAAACACTTTTCTACTGTGGCTGTTAGAGGGCACTTCACACTCTACTTCTAATTATTTAAAATGACCATACATTTTTCCTAGTGTAGTGTTTTATTTTTTTGTTAAAAAGATCATTTCTTTGGCATTTCAAAGCAAAAAAAATATTAATACATTGTGCACAACGAATTTCCTGAGCAAATTTTATCCTAAAATTTAACAACTTCTAAAACAGCATTAAAAACCGAAATATATCAAAAACGGCTACCTTTAGTGGATTTTAACAAGAGCACCCATTTAGCTTGAAATTGTTTAGAAAATTACTTTCTTATCAAAAAACGTAAAAAACTACACTTAAAAAAAGTTATGGTAGTTTTAAACCATCAAAAGTGCAGTGTGAAGCGTCCTCTGACAGCCACAGTAAAAAGGCCAATAATTGAATTTCGCATCCCAAAAAAACCAAGGGCACCAATTTTAAAAATAAAATGTTTAAAACCCTTCATAATAATTAAAAAATTCGATTTTTATTTTTTAACTTTAACACACTGGTTGTTTCTCAGAAAGACAGCAATTTTTTTAAAAGTGTCTTTTAACCCCCCCCCCCCCCCCAAGGGCCAATAAGCTGGACAATGCAAATACTATCAGGTAATCATTTAAAAAGGTCAACTTTCTGAACCAATAAAAAAAAATTTGAGTAAACATATCAGAAAACACTTGTTTTAAAAACGACCCATTTCATTTAATTGCAGAGAGACTGGGTATTTCAAAAGGTATTCAGAGGACACTAAGCACAAATCTAGGACCCTGTATGTATATTATATTTTATATATACACACTTTATTAGCTATTTCAATAGCTCTTAAATTATACAATATCAACTGGACACAACAGAAAAAAAAAATCTAAAGTCCCTATGAAACCTGAATAGGCACTTTCTCAAACACATAGTTCTTGCATTTTGTTTTAAAGTTGTTAAATGATTGCACATTTTTAATGACCGGAGGTAAACTATTATAAAGTGTTACACCTTTGCTAAAAACTGTGTCAACCCTATTTTCCAAAGCACTAACATAAAAATCATTATTAAGTCTAGCTCGCATGTTATAGTTATGGACATTTTGTGTAAATATTAACTCTTCACTTAAATAATTAGGCAACATATTATATGCGAACCTTTGATGAATGCTCATCAATGAAATCTTTTCTAACATTTCTTTAACTGGTGTTCTCTTATTACAAATGATTTTAAGGAAATAGAGATGCGACAAACTTAACAAAGTCAAAATCAAAGGAAGGAAATAGTTGTCCTCTTTACGCTAGCATTGTTTAGAGACAGATGCATCTTCCAGACTTTTTCCATTCTCATTCCAATGATTTTTGACAAAATATATACCAGAGGTGTCAAACAAATGTGTTTGTTTATATGTTGCATGATGATTCATGTCACTCACCACTGACAACTTAAATTATTTTGGTGAAACACCAGAAAACATTACCAAAAAATTTGAGTTTCAGTGACTTTGATGGGTTTGTCGCAAGGTTTATACTTTTACACAGGTTGCCTACAGAATTTGACCAGTCATGTGAACTTAACTTGATGACTGTAGCTGTGTCATCAGATTTCCATAAATCAAATGATTTAAGGCAACCCAGTGACAGAGATTTTTCAATCTAATTACAGTTGGCCATTCAGGTTCAATGACCTTTCAAATTCTCTAGGTAACCTGTATAAAAGTAAGACCTTGGATTTCTCTCTTTCTTTTAAATATCTCATACCTACAGGTTTAAAATATGTCATACATACAGGGTCTCTACCCTAGAACTAAGGATTTCTTATTTGTCTAATAAAACAAAAAATTTAATATAAAAAAATCTAGAATACGCACCTTCTTTAACAAAACCTTTATAGCCAGCTTGAGATAATTTAAATTTATCACAATATTTTTATGTCAAGATTTTCCAACAAATTACCTCAAACCCAGAGATATGCTCTCATATCTCTGCTCAAACCCAACGATATATCTCGTTTACTCAAACCACATAAGATCTAGCTTATTTTTCTGCGCTCAAACTCAAAATGGCTATCAAACATAAATGTCATTTGTTCGTGACAGAAAGATGGTTAGTAATTTTCCACAAGAAATGGTTAAGGACAACGCATGGGTCTGTTCACGGACTATAACCTCTGAATATAACCCTGACAACATTAGACAGACCTAGGCACACTCTGAGGTAAATTTGTTTGCTGTAGATTTTGCTTACTTTTGGTAAAAAGCATATAAAAATGGGGGTATTTAGTTTGGGCACAGTGGCGTACCAAAGTAGCTGTGAGTTTGAACTATAAAAAATATTGGCAGAAACATGGATTTTTCTCATAAAATTGCGATTAATTTGAAACTAGGTTTTCTAGTATTTTTCTATTATTAGGTACCTTCTTTGTGTCAGTTTTTTTGTGATTTTCAACAAAACCTTTTAAAATTTGTCAATGTACACAGTACAGCGTGTCCCATTTTCGATGGGATTAAATGGAAAACTCGTTTATTATTAAAGATAATGATTTTCTGATTGCACCTTACTGTGCTCTTTTTCTGAGCCCTTAAAAATGGTGTAATCAGATTTTTGCTGTACCCCTCAGTTTCGCTAATACTAATAGTTTTTAAAAAAATTGCATTTTTAATAATCCCTTATATATGGCTTATTTTGCGAGATTTTAGAAGAAAATAATGACGTCCGTTTTTTAAAATATTGTTTCGTTTTTGAGATATGGTATTTAATATAAAAAATTAAATACGGACCTAGATTTTTTTTATTACTATTTTGATTGGTTTTATGCTATTATTACAAAATAATTAAAATTTAATATTTTCTTGTTTTAAAGTTAAAAAAAATATATTTAATATTTTAAAAAAAATTAGTCTGAACAATGTCAATTCAATTGCTGTGCTATACCCTTAAATAATTACTATAATAATATTTTTGTAATTTTTTAACGTTTTTTACTTTATTTATAAATCTTTTAATTAACGTTTTAAAATAGATAAACTAAAAATCGTTCAACTAGTGTGTCTTGCAATTTTTAATTAATATTTACGTTGGAAATTTCCAGGTCCGGACTAAATTTTAAATATTAAATATCTTTTTTAACCCTAAATCAAAAAATATTTAAGATTTATCATTTTAAGATAATAACAGCATGAAACCAATCCAAATATTAATAAAAAAAAAATCCAGGTCTGTATTTAATTTTTTTATGATAAATACCATATCTCGAAAAGTAAACAATATTTTGAAAAATTGACCACGTCATTATTTTTCCCTAAAAAAGCTAAATATAAATATAAATAAAAAGGTTTTTACAGAATCAAAATATCTTGCAAAATAAGCGAGAAACAAGGAATTAATTACAGTGCAATTTTTTCCAAAAACTACCTGTATTAGCGAAACAACGGGGTATAGCAAAAATCTGATTACACCATTTTTAGAGACTCAAAAAAAGAGCACGGTAAGATGCCATTCGAAAATGGATATCTTTAATAATACCCGAGTTTCCCATTCAATCCCATCAAAAATGGGACACGCTGTACATTTAATATTTTTTTAACGATATTAATTGCTGTGATATTATCTCATACTATTTGTAATTTAAATAGACATTTTTCTATTTTCTATTAACGTTAAGTCTACGGAAAATAACTATTTTGTTTTTGTCTGTACTCCCCCTCTCGTCAAAGCTTGGTGGGCGCCCAAAAAGAGCTTGACATTTGGTAAAATAAAAATAAGTGCAAGGCGAATATTTTGTAATATCTTGAGAACTAAACATCTTATTATGAATACAAACTCACGCCAGCTCTACCAGAACAGCTAAACTAGTAAATAGTGTCATCCCTTATAACTAGGGGTTACATTAATACCCGGCTTGCACCGTCAATATTATTAATTTTTAGCGCCATTTAGTAAGTATGGGCTGAAGCAAAAGGAAGCAGGACAATGTAACTTATGAAATGAAATACAAGGGACAGTTCTTTGTAGCTACCGCAGAAATTCACTGCGAGATAAATAATAGAACACATATTACATAACTTAAAAAGTTATCAAACAAGTTTCATGGCTAATCGGGCAAAAAGGAGTTTTTTGTTTCCCTTATATTTTTCCGTGGGTAGCTTGCACGGGGGTCCAAGATCTAATGGACACCTAATAAGTGTTGACAGTTAACCGTTTCGTCCTTATGGGACTCCACAGAACACTGCTGGTCAAGTGACAAATCTTGCGAAGTTAATCAGACGGTTTTGTCTCTTATTAAATGTAATTAGTGAGCGAACTATAGCAAGAGGTGCCATCTACCGAGATACGAGAGAAACAAAAAACCAAAAGCAGGGAAAAACACTGCTATACAATATCGATCAATGAGAAGATCGAATGCAAATAGAAGAAAACAACTATAGTGCGTGACCTACGACAGCCATGAAACTTGTTTGATTTTTAAATTCACGGGTACGAAATTTCACGTTTGTTAGTATTATTTGGCTTAAAAATTCCGTTGATTGACGCTCACTGTCTTGATGACGGGTAAAAATGCAAAATGCGTTGATCCGGTCTGAAAAGACAAAGAGCTGTCGTAGGTCACGGACTATAGTTGTTTTCTTCTATTTGTATTCGATCTTTTCATTGATCGATATTGTATAGCAGTGTTTTTCCCTGCTTTTGGTTTTTTGTTTCTCTCGTATCTCGGTAGATGGCGCCTCTTGCTATAGTTCGCTCACTAATTACATTTAATTAGAGACAAAACCGTCTGATTAACTTCGCAACATTTGTCACTTGACCAGCAGTGTTCTGAGGAGTCCCATAAGGACGAAACGGTTAACTGTCAACACTTATTAGGTGTCCATTAGATCTTGGACCCCCGTGAGGTTAAGCTTTCAAGCTACCCACGGAAAAATATAAGGGAAACAAAAAACTCCTTTTTGCCCGATTAGCCATGAAACTTGTTTGATTTTTAAATTTACGGGTACGAAATTTCACGTTTGTTTGTTTATTACTTTTTTGGTTCAAAATGACAAATTCTAAAAGTTATAGGCAAAAACAGGAAATAATTTGATCACGGGTATTTGCGTTATAACATGTTCCTTTTCAAAATAATGGTGGCCTCTAGAAGAACATAAAAAGAAAATATTAAAATAAATCTTAAAATGCACTGTATTGAGGAAAAAAACCATTACTGAAATATTTATTATTGCAATAAGCACAATAAAGCCCCCTTGATTGTTAAGTCTCGTAATTACGCCGCGCCGCCAACATCCACTTAACTTCACTTATAACTTTATGTATAAGCATGTGCTCTCTTAAATGACTTTTTCGTTCAGTTTTAAATTTATTTATTTGCAATTGCTTAATTTTCATTTCAGTTTCGTTTATGCACTTTTAAGTTCCACTTATATTTAGTGCTAAAACTAGTCTGTTCGCATCGAGACAGCTCTTACTATTCTTATGCGTTTATGTGTACGTATATGCATTTCCAAATTAGTTTTTTTTTCTAGTTTTATATTAGTAATCTTTGCATTGAAACCATTTAACCTTATGTTCTGTCTTTATGCAACTTTATAATATGCTTTTTCAAGCCAGACTTATATTTAGTTTTGTTCACATCGAAACATCTCAATTTTACTTGTGTCTTTATGTTTTAGCATGTGCCTTGTTAAATAACTTTTGTGGTTAGCTTTATAACTACAATGTGCGCAATGAAACCATTTAATCTCATCTCTACGGATGTCTTCATGTTTTAGCATGTGTCTTGTAAAACTACTTTTTAGTTTAGTTACATATGTGCAATGCTTGCATCGAAACCACTTTATTTCGTTTGCGTCTTTATGGCTATTCATATGAGTTTTTAAGTTGCACTTATATTTGCTCTTGTAACTACACTTATCACATGGAAGCCACTTTACTTCACTCATGTCTTTATGTATTAGCATGTGTATTGGTAAATACCTTTTTACTTTAGTTTTATATTTGCAATGGTTGCATGGAAACCACTTAATCTCATTTTCGTCTTTATGGATGTTCATATGAGTTTTTAAGCAATGCTTATATTTGGTTTTATGACTACACTTATCACATCGAAGCCATTCTACTTCACTCATGTCTTGATGTATTAGCATGTGTCTTGGTAAATAACTTTTTACTTTTGTTTTATATTTGCAAATCGTGCATGGAAACCACTTAATCTCGTTTTCGTCTTTATGGATTTTCAAATGAGTTTTTAAGTCCCACTTATATTTGGTCACATAACTACACTTATCACATCGAAACAGATGTACTTTACTTACGTCTTTATGTACTAGCATGTGTTTTGTTAAATATTCTTTCAGTTTCGTCTTATATGTGCAATGCTTGCATGGAAACAGTTTAATCTCATTTTTGTCTTTATGGATGATCATATGCGTTTTTAAGTACCACTTATGTTTAGTTCGAAAAGTACACTGCTCACATTGAAACTGATTATCTTTAGTGTCCTTGGGTTTATGTTTAAACTTACTTTCAACATTTATATAATTTAAGGTCTGGTTGCTGGAATCTAAAGGATGACCAATAAGGCATTCAGAAATATTTGCTCTAGCTGATTCTTCATGAAGACTAAAAGATAAAAAACCCTTTTAGTATTTCCCGCAAGATAAAATTAAAATAAATAAAATGTAATAAAAATTAAACAAATGCAGAGAAATGACATGGTTTTGCGCAATTAAGATTTTACGCCAAATTAAGCAGCTGCAGACGGCAGTAACTGACTATTTGATCTTCAATGGTAACAGGCAGCATCTAGCTTACTTCCTAGTAGCCTTAAGATAAAAGGCCTAAGAACTTAAATATTATTTAATATTTTCAATTTATTCTATATATATATATATATATATATATATATATATATATATATATATATATATATATATATATATATATATATATATATATATATATATATATACAGGGTATGCCATAACTTAGGGGCCAGGTGATAGAGGAGGTCATGTCTGATAAAAAAAACTTTCTTTGTCGAGATACAGAGCATCAAAGTTGGCGATTTTTAAAACTTTTTTGATAATAACTTTAGTCAGTCATGTATTAGAATATGAGCAATAAATTGAAATAATTTTTTTTTTTTAAATTAGTCAGTCAATTTTTTTTATAAAAACTATTATTTTGGTATAAATATATGAATGCAATGCATATTAAAAGCAATGTTTTTTTATATTTTTTGTTTATAAAAACAAGTCTCTAGCGAGACATAAAATAAGGAATAAAATATTATCTGCCTCGCCAAGTTCGCGCGCCGTAACCATCTTTTCTGGAAACATTTCAGCCGATATTTGACCTACCTAAAACTCTACTTCGGAATGAGCTACGAATCTCAAACTTTGCACAGTCGTAGATCTCCATGGAGTTAACAACCCCTCCACGTTTCATGGAATTCCATAAAGTAGTAAAGTAGTTACGAAATTTCAAAAAACGTCGAAATTGCCACTCACTCACTGATTCACTCACTCATGTATAGATCATCAATATTCTACTGTACTTCCAGACATGCTACAAAGCTGAAATTTGGCAGACTGATAGAAATTATGACCAAACCCCTGGAAAAAATCAAAAAACCCCAAAATTTTAATTTACTCCGCTCCCCTATACATTTAAAGTTATGTAAAAGTAGCATTGCCCACTTCCAGAAATGCTAGAGAGTTGAGCTTTGGCAGACTGATAGGAACTATGATAAAACTATAGGAAAAAATTAAAACACCCCAAATTTCTAATTTACTTCCTTCCCCTATTAATGTAAAGTTATGTAAAAGTAACACTGCCCACTTCCAGAAACGCTAGAGAGCTGAACTTTTTAAGACTGAAAGACAATATGATAAAACTATATGAAAAAATTTAAAAACACCATAATTTACTTCCCTCTCCTATAAATGTAAAGTTATATAAAACTAACATTGCCCACTTCCAGAAATGCTAGAGAGCTGAGCATTGGAATGCTGATAGAAATTATGATAAAACCATGGGAAAAAATTTAAAAAGTCCAATATTTTCATTTACTTTCCTCCCCTATAAATGTAAAGTTATGTAAGTAAGTAAGTAAGTAACATTACCCACTTCCAGAAACGCTAGAGAGCTGAGCATTGGAAGACTGATAGGAACTATGATAAAACTATAGGACAAAATTTAAAAACACGACAATTTTAATTTAGTTCCCTCCCCTATACATGTAAAGTTATGTAAAAGTAACATTGTGCACTTTTAGAAACGCTAGAGAGCTGAGCTTTGGAAGGCTGATAGGAACTACGATAAAACCATGGAAAAAAATTAAAAAATCTCAAAAATTTAAGTAAGGCATTGCAAAAGTTTTGAACAATATTCCGCATATTTTACTACTTTAAAAATTAAGTATTATCCAATTCCTTTAAAAAAGAAGTGAAATCATAACAAAAACATTTCATGTAAAAAAGCCAAGTACGCGAAAATGGCATTCCGTAAAAAGAATTAAGATAGAAGTAAAGCCAAGTTTTCCAACACAAATTTCAAAATGAAAGGTTCTTACTAGTTTGGAAATATTTTTCTAAACTTGGCTATTACGGCTGTAAATGACTCTTAGGCACAGTGCTAAATTGAAGATAAAGAAGTTTGGCTGTAATAGCAAAGTTTAAAAAAACATTTCCAAACTAGTAAGAACCTTTCATTTTGAAATTTGTATTGGAAAACTTGACTTTATTTTTATCTCAATTCTTTTTACGGAATGCCATTTTCGCGTACTTGGCTTTTTTTACATGAAATGTTTTTGTTATGATTGATATTTTTAAAAGTTAGCAAAAGTTATTGTTTTAAAAACATTATTATTTTTTATACATTTTTGGAGGTTATTTTGACAGCCTGTATCTTCTCAGTAGTAGTAGTAGTGGGGGGGTTGACCCGCAGGTCTGACAAGTAGGCCAGAGTAGGCCCTTTTTGCCATGCCCCAAGTCTGTCCCTTAACCCACTCTCTGCACTTCCCTTTGATGGTCGGGTAACTCATTGGGCCTTCCTGTTCTCTTTACAAAGTCCAGTAAGTCTGCCCATTTGAGCATGTGCAGTTCTTCCTCGCTCAGAGTTGGCGCTCCGAGTGCCTGTTGTCTCATCCTTGCGTAGGCCTCGCATTCTGCCTCGAGGTGTCTTGATGTCTCTTCTTCCTGTCCACAGGCTGGACAGGTAGGGTCATTCTCGACTCCTATACGTGTCATGTGCCTCCTCAACCGGTAATGTCCGGTTAGAGTACCTATCAGCAGTCCGAGGTCTTTTCGTGTCCGTCCCAGCATCCATCTAATTCTGGTCGCTTTTGGACGGTCTACGAATTCTCTGGTCTGTCTGCAACCCGTTCCTGTTTCCCAGGAGTTTAATAGCGCGTCCTGGGCCCATTTGTTGAGTCCGCTTTGCACTTTGTCTTTTTGTCACGCCCAAAAGTGGCTCCGGTCCTACATAGGCGGTTCCTGCCCCGAGCCGTGCTGTATCGTCTCAACTTGTAATTATATAAAAAAAATAATACAACATTTTTGAATCACAATTAGCTGAGTATTCAGCTGGCTGTGACAAATTTTCTTTTTTTTTCTAAAACCTTTTTCCCCCACTCCTCTAACTTTAAAAATCCTATCTTAAAAACAGATGTGTGTTGACCCCCCTGTTATATAAACTTTTTTCTTGGAAATAACTTCGTCTATCACCTCCTGCACTATGGCCCCTAAGTTATGGGACATCCTGTTTATATATATTTCGTTGCCTCACCGAACTAAAGGTTCGGGCTTAGTCCATTAACATTTACACTTAAAATATCAGTTTGGTAGTTCTTAAAAATTTTACTTAAAACAACTGGGAAGAAAATAGAAAGATGATATGGATTTAATGTCATTCAAGTCACTAAACGCGATTTATTTTAAAATTTAACAAAAGATAGAAAGAACCTATGCTGCCGTCCAACGAGAAATGGTTGTAACTGCAAAAAACGAAAATTGAGTTATTAGCATATTGATCAAACTATGTCCTCAAAAGTCAAGAATCATAAAAACTTTAAACTCATTTTTCTGTTTTACCTATAACGCAGTTACGGCCATTTCGCGGAGGATCGCAATATGTGCAACTAAAAAACCTAAAATGGCAATAACTTAAAATCACTATATTGACTTACTGCTTTTTACTACAAGCAATTAAAGAATCAGGTTGCTATCGACCAGACGAATTTTTCTAAAATATTTTAGTGGTATCTGACAAGCAATTGAATGGCTTATAAACAGGTTAGAATTATTTTTGTAACACCCTGTATACCTATAGCTAATAATGTATTAAATTAAAATTAACTTACTGAGATGAGCTATCATCCAATATAACTTCGTACTTGATCTCCTGTTCAGATTTAAGTTCAAAGTCATATGTTTCTGACTTTATGCTGCTGGATGAAAAAGACAGGGGATCTGGGACTGCAGGTCTAAAAAATTTTAACATTTGATTCAATTCTAACAGAACGTGATTTTGAATAATAATTGTTTTTACCATTTATACATCTACATATTGTAGATATAAGTACAAATAAAAATTATTTTACCCTAGTGACTGGTTTTTAGGCAATATTTCAGGATCCCTGCATTTTAATAACATTTATCAGCTTTTTCAGTCTTGAAACACTTACTGTAAATTTAATTTAAAACCGATTTCGGCGTCAACGCACGTCTTGTGCTAGTATTCTCACTGCGCACACCTGTCCTGAACATGAAAAAAGTCGACCAAAAGTGTCACACAAATCTGATCATATCATGGGATTCTAGACCATTTCCTCGTTCTAAAACTACCAAAAAGTAAATCGAAGCTGATCGTTTTTAGTAAAATTATGAAAAACATGAATAATACATTCCTCTAGATGGGTATTCAAAAAAAGATAAATGATTTATGATAGCCAATTTCATAAAAAAATGTGTATATGTAGTGCGGAACAAAATTATTAAAAGATTTATATTAAAAAAATAAAAACCCAAGGCAGTGGTCGACGTATATCTATTTGTTGTATACATAGGCGCCAGATATTTATTAACCCTCAAAAGTAAGCCAATGTATTGTGGCATTTTGATAAAGATGTCATTTAATCACAGCTATAATGTAATTTTTTGTCATTTTTTAAAAATATATCAAAAATATGAGACACCCGCTTAACTAACAGAAACATCCACAACTGGCGTTTTTTCTTCATTTGCTTGCCTAGAAAATGCTCAGAGATGCTTTTTATAGAATTAAAAAAATTGTCAGTAGCTTTCAGTTACTAATAAATTTCAAAAGTTCTTGAAGCAACAGATAGCAGCGAAACATTAAAATCCATTTATCAAAAAATCATTTGATCGAGTGCTTAGAATTCTTGGAAGATAACAGTGGATTGGGCGAGTGGTCTGAACAATCAATCGAGTCAGTACATAAAGATTTTTTGCAATTTTGGTGTAGATATAAGATAATCAACGTTAATGATTCACGATTTAAAACTCAATTGCTAAAATCACAGCCACCTTAAATTATCAAGCCTGATCCTACTTTGAATAACAACAGTTTCGAAGGCTGACAGAACTAAAATTTTGACTATTTTGAAAACAAAAAAATATAGGCTGAGAAGAAAATAATAGAAATATCATTCTTCGACTGTGTTGTATTTGAAAGAAAGTCGGACTTGTTAATTTTAGGGGGCTGTGCTAAAATGTATTGAAAAAGTCATCTGTAATATAAAATTTTAATTAAAAAATAATTATTGTTGTACTTTTTCTTAAAATATGATATTAGTTATTTGCGAATCTCATATTTATGAATTGAGTTTGACTGAAAAACACTATGACTGTCAATTATATGTTAAATTTTTCAAACTAACACTAAACGTAAGCTTACTTTTGAAGTGTATAAAGTGTATATCTTACCTATGTATAAAACTAATAGATATACCCCGGCCACTGCCGCAGGCCTTAATTTTTTTGACATAATTCTTTTAATATTTTTGTTCTGCACTAAATATACACATTTTTTTATGAAACTGGCTAGCCTAAATCACCTAATCTTTTTTGAATGCCCTTCTAGAGGAATGGAATGTCCATATTTTTCATAATTTTACTAAAAAAATGTTTTTTTTTTGCAAAAACGATCAGCATCGATTTACTTTTAGGAAGTTTTAGAATGAGAGAAGGGTCTAGAATGCTATGATATGAACAGATTTGTGCGACATTTTTGATGGACTTTTTTCATGTTCAGGGTAGGTGTGTGCGTAAGACGGTAGCCTAAAGATGTAAATCATAGAGGGGTTGTTTCTAGATCAAACAAGGGGTGACCAAAAATTTCAATGAATCGATTTGATCTAATCGATTCGATTATATGAAGCCGATTCCATTCCCTAAAAAAATCGGTTGAAATGTGTGTGTGTGTGTGATTTAAGTTTTATGGCCTGGAACGAGCCAACTGGCCAGCATCTCTCTTTTTTAAATATCCAATATTTGACGAACAAAATGGAGTTGAAAGTGGCCATTTTGTAGAATGTAAAATTTGTGAATTATAATATTTTTTTGGTATGTAGGTTTACATTTTTTTAAACTTAAAAATAAATATAATCATATGTTTATTTCGTGGCATTTTACAAAGCTTTGATTTTTATTTTCCAAATTTTTTTTTCTTCTATTTTTCCAGGTTTTTTTTTATCATTGGATTTATTAATTTTATATTTTGTTTCTTTTTTCTTAATGGAGCTTTTTTAAATTTTTTTTATTTTTTTAATATCAATTTTTTCCTCAATAATAAATTCGTACAAGGCTATATATACATTTAGACTGTTAAGTGATGAACAATTTTTAAGTTTGAAAAGGTATTTAGCAATTTATTTTTCTTTAATAGGGAGTGTCTCATACACTCTAATATGTGGTGATCTATATCACCTACTTGACCGCAATTACAAAGGTTATGTGGTTGCAGACCTATTTTCATTTTGTGTACTGGACACAAAGTATGTCCACTTCTTAATCGGGAAATAATTCTTATAAAATTTCTGTTAGTTTCCATATGGAACCATGTATGATTTTGGATTTTGTTACAAATATTTTTGTAAAAAAATCCTTTGTTGCTTCTCTTAAAATCTTCCTGCCAACTATTTTTAAGCTTCGTTTTAGCTGTTCTAAGCAAATCAGAAAAAGGAATGAGAAAGTCTTCTGAGCAGTAAGAGAAACTTGTGGCAGTTTTGGCCAATTTATCTGCTTTTTCATTCCCGTAAATATTAATATGAGCTTTAGTCCAAACAACTTTAAAATATTTGTAACAATGTAATTGGCAGGTTGATTCACAAAACTATTCTTGATAGCTTCTAAAGCGCTCTTGCTATCACTAAAAATTACAAAATAGAGATTTCTTGTTGATTTTAAACAATACAGAAGGGCTTTCCATATTGCCCACAACTCCGCAGAAAATATTGATGTGTTATTTAACAGTTTAAATTGCTCACTGTAATTAGTATAATGTTAAAATGCACTACCAGTTTTGTTTTCTAACACTGAACCGTCCGTATAAATATGTTCGTATGATTTCCACTTAGTATTTAAAGTTTCTAAAAAGATCGTTCTTTGTGTGATTATGTCTTCTTCCTGGTTGTTTATTACGACTTGTGGAATGTAGTAATAAAAGTTCTCGTCTAACATTTTAAACAAATAATTTTTGGAGGAAAAACGTTGTCTTTAAAGTTCGATATCCATAAATAACTTGTTACGGTGGGTGGCGTTTTTTTAACTCTCCAATAAGAGTTCGTTAGAGTTAAAATTGAAAGGTCATGGATCTTACTAATCAAAGCACTGTTTTTATGGTACAGTTTTAACAAGAATTTGTTACATAATAGATCTCTTCTTAAACCAAGAGGAGGCTCCACAGCCTCAACCTCCAAAACTTGAATGGGTGTGCTTTTAAGATGACCCATACAAAGTCTTAGGCATCTGTTTTTGATAACTTATAACGATTTTTTTTTAATGAGTTTCTGCTGCAGAACCATATAAAATGCTGCCGTAATCTAATATTGACCTAACATAGGATTTGTAAAATAAAATCGATTGAAAATATATCGTTGATTTAAACTTAAGAGTTTTGTTGGTGCATATTATTTTTATTTTCTTATTATTACGGTACCTATTTATATTATATTAGGGGTGGGGCTTAAAAAATAGCTTGAAATTAATCAATTTAAAATAAATCGAATTGATTTAATCTAAAAAAAAATATCTTCAGTGCAGCTTGTGTATAATAATAAGGATGGAGATACACTAGTGTGGCAACCTCGAATGTTTAAAAAAAATCCGCTTTTCGCGGCCTCTATTAAGCAGAAGAATAAATAATACCTATTTATGCAGAAGAACTTTTGAAGTGTAAACTTCTTTAGGCGCATTTAGCAGTTTTTCTGGATAGTGAATTGAACTGACCCGTCAGGCTCGGCTATGTAACGCTCATTCGGGCGAAGTCGACTCGAGTCGACTAACTGTGAGGAACATTCAGCGAGCGATATGATGATGCAGATGAAGGCCAGTATTATTAATTTCGCCTTGTTAAAGTTTACTCTTCTGCCGTGTGGTCTTAAGCACACATAATTTTTTTATCTTTGTTTGTTTAGTCCTTTGTAGATGGCACCACCCAACCGATTCGATTCTTAAAAAAAGAATCGCAACGTTGAATCGAATCGACTCTTTGGAATTGATCCGATTTTTTTGATTATTGTGCAAAGAGAATCGATTCGATTCAGAATCGAAATTTTTGTTAAACATTTACCCACTAAATTAAAAAAGGCACTTACTTAGATGAGCTGCCATCCAACATAAGCTTCTCCTGCTTGATCTCATCTTCAGCTTTTATTTTGAAGTCTTTTAGTTCCAAATTCATGCTGACTGCAGGCAATATAAGGTGTGGTGCAGGCAAGCTATAAAATAACAGTAATTCTATTTAAAATAAATCGAATTGATTTAATCTAAAAAAAATTATCTTCAGTTCAGCTTGTGTATAATAACAAGGATGACGATACACTAATGGCAGTGTGGCGACCTCGAATGTTAAAAAAAATCCGCTTTTCGCGACCTCTACTAAGCAGAAGAATAAATAATACCTATTTATGCAGAATAACTTTTAAAGTGTAAACTTCTTTAGGCGCGTTTAGCAGTTTTTCTGGGCAGTGAATTGAACTGAGCCGTCAGGCTCGGCTATGTAACGCCCATTCGTGACAATTTCGGCTCGAGTCGACTAACTGTGAGGAACATTCAGCGAACGATATGATGATGCAGATGAAGGCCAGTATTATTAATTTGGCCTTGTTAAAGTTTACTCTTCTGCCGTGTGGTCTTAAGCACACACAATTTTTTTATCTTTGTTTGTTTTTTCCTTTGTAGATAGCACCACCCAACCGATTCGATTCTTAAAAAAAGAATCGCAACGTTGAATCGAATCGACTCTTTGGAATTGATTCGATTATTGTGCAAAGAGAATCGATTCAATTCAGAATCGAAATTTTTGTCAAACATTTACCCACTAAAATAAAAAAGACACTTACTTAGATGAGCTGTCATCCAACATAAGCTTCTCCTGCTTGATCTCATCTTCAGCTTTTATTTTAAAGTCTTTTAGTTCCAAATTCATGCTGACTGCAGGCAATATAAGGTGTGGTGCAGGCAAGCTATGAAATAAAAGTAATTCGACTAAAATTTCCAGTGTGCAGAAAAATCTAGATGACACATTTTCTAATGGTTTTCTTAAAGTTTAACATCTGTTATTTTACATTTAAATGACAGTATGTGTGATTTTTGAATATTAAAATATGATCCAGTCGACTATATGGACTTTATAAAAGATTCTTTGTGCCTCATCATCTTTTAAGTTCAAATTTAGTATTAATTTTATATGTATCTCTTTATAGACGAAAAAGCTTTCGATAGCATTGAGCACTGGGCAGTAAAAGCATCTTTAATTGATAGCCGAATAGATCACAGATATACAGACTTAAGAGCCAATATACAGGGTGTCCCATCTAAAACGAACAGACATGTTTTTGATTATTTTTTGTGAGAATTTGGAGAAACGGTCGGATACGTCGATTTTGTTTGCGAAGGAGACATTTTTTGGCTATCTTAAAATTTTTGTAGCACGCACCATCTTCGAGGGGTATACTTTACCCCTATGTTTTGAATAGGGAAAGTGGGTCTAGTGATACCTTGTTGTGAAGGCCTCTTGAATGTCTTTACAACCGTGTAAAAATTTTAAAAATCTATTAGTTTTTCAGATAATTGCCTTCAAACTTTCAAATTTAACATGGACTGATAAAATAAAAATTTTATCAGAAATTTATATTTTTCCGATTTAATTTTTACTTTATCATTACATGTTAAATTTGAAAGCAAATATCTCAAAAACTAATCTATGGATTTTCAAAATTTTTATCATTCCATGTAAAATTTGCAAATTTGAGAGCAAATATCTCAAAAACGAATTTATGGATTTACGAAATTTTTACATGGTTGTAAAGATATTCAAGAGAACTTTAAAACAAGGTATCAGTAGTCCTAGTTTCCCCATTCAAAATACAGGGGTAAAGTATACCCCTAGAAGATGATGAGTGCTCCAAAAATTTCAACATAGCCAAAAAGTGTCCCCTCGCAAACAAAATCGACGTGTTCGAGCGTTTCTCCAAATTCGCACGAAAAATACACAAAAACACCTCTGTTACCTTTTAGTTAGGACACCCCGAGGGGTAAATATCTGAGGATTGATGGTGTACAGTCTGGAGAATTTATGGGGATTTGCTAGGATTTACGGGGATTTTCTCGGATTTACGGGGATTTGCTGGGATTTACGGTGATTTACTAGGGATTTAGGAGGATTTACGAGGATTTATAGTGAATTACCAAGGATTTACCAAGGATTTAAATCAGTGGCGTATATAGAAGAAAGTTTCGGGGTGGGCCCGAGACAGTTTTGGGGGGCCCGAGACCCAATTATATGCTATTTTATATTTGTATTTATAAAATACGTGGTAAATATCTAAAAAACTTTTCGCTTCGAGGGAGGGACCCCCAGCCGAACCGAACCGCCCCCCCCCGTTATATACGCCACTGATTTAATCATCATGTTCTACGCAAAAGCAATCGTCTACCACGTGCCAACAAATCTTGATAAACACGCTTTTCGCGCGGCGTTGCTAGTTTAACTAGACCCAACGAAAATGGGGAAAATGTTTATCTACTTCATTCGTAGTAGAGTCGATTAGAAAGAAATTAGCTCTAAAATAAAAATAACAAATTAACCAAGTTAAAATTTAAATTTATGATTAATCGGTTTTTAAATAAAGATTATTTTTCGGATTACTCTATGCTCGGCACTTATGATTTTTAAGACTTAAGTTTGACAACATTCTAAATTCGCGTACGCGCTGACACAGAGTTAAGCCGATCACACACGAAAATGCATAGCGCATAGCATGGCGCATAGAAGTTCAACCTTATGGACTTTTCTTATGCAAAACCAATATGGCCGCTGCTATTCGATCGCTGATATTCGATCGCTGATTGGTTGAAAGCCCCATGCTACGCGTTATGCACCACGGAGGTGTGTGTGAAGGCCTTTACTTGCATTTCCCATCGCTTGTCGGAAAATGGGTAAAACTCAAAAGCAGCAAGTAGATTATAAACTGACACTTTCTGGGTAGCTATTCTAGGTCTTGAACGATGTGATAGTTCCCATCGCATGCTTTAGCCACTTGCAAGCGTTAAATTAGCCTCGAGCCGTCACGTGCTATGGGAAAAGACCTCCATTGCGTAAGCTTCTCCTACGATCCGACCGAAAAACGTTCAGTCGGTACGGGGCTGGAGAACAGATTTCACTTCAAACGCGTAAAATTCACTAACTCTGAAGAGCGGGCGACTATGCCATTGGTCGAGACAAGTCACGTCGCACAACACGTGACCGCTGAGAGTTTGCTATTGGTCAAAGCGGGTGATGTGGATGGTCACATCGTTCAAGACCCAGAATAGCTACCCTGTCAGGGGCGGCTAGTGCATAAAGCTGCAGAGCTGCAGAACTCCCAAAATTTTCACATTATTTGACTATTTTTCAGCCGCTGCTATTTTTCTAATATAATTATTTTATTTCTAAAATTATTGGAATAGCAGTATATTTTCGGTCCGGTGTTGGTATAGAAGGCCTTCAAATCGCGTACGTGTGTTGAGTATGACGCCGCGCGCCGTCGCCGAAGGCCGCATTTCACAGTCGGTCAAATGAAGTTATTGGCATTGTTGCGCTGCTAAATTGCAACACAACGTAGCTGGGCGGCTAGGAATCCCTTCCTTCGCCCCGCACCGCACTTGCTCATGGGTTTAGATAGCGAAATCTAGGCAAAAATAGAGCTGCAAAACTTGCAGTTCCAGTACAATTCCGAGCGGGCGGGCTCAGCGTTGCGTGTTTGCGGGCGCATTTATTTATTTAGAAGACGCCAAACGCATGAGCGGGAGGTTATGGTCGTGTTTGTTTTTGTATAATTGTGTCACAAGAGGAGAAAAAAATAGCATTTTTTATACCATATCGGCAGAACTCACAAACTTTACTGTCACGAGCTGCCACTGTACCCTGTAGGAACATACAGTCGCCCACTTTTTTAAACTCAACTTGAAACTCGTCTCAAACGCACAGAATTTCAGCAGGATTTAAAATTTTTAAAGAAAATAACTTATTGAATCATTATGCTTATTCTAAACCATGTGGTGTTGCCAAACAACAAACAAAACCTTTTCATGCACATTAAATCCAAGACCCCCAATGTTGAAAACTCAAATTTCTGTTTAGGACTCCTATGAAAAACAACCGAGGGGTAAACAGCTAACCCAAAATGTGTACACCGATTGTAAAAATCCACAATCTTTTGCTAAGATTGTGGAAAGATTGTGAGGGATTGTGGAAATATTGTGAGGGATTGTGAGGGATTGTGGCAAGATTGTGAGGGATTGTGGAGGACTGTGCAGCGGCGTAGCATACCTGCGGGGGGGGGGGCGTCCCATGAAAAATTCTGGCGACCAAAAAAAAAAACAAAGGTCATCATGTCTATAGTTTCCTTGGCCGCCCTCTTAATTTACCGTTACCGGCCCTGCTACTTAATAACCGAGGGATGACCAGCTAACCCCAAAATGTGTACGCCGATTGTGAAAATCCACAATCTTTTGCTAAGATTGTGGTAAGATTGTGAGGGATTGTGGTAAGATTGTGAAGGTTTGTGAGAGATTGTGACAGATTGTGGGTGATTGGGAGGGATTGTGTAAAGATTGTGAAGGATTGTGAACAGATTGTGAGAAATGTGTACCCCCGATTGTGAGAGCTGTTCACCCCTCGAAAACAACATATGTCAAAATTGCGAATACTCCACCTTTTGCAAGCTGGGGGTCTCATAAAATAAAAAGCAGAACTGTTGATGTTATTCGTTAATCTCAATTGCTATATATATGCTAATAAAAAAATTATTAAAATCTTTGAATGCATCTTATTATTTGCCCTTTCGCTCGCATCTAAGCCGTCAGGTCATTTTCCAAGTTTAAATTAAAAACAAGCTACATAAGTAAAACTATATAGGATTTACGGGGATTTGTTAGGATTTATAGGGATTTCTTTGGAATTATTGGGATTTATAGGGATTATTGGGCTCTTATTAGGATTTATAGGAAATTATTGGTGATTTAACAGGATTTCTAGGGATTTAATAGGATTTCTAGGGATTTATTTGCCAAAAAGGATTTATGGTGTACAACATTTTGGCCAGATATTTACCCCTCGGGACACCCTGTATATAGCAAAGCAACAACATCAATCAAAATTGACAAAGGAACCAAACCAATTCGTATAAGAAGAGATGTCAGCCAGGGTGACACAATATCCCCTAAATTATTTAACCAGGCCCTAGAAGATGTTTTTAAAAGCTTAGATTGGGAAGAAATATGCATCAAAGTAATTAGACAATTATTACAATAAAAATATAGGCTTAAGTATAAACTACACAAAAACTAAAATCATAACAAACACAGATGAAGATATTACGGTCAGAATAAACCAAAAGAAAATAGAACAAGTAGAGGAATATGTCCGGTTTTTTTTGGCCCACCAGTGTATAACCAATGTATCCTTCTGTATCCAGACCTGGAAACTTACAAAATCAAACATGGATAAGGTAACAAAAGCTCAAAAATCAATGAAAAGACAAATGTTACATGTAAAGTTAACAGATATGGATAAGAAATAAAACAAAAGTAAGGGATATCAGAGGAGAAGTAGCAAAATTAAAATGGAAATTTTCCGGTCATAATATCAGACAGAAAGACAAGTGATGGAACAAATGTATTGTAAACTGGAGACCTTGGGAAATTAAAAGAAGTAGGAGAAGACCCCAAATGAGATGGGCGGACGATTTGAAGAAACACGCGGGAACTAGATGGATGAACATGGCGACAAACAGAGAAGAGTGGAAAATATTAGGGGAAGCCTATGTCCAATGATGGATTAAAGAAGGCTAAATTGATAGATAGATAGATAGATCCCTTTATTTAATTAGATTTTTAAAGACATACAAATTTAACACACCTTTCTAGAAAGAGGGACTTTACAACTAAAGAAAAATATTTAATTTTTATTAACATTCACACATTAAAATAAAAAAGACACTTACTTAGATGAGCTGCCATACAATATAGTTTGATCTCATCTTCAGCTTTTATTTTGAAGTCTGTTAGTTCCAGATTCATGTGGCTGCAGATAATATGAGGTATGGTTCAGGCAAGCTATGAAATAACAGTAATTGATCTAAAATTTCCAGTGTGCAGAGAAATAGAGATGACACATTTTTTAATCTTTTATCTTGAAGTTTAACATCTGTTATTTTACATTTAAATGACAGTATTTGATTTTTAAATATTATAATAAGATCTAGTCAACTATATGAACTATCATAATAATAATTCATTATACCTCAGTTACCCATCTTTTAAGCACAAATCTAGTGTTAATTTTATGTCTATCTATTTATTTTGATAAGGAATAAAAACAAAGACACATACAAAATTAACACTAAATCTCTGTGATGGGTAAATGAGGCATTAAATACCATTTACAATTTAAACATTGGGGAATTATTCAGAAATCAGTTGTTTTAACTTAGGGTGACCATACATCTGGATAAAGCTGGCCCAGTTTGGCTTCTTGGACAATGTCAACCCAAGAGACCTTTTGTTTTTGGTTTTTAAAGTTTCTTCAATGTGTGTTTTTTATGCAAATTCAGGCTTTTTGGGCCCAAGATTTTTTTTTTGTTGACAGACTTTTTTAGGACAGTTTATCAAAATAAACTGTTTTGTTACTTTAAAATTAGGCCTTTTTAGCTTTGACATCCACTTTTATGATAAACAAATATGGTCACCCTATTTACCTCACCTGACTTTACACTTTAATGACCCCTACTTTCTAGTGATGGGCAAAACTGCTATTTTTTCATAAAAGCAGCTTCCTGAACGTTTTGCAAAGCAAGTAAAGTTTCAAGATTTGTCTTGGAAAAAAAGGTTCTCACCCTCAATTCTTTCTACCTAAAACACCACTTTTACATATTGTAAAATGCTTTTTCGAAAAACTGCTTTTTCTAATATTAAGTAGTAGGTGGAAGCTGCTGGCTCCAAGAGCAGCTTCCACCACAGGCAATTTAAAAAACAGCAACCCATTGCTACTACCTTCACAGGGCACTTGCTCTTTCTTATCTAACCTAACCTGTGATTCACTTGACTATCTAATAAGGGCATATTCTTAAATTATGTAACACAAAAATTCCGGATTTTTGACCCCCCCTTCCCCCATCATTAGTCATTTTAAAGAAAAAAATACATCAACACATCATTAAGTGTAATGCAAGGCTAAACTTCCCTCTCTCTTAAGTGTTAGGTAAGTAATTATTTAAGAATCACTCCTAACACATGCTTTTTTTTTATAAATCGTAAGTTTGGGTATTCTGTGCCCAACTGAGCAGGTACACATATACATTTGGAGTACATATAAGTGCCACTCTATCCCACATTCTGTCCTTTAGAAAATAACTTGCGTCTGGGGGTTTGCCTCTCAGTCTAGTTCTATAGTAAATAAAAACCAAGACACGACTTACCGCAATTCAATTTCTGGATTTCTGTCTGTCCTGAGACGTGCCAAGCTTCAAACCACTAAAAACAAATTTTAAAAAATGCTTTTTGAGGTTAGTTTTTTGACACTCATCTCAAAAAAACTCAAAATGGCTACCAGATTTTACATGGTTTAAATATTTTTCCACAAGCTGTACAGGACAACGCATGAGACTGTTCACTAACTAATAAAAATATCGGATAATTTAGAGCTAACAAAAAGATAACGAAAATATTTCTAAACCAATTAATACAGCACCGGCGCCGGCGCGGCCTATCTAAATATTAATATAGAGGGGTAGAGAAAAACAGAGATGTTGCTCAGTGTTTATCGAATTTCGACTGGGTGGCCACGCGACCTAAAGTTACGCCGAGGAACGGTCAACTAACAGAGTACAAAGTATAAAAAAATAATTTCACTGGACTAGCCAGAGCATATTATTTTAAAAGGCTTTCCGTTTTCGGTCTAGAAGCAAATCATATTACTTTTTGGCAACAGACCATTTCCCCCTAATTTGACACCGCTGAATCTAAATATCTCTGTTGCCAACTCGAAAAATCGACAGGGACGGAGAAACTCCCCCCAAAAACCTGTTTTTTTTTTTCAGTTTTATGCAATTTTCTCGAAAACTAACCTTTTTATCAAAAATTGCAAAGAACAGTTTTTTGTGGAGAATAAAATTCCCTTTTCAACGATGTATTGGTTAATAAGGTTAGGAAAAGCTCTTCAGTGGCGTACGTAAATTGGGATTATTTAGAAAAAACATGTTTATTATAGGTTTTTCAAAATGTTCTCAAAAACTACACTATTTAGAAAAATATATCTAGTATACTTTATTGTAAAACATAATATTTTCTTTTAAAAACATTATTAAAATGTCCGGTTGTTGCCATATTTAAGGCTTCAGGGGCGTACTAATATAAACCCTTTTTCAAAAATAACTGAAATAATCAGTTTCTCTTGCGTATTTAAATATCTGTTCTAACTAAGATTTTCAAAAAAAAATGTGCCTTTATTCTTTATTGAGGATAAGACAATTTCTTTTGAAATGGTATATTACAAAGTGAGGTTAATGTTATGATAAATACTTCAAAAAGGTTCGTAAATTATACCTACTAAAATAAAATGTTTTCAAATTAAAATAAACTGTTTTTTGATTAGATTAGAAATTTTGATTTATCTAAATAAGTTCTTTAAAGCAAAAAAACACCGGTGGTTATAAGGGGAGGGGGCATAGGGGCCATGCCCCCCCTAAGCAATATTTTTGTGCAGAAAGTAACAGTAGTAACTTTGACACGGGTGTTTTTGGTTATTTTTTTAAGCATATGGAACTAACAATAAAGTGGTGAATCTTATGCAACGGTTTGGGGGGGGGGGGCATATTCATAATTAGGTACTCATTGGGATCAACAACCAACCTGTCAACCTGTTAGGAAGAGTTTGATATTTTTTTGCCGTATACTTATGCAATTTACAGCGGCGTCGCGTGCCTCAAGGGGCGGGGGGGGGGGGCGATAAAGGGCGCCCCTCAGAAATCTGGCGACCAAAAAAAAAAGGTCATCATGTCTTTAGGTTCCTTTGCCGGCCTCTCATCAAATTGCCGTTGCCGGTCCTGCTAGTAAGCTTAGGGCGCTTCGGCCACCCATGGGGCGCCAGTACCCTCGGGGCGGGGGGGGCGACGGATCCCCCCGCGCCCCACCCACGCTACGCAACTGGCAATTTATGAACAGGCCCCATAGTATTAAAAATCACTGATCCACTTGGTTCGCCGCGCCACACTGCGGTAATCATCTGGAGGCGGCTAACTTAGCTTCCCATCAGTACAAAAGGTCGAAAAAAAATCGACAAAACAAAATATTAAAAATACCAATTTACCGTATCAAGTCGAATTGACCTGTCCAGTCGATGTGGACCCGCGGCCGTACTTTCGATCTTTTGTACTTTCGATCTTTTGTACTTTCGACCTTTTGTACTTTCGACCTTTTGAACTTTCAACCTTTTGTTTTTTGATCTTTTGTACTTTCGACCTTTTGTACTTTCGACCTTTTGTATTTTCGACCTTTTGTACTTTCGACCTTATTTTTTCGACCTTTTGTTCTTTCGACCTTTTCTACTTTCGACCTTTCATCCGCCGCTCTTTAATATCTACCGAAAAACTAATAAGACACAAAATTATTTAGTTTGGATTGACCTTAAATAATTTCTTTAAATTAAGAACACCACTGGAGCGGTAAATATAAAAAACCTTCCACTTTGTTATACATCGTTTGAAAGGAAATTTTATTGGCTATGATGAAGTATAAAACACATTTTTTGATAAAGAGCTTGGTTTTTAAGAAAATTGAATAAAACGTATGAAAAACATGTTTTTTTGTAATGATTTGTTAAAATCACCCCCATTGACGGACGTCGCTGGAGAGTTTGCTATAAGTCAAACCCCACCGAGTTTCACATTTTTAAAAAGGGAATTTCCCTGTCTACAAAAAAGTGTGGAACAAGTTTTTTTATGTTAAGCTTAGTTTTTGAGAAAATTAGATAAAACGTGTAACAAAAATGTTTATTTTCTGTTTTTTCAAAATTAATTTAATTTACGGATGCCTCTGAAGTTTTATTTATAAAACCGATTTAATCATGTTATACGTCATTTTGAAGAAAATTTTATTGAGTATACCAAAATGTAATACATGGTTTTCTGTAGATATTAGATTTTAAAAAAATTAAATATATCTTGGACAAAACATAGGTATTTTTTCAACTTTTTTTAATTACTTCAATTAACGGACGCCGCTGGAGAGCTTGTTATTAGTATAACTTTATTAAGTTATACCATATTAAAAAGGAAATTTTATTGTCTACAATAAAGTATGTTATACATTTTTCTCTTAGAAGCTTAGTTTTTAAGAAAATTTGAAAAAACCTCAAACTTTCAGATTTTGGGGGGTCTGGGGGGGTTTTTGGAGGTTTTTGCAGCCATTTAAAAAAATAATATGTTATTATTTTTTAACTATACAAATATATATTTTGAATGTACACCTGTGACAATTTGGGCTTTCCAGCGGCAATTTAAAATTCTGCCGCCATCTTGAATATCTCAGCCCCTGTCAATATTTCGAGTTGGCAACAGGGATATACGGATTCAGCGGGGTCAAAATAGGGGGAATTGCCCATTTGCCAAAAAGTAATATAAAACAGTGGCGGTTTCTCCATAAGTGCACATGTGCACGTGCACTCCCAAATTCTACTTAAAAAAATATTAAAATTTGATCATTCTTTAATTTAATTAATAATTACTCGAAACGGAATTCAGTAAAGACTGGAATATTACCTACAAATTAATACCCGGGATGTATGTGTTTGTATTCGTGTTCAAACCACCTGCAGTGCATGGCGGATGCGCTATATAGTTAGTTCGAATCTAATTATTCACTTTTATTTGCATCGTGGATGTTATGTCACATTCTAATTACGAAATATAGAAAGAGAGGACCAATTGGAATTTTACAGTACATAGAATCTGAACCTTCCTTCGGCAGTGCCTTGTACAAAAACTAGCCTCGATGCCGCCCGCACCCCCGTGACGCTCCCCGCGCCATTTGTTTGCGTTGCATGTTAGAGCAGCTCACGGGCACTTTTAATTAGTGCACTTAGACAATTTACCATAGTGATGTGCAAGGATTACTTTTCCAAGTATCGAGAAGATACTGACACTTCCTATTCGAGTATCAGATTTTTGTATTCGGTGCTAGGTAATCATTATATTATCGGTAAATCCAATAAATACTGAGACTTTCTATGTTGTCAATCGTATACGTATACGCAATAGTTCATTTAATAATTTAAGTAAATAAATATCGGTCACAATGATTACAAGTACTCCAAACTCGTTACTCATACGGCCGATGCCGATACAATAAAATTGATACGAAAGTAACACTTCGGTTTCGGTCCCATTCGGGATTCGAGTAACGAGTATTTGGCGTAAAAGGATTCAATTACTTCGAATCCGCTCATGTATCAAAGTATCGAGTAGATAGTATTTGCACACCACTAATTTGACATTACAGGTCGGGCGCTGGCGGTTTGTTTTGATTTCGACGATTTGGTGTTTACGACAATGGAAGTTATTTAAAGGCAATTAAATTTTCATCTTTACCATTAGAAGAGAAAATATGTAAACTAGGTATGATACATTTATTATTTATTTATAATTTCAATAATATTAGGTAGGTAACTAATATCTAACTAAATATCAAATTTTTTAATTATTTGCAAAAAAAATTTGGCTGCGCCGCAATTTTTTATAATTTTTTTGGTGTGCACTCCCAAAGCTTTTTACCACACGCCGCCACTGATATAAAATGCTTCTAGAAAGTGGATTTTCCCGAATCTTGCCTGAACTAGACATAAGAAGAAAGCCGCATGTGAAAGTTTTACGTTTTAGGAAAAACGGGTTTAAACTTGTCGTATAGATTTGAAATAGAAAGGGATGCGGTTTAATTTTTTCTTCCTTTTTATATCAAAATTATAAGACAAAAAAAAATATCTAAAACTTTAAACCCGTTTTTTTCCGAAAAACATAAAATTTTTATGCGGCTTTCTTTTTAGCGATGGCAATATACAGGGTTTTATTGAATAATATGCTAATATTAAGGGAGAAAAAGGTCATTTTTTGGGTCCATTTTGAGAAAAATATTTCATATGATTTTTTGAATAAATTATTTCAAAAACATTTATTGTTTAAAAAAGTTGCGTCCTATTATTTTCTTCAGAATACCGCACCAAAATCGTGTAAAAAATAAGAAATTTTTTTAAAAAAAAGTTGCTTCTATTTTAAAAAAGTTTATTCATGTTTGCGCTTCCGATCAGAGCTGTCAGGCAGGGTTGCCAGATTTTTCAAATTAAAAAGCGGGACAAATTAAGTAAATGCGTAAACACAAAAATTTTAAATAGATTCTAAAAATTTACATTGATTCTAACATAAAGGTGGAGTGTTTTAGGAACCAGATGGTGTGTTTATTTATTTACGTTTCCAAAAATACATTTGATATGATTTTAAAATTTAAATGTTATAGCTACCTATTATAATTTAGTGAGTTTTTTTTAATTGAAGAGGTGAAAAACTTTTAAATTAAGTTGTGTTTCTAACTTCCATTGTCTTCATTATATCCGCCCTAAAATGAGAAAGAAACTTAAACTAAAAAGTAAAACATTCCTCTTCGATGGTTATTTTATAAAAGTTATATATAAGAATATACAGACAGGTAAAAAAGTAGGACAGAAATGAAATAAAAAGCGAGAAAATCGGGACAATTTGCATAAAAAGCGGGACTTTAATGGGATTTAAAAAAAAGCGGGACCGAGCTACAAAAAGCGGGACCGTCCCCCCTACGGCGGGACGTCTGGCAACCCTGCTGTCAGGTAGTTCAAGTACAGTACTTGAGATTGAACTTCAAGTACTTACAAGAACTTCAAGTACTGTACTTGAAGTATATCTACAATCTGGTAATTGTATTTGGTACTTGGAGTACTTTTAACAATATACTTGGAAATGTACCTGATTTTGTCAAGTAAAGTACTTCAAGTACATTATAAGGACTTGCAGTACAGTCAAAGTACTTCAAGTACATTCAAAGTACTTCAAGTACATCTAAAGTACTTCAAGTACATCTAAAGTACTTCAAGTACATTTAAAGTACTTCAAATACAATAAGAGATTCTTGAAGTACAATGTCGTAGATATATAGGTGAGAGAAAACTTTAATGCGCCAAACACAAGTGGTAACCTCAGGGTTGCCACCTGTCCGGTTTTTTTATTAACTTGACAGGAAAGTCCGGTTTTTTAGCAACATTGATGTCTTAATTAATTAGGTACACACTTATCCAAAGAATAATGCCTGTAGGCTTAATTATTTGCACGCACCTTCATTATTTCGTGGAACGTGAAATTCAAATTCAGTGTGAGAAAGTACTCTACAACAGTCATGCCATAAGCAAGGTTGAGTGTCCAAACTTAAAGTTAGCTTAAAAAGGCACGTACAAACTCATAAAGACATAATAAAATCTTATGAGTGTTGTTATTGCGATTACAAAGCTAGACAAAAAGGTACTTTAAAAACTCATTTGCTTACTCATAAAGATTTAAGCGAGATTGAGTTGTTTTGATTTTTAAAGTTTAATTTTAAAAGCAAGCATGTTCTTATTCATAAATACATTTAAATATAATCGGTTAATAAATCACCTTTAAAGTAGTAGAGACCACACGCTATGCAATACCACTACCCTACCAAGTTTATGCAATGACGGCATTGTCATTTCTGCCAAGAAAAATGCTTAGGGTTGACTTTTGTTTCGGTGTTTTCTGTTGTGTAGAATCGTGGTTTTGTAAATTGAGCTGTTTCGTTGTACAGAATGTTATTTTGAAACCAAACGTAAATATGACATAAAACCATGTTTTAATTCATAAAGACATAAGCGCTTGCATAAGCGCAATTCGGCTCTATCAATGTGATCATTGTGATTTTAAATGTAGACTAAAAGATAGTTTAAAAAGTAATATACTTATTCATAGGTACTTTGAATTTAGTTTTTGCTATTACAAAACTAGACAAAAAGGTCAGTTACAAAAACATATCCTTATTCATACAGATTTAAGGAAGAAACACAAAAACAATTTAAAACATCATGTTCTTATTCATAAAGACAAAAGAGCAATGGAGCTTCATCAATGTACTTATTGTAGTTATTAATATAAATGAAAAAGTTATTTAAAAACGCACTACTTATTCATAAAGATATAAGTGAGGTTACACATTTTAAATATTAAATCTCTTTACTTTTGCGAATTCAACCAGGCAACACATATTGAAAATATAGGTCCTTTGGGCCTAGAAACCGTTTTTTTTTTTTATTTGTCAAACACACTGTTTTTTTTTATTACAATCTAGTCAGTAAGACTAATTAGCAATTTTGTTTTAACTTAATTTACTAGAAAAGTCAGATTTAAACTTAGGGTTCACTCAACAGTTCTCCCCGCTTTGTTTAGTCTGTAACTCACAATTGTGTTGTGTTTATAGCATTATTTTGTTTTATGTGTAATTCACTTAGTTTACTAGCTCAAACGGCTTCACTCTTTTTAGTCGTCGAACTAGCATAGTATGGTCTAGAAGCTGAATTGCTTCCACATTCACATGCCGATGGATTCTATCTTCATGGCTTTTTGCGTACTTTTTTATAGTCTCTGCTACAGTTTCGATTTTTAGATCTCGATGAAGGTCACTATTTCGAACGTACCAAGGTGCATTCACAATGTTTCTTAATACTTTATTTTGAAACCTCTGTACAACTAGAATGTTACTCTCTTTAGCACAACCCCATAGTTGAATACCATATGTCCATACTGGTTTCAGTATTTGTCTATAAAGCAGTAACTTATTATGAATTGTTAAATTGGACTTCCTTCCAATTAGCCAGTTCATTTTTCTATACCTTATCTCAAGTTCTTCTTTTTTGAAGCTGGTCTAGGTACGTAGAAATTATTTATGTAACATCTAATTTATTAGTTGCAGTTGCTAGGTAGTGTAATTTAAGTTATCTTTTCTTGATTTTTTCTTCCACTAATTATTTTGTTCTATTTTATTATTTCATCGTTTTTCTGTTAAGTTAAGAAATTTGGTTGCAAAAATAAATATATAAATCTGCCAACAAACATCGTGTGTTTTACTACCTAAATAGAGCTAGAACCCCGTTTCCGTTCCGTTTTGTCTTTAGGAGAAAAAGTCCAGGTACAACTTTTGTTTAAAATTAAATTTCCTATCGATTTGATGTATTGTATAATGGGTATGATCGTAAAAAAATCTTAAATATTTAACTTTTCTCTCTCTCCCTCTAGATTTAAAAATAACGAAGTTAGCAGTAGTGCCGCCTTAACTTTAAACACCCTGTATACACGGTGCCTTGTAAGTAGCGGAACAATTAATAATAACACGAAAACTAGCAGTTTTTGGAAAAAACAATTTCAAGCCAAACTTTTAGGGTTTATAATTATTAAGTGTCATCTTGACTTTGACATTGACACATTGTTTGTAGGTTATTTTGGGGTCAAACAATTTTTTTTAAAGGGAAATCCAAATTAATTTTTCATGACGTTAAATGACGTCAAAATTATCTATCCAAAAATGTATGCATGTCATTATTTAATTTTTAAAAATTTTTAAGATTGGGTTTTTATTTAAAAAAAGTAGGTTGACCTTAAACTAACCTTAAATAATACGTCAATGTTCTAAAATTACAGTTTGATTAATAACTATAAGGCCTTAATTTTTATTTAAACATGTACCGGGTGGGCCAAAAAAAAACTGGACAATTTTTTTTTCGGTTTAACTTTTGAACTATATAATCGATTTTAATGGGACAAACTGCAGTTGGCAGATAATTAATCAGAGTTTTAAAATAAACATATTTTTTTTTCCGCCGTCTCAAAATCCAAGATGGCGGACGAAATACAAATGTACCCTTCAAAGATGGTCGTTTATTCTTGTGTTGCGAACATGGCTTAATTATTTTTTTAAATGAGTAAAAAAGCTGCATTCTTGCCACGCACAAAAAGGTAAGAATCAGCAAAATCGGTTTAGTGGTTTTAAAAAATATATATTTTGTTTCAACCATTGTTTTGCATATTATACGATTGCCTTGCCAATCATGTCTGCATTTATTTCCTTATAAATTCAATACTACTGAACCAATTTTGATTTATTATTTGATCATAATCAAAGTTTATCGCCATCTTAAAATTTAAGATGGTGGACAGAATCATACTTGATTCTTCAAAATGGCGTATTTATTCTTATTTTCCGAAAATCTTTTCTTTTTCTCTTTAATTTATAGAAAAGCACTACTTTGCCTTCACACAACGAAGTACAAAGTAGTAAAATCGGTGTGATGGTTCTCAAAAAATCTATTTTTGTTTCAACCAATGTTTTACAGATTATACGATTGCATTGCCAATCCTGTCTGCATTAATTTCCTTATAAATTCATTATTACTAAACCGATTTAAGTGAAATAAAAAAATTATGGTGAGAATTGATTGTAATCAAAATTTTCCGCCATCTTAGAATTTAAGATGTCTGAAAGAATCATACTTGATGCAATGCAATCGTATAATTCGTAAAACAATGGTTAAAACAAAATCAGATTTTGTAAGAACTACTTTACCGATTTTATTAGTTTGTACCTTGTTAAGTGGGAGAAAAGTAGTGCTTTTCTTTAAATTAAAAAAAAGCTAAAACATTTTCGGAAAATAAGAATAAAGTTGCCTCTTTGAAGGGTCAAGTATGATTCTGTCCGACATCTTAACTTTTTGTGTGGCGGCAAATTTCGATCAAAATCTTTAAAGAACAATCAATTCTCACCATGTTTTTTTATTTCACTAAGATCAGTTCAGTAATAATGAGTTTATAAGGAAGTGAATACAGACATGATTGGCATTACAATCGTGTAATCTGTAAAACAATGGCTGAAACAAAAACAGATTTTTTTTTGAGCACTACCACACCGATTTTACTAATTTGTACCTCGTTGTGCGGGGGAAAAGTAGTGCTTTTCTATAAATTAAAACAAAAACTAAAACATTTTCACAAAATAAGAATAAACACGCCATTTTGAAGAATTAAGTATGATTCTGTTCGCCATCTTAAATTTTAAGACGGCGATAAATTTTCATCATAATCTTTAAAAAGCAATCAATTCTCACCAGGATGATTTCTATTTCATTAATATCGGTTCAGCAGTAATGAATTTATAAGGAAATAAATGCAGACATAATTGGCAAGGCAATCGTCTAATATTCTAAACAATGGTTATAAAAAAAAAATATTTTTTTTTAGAACCACCAAACCGATTTTGCTGATTGGTACCTTGCTGTGCGTGGCAAGAATGCGGCTTTTTTACGGATTTATTTTATAAATAAACGAGCATCTTTGAAGGGTACAATTTAATTTTATCTGCCATCTTGGATTTTGAGATGGCGGACAAAAAATATATTTTCTTAAAACTCTGAATAATTATCTACCTACTGCAGTTCGTCGTCTCCCCCCCCCCCCGGGGGTAGTGGCGCCCCATTGGTGGCCGAAGCGCCCTCAGCTTTATTAGGTCGGGCCGGTAACGGCCAATTGAGTGGGCGCCAAAGGAAACTAACGATATGAAGACCGGATTTTTTTTTTTTTGGGTCGCAAGATTTGTGAGAGGCGCCCTTGTGATGTCGGCCGCCCCCTCACACCTTTTTTTTTTTTTTTTTTTTGTCGCAAGATTTTTTTTCAATTTTCAGAGGCGCCCTTTTTAGCTGTCGCCCCCCCGCCCTTTCGGGCACGCTACGCCGCTGCGTAGACCTTGATAGAGTTAATAATCCCTCCAAGCTTCCTGGACTTTTTGCTAACACCATTTTACTAGTTCTCCCTCCCTGTCCCTATCTCCATCCCACCCCTTTCTGCACACGCTTTATGATTTTTTCCAACACCATTTTACTAGTTCCCCTCTCCCTCTTCACTTCCCTACCTTTACTTAATGTTTGTAGAAACGCACCTATCTACCCTTTGGACATAGTTAGACATAATAATTATGTACCTTGATTTAGTTAAATGAACGGCGTGCGCACATATTTCTGTGAACCAATCTTCATTAATTAATTCCTCTTCGGTTTTCCTTACAGGTCTACGGAATATTTTATGCTAACTCATTAATTTCTAGTAAAAGTAAAATTCATACAACTGTAAACACGTTCAGTGTTTTTTATTTTATGAATCATCAAATTCATCAAACTAAGCAGGAACAGCGCAGGAGCTAAATGAATGGTAAAGGCAGAGTGGTTTCTATAGGGCTGAATAAGAATTAAACCTAAAGGTTGGGAATTAAAAATTTTTTAATGAAAGAAAACACCCTGCTAACTGCTAAATCTACTTGTACCTCCTAGTCGCAGTTGGGTACAAAATTACCCAATAACCTGATTTATGAAAATACAAAACTGTATGATTTCCGTGTGCTTTGGCCATCAAAACTAAAAGTTGAAGCATGTTATACATTATAGGTATATATCTCTTGAGTTGGGTATTTTTTTGTTATTAATCTGTGTAAATGTGGTTCACAATTTCTATACTTAAAGAAGCATTTTCTGATGTAATACCAAGAAAAATATTGGTACGCAACTGTTTTTTTAATAAAAATTATTTTTGAAATTCTTTGCTAAGCAAAGTCGTCATTTTTTTCTTTAACATACAGTTTTTATGTATAAAGAATTTTTATTTATTTATATTTGATTCGCGCTAGACAAAAAAAAATATTTTCTTCAAAAATATCATCCAAAGTATTTTTCTTAAAATGGCCCCAAAAATTACCTTCTTAAAAATTTGCATGTTTTTCAACAACAACCTGTATAATCCAGTTAAATCAAATTGCATTTTTTATATTTATCTGTCACGGGCGTATAAGGGTGTACCAGACCACCCGTCCACCCCTTTTAAAACCTAGGGTTTATTTAATGATCCAAAACATTACTTGAGTACGCTCTTTTGATTATTGGTAGATGTTTTCAACTTTGGGAGTCGACCGGAAGTGGCCTATTTAGGCCTGAAGTCCGTTTTTCAAATAGAGATGGGCATATATTTAAAAAAATAATGACGTTTAAGAAAAAATGTTTCAAATAAAAGGTACGTATTATCTTGCGTAGAATCCGAATTCGTTGGAAAATTATGCCCATCCCTATTCAAAAAACGGACTTTAGACCTGAATAGGCCACACTCAATAGGCCACTTCCACTCGGCGCCGGAATCTAAAAATACCACCAGTTGAAAGAGCGTCCTCGATATGGCTACAATCATTTTTTAGATCATTGAAAAACTCCATCTTCTAGGTTTTAAAAGAGGTGGACGGGTGTTCGGGGACACCCCGTATATAATGGAGGGGCAGACCCCCCGAAATATGGTACATAGTTAACCGTTCCTGGGTCACGTCGTGTGACCACCCAGTCGTAGTGACATCTGTGTGTTTTCCTCTGGGCCTCCCCAAAATTAATTTTTATGTACGGTCACCAATGATCTCTATATATATAACTGGATAGGCCTTTACATATATGCAAAGTGAGGCAAAAATATTGATATTTTTTGTAGAGAAAGCACGCTGCGCAGGAGGTGTTACCTTTCTTTTTTTACTTTTACTCTCCGATAATATTCTGTGGTTTTGAAAGTTCGCGGACGTTTGATGATTTTTAATCTATAACGGGATTTTTACTGCGATTAGGTACTAGTACTATTACAAACTGTAATAAAGTTTTATTTTAAATCAAAGCTACTTTAAAAAGGAATTCGGCCTTCCACAACTATAAAACTCGTTTTTACAAGCAACGCATTGTGTTCTCATTTTTTATTTTTGTTTAACAAAAACAATTTCAAAAATATACTGACAATATTGACAAACACTTTAATAATGACATATCACAATACCACCGGTGATTAGAACTAGAGAGAGAAAGGTTGCACTGCTTAGCATTGATTGTATGTTCTCACTCTAAAAAAACTATTTAAATTTTTGCCTCATAATTCCTTGACGGTCACAGCCCCCTTAAATGTACGGTTTATTCGTTTTCGTGCGCACAAGCTCAAATTGCCCCGTATTTTTATTAGTTGGTGAACACACTCATGCGTTGTCCTAAACACTTGTGGAAAATCTCTTTACCTTGTTAAATCAAAATGGTAGCCATTTTGAGTTTGTTGTCGAAAAACTAACCTCGAAAATTGGTTTTTAGTTTAGTAGTTTGAAGCTTAGGACCTTGAGCTTGGGACTGTCTCTGGAGTGACGCTATCTTGAATTGAGGTAAGCGGTATGCCGTGTCTTAATTTATTTACTATAGTAGAAGACTGAGGGCCCAACCACAGACACCAGTCATTTTCTAAAGGACTTAACATGTAGGATAGAGTTGCACTTATTTGTACTATGAATGTGTGTGTGTACGTACCTGTTAAGTTGGGTAGTGGGCCCATGAGCCAGTGCTTGCAACTGCACAGAATACCTAAACAAACTTTTGATTATTGGATAGTCTAGGGCATTACAGTTAGATAAAAAACAAGTACCATGTGAAAGTAGTAGTGATGGCTTGATGTTTTTTAAATTGCTTTTCAATAGCCACTCTTTGAGCAAGACACTTCCACCTGCTATTTATTCTTAGAAATTCTAAAAAGTTTACAAGGTAGAAAGTGGGGTAAGAATTGAGGGTGAGAACCCTTTTTTTTTGTCAAATTTTTAAACTATACTTGCTGTGTAAAAAAATTGTTTACTGAAAAAAAAGGTCTTTTGAGCCCAAGAAGACTGAATTTGCATAAAAATCAATTAAAAAAACTACTTTGAAGAAACTTTGGTAACCAAAAACAAAAGGTCTCTTGGGTCAACAAAAAGCAGTACAGACATTTTCATTTTGCCCAAAAAGCCAAATTTGTCCAGATTTATCTGGATGTATTGTCATTCTAATTTAAAACAACTCATCTCAAAAATTTTAAATACTGTATAATCTACCGATGTTTAAATTTTAAATGCTATTTAATGCCTCATTTAACCATCAAAGAAATTTAGTGTTAATTTTGTATGTGTCTTTCTTTTACTCCTCATCAAAATCAAGAGAGACATATAAAATCAACACTAAATTTTTGCTTAAAAGATGGATAAATGGGTCATAAAGAATCTATTATAAGTCCATATAGTTGACTGGATCATATTTTAATATTCAAAATAAACATTTTGTCATTTAAATGTAAAATAATAGATTTTAAACTTCAACATAAACCATAAAATGTCATCTCGGTTTTTCTGCACACTGGAAATTTTAGATGAATTACTATTGTTTCATAGCTTGGGTGAACCACATGTCATTTTGTCTGCAGCCAGCATGAATTTGGAAATAACAGACTATAACATAAGAACTGAAGATGAGATCAAGCAGGAGCAGCTTATTTTGGATGGCTCATCTGAGTAAGTGTGTTTTTTATTTTAATGTGTTAATGTTCACGAAAATCAAAAAAGGTGTGAATAGTAAGAAATTGCCTTAAAGAATGCTTTAAAACCTACACAAAGGCTTTTCAGTCTGGGCTAGAAACAACCTCTCTATGACTTACTTCTTTAGGTTCCTGCCTTATACAGTGAAAGCTTTAAGCCCATATAGTGGTATAAAGATAAAAAAAAAGCTAATTCTTGATTAAATTATTTGATGGCTAGAGTTTGTTTCGTTCCCTGGAGATGACATTTTCTAGGTTTTCTTAAGTATAGGGAATGGAATGTGAACCAAAGTTACCTTATAGCTAAGTTTCTACCTTTATTTGGTATTTTTTAAGGCCAATTTTGAAAAATAAAAATAAAGGAGAGTAAAAATAATTATTATGTAAATAAACCTTTATGGGCCAAAAATGTAACTGTTTATTGAAGGTACACTACTTGCTTAGATTTGATGGTTCATCCCATTAAATGTGGTGAATAGCATAGCATTCAATTAGTAAAAGCAAATCACAATCAGAACAACACATTCCATTCCCTATATTCAAGAAAACCTAGGAAAAATTATTTCATGATACAGGCTTAAGGACAGGTGAAACAAAAATGTGACAAAAATGCAGCGATCCTGAAATTCTGCCTGAAAACAACTCAGTTGTCATAATTTTTATTTGCTCTTATTTTTATATAGAAACTTATAAATGATAAATGTTACAAGAAGATTAAATGCTACCATTTTACAGACCAGCAGATACAGATCCCTTGCCTTTTTCATCTAGCAGCATATAGTCTGAGCCATATGATTTTGAAATGAAGACTGAAGAGGATATCAAGCAAGAAGAACTTATATTGGATGACAGCTTATCTGAGTAAGTTCCTTTTAATTTAATACACTGTTAGCCATATGTATAAAGGGTGTTACAAAAATAATTCTAAACACATATTCTATAAGCCATTAAATTGCCTGTCAGATACCATTAAAGTAGCTTAGATAAACTGTGACTCTATAGCAACCTGAACCTACTTTCATTATAACTTTTGAACTATACAATCGATTTTAATGAAACAAACTGCACTTGGCAGAGAATTAATCAGAGTTTTGTCTACATATATCTTTTTGTCTGCCATCTCAAATTCCAAGATGGCGGACGAAATTAAAAAATACATGTACAAACATGTTTTAATGTTTTTTTTACATTAGTCAAAAAGCTGTATTCTTGCCACGCACAACAAGGTATGAATCAGCAAAATCGGTTGAGTGGTTTTAAAAAATATATATTTTTTTTTCATCCATTGTTTTGTATATTATATGATTGCCTTGCCAATCATGTCTGCATTTATTTCCTTATAAATTCATTACTACTGAAACGATTTTAATGAAATAAAAAACATCCTGGTTAGAATTGATTGCTTTTCATGATCAATTATCGCCATCTTAAAATTTAAGATGGCGGACAGAATCATACTTGATTCTTCAAAATGGCGTGTTTATTCATATTTTCTGAAAATGTTTTAGTTTTTTTTTAAGTCTGTAGAAAAGCACCCAGTATTTTAAAATAAAACCCGTTTAATGACATTTCTATACACATATCAATCTTGAACGGAAAGCAAAATTAACACTTTCTATTTTTCTAGAGAAAATTCAGCAATTACTGTTGTTTGTTTTATTAACCAGCAAGCTGATATGTTACGCCAAGGCCAACACAAAAATAGAGGCCACGACCCTGAAAAAATCAGCTGTTCTCCCGGGGCTGAATTTTACATTGGGTCTTATGGGAGGTCAGACGTTTTTTTATGATATTTTCAAAATGGCACTACAGATTTCCGCAAAATTTCAGTGAAATATTCTCAGACACCATCCCGATATTCCACCAAAGGTTTGTAAGGAAGCAAAATGATTAAAAGGTTAAAATCTTCAAGATTTAGCATTCCTTATTTTGAATTCAAATTACCCGCCATGTACCACATTCCAACTGTTATATTTGACATGTATTTGACTATGTCATATGTGATTGTCACATTTGCTTCTGCTTTAAACTTAATTTTTGTGTGAGCTAATGAAGCGGCTATGAAAAATTAGGGCTTACTATACATTAAAAAAAAATTGTTCTGCCAGAATAAAGTAAAAACAATCTCAAAAACGGCTTTATTTAACAAAAAATTAAATATCCATGAACCGTCATTCCAACTTCAAAATTTTAAAGACAATCAGCTGTGTCGTAACGTGACCATCAAAAAAAAATCAGCCCCGGATGTGACGTCAACAAAGTGGAGGATCGTGGCCCGTCCATTTTGATAGCCCTGGTTACGCAGTCAATGTCAATAGACAAATAAAACAAATAAAAAAGTAATTTATAACAAAAACATTTCATGTGAAAAAAAGCCAAGTACGCGAAAATGGCATTCCGTAAAAAGAATTGAGATGAAAGCAAAGCCAAGTTCTCCAATACAAATTTCAAAATAAAAGGTTCTTACTAGGTTGGAAATGTTTTTTTAAACTTTGTTATTACAGCCAAACTTCTTTATGTTCAATTTAGCACTGTGCCTAAGAGTTATTTACAGCCGTAATAGCCAAGTTCAGAAAAACATTTCCAAACTAGTAAGCACCTTTCATTTTGAAATTTGTATTGGAGAACTTGGCTTTGCCTTTATCTCAATTCTTTTTATGGAATGCCGTTTTCGCGTACTTGGCTTTTTTTACATGAAATGTTTTTGTTATGATTTCACTTCTTTTTTAAAGGAATTGGATAATATTTAATTTTTAAAGTAGTAAAATATGCAGAATATTGTTCAAAACTTTTGCAATGCCTTACTTTTAAGGTTTTGTTGGCTGGTTTTATCATAGCTCCTATCAGCCTTTCAAAGCTCAGCTCTCTAGCGTTTCTGAAAGTGCACAATGTTACTTTTACATAACTTTACATGTATAGGGGAGGAGAGTAAATTAAAATTTTCGTGTTTTCAAATTTTTTTATCACTTCTTTCAATGCTCAGCTCTCTGGCGTTTCTGGAAGTGGGTAATGTTACTTTTACATAACTTTACATTTATAGGGGAGGAGAGTAAATGAACATTTTGGGGTTTTTAAATTTTTTCCCATGGTTTTATCATGGTTTCTATCAGCCTTCCAAAGCTCAGCTCTCTAGCGTTTCTGGAAGTGGGCAATGTTACTTTTATATAAATTTACATTTATAGGAGAGGGAAGTATATTAAAATTTTGGTGTTTTTAATTTTTTTTCTGTAGTTTTATCATAGTGTCTTTCAGTCTTGAAAAGCTCAGCTCTCTAGCGTTTCTGGAAGTGGGCAGTGTTACTTTTACATAATTTTACATTTATAGGGGAGGGGATTAAATTAGAATTTTGAGGTTTGGTCATAACTTCTATCAGTCTGCCAAATTTCAGCTTTGTAGCATGTCTGGAAGTACAGTAGAATTTTGAGGATCTATACATGAGTGAGTGAGTCAGTGAGTGGCAATTTCGATGTATTTTAAAATTTCGTAACTAATTTACTACTTTATGGAAGTCTATGAAACTTAGAAGGGTTGTTAACTCTATGAAAATCTATGACTGTGCAAAGTTTGAGATTCGTAGCTTATTCCGAAGTGGAGTTTTAGATAGGTCAAATATGGGTTGAAATGGGAATAGAGTAGAATTATTTCTATGTGGTAAGTGTAGTTATAAGACCAAATATAAGAAAGACTTAGAAACTCATATGATCATCCATAAAGGCGACAACGAGATTAAGTGGTTTCCATGCAAGCAGTGCACATATAAAACGAAACGGAAAGGTGATTTAACAAAGCACGTGCTAAAACATAAAGACATGAGTGAAGTAGAGTGGCTTCAATGTGAGAAATGTACTTATAGGACTAAATTTAAGCCTTACTTACGAAAGCATATAAACACCCATAAAGACAGAAACAAGATTAAGTGGTTTCCATGCCAGAATTGCACATATAAAACGAAACTGAAATATTATTTAACAAGACACATGCTAAAATATAAAGATATAAGTAAAGTAGAATTATTTTCATGTGATAAGTGTAGTTATAAGACCAAATATAAGAAAGAGTTAGAAACTCATATGATCATCCATAAAGGCGACAATGAGATAAAGTGGTTTCCATGCAAGCATTGCACATATAAAACGAAACGGAAAGGTGATTTAAAAAGCCACTTGCTAATTCATAAAGACATGAGTGAAGTAGAGTGGCTTCAATGTGAGCAATGTACTTATAGGACTAAATTTAAGCCTTACTTACGAAAGCATATAAACACCCATAAAGACAGAAACAAGATTAAGTGGTTTCCATGCCAGAATTGCACATATAAAACGAAACTGAAATATTATTTAACAAGACACATGCTAAAACACATGTGATAAGTGTAGTTATAAGACCAAATATAAGAAAGACTTAGAAACTCATATGATCATCCATAAAGGCGACAATGAGATAAAGTGGTTTCCATGCAAGCATTGCACATATAAAAGGAAACGGAAAGGTGATTTTAAAAGCCACTTGCTAATTCATAAAGACATGAGTGAAGTAGAGTGGTTTCAATGTGAACAATGTACTTTTAGGACCAAATATAAGACTTCCTTGCGACAGCATATAAAGACAAAAACAAGATTAAGTGGTTTCCATGCCAGCATTGCACATATAAAACAAAACTGAAATATTATTTAACAAGATACATGCTAATACATAAAGATATAAGCGAAGTAGAATTAAATCGATATTAGCCGATAAGACATAAAAACTTATATGATCATCCATAAAGACAAAAAACAGATTAACTGGTTTCCATGCCAGCATTGCACATATAAAACGAAACTGAAAAGTTATTTGACAAGAAACATGCTAATACATAAAGACATGAGGGAAGTAGAGTGGCTGCATGTGAACAACAATATACAGGGTGTCTCATTATATTTTTTCCCACCCATTTAGACCATTAATAATTGATATAGGAATATAAAAGAAATTGTGTTCGAATTCGCGAAATGTTTACTTTTAAATTGCATATTGACTTTATTCCTGATGCTTACCGTATTTGACAGGCGCTCAAATTTATAGTTTTTGTAAATAGATGCTCCTTATATTATTTAATTAATAGATTAGGCTTGGAATATACTTTCCAAAAATACCCTCATATGTCGCCGTTTTGATAAATAGTTTCTGAAATATTAGCGATCATTTTTTAAATGATAAAACATAACATTACCACTTTTGTGTTAATTTTAGTGTCCTTATTTCGAACTATGTTAGTCCCCATGTATAAACAGTGACAATGACAAATATTTTTCTTTAAATGCCGCTCAAAATGACAACCGGTAACGACAACAAAGTTTATATGTCTTGTCACATCATGTCACTGTTGATACATGGGGACTAACATAATTTGTAATAAAAAAAATTGCTAATATCTCAGAAACTATGGCTCTAAACTAAGGCATATCGGGTATTTTTGGAAAATATGTTCCAAGGCTAATCTATTAATTAAATAATATAATAGCATCCAATTTACAAAAACTATAAATTGGAGCGCCTGTTAAATATGCTAAGCATCAGGAATAAAGTCTTTCTTGTATATTCCTATATCAATTATTAATGGTCTAAAATGGTGGGAAAAAATATAATGAGACACCCTGTACTTATAGGACTAAATATAAGCCTTACGAAAGCATATTGTCACAGAGAAAAATGGACGTAGAGGTCTTTAGTTTGGGGGCGTAGAAAATTATCGGAAACGGGGGAAGTTTAATACATATATTTCGTTTATAATTATACAGCTGATAAATCGCCAGAAATTATAGCTTACGCTAACCTACCCAAAAAAATTATGGAGAACCATAAATACGGCCTTACTGTGAATTATGCCAGGTAGGACTCGGGGGACGCAGTACACAGGACCACAGGTTCAGGGATAAAAAAAGAGACGACCGACGTCCAGAAACTGGTTACGAAGCTCAGCAGGACGTCCAGAAACTGGTTACGAACGCTTAGTTAAGAGGCAAATGAGACGACGTTCAGAAACTGGTTACAAAGCTCAGCAGGACGTCCAGAAACTGGTTACGAACGCTTAGTTAAGGAGTGGACCCCGGGTACTGGTCACTTGTATGGTGTGTTACATCGCCTTTTATATTAAATTATTGCAAATTCAGCAATATTGCTAGTGACGATGGTTTTCGATAGGTACCACAATTATTATTGTCAATACCTTGGTATTTTATTATAATAGATGCACGCCTTTAATTCATATGCATCCCAATAATTTAAAGTTATTCGAAGTGCATCTATTTTATTTAGATAAGTGCATCACTTTGGGATTGTTTAATTATGATTATTACCTCTGTGTGATAATATGATCAACCATAAAGACGAAAATAAGATTGAGCGGCTTAGAGGGGTATATTTTACCCCTGTATTTTTAATAGGAAAAGTGAAATCAAAAAGAATTTTATACTTCACACAAAGGTGTGTGGCATACCTAGGTATGCTGTTCTTCACTGATGACGTGTGTAAGTTGGAAACTAACCAAAACCAAATCTTCCTTCTGTTTTTGACACTCGCGAGTTAAGCACACACACCTTTATGTGAAGTATAATTTTTTTTTCCATACACACACAGCACCTCTACCATCTTTATCTTTGCAAAATTAATTCTGCACACTATAGAGAAAGATGGATTCTATAAATTAAAATCGACTTTAACTAGCCAAGGTTTAATTTTTCAGAAAGTAATAAATGGTTTATTCAATATTTATAACAAATAAAGTTAACTACTTATTGTAGTATTTATATTATAAGTACGCACCTGTACCCTAGATTTTAAGTATGGACCAGTACTCAGTTACCAACTAACCAAAATATGAAGTGTGACTCAGTCTGTCACGGCTGGTCATAGGTGCTATCACGGTCTCTTTGTATCTATTATTTATCGGTCTAAATAAATAATAATAAAACTTACAAATTGTGTCTTTTAATTAGTCATCCACGGTAAATATATAACACTTCTTTTTTATGTTGAATTTTGGGCGCAAAATATAAAATAATTTAAGATTAGTTGGTACAAAGATACGCAATTTACTTCGAAAGAAGCTTTAATGTTTCAGGCCTTAAGTTATCCTTTCCGGAAGCTTTACCCAACTTTAATTCATTAATAATACTTTCAACTTCTGATGGATTTATTTGATTAAATAGCAGTTGACTCTATGATTTGTTGGTCTTTAAACTTTCGTTATAGTTTGGTATCTTCTCTGCCATTTTTTTTTCTAGTGTTACGTAATATGAATTAGAAGTATCAGCTATTTGTTTTTTATTTATAATTGTTTGTGTGTCTGTTCGTATTTTTACAATATTTTGTTTTTTCCTTTGTTTATTTGAATAATTGTTAATGACTTTCCAGACCTGTTTGCTATCATTTTTGTGTCTCTCTATTTCGTTTCTATAGTAGTCGCATTTTGTTTTATTTATTAGTTTATTTACTTTATTTTTATATATATTATATTCTTGTTTTTTATGAATGTTTAGGGGGTTGTTAGTCCACGGTTAGAAAAACGTTAAATGCAATGGACTGTATAAATTTTAATTGATGATAGCGCGAACAAACATAAATATTGATATGAAATTACGAAATAATCAAAACGTCCATAGGTAAAATATTGGTGGCACACAACGGTAATCAGAACAAATGCACTCACCTCTTTGCATCCACTTTCTCCACGTTCCAAGGGGCCCCTGATTGGATCTAATGATGTCACCACGTAGCTGAAGGGTTGAAGTTTCTAGTTCTATGCTTCAGTACACAAAAATCGAGCACTTTCAGGTGTAGATATTTGAAATAGTTGGAGAACGAAATTAACACGCAATTTTCTCTGGCGATTGACAAGGATCTCTCTTGTTGTTGGTGCGCATGTCCAAATACGCGGAATGCGCTTTGTCCTTCATACAGTTGTGTGTTTTAAAAAATATATATAAACAACCGCGAAATTTAGCGGGAGCTAACATAACTGCCCTCCAATACACACAATTTTAGAATCTCAACCGGACAGATATAGATATAAGAAAAAGAATCGACCGATAAATATAAATGAATGAAAATAGATAAGTATCGTAAGTTTATTTAGAGATAACGAAATCCCGAAAAAAGGCAAAACAAAATTCAAAAAAAATTCAAAATAAAAAAAAACCTATTGTAATACCCGGTAAAAGGTAGAAAATTAAAATTACTTTTAATTTGGCAAGAGGCACAGTTTTACAACTGGCCGCTTATAAACACCGGTAACCGTTTGTACCGTCGCAACACGCACCTGACCGTCCCCGCCGGGATGCAGTTCGATAACCCGACCGACCGGCCATTTCAAAGGCGTTTGAATGTGATCACTTGTTATGATAACCAAATCATTTAATTTGATATTTGGGGACGAATCAGTCCACTTGTGTCGCTGTTGTAGCGTATGCAAATACTCTATAGAATACCGTTTCCAAAAATCATTATGTAGTTTTTGGATTAGTTGCCATCTCGAGAGCCGATTTAGGGGAACCTCGGACAAATCTGACTCCGGAATTTCTGAATTAAGGGGTTCAAGTGTCAAAAAATGCCCAGGGGTAAGAGGTTGAAGATCGTGTGGGTCTGAAGAGGCAGGAGATAAAGGGCGACTATTAAGTACGGCTTCTATGCGACAGGCAAGGGTGGACATCTCCATGATAGACAACTTCTGGTCGCCGACGACTCGTACAAAGTGAGTTTTAAAACTTTTGACGCCAGCTTCTGCCAGGCCATTGAAATGTGGACTGAGAGGAGGTCCCAGATGCCAACGAATAGAAAGTCTGGTGGCAGCACTTCTTGCGTAATCCAGTAATTGGTTACGAAACCCTATAAAATTACTGCCTTGATCTGACCAGCATTGCGTCACGCTTCCGCGTCTGGAAATGAATCGATGGAATGCACCTACGAGCCCTTCGGTGGACAGTTCCATGGTTAATTCCAAATGCACGCAATGTGTGGCCGTACAGACAAACACACAGACATACGATTTGAAAGCTTTACAACCACGGTAACGATGAGGAATCACAAAGAAAGGTCCACAAAAGTCGATAGCTACACTCGAAAAAGGTTTTAGTTGATTGATTCGATGAGCGGGAAGTGAACTCATTATGGGCGGTCTATAGGGTTTAGGGTTGATTCTAAAACATTGCAAGCACTTGGATATGGTTCTTTGAATTGCCCGTCTGGCAGATAATATCCAAAATTGCTGTAAAAGCAGATTATGTAATGTTTTAAACTCAGGATGAAGATATTGTCGATGAGCGGACTCGATAAGAAGAGTAGTTAAACGATGGTCACTCGAAAGTAAGACGGGGTGTTTTGCAGAATAAGACAAAAGGTCAGATTTTTGTAATCTGCCACCGACTCTAATGATATTATTCTCATCAAGAAAAGGTGAAAGTTTTCGCAAAGGTTTCGGTATTGGTTTATCCTTAGATAACGCGGAAAAAAGCTCAGAAAAACAAGAACCTTGCACGCGTTTGATAAGAAGGTGTAACGCACTTTGCATCTCACCGGTGGTAGGAAAAACAATATTCTCAAAAATAACTTTTTGGTCCGGCGGCTTAGTGGGTTTTTGATAGGAATGGTTTTGAAAAAGGTTAACTATTCGAAGGACATAACAAATGATACGTTGAATTTTTGATATAGAGGAATATTTGATAAGAAGCTGATCTAAGAAGTTGACATCAATTATCGCATTGCAACAGACTTTTGGCTTTTCCTCCAGATTAATATCTCCGAACTCAATCGGCATTTTTGGTTTATGAAAATCGGGCCATTCGTTTTCGGGAGACCACAAAAACGACGGTGCGTTCCACCACATGTCATGTGACATGAGCTGTGAAGGGGTGGCCCCTCGTGACGCAATATCGGCTGCATTCAAAGCAGAAGGAATGTATATCGCCACGAGTTTGAGGGAATGATTTCTTGGATTCTACTGACTCGATTTCCAACAAAGGTTTGCCAGCGATTAGGAGGGGATGAAAGCCAGTGCAATACGACTTGCGAATCGCAGAAAGTAACGATATTTGTAAAAGTTATTTTTCCTTCATAGCTAGATAAAACGAAGTCAATTAATTCGCTTAAAAGAAATGCGCCTAGGAGTTCTAGCCTAGCCAAAGTTTGTGACTTTATAGGCGCGACCCTAGATTTTGCAGATATGAGAGAAACAGATATATTGTTTTCCTCTTCTACACGAAAATATACGACGCCTGCGTAGCCTCGAATTGAAGCGTCACAGAAGCCGATGATTTGACAGGTATTGGGTTTTGACAGTTTGATTTGTCGGGGTAATTGAAAATTGGAAAGAAGCGGGAATTCAGAACGAAGTTTGTTCCAAGAGTCGATGATAGAAGAATCTGGTTCTTCGTCCCAGCCTATTTTCGATATCCACAACTGTTGCAAAATAAATTTTGCTTGTAGCAACAAGGGACAAAGAAAACCTAAGGGATCGAAGATTGTGCCTATGATAGATAAAATAGAACGTTTGGTTGGGGGTTTGTCCTTCATTCGGCATTGATAAGAAAAAATGTCGTTTTTTGGATGCCATTGAAGTCCTAAAACTTTGATAAAGTGGGGTTCCTCCTTGTCGAAAGAGAGAGGCATTTGACGATCTGACTCTGGCAATGTTGCCAATAACTCAGGACAATTGCTTGCCCATTTTTTAAGTTCAAATCCTCCCGACTTCAACAAATCATTGAGTTCTGTTTGAAGGGAGAGAGCTTCAGAAAGCGAAGGGCTAGTTCCCAAGATATCGTCGATATAGATTGACGTTTTTAGAAGAGTACTAGCCATAGGAAAACGTTCCTTTTCTCTCTCTGCCAGCTCATTTAAGGTACGCATGGCTAGAAAAGGTGAGCATGTCATGCCAAAAGTGACAGTAGAAAGTTCCCACACTGAAAGTGGGTCCTGTGGAGAAAACCTCCACAATATCCTTTGATAAGGACGGTGATAAGGATTGATAAGGACTTGACGGAACATCTGTTTGATGTCAGCAATGTAGGCAATAGGATTAAGACGAAACGTAAGGAGTAAAGAAGCAATATCCTTTTGAAGTTTCGGTCCAGATAACAATGTGTCATTGAGACTAATATTTTTTGGGGTGACTGCCGAACAATCCCAGACTACCCTTAATTTTCTACTTAAGCTTTCCGGCTTTAGTACGCAATGATGTGCTAAAAAACACGATACGTCGACCTTTGGTTGACTAGATAAAACTAAACTCATATGATTAGAATCGATATAGTCTTGCATGAAACTTGAATAGGCAGTGTACAGATCAGGATTTTTGATTAATCTATTTTCTAGAAGTAAAAATCTACGATAAGCTTGCGGATAAGTATTTCCTAGGTCAGGGTTTATTTTATCTTTAAACGGAAGATCTACCATGAATCTACCGCTCGGTTGCCGTACTACACTAGCAGTAAAAATTGATTCTGCCTGTTTTTCTTCCTTTGATAAGATTTGTTTTTTAGGCAAATGTTCGATTTCCCAAAACCTAGGGAGAATGACCTCTAAAGGAGGTGAATGACTCGTTAAAAAACAACTGGTTCGTTCCGTAAGACTACCTACTTCGTCAACCTTTCCCATGACGACCCAGCCAAAGATAGTTTCAAGGGCTGAAGGCTGCCCTACCTGTCCAAGAACCCTGCCCTCGTTGAATATCTGTGCGAATAGCTCGCAACCAATAACCAGGTCCACAGGTCTAGATTTGAAATCGGCAAGTTTAAGGTTTTGCAAGTGTTTCCACTGATTATCGTTCAAAGAGAATGTAGGCATATTGGAACATAGTTGTGGAACCACAATTGCTTCGAAATTAAGTAAAGGAGTGACTTGTCCTTGTGGCTTAATGTGACATTGAACGAGCCCTTTGGAAGTAAAAGAAGACATCTGATTTAATCCGAATATTTCAGTGGTGTAACTTCGCCTAGGAAGATTAAGACGCTGAATACACTTTTCACTGATAAATCCTGTCTGTGATCCAGAATCAAGCAGTGCCCTTACAGGTTGAAAATTTCCGCAACCGTCCATAACATCTATTATGGCGGTGCATAAAAGAAAGGTACCTGAAGGTCCTGAGGCATTTAATGACACATGAAGATTATTGACAGGTGGTGTGTGAATGACAGGACTAGTATCTTGGCTTCCAGACTCTTGATTAGTTTCTAAGATATGAGTTAAAGTGTGGTGCCTTTTACTATTGCAAGTCCTGCATGAATATTTTGATTTGCACGTATCTACATCATGCAAGGGATGAAAACACGCTAGACATAATTTTTTCTGTTTGACGAAAGATAGGCGATCGATAGGTGAGAGATCAAGAAATGTTTGACATTTCGAAAGCACGTGACCTTGATTACACCGGAAACATTTTATTCCCGTACTTGAATTAGTTGAGGTGCCAGCCAGTCCTATAAAAGGCGAATTGGATGATTTATAGGTAGGCTTTTGCCCAAACTGATTTCGCATAGAATTTGAATTTTGATAGGTAGGCTTTTGCCCAGACTGATTTTGCATAGAATTTGATTTTTGATATATAGGCACCTTTTTGGGTGCTGTTGATTGAGGAAGTGATTCCAAAACTTTACATCTTTTTTCTAGAAATTGAAAAAGTGACTGAAAAGTGGGAATTTCGGTATTAGTATTGGCGTGACTCATTTCGAAATTTGAACGCCTTGGAATATCCAATTTTTCTAATAAAATGAAAAAAATAATAAAGTCCCAACTGTCAACGTCAAAGCTAAGTGATTTTAAAATTTCCAGGGATTCAGAAAAGGTGTCAATTAAATTACGCAATTCTTTAGCTGACTCGTTTTTTAAGGCGGAGTTCATAATTGAGCTTAAAGCATCATTTGCGAGGTCTCGCTTGTTTTGATATCTATTGACTAATTTATCATAAGCAATTTTATAATTTTGATCAGATAAGCTAATCCCTGATATCAATTTTAAAGGCTCATCCTCGAGATATGAAAATAAATATTGAAGTTTTCGAACGTTACTTAGACTTTGATTTTGATCTATAATGTTATTAAAAAGATCGAAAAAGCTTGGCCATAATTTTTTATCACCTCGGAATATGGGAATACCTAACTCTTTGAGTTTTGGAGTTTCAGATTCGTTTTGTCGAACATATGATCCCGAAAAAGATGGGGCCTCAACCGGAAATATTTTAGAGTAAACCCCCTTACACGCATAAAAATATTTACGAGCTTCTGAAAGGATTGCATCCTGCGTTTTAAACTCCTCATCGTCCGAGTCGTCTATCAACATAATGACGTCATTATGCGCCAGCATGCATTTATCGAAGGTTTCATCCAAATCGGAATACCTCACTTGAAACTCGTTTCTCGCTCTTTCATCCTTTTCCGCGGTCTTTGACAACACATAACACTCGGTGATCGCAGATAAAAAACCCTTGCGTTTTTGTACGGCTTTTTTGACAGACATGATTTTACCTTTGAAATGACGAAATTGTCGGTAAATATACAATTAACGCTAAATTAATGCTTCTGAAGTAGAAAAATGACGAATTGTCGAAAATATGCACTAATTTATCGCAATTGATGAAAATTGTTTTAAATATCGAAATGATATGAAACACACACACATAAATGAGAAATGTTTTTGTTTGTTTTGTTTTGATTCCTTCGCTTGGTTTGTTTATACCACGCGGTACGCGAAAACAGGTACTGCCGACACCACACCGACCTTCGGTGCGAACACGACTTTCCGACTCGATTCAAGGCCACCTTGTTTGGCTTGGCCACAGATTAGGTAAATAAGTGGCTTGGCATGAAAATAATTATTAATACCGTCGTATGGATTTATTCTAAATAATTCGGCTCGCAAGGAACACTTTATGTTAGTCCACGGTTAGAAAAACGTTAAATGCAATGGACTGTATAAATTTTAATTGATGATAGCGCGAACAAACATAAATATTGATATGAAATTACGAAATAATCAAAACGTCCATAGGTAAAATATTGGTGGCACACAACGGTAATCAGAACAAATGCACTCACCTCTTTGCATCCACTTTCTCCACGTTCCAAGGGGCCCCTGATTGGATCTAATGATGTCACCACGTAGCTGAAGGGTTGAAGTTTCTAGTTCTATGCTTCAGTACACAAAAATCGAGCACTTTCAGGTGTAGATATTTGAAATAGTTGGAGAACGAAATTAACACGCCATTTTCTCTGGCGATTGACAAGGATCTCTCTTGTTGTTGGTGCGCATGTCCAAATACGCGGAATGCGCTTTGTCCTTCATACAGTTGTGTGTTTTTAAAAATATATATAAACAACCGCGAAATTTAGCGGGAGCTAACAGGGGGTCAATCAAGGTTTGTTTGTATAAATTTTGATTTCATTAGTCCCAGTGTTATCCATGGATTCCTTTTTTTATATTAATTTTAAATTTTATTTTTGTGGTTGACTTTTCTATTATATCTTGTAAAGTTTGTATAAATATGTTCCATGTTTTCGTTTTTTGTAAGTTTCTCATTAGAGCAATCTATTAAGATTGTTATTTATTTTTGAGATCTGGATTTCATATTTTTTTTTTGGTAGAAGAAAAAGTAACATTTAAATCAATTACAGCTACTACAGGGTAGTGGTCAGTTATTTTATACTGAAATATGTCAGACCTATATTTATGTCCCATGTTTGGGTCTCTAACGAAAATATGGTCTATGCATGACTGAGTTTTCATGGATACGTGTGTAATCATTTATTAAAGATTTAAAACCATATTCACTTAAGATATCTAGGTATTTTTGGCAATAATTTTTTTGAGATTTAGTATTAATATTTGTATCTCCAACTATAAAGTATATGTTCTTATTGTTTAATCTGTTATTAGAGAGGTATTGTTCCAAGTCTTCTAAAAATTGAACACATTTATTTCAGGTGACAAAGACTGAGATTGTATAATTTTTTTGGATTTTGTTAGTTTTTATTATTTTTATTTCCCCTCACGTTATTTGCTCTGTAGTTGTAATGTCGCTGTATTTTGTTTTTACATAGACTAAAACCCCATCGTTTTTGTTTATATTACCGCAGTTATATGATTGCTTGTACCCATCTATCTCAAAAAAATTCAAGTCTTTTATATGAAAAGTTTCAGTTAAAATCATAATGTCAAATGTGTATTTACATGGTTCCAAAAGTATACATAAGTCATCAAAATTTTTGGATACACTTCGTATGTTCAGTTGAAAAATTGAGAAAGTTTTTTTGTTTTCCAATTTTAAAAAATTTTCGTTGTTTTCTACGTTTTTCGTAATATGCTCCACATTATTAAAATCTCTAATATATTGATTCATATATTTAATATTTAATTTTATTTTCCCTTAAACAAAAAATAATTCCAAGATAACCTACTAAATTCAAATAAATTTTAAAAGGCAATTTTAAATTAATTTCTTTCGTTAGTTAAATGAATTTTTTGCGCCAATGTTTATAATAGTCCACTGATTCTACCAGAACCCCATCTGAGCCATCGGAGTGCTACAACGACTTTGTCAGGTACACTTTCGACTTCCCACAGCCTTTTAATATTAAAATCCAAAGACTCCAAAGTGTAACTACAATAAGTCGGCAAAAACTCCTCCTTAACTTGTCTTTTCTTTGAAACTTTCCCAGGGCAACCCAACCAAATATAGTTTCCATTAATGTAGGTCCATCCAAGCCTGGAGAATCAATTTTATTAAATTTCATAATAGTGCCGAATTCCGACATGCCAATAAGCATATCTATGCTACGGGATTTCCAAAATTCCCTATCAGCAAGTTCAAGGCCATCGAAATATGACTTATCAAAAATCCTTACTGAGCGCATAGGTAATGCACAACAAATTTCAGGAAGGACCAACGCTTTTAGCGTTAACTCAGGTTCAATACAAAATTGAGGTTTTAAAATACATTTTATAAAGCCTTTTATCATCGCGTTTCCACTGTTTCCAATACCAGAGATTTGCATCTCACAGTTTTGGCGGGACAACCCAAGGCGCCTCAAACAACTTTCCGAAATAAAGTTCGCAGCTGAACTTGAGTCCAGTAAAATTCGAATGGGCACGAAGTTACCCTCAGCATTTTTAATATGACCCATGGCAGTAGGCAGGATCGGAATATATCTGAGCTAGCGACCAAAGAAGTGGCGACCGAAATATTTTCCTTGTGTGGGCCTTGACTGTTGCCATTCCCCTGTCCGACAACTGGTTGTGTTACCGAAGTCGCAGATGGTCTAATCGAAGGTACGCTCTGACCGCCATTATTACTTTTCAAAAATGTAATAGTGAATGATGAGGGTGCCCGCATCCACACATTTGAGTAACAGTGCAGTCCTTTGAACAATGCAGTCCAAAACAGATCAAACACAAATAAATGTTTACTTTTAACAAAAGTAATTCTCAAGTAAGGATTTTTTGGCAATTTTTTTTTTTTCAAGAACTCAAAAAAAATGTGATTCTCGGCACAACGAGCAAACAATCGCACCAGCAACATAAGCCCCTGATAGTTTCATAAAAGGAGGGCGTGGTGGTTTCGAAATATTACCAACCGCCGCCTGAATAGCATTTGAGAACTGCATGGCGCGAAGCTAAGCCTCCAAAAATGAGTAAAGTTCCTTATACGAAGGTTGTCCTTTTGAAGTACGGCTTGTGGCACGACTAGCAAATTCTAATCAAAATGGCTACTAATCTATTGCGCGTACTGCTCGGAAGTTTGTATAAAAGGAGGTGAAAATTCACAAAATCCCAATGCTCCACTGGATATTGCATGTTTTTTTAAAGCCTCTAAATTTTCGGAAAATGTAGATAAAAGTTTACTCAAGTCCCCTAGATCTGTATCATTTTTTAAAGTGGGAAAAAAATAAATTTCATTCCAAAAGTTAGTGGCAATCAGCCTGTGCTTTTCGTATTTTTTAATTAATAAATTATAAACGATTGCATAATTTTCTCCAGTAAGTGGCATGGAACGAACCAAAACCAAATGCTCCCCCTTCAAATATTTGAGCAAGTACCTTAAATTATCTATATCCGAAGTACCAAGTTATCTATATCCGATAATTCTGAGTCTGTATGTATAGCAGAGTTAAAAGTGTCAAAAAAAAGTTCTCCACTCTTTATAATCGCCCGAAAAAATCTTTACTCCTAATGGTTCTAACCTAACAGATCTCTTAGGAGCACTCTGGGCCGAAACAACTGCCGTTGAGGTAGACCCAACAAGTTCAAAATAAATAGCCTTAAACCCATAAAACATCTTTGAAGTTGTGGCCCTAAATTCATCCTGCTTATTAAACCTTCCAAAACCGATGTAACAATGATAATATTATTGTGAACTTCTTAAAATTTATTAAATTCTTTCAAAACATCATCATATCTACACTTAAGTTGGGCCAGAGCCTTTCCTGGGGCTCACAAGAGGGAAAATGAAGTCGGCCCTAACAGAGTGTACCCAGACAGAGATACAAAGGGAATGGACCAACACAGGAAACGCCAGACAGGCGAAGGAGTATGTGACAGGATACAGCAAATCCCGTAGGGACTGGCTGCTCCGTAGAACACGAAGAGAAGTGAAAGCCATAGTGGGAGTCCTAACCAGACACTGCGTCCTACAGGGACACCTGTCAAAGATAAGAGTGAAGGGGGACGCGACGTGCGAGCGATGTTGGGCTGAGGACGAGACCTCGGCGCATTTTCTCTCATCATGTGAAGCATACAAAGAGGCAAGAAGAGAGGTATTCGCAGAGAAAGCCTTTGAGACGGAGGACCTTCTGATTCTGACGTGGCCTTTGTACAGAAGACGGGCAGATTCCGTAGCGAAGGAAGGACGCAGTAGGGGGGATGCCCGGTGGTTGGCGAAAAGGGCGCTTCATGTGCCTAGTCGCCAGACCTAGACCCTACCCCACACTACTACTACTACACTTAAGTTCATGTATTAGGGATACGTCGGTCTTTGCTAGCACAGCTTGCGAGTAAGCCTCCTTAATATTATTCGAAAAGGTAGCTCTTTACGACGTATACCTATTTAACTTTTCGGTATTTGTTACCGAAAGGGTAGGCATCTTGAATAAAAAGAAATACCACAAAAAAAACGCTTCAAAAACAATTCAAATTGGCCTTAAACTAAAAACATATGTGTTTACAAGCTCGAAAAATTCCTTATAGAAGGCTATTTTTAATAAACTAATCCTTTTTACTGGCCTAATATTTCAAATTAGCTTTCCAAAAAAGAAAAATGTTTTTCACGAAGATCAAATAAATTGATAAGTTAAATTCTCTGCGAATATATGGGTAAAAAGAAAGAAACAAAAACGTATTTAAAATGCTCGAAACAATCCTTTGTATTTCTAATAAAAATCCCATATAAAATTGATAAGAATTTTTTTTTGTGTTTTTCGCGAAAACAATTTTTTTGTCAATAATGTGAGCACGACCGACCGACGTTTTTTTTATACGTTGACTCGACAAAATCAAATCAATAATTTGAATTTAAATTTCAATGATGAAAATAAGGTCAATTGTAGTTTGCTGCAAATTTTAAATTTACTAATGACCAATTGCCCAATTAATTAATTACGGAATTCTTCTCGGCATTCCCACAACAAATCAGGATAAATCGAAGAACATGCGAATATTCCAAAGCTAATGAAGCAGTCTTTTGCAGAAACACAATGTCCGTAAAATCGGTTTAAACGTTTCTAAATAATCGGCCACATAGAATCCGAAATCTGGCTCGAAGTGAACAAATTTATTTACCGCAACGGACTCATTAATTATGAGTAAAACGATGTATCGTTTAGGCACTTTTTATAATGAAAAATATGGACTGTAAATTCACGAAGTTTTTTATGTTTTATCATCGGTCAAGCGATCGTGTCTGTCGACCACGTGCGGCCCTGCAGTTCACTCGCAGGCCGCCCAAGTGAGGGAAATTCGCCGTGCGAACCAGTACAGTGGCGGATCCAGGGGGGGGGGGGCAATAGGGGCACTTGCCCTCCCCCGAGAATTTTTTGAATATACAAAAAAATTAGTAAAAAGTAAGGTTTTTGCTAATAAAAGTTCAAAATTTTTATTTGCGGCGCATGAAAGTGTCTAGTATTATTATCATCGAAATTACAACCACTTTTAAATTATCCTGAATTTGTAGCCGTTTTTTACCAACAGAGAATGTCACCTAAAGTGACCCCCCCCCCCCCCCCGAGAAGCACCCCTGGATCCGCCTTTGGTGCGAACGGAAGAGCCTGGTATTCCAAGCTCTTAACTGGGCAATTTAATAAAATAAAATATACACTACCTATACACCAAAAAAGGCACTACAATTTACATTAAAAACTAAATTACGCCAAAATACCAAGAAAAATAATAATATATCGATTAAGATCGAACAAAGTTTGTAGGATCCTAACGTTATATTTCAGCAAATATTTATCGCAGTATAGGGATATTATACATATTTCAAATCAGAAAGAAAAGGCGAATTTGAAAATTAAATAATTATTATACTGGGTGTCCCATTTAATATAAGAAAGTTGATGTCAAATTTTTACTTATAGAATGACATTTGACAACATCTGTCATATGGGTTAAAAGGCTTTCAATATACTATAGAACTTTAATATTTTTTCTATCATTGATATTAAAGGCGCTGACCGGGGGTTCAAAATATAGTGAATCACCCTGTACATAGTACATTATTAAATATACTTAGCTCCTAACATTATTATATTGATATCTTAACAAATAAGTACATTCCCTATAACATCTACTAAATTTAAATTTTTAAAAATATCATTAAAACACGTATTTTATATTTCACTTTGAAAGTATTAGATAAATGTAATTCTTTCAGAGTCCTTGGTAAATTATTAAATAATATGAACCCTTTAATAGGGATGGTATTAATTAATAATCAGTGGCGGATCCAGGGGAAAGGAGAGGCCCGCCTCCCCCCCTTACTTAATTTTTTTCACAAAATATACTTCATTTTGAAGAAATTAATTATTTTCGTTTTGATTGATCTCCTATGCTAAATACTTTAATAAAAATAAAAGTTTGCTGCCACTTGGGCCCCTTCCCCCCCGGAAATCCTGGACCCGCCGTTGCTAATCCACTAATACAGAAGTGGTTGGCCTGACGAGGTCTTTTATCGTAATGGTGAATATGCTGAGGTACATGTTTCTTGTTTTTGTATAGTGCGGTTTTGTGTTTCTCACTTACGCAAATGTACTTATTATGGGGAGTAGCAACCACGATTAGGCACAAAATGCTCGCAAAAAAACAACTAGTCGTAAACGATAAGTTTAGTTGGTTCAGAGTTTTTATTTTAGTCCGTGAACAGACCCATGCGTTGTCCTAACGGCTTGAATTATAAACCGCCATTTTATAAACGTCAAATTTACATTTATGACTGGTTGCCAGTTCTGTGGTAGCCATTTTGAGTTTGAGGCAAATATTGGAATCGTATCATGGTCAATTGAAGATCATGGTATACCAAGACAAAATATGATTTCGCGCAGGCGCAGCATGCACTACGCTTCGCGATCAGCTGGGGTGACGTCACGCCGAGAGTCAAATCCCTTGATTAATAAAAGCTGACTGAACCGCAGCAAAAATCCTTTATCTATGCCTTGATTTAGGTTGAATTGAAGTTTGTATTGTTGAATACGTTTCTGTCGATTAGTTTTATGTTTTGATTATTTAAAATTGGTGAAAATGAGATGTGCAGTATATGGTTGTGATTCGGACAATCAGGTGAAAGGCTTTGCACACGATGTGAGCTTTTTTACCTTTCCAAAAGACAAAAAAATGGCACAGGAGTGGATCCGTTTGTCTAGACGTGAAGATAAATTTAATGTTGTGAATGCAAGGATTTGCTCAAAACATTTTATTGCGGCCGACTACGTACGCAATTTACGACATGAATTGCTTGGATACACTTCAAACAATTATCGGAAATTAAAAGAAGAAGCTGTTCCATCCAAAAACTTGCCTCAACGTTTAAAACGTGCGATAGAAGTTTCGGGAACTGCTAGAGATGAACGCCAGAAAAAAAAGCAAAGAAAGGAGCTTGTGGAAACTATTTTACAAACGTAAGTTTAGAGTAGTAGAGTTATGTCTATGAAACTCGTTACTGACAGATTATTAATTTTTATTATTTATACTTGCTTAGAGATATGGGTGAATGTTCAAGTAGCTTTTGTGTTCGTGAGGTTGCTGGTGATGGATCGGGTGAAGATTCTAACAATAACTCTCACCATGGTTTGATCCCTTTAGCTATGAAAGATATTGGGTAATATTTTGTTAAATTAAAACAGAATTTAATATATTTAAATACAATTATTTTTTAGGACACTTTGAAACAGACACTGAAAAAAATGAGTTGATAGCTAGTCTAAAGAAAAGAATCGAATTCTTGGAAAAGAAACAAAGTATATTCGGAAAAATATTTAGTGATGAACAGTTGAAAAAATTAGAAGGTTGGAAGGCCCATCTGAAGTGGACATATAAAGATATATCAAAAATAATATTTTTAATTTTGTATTTTGCTATTACCAATTTAAAAGTAATATTAATAATAAATTATTCCAGCAAATATGGATTACAAAAAAAGTACTTTTAAGCACTTCTCAAAGGCTTTTGACAAGGTTGATCACAGTATCCTTATAAAAAAGCTTAATTGTATGGGAATTGGAAAACTTTGTATCTTCAGAGTATGGGGTACCGTCAGGGGTTCCACATTCCATTGTTGTTTAAGATTTTTGTAAATGATATTGCATTACTATTAGACTCATGTATGTTTGCACTTTTGGCCGATGACCTAAAAATTTTCAAAATCATCTATAACATAGAAGATTGTCATGTTTTACAGGGTGAACTCAATAAGTTTGTACAATGGTGTAATGTTAACAACTTAACTTTGAACATTGAAAAATGTAAAAGTTTAACATTCCACAGAAACCTAACACCATTAAAATATGATTATAACTTGAATAGTGTAGAACTCGAAAAACCGATTTTAATGAGAGACTTGGGAGTTCACTTTGAATATAGCTTACAATTTTATTGATCACATTGATCTCATTGCAAACAAAGCAATGAAACTCTAGGGATTTATTAAAACCAAAAAGGGATTTATTAAAACCAAAAACTATGTACCTAGTTTGTTTATATTAATTTGTTTGTACCTATACTTTTAATTTGTTTTTACTGTTCATTTCTTTTTCTTTCTATCATATTTGTATTTACATTTTTTTAGATATCTAAGATATTATTTTAGACGTTGCTTTTGCATTTGTAATAATGATCTGATGGCAATAAAGAAACTAAACTAAACTAAACTAAACTAAACTTTATTTCTAGGTCATTGAGGGAATTTAACAATATTTTCGCTTTAAGAAATGCTTACATTGCTATTGTAAGATCAATTTTCGAATATGGCTGTATTATATGGTCACCATATTATGAGGTACACAAAAATCGGTTGGAGAGAGTGCAGAGGAGGTTTTTGCGTTTTGTCACATATAAAATAGGTATTCCTGCCGAATCTATAAATTACAATGAACTACTGACTTTGCTTAACATAACAACCTTAGAAAATAGACAAAAATATTATGATGTTTGCATGTTATTTAAAATAATTCATAACCTAGTAGACTCGCCATAGCTACAGGCTCGAGTTGGCTTACATGTTCCAGTTAGGAACACATGCAACCACAATTTATTTTCTACAAGAATCCATCGAATAAATTATGGCTACAATGCGTCGTCGATAGATTCTGCAGGCATGCCAATGAGTTCATACAAAACACAGATTTAGACATATTTAACATTAGCCTATCCCAATTTAAGAGATTAATGAAGAATTCTTTATCTGTACCGCCCAATAAGAAATCAAATTTGTTTATTTCAACCTATATCTAAGTGAAAATTTTGTATTCTGTGTCTAACATTGATATGCGTTGTGAACCGAAATTATAATTTTAAATACCTGTCTGACTGGACTGTGATTCAATTAAATTTATTTTAACTATGTGTGTTAAGTTTTGGAAATTGACAATTTTAACTTAGAAAGTAGGAATTTTAACTAAGTATAACTATTTTATTTATTAACTATATTCAGCTGACATCCATTAAACTGGCTATTTATTGTAATTTTTAATGCAAAGTAGCAAACAGCTGTAGAGTCTTCTTAATTTTTATTGTTGTGTAGGCTGTATTATATTTTAAAATGTTGTAAATGGCATGACTGTTAAAAAAAAAATCATATTGATTTGGAACAACGGCCTGAATCAGGCCAGCAATTTTAATACAAAAAACACTACTTTTTAAAGCAATGGATTTCATTTAACTTTTTTGTACACAGAAGCATGTACTTTTAAAGCAATGTATTTTCTGTGTTTTTTCAGTACAAAAAAACTGATTTTTTTTACCTTTTTTTTACAAAAGAAACTGTACTTTTAGCACAATGTATCTTATTAATTTTTTAGTACAAAAAAACTATGTCACTTACGTCTCATATTTACAAAGACTGATGGAGAGAAATATTTGATCATTATATAAGGATCTTTAACATTCCTTTTTATATCAGATAAGGACATTTGCAAAGATTATGGAACATTCCACACCAATTTAACAACAAATAAAATCATTCACATTCTGAAGCTTGACATTCATTAGTGTCCCAGTAAAATGTTGACTAGTGTTTGCCATCTAGTGGAGAAAAATCAGCAAACATCAACTTGTCAGTGTTTTTGTGAATACTTTATTTTCACAGTAAAATATTTATTCTTTTTGTACGAAAATAAAGTGCTTTAAAAGCAACTGTTTAAAAATACTTTTAAAATATTTTTTCACTGTTATGTTAATTTTGCAGTAAAACTTATAAACTTTTAATAATAAATTAAATGTACTTTAAGAGTGCCTTCTTCAAAATGTTATTATAATGTTTTTTTTGTAAATATTTTATTTTCACAGTAAAATATTAATTTTTTTGTACTAAAATAAAGTGCTTGAAAAGCAATTGTTTAAATATACTTTTTAAATGTTTTTTTTTGCCATTAACGCTGGCTGCACTTGGCATTTTTCAAAAATAAAGTATAACTTTTCGTTGTATAAAGTACTAAAATGATGCATTTTTAAATAATATGCAAATTAGACAATACAAAAATAGTAAAAATAATGCACATCGTTGCCGATGCCAGCAGTTAAAGTACAATATTAGTAAAGTACCAGCAGGTCGATGTTTGCTGGGATACTATTATTATTATAATTATTTTAAAAACTGCTCCACAGAACTTGAGTTGTAACGCTAGTATACATATTTCGAAAATAAACAACCGATTAAAAACTGGCTTTTTGTTTTATTCTTTATATTTAGTTAGTAACTAAAGCCATGTAAAAAAAAATCCAAAAGGTAAAATAATACATGAATTTTGTATCATTAGAGTAAATTTTTCATTGAAAACGCATTAGCGATGCAACATACCCAAGTTATATTACATCAAATGTATTACCGCGCCCTCATGTTCTTAAATTTCTCTCTCGGCATGATGTCGTGCACGCGGCAAACGCTATTTCGAACGGCTAGAGATCATCTCTTGTTTTGTTGTATCATGGAATCATATGTTGTTAAATCTTGAAAGAAAAATATTCTGATGAATTCAAATCATCTTATTAATAGCTAAGTGCTTTTGTTTAAGTAGGTGGGTAATTATGTTTACAGCTTTTGAGTATTGGATACCCATCGTTTTGCAAAGAAATCATTTGAAATACTCGTACATAATCCAAGTAATTCTTTCCTTTTACGTCGTCACTCTTATTCTGAAACGTCGTAACCCACAAAAAAAATGAAAATTCATATTTTTGCGTCAAAGGTTATTATGCATAGCTATATGCTGCTAAATCCTTGCAATTAAAAAAATATATAAAACGGTCATTCCCGCGATTTCTAATAAGCCGCATAATGCTTACCCTATGTAATTTGCTTCTAACTTTTCTTATTCCTGTAAAATTTTGTTGAGTTGGGTTATGCCATTTCAGAATTAGGGTGACGATATTGTGTACTGTTCATTACTTGGGGTATGTATGAGTAACAAGTACTCCAATATATGTAACCTCTAGTCGTCTGTAGTGTAGTGGTAGCAACATTTCCTTCACACACCGGTGGTATGGGTTCGATTCCTGGCTAGGTGCTTGGTTGTTTGTGATTGTTTAAAAAATGCTTTAACCTTGTTCTAACTTTGCAAAACTGGGCGATTGATCCTGATTGGATGGAAAATTCCAGTATAAACAAAAAAAACACCTTAATAGTGTACTTTATGCCCCCAAAATTGATGCGTAAAAATTGTTTTTTTTACATTGTAACTAATTGTCTTTTTAGGACGGCGAAAGTGTACCCCATAACATCTACAAATATTGTAAAGTTGAAACCAATTGACTTTGAAATAAAGACTGAAGAAGGCATCAAGCATGAGGAGCTTATGTTTGAAGAGAGCTCAGCTAAGTGAGTATCTGTAATAAAGCCAGGCAGTTAAATAGTGCGATACAGTATGTTGACAGTTTAACATTGGATTATGACAACTGATCTGCCAATATCAAGCCTTTGTTTATTATAAGAACCAGAATAAATACTGCCATGTTTAATTATATTAGCTCTCACATATACTATACTATAGTAGTGTGAGCTATGGTGATCCTAATTTTTTCGAGAAAAAAAAAGTTGCTCCGATTTCAAAAATTTTTATATATCTTTGCGTTTCAGATGATTTTGAAACTTTTTTGTCGTGCCGTCTGTCTGTCTGTATGTCTGTCTGTCTGTATGTCTGTCTGTAACGACCAACGCGCATAACTCAAAAACCGCTTGGACTTATATATAAGGTGTCCCAAATAAAATAAGTAACTACATGAGGATTTCAGAAACAGTAAGAGATACAATTTTGGTTAAATTGGGAAAAAGTTGTGCTATTCCAAGCCATATTAGATGCTGTATTGAAATTAAAAATATCTACAGCGATTTTCAAAACATAGAGCAAAAATCAAAAATGGTGATTTTCAAAAAATTTTAATTTTGTCACTATCTTGTAAATAAATTAGCTCACACATATACTATACTATAGTAGTGTGAGCTTTGGTGATCCTAATTTTTTCAAGAAAAAAAAAAAGTTGCTCCGATTTCAAAATTTTTTATATATCTTTGCGTTTCAGATGATTTTGAAACTTTTTTGTTGCACCGTCTGTCTGTCTGTAACGACCAACGCGCATAACTCAAAAACCGCTTGGCCGATTTTAATGAAATTTGGTACCTAGGCTGGGTCTTGGGTCGAGATGGTCCCATTTAAAAATGAACAAAATCCACCGAACACAAGCCAAATAAAAGGGTGGGGTAGATTTCAAAAATTAGAGTTTACGTGAAAATATGGCGTGTCTGATATCAAACGAAAGGTAATTGAGTCCGGAGTTAAACAAAATACATTTTAGTTTTTAATTTTTTTAGGGGTGGGGGTAGATTTAAAAAATTTGAGTTTAAGTCAAAACATGGCTTGTGTGGTATCAATTAAAAGGTAATTTAGGCTCGAGTTGAATAAGATATGTTTCAGGTTTTAGTTTTATTATCTCGCACGTACACTATAACTATAGTACCTAGTGTGAGCTTAGGGGCCCATATATTGGCAGAGTATTAGCTCACACATATACTATACTATAGTAGTGTGATCTATGGTGATCCTAATTTTTTCTAGAAAAAACAAGTTGCTCCGATTTCAAAATTTTTTGTATATCTTTGCGTTTCAGATGATTTTGAAACTTTTTTGTCGCGCCGTCTGTCTGTCTGTCTGTATGTCTGTCTGTCTGTGTCTGTCTGTATGTCTGTCTGTAACGACCAACGCGCATAACTCAAAAACCGCTTGGCCGATTTTAATGAAATTTGGTACCTAGGCTGGGTCTTGGGTCGAGATGGTCCCATTTAAAAATGAACAAAATCCACCGAACACAAGCCAAATAAAAGGGTGGGGGAAGATTTCAAAAATTAGAGTTTTTGTGAAAATATGGCGTGTGTGATATCAAACGAAAGGTAATTGAGTATGGAGTTAAACAAAATACATTTTAGTTTTTTTTCTTTAAAAAGGGTGGGGGTAGATTTTAAAAATTAGAGTTTACGTGAAAATATGGCGTGTGTGATAGCAAACGAAAGATAATTGAGTCCGGAGTTAAACAAAATACATTTTAGTTTTTAATATTTTTAGGGGTGGGGGTAGATTTCAAAAATTTGAGTTTAAGTCAAAACATGGCTTGTGTGGTATCAATTAAAAGGTAATTTAGTCTCGAGTTGAATAAGATATGTTTCAGGTTTTAGTTTTATTATCTCGCACGTACACTATAACTATAGTACCTAGTGTGAGCTTAGGGGCCCATATATTGGCAGAGTATTTTTTTATTGTTTAGGTTTGGATTATCTTAAGCAAGGCTTTGTATAAGAATATTTTATATTTAATACATTAAAGCTACTTCGAACTTGAACTTTATTGCAACTATCTATCTATCTTTTCAGGATGGCGAAAGTGTACCCCATAACATCTGCAAATATTGTAAAGTCAGAACCAAAGGACATTGAAATAAAGACTGAAGAAGGGATTATGCATGAGAAGCTTATGATTGAAGACAACTTAGCTAAGTGAGTGTGTAAATAATATGTTTTTAACCGATCGGAAAACGAGCATTTTCCATACAATTTCTTTTTAATCCTCCACTTTCGGTACAATTTTTTATTATTCTTGAAATACTTTTGGGAGCGGTACTTGAGACTGCTCTCTTGGATGGACACATAGCCTGAATTAGTATCTGTAATTGGCAATTAAGCTCTTGATACTTTGAATAAATAAATAAATAAAAAAAAGTTACGTATTTTATTTGCATAGTAAAATGCTGTTATTTTACAGGCTGAAAGACCCAACACAAACCATACGGTCTTCGCCTAGTGTAAATTTGAAATTCGACGATTTTGAATTGAAGACTGAAGAAGAAATTAAGCAAGAGGAATTTATGTTGGATGACATTTCATCTGAGTACGTTTCTGTCATTATAATTTAGTCAACAATACACTAATACACAGTATGTCAATGACGCGGACGAAAACGCCTTTTCGCCGCCCATTATGTCATCTAGATGACAAAATAGCGAAATTAGCATGCAGCTAATATTTAATATTGCTTCCGCAATAGGCGATAAGTGTCGAGTACGGGTTCACGACAACAATTAAAATGAGCGAATGTCAAAAACGATATGTCAATTTATTTCGGCAACTCAGTGTACAAAAACGCACTTAAAATCACTAATAACTCACTACTTAAATCGGCTTATTAACTTCGTGTTAATATCTCACGATTACTACAGTTCGTTATCTCTGACTGACTGACTCGCAGCGCGATGCCCGGCCTTATATAGGGTCTTCGATCTTTCGCGAACTATCTATCTTTTTCGGGCACTAGAATGTTCGCTTCCAAGTACGAGTGTGAGTCATAGATAACACAACTAAAACTTAGACTACAAAAATGTCTAATTTACGAAGGAAAAAAAATATTCAACCATCTTCCACTAGATATAAGAAACTCTATCTAAATCAGGCAGTTTAGGAAAAAAATTAAGAAGGAGTTGTTGAAAAGGCCATACTATGTTTTATCAGAATTTTTGAATGACAGATTTGACTAAAAAAATTGATATTATAATTGAATAATTTTTATATAAAACTAAAATCAACTTATTTTAGAATTATTTTAAAAATGTTGACTTCTTTTTAAGTTTGTGAAATTGTTGTTTGTATTTCTTTTTCGTTTACTTTTTTTTCTGTTAGTTTGTTTTCTTTTTTTTACTTTTCTTTTATTTAACGTTTAATATAATTTATTTTAAGTTTGATACATTTTAAACATAATTTAAATCTTTTTTAACCTTCCAGGGTGGCGCTGTGTGCACGTCAGGTAAAGGAGAACTCACGGTCCCCAATTTTTAAAAACTTTGGTGGCCATTATTTTTCAAGTCATTGTGGGTTTGAAGATATTTTAAATAATTAATAATGGAAAAATTATTGAAAGAAAAAATTATATATTGTAGTCCGCGACTCTAAAAGGTTAAAGAAAAGAAAAGAGTAACAAAAGAAAAAACTCTATTAACAGGGTTCTCTTTTTTTTTCTCATTATTGTTTTTCCATTATTTTATTTATTATGTACTTTTAATCTGCTTTGTCAATAGGATGATTTATTCTTGACAATAAAGTATTTTTTGATTGATTGATTGACTAATAATCCAACCATAAGATAAGTCATCCTAATACTACACTAAACCCGAGACCTAACTAAATTCTAACTTTAAAATTTAAACAACTAAAATTTCTATCAATATTTTTTCGGCACTAGAATGTTCGCGTCCAAGTACGAGAGTGAGTAATAGATAACGCAACTAAAACCTAGACTAATAATACTACCATAAGATAAATCAACCTAATACTGCACTAAACCTAAATAATTTTTTTTTTTTTTTTATTTAGTCGGTTTAGAACGTTTTTCTACGTTGTCCGACGCCTATTCTCCACCTCCTTCGATCCTGAGAATCATCTTCTGTCAGATTTTTTTGACTCATTGATCTTTGGATTGACTGTTGCCATTCTAGTTTAGGACGCCCTCTTTTTCTGCGCCCTATTGGTTGCCATTCTAGGACCTGCTTTGGTAATCTTTCGTCGTTCATCCGTTGTACATGGCCGTACCATATCAGTTGTCTTTTAGTCATTTCTTATGTGATCTGTTCTAGATATTCTCATTGATCTTCTTATTGCATCCATTTCGACACTTGCCATTTTTGTTGTGTATTTTTCTGTTACGCGACAAGTCTCTATTCCATACAACAGCATGCTTTTCACCATTGTTTCATATATGTTAAATTTTACATTCTTTTTTATCTCTCTGCTCCATAAAATACTGTTAAGACATCCAATAACTTTTTTTGCTTTTACTATTCTTTTTTCCAATTCTTTACAGTCTGTTCCTGTCTTATCAAATGTGACACCCAAGTATACATACTCATTGCATGGAGATATTGTTTGTCCATTTTCTAGTACTAACTCACTGGATTCGTTTCCAATACATAAGTACTGTGTCTTGTCTACGTTCACTGTTAATCCCCACTTTTGGTATTCTTCCATTAACTTTCTCATCATATACTCCATGTCTTCTTTATCATTAGCTACAATTACTTGGTCGTCAGCAAACTGTAGTGTGTATATGGTAAATCGGTCGTTAAGTTGTATTCCCATGCCGTGCACTTTCCGTTTCCAGTTTTTTAGAGCTACTGCGATATATATTTTAAAAAGAATTGGAGAAATACAACATCCCTATCTTAAGCCTTTTGTTACCAGGAATTCTTTTGAAAGTCGGTTTCCAATTTTAATTTTAGATTTTGACCCTTTGTATAGTTCTTTTATCGCTTTTATGTATGTATGATTGATATTAGTCTGCTCTAGCACTGTCCATAGTTTTTCTACTGGAACGGTATCATATGCTTTTTATAGGTCCACAAAGGTAACATGAGTCTCTATATTTCTGGCGCTCCTTTTCTCAATTACTTGTTTAAGACAAAAAACATTATCACTACAAGATCTGCCTGCACGAAACCCACTTTGCTCTTCTTCTTCTTGTTCATGAAATAAACCTAAATAAATTCCAACTTTAAAATTTAAACAACTAAAATTTCTAACAATATTAACTTGAAATTTGTCCAATAGACCAATTTGCCCAATAAGACAGAATTTTCATACATCCGTACATATTTTCCGCCAAAATCCTCCTACTCATATAAGAGCCCAAATATCCCAAAAGTCAGTTTTTTGCAATTTTCTCGAAATCTAACTTTTTCGAAAAAGGTAAATAAAGAAAAAATACATAAAATCATATTGTTACAAATTTAAGTTATTTAAATTTTATATTTAGAATTTATTTAGGTTTAGTGTAGTATTAGGTTGATTTACCTTATGGTTGTATTCTTAGTCTAGGTTTTAGTTGCGTTATCTATGACAAACTCATATACGACCGCGTACCTTCTGGAAAAGACGAGAATGCTCGTGAATCGAAGAAGGATGGAAGGGTTCTCGAATAGTAGGCAGACCCTATATATAGGGCCGGACGCCGCGTATGGAGTTAGTCAAAGGTAACCAACAGTAGTGATCGCTAGATGTTAACGCGAAGTTAATAGGTTGATTAAATTAGTGAATTATTAGCGAGTTATTAGTAAGTTTAAGTGCGTGTTTTTGTACATAATTATCAAAATAAATTGACATCTCGTTTTTGATATTTGCGAGTTTTATTTGAAGCAGTGAACCCGTAACAATATTGTAAAATTATAAAATTGTGTAAAAAAACCTAACTTAACATTTAAGGAAATATATATTTTTTGCGTTTTTCCCACCATGTAGGAAACTTGTTTTAAACTGTTTTTACAAAACACCATTTACTAAAATATAGTTTTTGTAAGACAACTTTAAGTATAGGTTAGGAAAATGGTCAGTACAAGCCGGACCACCAAGTGGATTTTGAAAATTTTATTTTTATACAAATAGGAACTGTACTAGAAAAAAAAACATAATGTTAAAATATTCAACTTCTGGTTAGAAACAATGTTAAAATACGCGCAAATGCGCATACCTTTATTTTATTTAAAATTTTAGATATTAAAGTAATTTTCATTTTTTTATTATTCTTGAAATACTCTTGGGAGCGGTACTTGAGACTGCTTCTCTGGGATGGACACATAGCCTGAATTAGTATTTGTAATTGGCAATTAGGCTCTTGATACTTTGAATAAATAAATAAATAAAAGTTACGTATTTTATTTGCATAGTAAAATGCTGTTATTTTACAGGCTGAAAGACCCAACACGAACCATACTGTCTTCGTCTAGTGTAAAGTTGAAATTCGACGATTTTGAATTGAAGACTGAAGAAGAAATTAAGCAAGAGGAATTTATGTTGGATGACATTTCATCTGAGTAAGTCTCTGTCATTATAATTGAGTCAACGATACACTAATACAGAGTATGTCAGGTCAGCGACGCGGACCAAAACGCCTTTTCGCCGCCCATTATGTCATCTAGATGACAAAATAGCGAAATTAGCAGGCAGCTAATATTTAATGTTACTTCCGCAATAGGCGATAAGTGTCGAAGGAATTAACATATTGTTACGGGTTCACGACAACAATTAAAATGAGCGAATGTCAAAAACGATATGTTAATTTATTTCGGCAACTCAGTGTACAAAAACGCACTTAAAATCACTAATAACTCACTACTTAAATCGGCTTATTAACTTCGTGTTAATATCTCACGATTACTACAGCTCGTTATCTCTGACTGACTCGCAGCGCGATGCCCGGCCTTATATACGGTCTTCGATCTTTCGCGAACTATCTATCTTTTTCGGGCACTAGAATGTTCGCGTCCAAGTACGAGTGTGAGTCATAGATAGCGCAACTAAAACCTAGACTAATAATACAATCATAAGATAAGTCAACCTAATACTACACTAAATCTAAATAAATTCTAACTTTAAAATTTAAACAAGTAAAATTTCTAACAATATTTTCTCGCACTAGAATGTTCGCGTCCAAGTACGAGGGTGAGTAATAGATAACGCAACTAAAACCTAGGCTAATAATACAACCATAAGATAAATCAACCTAATACTACACTAAACCTAAATAAATTCTAACTTTAAAATTTAAACAACTAAAATTGCTAACAATATTAACTTGAAATTTGCCCAATAAGACAGAATTTTAGATTATACACTTATTCCTTAGTATCTGTGATACATCCGTACATATTTTCCGCCAAAATTCTCCTTGAGCTTTGCTAGATACTCATATAAGGCCCCAAATATCGTTAAAGTCAGTTTTTTGCAATTTTCTTGAAATCTAATAACTTTTTCAAAAAATTTAAAAAAATAAAAAATACATAAAATCATATTGTAAAATTATAAAATTGTGTAAAAAAACCTAACATTTAAGGAAATATATATTTTTTGCTTTTTTCCCACCATGTAGGAAACTTGTTTTAAAATGTTTTTACAAAACACCATTTACTAAAATTTAGTTTTTGTAAGACAACTTTAAGTATAGGTTAGGAAAATGGTCAGTACAAGCCGGACCACCAAGTGGATTTTGAAAATATTATTTTTATACAAATAGGAACTGTACAAGAAAAAAAAACCTTGTTGTTAAAGTATTTAACTACAAATACGCGCAAATGCGCACACCTTTATTTTATGTTCATAAAATTAAAAAAAAAATAGTATTTGAAAAAACTTAAATGTGACAAAGGGGTTGAACAAAATAAATGGAACATATGAGTAGTTTACTAAGGTTTGGAAATTATAAACAGAGGTACTTACATAACGTTTTAACAAATACTCGTATTAATATGCAGTTTTCAGATTTTTACATCCTGATTTTTTGCCAAGGCCGTTAAAAACCAGGCTATATGTACATGGATAAATTACTCTTGTAGATATCCTAGAAACTAAAGCCCTTAATATACATATACAGGGTGTCCCAGAACTAATGGTACATAGTTAAACTGTAGATTCCCTGGGTCAAAATATTACGATTTAGCCATACTTACCTTAGTCCAAAAGTTCGTACTAACCGAGATACAGGGTGTTAAACTTTATTTTTTCAATTCGATTTTCTTTAATAACTTTCTTAATAATTAATATTTTTGCAAAAACTAACCAGCGTGTAAGTTTTTTTAAAATTGGCAAGACAATTCCGTTGAAAAATTTGATGTACAATGTACAGGGTGTTCCTTAGAACACTGCCATTGCATAAAAATCAGTGTATTTTTGATGTGCCTTGGTGTATACCAGTTTTTATGTAAAATAATGGTTTTCCCATCCCTTTTATGTAAAAAAGTTATCCTGTTTTAAAGTCGCTCAGAGCAACGGGTTTTGAGATTTTTGCATTTAAAATTTTTATTGCATGTGAGTGATATGCCTAATTTATGTATGTGATACTTTCTACTAACTCTTTTTACTAATTAATAATTTTGCACAAAAAATTCGTTTTGGTGGTTTTTGGGCATGGAACACTTAATTTTGGTAAAAAATATAAATATTATACAGGGTGTTCTCTGGGTCGGTACCGTAACATTAAAATAGGTCTAACTTTTTTGTTCCTCGGTGTATACAAGATTCTATTAAAAACATTAATTTTTTAATTTTATTTAAATAAAAAAGTTATAGCGTTTAGATGTCGCTTAGAGGAACGGTTTTCAAGATATTTAAATTAGAAGTTTTTATTGTATGCGTAAACGATTTTTGATTAAATTCTTACCTACTTCATACATATTAGCTATAATTAATACTATTTTATAGCATTCTAAGATTGGATGTTTTCTTAAGAAATATTAAGTTAAAAAATATACAGGGTGGTTCTTGAATTATCATAAGTGTGTTATCATTGTTCGTTATTGCAACTGTGTAGGGCTTTGTTTTTAATGAGGAACAAAAACCTCTGCGTATTAGTTTTTTTTTTAAATGGTAAGTACATACGTATACTTTATTAATGCAAGTATTTTTTTATTGTTTTGAAAGAAAATTTTAATTATCAATAAAATTAATATTTTATTATTTATTAAAAAAAATATAAAATTTCTTAAGCATGGCGCTCTCAGCAACTAAGTTAAAATTTTTAAATTGACAAATAGTAAATCAAACTTAAAACTGTTTATTGTTGTAGGCTAGATAAATACCCGAGAAAAACTATTTCAAAAAATTCAAAATGCTGGAGAGGCCTTCAGAAATGCAAATCTTTATTTTAAAATCAGACGTTCGTTTAATAATCGAATAAACAAATGTATTCAGGTTAACGGTGGCCATTTTGAACATTTATTGTAGATTTTTTTTTGTTTTTCTATCTAAAAATTTGTTGTTCATCATAATTTTTATAATTACTTTTTATTTTTATTTGTTATTAATAATTAAAATAATATTCTGTTTAAAAACCTGCTTAAGTATACACCGAGGCACAAAAAAATACACTGATGATTTTAATGCAAAGGTAGTGGTCCAAAGAATACATGCTGGTTAGTTTTTGCAAAAATATTAATTAGTAGAATGAATTGAAGAAAGTATCATACATAAATTAGGCATATCACTCACATGCAATAAAAACTTTAAATGCAAAATTTTCAAAAATCGTTGCTTTGAGCGACTTTAAAACAGTATAACTTTTTACATAAAAAGGATGGGAAAACCATTATTTTACATAAAAACTGGTATACACCGAGGCACAAAAAAAGTCACTGATTTTAATGCAATGCTACTGGTCCAGGGAACACCCTGTACACTATACATCAAAATTTTCAACGGAATCGTCTTGCCAATTTCAAAAAAACTTACACGCTGGTTATTTTTTGCAAAAATATTAATTAGTAAAAAAGTTATTAAAGAAAAACCTGTATCTCGGTTAGTACGAACTTTTGGACTAAGGTAAGTGTGGCTAAATCGTAATATTTTGACCTAGGGAATCTACAGTTTAACTATGTACCATTAGTTCTGGGACACCCTGTATATTTTATATATTTCGGGGAAAATTATGATACAACGACTATTCGGTAGAACTACATATACCTATGTTTATAATTTCAAACCCTTAAAAAAACTATCGTTAGGTTACATTTATTTTGTTTAAACCCCTTTGTCTCATTAAAGTTTAGTGAAACACTATTTTTGTTAAAATTATAAAAATTGCATCAATAGCAGTTTGGCTGAAATGTCAAATATAATGAAAGTGTGCAAATTTTCTCATATGTTAAAGCTGTTTCTCCCCAGAAGTTTAACTTTTTTTACATATGCTTTTGTTTCTTACAGTGCGTAATTGTATAAAATATTTTTTTCCAAATCCCATTGGCAGTCCGGCTATTCTTGACCATTGGCCTAACCTTTACTTAAAGTTGTTTATTTTTAAACTAAATTTAAGTGCAAGGTGTTTTGTACAAGTGGAGATCAAGCATAATATTTCAAAGTATCAACATTTAAAAATAAGTTACCTACAGGGTGGGAAAAAAATTAAATAACAAAAATTTATTGTTAGAAAGTTAACTTAAGTTGTTTTCTTCATTTTTTAAGATAGACCGATTGAATTTGCGTATTTTTTACCCAACTTACGCACACAAGCACAGAATAACAATTTGGCGCGACAAAAATCTAAAATTTGATTTTATGTGACAATATGATCAGAAATGCTTATGAGGCATATATTCAATGCTTATTTTGCAAAAACATGCATAATAAATGGTATTTGAAATTAAGTATTTTAGTTAAAAAGAAAATAATTGCATACTAAAGCTTCCTCGGAACTGTACGGTCTTAGTAGTACAGTAGTAGAACTAGAGGCTGCATTGTTTACCATTTTCATTTTTTTAAGCCGTCTGGGCGATGTTTTAAGTGCTAACTTCATAACTTGGGCGGCAGTTCTTTTACCTGACTTTTCCAAGCTTGTTTCTGCTGCTGATACAATCAATTGCACATGTCTTTGTTTACCGCGTTTACAACTCTCTTCAAATGATTTTTTTGGCCTGCCTCGTGATGCTGAAGCTATATGCTGTAGTGGCTGCCTCATATTTGGACGTTTTATGTAATCATCAAGCCATTACATATGTGTGTTAATAAATGTACATGTATTTACAATCACGCCATTTCGCCAATAGCTTTTTGAGAAACACTTTTATTAAAAGTTGTATTTGTTTTACGTAGTTTTCAGAAAGTTCACTAACCCCAAATTTATCCACTATATACTGTACTAACTGTTCATTGCACTCTGATGACGATAGCTTAAAAAATTGTTTATTTCTCAACACTATACATAGCTCCCTTCTCTTAATCTGCATTTTTTTTAACGGGATCGTTTCCACAACTTCCTAAAAACCAGCTTAAAAACTTGGATCCGCCATTTTGATTTTAAATTAAGAAGTTTGAGTTAAAAATTAAAGAAGAATTATATATATTTTTTTTTAATTTGAGTCAAAAGTCATAATCAGCGAAAGTCCCCTAAAGGTTTGAATTTGATACATATTGACTTGTAAATTGGAAAGGCCGCCATTTTGGATCGGTCATTATACTTTTTTAAGTTTAAATCAAAAATTGTATTAAGTTACCTTAAGCAGTGCAAGTTTTTAAATTTAAGGCAAACTGGTTGTCAAATAAATAAGTCCGCCATTCAAAATCCACCATTTTTATTTTTTATAAAAAAAATTAAAGTTATATTGTCAACGAAACCCTATACCAAATTTCAAGTCTCTAGCTCATCGGAAAGTATCTGAAATAGCTGTCGCAAAATTTGAAACAAAAATTGGCAGAAAACCAAATATACGGATTCAACTAAAATAAAGCCATTAAAACAAAGAGGGGGAAAAAGGGGGACGTAAATTATACTTTTTTAAATTGGCTATAAGATGGTTTTCAGCCAGTAAAGAAATATCGGTGTACTCGGCGGAACTTTTTTTATAACTCCAGCAAATTTTAAAATTTTTAAAATTTTTTGATCAAAAATACTATTTTATAAAACCCTGTATATACCAGGTCTAAAAATATCTGGTTTGTTAACAATAATTGCAAAATTAAGTAATTACCTGCCGCATCACTATCCATGTTGACACCCTGTCAATTTGACTTCTGACAGCAAATAACAAATGAAAGTTTTTCTGTCACATTTTAACAAACAGCGCGTAGGCAAAGCCAACTTTGCGCTAATACTAATACAATTGTGTGGCCTTAAAAATTAAAATTCTTATGTTGCCTTGTGGCCGCAACTATTGGCAACATTTTTAATATATGTGTTTGATTAGATTGAACCAAATTGATTTTAGTATTATTGTCGCGCCAATGTAGCCATTTGTCCTTATATGCGGCGAAAGGAAGGGTAATGTTTTTCGATTGTTGTATGTATGTAAATATGTATATTTGTGTCACGCTAGAGGCTAAACGGCTGAACAGATTTTGTCATTGAAATTCTACTGATCCCGAAGGTGCTATAGGCTATATTTTTTTTAATAGGAATCAACATGGCGGTCTTCAGACGCCATTTTGTCACATGATGTAGGCTTTAAGGCATACAAATTATCTAAATTTCAGGCGATTTTATTGAAATTCCTTTGATTACCCATTGGAAATGTCCTCTAATTTGCTGTAGTTACTTTGTAGTCCTCCCTGCTCCCACCCATCTTCCCTCCTGTCATTCCCCCCACCCTATTCAAAAACCATATTCGCATAATTTTATCAAATATAGAGCGATTTCAAAAATTCTGAACCGAACCGAACCGAAACACCATTTTACTAGTTTCGCCCCCCCCCCCCGCCTCTCCCTCACTCCTCCCCGCAATCCTTATTAGTCATAGTTATAGCTATAACTTTCACAAATATAAAGCGATTTCAAAACATCTTTTTGCACACGCTTGAAGACTTTTTTTCCAACATCATTTTACTAGTTTCCCCCTCCTTCTCGTCTCAGCTCCCTCCTTATTAGTAAAAGTTGTAGCTATACCTTTCACAAATATAGAGCGATTTCAAAAATTCTTTCTGTACACGCTTTAAGACTTTCCAACACCATCTAACTAGTTTCCTCCTTCCTCTCCCTCTCTTCTCCCCACCCTCCTTATTAGTAATAGTTGTAGCTATACCTTTCACAAATTTAGAGCGATTTAAAAAATTCTTTCGGCACACGCTTTTAGAATTTTTTGGGCACCATTTTACTAGTTCCCTCCTCCTTCTCTCCTCCCCCACCTTCACTCTATTATTATATAGCATTTATTGTAGTCAAATATATACATTTTGGTAAAATTATTACAACATACAATACAATAAATACGGTTTTGCCCACAAGAGTACTCTCGCGCGTGGGCTAAGAAAATCGCACTTAAGTAAGTAAATATAAAGATTACGTAATAATAGTCTTAAAGAAAAAGCCCAGAAAAAAGTCACCAAAATAAACAATAAAATTAAATGTTTAAGGATAGTATTACACTAAAGTAATAAATAAAAAATCCTACTAGTTTAGTTTAGTTTAGTTATATAAATAATATAAAGTTAAAGAAAAAATAATAACAAACAAATGGAAGGTAGCACTGTTCGCGTCCATGGAAAATCCATACGTACTTTTTGGGTAAAGCTAAATGAATTGAAAATGCATAGTGCTTTTTATAAGGCTAAATAAGAATTAAACCTAAAAGTTGGAAATAAATAAAAATTAAAATAAAAAAAAACACCCAACTGCTAAATTTACTACTAATCGCAATTGGGTTCAAAATTACCCAATAACCTGATTTATGAAAATACAAAACTGTATAATTTCGTACGTGCGCTTTGGGCATCAAAACTAAAAGTTGAAGCATGTCATATATTATAGGTATACCTATGAATTTTGTACTCAACTGCGACTAGTACTTACAAGTAAATTTAGCAGTTGGGTGTTTTTTTTTATTTAAATTTTTTTTATTCTTCACTTTTTTTGCAAAGATTAGTTTTCGAGAAGCTCAAGGGGCATTTTGGAGGAGAATATGTAGGGATATGTCCCAGATGCTAAGAAATAATTATACAAAAATCCAACTTGCTCCTATTTTTTCCAGGGTTTTTCCACCTAATTTGACTGGGCTAAAGAAGCATCCTAAAATTGGGGCCGATCAGAAAATGAAAGTCCCTCATTTTAGAGTCTTTCGGAACTCATGAGGGGTCCCATTTTCCACATTATTTCAAATCATTACTTTAAAACTAGTGAATCCATTGAAACCAAATTTTGAACCGCTTTGTTTTTAATATTAGTATTTAGTTTTTGAAACTTGAGGATTTTTCGAAAATTACCAGATACCTAGAAAATGTTTTGGCCTACAATTGATCAAAATTTGGGTTAAATCTATTGGCTAGTTTTAAAGTAATGACTTAAAAGATTATTGAAAATTGGGCACCGTCAATTAAAAAAAACCCAAAATGAGGCACTTCTTTAATGTACTTAAGAGTATAGGTGTGCAAAATTTTAAACAATTTGTGTACTTTGGCCGAAATTTGAACATACGAGTGAATACCCCAAGAACTACCGTTTCCACACTGTCACACAGACCGTGACACATGTAGCTTTCAAATTTTATGCTTATGGTTTCGGTGGCCTAATTGGTAGGGCGTTCTCGCACATATCCAAAGGTTCGGGTTCAAGTCCCGCCCGAAGCACAGAATTTTTTTTTTAAATAATTTTTTCGGTCTTTAATTTCTCCACTGGTTTGGAATTGTTTACGGTTTCGAGTAAAACCTTGCATAATTGCACTTTGGTAAAACAATTGACGGTTTATATATAAAAACCTGCATATAAAAAAAATAAAATGCTTTATAGTTACAGCAATGTAATAAAGCATTTTTCTTTTGTTCTAGTTTGTATGAAGATTCAATCAGTTCAAGTTATTCTCAGTTCATCAGTCACCCTAAAAACGAACCACGAGAATCAACTGAGAAACAGGCAGAACAAAGGTTTGAAATCACGGCCTCTACGAAAAATTCTAAATTAGATTTTCCAAACAAGCTGACATATAAATCAAAAGACACTAAAGATAATAATCATTCATTAGTCCTTTATACAGATAAGATCGATATGGAGTACATTCATGAAACTAAACTAAATAGTAATTTACAAACACACATGCTTATACATAAAGACGTAACCGAAGGGCAGTTTTTTAGATGTGCAAAATGTAGTTATAAGACGAAACATAAAAGACGCTTAAAATTACATCTAAACGTTCATAAAAATGATAAAGAGATTAATTGGTGGTCATGTAAACACTGTAATTATCAAGGCAAATCCAAAGAATACTTAAAAAGACATCTGTCAATTCATAAAAACACAGAGGAAATTAGCTGGGTTCAGTGTACCCATTGCAGTTATAAAGGTAAACGAAATTCTTATTTAAAAAGACACATGCTTATACATAAAAACACAAATGAAATTCAATGGTTTCAATGTGCTGCTTGTGATTATAAAGCCAAAACAAGCGTTGATATAAAAAGACACATGCTTAAACATAATGACCTATGTAAAGTGAAGTGGTTTCAATGTGACAAATGCAATCATAAAACTAAACTAAAAGGTAATTTACGAAAACACATGCTTATACATAAAGACGTAAGTGAAGTTGAATTGTTTAGATGTAAAAACTGTAGTTATAATACAAAATATAAAGGAAACTTAAAAAATCATCTAAAAAATCATAAAAAACTATAAACAAGTTGAGTGATGACCATGTAAACACAATTATAAGGACAAAGCCAGAAATCACTTGAACAAACATAGGGGGCTTCGGTGGACTGCTTTAAGACTTACATATATTATAGACGAGATTCTCCCATACAACGTTTAAATTGGACAAATCTTCCGATGGGCTCCAGGAACTTTGGAATTTCCATCCAAAGTTTGGAATTTGACCATGTTTTCATAATAAAAATAAACAAATATGTCAAAACATTTTAGAAATTTTTTTACTTTGGCAATTTGCATACATAGAATTAGCTGGGTGTGATAAGTTTTCAATGAAAATAAATTGTTGAAATGTTATGGCTCATGACCCTCGGTATTTACATACATAATAAAGGCCACTTATTTTTAAAATGCTTTATTATTAGCAACCTTAAAGGTCTACATACATACAGTGTGTGTGTGTTGGTCTAACAATTTTCCCAAATAAACTATTGTTAAAATGATTTGGCATATTGGCTTGTTTTTAATATTACAACATTGTCAAATTGCAAACTTTGGATGGAAATTCCAAAGCTCCTGAAGCCCATCCGAAGATTTGTCCCATTTAAACGCTGTATGGAAGGATCTCCTCGATAACATACGTGAGTCTAAAAGCATTCCACCGAAGCCCAACGCCCATGTAACTTGTGCGACGTCATTTTGTTTGTAAAGCAAACAGCGAAGTGGAGTGGTTTCGATGTGACCGATTCAATCATAAAACTAAACTAAAAGGCAATTTACGAAAACACATGCTTATACATAAAGACGTAAGTGAAGTTGAATTGTTTAGATGTAAAATTGTAGTTATAATACAAAATATAAAGGAAACTCATCAAAAATCATCTAAAAAATCATAAAAAACTATAAAGAAGTTGAGTGATGACCATGTAAACACTCTAATCATAAGGACAAATCTAGCAATCACTTGAACAAACATGCACGAATCCATGAAACGTAAAATCCAGTTTAGCGGATCATGTCTGGTGAAATGATCACAGGATTCAATGGTCGTCTGAAGTTTTGCACGAGGAGTCGCATTGGCGAAAAGTTTAATAAAGCTGCATTAATAATGCAGGGCAAAGAAGTTTCCAGTTAATCAAGCACGGAGATACCTAACACATAAAAACCACTTCTTATGAAAAACAAGCGTCTTAGGGCCGTCATACCTGACAGCACACCATTTAGTATAAGTGGTTGTAGAATGGATTGTTTAGTATACACTTGAAAATGGTGATAGATACTTACTAACCGAAGCGTCGTGTGGAATATATAAAGACATTTTGTTCCTAAAGCAAACAGTAAGGTAAAAAACACATGCTTATTCATAAAGATCCAAGTGAAGTGGAGTAATTTTAATGTGACCAATGTAATCATAAAACTAAACAAAAAAACGAAATTTAGATGTAGAAAATGTAGTTATAAGAAAAAAATAAAAGTAACTTGAAAGTTCATCAAAACGTTCTTAAAAACAAACAAACTCGTGGCTGAGCGAGTAAAGAAAGGTCTTGTTTCTCTTGTATTCTTCCGTGGGTAGCTCGAAGACTGTACACCCACGAGGGTACAAGATCTAATGGGACAAACCTGTTAAGCATTGACAGTTAACTGTTTTGTCCTAAAGGGACTCGTCAGCACACTGCATGGTAAATGTGCTTAGGCACGATTTTTTTTTGGTTTTTGAATTCACTGGTGCTAAAATTTCCGTTTGCTTATAAAAAAACTCCATAAAAACATAAACGAAATTGTGTGGTTTCAATTTTTTCATTGCGATTATAAAGCTAGATATAAAGTTTCTTTAATATGACACATGTTTATGAATTCTTGAAAAGGATGAGAGTGAAAATAAATATTTCCCCACGTAAGGACCAACAGAGATGCAAAGTAATGTCGCATGCGCAGTTCGACATTCACTTGAATTTAAGGGAGTACCTCTTCTCACCCATTTCAAGAATTCATACAATAGGTGCCGTTCGTAAACTAGGAATTAATGGAATCGGTTATTTTCGTACACGTTTTTTATGAAATCGACCAAGTTAATGCCATGTCTTTTGATTACTTGGATTCCAGCTGATTTTACAAACGGTTCCATAAAGATATAAATAAGTTGTTTTGGTGGTTAAGTGGAAGGGTGTTTTGAATCATATAACTATATATAAATTTATGCTACTACTATATATTAAAATGAATAGATTACAAGAGATGGTCCAACCTTCCTTACAATTTATTTTTCTGTTACCTCACTTATTTGTAATATAATTGTATTCTTTTAACCTTTTTGGCAAACTTTTATTTCAGACATTAGTCTAGTTTTAGTGCTTAATGGTGTTTATACAACAAATCGGTTTAAAATAAAATCGGTTTTAGTGCTTAAAAATGTTTTAAAAAATGTTGGCTTTAGTACTTCAAATGGTTTTAATAGTGTTTATACCACGATAATTTTTCTCTTACTTTACCTGCCTATTCTAAAATTTTTTCACAAATTTTGCAGGGCAAACTTTGACAGGCATGATCAAGGTCTTTATACTTTTACACAGGTTACTTACAGAATTTAAAAGTTCATTGAACCTGACTGGCCAACCGTAATCCTGATTAAAAATCTACGTCACTGGTTGCCTTAAAACATTTGTTTTATGTAACAGCTACAGTCGTCCAGTTAACTACAGATGACTGGCCAAATTCTGTAGGTAACCTGTGTAAAAGTCTAAAGATCTTGAGGCATGATATAAAAGGCGGCGGCATTGAACTAAACTTGTAGTAATCATCATATGGAGCCACCGATCTCAATTAAAGATATTTGACAGAGCGTCACTGTTTATTATCCACGGCCTTCTCCTTATACTATGCTTTTAGGGTCACTAAGCCTGGCGATGCAGTTTTCGTGACCCAGTACCCTTGTTGTGCTTTTTCACCATAACGACTCCTAGGGGTAACCGCTTGTACTTAAAATCTGTGAAAAAATGGCGGCCAACGTTCCGTCGCCCCCTATTGTAGGTTGCAAAGTAGTCCAAGCGTTATCTAAAGATTTGTCTATATTTCGAAATTGGTACACACTCAACTATGCAAAAAAACTGCGTATATTATGGTGACAGAACAGTAGTTCGTCCTACGTGCTGTGTACAATAAACGGGCACGATGGTAGTTGATTTATTAGAGTGCTTTGCGAATAGATGGCGAGACGTTTTTTTATATAACAATGGAGATTAAGGCCACTAAATTTTCAGCGCCATCTATTCGTGAACAACTGAAGTTCAGAAATTTCCCATCTTACTTTAAGGATATTCTGTACATTTCTATCGTATGCAGTTCCAATTTAACAAAAAAAAATCGCACGTGGTCTCAATTTAGGATTTTTTTTTGATTGAATGAAGTGCTTTTGGTCACGTTTTTTGCAACTTTGTTACCCCTACCTTTATTTTGCGCGGCCGCAGCAGCGCTCTGCTATACTGTTATCTAAAGAATAAAAAAAAATCAAAAGAAAACAAACTTTCTAACCTATAAATCTCCTAACAGATTCACACATCACCATAATTTGGTTGGTTTGATACGTGATACACTGGGTTTTGGGTGGATCTCCAATAAGGGACTGTTGTTACCTTTACCCTGGGATGCACCGTAACAAGGCTTGGCTAATCCTTTCATCCTCTTTGTTGTTTTGTATGTGAGCAACAAGGACTTAATCGCGATTAGACCCATAAACGCGCTTAAGTTCTTACGGTGCATATGAGGGTTAATAAAGATAACAGCATGGCAGAGCGCTTCTACGCCCGCGCAGAATAAAGGTAAAAGTAACAGACTAGCAAAAACTTGACCAAAGAACTCTATTGAAGTGTAGTTTGTAACTAAAAGTTACAAAAATAGTTCGGATGTATGTCGATAAATGGCCAAACTGGAGTAGTGTTACAAGTGAAACAGTGAAAGAAATGGACGGTCTTATGCAATGAAAGCAACACCTCGCTTTAAAGCATGCTTTACAGCCTGCAAAGAAAAATAGTAATTAAATTAAATTAAGAGTTGTGTCAAAATATGGCTCATAATCTTTAGGCGAATCAGAATATTTTTTTTTATTTACAGGAACTGTATGTGCCAAATTCAGGTACAGGCTCATATGTCAAATTTCTGTCAAAATCTAGGTTTTGTTTAATTTTTTTGGATATATTTTCTTATTCTAAATAAAAATATTACATTTTTTTTTCGGTTTGGTTCAAGGTTTTACACAGGTTGCCTACATAAATGGACGACTGTAGTTACGTTTTCGCGTTGCTTTAAAACAAATTGCTCTGACATTACAGTTGGCCAGTTGGGTTCAATGACCTCCAAATTCTGTAGGTAATCTGTGTTATAAAGACCTTGGGTTTGGTTAAAAAAACGTATTATAGAAGATAGATAAATAGACCCAGTATCGAAAGTGTTAAAACTTACAGTTTTCAAAAGTGTTTTGAACTTTTTGTCTACTTTTACAACATCCCTTAGAGTATGGTGCATCATTTAAATTACACCCTGTATATTTTTACTTTCTTTGTCCCTAAAGCAATGTCTAGGAAAGGCGTTGGTTATAAAAGTTAATGGATGGTTATCTGAGGACACGGCAGTGCCCCGCCAAGTTCGCGCAACTGCTGTACGATCTATTCTTGAAACATTTCAGATCATATTTGACCTATCTAAAATACTACTTCAAAATGAGCTACGAAACTCAAACTTTGCACAGTCGAAGATTTTCATAGAATCAACAACGCCTTCAATTTTCATGGACTTTCATAAAGTAGTAAAGTAGTTAAAAAATTTCAAAAAACGTCGAAATTTTCACTCACCACTCACTGACTTCCTGACATGCTACAAAGCTGAAATTTGGGAGACCATTATTTTATTATGACCAAGCCCTTGGAAAAAATCAAAAAACCCCAAAATTCTAATTTACTCCCCCCCCCCCATAAATTTAAAGTTATGTAAAATTAACATTGCCCATTTCCAGAACCGCTAAAGAGCTGAGCTTTGGAAGACTGATAGGAACTATGATGAAAATATAAGAAAACATTTAAAAACACCAACATTTTAATTTAGTTCCCATCCCTATAAATGTAACGTTATGTAAAAGTAACATTGCCCACTTCCAGAAACGCTAGAGAGCTGAGCTTTGGAAGGCTGATAGGAACGATGATAAAACCATGGGAAAAAAACCTCAATATTTTAAATAAGGCATTGCAAAAGATTCGAACAAAATTCCCCGCATATTTTACTACTTTAAAACGGAGTGAAATCATAACAAAAACATTTCATGTAAAAAAAAGCCAAATACGCGAAAACTATATTCCGTCAAAAGAATTGAGATAAAAGTAAAGTCAAGTTCTTCAATACAAATTTCAAAATGAAAGGTTCTTACTAATTTAGATTTTTTTTTAAATTTGGCTATTACGGCTGCAAATGATTCTTAGGCATAGTGCTAAATTGAACATAAGGAAGTTTGGTTGGAATAGCAAAGTTTAAAAAAATATTTCCAATACAACAAAGCAGCAAAGCAAAGTTTAAAAAAACATTTCCAAACTAGTAAGAACCTTTTATTTTGAAATTTGTTTTGGTGAACTTGGCTTTACTTTTCTTTCAATTCTTTTTACGGAATACCACTTTTGCGTACTTGACTTTTTTTACATGAAATGTTTTTGTTATGATTGTATATATTTTTTATTGCTTAATTTTCAGTTGCGGCAATGTAATAAAGCATTTTTTTTGTTCTAGTTTGTATGAAGATTCAACCAGTTTAAGTATTTCTCAATGCATCATTCAGGCTGAGAACAAAACACGAGAATCAACAGAGAAACAGCCTGCACGACATTTTCATATCACGGCCACTAGTGAAGGACAATGTCAAAAAATATCCCTCACAGATTTAGATTCCACCAAGAAAAAGAAAAAGAAGAATAAAAATTCCAAATTAAATTTCCAAACGAAGTTGAAATGTAAACCAAAAGAAACTGAAGATAATAATCATTCTTCAGTCATTCATAAAGATATGATCAAGTGGTTTTATTGTGCACATTGCGATTATAAAGCTAAAGTCAAAATTTATTTACAAAAACACATGCTTAGACATAAAGATATAAGTGACCTTAAAATGTTTCAATGTGCCCATTGTATTTATAAAACTAAACGTAAAGCTTGTTTAATACACCACATGGTTATGCATAAAGATATAAGTGACATTGAGTGGTTTCAGTGTTACCAATGTAGTTATAAAGGTAAACGAAAAGATAGTTTAAGACAACACATGTTTATACACAAAGATAAAAGCCTAATTAAATGGTATCAATGTGACCAATGTAGTCATAAATCTAAACGAAACGATAAATTAACAAAACACAAGCTTACACATACAGACACATACAATAAAATGAAATGGTTTAAATGTGATTATTGTGATAGAAAATCTAAAAAATATGAGAATATAAAAATACACATGTCTATACATAAATACCCAAGTGCAGTGGAGTGGTTTAAATGTGACCAACGATGGCGTAGCTATTGTCGGGACGACGCGGACAATGCCGCGGAGTAAACCGAGTATGGGGGCCCTAGTGTATAAAGGTCCCAGTAAAAATATCGGTTTTAAATGGCAGTAAATTCGTTTTTTAAACTTTAAATATAATAGTATATTGTGGTTATAAAGCTATACATAAAAGTTGGTTACAAAGGCAGTTGCTTATACATAAAGACATAAATGACCTTGAGTGGTTTCAGTATTACCAATGTAGTTATAAAGGTAAACGAACAGATAGTTTAAGATAACACATGTTGATACATAAAGATAGATAAAAGCCTAATAAAATGGTATCAATGTGACCAATGTAGTCATAAATCTAAACGAAACCATAATTTAACAAAACACAAGCTTGCACATACTGACACATACAACAAAATGAAATGGTTTAAATGTGATTATTGTGATAGAAGATCTAAAAGATATAAGAAGATAAAAACACACATGTCCCAAGTGCAGTGGAATAGTTTAAATGTGACCAACAACGGCGTAGCTATGGTCGGGACAACGCGGGCAGTGCCCTGGAGTAAAGCGCGTACGGGGGCCCTAGTGTACAAAGGTCCCAGAAAAAATATCGTTTTTAATAGCAGTGAATTCGTAATTTCAACCTCAAATGTAGTAGTAGTAGTAGTATTGTAGTTATAAAACTAAAGATAAAAGTTGATTAAAAAGGGAAAGGGGCTTTTACATAAAGACATAAGTGACATTGAGGGGTTTCAGTGTGATCCATGTAGTTATAAAGCGAAATGAAACGATAATATATCGCACGCCTATAAATAAACATACAAATAAAATTAAATGGTATCAATGTAGTCATAAAGCTAAATGAAACGATAGATTAATACAACACAAGCTTACACATACAGACACAAATAAAATGAAATGGTTTAAATGTGCTTATTTTGATAGAAAATCTAAAAAAAGATAGAGTGCAGTGGAATGGTTTAAATGTGACCAACAGCGGCGTAGCTATGGTCGGGACGCGGACAGTGCCCTGGAGTAAAGAGTGTACCGGGGCCCTAGCTTACAAAGGCCCCTGTAAAAATATCGTTTTTAAATGGCAGTTAATTTGTAATTTAAACCTGACGTGTAATAGTACAGTAAATTTGTAAAATAAAGCTGCAAACAAGCCTCTAAAATGCACACGAATATTTATTTTGCACTCTTTTCAAACGCGTTTTTAAATGGCAATTACTTTGTAATTTAAACCTGACGTGTAATAGTACAGTAAATTTGTAAAATAAAGCTGCAAACAAGCCTCTAAAATGCACACGAATATTTATTTTGCACTCTTTTCAAACGCGATATAGATTTAAGAAAAAATTGTAAATATACAGGTAAAGAACTGTAAATATATATTATTTGATTTGATTTAATTTGAAAGAGGGTATGTTTTTTTATAGAGGTTAATTTAACCGCTCTCTATTATATAACGGAAAGAATGGCACAAGGGCAAGGGATACAAATAAGATAACAAAAAGACCTTCCACTTAGCAGACTGAGCTACCGAGGTATTGATTCAAAATCCGCCTATTCGAAAACAGAATAGAATATAAAATTTAATTTGTAAACTTACCTACTTAAATAAATGATAAAAATAGAACACTTTTCAAACCTGCGCCGATGAGGGGAAATTGGAAGAAATTGAAAGCGGCCATTTTTTTCACAGATTGAGCAAGGCCAACTTTAACATGCACATGCACGATTTAAAAGGCGGCGGCATTAGTTCGGAGCCTAAGCCACTTTTGTCTGCATTTTTGCGTACCGTAATGATACTTGGCACGTATTTAGTACAACACTATAGTATTATTTTACGAATTGGTGCTTATCCCGAACCCAGTGCAGAGCAAAGATACAGGGTGTTTTATTTTTAATTGCATCTATCTCATTAAAATTCTGTATAAAATTCAAATTTAAAGCTAGAGCAATGAAACTTGGCACCGATTATAAGGACATATACACTTTTATATATATATTGATTTATTTTCTTTCAAGAAATAAAAAATAAATATTTTTTTTTCGAGAAATTTATGGTGTGGGTGTTCAGTCGAAAAAAAAATTACAGGAGCTTAGTTCTGCAGGATACGGTGATAAAATTTAATGTGGGTATCAACAATTTGTTTTTCTTTGAAACAAAAATTGCTGGAGGGGTGTGACATATACACGGTCGAAGTACAGGGTGGTTTTATTTACTAATTCTATATTTAAAAAATCTAAACAGATGGAAAAGTATGTGGATTTGTTAGACTTAAACGTAAAAAAATATATACCGAATAAAAGATACTTAGCTGTTATGTATATTTTATAAAAAGAAAAAAGAGCTAGGTTAAACTGTTAAAAATACCGGGTGATTTTTAAAAACACGAAAAATTTTTAAGATCATTTTAAGTAGTTGTTTTTTATGACGACGTTACCAATCACTATAGAAAACTCAAAGTCAGCACGTTAAAACACCACTAGCACAGCTTTTATTTTCATAAATAATAATTTTTGAGTGTAAAAAAAGTAACTACACAATAAAGTTTTTTCGTAATTTTTTATTTTAGTGCTAAAAATTCAAAAAACTCTAGATATGTTAAATAAACATGTCATTGAAATCACTATATTCTCCTTTATAAACCATTTATCGGATACTGGGCCACAACTACTTTACTGTCATTTTTACTGTTTTTTTACATTATCTACTGTAGCTGCTACTGCGTTAATAGGAATTTTGCAATGAAACTTGGCACAGTTTGTCGACTTATTACAGGCTATAATACAAAAATTTAAGTTTGCTTAATTTTGTAATATATTATAAGATACAGGGTGATATTAAAAAAATCATGTAAAAAGTAGTAGTTTCAAATTTTCGTTCATACCGGTAATGCAGTTTAAGAAACCTTCTTAATTTTACTACTTTTTATAACTAGAGGCACGTTCTTTTAACGTGGTGTGCACTGTGTTACTTAGTTTTGTAATGGTAAAGAAATACAGGGTGTTTCTTTTGTCAATATATAAAAAAAATTAAACAAGTAAAATGTATATATTTTTTTCTTTTGTACCATTTAAGTGCACTAAGACATGAAAAAATTTTAGTTGCACTAAGACATAAAATTTTGGAAACAAAAGAAAAGTCGAAAAACGCGTACATGAGTTACAGTAAAAAATAAAATTTTAAAGACTTTTTTTTTCGCTTTAACACCCGTTACCTTTAATCGATAGAAAATTTAATTTTAAACAAAATTTGTTCTTGGACTTTTTCTCCTAAAGGCAAAAATATAAAAAATATTAACGATTTTCTAAACAAAGACGGCTTTCGATAGATTTAAATACCACGTCCCATATCCCCTATGATTAGGAAAGTTGTTAATAACTTCGTTATTTTCAATCAATCAGAGGAAAAAATACCACAACTTTTTCTATTTAACCGACCCTGTAGCTCTAATATTACCGAAGTAAGTAATAGTGCTGACTTAACTTTAAACACCCTGTATATTAAAATTCAAAAATTCCAGAAACTCCACTTTTACTTAATTTATCAAATTTTATTAAGTGAGGCTTGGTTAGTTTTTTTAAATATTTTCTGGCGTAGATCTCAGAACAGGTACATTTAAGGTGTCAGCTTTCATCACATATCATGTGAACAGTTTGACGTATTGACTTAATTTATATCTGTTTCCGTTTAGAATACGAAATTACCTAGAAATCGATACCCCACATGATCACTTTAGATGAATTAAGATTTTAACAATGTCTGTCCTTCCTTTTGTCCCCCCCCCCCCTCAAACAAACCGTTTTCTCCACTTTATTTTTTGTAAATTTTTTGGATTTACAAGCTATAAGGTAAAACAAACAAAAAACTATACGCCAAATGAGTTTCATATTTAATTTATACATTTTTTCTGTCCCACCTCAAGTACGCCCCTGTATCTGGACCCTGCACTGGGTTCCATCGGAGCACCACTTATAAAATAACACCTCTAGGTGTCCACTACCTCTGTGCCAAATTTCATTACGGTACGCGAAAATGCAGACAAACCCCAAAATTGCCCTCTTAGGCCCCGTACTACATTGAATGAAACTCGTTGTAAAATATTACATAGTGCCACTAATCTCAATTAAAGATGTTTGACAGAGCATCACTGCTTAAGCCCATGACACACAAACTTGCATAGACCGCATAACACGTAGCATGCAATCAGCGATCGAATAGCAACGGCCATATTGGTTTTCATAAGAAAACTGCGTAAAGTTGAACTTCTATGCGCCATGCTATGTGCTATGCATTTTTGTGTGTGATGGGCTTTATTTTTCACGGCGACCTTTCGGAATCATGGCTTAATACTACGCTTGTAAGGTCGATATGTTCTGAAGCCTGGCGATGCAGTTTTCATGATTCAGTGACCTTATATGCTTGTTCACCCAAGGCCAACAAAAAAATACAGGCCACGACCCTGAAAAAATCAGCTGTTGTCCGGGGGCTGACTTTTACATTGGGTCTTATGGGAGGTCAGACTTTTTTTTATGATATTTTCAAAATGGCACCACAGATTTCCGCAAAATTTCGGTCAAATATTCTCAGACACTATCCTCATATTCCACCAAACTTTTGTAAGGATGCAAGGTGATTAAAAGGTTAAAATCTTCAACATTTAGCATTTTTTATTTTGAATTTACATTACCCGCCATGTACCGCATGCCAAATGTTATATTTGACAAGTATCTGACTTTGTCATCTATATTTGTCATAATCGCTTCTGTTTTAAATTATTTTTGTGAGCTAATGAAGCGGCTCTGAAAAATTAAGGATTACTATACATTTAAAAAAAAATTGTTCAGCAAGAATATAGTAAAAACAATCTATAAACCAGCTTTATTTAAAAAAAAATCAATTATTCATGAACCGTCATTCCAACTTCAATAGCTGTGTCGTGACGTGACCATCAAAAAAAAATCAGACCCGGATGTGACGTCAACAAAGTGGAGGATCGTGGCCCGTCCATTTTGATAGCCCTGGTTCACCATAACCGCAGCCCACGATAAAGACCGGCCCGGGCGCGGAAATATCACGTGACCGTAGGAGTCCCACAAAAAAACGTCATTATAAAACATGTGTGTCTTCAGTTTTGGTATGTTTGTTTACGTCGATTTTTTTTAATTCGGGCACGAATTTTATGTGAATTTTATCAAAAAACCATAACCGCAGCCCACGATAAAGACCGGCCCGGGCGCGGAAATATCACGTGACCGTAGGAGTCCCACAAAAAAACGTCATTATAAAACATGTGTGTCTTCAGTTTTGGTATGTTTGTTTACTTCGATTTTTTTTAATTCGGGCACGAATTTTATGTGAATTTTATCAAAGTTATTAAAATAACGCAGCCCACGAAAAAGAGTGTAGTGGGCTGCGTTTAAATAATTAATGGCTAAAGAGTAAATTATAAAGAAAATACTTATAAGATAAACAATGCGGCGAACGTGTAATTAGTGTTGTTCCTTGTCGGTATAAAACTGAAACCTAATATGTTGCAAACGGGAAAGAAGTGGTAAAAGATAAGATCTTGGATAAGATTGATCAAGTAATAGACATCCTTAGTGACATTTTCGAGAGTGAGAGTGAAAAATGTGTTCAGTTGTCATTTCTTATTGAACAATTAGGTCTCTTGAAAAGGTAACCTGAGAATCGAAGATTTGGTGGGTACACTTTAATGTTGGCTTCATCTTTTTTTATCCAGGTATCCAGTGCATACACGTCAATTTACAATTCTAAGGTAATATGTCTTCCGCACCCTCGCAATATTAAAAAACTGATTTGTAAAATATTGTTTAACAGATAGTAATCTCTCTGGTAGTGTGAAATATTTAAAAAGTAAGATACAGCTTTTAAAAGAACATGAGTTGGTAGTTAACTTACACTTTATTGAAATAGATATTAAACTTTGTGCTGGGTAATTTTTCAAAAAATTATTGACGACCACTACATTCAGTTCATTGAATGGGAAAACCATCTCACTTATTCACAAAATCACTTGTTTCTTTTTAATAAATTATTGTGAAATGTTTTATATTGAAAATTTTTCTTCAGATAACTCTAGCGAGTGTTTTTGTGGAAAAAAACTATTGTCAAAGCTTGAAAAAATTAGTTTAAGGGCATGTAAAGTTTTTTAAAATAATTTTATTAAAAAGCACAATGATTTAGTGTCTGCTAATAAATCTTTGAATAAGAACTCAAAGATGATGACAGTCAAAGAAAAATTAAAAAACTAAAAGCTTAGGTTTAATATGTCCAATTTTGAAAGACTTGTATAGATTTGAAGTAACTAACGATATTATGTACCTGTATGCCCGCAATTAGAAAAACGATAACTGCAGTGGACTGTATATATTTTATTAAATGAAAGCGCGAACAAACATAAATATATTGATACGAAATCACGAAATAATCAAAGGTCCATAGGTTAATTGTTGGTACCACACAACGGAAATCAGAAACAAAGCACTCACCAGTTTGCAGCCAATTTCTCCACGTTCCAGGGGCCCCTTTCCGGATCTAATGATGAGCTGAAGGGCTGAAGTTTCCAGTTTTATGCTTCAGTACACCAAAATCGAGCACTTTCAAGTGTAGAAATTTGTAAATGTTGGAGAAAGTAAATTAACACGCCATTTTCTCGAGGCGGTAGAAAAGGATCTCTCCGATTCTTGGTGCGCATGTCAAAATGTGCGAAAATGTACTCTGTCCGTCATCCAATTGTGTGGTTTTAAAAAGTAAAAACAACCGATTAAGTACAGCTTCTATGCGACATGTAAGGGTGGACATTTTCATGATGGACAACTTCTGGTCACCGACAACTCGAACAAAGTGAGTTTTAAAACTTTTGCAAGCAAGAATCTTGAACGCGTTTGATAAGAAGGTATAACGCACTTTGCATCTCACCGGTGGTAGGAAAAACAATATTTTCAAAAATAATTTTTTGGTCCGGTGGCTTAGTGGGTTTTTGATAGGAATGGTTTTGAAAAAGGTTAACTATTCGAAGGACATAACAAATGATACGTTGAATTTTTGATATAGATGAATATTTGATAAGAAGCTGATCTAAGAAGTTAACGTCAATTATCGCATTGCAACAGACCTTTGGCTTTTCCTCCAGATTAATATCTCCGAAATCAATCGGCATTTTTGATTTATAAAAATCGGGCCATTCGTTTTCGGGAGACCACAAAAACGACGGTGCGTTCCACCACTTGTCATGTGAAATGAGCTGTGAAGGGGTGGCCCCTCGTGACGCAATATCGGCTGCATTTAAAGCAGAAGGAATGTAGCGCCATGAGTTTGAGGGAATGATTTCTTGGATTCTACTGACTCGATTTCCAACAAAGGTTTGCCAGCGATTAGGAGGGGATGAAAGCCAGTGCAATACGACTTGCGAATCGCAGAAAGTAACGATATTTGTAAAAGTTATTTTTCCTTCATAGCTAGATAAGACGAAATCAAGTAATTCGCTTAAAAGAAATGCGCCTAGGAGTTCTAGCCTAGCCAAAGTTTGTGACTTTATAGGCGCGACCCTAGATTTTGCAGATATGAGAGAAACAGATATATTGTTTTCCTCTTCTACACGAAAATATACGACGCCTGCGTAGCCTCGAATTGAAGCGTCACAGAAGCCGATGATTTGACAGGTATTGGTTTTTGACAGTTTGATTTGTCGGGGTAATTGAAAATTGGAAAGAAGCGGGAATTCAGAACGAAGTTTGTTCCAAGAGTCGATGATAGAAGAATCTGGTTCTTCGTCCCAGCCTATTTTCGATATCCACAACTGTTGCAAAATAAATTTTGCTTGTAGCAACAAGGGACAAAGAAAACCTAAGGGATCGAAGATTGTTCCTATGATAGATAAAATAGAACGGTTAGTTGGGGGTTTGTCCTTCATTCGGCATTGATAAGAAAAAATGTCGTTTTTTGGATGCCACTGAAGGCCCAAAACTTTGATAAAGTGTGGTTCATCCTTGTCAAAAGAGAGAGGCATTTGACGATCGGATTCTGGCAATGTTGCCAATAACTCAGGACAATTGCTTGCCCATTTTTTAAGTTCAAATCCTCCCGACTTCAACAAATCATTGAGTTCTGTTTGAAGGGAAAGAGCTTCAGAAAGCGAAGGGCTAGTTCCCAAGATATCGTCGATGTAAATTGACGTTTTTAGAACAGTACTAGCCATAGGAAAACGTTCCTTTTCTCTCTCTGCCAGCTCATTTAATGTACGCATGGCTAGAAAAGGTGAGCATGTCATGCCAAAAGTGACAGTAGAAAGTTCCCACACTGAAAGTGGGTCCTGTGGAGAAAACCTCCACAATATCCTTTGATAAGGACGGTGATAAGGATTGATAAGGACTTGACGGAACATCTGTTTGATATCAGCAATGTAGGCAATAGGATTAAGACGAAACGTAAGGAGTAAAGAAGCAATATCCTTTTGAAGTTTCGGTCCAGATAACAACGTGTCATTGAGACTAATATTCTTTGGGGTGACTGCCGAACAATCCCAGACTACCCTTAATTTTGTACTTAAGCTTTCCGGCTTTAGTACGCAATGATGTGCCAAAAAACATGATACGTCGACTTTTGGTTGACTAGATAAAACTAGACTCATGTGATTAGAATCGATATAGTCTTGCATGAAACTAGTGTACAGATCAGGATTTTTGAGTAATCTATTTTCTAGAAGTAAAAATCTACGATAAGCTTGCGGATAAGTATTTCCTAGGTCAGGGTTTATTTTATCTTTAAACGGAAGATCTACCATGAATATACCGCTCGGTTGTCGTACAACACTCGCAGTAAATATTGATTCCGCTTGTTTTTCTTCCTTTGATAAGATTTGTTTTTTAGGCAAATGTTCGATTTCCCAAAGCCTAGGGATAATGACCTCCAAAGGAGGTGAATGACTCGTTAAAAAACAACTGGTTCGTTCCGTAAGACTACCTACTTCGTCAACTTTTCCCATGACGACCCAGCCAAAGATGGTTTCAAGGACTGAAGGTTGCCCTATTTTGCCAAGAACCCTGCCCTCCTTGAATATCTGTGCGAATAGCTCGCAACCAATAACTAGGTCCACAGGTCTAGATTTGAAATAAGATGGGTCGGCAAATTTAAGGTTTTCCAAGTGTTTCCACTGATTATCGTTCAAAGTGAATGTAGGCATATTGGAACATAATTGTGGAACGACAATTGCTTCGAAATTAAGTAAAGGAGTGACCTGTCCTTGTGGCTTAATGTGACATTGAACGAGCCCTTTGGAAGTAAGAGAAGACATTTGATTTAATCCGAATATTTCAGTGGTGTAACTTCGCCTAGGAAGATTAAGACGCTGAATACACTTTTCACTGATGAATCCTGTCTGTGATCCAGAATCAAGCAGTGCCCTTACAGGTTGAAAATTTCCGCAACCGTCCATCCAACATCTATTATGGCGGTGCATAAAAGAAAGGTACCTGAAGGTCCTGAGGTATTTAATGATACATGAAGATTATTGACAGGTGGTGTGTGAATGACAGGACTAGTATCTTGGCTTCCAGACTCTTTATTAGTTTCTAAGATATGAGTTAAAGTGTGGTGCCTTTTACTATTGCAAGTCCTGCATGAATATTTTGATTTGCACGTGTCTACCCCATGCGAGGGATGAAAACACGCTAGACATAATTTTTTCTGCTTGACGAAAGATAGGCGCTCGATAGGCGAGAGGTCAAGAAATGTTTGACATTTCGAAAGCACGTGACCTTGATTACACCGGAAACATTTTATTCCCGTGCTTGAATTAGTTGAGGTGCCAGCCAGTCCTATAAAAGGCGAATTGGATAATTTATAGGTAGGCTTTTGCCCAAACTGATTTGGCATAGAATTTGATTTTTGATAGGTAGGCTTTTGCCCAAACTGATTTTGCGTAGAATTTGATTTTTGATAGGTAGGCACCTTTTTAAGTGCTGTTGATTGAGGAAGTGATTCCAAAACTTTACATCTTTTTTCTAGAAATTGAAAAAGTGACTGAAAAGTGAGAATTTCGGTATTAGTATTGGCGTGACTCATTTCGAAATTTGAACGGGTCGGAATATCCAATTTTTCTAACAAAATGAAAAAAATAATAAAGTCCCAACTGTCAACGTCAAAGCTAAGTGATTTTAAAATTTCTAGGGATTCTGAAAAGGTGTCAATTAAATTACGCAATTCTGTAGCTCACTCGTTTTTTAATGTAGAGTTCATAATTGTGCTTAAAGCATCATTTGCGAGGTCTCGCTTGTTTTGATATCTATTGACTAATTTGTCGCAAGCAATTTTATAACTTTGATCAGATAAGCTAATCCCTGATATCAATTTTAAAGGCTCATCCTCGAGATATGAAAATAAATATTGAAGTTTTCGGACGTTACTTAGACTTTGATTTTGATCTATAATGTTATTAAAAAGATCGAAAAAGCTTGGCCATAATTTTTTATCACCTCGAAATATGGGAATACCTAACTCTTTGAGTTTTGGAGTTTCGTTTTGTCGAACATATGATCCCGAAAAGGATGGGGCCTCAACCGGAAATATTTCAGAGTAAACCCCTTTACACGCATAAAAATATTTACAAGCTTCTGAAAGGATCGCATCCTGCATTTTAAACTCCGAGTCGTCTATCAACATAATGACATCATTATGTGCCAGCATGCATTTATCGAAGGTTTCATCCAAATCGGAATACCTCACTTGAAACTCGTTTCTCGCTTTTGCGTCCGTTGCCGCGGTTTGTGAAAACACATAACACTCGGTGATCGCAGATAAAAAACCCTTGCGTTTTTGCACGGCTTTTTTGATAGACATGATTTTACCTTTGAAAGGCCGAAATTGTCGGTAAATATACAATTAACGCTAAATTATTGCTTCTGAAATAGAAAAAATGACGAATTGTCGAAAATATGCACTAATTTATCGCAATTGATGAAAATTGTTTTAAATATCGAAATGGTATGGAACAAATCTAATCACAGAAATTGTGTTTGTTTGTTTTGATCGATTCTCGATTTTTGTTTACTGAAGTGACCACGCGGTAAACCCTGCGTTACCATAGCAGCGGACCGAAAACAGGTGAACTGCGCCGAAACCGAAGGTCGAACGAAAATCTCTCTCGGTTCAATACGATTGGCAAAATTTAAGGCCGTGTGATGTGAAAATGGCCGACTTATTAATACCGTCGTATGGAGTAAATTTAAATAATTCGGGTCGAAGGAACACTTTATGTATGCCCGCAATTAGAAAAACGATAACTGCAGTGGACTGTATATATTTTATTAAATGAAAGCGCGAACAAACATAAATATATTGATACGAAATCACGAAATAATCAAAGGTCCATAGGTTAATTGTTGGTACCACACAACGGAAATAAGAAACAAAGCACTCACCAGTTTGCAGCCAATTTCTCCACGTTCCAGGGGCCCCTTTCCGGATCTAATGATGGCACCACGTAGCTGAAGGGCTGAAGTTTCCAGTTCTATGCTAGAAATTTGTAAATGTTGGAGAAAGTAAATTAACACGCCCTTTTCTCGAGGCGGTAGAAAAGGATCTCTCCGATTCTTGGTGCGCATGTCAAAATGCGCGAAAATGTACTCTGTCCGTCATCCAATTGTGTGGTTTTAAAAAGTAAAAAGAACCGCGAAATTTAGCGGGAGCTAACAGTACCTAATATATGTACCTGAAGATATTAGAGTGCAAATTTTTTATAATTTTTTATTTTATAGATTCAGTTCTTTTATCCATAATAAACACATATATCAGCAAAATATTTTTTTTAATTTTTGCAAACAAACATTTTTTGTTAATTTATTTGAATTGTGTAAAACATATAATATATTAAGCAATACAATAAGAATCCTGGGACTCCTAAGATCACGTGACCGCCGACTTGCTTATAACGCGCCATGGCCGGTCTTTATCGTTGGCTGCGACCATAACGACCTTTAGGCGGCCAACGTTCCGTCACCCCTGTTGGAAATTGCCCAGGAGTCAAAGCGATATCTAATTATTTTTTTATACCTATGATTGGAAAACGTTTCGTCATCTATAATTTTTCTTTGTTTGTATAAGTGTGTGCTCTGGTAGCCACAAGAACACGGGAGATATTATATGGGGATGGGAAAGGAATACACATTTACGATGTTAGTTGTATGAAAAACCTATTTATTCTTATTTATTCCTTGCGCTTATACCACTAAATTATTTCCGTTATATTTTTTTTATATTTGGCATAGTAGTACCTGACACCAATGAGTATAATATATTTTTGGTTGGTTATATTATGACCAATATAGAGTGGCAACCGGCGAGCCTTGCAATATTGAGGGGCAGATGGCGCTGAAATAAATTCGATTTAGTTGCATGTGCGAGTTTCGAGGTTCATGCCTATCATATAAATGTCATTAGATCATAGTAGTGGTCTCTGAATATTGCGTACTAGACAAAGTTGTTTGAGCGCCATCTGCCCCTCAATTTTGCAAGGCTCGCCGGTTGCCACTCTACATAGGTCATATACTCATTGCTTACATTCAAAGCTAAATTTTAATTTGGGGATTCCCGATTTTCCGGCTTCAGAATCCATGCAAGACTACTGACAGGCTCTTTAAACCTATTGAAAATACTCTGCCAATATATGGGCCCCTAAGCTCACACTAGGTACTATAGTTATAGTGTACGTGTGAGCTAATATAACTAAAAACTGAAATATATTTTATTTAACTCCAGACTAAATTACCTTTTGTTTGATACCACACAAGCCATGTTTTGACTTAAACTCAAATTTTTGAAATCTACCCCCACCCTTAAAAAAAACAAAAAACTAAAATGTATTTTGTTAAACTCCGGACTCAATTACCTTTCGTTTGATATCACACACGCCATATTTTCACTTAAACTCTAATTTTTTAAATATACCCCCACCCTTTTTTTTAAATAAATTAAAATGTATTTTGTTTAACTGCAGACTCAATTACCTTTCGTTTGATATCACACACGCCATATTTTCACATAAACTCTAATTTTTGAAATCTACCCCCACCCTTTTATTTGGTTTCTGTTCGGTGGATTATGTTCATTTTTAAATGGGACCATCTCGACCCAAGACCCAGCCTAGGTACCAAATTTCATTAAAATCGGCCAAGCGGTTTTTGAGTTATGCGCGTTGGTCGTTACAGACATACAGACAGACAGACAGACAGACAGACAGACAGACATACAGACAGACCGACAGACAGACAGACAGACGGCGCAACAAAAAAGTTTCAAAATCATCTGAAACGTAAAGATATATAAAAATTTTTGAAATCGGAGCAACTTTTTTTTTCTCGAAAAAATTAGGATCACCATAGCTCACACTACTATAGTATAGTATATGTGTGAGCTAAAAAATCCAGCCGACACAAAGATGGATCGAATTGTTTTCGATAAAAAAAAATTGAGATAACGCCGAAAATCTGTTATTTGGGGGTTCACTTGGAGTGTGCTAAAGGGCTAGGAAGGTATGAGATCCTTTATGGATCCATTTATTTTTTAAAGGCATCCTTGCCTTATATTCCCTTATAAAACAACGCTTTGTTTCTATTTCACCGGCCATTTTGAAATCAATCAGATGTTTTATAAAGACCAGCCTAAGCTAACCTTATCTTTTGTTGTTTCCCTTTTAAGAACTTCGCAAAATAGCTGAACTTTCCAAAGGCCCATCGTGATTGTCAAAACCCCTTTTCAAAAAAATTATAAGGCATTTTTGATTCCGGCGGAAAATTCAAATTAAGTATGTTGAAGATTTTAAAGCAAGTATCAAGGGCTTCTATAGCTTGAGAAAATGTATATCTAAGGTCGTCAAAGTAAACACAGATATTGTTGAATTTAGTTATGATTATTTTTTAAAAAATGAGATAATGCCGAAAATGTGTTTTCCTGGGTGTATTTGGACCAATCTTAGTAGTCTCGCCGTGACGTCTATCCATCTCTGGGTGTGTGTCCTGCCCATGGAACCGCTGTACTAATTTTCATGAGATTTTCATAATGTTCGACACTGTAACGAGCGTATTAGATTTTGGTCAAAATCTATTAATGCTAATCAGTTTTTTGACAATTAAAGATGTTTTTAAATGTTATCTCCCAGGTAGCAAGGGGTCATCAAATGACGTCTTTTTTTCGTCGAAAGGTGGTCATTTGGATGACCAGCATCTACCAAAAAATGTCTTTAAGGCGTCAGTTACTTGACGTCTTTTGTAGTTTTTAACGTCTGAAAAACGTCATATATTGGTCACTACCCACACTGCACACTATGTCCAAGGGACATACACTCATACTTCGATGGTGTCCCAGTCAGTACTTGACCGGATTTATACGGAATGTGGGGGTACGTATGTAAAATAAATTAAATCAAGACAAACTTCGAGGCTTCTTTCGCTTCAAGGTGGAGATGTGTAAGTCTAGGTATAGGTCTATTTTGATCTGTACCTCACACACGAACACCGCTGTACCTGTTCCAGTACTTCCAGGTCTAAGTCACAGAAGAGTTACCTTCTGTGTCTAAGTTTCCTTCAGTGTTCTCAACTGCAGGGAATATTTTATATATTTAGACGAGTTTAAAAAAGTCATAAATAGGTTTGTGTCTGTGTGTGTGTCTAATGTTCTGATTTGGTCCCTAATGCGTCATATTGCTGACGTCTTTAAAACGTCTAAAAATTACGTCATTTTGGATGTGACTTTTGAACGTCATTTAAAGGTCATTTACACGTCAGATTAGAGACGTCAATGGTCATTAAAAATGACCTGTTTTTGACGTTTAAAAAACGTGACCTTACTACCTGGGCTATTTAACTGAGCATCGCATCAGTATGCGGTTTTCGGAATATAGTAGAACATATTTTTCGCAATCATTTGGCGCATTCCCAAAAACTTCATAAGAGCTTTCGTTCCCGAGATTTAAAAAAAACAGCATTTGTAAGGCCAATAATACGAGGAGTTCACTTGGAGTGTGCTAATGGGCTAGGAAGGTATAAGATCCGTCTTGGACCCATTTATTTTTTAAAGACATCCGTCCGTGACTTATGTTTCATTATAAAAAACGCTTTTCAGAACTAACTGGTTACTTTAGTCCCTTGTTTCAAGGACTATTGACTGCCATATGGCGGAATGCTTGTAGCAGTCATTTTCCATTAATGATTTTGATACGCTTTAGCAGTACATATAGATATAGATATATATACATACATATATATATATATATATATATATATATATATATATATATATATATATATAGATGTACGTACTTTATACTCATTCATTCTAACAGCAGAAGACCAAATGAAATTTTCTCAACCTGTTAAAGTTTTTGTATACGCCGGTATTCTTAATAATAACAAATAAAAATTTAATTAACGTTCCTTTCAATATGGTCTCCATTTAAGAATAGGCGGCCTGGCCAAACATGTTTAGTTGCGTTCTGCAGACCGGTTGCCCCGCTGTAAACCCAGCCATGATCAAACTAATGAAAAAATAAGCGTTCGAAATTACGTAATTATGCCACTCTGCCCAACGCACTGAAGATTTACCTGCGTAAAACAAATAAGGAAAGATCCTGAGAAAGAAGTCAGGGAATTTTTTGTTGCAAAAATATGTTAGACAGAAACCCCTTAGTCGAACTATATATCTTTTAAAAAACATGTAATTCGAAAAAAAATTTACAAAAAAAATGTTTTCAAAAATCTGTCATTTGAAATTTAGGTTTTCGATCAAACTGTCTTTAAAAAAAATGTTTTCAAAAAGTATATAAAACGGCAGTGACCCATTTCCCTTGATTATAGAAATATTTGAATAAGTCGTTTTTGAGGTGTATTATTTTTAAATTGCTAATTTATATAGGGTGTTTCGTTTAACTTAAGGAATTTGCTGTAAAAATTTAACATAAAGGGAAACACTTGACAGTTCTTAGATTGTCTAAAAAATAATACGGAAACTTTAACTATTTTTTCTATTATGATAAATCTCGGATATAGTAAACTAATTTTGATTTGATGCACTGTTCAAGTTAACTATATCTGGACTCCACTGTACATCTATCCTACAATGGACATCAAATAAAACTATCATGGGTACATACGGTTTAAAAAATATTTAAATGTTTAAAAAAAAGTTATTATTTACATGTATAACCTACTCAAATATTTGTTAAAATAATAGGTCGTTTATTGATACACCGTGGCCACCTCCGTCGAGGAAAGCCAAAGTTTATGATGTCCAATATAATATACAGGGTGTTTTTTTTTCAAAGGTATTGTATTGTATCTTTATTGTCTCTAATGAAAATGAATTCATATGACAAGAAAATCAGGTTTTACAGCATTAAAAAAACTAAATATATGCTTAAAAATAAATGAAACCAACAGAGCATGTAAGCAGAGCTCACAGATTATTTTTTTTTCATAGGTAACATAGGCCTTTTGGGTATATGTCGTAAGGTTTTTGAAAAACTCTCGAATACTTCGATTTTGTTTGCGAGGGGGCACTTTTTTGGCTGTTCTGAAATTTTCCTTGCACAGACCCCCTTTGAGGGATAAACTTTAGGTACTATTAAATTTTGAGTAGGGAAAGTGGGTCTAGTAATAACTTGTTTTGGATGATATCTGAAATATCTTTACAACCATATAAAAATTTCGAAAATATATCGATTAGTTTTTGATATATTTGCCTTCAAATTTAACATAGACTGATAAAATAAAAATTAGGGGAAGGTGCTGTACCTTGGACATGTTTGCAGAAAAATATTTTTTAAAAATTGCCGGTTTAATATAAACAAAAATTAAAAGTAGCAATGGCTTCTTTAATCCTTTTCCTACTTTTTTATTTTATTATTCACATTGATTAAATAAACATTTTTCTAAAAATATTTTTTATTTAAATGCTTGCAATGTGGTCCAAGGTACAACCTAGGGCTGTACCTTGGACCGCAGTATGTTGAACCTTGGACCAGGGTTTTAAAATATAGGAACTATCACTAACCTTTCAATATTTTATTACAAAAATAAAAAAGTCAGTTTAGGAACATAAAACAATGCTTAATAAACTAATCCTAAGATTCTGGAATATTAACATAAATATGTATTTCAATTCATAACTTAAACGTAACAAAATTCTAAGTAGTTTTCTTATCAGGTGACGGAATATGCACTGAAAAGCATATAGTTGATGCGAAACGAGATGTTCCGGTAATCTTTTGAGGTTGAGGAAGCTTACAAATGATATCATCTCTTGAAAAATCAAAAGTATCCGTTGCGTCGTTTAAGAATTTATTTGAGGATTTAATTCTACGCAAATACTTAAGTTCGTTATTCTGCTCATAGCAATTAGTGATTTCTGCAACATAGTATTTGAATGATTTTTTTCCCGTCACTTTGACCAGCACAAAATCTCCTTTATTAATATTATCACTGTCCGTCAAGTAAGTTAGTTCTTCATGTTTATACTAGTGCTCCTTTCGTTCGGCCATTTCCTCTAATGTAATATCCTCTGCCTGCCATTTTGGAGGTATCCCATTGAGCTGGATGAACTTTTTGCAACAGCATACTAGTAAGCCAAAGATCGAATTTGGAGCCGTGTAAGACTATGGTGTAATCATGCAGCACTTATAAGGTTATCCGTTAGTGCTCTTTTTTCAATTTCGGTGAAAACTTGGTGAGTGTTGTTTGAAGCCACTAATTGAAAGTTTTCAGCTCCTGACTCCCTATGAGATTTTAAATGCCTCATGAGTGTAGTTCTGGAGACATTGTAAGGTTTTAAAGCTTGGGTTCACAGGAGGTCGTTTTCGGCCCGATATACTTCTAAAAAGAAAATATAAATAAGGTTTATAAGTAAGTAATTTGAGGCTTGGGGTTCTAAGACCCTCTCCTGCAACCCTCCTACACCTAAAATCGCCTTATAATATCCAAAAAATACTTTCACTAAGATGGCTTGTAAAAGAGTTGTGCCTTGGACCGGTCCAAGGTACAATCCTTCTAGGTGGTCCGAGGTACATTCCTGATAAAATTTTTATTTTATCTTAACCTCGCTTTAATTCATAATTTTTTATTCAAAATATCATGCAAATTATAAGCTTAAGATATACTCCTATCATATTCAAAACACAAAAATGAAAAATGTATATTATATTTACGGATGATATTCGATACAAAATTACCAAAAAATTTACTTACGATATGCAAAAACAAAAAGCACTTTTTTTCAGGTGCACACTATCACTTTAAATTATGCCGCTTTGGATGACAGCTATCGAATGCAAGTAAGGCATCGTTGCCGATTTTTAGTTTACGCAAATTGTATTGCGGGTTGCCGTTAGGGCTGGTGGTCCGAGGTACAGCACCTTCCCCTACGTCAAAAAAATATAAAAATTTGATTTTATTTTTATTTAATCAGTCCATGGTAAATTTGAAGATAAAAATATCTCCAAAAACTAATCGATAGATTTTTCAAAATTTTACAGAGTTGTAAAGACATCAGATCTTCAAAACAAGATGTGTCATTTAACACACTTTCACAATTTATACTATAGAGGTAATAAAATTTACCACTCGAATTAAGAGGACATGGTGTAACGCCGCGGTTAGGGGTGCTTTAGTCGAGCGGTATATTTATACAACTTGTCCCTTTCCACGATTACATTAAATTTATTTACAGGTAGGCGTCCTAGTTGCACATAGCTATGATTAAAGCCAGTTGCTGTTATTGACTTTTGGTTGTTATTAAATTAGACACCAATTGTTATAAAGAATACGTTATATTTAAAGTCAAAAATTATTAATACAAAATCGTAGATCCAAAGTCTAGCATGGTCCTAACATTCAAATTAAGTACGAAAATGCGCTAAAATTAACATTAGCCAATACCTTAGAGTCTATCTACGAACAAAACTGATTGGTTTTATTACAATCTAGAAAATGGTTAAATCAACTTTTACTAATTCACTTTTTACTATTTTTTACTTTTGGCTGCAACTTTAACACTGGTACTTTAATAATGCCTGGATATAATTCAAGAAATCGAATTTATAGGCGATCCCCTCTTATCTTGTTGATCCTACAAATTTTTATGACGAAACAGGTCAATGTGTTTTTCAAGCTTTTGTGTATTAGATCGAGTCAGTGTTTCTAAATATAGCCCTAATCAATGATTACAATAGAGTTGTGTATTCATTGCCCTAATATATAAATAATTTCCTAAGACGCGGACAAAACAGGTAAAAATGGGGATTTTTGTCAACCTCTTTTCTGACTCATTTAATTAATTTCATTTGTAATTTTGCTATCGATCGAATCAACAGTGCTCTCCAGTGAAAATAAGTGTTAGGGTTTTAGTTCAGCTGTCTTCATGTGAGTCTCAATCATTTTATTTTAACTCTTTTTTTTATTTTTGCTTTAAATATTACTTGTTCATCATCGACCAGTTTCTCAATATTTTTTATTATTTAATTTATTATTTTAAATTTAATATTTAAAATTTTTGGTTTTTATTATTTTATTTTAAAAATATTTTTTTATTGTTGTGATTTTTTACTTTCTCGATTCGATAATACTTGTATATTTTTTTTGCCAGTTTTAGAATATGTTTTTTATATTTTTAATTTAGGTTTTAATGAAATTATTATTTTTTAATTATTTTTTTTTAATTTGAATTTTAATGAATATAATTTTTTTTTCTTAAAAAAAATAATATCTAATTAATTTTGTTTTTTTTTACTTATTTATTTTTCATCTTGTTAAATTTTATTATCAACTAAACGGAAACCTTAAAACTTCTCATATTTTTGGTAAAATATTTTTATATTTTATTAAATAAACCCCGACCTTTACAATGGACATGCTTCAAAAATTTCAAGATATAGACAAAAATAGTGTCCCCCTCGCAAAGAACATCGACGTGTCCGAGGTTTTCCAAAAACGTACGATAAATACTTGAAAAATCCTCTGTTACCTTTAAAAAAAAACAGCCTGTATATTGATCCTCTTTAAACAATTCATCTTCAATCTCCAGGATAATTATAACTTTGCTGCAAAAAACTACAAAAAAACAATGAAACAAGACTGCCTTTTTATCTTTTTTGTTTACAATCACCCGCTTAAGCCAGCAAAATCGGGGGCTTGGCTAAGCGTTCCTTTAATCCGGCTTAAAAGCACGGTGCATAGCAAAATGGCCGTCCAATCGCGATTAAACCCATAATCGCGCTTGTGTGCTTACGGTGCATATGAGTGTGAAAGCCTTAAGGACTATACTATATTAAATTACAAATCTAGATTTACAAATTTTAAAAACTTATTCTTTTACCTTACTCTGACCAGATAGATAGATGGATTATCTTGTTTTCACATAACGGCGATACTAAAAGTTTATTTTAAAAGTTTTTATTAAACTAAAAATAATTTATTGAATGATAAGTTTATTTTTAATTTAAAAAATTAAGTTTTTAATACAAAAAAATGCTACGAGAAAGAGACAAGAGAATTTAAGTAACCAAGCAGTTTGTTCGCCTTCGACACCGACGTCGCGGATCACTAATTTTACGAAAGCCTACAAAAACAAACCGTTCTCGGACTTAAAAAAACAACATTTTGTGAACCAGGAGTTACTCAGGCCTTTATCGATAGATGAATTTTTTGAAGAAAGAATATGGAAGAAAAAATATCAGACATAATCATATAATTATAACCTTTATTTTTCTTAATCCAATTTATTTGAATTTTATTTTTCAATTTTATTTATTGCTTCTAGGAAATATTATAGTATTTTTCCATAGCAAGAATTCTGCTATGTGTGACTAACTAGACAATTCCGTGGTGCCGGGGAAAAAGGAGATGTCCATTTTTATTCAACACGAGATACCTGTCTTGATTTTGGATGTATATATCAAAGCCTTGCTATGGCCTAAACAATATAAGTCAGATCGTATTTGTTTTTTAGTCCGAATATTTGAGTTTCATCAGTATCAGTATTAAACCTGATTTATAGTTTCTAAGCAAACTTTAAGTTATTTTCCTGTAATCAACTTATCTCCTTTTTCCCCGGCACCACGGAATTGTTGAACTTAAACTATTCCTAACCCAGTATCTCCTTAAAAAAATAAAATAAAGGTTATAAAAACTATAAAATAAAGTTTACTTACAGAGCAAGAACATGATTTTAGAACTATAAAATAATCCTTAATTAAGGTATTTTGCAAGACGAGAGACCCGATGATGGAATTTGGAATAGAAAATAGTGGGCTGTGGCTAGGTCGCAGTCAAATAGGTGCCTTTTAGACTTTTCCAACAATTGCGTTTTTTGCTTTGAAGTATATATGGAATGTAAGTTGTTCCAAATATCTGTAGCGTTAATGACATCGAAAACAGTTTTTATTTGAAGCACCCAATTGAATTTTAAGTCTGTCGTTTCGAGAAGTTGTACCTGACGTTTAAATCAAATTTTTGGCAGACGGGAGTCTTCCATGGTCTGTAGTTTAATTAAAAAGTTTAGGATCATTTTGAATATGTTAAAAGATAGGTGAGTCGACCCAGACTCCAGCCGAACAAGGGCTGATGACAAAGACCGCGGCAAGGATAGTACTTTTTTGTAGAAATTCGTTTGGGATTGTTCTATTATATCCTGGTATCTGGTGCGCCAGACAGCAACACATCCCGATAAGGCCTGTATAATACAAGATTCAAAGAGTTTTTGTATAGCGCCCCATGACACAACCTTGGATCTAGCAAAAGTAGAAAGTAGCCTCCCGTAGTCTGATCCGCTTTTGTTACAGAACCATCGGCCATATTTCTGAATAAAGAAGATGATGAGAACGTAACTCCTAAGTAGGTGTACTTCGAGACAACTTCAACAGTGTTTTTGTTTAATTTAAATGGAAAGTTTGACTTAAGGCTATTTCCCCTAGAGAATTTCATAATTTTAGTTTTGTTTACGTTTATTGCTAGTTTGTTTTAAGTAGTATACAGCCCAAGAATATCGAGTTTGCTTTGCAAGTCAATTTCCGAATCAGCGAGGATTACCAAGTCATCTGCGAATAGAAGTAAAAGCAATTCTGTTAATCCATCAAGACGTATTCCTTTAGCACCACAGCTCCTAAAAAAAAGTTCAATGCCCGCAATAAAAATCAGAAAAACAGTGGTGATTCGCCTTGAAGGACGCCGTGAGTAATATGATACACCGAGGTCAAACCGTCAGCCGCTTTGATTTGCACTTTCAAGTTAAAGTAAATGTTTTTTAGTAGGTTTATGAGAGATGCTCTAATACCACAAGTATAGAGTTTTTGCCACAGTAAACCGTTCAGTTCAGTTCTTTATTAACCACATTAAGAATACAATTTAAAAATCATATAAATATGGTACGTAAATTTACAATGTGTAAAAGAAATATATATATATATATATATATATATATATATATATATATATATACACATCAAATGTACCATTACAAACAAATGTAACAAGATCTAATCCTATCATATTCTAGAACGAATCATTTATCTGATCTACAAAAACAAGGTTTTAAGGCACTGGAGGCCAGCAACAAATGGAGAACAAGACAACCTCTTAACATGTTTCTGCTCACATTTAGCCACGATGAAGATATCTACAAAATTTTTAAAATTTTCAGTATCCTTGGGATTGAAGTGGAAATAAAAGCACTAAAAACCTCAAAATTAGTCCCTCAATGCAAAAAATGTCAATCTTATGGACACACGCAAAAATAGTGCGCTAAAGAACCACGTTGCGTAAAATGCACGGGGAAACATCTTACTGTAGAATGCCCCAAACCAAAAGAATCTCAGCCAAAATGCAACCACTGTGGAGGCAAGCATCCTGCTAACTACACAGGATGCCTTGTTGCTAAAGAAATACAAAAATTGAAAAATAAACCTAAGAAACCGAATCTCATACCAAACGTGCGTACAAATAGACAAAACCACCAGACAAGGAACACAGTCACACAAAAATCTGTGACAAGGACATACAGCCAAGTAGCAGCAACAGCTACTATACCTGATATTAATATCAGTAGTCAAAATACTATGGAACAAACACTACAATTAATTTTGGAGAAATTGAACAAACTTGATAAGCGATTAACTAAACTAGAAAGTAGCAATAACGGAGCTACCAATATGCCTCAAAATGGTCAGTAATCTTAGAATCCTAGCTTGGAATGCCAATGGTCTCTTGCAACATCAGCAAGACTTGCAAGTTATTCTAGACATAGAAAAAATTGACGTCTGTCCTGTGTCAGAAACGCATTTCACTAACCAGTCTCACATTAAATTTAAAGGTTATAAAGTGTATCATACAACTCACCCTAGCAATACTGCACATGGGGGAAGTGCTGTAATAATTAAAGAAAATATATCACACTATGAGGAGATGGGATATAAAACCATAGAGATTCAAGCTACATTAGTAAGTGCAAAAACCAAAACATATACATTAGTCATAAGTGCTGTCTATATACCACCAAGGCACTTACTAAAGAAAAATCTTAATTTTCTCAGAAAATTAGGAAACCGTTTTATAATTGGAGGTGACTTTAATGCAAAAAATACCTACTGGGGATCTAGACTAACGAATTCTAAAGGAAAATAACTTTTGCAAGCTATTAGTGAATATCAATGTTAGCCGATATTAACTGGTAAGCCCACATACTATCCAACAGATCCAGCAAAAATTCCAGATCTAATTGATTTTTTTATAGTAAAAAATATATCTAAAAGTTTTATAGATATAGATGAAAGTTTTGATTTACACTCAGATCATTCACCTATTATTCTAACTCTTAATAAAAACATAATAAAGAAAGAAGCAAATATCTCACTAGTTAATAAACTGACTGACTGGATTAGTTTTAAACAAAGTCTGTCAGAAAAAATAAACCTATCAGTACCATTGCAAACGCCAGGACAAATCGATAAAGAAGTTGAATATATTGTTACAAATATTCAACAAGCAGCTTGGGAAAACAGTCCAAAACCAAAGAGAATTTTTAAAACTATCCAAAGGAAATTAGAGACCTTATACTGGAAAAGAGGAAACTAAGAAGAAAGTGGCAGCAAAGCCGTGATCCTTGGGACAAAACAAATCTCAACAACATGACGCAGCGCATTAGGCGAGAAATTCTAGTAATAAAAAATGAATCTATTAACCATTTTCTTAATGAACTTACAGATGATAAAAATACCGACTATTCCCTTTGGAAAACATCCAAAGATTTTAAAAGACCAATTATCCAAATTCCACCCATACGAAAATCTAACAACCAGTGGGCAAGGAGCAACGAAGAAAAAGCAGATATTTTTGCAAGTCATTTAGAAAAAACATTTCAGCCCCACGAAGCACCAGATGAACACTTTCATTTAAATAAACCCCATCAAATCGAAGACCATATTAAGCTTACATCACCAAAAGAAATATTAACAGAAATCAAAAATATTAATTCGAAAAAAGCCCCAGGGTATGATCTTATTAACGGGGTAGTCATAAAACAACTCCCCAGAAAAGCTATCGTAAAACTATGCAAACTAATTAATGCGTCTTTTAGGCTTAGGTATGTACCTAAACTGTGGAAAGTTGCAGAAGTTATCATGATTCCAAAACCGGGAAAACCACTCCATGACGTGTCATCTTACAGGCCAATATCTTTGCTGCCAATTATATCCAAGCTCTATGAAAAATTATTGCTTAAAAGAATAAAACCCATCATAGAAAGACAAGAAATTATTCCGTCTCATCAATTTGGTTTTCGAGACAAGCATTCCACGATAGATCAAGTACACAGAATTACTAATATAATAGAAAAAGCACTAGAAGAGGGAAAAGTTTATTCTGCAGTTTTTTTAGATGTAGCACAAGCATTTGACAAAGTGTGGCATGAAGGCCTTAATTTTAAACTAAAACGGTTTACACATACATACATACATATCTGATAGACATTTTAGAGTAAAACAGGAAGGCTCATACTCAAATTTAAGAGAAATTCAAGCAGGCGTACCCCAGGGTAGCGTACTAGGCCCATATCTATACTTATTATTCACTTGTGATATCCCAAAGCCAGAAAATTGCCACTTAGCAACATTTGCCGATGATACTGGTTTATTGACGGTTGAAAAATCTATTGAAAAATACATAGAAAAACTTCAGGATGCAGTCACCCAAGTTCACAGTTGGACCACAAAGTGGCGAATAAAATTAAATGAAACCAAATCAATTCATGTTGATTTTACAAACAAAAATATAAATCACATACAAATTACAATTAACAACATTCCCGTACCATATTCAAATCAGGCACAACATCTAGGTATGACACTTGGTGCCAAATTGCGCTGGAAAGCACATGTTAAAAAAAAAGAAGAACTTGAGATAAGGTATAGAAAAATTAACTTTCTAATTGGAAGGAAGTCCAATTTAACAATTCATAATAAGTTACTGCTTTATAGACAAATACTGAAACCAGTATGGACATATGGTATTCAACTATGGGGTTGTGCTAAAGAGAGTAACATTCTAGTTGTACAGAGATTTCAAAATAAAGTATTAAGAAACATTGTGAATGCACCTTGGTACGTTCGCAATAGTGACCTTCATCGAGATCTAAAAATCGAAACTGTAGCAGAGACTATAAAAAAGTACGCAAAAAGCCATGAAGATAGACTCCATCGGCATGTGAATGTGGAAGCAATTCAGCTTCTAGACGATACTATGCTAGTTCGAAGACTAAAAATAGTGAAGCCGTTTGAGCTAGTAAACTAAGTGAATTACACATAAAACAAAATAATGCTATAAACAGAAAAAAAATGTTACTGTTAACAGCAAACAAAGCTCCAATGGATGCTAAAGCTTAAAAAATATAATTACAACATACTTACTCGTTCGGCTCTTATAATACGATTATGTCCACCAACGCCTTTTTTTCTTTTTTTTTTGTTCTTTAGTAAATAATAACCATTAAAAAGTATAACAGCGGCTGGCGCAACAGTTTTTTCTTCTTCCGACATTACCGATAATCACCAAAAACAAGTTGTTCAATCACCAAACCCGAGCACCAGTAAACACAAACATATGTAAACAGTTGATCGGTTTTGGAGAGGTACATGGGCACAAACACGCCGAGGGAAGCGTTTCGCCTGAAGTCCATTCCGATCTACGCGCCGCCCGTTACCCCGTGCTGCGCGGCCTGGCCTGTAAAATTAAGGGCCGTGGGAAGCCACCTTAAGGGTCTTTCCATGTCAACCCGGCCACCTTTTGCACTTAAAAATGTTGACTTTAATAAAAGTTTCTTTTTTGGTTCCTCTATAGACACCGACTACACCAAGATAAAAAATTTGAAAAAATGTTGCGATTTTTTAAATCTACAGGGTGTTTTATCTTCTTAATTGGCCAAAACATATATATATATATATATATATATATATATATATATATATATATATATATATATATATATATATCTATATATATATATATATATATATATATATAAATTCTTTATTTAGTCAAGACTAATTATTCAAAAATACAAAAAAAATACAATGTAGTACAGTATAAACATCGATCTGGTGTAAAAACTAATATATAAATATTTGTATTGCACTATCAAACAAAATCACTTTCCACCTCGCAAAACAGTCAAATGTTTAATGTGACTGACTAAAACAATCAATGATAAAATGACTTAAAAAAAAGACAAACTCTAAATAAATAAATTAAACCACAAAACTACTGTTACAGACTAAAACAGGTTTCAAAATTATGTTACACTATAGTAAGCTCTTAGTTTTCCTCTAAGAGTTTTCTTTTAACCATTATCTTAAATCTATTTATATCTAGTAAAGATTTCAAATTTTCATCCAATAAATTATATGCATTCAACCCTTTAAAGAACAATGAGTTTTGTGATCTATGTTGGTTTACCTTGGGTATATAAAAATTATTTCTAGATCTTATGTTGTATGTGTGAATGCTAAAATTATATGTTATTCTATCGGTTAAATATTGTGGAGCAAGGCCTAATTTTATTTTATGTATAAAAACGAGGGTGTTAAATAAAAAGAGGTCAGGAACAGATAACCACTGTAACTCTTTCAGCATTTCCTTAATATGTGTCAGCCTTGGTTTTTTAAGTATTATGCGCATAGCACGATTTTGCAGTTTTTGGAGTCTACCGATTTCATTTTTATTTAAAAGGAACAGAATCGTAGAGCAATAGTTAAAGTGCGGTAAGATTAAGCTATTAAATATAATTTTTTTACTAAAGGCTGACATATAGGAGCACACCGTGATAGATAACTAATTTTATATGCGATTATTTTAATGATTTCATTTGCATGAGTTTTAAATTTAAGTTGCCTATCTATCCAAACACTACCTACTATCATATATTTTGTCTTAGATTCATTAATTTTTAAATCATTTATATTACACCATTGATACATCTTTAAGGGTATCATTTAATGTCCTAGTTAAGATTTCTAAGCTATCCGCGGCAAAATAAAAAAGAGCATCATCCGCAAATAATGTACGCAACAGTGTCTTACCACAGACATGATGTCATTAATATAAATGATAAAAAGAAGCGGGCCTAATACACTACCCTGTGGAACACCATTATCAACAGGCAAATCATCTGATAAGATATTATTAACTTTTAGAATTTGCGTTCTTTTATCCAAATAACTAATAAACCACTCCAAAACCCTACTTTTAAGTCCAATCTTTTCTAATTTTGCAACCAATCTATTCCTGTTTACAGTCTCAAAAGCCCGTCTGAGATCTAGAAAAACTGCACCAACTATTAAGTTTCTGTCTAGACTTACTCTCCAATCCTCTAGAATACACTGTACAGCAGTTTCACAGCTAAACCTTGTTCTAAAACCTGATTGAAAATTACTTAACATATTATTCGAGTGAATGAAGTCTATAAGCTGATTATATACTACTTTTTCTAAGATTTTATCAGTGGTTGGAAGTAAGTTAATAGGCCTTAAATCACTAGCATTTTTTGAATTTTGAACTTTTGGGATTGGTATTATTAGCGATGTTTTTAGCATATCAGGGACTTTACCTTCTTCTAGTGAACAATTTATAAGGTTCAACAATGGTTGCTTAATTGTTTCAAATGTGTTTTTTAAAAAGTTTACGTTAATCTCATCTGGACTAGACTTGTTTGCCATACTAAATATGATCTGTTTTAACTCAGCATAGTCAATCATTCTAAATTCATACAAAATATTTGAGCTATTTAACAGTACTGAAGTCAAGGTATTATTATGATTAGTTTTATCAATACTAAGTAATATATCTTTAACACTACCAATGAAAAAGTTATTAAGAGTGTTTGGGATAGCTTGAACATCGTTAATAATGCTATCATTTATTTTAATTTCTTGTACATCAACATTATTTTGATTTTTTGGGACAAATGTTTTTAAAACCTTCCACATTTCTTTAGGGTTGTTCTTGTTGAGGCTAACTTTTTCATCATAGTATTTTCTTTTCTCTTCCCGCATTACCCTTACCGCTGTGTTTCTAGTCTGTTTATAGATCTCATAGTTTTCAACAGTTTTATCCCTTATATAATTTTTGTAATTTCTATCTCTACTTTCTGTCGCATTCCTAACTCTATCATTCCACCACTCTTTAAATCTTGGATAAATAGAAACAGACTTAACAGGAGCAACCCTATCTAAAGCATCAGTTAATGTTTTTACAAAATCTGTGCATTTCTCATTAATATTAGGATGGTTATATCTAAACTCATTGTTCTCCAAAATATTATTAATTTCGACATAATTAATATTTCTACCTCTTAATTTTTTAAATGTTTTTATTTACTTTTTCGGTACAAACTTGCACAATTAAGTGATCTGTTATTTTAGGTGTTAATAATGCGTTAGCTTTAAAAATGTCATTATTTGTTAAAATTAAATCAAGAGTGGAATTTCTTGTGCTACAGAATCTTGTCACATCATGTACAATATTACTTAATCCTAAGTCTTGCATGCAATTTTTAAAATTCCCTGATATATCTACATCTCTAAAATCAATATTATAGTCCCCAGCTAGTAAAACTGTATAATTTTTATCCAATGCATTCTCTTCACACCATTCTTGAAAAAAAGATTCAAAGTCTTTTATTCTAGAGCTAGGTGATCTATAAACACTAGCAATTAAATATTTTTTCAACTGAAACATAATTGTTACCGCAACCAGCCAATAATGCTTCTGCCTAAAAACCCGTTCCACCCCAATGACTCTCGCATCATTCCTAATGTAAAGTAAAACTCCACCTGTCTTTCGACTATCGCTATCTACCCTTTCTATATTATAACCATCAATTTTAATTTCGTGATTAAGAATATCAGAAGTCAAACAGGTTTCAGACAAAGCTAAAATTAATGGTGAACTTCCCAAAACTAATTGTTGTATTTCATCATAGTGTGCTGGTAAACTTGATGCATTTAAACAAAGTAAAAAGGCGTTTTTACGCAATCCTATCCTACCAAAATTACTTCTGGGTGATGTTCTAAAAAATACTGTTCAGTTGTTATATCATATCTATGGTTTATGATTTTTCCTGCAAAATACGAACTTTGCAAAAAAAAATTTACTACTCTTTAGAAATAAGAACAAGAGGCTTTAACAAAAAATATTGAAATAGTGAAATAGCCAGTAAAAAGTTTCCTTTAAAGAAACGTATCAGTTAGCATTTAATTTCTTTAGGTATTTTTTCTTTTCTATTGTTATATATTTTTTATTTTTATTTAAAAAAATCTTTAAAAATCCTACAAAAAGCAACTTATGGGGCTTTCCATGTCAATCTGGCCACCTTTTGCATCTTAAAAATTTTAGAGTGTTAGAATATTGGAGCAACTTTTAACAAAAAAATTTGAAAAATCGATGCAATCTGTCTTTTTAAAATGGTTTAATTTTTTTAATTTATTGTCTTGCACTAAGGTCACTGATACAAATATTTTTTTCTAGAAGGCTCTTGTCCTAATTAATAAACAGTAGTAAAATATTATTATATATTATTATTATTATTATGCAATTTAGTAGATAAAACACCATGTAGATTTGGGGAATCCCCATAAGTTGCTTCTTGTAAGATTTTTTTAAATAAAAATAATAAATATATACTAATACAAAAGTAATAATACTCAAACAAATAAAATATTGAGTGATACGTTGCTTTAAAGGAAACTTTTTACTGGCTATTTTACTTTATGACTCAGTATACCCCAAAAATTTGAGATGAAATTTAACTTAATAAAAAAAAACTATGCAAAAGCGATTTGAGCAAAAAGGTAATTTTTATAAACGTCAAAGTTAAGCCCCGCACCCAAAACGCAGAGTTAAAAAAAAAACCTTTCCTGTTTACTGGACACTCGGAAGTGAGTGTCAAGAGTTCCCAAAGAAATCGAATTTGGGACACCCTGTTCAGAATGAAAAAAAAAAAGATTTTTTCCTTAAAGCAAAACAACTTTTTTTAATACAATGGATTTTGATTCACACCTCGTGCCAGTACGGCCAAGGCCTCCACGCACGTACACAAGAATTTTTCTTTTTAGCATTTATACTTATCGACCCACTCTAAAATTTTTCAAAGAAAATATAAAAAATCGATCAAAATGGCGATTTTTTAATTTATTCTCTTGTACTAAGGTCAGTGATGCGATTAATTGTAATTTTCAATATTTTTTCTTAAAGCCTCTTGTTCTTATTTCTAAACGGTAAATTTTTTTTTGTGAAGTTCGTATTTTAAAACCAAAAAGTAAATTTTTATTAAAATCAAAATTTTTAAGTGCAAAAGGTGCGGGGTTGATATGGAAAGCCCCATAAGTGACGCAATTCTTAAATCATATTGTAATATCACAGCCTACCTAACAACAGGTAGGCTGTGGTAATATGCTTCACAACAAATATAAAATAATGTTGGTGAGGTCAGGCCTTCTGTAGAAAATAAAATATACCGAAGGACCACTCGAGATAGCTCGAGAAAAACATGTGGGAGTTAAGAGGGACTGTATCTTTCCACAGGGCTCCGACAGGGAAAAAGAGCCTAAAAACTTATTTACTAAAAATAGCGTAGCAATGAAAAATTATCAAGAAACGACTTACCATTAGATGTCTTTCGTAGCTACTTGGCTGGCCAGCCCGATTATACGCGAAGTACCAGACTCTCCATTGTTCTATAGTTCAAAATGTTCCAAACACTAATATCTAATAAACTAAAGCGTAAAATTAATAGTTTCCACAATTTTAATATAAAATAATAGCGGTGCGGTGACTTTACTTGCACGAGGCGCGTGGTTGAGTTGTTCGCTCAGACAATCGGCGTTTTCGTCTGCTAGGCCGAATTTAGCCGCTTATCTCAAATCCTTCATTGCTGGAAGAAGCGCGCGAAGTTTAAATTTAAAATATGGAAAGATATAGCGTAAAGTAAATCAAAATAATATTCTAAAAACGCTTGTAAGCGTAGAAAATGTAACCCAAAAATATTTAAAAACTAAGAGAGATAGCTTCTCTAATTTTAAGTGAAAATTAGAGAATATAATTATTTACAAAAATAAAAACAAGTTGGGAAACTTGTTCATTCGGCCCACCAAAATGAGCATCATTTTTCGGTAGGTGAATCTGAATCAATTGGAAGGGGGCAAAGCTTGACTAAAGGTCGTTTAAAGATACCGGACGCGGTACGAACATTTGCCACCCTAGCGTGCCCATCAGGCCCTTTAAAAATTTCAATAATGCGACCTACCCGCCATTGAAGGGGCGGTGATAACTCGTCTTTGATAAGAACGAGGGTACCTATTTTTGGCTCTGCGCATGGTTCCAACCATTTATTTCGTACTTGAAGGGTATGTAAAAATTCTTGGCTCCAACGACGCCAAAAATCGGCTTGTATTCGTTGACCAAGTTCCATCGCGATAACCGATTCTCAGGTTTACTTGAAAAATCTTCATCAGGAACAGAAACTAAAGGTCCATGTGTTAAAAAATGTCCCGGTGTTAAAACCTGTAGATCGTTACAGTCGGTAGATTGCGGGGTCAAGGGGCGAGAATTTAAAATCGCCTCAATTTGACAAAGAACCGTGTACAACTCCTCATAACTTAGAATTTGCGAGCCAATGGTACGAATTAAGTGAGTTTTTACTGATTTTATCCCTGACTCCCAAAGACCGCCGAAGTGGGGAGCTGATGGAGGGATAAAATTCCAAGCGATAGCTTGTTGCGTACAAGCATTTCTTGCAAGATCAAGCAATTCTTTGCTTGATTTAACGAAATTTGTGCCATTGTCTGAAAAAAGAGTTTTTATGTAACCTCTTCGGGCAACAAAGCGACGTAGCGCAGCTAAAAAAGCGTCCGAAGTTAGATCTGACACTAACTCGAGATGTAAAGCTTTAGTATTTAGACAAATAAAAAGGCAGATATATGCTTTTTGTGTTTTTACACCTCTGTGTTTACTGAGAGTGATAGGTATAGCACCACTAAAATCTACTCCACTAAAAGTAAAAGGCTTTTGTGGAATCAAGCGGTAGGACGGAATTTGTCCCATGATTTGCTCATAAGAATGCGGTTTGACGCGAAAGCAACGAACACATTTGGATAAAACCGTTTTAATTAAGCGTTTGGCAGATAAAATCCAAAAAATTTGACTAATGAGATATTGGACTGTTTGCACTCCGACATGCAAATATTTTTTGTGCATATATTCAATAAAAATATAAGAAAGTCTACTTTCCTTGGGTAAAAGAAGAGGATGTTTTTGTCCGTAAGAAATAGTCATGGCTTGTTGAATGCGTCCTCCAACTCTTATAAGACCATCCTGGTCTAAAAAGGGATTCAATTTTTGTATGGGTTTTATACACTTTTTCTGGTTTTGAAGGTTAAGAATTACTTCAGAAAAGTATTTTTGTTGTTCGTGCTTAGCCAAACATTTTAAAGCGTTAAAGAGATCGATATAATCTATATTTGTCTTTTTTCTGACGTCTGCGGATAGTCTACAATTATTTATGAATCGCAAACTGCGGGCTAAAAGTAGTTGAATAGCGTAAAAATCGGATTTATTATTTAAAAGCGAATCTAAAAAATTTTCCGTTATTCGGTCACAAGAAATCAGAGCAACATTTTTTCGTTCCTCAGTCTCTAACCTGTCATTTATTTTGACTTGCGGGGTTTTTGTTGGCCATTTATCGAAAGATTCTTGTAAAAAACTAGGGGCGGCCCACCATAGGGGATGATTTAAAAGCTCACTCGGCGAGCAGCCGCGGCTGGCTACATCGGCACTATTGAGAAAGGTGGGGGTATATAACCAACATTCTGGATTAATATTATCTTGGATAAGACTAACACGATTTGCGACAAAAGTTTTCCATTTACTTGGATGGGATTTTATCCAGTGTAAAACAACCATTGCGTCCGAAAAAGCGTAAATACTATTTATTGTGAACCTTTTTATGAAGATATCATATGTGTATTTTAAGACCTCAGATAAAAGAGTAGCGGCTAGAAGTTCTATTCTCGGAATACTAACAAATTTTTTAAGTGGAGCGATGCGACTTTTCGCAAGAACAAAATATATGTGATATTTAGCGTTTCGTAAGACACGTAAGTATATTACGCATGCGTACCCTCGTTCACTCGCATCACAAAAACCACAGAGATCGATGGATTCGGCGTTGGTGATGTCAATGTGGCGGGGTAAACTAAATTTTTCTAAAACTTGAAATTCAGACTGATAGAGTGTCCACTGACGAACTATTTCTAAAGTAGGCGTGGCGTCCCAGGAAATACCAAGTAACCAAATTTGTTGAATCAAATATTTTAAAGTGAATGTTACTGGGGTAAGATACCCATGGGGGTCATAGCAGCGTGCTAAAAAAGAGAGAAGCGTCCTTTTAGTACAGCTTTGCTGATTAGGTAATATGTTAAATCGAAACTCGCCATAGGAAGGATGCCAGCACAGGCCTAAGACCTTAGTGACGTCATCCGAATCGAGAGATAAAACTGCGGGGTTGACTACGGAGGGATCTAAATGAGAGATCACTTCTGAGCGATTGCTAGACCATTTGTGTAATTTCAAGCCAGCGTTTCCTAATAACTCCGTAAGCTCATGCTGCAAATTTAACGCCTCTTGAACCGTTTTACATGAAGTAGTGACGTCATCAATATAGGTATCGTTAAGTATAACTTGAGCAGCGTGAGGGTAGTTATCATATTCGGACTCCGCTAAGTGCTGAAGGGTGCGTAAAGCGAGATATGGTGAACAGTTCACTCCGTAAGTGACAGTTCGTAGTTTAAAAACGGAAACTTTTTCATTCGGGTTAAACCGCCAAAATATTTTTTGGTATTTTTGATGATCAGGGTTGATATTTATACCCCGATACATTTTTTGAATATCGCAGGTGAGCGTCACAGGGTTAAGGCGAAAATGTAATAATATTTGAATAATATCTTTTTGTAGTTTTGGACCCGATAATAATACTTGATTAAGCGAAATATGCGTAAAGGGGTCAGTAATACTCGCATTAAAAACTACCCTTGTCTTAGTAGTGATAGCTTCATTTTTAACAACAGCGAAATGTGGAATGAAATAGCTGTCTGAATCGTCTTCTTTTTCTGAGTCATAGTCCATATGACCCAATTCCAAATATTCATTCATAAATTTAGAATATTCACAATACAAGTTTTTATCGCGAAGCAGTTTTTTTCTAAAGATAAGAAACGATTTAGCGCGACTTGTTTTATTGCGGGAAACTGTGGTGGATTGTCAAATGTGCGAAAGGGAAGGGATACTGTGTACCGGCCGTCTTGATTACGCGACACGCTCTGTTTAAAATAATTTTCACAAATTTCATCCTCTGGTTTCAAATGAGTTTTTTGGGGGACGCAGTCGGTTTCCCAAAATTTTGAAATTAATTGCGAAAGCGAGTCATTTTCATTTTGACAAAAAAGAGCATTAATTGGCGGGGTAGAAATTAAGGGTTGATTTATTTGTCCCATCAGAATATAGCCGAAAATAGTTCCCATAGCAAAGGGATGATTTGGATCATCGCTAGCGATTTTTTCACCCTGTATAATTAGTGGAAAGAGATCCATACCAATTAGTAAATTTACAGGCGAAGGGTTGTAAAAAGTGGGATCTGCTAAGGGTAAATTTTTTATAAAATGCCAATTTTCTGTATTTATTTTTACTGACGGTAAATCAGTACAAACTTTTTGCAAAATAATCGCTTGCGTAGACACAAAAATATCTGGTTTTTGAAAATTACAAATTTTAATAAAAATCGATCCTAGATCAGAAGTAAGAGAGTTGCCTCCAACCCCCTGTATATTTGAACATAAGGGTTGTCTTGGAAGGCCCAATTGTTGCACTAATTTTTGAGAACAAAAAGTGTTTTGCGAACCGCTGTCTAACACGGCTCGAACGGTTTGAAAGTTACCGCGGACATCTTGAATTTTTACGAGGATAGTTGACAATAAAACTTGCGATTGCGCAGAAATAAAACCACAATGCGTGGGGTTAGAACCTGAAGGAGTTGCGATTGGTACTTGTGAATTAGAAGACGTCGAAGTAAAATTTTGATTATTTTGAGAAGAGGCACTTTGAGGGAACTTATTTTGAGTAGAGTAATTTTGAAGCGGACAACCAGTAGCCGGGGATCTAAAACTTTGCTGGCTGGCGAAGTAACCACGTGGTGAGCTACTTGGAGATGCGTTGGGAGACATATTAGAGAGATTTTGTGAGAAATTCACGTTAGCATCAAAATGTGATCTATTTTGATTTTGAGAATTAGCGCAATTATAATTTCGCTCAAAATGAATTAATGAGTGATGTCTTTGATTACCAGGGCAATAGCGACATGAGCGTAGACTTTGACAAGAATTTGTTAAATGTATTGAGCTTAAACAATTTAAACATAGTTTTTTATTTTTAGCGTAAGAATAGCGTTCGTAGGGAGATTTACCTTTAAATGCGTTACATAAATATATTGAATGTGTGTTAGAATCACAAAAAGCGCATCTATCTTTAGAATGAGTATTTTCCGTACCAAGGAGCGTTTTTGTATAATAAGGCGAGGCGTTATTTTTATAAAACTGTTTATTATTTTTAAATCTATTTTTAGATTGTAGCGAATAAAGCGAATTACATTGAGTTTCAAGGAAATGATAAATTTCTTGATATTTGGGCATTTCATTAGACCTAGAATTAGCTAGTTCAAAGCGCGAAAGTAGTACCTCAGGCAATTTATCTAGTAAAATGTTGGCGAGCGGAAAACACCATTGATCAGTGTCGTAATTTAGAGTTTTTAAAGCCTCAATGTTTTCTGAAAAAACATCAAGCAGCGTGCGCAGCGTTTCTGGATTGTCGTCTTTGAGAGCGGGAAAATTATACACGGAGCGCCAATAAGTTTGAGCCGATAAGCGGGGGTTATGATAGCGTTTTAGAAGCGTATTGTAAGCGATTATATAATTAGCGTCGGTTATTTGTAAGTGTTTAACTACGTTTAAAGGCGGTCCTTTTAGGTAGGACAGTAACAAATTAAATTTAGCGTTTGTAGGAATACTAGGATTATTGTGTACAGAACTATTGTACATATCTAGAAAGGTTGGAAACTTAGTGATGTCGCCATGAAATTCGACAATGCGCAGTCTTGGCATTAAAGACGCCATAAAGCGGTCTGGATCAGAAGAATTTGAAATTTGCGTTAAGTTTTGAGGTTGAGGAGCTTCAATTTTCACCTCAAATAGTTGTTTTTGAATTCTTTTAATATCATAGAAGCTGTCGTCAAACTCAGTAAGGCGTTCATTTTCTTCTTCCAGTCTCTCCGGACTTGCCGAATAAGCCTCTATTATTTGATTTTGATAAATAAAAAATGTTTCTTTCATTTCATCAAGGTCGATCAGTCGAACCTGTAAACACGGTTTTTTTGTATCATCCGTTAGGCAAGCATTAGCTAAGTTATGAAGAGTATTAATGCGATTATGTTGCACATTACGGAGTGCTTCTAACTTCTTAAGTTGCGTACTCATTGTGATGTTTTTAAAAAACTCCGTTAAAACAGGTGAACGATTAGTTTCCGAAATTTTTAATATTTAAAAATTAAAAGCGTTTAAAAAGAAAGAAAATAGGCGATAAAAAATGTAAACAAGTCTCATTTACCTCTCTAATATCTTTTACAGCGATGTGGTGGAAACTTTTCCTACGTGCAGGTGACGCCAAGCCAAAAAGAGGTAGGAAATGCGCGAAAACAATGCGCGTTCGGTACTTTTTTACTTGTTATTTTTACTGCTAGCACAGCAAACAGATCAAGGTCATGCGTATTTATTAAAAATTTTATTTTTAAAAAAATGCGATTTAGACTTTAATTTTTCCCGGGGTCCTGTTATCAGGCTCGAACCTGGACCAAATGGTGAGGTCAGGCCTTCTGTAGAAAATAAAATATACCGAAGGACCACTCGAGATAGCTCGAGAAAAACGTGTGGGAGTTAAGAGGGACTGTATCTTTCCACAGGGCTCCGACAGGGAAAAAAGAGCCTAAAAACTTATTTACTAAAAATAGCGTAGCAATGAAAAATTATCAAGAAACGACTTACCATTAGATGTCTTTCGTAGCTACTTGGCTGGCCAGCCCGATTATACGCGAAGTACCAGACTCTCCATTGTTCTATAGTTCAAAATGTTCCAAACACTAATATCTAATAAACTAAAGCGTAAAATTAATAGTTTCCACAATTTTAATATAAAATAATAGCGGTGCGGTGACTTTACTTGCACGAGGCGCGTGGTTGAGTTGTTCGCTCAGACAATCGGCGTTTTCGTCTGCTAGGCCGAATTTAGCCGCTTATCTCAATTCCTTCATTGCTGGAAGAAGCGCGCGAAGTTTAAATTTAAAATATGGAAAGATATAGCGTAAAGTAAATCAAAATAATATTCTAAAAACGCTTGTAAGCGTAGAAAATGTAACCCAAAAATATTTAAAAACTAAGAGAGATAGCTTCTCTAATTTTAAGTGAAAATTAGAGAATATAATTATTTACAAAAATAAAAACAAGTTGGGAAACTTGTTCAAATGTCAATTTTACTTTTACAGTTTTTTGTTACTTACGTAAGTTATAGGGCTTTTGTTAAAAATGTGTGGTCTACAATTAATAGTTATGTAAAAATATTAGATTTTTAAAGAGCTTTAAAAGGAGGTATCAGGCGATAATTTAAGTTAGCCACCCCTATGCCGTCCCCTAACACCCGGTTCCCACCTACGACTTTCTCGTGAGTGCCCACTCACGTGTCACATGATGCCAATATGAAATGTTATGACAGTCATGTGACGCGTGCGCGGGCACGCACGAGAAAGTCATAGGTCGGAACTGGGTTTAAGGAAGGGGCGAAACAGTCGCCCCTCCATAAAATAGATCTCTTGATGTTACGATCTTCAATACTTTAGAAGGTGGACTCGGACTTTTGGGACACCCTGTATATCTTTAAGCATAAAATTAAAGTAGTTAATATTGTTTAAAGAACTTATTCCTGCTAACATAGCGCTTCTGAACCATACTCTTTAATTTTATGTTATCTTTACATCGCTTTTCCAAATTACTTCTGCTGTAAGTCAAAGCCCAGCAGGAAATGTAATGACGGAAACAGATGTTCCCCTGGGGCATTCTAAAATTAGTTCCGCCAGGTAACCGATTTCCAGTTTCGGGTCTTTGCTAACCCCCATTAATTTTACTACGACGAGACGGCAGAATCGAATTGCTACAACTGTTCCAGGAAAGAACTTGACATTTTGAGGGGAATTGGAATCAAACAATGCGGGAGAAACATGAAATTTAGTACCCGTGAATTCACAACATCAAACAAGTTTCGTGGCTAATCGGGTAAAAAGGAGTTCTTGTTTCTCTCATATTTTTCCGTAGGTAGCTTGAAAGCTTAACCTCACGGGGGTCCAAAATCTAATGGACACCTAATAAGTGTTGACAATTAACTGTTTCGTCCTTATGGGACTCCTCAGAACACTGCTTGGTCAATGTGACACCCTTGCGAAATTAATTAGACGGTTTTGTCTCTAATCCTATGTAAATAGTGAGAAAACTCTCGCAAGAAGCTCCATCTACCAAGATACAAGAACAGGCGAAAATAAACTGGTCTACATATCTGTCTTTCAGGCCAGATCAACGCTGGTTAGCGTTTTTACCCGCCATCAGACGCGAGCATCAATTAGCGGAATTTTTAAGCCAAATAAAGACAAAAGAGGTTTCGTAGGTCAAGGATTGGTTCTTTTTCATTGCAGTCGATCTTTTCATTGATCGATGGTTCGTTTCCACGCCCTTAGTTAAGTTTTTGAACTGCAGAGCATTTTTATTTTATTTTATTTATTTATTTTTTGAAATTTGATTTCGACCCGGTGTTAAAAATAAATAACACTCGGTACCTCGGATCACAAAACCAGATATATTTTTTGTTTATTTGATTTTAAAATGTTAAAATAAAAAACTGGAGCAATTCTATTACACACCGACTTCGATGTGTCCTTGTTTATCACACCTGATATTCCGTTTTCCTATTTCCTTTAAACTGACCCATTTAAAAATATGATACCTTTATCGAGTGGAGTCAAAAGAAACGAGACGAGGAAAACATCGAAACAACAAGATAGTGTTTTTTGAATTGTCTGTCCCTGCCAGACACATACTGAAAAAAAGCGTTGATCATAGCCGCCCTGTGGCATCAACTAAACGGCCCTTGCCGAATTAATTAGTGTCAAACTAAACGGCCCTTGCCGAATTAATTAGTGTCCAACTAAACCTAATTAAACAAAACCTCGAAATTGTTAAGCCGCGCGCGCGAAAAACAAAACAGTGCATTAATTATATTAGTGCGGAAAACCATAAAACATATAAAAGCTAAACAAGGAGTTAACAACGCCGAACGAAGACATCATCATAGGATTAATCCATTTCCATGGTACCCTTCCTTGTTAAAGAAAACCACATCGAGGTAAGTCATTTTTTTCAAAAATAACTCTTTTTTAGCTCCTTTTCTCTCCTTTTCATACCCATTAAGGGTTGTTCGCCCACCTCACTGCGTCAGCTGAAATTACGCTTCTTTTGTTCCCGCGCTCCCTATTGTTTACAGTAGGTGTCCGATTGAGTGGTAGCTCCATAGCTCCTAGCGAAGAAGCTATTGCACACTCGGCCCGTTTCAATCGATATGGAGAGCAGTTTATTTTCGGCTGCTCTTGTTCTAGTTTCTCTCGTATCTCGGTAGATGGCGCTTCTTGCGAGGGTTTGCTTAGGGTCACTGCATTCTGGAAGCCTGGCGTCTTCAGGGGTAGCGATACCAAACATAACCTCATTTACAAAAAACGCAAATCTGACACTGTCAGGAGCGTAGCTTTTTTTATGTTAAAAAAAAAATAAATGGTTTACAAATGTTACGTAAAAAACTGTCCGTCACACCCGGTATATAAATTTGACTGTCCAAATAAACAAACCTAAAAAAACTAAGTTTTTTATGATTTCAGTATTTATTAGGACCCTGTGTTAGGAACCACACAGCGCAAGAAACCAAAAATATAGTTTGCATGTTTTATATATATTCTAAAATATAGAAAACTATTATGTTGTTTTTTGTATCATTTAATAAATTTTTTATGCTCTCTAGGGAATAAAAGTGTACGTTTAATTCCTTTTTTCATGGGCTAAGGTAGCATTTCTTGTCCTCAGTGATTAAAAGTAATTTCTTTAAAACCATAGAGGCAAAATATAGGTTTTTGGATTATTTTATTTTATCATAATACAAAAAACAAATAGGAATCAAGATGTATACACGATAACGATTATTTTGTTGCTTCCAGCTTGCCGTAAGCTAAATGTACTTTGCTGATGACTTGGTTCGTTCCGATTGTTATTGTGTCCTTCGGCATAGAATATTGCTTCCATATAAACGAAGCATTTAACTTTCTAGAGTTCTCCAGGATGTAAACCAGGAATACCTTTTCGGTGAAATTTTCGAAATTCTGTTTATTGCATCATTTTCGGTACTGAATGCTTTCTTTCTTCGGTGGACTTTTCCATGCCCATCTCAAAGTAAAAATATGCTTTATTCTTTGGTCCCTTGTTTGTTCCATTTTCGAGAAATGTAATTCGAACTTTTTCTCGACTGAACTTATTTAGTTTGTTATGAAATAAATATTATTTTTTCCACATTGTTTGTTAGCATCTGACTGACTTCTGTTTAATGTAATGCCAGGACAACTATCACTGCCCACTGTTTTATTATATACGGGGGGTTGACATGCTAAAACTACAGTACGGTAAGTGGTTTAATACCTATTTATTTAGTTTATGATTATTATTTTTTTTAGTATGTAAAAATAAACCTTGGCATTAAAGTCCCTTTTAGTCACTTAGCAAATTATAGCCCTCCTTCCGGTCGGGCATCAAAATTCCCGCCGTGGGATTAAAAGTAAACACTGTACGGCCCAGGTTTATAATATACCTACTATTATTCTTATTAGTGTTCAAAAAAAAGCGAACGGAGAAGAAAAGGTCGAAAGTACAAAAAGTCGAAAATACAAAAGTTCGAAAGTACAAAAGGTCGAAAATACAAAAGATTGAAAAACAAAAGGTCCAAGCAAAGATCGAAAGTAGCTACACTGTAATGATTGCAAAACAAAGTAGAAGTAAGACAGGTACACACACACACTCATAGAAAAGTTTTTAAAAATCAACATCCAATAAAAACTCAAGGTCTAAGAATTTTATTTACCATCTCTAGGTATTTTTCTGGGCAGCAACACGACAAGTCGCAGAATTTTGTTCGAAAACATTTTCTTCGAACAGAAATTTTTATGAAAACAATTTCTTCCAATGGAAATTTGTTCAAAAACATTTTTTTAAACGGAAATTTGTTCGAAAGCCATTTCTTCTAACGGAAAAGTGTTCGAAAAAATTTTCTTCCTTCGGAAATTTGTTCGAAAACATTTTTTTCAAACGGAAATTTGTTCGAAAACATTTTTTTCAAACGGAAATTTGTTTGAACACCATTTCTTTGAACGGAAATGTGTTTTCGAACGGAAATTTGTTCGTAAGCAATAGTTGTTCAAACACATTTTCTTCGAATAGAAAATATTTTCTTCGAAAGCAAGCTTTTCGAAAAAAGACGCTCTAGACCTGGATTTCCAAACCTAACACAATTCATATAGTTTGACTAAGGCAAGCCTTTCTAACACATTTTTTCAAATAAACCCTGACTTCTTTCCCGGGATCGTAAACTGTCTGAAAATTTGTCTACTTTCCTCCTTTTGCAAGGTCGAAATTGGTATTTTTTCCTAAACTTTGTCAATTGATCGCAAACGTATTCGAACTGGTCCAGATACCCCCTAAGGCGCTGACTGTGACGTAGGCCACCACCCCGATGACGTCACGAGCACCCCGATACAAAGACGACACAAAATATGATTCTCGAACGTACTGATAGTTTCATTGACTGAAGTCACACATTATCATCCGATTATTTACTGTCTTTTTTTAAAGACATGTACTAGTAAGGGCGCATAATAATCCAAAACAACCATGACATCAGTGACTGAACAGTGGTTGATTCGTTTTATTTACGAAACTCACACATTATCATCCAGCTATTTACTCTCTCTTTTTAATTCAATGTAGTGGGGCGGGCGCACATGAGTCTAAAACAGCCATGGGATTATTTTAGTAAGAAAGTATACGAGAAGTCAAATTTATGGGGTTATATTTATTTATTTTGATATAACTGTTTTTTCTTAAATTTTTATAAGAAATACGCTGTGTTTGGCTAATTATCTCATTAAAAGCTGTAAAAGTAATGTAGAAGTTCCTTATGCAGATCATAAAACAGAGTTAACCTTGACAGTGATTCAGTTTTTACAGTGATTTTAAATGAGGACCACTCATTGCAAGATGTGATGAATATGTGCTGTGTGCCAAGAGGAAATAAATTTAAAAAAAAGACAGGTATGTATCATTTTGTGTAACAGAGTGCACTTTTTATTTTGTGTTGTGCAAATAAAATATAACTTTTTCTGCCCCCGGGAAGCTTGCTGGCCAGTAACAAGAATTGTACAGTCAGACAAACAGTGTTAGGTATTTCTGAGGGGTGAACAGCTAACCCAAAATGTGTACACCGATTGTGAAAATCCACAATCTTTTGCTAAGATTGTGTAAAGATTGTGAGGGATTGTGGTAAGATTGTGAGAAATGTGTACACCGATTGTGAGAGCTCGGGTATTTCATGATGTTTATTTACATGGGCGCACCCAGTGGGGGGGCTAGCCTAAACACAAAAAATTGCTGAAAATATGACATCATGAGGCTTCGCCCCCCCCCAGAGGCCTCGGGCCCCCTCCAAGACATTTCTGGGTGCGCCACTGATGTTTGTAGTAAAAAATTACTATAAAATCAAAAAAAAAGAGTGTCAAAGATATAATTTAAAAATAATCTGGTCCCCAAAGGTCACTCATCGTAAAGCAAGCTTTATAGGTAGCGAAGCCTGACAATGAATTTATATTATTTGGTTATTATTTTTGAAATGTTTTCCTCGGTTCGAATTGGTTGTTGGCTCATTCTTATTTTAAAAATGTGGTTAAATCACAGTCTAAAGATCTATTTAATAATAACAGAGTTTCAAGATAGTTTGAAGCATAACTTTTTATTTTTAAAAACATAAATATATATAGGGTGTTTCAAAATTCAGTATCATAATTTTAATGTTCAATTCCTTAAGTGATTTCAAGACAAAATTTTCATATTGTGCAAACACATATAAACCTAGGTCCTTAAACACCTTATTTTCGAGATACAGGGTGTTAAAGTTTAGTTTTTTATATATTTTCTTGTTTATAGTTTCTTGCAGTTTTTAAGATATTTCAAATTTGGCATGTGTATTAAGCTATAGACCCTACACTATCAGACATGCCAAAAAATAGTAAAAATCTACAGAGTGATACTTTTCAGGGCTCATGTCACCTTTTCCCCAGATTTTTTTTCCTTGTAAGCCACTGGTAGGCAGAACTAGGTAGTTAAGACAAGAAATAAAATCCTTGTTTTATTTGCAAACTTTTTTGTTTTCTGCAATTTTTTTGCATCTTTAACTGTTTTAGAGAAAGTTGCTGTTTCACCAAAGGCAGCTATTATAAAATAAAAATGTGCCAGTATGGCATCACAAGTATATCAAAATAAAATTAATTAAAACCTATTTGGCATGTCTAATATTGTAGTACCTATAAGTAAATATACGTGCCAAGTTTGAGCTAAATATCTTAAAAACTGTAAGAGCTATAAAAAAACAAAATTTGAACACTTTGTATCTTGAAAACTAAGCGTTTGTGGACCTATGTTTATACAAACTTTTTGTCTTGAAATCACTCAAGGAAATTAAGATTAAAATTATGTTATTGAATTTTAAAACATCCTGTATAGTTTAGACACCTTTGTACTGTGTAAAACAACATCTTTAAAATAAAACTGTGCTGCCAATGTGAAACCGAGGAAAACATGTCAAAAATATTAAACAAAAAATAGAAAATCGTTTCCTATAAAGCTTACCTTTACAATGAGTGTCCTTACCCCAAACCCCCCTGATAGTCTAGCAGAATAAACCAAAACACATGATTTACGGCAAAAAATATTGAAGATAATTTTGTTTCACCAAAATGTTTATAAAATTACAAAAGGAGTCTCTAACCTATAATTTAGTACTAATCTGATAAACCCCCCCAGAATAAGCTAAAACACGCGATTTAAATTATACAGGGTGTCCCATAACTTAAGGGCCATAGTGCAGCAGGTGATAGAGGAGGTTATTTACGAAAAAAAAGTTTTCTTCTTTTAAGATATAGGATGTTTAAAGTTAGAGGAGTGGGGGGAAAAGTGTTTTACAAAAAAAAGAAAATCTGTGATAGCCAGCTGAATACCCGGCTAATTGTTATTCAAAAATGTTGTATTCCTTTTTTTGATAAAATTACAAGTTAAGGAGATACAGGGCTGTCAAAATAACCTCCAAAAACATAGAAAAAATAATATTTTGCAAAAAATTTTTTGCTTACTCTTTCTTTTAAAAAATATCAATAAAATTTTATTATTATATCTTGCTAGAGACTTGTTTTTATTAACAAAAAATATAAAAAACATTGCGTTTAATATGGCATTTATAAAAGTTTATACCAAAAAAATTGTTTTTTCTGAAAAAAATTGACCGACTAATTTTTTTCAAAATAATTGTTATTTCAATTTATTGCTCTTGTTCTATTACAACACTCTGCCCAATTTCATATTTTTACTGCGTTTTTTTAAAACGTTATCAAAAAAGTTAAAAAAATCGCCAACTTTGATGCTCTGTATCTCGACAAAGAAAGAGTTTTAAGCCATGCATTATAGGAACTTTTTTATCAGACATGACCTCCTCCATCACCTGTTGGCCTATAGCCCCTAAGTTATGGGACACCCTGTATACAAAAAAATCACAAATAATTGAAGAATAATAATTTTGTTTCACCAAAAACTTTTATCACAGATCACCTTTGTTACGGTGATCCGTGCTTTTCTAAAATCAAAAAAGAGAGATAAATATAATTTAATTTGTAAAAAATAATTATTATGTTGAAAATGAAGAAAAGGTGTCAATATTTTGTGTATAAACAAGTGTATAACTCTCTCAGTTTGTGATATTCTTTTAGAGAAGCAACTTTAAGACCCAAAGACTACATTCTTTGAAATCAGAGGACCAGAAGTACACAATTTATGAATCAACAACACCAGAGGGCTATAAGCATGTTCCTAACTTGCATTCCAATCCTTTAAGACATAAAAAAGCTATAAGGTTGGTGTATTAAACTTTTTCATTAACATAATTGAAAACAATATTTATTTGATTTTGTACATGAGAAAAAGTGACTTGGACTGTTAAAATTTCAATATAAATAATGTTAGGAAATTATGTAACACAAAAATTTAGGATTTTTGACCACCCCCTTTATAAGACATTTTAAGAAAAAACAAACCTCCTTTGAGTGTTATGTAAATGTGTGTATGTGTATAAACAAGTATATAACACTGTTCAGTTTATGTGTTTTTCTTTTTAGAAAATCAACTTTAAGACCCAAAGAGAACATTCTTTAAAATAAGAGGATCAAAAGTGCACTGCACATATGTCACCACCAGTGGGCTTGTAGTCCAATTATTAGAGATATATATAAAAGCTGTGTTAGTGCAAAAAATACGAAAGTTTGGAAACACGATTAGAAGGTTGGTAATCTTACTACGCCTGTAAGTTTGTGACCTCGAGCGGCTGCCATCTTAAAAATATGACGCCTTAAATGGTTGCGGTAGGATTTATAGGAAAAAGTTTTAAGTTTTTTATAGTTTTGCAAAAATATTTAAAAGCATAAAATAAAACTGAATGAATTACCTATAAAATACTTATTATTAGAAGTTGACTGGCTAGTGCCTTTGCAGAGATGCAAACCCTAAATTGTTAGCAATATGCGCATTTCCTTTATGTACTATCACATTATATTCCAAATAAACAGACAATATTAGATTTTACCTAAATTTCTCAGAAACTAAGCATTTTAGAGCAAATGCGAATTTTTATTTATTTATTGCAAAAACCACAATTATCTTTTAAACAATTAATTTAAATAAGACCAAGTTTCTGATTACCTGGCAATATTTTAATTGGCGTCTCTAAATTGGTAATATTTCAAAGAACAAGAAAAAAATGTATAGGTTTTATTAAATTTTCTGAAACACTTTTGTAAAAAATATAATTTTGTTGTAAAAAATGTATCACAAAGTGGTATTAAATAATAATATTGCCAATAAAGTTATTTATTATTATAAACTGAAATTATTACGTAACCTTGACTCAAATTCATGGTGGGCACTCCATTGCCATCCTTAAATTGGGGTCCTTTGTAATCTTAAAAATAGTACCAGTTTACAGACCCCTAAAGTGTGTAAAGGACTATGCTTGCCGGCATAGGTTTTAGTTTTAAGGAAAATTAAATTAAAAATTCATTACCAGAATAGTTATGTATAGAATTTAAATACTAACCACAGCGAAGTTAGTGCGACTTTGTATCTGGAGACCGCCCCCCAGCATGCGATTGGTTAATCAATAATTTGGTTGGCCGCGATTGATTTGCCTTTACAAGGCAATAGTATTTGAACAGAGCCAATCGTGAAAACCCAAGGTCTTAATCAACCAATCGCGTGCTGACGGGACTCTTTTGTAATATAGTTTATAAGCTCTATCTACAGCAAATATTGTAAAATAGTTAAAAATATTTCAAAAATCGATAGAATGTGATAATAACATAACAGTCATAAGACTTAGAGTACATACAAGTTCTTTATCACCAAAGAGTTTTTAATATGGTGTAAGATAAGAGTTGTTAAAAAAACTGATTTAAGGCGATCGGTTCGGTAAAAAACTTCGGGCATTATATATCACACTCTATTTGAAAATAAGTAAACAATTTTTACGAATTAAATGTGTGTTATTGTAAAAAGATGCCTATTTTGACTATAATAATATAATTAGTTTTCTATTTATTAATGAGCAAAGAATAAAGCCTTATAATACTTTATTTTTTGGAATTGTCGGACAAACCCTTGTAAATCTTGGTAGACCCCTCTTAAAACTGAAATGGTCCCCTTGTACTCTACTCCATTAGGGTCCCAGTCTGACACTCTCCTTTAGTAATGAGTTTTAAAAAAAACAGTGACTCTTTTTCAAAGGCTGGTGAGTGTTTTTTAGTTTTTATTGTTAAGATTAACGAAAGTGACATTACTGATTCGAACCCCATAAAAAGCAGACTCATTACCAGTAACCATATTTATGCTCTTAATTGTTTTTTGTACATAATATTTTAGTTCCTTATATATGAGAGTTAAGCTAAAAACTGCGTTGAATTAGAGAAGCAACACATAAACATGAGACTACCCCAAGCATTTTTCGGAGGGGAATAATATATTTATGTATATAAATGTACAGTTTTTTTGCTACTAAGCAAACTCATTACCAGTAACCCTATTTATGTTCTTACTTATTTTTTGTACATAATAGGGACTTATTACAATAAAGCCAGGTACAAATTGTGCGGGGCACTATTCTGACAGTTTCCCATTATAACAACAGCTATCTTCTTTCAAAATTAGGACTTTGTGTATTATAAGAGCCGGAATTAATAGTGACGCCACTATTAATGGAAAATAAATGACTAGATTTATAAATTCGACATTGGTATGTCAATTTTGAAAGATCAACTGTCAGTTTTCAATGGGAAACTGTCAGAATAGTGCCCGGCACAATTTGTGCCCGGCTTTATTGCAATAAGTCCCTACTACTTTCGTTCAAGCCTTATATATGAGATTTGAGCTAAAAACTGCATTTAATTAGAGAAGCAACATACTCTCCCGAACATTTCCAGAGGGTAAACCACCCCCACCCTGGCAAGGTTGATTGTTCCCTCTTAACAGTTTTTTGCTAATAACTCGAAAACTGTCGTACAAGTGTTTGTTTTTCTTGTGGTATTTTTTATCCTTCACACATTGTTTTTCCCAAAAACGTGCCCCACTGCTTCCAGGGATGTACATCATTGGAAAGGATGTTTTGTCAAAAAATGATTTCAAAAATATATTTTTTTAAAATTTGAGTTTTCCAGTTATTAACAAAAAACTGTCAAGAGGCACATTTAAGGGGGGCCACCCCCGTCAGGGTTACATGACACTAAGAGTGTTGCTACTCTCATTAACTATAGTACATATTATCTAATACTCTATTCGCTTAGCAATATGAAGAACAGGATAACTTTGGAAAATTCACAACTTTTTTATTAAATTAAATTTTGTTTTATTTGGATTATAGTGCACTTTTATAAAAACTATTAATCACATGCATTTTTAATGATTCTGTTTTAAAAAAAAATTAATTCCTCAACATCATGTCTTTTTTTCGTGTTGTTTGCGTTTTATAGAGAAACTGCTGATTTTACAAAAAAATCACAAGATACAAAAAAGATGTGTATTAAAAAGTTGTTTTCACATTTTCACCATGAGTTAAACTTTTCGAGGTATGCTCAAAAAACTACGAAATTGGAGTGTACCTCTAGACACCAAAATTTCACATTTTCATGAGTTTCAAAAGTGGAAAAAATGCTTCAAAAATCAAAAGGCTCTACCATTTTAAATAACGTTAGCTAAGTTTTTATTTTTTGTAGTCTATATTCTGTCAAATATGACGGCTTACATAATGACCGACTCACGATTTTGCACCAATGTCTTCCCGACTATTTTTTATACCCTACTAGGAACCCAAAGGACACATTGGTGGAAAGGTAATTTAAAGCTTTACAAAAAGCTACCAAACCATTTTGCTTTTAAAATGACAGCTTTCGTCAAAACTCTAAAAAATCTGTTCAGAAATAACAAAGTTATGAATTTTCCAAAATTGTTGTTTTTTTCATTTTTGAGATGTTTCTTGTATTTGGCATGAGTTTGACATATGTCGAATAAGTCGAATGGCGTTCCAAAAAGCAAAGGCTTTTGGCGTCTGTCATCAAATTTGCATTTACACGTTGAAATAACAGAGGTCACGAACCGACTAGATAGTGATATGATGAATGAAGTTTTTTAGATTTTTGACCAAATTTGTAATTTTAAGAGAAAAATGGTTTAGTAGTTTTTTGTAGAGCTTTAAATTACCTTTCCACCGATGTTCCTTTTAGGTTTATAGAGGTAAAAATTAGTCGGGAAAACATTGGTTCAAAATCGTAGGTAGGACGACATATCATATTTGACAGAATATAGACTAAAAAAATTATAAATTAGCTTACATTATTTTTTAATTCTTAAAGTATTTTTTCCCTCTTGAATGTTTTATGAAAAAGTAAAATTTTGGTGTCTAGGGGTACCCTCAGTCTAACTTCGTAGTTTTTTGAGCATACCTCGAAAATTTTCTAACTGTGGATACAACTTGTCAGGAAACAATTTTTTTGTATCTTGTGATTTTTTTTTGTAAAATCAGCAGTTTTTCTATAAAACGCAAAAAACACAAAAAAAAACATGATGTTGAGGAAAATATTTTTTTTGAGACACAAAATGCAAGTGATTAATAGTTTTTATAAAAATGCAATATAATCCAAATAAAATAAAATAAATTTAAAAAAAATTAGTTTAAGAAATAAAAAAAATTGTAAATTTACCAAAATTCTTCTATTTTTCACTTTTGAGCTGCCATATTGTATTTTGGCATAAGTTCGACAGACGTCCAATAAGTGTAATTGTATTCCCAAATGTAAGGGCTTTCAACCCCTCATCAAAAGTGCATGTAGGCCTCTAAGCGAATAGAGTTCAAACTATTATAAAAGTTGGCGAGTTCCTATAGTAAAAAATACTTAACTTTTTTTAAATGCTATATTATGTTAATAGATATTTTATTTTATTTTCTTTTTTAAGTATTAACTTTTTAATTATTTTCTATTTTAAACTTAAAAGTAAAAAAAAACATATGTAGGTATGTGACTTTTTATATGTTTTGTCACAGATTATTTTATTTTTAGTATTATTATTATGCTTTTGGTAAATGGTATCTTTTTATTTTGCAGCTGTTGTGTTATCTTTATTATTTAATAATGTTATTATACTTATATTTACTTCTTACTTAATTTAGATAAATATTGTATTGTATTAGTTGTTTTTGACTAAATAAACGATAGTGATCCTACTTATAGCGTTTTACAAGATTTCGTAAGCCAGCCCATTTCCCTACCTAAATGAATAAAGTTGAATCTGTATTTTATGAAATCTGATCTGGTTTTGGTTGTTTGATATCTTAGATAGAAATATATAAAAAAAAGTCTGCAATATATCATGCAGGATTTTTGGCATGTGTAAACATTTAAGAAGTTTTAAGAAATTTTTAAATTAATAACAAATTTAGAAATTTTATTGTTTTATTATTTTTTAAAAACTGTTCATAACTTTCACCATACAAAGAATAAATGTAATATCCTACTAACTAATATACTGCTAACATAGATAATTTATTTACTGCATCAAGTTTTCTTGTATTCTATCCAAACGGCCACAAAGTTGCTAAAAATAATAATATAATGTTGAGATATTCAAATATTATTTTTGCTAAGACTTATAGTCCAGTCATTATAGAATTTTAGCTTGCAAAACGTGGTGTAGTCGCGATTTTGACATATGTTGTTCACATTGGAGTCCTAAAAAAATTGAGGTATTTATTATTATTAATTATTTAGTTACTGTGCATTTTAGAAAAATAATAGTTGATGACAAAATAGATGATAACAAAAGTTCCTATAAAAGCGTTTGTATACGTATTTTCGTCAGACGAATGGTTTTCGAGTTATGAGGCTAAACATTTCGCCGCCAATATGGATATTGACCAATTTTCTTTTTTAGTGGCCTTTATCTTAAAAACTGCTTAATTTTGAGAAAAACGTGAAATAAAGACTAACTAAATCTGGCTATTACCCTTGCTGAGATATGAACTCTGAAGTGTTAGCGGTGCACCCGTTTCCTAAGTATATGCAAAATAAACCGAACTTATTAAGTTTTATCTATATATATATTTATCGGTTTCACAACGTTCTACGTCTTCCGATACTCGTTTCTGTTTGCCCATAATTCATCATCTAGGCCTCTCATTCTTATTTCACTGTCTATTCCTTCTCTCCAGCTTCTCCTTGGCCGTCCTCGTTTTCTTCGGACAGTTGGTTTCCATTGTAGTATTTGTTTAGGTAGTCTTTCATCATTCATTCTTTGTACATGTCCGTACCACACCAGTTGTTTTGTTCTTATATCATCCACTAAAGTACGTTCACCCACTGTCATAATTTCTCTTATTCTTTGATTTGTAACTCTTTCTCTTTTTGATTTCCCTGCTGCTCTTCTCCAATAGTCCATCTCCGTAGCGGAAAGCATTTTTTCTGTTCTATCCTTGATTGGCCATACTTCTGAGCCGTATGTAATAATACTTTTTACAATGGTGTTATATATAAGCTTTTTGTTATGTTTTGATATACTTTGGTCCCAAATTATTCCATTTAATAAAGTTATTGCTTTTCTTCCTTGTACGTTTCGATCTTTTATAGCTTTGTCTAGTGTTCCGTCAGCTGTAATTTTTAGACCTAAGTATTTATACTCATCACAGGAGTGAATTCGCTGCCCGGTATTTAAGATTAGATCCTGTTTCATTCCACCGATACACATATACTCTGTCTTATTGAGATTAACCTCTAGTCCCCACTTATTGTATTCTTCTATTAGTTTTCGTGTCATATATTCGAGGTCGTCATAATCCTGAGCCACTACTATCTGATAATCGGCGAAACATAAAGTATACAAGGTGGTTTCGTCCAACGGAATTCCCATGTTTTGGCATTTTCTCTTCCATACTTTAAGGACTTGTTCCAAGTATATCTTGAAGAGCGTAGGCGAGATACAGCAACCTTGTTTAAGACCTTTATTTACTTGAAAGCCTTTGGTTAGTTTTGCTTTTATTTTAACTTTTGCCTTACTATTGCGGTATAACTCTTTGATGGCCTTAACTAGTTGTACGCTTATGTTTGTGTTTTCCAACGCTTTCCAAAGTAGATTTAGTGGTATACTATCATATGCCTTCTGCAAATCCACGTAAAGCAGATGCAGCTCTTGTCCGTATGCCATTTTCTTTTCAATAACTTGGGTTATACAAAAGAGATGATCTGAAGTCGATCTACCCGCCCTGAAACCAACTTGTTCTTCTGCCTCCATGTCTTTATATTCGCTCTCTACTTTATTTCTTATTATTTTACCGTATATTCTGCTTAGCGTACTAGTCACAGATATACCTCTATAATTGTCACATATATCTTTCCTTCCTTTTTTGTGTATTGTGGATATATATGACGTTTTCCACTCAGTTGGGACTACAGTTCCATTTAGATATTTTTGGAAAAGATTCCGTAATCTCCAAAACAGTTCTTCAGTGCCATATTTAATAAGTTCGGCTGGGATATTTCCGGGTCCGGCAGATTTACCACTTTTTAAGGTTGTGCACACGTTTTTGACCTCAGGATTGTGAGGGGTACTGGAGATTCCATCGTTCTAATTATATTGTCTCTTGCGTCTTCCTTGAATTCTGCTCTATCTTCAGTTAAAAGTTTTTTAAAATGCTCATCCCATTCTTTGTCTGGTATTGGTGAAATGATATCTCTGCATGTTTCTTTTTTAATCGATCTTATAGTTTTCCAGCTTTCGGTACTTCTCATTTTCGTAAAAGGTAAGCATTTAACTGAAAATATGTAAGCAACTTTTTTGTAGAAAATTAAATTATCTTTTAAACGGTGTATCATTTGAACGGTTCAATTTCACGGTTACCACTTAATATGTCATCCCAAAAATGGGGTTATTTTTTAAGTCATGAAAAAAAATGTTTTTTTAGGTTTAATTCAGGTTTCAAGAAAACCAAGCATTTTTGGGAAAAATTTTATTAAAAACTAAGTTTATCTAAAAGTTTAGTTTTACTCTGTATTATTAAAAATAAAATTATTTTTAAAACAATATGAATTTAGTGGGTTTTTGTAATCGGGGAACACTCAAGGAATATACGCATGTTTGGTGATTTTTTTTTTCAATTCAGTTTTTATACGCCCCTGGGGTATTAACGGTTGCACTAATGTTATTGAAACGGGCCGAGTGTGTAATAGCTTCTTCGCTAAGGAGCTATGGAGCTACCACTCAATCGGACACCTACTGTAAACAATAGGGAGCGCGGGAACAACAGAAGCGTAATTTCAGCTGACGCAGTGAGGTGGGCGAACAACCCTTAATGGGTATGAAAAGGAGAGAAAAGGGGCTAAAAAAGAGTTATTTTTGAAAAACAAATGACTTACCTCGATGGTGTTTTCTGTAAAAGGAAGGGTACCATGGAAATGGAGTAATACGATGATGATGTCTTCTTTCGGCGTTGTTAACTCTTTTTTTATGTTTTATAGGGTTTATGGTTTTAACCGCACTAATATATCTTTAATGCACTGTTATGTTTTTGCGCGCGCGCGGCTTAATGATTTTGAATTTTGTTTAATTATGTTTAGTTTGACACTAATTAATTCGGCAAGGGCCGCAGATTGATGCCACAGGGCGGCTATGATCAACCTTTCTTTCAGTATACGTTTGGCTGGGACAAACGGTTAAAGCGCACTGTTTTCTTGTTGTTTCGATGTTTTCCTCTTTCACTTTTTTCGTTGTTGTTGACTCCACGAATTTAGGTATCGTATTTTTAAATGGGTCAGTTTAAAGGAAATAGGAAAACGGAATATCAGGTGTGATAAACAAGGACACATCGAGATCGGTATGTAATAGAATTGCTCCAGTTTTAATTTTAACGTTTTTAAAATCAAATAAGCAAAAACATATCTGGTTTTGTGATCCCAAGGTACCGAGTGTTATTTATTTCTAACACCGGGTTGAAATCAAATTTCAAAAAATAAATAAATAAAATAAAATAAAAATGTTTTGTAGTTCAAAAACTTAACTAAGGGCGTGGAAACGAACCATTTCTCCCCGACCCTGAGAACAGCCAGCGTGCTGTTCTAAGAAGCAATAGGCAATGGGCAAAGCTTTACCAATGGCCGTTTGAGTACGCCAGTGGCTGTTTGCACATTTGCTACCCTCGGAACATTATCCTTGCCAGGAAATAATTCTATAATACGGCCTAGCAACCAATCTAGTGGGCGGCGATTCTCGTCCCGAATGAGAACTAAAGTTCCTATCTCCACAGGGGAGGTCATAGAATCCGTCCATTTCGACCTTTGTTGTAGGGTGTGTAAATATTCACTAGCCCACCTTTTCCAAAAGTGATCATGCATTTGCAATAACAAATTCCAACGCGAAAGCCGATTTATAGGGACATCCGAGTACTCTGGATCGGGCAAACACGTCGGGGGTTGCAAGTTTAGGAAATGTCCTGGGGTAAGCGCCGTAAAATCCGTAGGATCTGAAGAAATAGCTCCTATTGGTCGTGAGTTTAACACCGCTTCGATTTGAATTATGAAAGTATTACGTTCTTCATAAGTCAGAGTCTGATTTCCCACGACTCGAGTCAAATGGGTTTTTGTAGACTTTATGTTGGATTCATAAATTCCACCGAAATGTGGACTGGCACTTGGCATAAAGTGCCAACGAATACCTTGCGCTGTCGCTGCGTCGGTGAAGATTTGCTTTAAGTAGTTCCAACCCCCCTGGAAATTTCCACCATTGTCAGAAAATATATCGCTCACGTGACCTCTACGTGCGATCTGACGCCGCAGCGCGGCCAGAAACGCTTCCGTCGTGAGTTCAGATACGAGCTTCAGGTGAACCGCGTGAACCACCACGTCACTGGCGAGCATAATGTAAGCTTTATAACAGCGCGCCTTACGAAGGCGCCCTAAGGTCACTGAGAAAGGACCGCAAAAATCTATCCCAATTTTTGAAAAAACCGGCGCTTGGCGCACTCGATAAGCGGGTAGATCCGCCATTGGAGGCTGATAAGCAACGGGCTTTGTTTTCCAACATGGCAAACATTTTGTGAGTATATTGCGAATAACTTTTCGTGCGGATAATATCCAAAAGTTCTGCGCGATTATGCAATGCGTGGTGTGTATACCACAATGTAAATTTACCGTGTGAACATGAAAAATCAAGAGTTCTGTCAATCGGCATTTACTCGGCAAAAGCAAAGGAAATTTTTTATCATATTCCAATTCCGAGTGGCATAGCCTGCCTCCGATTCGCAAATAACCGTGAGGGTCTATGAAAGGTTTGAGTTTTTTAAACCACTTCGGCAACTCTTCTTGGTTCGTCAATTTTAAAATTTCCATTTCAAAATAGACCGACTGTACATGTTTGGTAATAAAAAGTAACGCGGTTCGATATTCTACCAAAGTGATATATTTATATCGAGAAATTTCAATTTTTTGTATCCTATCTCGAATGCGTAAAAGATAAGCGACAATCCTTTGTAATTTTAACAATGAACTATATTTTTCTAACAGGTCATTTATCAAAGGAGAATTAAAATTTTGAATCGCAAAAAATATTTGGTTTTTTGCTTCTACCAAAACAAGGTCTGATTCATCCAGTGGGGATGAAATTGAAAAATCCCATTGTTCTTGGGGTGAAAAAAGAAAGGAAGGGCCCTGCCACCATAGGGTGCAACTCAGAAGGTCGGAGGCGAACATCCCTCTGGTACCGCAGTCCGCAGGGTTGTTGGTACCGCTAATGTGAAACCAGTTTTGCGGTGGGACCTTTTCCTGTACAAATGAGACCCTATTGGCCACGTAACTTTTCCAAGAGTGGGGGGATTTTTGTAACCATTGTAAAGCTACCGCACTATCGGTAAAACAAAAAATGTCGCTAAATTGAAATTTCCGTGATAAATTGTTAACTGTAAAATCTATCAATTTGGCAGGTAGAATTATAGAACAAAGTTCTAAACGCGGGATGCTTACAGTTTTAAGCGGCGCAACTTTGCTTTTGCTGCATAGTAAATAATTTTTTATTGTATTGTTTTGATACGAGACTCGTACGTATATAACAGCGCAATAAGCTTTTTCGGAGCTATCGCAAAATCCGATCAACTGAACCGATGTTGATTCGCGAATATCAATATGACGTAATATTTTAAGGTCCCGTAGCAAATTTAATTCCGATTGACACTTTCTCCATTTTGCGGCTATGTCTTCAGGAACCTTTTGATCCCAAGAAAGTATTTTTGCCCAAATCGTAAGCGGAGTTAAAAAACCAATGGGGTCGAAACATCGCGCTAGATTTGAAAGCATGATTCGCGTGGTGCAACTTTGATTTTTGATATGATCAAACTGATAAAAAAAAGCATCAGAGGGAGGGTTCCAACGTAAGCCAAGAATTTTTAACGTATTCCGGCTATCCTCATCGAAGCAAAGGGCGTCGGTTTGGATATGAGACTCGGGTAAGTCTGAAAGTATGTCGCGGTGATTGCTGGCCCATTTTCTTACTTCAAACCCAGCTCGAGAAAGTAAAGAAATTATTTGATTTTTCATCAAAATTAGGGTGTCCAGTGAATCACTAGTTCCCAAGATATCATCTATATAGGAGGAATGAAGAATGAGCTCGGTTGCCAGGGACAGATCCGAGTGATCGGTTGCTAATTGCTGCATGGTGCGCAACGCAAGGTAGGGCGAACAAGTGACGCCAAAAACAACAACATTTATTTCATAGTCTGAAATAGGATCCAAGGGATTAAAACGCCAAAGAATCCTTTGAAATTTTCTATCTTCTGGGCGCACTTCTATCATCCTGTATATAGCCCGTATGTCTGTAACAAAGATGTATTTTCAAAAGCGAAAATCGAGAAGCAATTTTACAACATCATTTTGTAATTTGGGCCCAGTGTAGAGCGCATTATTCAAACTGACATGTCTCGGAGAGGCGCATGCGCTAGCGTCGTAAACAATTCGTGCGGGAATTGTCGTGGACTCTTTTTTGCAGATTGCAAAATGAGGGATGTAGTAATAATTATTTATTTCTTTAAGTAGGGGGGGAGCCACAGCGGTCATATGTTTATTTTCCAAATAATCGCGCATAATATCAGAATAAGCAGTGTACGAACTTTGGTTTTGTATTAGGCGTCGCTCCAAGGAATAAAATCTCTTTAATGCCATGGATCTAGAATCGCCAAAACCAGGGGAATTGGTTTTAAATGGTAAGCCAACCATAAAACGCCCTTGGGGCGTAATTTTAGTAGTTTCTGAGAAAAACTTATCACAGTATTTTTCTTCGGGGCTCAGACACTGCACCTCTGGCACCTTTTCGACCTCCCAAAATTTTTGAAGAGTAATATCTAACTCTAGGTTAGCGGAATTGGTAAAAAATGTTTTTATTTGGCTATTTAAACCCGAACATGATAAAGTCTTTCCCAAAACCGTGTAGCCGAAATAAGTATTGACAAAAACAGGTTGATTCTGACCGAAAGAAATGATACCATCCCTTAAAATGTAGGGTACAATATCGTTACCCAAAAGCACCTGTACGAACCCAGGCTTAATAAAATTAGGGTCCGAAAGTTGAATATTTTTCAGTTGCGACATCTCTTTCAAGCCTAAATGGCATGGGGGTAATTTGTCGCATATTTTATCAATAATTATGGTATTGGAGCTAAAAGTTTCGGAAGAATCGTAAAGCGAACCAATAGTAAGTTGTATCCCCGATTTTGCAGATGTGGTCATCCTGTCTAGACCATGCAAAGATAGGGTAACATTGTATTTATGCAATCCTAATTTATTAGCACAAGATTTAGTAATAAATGTATTTTGCGCCCCTGTATCGAGAATGGCGCGAAAAGTTTGCCAGTTATGAAATGCGTCTTTTATTTTTATTAAAACTGTTCCCAACATTGTTTCCTGGTCATTCAACATCATTCCTACCTGAGTTTTCTGACCTCCAGAAGATCCCGCAGTTACAGTGAGAGTCCCAGAGGAAGACTGAGAGTCCACGTGATCAGGCAAGGGGGAAGCCCCTGAGGAGGGAAAATGAAGAAGACTGTGATGCGCTGTAGGCTGTGGGCAATATTGGCAACGTTTCGACGAAGGGCACGCATAAACCCCGTGTCCTGAGTTTAGGCAGTTGATGCACGCATGTTTTGACTTAATGAAAGCGAATCTTTCAGAGGGCGATTTATTTAAAAACTCATGACAGCGATATATTATGTGTTTTTGATTGCAAAAAATGCACTGGGATTGTCCTTGGGGACGCTTTTGCTGGTGAAACACCTTTTTTGGCTTACCAACGAAGCTGTTGCCGCCCCTAGGGGGGTCCGGTGACGCTTTTTCGTGCGGTTTAATGCTAGAATCGATGGCGATTCCGGTAGCACATTCGAGCGCCGTACAACGTTTTAAAAGGAAATCCCTAACATCCTCATATTTCGGTATGTCGGTATTTCCTTGTGTTTGCTCATAGGCGAGGCGTGTGGTAGGGGGTAACCTATCTAATATCATGTAACCAAGTATAAAATTCCAGTTGTCTGGACTTAGCTTCATAACTTTTAAGGCCGCGGTGTGCTTAGTAAAAGTGTCCACTAAATTCCGTAGCGCTTGCGCATTTTCACTTTTGATGTGTGGCGAACTCTCGATAGCTCTCCAGTGATTGAAAGCACGCAAACGGGGATTATGATAGCGTTCGACGAGCGTAGTATAAGCCATTAAATAATTTTCGTTTAAAATAGGGATATCCACGATTAGCTCTTTTGGAGAGCCATCTAGGCAAGACAGCAACAAATTAAATTTTTGCAAATTGCAAATCGAGCGATTATTATGAACCGACATATTAAAACTTTGTAAAAAAGTCGGAAATGTGGCAATATCGCCAGAAAAGACCGGTAGCTTGAATTTCGGCAAAAAGGCATCGCTGGAGCTAGCACCCGCTAATGTGCCTTGGGGCATAAAAGTACTATTAAAAACGTTAGCCGGGTCTTCCAAAGGAGCCTCAAATAAATCATAAAAGATTGTCTCAATTTTCTGTACCTGTTCAAAGGTAGAGGTTTGCAATTGGTTTTCGACATCCAAGCAAGTCTGGTCCTCCGCTCTCAAGTTTCTGAAACTAACTTTGAAAGAGTTTTTACTTCCAGAATCAAGGTGGGCCTCGGTAGCCAATTTTGAAATAGAATTTAATTGATTTATTGCTGTCTGCCTCAGAGCTTTTGCTCTGGCGATTTTGGTATCCGTATTTACGGTCGGCATGATTTTTTATTGCAAATGCAAGATTTCCCTCGTAAAAAAAATAATAAAACTTCCTTACTCAAAGTAACTTTTTGAGCAAAATATGTTACAATGGTGTAACAGACCGAAGCTTTTTTTTTACAAAATAATTTTTGAGGAGAGGAGATTTGAAGTACAAGGTGTACTCAAAATATTTTTACACTTAAAATAGTTTATTTGTAAGTGCAAAATCCAATTTGATACTCCGACAATAATTAATGCAAAAAGTTGTTGTCAAGCCAACTTCTTTTTTCGTATTTAAAAAAGTCGTGGCAAGGACAATGTTCGCGCGATAAACGAATTTATATTCAATGCAAAGAGGCAAACTAGCCGATTTATTTTGAAGGTCATTTATTTAAATATAATTTAATCTTAATATTTAATTAACCCCACAAATTAAAATACCACCAAAGCTACGTTTTACCCTTAAGGAAAGGTTATGCTTGGCGCAAAAAAGGAGCTATAGGTAGTATTTTACCAGATATAGGCTTTGCATATGAAAATAAAAAAACCACATTAAGAGGGGTAACTTCACCCCAATGCGTCTTATACAAAAATAGTCCTGTCCCCGAGATCCGGCTCTCGAAGGACCAATGAAACGGGCCGAGTGTGTAATAGCTTCTTCGCTAAGGAGCTATGGAGCTACCACTCAATCGGACACCTACTGTAAACAATAGGGAGCGCGGGAACAACAGAAGCGTAATTTCAGCTGACGCAGTGAGGTGGGCGAACAACCCTTAATGGGTATGAAAAGGAGAGAAAAGGAGCTAAAAAAGAGTTATTTTTGAAAAACATATGACTTACCTCGATGGTGTTTTCTGTAAAAGGAAGGGTACCATGGAAATGGAGTAATCCGATGATGATGTCTTCTTTCGGCGTTGTTAACTCTTTTTTTAGGTTTTATAGGATTTATGGTTTTAACCGCACTAATATATCTTTAATGCACTGTTATGTTTTTGCGCGCGCGCGGCTTAATGATTTTGAATTTTGTTTAATTATGTTTAGTTTGACACTAATTAATTCGGCAAGGGCCGCAGATTGATGCCACAGGGCGGCTATGATCAACCTTTCTTTCAGTATACGTTTGGCTGGGACAAACGGTTAAAGCGCACTGTTTTCTTGTTGTTTCGATGTTTTCCTCTTTCACTTTTTTCGTTGTTGTTGACTCCACGAATTTAGGTATCGTATTTTTAAATGGGTCAGTTTAAAGGAAATAGGAAAACGGAATATCAGGTGTGATAAACAAGGACACATCGAGATCGGTATGTAATAGAATTGCTCCAGTTTTAATTTTAACGTTTTTAAAATCAAATAAGCAAAAACATATCTGGTTTTGTGATCCCAAGGTACCGAGTGTTATTTATTTCTAACACCGGGTTGAAATCAAATTTCAAAAAATAAATAAATAAAATAAAATAAAAATGTTTTGTAGTTCAAAAACTTAACTAAGGGCGTGGAAACGAACCATTTATAAATATACACACTGTTCGAAAGAAAATTTAATTGTCTATAGTACAAAGTAAAACTATTTGCCGATAGAGCTTGCTTTAAAAAAAATTGATAAAACACATGATAATTTTTTTTTAATTAAAAAAAACCAAATATGCATATGTTTCTTAAGTGTCCACCGTTAACAGAAACTACTACTACTATATATCACTTTAAAGATAATTTTATTTTCAACAATATAGAGTAAAACGGGAATTTTTGAAAAGCTTAGTTTTTAAGAAAATTAATTAAAACAAAAAAAAAATATTAAAAAAAAAATAACTTTGATATGCGGACGCCCCTTAGGTATAATAGGGTGAGTAATAGCTTTCACACCACTTTGTGGTACGCTGTTTAAAAGTACAATTTATTTTTTCTGAAAAGGGTGTTTTTTTCCTAAAATGTTTTTAGATGTCAGTTAAGTGCTAATCGTGGAATTGGCCCATCTAAGTGATACATTGTTTAAAAGATAATTTAGTTTCCTACAATAAACTTTATTACATATTTTCTGTAAAATGCTTACCTTTTGAGAAAATGACAAATATTAATGATTTAGGGGTTTATTTTGCATACACTATGGAAATACCTAGAAAATGGGTGTACTGCTACCACATCAAGGTTCGTATCTCGGCAAGGGTACTACCCAGGCCATTCAGTAATGTCTCCTTTTATATGCCATTAATTAATCTTTATTTTATACAAAAATTGGCTAATATACAAAATTGCGGCGAAATGTTTAGCCTCATAACTCGAAAACCATTTGTCTGTCGAAAAAGTGTATATAAGCGCTTTTATAGAAAATTTTATTGTCTTCGACTTTTGTTTAAAAATAATTTTTTTCTAGAATGTACCGGAAAAGGGTAATTTTTAAACAATTATTTTTGTTCACACTAAATCCGAGATGAAAAACTTAATTTTTTTATAAGGCGTCCAATGTAAACATGTCAAAATCGTCACCACACCAACTTTAATGCTCTAATGACTGGCCTATTGGTGCAAATTATTTTTTTATTATGACATGGGTACTGGTATTATTGCCAAGAGTTTTGGCAAAAAATAAATACCTTGTACCTTTTGACATGGAAAATGCCTTAAATTTTTGTACTTTTAATCCTACAAGGAATAAAAACTTTAAATAAAAGTGACACTTCTTATCCCGAGACGACAATTTTGTACCACGACCGTAGCCATGTCTAGCCATCACTTTTCATTCTGAGGATTTCAAGTGGAAAAGTTTTACATTCCTAAACATGAGGACTTTTATTCTAAAGGTGCAAAAAATGTATTAACTAAAAATGATGTTACCCATTGGGTCATTTCAAATTAAATCTTGAAAATTTTTGGCCCAGTAGTTTATTTTTAAAATAATTTTTAAAAATTAAAAGATTACCAAGTTTTGCTCCTACATAGGTAAAGAAAAATAGGAATATCTGTAAAACTACTTTGGAGCAATCTATTGCCGTATTCCATTGGGGAAATGAGTGCAGCACTGGTGGTGCACTGACACTGAAACGGTGCTGTCAAAAATTTGCACCGAGTGCAGTTTCAATGGAACACGCGGAAAATAAAAAATCGCACTCATTTAACGTAATCTGTGCAATATCCTCACATTTTTTGTTTTGTTATATATCGTGGTTGGTTCGATAAAAAGTGCTTTGTGTTCAAAATGAAATTTTACAGGAGACACAAAAAACTTCCTATGACTATTATGAGCTGTACAAATCCTTTTTTATTCTTGCTTTAAGCAACGTTAAGATAACATTTTTTTGCAAATAGTTTTTTATAGGATATCAATTATGAATAGGGCAAATTGATTATGCAAAAATCTCATATCAGACCACCCACGATATTCATTTTTATTTGTTCTAAACTTAAGACAATAATAAAAATTCGTAATGTAAATAAATAATAATTTTATTTTTAAAAAAGTCAATAAGAATATTTTAAAAATGCCCATCTCCTTGTTGAATGCAGGCTTGTACTCGTATACCAACAGATAGAGTAGTTATCTGTATGTTTTTTAAAAAAACCGAAACATAAATGTACTTTATACTCCCAAAATTTGAACATAAAGATTCAAAACACCTTGTATACAACATATATAATTTTTCACAAGTTTCTTTCAACTAAACCTAACTTTCCTGCGGAATTTGGTTGAAAATATGTTGTTCAATAACCATTTGATCGAGTGCAGTATTAATACTTCAATGACATTTTCTTGAAAAAGAAAATTATACAAAAACATTTTCTTTAAACAAAAAATTGTTTGAAAACATTTTCTTAAAATTTTGTTGTTGAAAAGGACAATTATTGAAAAACATTTTCTTCAAAGAAAAAATAGTTTGAAAACATTTTTTTTTTAATTTTTTGTTTAAAAACATTTTCTTTGAAAGTCATTTTTTTTCATAACGAAAAATTGTTCAAAAAAGTTTTTGAAGAAAATATTTTTGAACAAATTTCCATTTAACAAAAACATAATCTAACCTTACAGCTAGGTAAGGGTGTTTTAACATACCATAAAAATGACAACACGACATGTGCCTCAGCACTAATGGGGTTTCGTCTGTGTTCTATTTTTGGACAGAATTGAGACCCTTTGAACTTGTGTATCATCAACTCGAGCCGAAAGTGTTTCTTGAACTAAAAAATATATTTATTTTTACTTATAATCATAGCTGCCAGAAAACCCCAACTGTCGGAAAATTAGACCCAGGGCCCCAGTCAATCAAATCCATGTAGATTTGTTGTTGAATCTGTAAACCACATTTTCAATAAAGTTTATGATTTTTGGGGTTTCCGCTTTTATTGTTTGCATTGCACAAAACTGTTCCTCTTCATCTTCATCGCTGCTACTACCTAGCAGCGAGGAAAATAATAAAAAACCGCTCACTACTTTATCTGCACTCATTTTTACGTCCCACGACAATAATAAGCGTTTAAAATTAATGGCGGGAAAAAGTTTTCGGTGCGGCACGAGCCCTCAGAGCCGGTGTCAAAAAAGCCGCACTCAGTGCAAAACTGAATGAAAAAATGAAAAAAAATTTAAGCCCGGGCCCCCCCAAGGCTTAGATTTTTTAATATATTTTCCACATATTTCATGAAAAAACACAAAAAATAGCTATATATATATATATGTATTATAGTATATGAAGACTTAAAAAAATGCTTTTTATACCGTACTAGATGAATTTATTTCAGCGCCATCTACTCCTCACTGTTGCGAAGCTTGCCAGTTGCCACTCTATATGGGTCAAATACTCATTGATATTACAAAAATCATTTTTTATTCAATATTCAAATTATTTTAGATGAAGTAAATGTGAGTTTTCTGCACCCAAACAGGTCAGCCCCCTCTTTTTATTACCCTAATCCTAAATCAGATATTTTAATTATTAAATAAAATTATTTTAAGAAAAGTTTAACCCATTACCGCTACAGGTTAGACCTACAAATTTTGGAAATAAAAATAATTTAAATAATATTTAATTTACATGAAAGTTTGAGAGGCGTGCTTATTACTTATAAAATATTATTTTTTCCTATATTATAGCATTTATCTTTGACTCTTATATGTTTTGCTTGAAAAAACTACCATTTTTTACATGTTTGAATATTGTTTTATTTTTTCATATGGAACCCATCATTTCTCCATCTTGAAATTTGGTGAGTGTCTTAGTAAAACATTGAAAAAAAATTATATATTTTTTTGAAAAAATTTAAAAATAGTATTTTTCCAAAAAAATCAAATTTTTTTATACTTTTTTAAATTTTTAAAAAAATATATTTATTTTTAAAATGTGTCATGCTAGACATCATTTAAAAGATCTTTGAAAGACCTTTTAAACAAGGTATCACTCATATAGAGAGGTCCTTATTTTTCTATACTTATGTAAGAGCAAAATTTGGTAATTTTATAATTAAAAAAAATTAATAACAAACTACTGGACCAAAAATTTTAAAAATGTAGGTTTTTGATCTGCTCTATGAATAAAATGACCCCATTCAGTCACTCCCTAACCCTCCTTTAAACCTCCTTTATGTTGGTTTGTTCCATCGTAATGGAAAAGGATCCATTACTTTCCATTCTGAGGATAAAAAGTAAGTTAAACATCCCTAAAATGGGGGATGAAAGTTCAGTCATGCCCTACCGTCCTTTAAACCCCCTTTATGTTGGTGTTAAAAAGGGGTGGGCACAATAAAAGGTGTGTTCGTTTACTCAATTACCTCTCTAAGATCACCCTAGCACCACCCTTTCCCCCTGGGTGAAATGGCATGAAGCTAATATTAAAATTTGTATATAGAAGTTACTAGGGTTAATTATCTATAGGTGCGAATTTTAATTTCAACCCCTCAACCTTCCAGGGGACTTATACTAAGTGATTGGAAATAGTTTTTGCAGTTCTAGTTAGATTTACCAATTATAAATATAAAATATTGTATATAAGAACTAAACTTCATAAAGTTTTAAAAAAGTTTAAACCAAAATACCTTAACTATTAATTTTCATTACTTATTGTGTAACGATTTTTTTTTTAACCCTAATAGCAAGTAACGTTTTTAACAAAAAAAAAATTAAAATACTTGTAAGACCCTGTACAAATAAAATTAAATCAAAGAATAATCCACATATATAAAAAAAAAGACAGTATCGTCGAGGGAGCGATCCTCCGGTGTCTGCGTGTCGGGCGTTGTCCTTTGTCGCCTTGTCCACTGGACCACGGTGCTTCATGATAAAATTTGTTTCAACAAGCGTTGTTTAGAGTCGCTTTACGGCACGTTCCCCACTTCATCGTTGCGCGGCTGTATTCAGACTGATCCAAGCTGCTTTGTTCGGTCAGGGAAACCCGCCGTCTCTTTTCAAATGCACGTAGCCGAGAGAGTCAGTTACATGCGGATTCTTGATGCAGTTTAACTTCTATATGGTAACCGAACTACTTTAGTTTTTGTGATAGCAAGGTCTCGTTAAATCGCAGGATTTTGTGTGTTTCAGAGAGCATTTTAACACCGTTATAATATGTGCTGATAAAATATATTAAAAACTTATTTTAACCAAGCATAACTGCTACTCAAAATGTTGTAAAACTTACAGAAATTGTACAGTGTTTTGTAACAGAGTTAGTTTCGTGAAAAATGCTGGTGTGATTAAAAAGGTGGACCATTGATCATTACTGGTGAGTTTGCCTAATTTTTTTTATTAGACTTTTTGCTGAGAACATAAACTTTTAATTCTATAGAAACATAAAATACTATTCTGAAAATTGATTAAACTTAAACGCATTTCTAAGACAACAATGACCTTTTTAGGCCATTCCATTTTATCAAGCCCATTCCATTTTATGAAGCCATTCCATTTTATGAAGCCATTCCATTTTATGAAGCCCATTCCATTTTATGGAGCTGGTTTTCGTGGACCCGTATATGTTTTGAAGCCCGTACATTTTATGGTGCTCGTTTTCGGGGATCCGTATATGTTTTGAAGCCCGTACATCACACATACTTTGAGCAGAAGCCCGTAATTGTTTACTGAAGTAAAAGCCATGTTGTACTAGCCGATGTTACTGCTTTCTTTTTGTTTTGCTGTCCCGTTTTGAAATCTGTTTTGTTGAAGTACCGACCACACAACCAACTCAAATCTTTTGAGGACTCAACCTCCAGCGTGGGATTTGGCAGATAAGATTTAATACTAATTTTTACTAACCATTTTATTTAACTGTGATATATTTCTTTTTTATAGCACTGGTTATTATTTGTTAATATTTTTGGTAAACCTATTTATTGCCCTTGTTAAGATCTGGCAACAATGCACCCTTGTTGAGTAGATGCGCATTTACCCTCCCAAGGTATTAATTTTTCTTAGGTCCCAAAAATATATTATATTTTTTTGTTTTTAGCCAAATAGGTACATACTTTTTATTTAGGTACTTCGATAATTTTTTGTGTGGCTTGATTTTATCGTCCGTGTATTTTCTTCTTACTTTTTATTAACATAAAATAATAAGATAAATTCTTTTATTGAAATAAAAAACCAACTCTTTATAAATAGAAATTAAATTACATTCTTGAGATAATATAAATAAATAGTAACGAACATTCTGTGATAAGAAACAAGGATATAAAATAATATTTTTTATCGATAGCTATATAATTAAGTATTTAGGTTAAAAGATCCTTATATATTTATTTTTTTGTAAATTTCCTTCTTGCAAGTCGTTTGCTGATAAAAATAATTAGAGTCTATTTTTTTAAAAACCTTTTGCGTTTTAATCAAACATTCATCATCTTTATTAATACTTAGGGAATAATACAAGGTTCACTAAGATCTCGATACATTCTTTCTATTTTACTTTTAAACTTGTATTGGCGCCCTTTAGGCAAAAGAAAGTTAATTTATTTCACATGAATATTGTTGAGTTTTTTTTTGAGGTGAACACCACGACCTCAGTCCCAACTGAGCTACCGAGAGCATTTTAGTTTGTAACAAAAAACCGTTACAGATTAAGCGGCGCGACCAACGCGGGGCCCGAGTTTTTTATTGTTGTTTAAATTTCTTTTGCCTATAAATAAAGATATTTTTTTTGAGTTTTTTTAAATTTTATATCCTTGGTTCATAACTAGTTAAAAAATTAAATACTTAAAAATAAATCAAGATAAATCTAAGATATTTAAATAAAGATAAATAAAGTCAAATATTATTTAATTAAAATAAATGAGAACAAATATAACCTAGTAAAATTGATATAAAAATAATTTTTGCATTTATAGAGGTAAATTTTAATGCTAAAAGTAATAAGGCGGTTTTTTTTCTTCTTATATGGCATCTAGTACAGTTTAAACATACAAATAAAATTATTTGTGTTTTTTCTTTTTAGATTGTTTTGAATTGAATATTTATAATTGTTATTTAGGGGCTCAGCAAAACGAGAGTTTTTCTTAGTGGAAAAAAAGGCTAAATCTAGATAGAGTTTTACCTAAAAATATTTTTAATAATTTTTTTGTTTTTTTATTTTTTTATTCTACGTGGCCAGTATTGAACTATATATAGATGGTACCTACCTAAAGTTTTATCAGTCATATAATTTTTTTATATAGAATTTTTTACTAACAATTTTGGTGTTGGGTATTTTCGTGATTGAATCTTGAGTACGTTTTGATCAGTCTGTGCGGGGACCGATTATTCATTATAATGTTTTTTGCTTACGTTCCACTAAATTAAGAGCGAGTTATGAAAACTATATTTTGAGATTTTTATTTTTTTGTATTTTTTATGCAGGGCGCTCGATGGTATTTAAAGATACTGCAGTTCGATTTTAAAGTTTTCTTTGTTAATTATACGACGATTGCGACTTAAAAAAAATAATAATAATTTTTTTTGACATTCTTTTTTTAAAATTTTTTTGTTGCTAAATTTTTTTAATTTTAAAATGAATATCCGTGATATCGATTTAATGAGGCCTATTCATTTAACTCAACCGGAGTTATCTTATGAATTAAGAATTCGTGGAGTTATTGCTACGAGACATCAAGATGCAGCACAAAAACGAAAAATGTTAAATCGCAGAATACAAGCGGATAAAAATCGAAATCTTTCTTATTCGGATCCGCAGTATGAATTCGAAAACGAAAAAAAGGTTATCGAGGAAACCTTAGTAGCTTTAGAAGTTTTAATTTCGGAATTTGAAGGACCACAAACAGATTCTGCTTTTCAGCGCTATCGATCGCGATTAATTCATATTTCTAATCGTATTTGTCGGATTGTAATCCCTCTTATAGACCAAGACTCTGTCGTTATTAATTTTAAGCAAGAAGCTTATGCAAAATATTTAGAGCTAGAAGCTAACCTTTTTGAAAAAGCTGACATTTTTGAACAAAACAACAGCGACTCGAATCTAACGTTGAACTAAACCGTTCTTCCTGTTCCAACCCCTATCGTTACCCCTGTTTTTACTCAAAGCAAGTCAATACCAGTTCATCAGTGGAATTTGGCATTTTCTGGCGAAGCAGATTATCATGTTGTTCTAGAATTTTTAGATAAAGTTGAGGAATATCGTAAGTCCCGTCGTGTTTCAAAAATAGAGTTATTCGAGAGTGCTGGAGAGTTATTTTCAGGACCTGCGCATAACTGGTTTAAATCTGCTGTTAATAGAGTTACTAATTGGGAATCATTAGTTAAAATTTTAAAAACCGATTTTTTGCCTGAAGATTTAGACGATTTAATTTGGGAGGATATTAAAGCAAGAAAACAATATAAAACAGAACCTTTTCATCTTTTTGTTGCTAATATGGAGTCATTATTTAGACATTTAGATAGACAACCCTGCGAAGCCACAAAGTTAAAATACTTAAGGAAAAATATGTGTGATTTTTATAAATCTCCTCTAGCTTTGGTCAGCATTGACTCAATCCTTTCTTTATTGGAAAACTGCCGAAAAATAGAAAATTCAAAAACGACAGATGGCTCTTCTCTTCTCGTTTCTTCTTTCCACTCAAATGATCGAGACAATTTTTGTGAACCATCAACGTCTGGTTATAACCAAAACCAAAACCATAAAAATAATTTTAAAAATACATCCTTTTTATCTGGAAATTATCGAGGCAATTTTAAAAAAAATCGAGGTCGTGGCAATCAGCATGGCTATCTGAATACCAATCATAATTTAAATTACAGTAACCAGTACAATAAATTTAATTCGAATCGTGGCAGATCTTATGGAAATCATCATGACTATTCGAGTAGCAATCATCATTCGCAGTCTAACAGTCAACGTAATAATTTTAGTAATCATCGTGGTAGTTTTCGAGGTGATTTTAAAAATAGAAATTCGAGTAGAAATCTTCAAGATAATTTAAATCCGAGTAATAATGTAACTTCTATTAATACTTCATATACTAATAACAATCCTAATACAGTTCAATCTAGTGACTCTTCTAAAATAGTGTGTTGGAATTGTGGATTACCCAATCATGTTTTCTCGTCATGTAAAGCTCCGAAAAATAAATTTTGTTACCGATGCGGAAAATCCAATGTAACAACTCGTGATTGCAATTGTTCAAAAAACTAGTTTCAAGGACGTTTGGTAACGGTCGACGAACTCCTTGTAATTTTAAGGCCGAGAATAATAAAAGAAAATTTTTTTGTCAGTTTGAATGGGACAATTGGAAGAAATTTGTTTATGATTTTTATAATAAAGTTAAAGTATCGGAATTTGGTAATAAAGCAAACTTAAGTACCGTTGAATCGAATTTGGTTTCTAATGATAGTTCTTTAGCTCCATTATTTGTTAGTTTACCTCATGATAATAGGCCTTATATTGAGATAAATGTTTTTGATACATTAGTTACTGCACTTTTAGATAGTGGTGCAAATCACAGTGTGCTTGGCAAGAAATCTTTAGACTTAATAGCAAAATTTGAACTTGAAGTTGACAGTTTTGGAAAAAATAACCCGGTGTACACAGCTAGTGGACAACCACAAGAAGTTGTGGGTGTTATCTATTTGCCGATATGTGCTGATAATCTATGTAAGATTACAAAAGTTTTAGTTGTTCCTTCATTATCGCATGGATTAATTTTGGGAAGTGACTTTTGTCGAAACTTTAACGTTAAGATTGATTTTGAGGATAATTCTTGGACAGTTTGTAGTTCTGTCAGTAATTTTGTTTTCTCTGTTTCTTCGGAGGACAAAGATACGTCTTTGGGCATTGAAAGTCAAAACTTTTCAGAAAGTGAGTTGCGAGACATCGAAAAAATTAAATTAGCTTATGAAGCTATCAGTTGTAAAGATAAACTAGGACGCACAGATAAACTTGTATTTAATATTGATACTGGAGATGCTCCACCATTCAGAGAACGACAATATCCTTTGTCACCTTTTATGATGAACATACTAAATAAAGAACTAGATGAAATGCTCGCCTTAAATGTAGTTGAACCATCACATAGCTCTTATAATTCTCCAGTCTTGTTAGTTAAGAAAGCAAACGATGAATACCGATTCTGTTTTGACGGACGTCGTCTAAATAAAATAACAAAGCATTATGCATATCCTCTGCCTAGAGTAGATACTATTTTAAACACTTTGCGTGAAGCACGTTATATCTCTTCCATTGATCTTAGAAAAGCTTTTTGGCAGATACCCCTGCACCCTGATTGTAAAGAAAAAACTGCTTTCTCTGTACCAGGTCGTGGTCTATTCCATTTTAATGTTGTTCCGTTCGGTTTACGTAACTCTGCTCAATGTCAGCAAAGTTTAATGGATAAAGTTTTAACCCCGAAGCTTTCTCCTAAGGTGTTTTGCTATTTGGATGACATAATTGTTACTTCCAGTAGTTTTTCTGAACATATTTCACTGTTATATGAAGTGTTAGAAAAATTGAAAAATGCAAATTTAACTGCTAACCTTGAGAAATGTCAACTTTTTAAGTCAAGTCTCAAGTACCTTGGTTACGTAGTGGACTGCTCGGGATTACGTACCGACAGTGACAAGGTTGCTGCTATAGTGAATTTTCCTCAGTGTAAAACTACTACTGAGATCAAACGTTTTGTTGGTATGGCTTCTTGGTATAGAAAGTTTATTAAAGGCTTTTCTACTCTTGTTTCACCGTTGAACGATTTGTTGAAAGGTAAAAAGAAAGGTCAAACTGTGAAATGGACTCCTGACGCGGATAGTGCTTTTATTGAGTTGAAAGAGGCTCTGGTCTCTGCTCCAATTTTATGCAGCCCCGATTTTGATATTCCTTTTATTATTCAGGCTGATGCTTCTAATACCGGTTTGGGCGGTGTGCTTTTGCAAGAAATAGATGGCTCAGAAAGAGTTATAGCTTACGCTAGTAGATCTTTATCTCGAACAGAACGTAATTATACTGTGACTGAAAGAGAATGTCTTGCTGTAATTTTTTCCTTATCATGAATTTTGGTCGCAATGTTCCTATTACTGGAAAGTATTATGGTGAAATTATAGATACTGAAGATCTTGAACTTTTGTCCAGAGATCGCGTTGAGTTTTGTGATAATTTAAAAGGACTTTCGGAGATTTATGAAAATGTTAAGAAAAAGCTTCATCAAGCATATGAGAGAAATAAACGCCAATATAATTTGAGAAAACGTGATGTTCAGTTTAATGTCGGAGATAAAGTATGGAAGCGTAATAAGGTGTTGTCTGACGCATCAAATCAATTTGCTGCCAAATTGGCAAAGAAATATGTTCTATGTAAGATTTCTAAAAAGATATCTCGATTAATATATCGGCTAGTTCATATTGACGGTTCTGATGCAGGCGAATGGCACATTAAGGATTTGAAGCCTTATCTTGGTTCGAATTCTGACGTTTCCGTAGGCTCTGATAATTAGTTTTGAGTATTTTGTAGGCAGTTGAGTGTTATTTTTGAAAGGAAAAATTGAAAATTAAGTACCGAGTTACATGTTTTAGAGTGACCAGAATTTTGAGTGAAGATACAAATAAGTTTCGTAGTGAAGAAGTGTATTTGGGTACCCTAGTCATTTGCGAATTTCCCCTGTGTATGACTGCAGTCGATTCCCCATTAGCTTATTGATATTGTTTAAGGTATGTAGTTTCGATATCTTCGATTTTTGAGTATGAGCAATTTGGTTATCATGTTTTAGTTGCCTTGTGAAGTCTTTGTAGATTAGTCCCTACTTATTTTGTCCCTTTCCTAATTTAGACTGACCGATAGTGACTCCAATTTTGGCGGGTGATACACGAAAGATATCAAGCTTCTATAAAGAATCATTCCAAGGAACCCCTATTTGCACATAAAATGAATTTGTGTATGCTCATAAATACCTTTTGTGATGAATACCTGGCCAGTATTTGTTTCATAGCAACTTTCTCTTAAGTTAATTTTTTTTTTACCACTTAGGTTAATAGTTTGTTAGTATAGATGTACAATTTAATCCTATGGAAATATTCTTGTTTCTAACTTCCCATTTTTAACTAGTAGTATCCATACTGCATAAATAAAATTTGTTTTTCCCCAAATTTTATTCTTTTAGGAGAGGGGTGGTGTAACGATTTTTTTTAACCCTAATAGCAAGTAACGTTTTTAACAAAAAAAAAAATTAAAATACTTGTAAGACCCTGTACAAATAAAATTAAATCAAAGAATAATCCACATATATAAAAAAAAAAGACAGTATCGTCGAGGGAGCGATCCTCCGGTGTCTGCGTGTCGGGCGTTGTCCTTTGTCGCCTTGTCCACTGGACCACGGTGCTTCATGATAAAATTTGTTTCAACAAGCGTTGTTTAGAGTCGCTTTACGGCACGTTCCCCACTTCATCGTTGCGCGGCTGTATTCAGACTGATCCAAGCTGCTTTGTTCGGTCAGGGAAACCCGCCGTCTCTTTTCAAATGCACGTAGCCGAGAGAGTCAGTTACATGCGGATTCTTGATGCAGTTTAACTTCTATATGGTAACCGAACTACTTTAGTTTTTGTGATAGCAAGGTCTCGTTAAATCGCAGGATTTTGTGTGTTTCAGAGAGCATTTTAACACCGTTATAATATGTGCTGATAAAATATATTAAAAACTTATTTTAACCAAGCATAACTGCTACTCAAAATGTTGTAAAACTTACAGAAATTGTACAGTGTTTTGTAACAGAGTTAGTTTCGTGAAAAATGCTGGTGTGATTAAAAAGGTGGACCATTGATCATTACTGGTGAGTTTGCCTAATTTTTTTTATTAGACTTTTTGCTGAGAACATAAACTTTTAATTCTATAGAAACATAAAATACTATTCTGAAAATTGATTAAACTTAAACGCATTTCTAAGACAACAATGACCTTTTTAGGCCATTCCATTTTATCAAGCCCATTCCATTTTATGAAGCCATTCCATTTTATGAAGCCATTCCATTTTATGAAGCCCATTCCATTTTATGGAGCTGGTTTTCGTGGACCCGTATATGTTTTGAAGCCCGTACATTTTATGGAGCTCGTTTTCGGGGATCCGTATATGTTTTGAAGCCCGTACATCACACATACTTTGAGCAGAAGCCCGTAATTGTTTACTGAAGTAAAAGCCATGTTGTACTAGCCGATGTTACTGCTTTCTTTTTGTTTTGCTGTCCCGTTTTGAAATCTGTTTTGTTGAAGTACCGACCACACAACCAACTCAAATCTTTTGAGGACTCAACCTCCAGCGTGGGATTTGGCAGATAAGATTTAATACTTATTTTTACTAACCATTTTATTTAACTGTGATATATTTCTTTTTTATAGCACTGGTTATTATTTGTTAATATTTTTGGTAAACCTATTTATTGCCCTTGTTAAGATCTGGCAACAATGCACCCTTGTTGAGTAGATGCGCATTTACCCTCCCAAGGTATTAATTTTTCTTAGGTCCCAAAAATATATTATATTTTTTTGTTTTTAGCCAAATAGGTACATACTTTTTATTTAGGTACTTCGATAATTTTTTGTGTGGCTTGATTTTATCGTCCGTGTATTTTCTTCTTACTTTTTATTAACATAAAATAATAAGATAAATTCTTTTATTGAAATAAAAAACCAACTCTTTATAAATAGAAATTAAATTACATTCTTGAGATAATATAAATAAATAGTAACGAACATTCTGTGATAAGAAACAAGGATATAAAATAATATTTTTTATCGATAGCTATATAATTAAGTATTTAGGTTAAAAGATCCTTATATATTTATTTTTTTGTAAATTTCCTTCTTGCAAGTCGTTTGCTGATAAAAATAATTAGAGTCTATTTTTTTAAAAACCTTTTGCGTTTTAATCAAACATTCATCATCTTTATTAATGCTTAGTGAATAATACAAGGTTCACTAAGATCTCGATACATTCTTTCTATTTTACTTTTAAACTTGTATTGGCGCCCTTTAGGCAAAAGAAAGTTAATTTATTTCACATGAATATTGTTGAGTTTCTTTTTTGAGGTGAACACCACGACCTCAGTCCCAACTGAGCTACCGAGAGCATTTTAGTTTGTAACAAAAAACCGTTACAATTGATAAAATCTACCTTTTTCCTGCTTAAACCATTCCACTTAATCTATAGTATCACGTAAATGTTCCAGTTGCTAAAGTATGTATGAGTTTGGTGGTTTTCCAGCCTGTTTTGTCCAAATGCTCATCAAAGTTTTGTCAATACATGTTTTTGTCTTCCTCAAATTCAGTAGATTACTTTTTATTATTTATGACTCATATATCAGGAAACTGTGCCGGAAACCCTAAAAGCATAAAATAGTAGATTTTTATATAACTATTTTGATTGGTACTTTTGTACATAACAAAAAGAGAAAAATGAACATAGTTCTTATAACATTGCGGTAAGTATAAGTTTAATATTGTATAATTTAAAATAAGTAAGAATAAAATTAGTCATATTATGTAAGTTAATACATCATTAGGGAAAAACCTAGAAACAAATTTTGTTTCCTACTTTTGAATGTGTATATATAATAAAAGGGATGAAAATATTCCAAGTAAGAACCTTTACATTGAGGCCATCAAAATAATAGTTAGTCTTTGTGAAACATAATATGGGAATACATAAACTACCACAGCGATTGAAGAAAAGCTTTGTTCTCTGGAATACATCCAAACAATTAATAAGAACCTTTTCACTGAAGCCATCAAAATAGTAATTTAGTCTAAGCTTTTCACTAAACCAAAATTTGAGCATATAATATGTATTGTCTCAGTAGTATGATTAATGATTATGTCTTTTTTATTATTTTCTAGATTATATTGATAGCCAGTATGTAAGTATTTACGCCTTATACCTGATTTACTCAACAATGTAAGGGACCATTCCTAAATTATGTAATGCCAAAGGGAGGGAGGTTTAACTAACCTTGTGCTACACTAAATGTTTTTTTAATGTATTTTATACCAAGATGCCTTATTCATTATCAGGGGAAGGAGGTCGAAAATATTGCATTTTTGAGTTAAATAATTTAAGAAAGTGCCCTACTTTAAGTGCTTTCATGTTTTACCAGTGAACTTCCAGGGCTCTCAACAGATAAACAGCAAAATAATATGAAAAATATGAACTTTTTAAAATAAAATTATGAAAAATATGAAATTAAGAAAACAAAATATGAAGGAAATATGAATAAAAAATAAAGTTTTTTTTGGGTCCTCTACCAAATGGCTTGTTCGGTCAAACCCAACTTTTTTTTAGGAAAACTCATTTATTAAGCAAAAATATATATTTCTTAATTTTATTTATTAAGAAAAGTATTAAGAAACATTTTCAAGTTGAATTAGGCCTGGATGGGGTATGGCCAAACAAGGCACATTTTTTAAAGCATATTTTACAACAAGGTAAGTATAAGGTGTTTTCGTATTTTTAAACCAAGGTTTACTGGAATTATTCAAAGAAATAGAAAAAAAAATATAAATGCAGAAGTTTAGGCTTTATCCCGAGGGGTGGACAGCTCTCACAATCGGTGTACACATTTCTCACAATCTGTTCACAATCTTTACACAATCCCTCCCAATCACCCACAATCCTTCACAATCTTACCACAATCCTTCACAATCCCTCACAATCTTTCCACAATCCCTCACAATCTTTCCACAATCTTACCAAAAGATTGTGGATTTTCACAATCGATGTACACATTTTGGGTTAGCTGTTCACCCCTCGCTTTATCCTATACCATCAAAAAAGTTATAAAAAACCTACTAAATCTCTTACGGATCATCCTGCAAATGAATGATTTAACTTTAAAAAAATAGATATTTTCTTTCTAAACTCAAAAATATATGATAAACTGCCATTTGGTCAAGCCACTGTTAAAATATTAGCATCTACAATTTCTAGCAGTTTGGGATGTACTCTACATTTCTTGAAAATAGGTACCCTATTTTCTATCTCTTGAAATAAGTGCAGTAGACCTTTTTGGAAATTTATCGAAACACCCTGTACATCTCAACTAAACTCAACTCAACTTTATTGCCATAAATCATATAAAAATACAAACAGCAACATCAAACTTAAAATAGGTATTTAAGTAAAAAAACTTATAAAATATAAAAGTGAGGGGGTGGTTGCGTGCACGTGACTTTGAATGCAAACAAGGCTTTTTGTACTTCATGCAAACTTTATTCAAAAATTCTTGGCAAAGCGCTTTCGGTCTATACGACCATCATCAGTGCCTTAACTGTAAGAGAACAAAACATGTTATTAAAATTAAGTCAAAATGGAATATTATGGTATTACTTACAGCTAGTTAAAATCTTAAAATCTGGTTCTTCAGTCTATGGTTGGACATCACAGGACAGCACAATTTTAAAAAACTTACAAAGTACTTAAAATATTTAAAAAAATTTCAGGTACATCTTACACTTATAGTACTACTCTTCTTTATTTAAAATTGACTAGTAAAATAATGACTTTTAGTTTATTGCGTCGTAATTCTTTTCGAGGTTATAGTATTGTTTATCATGACGTAGCTTTCGATGAAGATATTTTAAAAAAGGCTTTCATTGAAGGGGTTTTTTAAATTCTGGTGAAGGATTACTTAAGCATGTTTTATGTTGGAATATAATGCATAAGGATATTTAAGAGTGTTGGGTGTGTGATATGGAATTTTGTGTGTCTGTGTGAATGAGTATTAGTGAGAGAGTGATTTTTTATATGGATGTTAGTCTCAGTCTCACCTGGCTATTATTTGACTCTAGAGTGTTCCTGTAAGGTGGGGGTTCTGGGTCTATCAGTCTTCTGTGTAGAGGGACGAAGCTTCTTCTGAGGCTTGCCTGCTTGTTTAGACAATTATTTGGGTTTTTATTTAGTTCACTGCTTATTTCGACATCTTCGGTGAAATCTAATCTTGTGAAGTTTTTACTTGTGATGTGGTGAAAGATTTTTGAGTTGGTTTTTGGGCTGAAAGAGTGTTTGGTAGTGTGAATGTGATTGCCAAAGGCTGATTTGTCTGGAGTTTTTATGTGCTCTTTAATGCGAATTTCTAAGTTCCTGCTGGTCCAGCCAATGTATGCAGCTTTGCATGTGTCACATTCTAGTTGGTAGATTCCACTTTTCTTCAGTTTTTCTTTTTTATCCTTGGTGTTAGACAATAATTTTCTAAGATTTTTAAAGGCACTGATGATGGTCGTATAGACCGAAAGCGCTTTGCCAAGAATTTTTGAATAAATTTTGCACAAAGTACAAAAAGCCTTGTTTGCATTAATAAATATAGTTAACATATTAATAAATAGCAAACATACAGGCACACATACATAAATATACTTTTAAGATTTTATAAGTTTCTTTGGATTAATTCTCTTGAAAATTAAAACTATAGTAGCACTTTTTTAGAAGAAAAGCTGTAACTGCTGTTTTAAACTTTTCTAAATTTTCAATTTGCTTGATTGCATTTGGAAGTATTTCAAAAGCTTTTATTGCACTATAGTGAGGTGATTTTTCAAAAAACGATGATCTATGTACTGGTAGAACAAGTTCTTGCCTATTTCTGGTAATTATTTGTAGTTCTTCAGAGTAAAGATCTTGATATGTCCGAAAGTTTTCTCACACTCACACAGAACACTTAAGTTTACTCGATGAATACTTGGTATAACTTTAAACACCTATTCCGAGCTCAAACATTAAAAAAAACTTAATATTACAATTAGACTTTTTTAGAACTAACCATGGATGTTCAAAACAACTAATTAACATAAAAAATGCAATAAACATAAGAATAATAAAACAAAAGGCAAAAAAGCACTACTTTATTCAGACTTTCTCAAAGGCAACAAACTAATAATAAACTAAAAGGAACTCAAAATTCAAGACTAGGCAAAATATTGAAAATTTCCACACTTATTCTATGACTGAAGTTTCTTCATTGGGGAAAATATGAAAAATATGAAGGTTTTTCATAAAGTATGAAGGTGTTGAGAGCCTTGAAATTCATATGTCTTAAGCACCATTACTCCATAGGTGGAAAAAAGATAGATACCTACGAAACGAGCCAACAAGCTTAAATTATGTCCATTGCATTTCTAAATAAATCAGCCCTTACTTATACTTTTATATATTTTTAGCATTTTCTCATGTTTTCGCTTCCTTTAGTATGATTTTAGGCAAAAAATTAAAGTTTTTATTTGCTTACATTATGGCTATAAAATTTATAGCAAAGTTTTTTTTGTCAATTTCACCCTTTTTTAATACTATAAACTAAATAAAGCTTACCTTTCTAGATAGCGGGAAATCCGCTTTGCATCAAGATACTAAAAGATCGATTTCACAATTAACACAGTCGAAATAAACTTTTAAAAACATTCTGTATTGAACAAAAATAATCTAATGGCATCCATTTTGCCAAATTTTTGACAATCCGTCTTCCAGCAGCGCTATGAGTTAGACAGCAATAAAATGAATATACTGTGCATTAAAAAGAGATGCAAATGAGTATGTTCCAAAATTACAATTTATGTCGGGGTGCCAATGGGGTGCTAATGTCAACCTACGTCACGAGTCAGCGCCTACATATGAGAGAGGCTAGAATAACACGGATTTCAACCTTCCAAAATGAGGACCCGAAAGCTAATTTAGGGAAATCATTTTTCGAAAATAGGTTTCGGTTGGTTCGGTTTGGTTTCACACCCTCTAGGATCCCGGAAAAGAAATCAGGGAAGTTTTTATTTCCAAAAATTGTTAGAAAAAGACCCCATTAGTCGAACTATATGAGTTGTGTTAAGTTTGGCAAGCCAGGTCTAAAATTATTTTTTTCGAAAAATTTCTGTTTGAAGAAAACGTTTTCGAACAATTTTCCTTTCGAAGAAAACGTTTTCGAACAATCTTTTGTTTGAAGAAAATGCTTTCAAACAATTATCGGTTTGAAGAAAATGATTTTCGAAAGTTATGCTTTCTAACAATAATATTAAGATATTTATATGAAATGTACTATAAAATTATAAATAATTCAAGCCAAACCTTACTAAAACTCGAACTGCTTTTGGGCTTTTTTTTGTCTTTTGATAAAATGTAAAAATCGGGATAAAAAGTGACTAAAAAAAGAACCACAAAACCTAAAAACACCGAAAAAATAGAAAAAAAAAACTTGAAAAATAAACTAAACAATGGAAAAAAATGCGTATAAACCTTGTTATTAAAGTTTTTATTTTGTCCTTTGATATATTAATAAACATTTAACATACAAATGTATTTATGTCCTGTTTGTTTATTTATTACGTATTATTTGTATACAAAAAACACAAATAATATTTAAAAGAAAATGATTTTTAACAATAAATATTCATAACCCAAAAACTCAAGGAACATATTTTTTATTTCTTAAACTGTATAAAATCGAGTTCTTTTTAAGTTTTATCAAAACATTTTTTTTTCTCAGACTGTATAAAAATGAGTATTTTTCACGAACGTCTATGGAATTTTGAGTACGGTTTTGACAGTCGTGTCGCTACCCCTGGGAGACGCCAGGCTTCCAGGATGCAGTGATCCTAGGGTTTGCTCACTATATAAATAAATAAATGGTTTATTAACAGCAAAATACATACATATTTTTCTGAAAATATATCCCATCCCAGCTCTAAAACCGGCTGTGAATAAACCATATTAGCCCCAAAGTAAGCACTGTCCGATATACATAGGATTAGAAACAAAACCGTCTAATTAACTGCGCAAGGGTGTCACATTGACCAAGCAGTATTCTGAGGAGTCCCATAAGGACGAAACAGTAAATTGTCAACACTCATGGGCGTACCCAGGTGTCGGATCTCGGGGCCCGGGCCTCCCCAAGACTTAGATTTTTTTACATATTTTCCATATATTTCATGAAAAAATAAATAGCTTAAAATTCGACATCATGAGGCTTCGAGCCCCCCAAGATGCCTCGGGCCCCCCAAGACATATTCCTGGGTGCGCCACTGCAATACTTATTAGGTGTCCATTAAATCTTGGACCCCCTTAAGGTTAATCTTTCAAGCTACCCACGGAAAAATATGAGAGAAACAAAAACTTCTTTTTACCCAATTAGTCAAGAAAACTTTACATAACGTATTGCGCAAAATGTGTTCTACTATATTCCGAAACCCGCATATTGATGAAATGCTTTAATCAGCTCTTTAAAGTCTTGTGCACTATTTTACCTAAAACATTCATGAAAATCGGTTCACCGGTTTTGGAGCTATCGTATTACGGACAGACATACAAGCACACACCTAGACAGACGTCACGACGATATGGTCAAAATACACCCAAGTAAAAGATTTTCGTTACGGCGTTATCTCAAAAAAAATTTTTTGTAGAAAACAATTTCTTCTCTAGCCATTACCCCGCGGGCTAGGAAGCTAAAAATATTTGTGAAAGTATAGAAATCGGCTAAATCGCTTTAAATAATATAAAGAAGCGCAGTGGCGCACCTAGGAATATGTCTTGGGGAGCCTGAGGCCTCTGGAGGACGGGGAAGGCGAGGCCACATGATATCGTTATCTTTTTATTTATGTGTAAGTGTGTGAAAACTATTCAAAAAATCTTAGATTTATGGGGACCCGGTCCCCCTGAATGCGCCCGTGCAAGCACCAGTAAAAACGCTAAATTATCACCGATTAAAAACATTTAGTGGTCATTAGTTTACCCTGACGACACAATTTGTAGGAAAATCTTTGGGTTTCGGAAATAGAATAAGTGGATCCATGACGGATCTGAATTGAAGACATTGCGAAAAATAGAGATATAATTTTTTGTTACTTAACCAATATTAAAAGGTTTACTTTTGTTAAACAACAAATAATGTCGGTTGAAAATTTAAAATTTTTGTAATGTTTTTCAAAAAAATGCACATGTTGCAAGGCATTTGTTGTTTTGGCTTTGCAAAATTGCACATTCGTGACTTTGGCATTGGACCGACGATATTAGCCTTGAACTAAAGCACTTACAAAGTTTTTGGTTATAACACAAATTATTGAGCAAAATGTAATTTACTATATTCCGAAAACCGCATACTGATCCGACTCTCTGTTAATCTCTCTAATCTAATCAGCTCGTTAGAGTGTCGAACACTATTTTACCCAGTGGCGGCTGCTACAAAGAGGGCAACGGGGCAGTGCCCTCCCAAAACTAGACAACAAACAGTATTTTTAATTGATTTATTTAACAAAAGTTAAATCTTCCCTTACGACATGATTGTCTAGTCCTTTTTGTTATCTGTGGTTAACACCGCGGAGCAAAGTTTCAATTTTACCCGTTTTTCAGCGGGGTATGGGTTGATGTTCTCGAGTGAGGGCGGGAGGAATGTGTGTTTTAGTTGAAGCCGGCCATCAATAATTGTGCGGAAACTTCTGTCGCCCTTCTACATGATGCCGGTTCTATTCTTAGGGAAGACGTATGAATTTGTTTTGATTTGGGCCATATCAGTAGTAAAAAGCATTCCTGGTCGCGTATCATTGTTTTTGTTATCGTTTGTTTATATAATGGAAATAAATACCGACGATTACATAATTAACTGTGCAAATTTAAAGACGTTGACATATGAACTTCGATTATAAATAAAATCTTTAGGGCCACATAGACCGGACCTAAAAATCCTAAAAAATAACCAAAATGTTAATGCAAGTAATAAAAAATTATACGATGCTAAAAACTGGTTGTGCGGTTGTGAAAAACGAAATGTTTTTTTTTGCTTTATTTGTTTTATTATGAACAATCCACGAAGTGATTCTGCGTGGGTGGCAAAAGAAATGTGTGATCTCTAGCATTTTAGTGAAAAGTTAAAAACACAAAGTAAGTGCTACCTGTTTAAATAACCACATAGAATTTTCTATGCTGGGCAAGACTGATGATTAGGTGCCAACTGAATAGTGCCTATAGGCAAAACATTACCGAACATAATAAAAATGTGGCAAAAAATAGACATATACTTGTAGGTTAATAGACTGTTTAAAATTCTGTGGGATTTTTGATGAGTCTGAAACTGGTGCTAATCCAAGCACTTTGCGCATGTAAAAGAGGGGCGAATAGACTTTATCTATAAACAAATAAACTAAAAACTACACCAAGTAGCTGCTTCTTTGTAAAATGCTAAAATAAAATTGTTTAGGTAAGTTTTTTTATCTCCTTTTCCATGCAATATAAATTTCTGTCCCCCCAATTTATCAGCCGCCAGTGATTTTACCCAAAAATTTCGGTTTAGCGGTTTAGGAGCTATCGTGTTACGGACATAAATAATATACACACGGAGAGACATCACGACGATATTGCCAAGATATGTCAAAACACATTTTATCTGAAAAAAAAAATTTTCGTCGAAAATAATACCTTCTCTAGCCATTGCTACTCGGGCTAGGAAGGGAAAAACGCATCACTTTAAATTTTACGCCTTATATTTTTGAATAAAATCCCTTTTCGTTAAGGGGATTCGCACCAATGCAAGAATAAGGAAGACTTGTTTGTTTCTAAACCGCTTCAAAATAGTTCACTGCCGCAAAAAGCTTGAAATATGCAAAATATAGACTCTAAAGAATGCTATGCGATACTATTTTATCATTTTGGCTTGGTGCCATTTTATAGAAAAATAAAATATACAAAATATATATGTCCTTATAGAATCTGACTGTTGGAAATATATTAGATACTTGTACAGGGTTTTCGCGTATATTTTTACAAAAAATCTAAAATGTTTATTTGAATAGATCAAAATATTATAAATACAAAATTTTCATAATTTTTTACAAAATGTAAGAATCTTGGAGGCTGTAAAAAAAAATCTAACAGTTAAAATTTTACAGGTCAATGGTTTTTCCGAAATGTATATTATTTTAGATTTTTATTGATTTTTTCTTCCTGATTAGTTTTGGAGTTACATGCATTTAAAAAAGTCACCCTTACGTGCGAGGCTTTATTTTCAAGAAAACTCAATTTTTATACATAGTCAGGTTTAAAATAGGCCGTTTGTAGCTCCAGCTTGCCTATAATTTGTGACACAAAATTTTCAGAAAATATCGTAGAATAAGAATTTCTATAGTGGGTATCTGACATATGGTGCAGAACCACTCTGCACCCCCTCCAAGGGGGTGGGGGGTGACATTTAAAAAAAAAAGAAAACTCCCCATACCCAACTAACATTTAAAGTTCTCGCGACGACACCCTCACCAGTAAGAATTTCTTAAAAGTAACCACAACGTACTCACGCTACATCTCAGTATACCATTTAGCGATGTGGTTATTTCCTAAGTGAGGAACCAATTTTCTGTTGTTACTACTTATCCATGTGTTTATAGTCACTGTAGTAACGACTACACTACTACTTCGCAGTCAAGTATCTAATACGTCGTAAAGGCTCTGTTTTTTTCGTCATGGTGTAAAAGTAGCGATGTAGTTGCAAATAATATTATCGTTTCTTTTTGATAGAATTAGTACACAATATTGTTAACACTACAGTAAAAAAACTGGCTAAATTTTTTAGTTTGGTTATGGCTATAATATGTACGATGTTATCTAAAAGTGCGAGAATTTACTAGCTGAGGACTAATATTAAACTGCGACGTAAATATTTGTGATGTGTGATGTGAAATATGCATCAAATTTCTTGCAAAAAACGCCTGTAGAATTGAGCCGTTTTCTGATAGCTGATGGAATCTTTTTGCTGTGGTTTTTAAGGTTATGTTTTTATAATCACCGACTAACTTCAACAAATGGTGTTTAATATGGACATTTGGCAAGTGTTAAATAATTTGTTTATAAAATAGTGTATCTCTTTAATATGGGCTCAAAAAACGAAAATAAAAATGTTAAATTTTCTATCTTACAAAAGAAACATGGCATCCAAAACAATATTTCCTAATAGTCGAAAAGGTTACTTGAAAGTGAGCCTAAGTTGCGGCAACGTGATACAAATCACTCTTATGTCAGCGTTCCCCTTTAGTTTTAGATAGCACACTCGAATTTCTACTCTTCCGTCGCGGCAACGTATTACTCCCTAGCTTCCGCCACTATAAAAACACTTTCACTTAAGTTCTTGGGGTGAGGCCAATTAAGCCTGGCTTTTGATGCGATGTTCTGTGTTCTGTAGGATCGTAGTTTTGTGAATTATGAATCTGTATTATTGCCTCTTATAACAGGTTTGTTTACACATTTTAGTCTACATGTCATTTCGGGGGCGCCACTTACCGGGGAGAATACATTACAAAAACCATGTATTGTATTACGAAAACTACGGATATTGTATTAGAAACCAAAATATATATTTTGATTTATCTTATAGGAGCTAAAAGAACGTAGTCATATAAAAAAAATCAACAATGCATGTGTGTACGCTGGGTCCTCACAAAATCGCGGAGGGGAATGCTCACGATTTTTTATCGGTTAGTTGGTAATAAGGTGACCAAACGCTCGTTTGGTTTTATTGACGCGACGCGGCGGGGCTCTGATTTAAAATTTTTGTCCTGTCTGAAAATATTTATTTATTATTTAAACCATGCGGTGTTGCCAATCAACGCACTGTTCTTGATATTCTACTGTAGTGGTCAGGTAACAGTTTAAATTTCAAAAGCTAAACAAGCAACCTAAATATTAATTTTATCCAGTTGGAGGTTGAAGCGTAAGAAAATTCGATTATTTTTGAAAACTAATAAACAATAACAATTGAACAATGTAAAGTTAAAGTAACTCACAGTATTGTATTCAACCTAGCACATCACAATACGCAGACTTCGATAAACTGACCACGGACTAGCACTGACCTATGACAAAGATGTCATGTGACTTTACCATCTATAAACTGAAAATAAATGAAAATCATAATCACTTTGCCTTTTTGATACCTAGGTTCTTAAATAACGTCCGCCAAACCTGTGTTTCATTTTTATCCTAAAACTAAAGTGCAACAACTGGATACACGTGCGATTTTCTTGAGATGGAACCGACAAAAACAAATTTGGTTACCACGTAAAAGTAGCACAACAACATGGATTTCAATTTAAAAAATCGACCGCCAAATACTATATTTCCTGTCCCAAAAATAGATGCGAAAAATAAACAAAAAACACTTGTTTCGCCAACATAAGGCCGACACCCGGTCGAATTAGATCGACTTATCCGGTAGGGGGGTTAACTTAAATACCCGTAATCCTTTGTAGAGAGATTCATTATTCTTACTGTAACGAAGTTACTAATTTCTATCTTTGTTAGGTCGGGGTAATTTAGGTTAAGTTGTTTTACAAGTCTCCTAAAGCATGGGCGGGTCTAACTTGTCGTGTAAAACTCTCGTAATCCATCGGCCGTGGGTAGAAATTATAAGTTATTGACTCCAGATGCCGTGGGGGATATTCGTAGTTTGTCGGGATCATTCGGAAATGGTCGGTTTTCTTTGATCCCCACCTCTGACTTCGTGGTGGTTAGTCGAAATCATTCGGAAATGATCGGCTTTCTTTGGCCCCCACCTCTAATGTCGGGGAAGCTAGTCGGAACCATTCGGAAATAATCGGCTTCCTTCGATTCCCCACCTCTAATGTCGTGGGGTTAGTCGGAGCCATTCGGAAATAATCGGCTTTCTTCGGTTCCCCACCTCTAATGTCGTGGGGTTAGTCGGAGCCATTCGGAAAGGATCGGTTTACTTCGGCCTCCCACCTCTGATTTCGTGGGGGTTAGTCGGAGCCTTTCGGAAGTGATCGGCTTTCTTTGGCCTCCCACCTCTGAAAAACGAGCACTTCCGAACAGAGGCTATTTAAGCAATCGACACATCGTGTTCGACCCTTTTTTATCAGTCATCGCCCGCCGTAGCAAGAAGTGCTAAAACTAAACTCGCGATATTTCTAGTGCACCGGTACCGAGACTGTCAAACGGTAAGTGCGTAGGCTATTTTTAAGTATTTATTTTACGCTGTTCTTTATATTTAATGCAAAAATGTTTTTCTTTTGCTGGGTAAATTGCAGACGGTTTTTTCTAACCCATTTTGTTAAATTCGAATCTCTCTAATCCCGGACCCCTACCTTGGAGGCCATACAGGTAGGCACGCGTTCTTTAGAGCTGATTCCAAAGTTGGTAGATTTCCCCTAAATCACCCTGATTTCCCGGACCCCTACCTTGGATGCCATACAGGTAGGCACGCGTCTTGTTGATTTTTAGTTATTTTCCGGTCCAGAGAAAATGCAATTTCCTAGCTGGTGTAAATAGGCTTGAGCAAAAGGAAAATTGTATTTCCAGTTTGACCCGTTTTGCTAATCCCGAACCACCCTAACTCCCGGACCCCTACCTTGGATGCCATACAGGTAGGCACGCGTTCTTTAGGGTTGGTCCCAAAGTTGGTAAAATCCCCAAATCATCCTACTCCCGGACCCCTACCTTGGATGCCATACAGGTAGGCACGCGTCTTGTAGGGTTGATTTAAAGTTATAGTCCCGGTTAGAAAACGATGCAATTTACCACCGCTTCGTACAATGAAACGGAGAAGTAATCTGTAGATTCTTGAGACCCGTTTTCTTGAACTAAAACCACTCTAATCCCGGACCCCTATCTTGGATGCCATACAGGTAGGCACGCGTTCTTTAGAGTTGGTTTCAAAATTGTTATTTCCCAAATCACCCTGATTTCCCGGACCCCTACCTTGGATGCCATACAGGTAGGCACGCGTCTTCCAGGGTTGATTTCAAATTGGTATATTTCCCGGACCCCTACCTTGGATGCCATACAGGTAGGCACGCGTCTTTTTCCTGATTTTGCCCGGTTAAGATAATGTGCACTTTCCTCCTGGGTACAAGATAATTCGAAGGAAAACTGCACATTTCATCTTTAACCCGTTTCTTAGACTCAAACCACTCTAATCCCGGACCTCTGTCTTGGATGCCATACAGGCAGGCACGCGTTCTTTAGGGTTGGTTTCAAAGTTGGTAATTCCCCAAATCACCCTGTTTTCCCGGACCCCTACCTTGGATGCCATACAGGTAGGCACGCGTCTTATACAGGGTTGATTTTAAACATATTCCCGGACTAAAGAATCTACATTTTAACTAGGACCAAACCGAGTAATAAAAGTGTTATTTGAGTTATAGAATAGCCAACGGACATGTAAATCCGTTATATACCGTTTCGTGAAAGCATTATCGAATTGTTGTTTGCTGGAACTTTGAAAGGTATTCAATTGTGTCAAACTAAGAAAAAGAAACTGCCTGTGCTTTGGGAATCCTGTTTAATTTGTTTAGCGTAAGCCTTGTAGCAAGGTTAGACAAATAAAAGTGGTACATTTTAGTTAAATTGCCTAAACATTAATTTTCCAACCATTCCATGAACCCGTTTTCTCGACTGTCTAAAAGCTAGTCGTACTGGCCGGTGGAGACTCTAAGCTCCCTTATTTCTTAGAGTGGCGCCCAAGATTCCGTCCGAAAGGGTGAAATATTGAGTGTCAAATGTAAAAGACCGAAGTTTGGCAACCCCGAACTAGGTCCCTTTTACATTACCTAAATTTGATTTGAACTAAACTCGAGTCCGTCAGAGCTTCAGATAGTTAACAGAAAAAGATTATTAAAAGTAAATAAAGCTATGGTTAAATAAACATACTAGTGACTAAACAACAGAAAAGTGCATAAAGGTATGACAAAGTTTTAGTGCAAGTAAATATGGTGAGACGTTTATTTTGAACAATGTTGAACAATAACGTATTCTAGTATCTATCGGTTGTTGGCAAAATTCGTGGACTATGAAAGTTGACTTTGAATCGTTTTGCTTTACAATAAAAACCTTTGTTAATAAGGACGTTTGCTATTATATTAACTGATTATGGATAGAAGGTTGTTAATGAAAATGATTATTTTAATGTTACGAATTTAATCTTTATGTGAATTGGATAAATATGACTATATGCAATACTTTGGAATATGTACCGATATTTTATTTTTTCAATATATTATAACTACTTGCTTTAAAAAAGTGTTTAATTTACATCAATAAAAGGGTTAGTCTACCTCAACCCGAAGCTGATGAGTTTCGCCATAAAGTAAGAACAACGTTGGAAAGAAAGAAACAACAAAAGACAAACATCACCAGTCAAGAACAACGGACAATCAAGAACCTGCAGGCTGACAAATCAATCAAGATTCTACCGGCCGACAAAGGAAACGCGACGGTGATCATAGATGTCGAGACTTACGACAAAAAGATCCAAGAAGTTCTGGAGAAAGGAGACTACAAGCAACTACCCAAAGATCCAACCACCACCATAGAAGGACGCATCTACAGGACTTTGAAGAAGTATGCTGAAAATATTCCGGACGCTGTTAGATCTCGCCTGACTCCACACCACAGTAAGGCACCACATTTTTATGGATTACCAAAGATCCATAAGAAGGATATACCACTGCGACCAATCACTAGCTCCAGGGACTCACCGACCAGCACTTTGTCGAGGTTTTTGTTGGACATAATTCAACCACTACAGGGTAAGTCCGAATCTTTTGTCAAAAACTCGGAACATTTTGTGGAGGTTTTAAAAGGTATCGAATTAGATCCCGGCGATAGATTTATAAGTTTTGATGTAGAAAGTCTCTACACCAACGTGCCAATAAATGAGTCACTCAGTATCATCAAAAACAAATTACAAACTGATGATACACTTCACGAGAGAACAACGCTATCGGTGGAGGGGGTGATGGATCTTTTGGAGCTCTGTCTCCGTAACTCTTACTTTCAAGTGAAAGATAAGTTTTACGCGCAAAATGATGGACTCCCAATGGGTTCATCTCTTTCGCCAGTGGTAGCAAACATCTACATGGTTCGAAGACCATGCGATCAACACAGCAAGAGTCAAACCAAAACTATGGCTACGATACATGGATGACACATTTATTATATGGCCGGAAAATGAAGACGAACTACAGAATTTTCTACACCATTTAAACGGTATTCGACCAACAATCAAGTGCACCATGGAAATTGAAAAAGATTCGGCCTTACCTTTTTTGGATGTTCTTGTCAAACGATCAGACAGAAACATTCAAACCACTGTATATAGGAAACCTACACACACGGGACAGTACCTAAATTTTAAGTCCAATCATTCTGTTGCTACAAAACAAGGAGTTATAAGAAGTTTGTATTTAAGAGCCATAAATATTTGTAGTAATAATGAAGAATTAACCACAGAAATTAAAAACATTAAAAAGGACTTACAACAGAATGGTTATTCCGAGAAATTAATAAACTCAACGATATTTAAAATTAAAAACAAACTAAATGTACCAAATTCTCAAAATAATAATCCGTTAGGTGTTATTAACATTCCATATGTTCAAGAGATTTCAGAAAATATAAGACGAATAGCTAAACACTATAATATAAAAACAGTATTTTCTTCGGGAAATACGATAAGAAGTTTCGTAACTAAAACAAAACCAGACAATCCCTCAAATAATAAGGAATGTATTTACCAAATCCCGTGTGAGTGTGGTAAATCATATGTAGGTGAAACGAAACACCCTCTTCAGGTTAGAGTAAATGAACATCTAAAAAGTACCCAATTAGGGGATATTGAAAAATCCGGTTTAGCAGATCATGCATGGTCAAATGATCACAGGATTCAGTGGTCAGAAGCTAAAGTTTTACATAAGGAGTCGCAGTGGCGAAAACGAAAGTTTATTGAAGCTGCGTTTATAATGCAGAATAAAGAAGTTTTCAGTCAACCAAGCACGGACATACCAAACATATGGAAACCACTCCTTAAGGAAAACAGGCGTCTTAGGATTAAAAAAGGGGGCCGGCCGTCACACCTGACTGCACACCAAGTAGCATAAGTATTAGCTTAAAGACTAGATTGTTTAGTTTACACTTGATAACGGTTAGAGATACTTACTAACCGAAACGTCGTGTTTTAAAATAAATAAAGACAATGGAAGTTCGAAATTTTATTTCTAATAAAACGGTTGTGATAAAAGCTATTACACTAAAACGTTCAAAACGAGGTTGAGATTATTGTAACTGCAACCAGGAAAATTAGGAAAATATTTCACGCAACCCTGGGGCAGCTTCACACTACATATGTAGGAAAAATACGATGACATTAATAAAGCGAGTGTACTACTATTACACTCGAGATTTTTTTGAGATGTCACGTCTCAATGCATGAAACCCACGCGCTTGGCTTCCAAAATTTCAAGGGTTTTTAATTTTTTACGTGCACATGAATTACCATAACAAAAACATGACAAACAACATGAAATCATCGAAGAATAATTATTTATTTGTAGATAAACGAGTATAGAAAGATTTTGTTTTTCTTATATTTTTCTGTCGGTGTACAGCTTTCAAGGTGCTCACGGAAAAATACAATAAAAACAAAATCTTTCTATACCCGCTTGGGCACGAAACAATGTTTGTTTTTATTCACGGGTACTAAACTTTACGTTTATAGTATTTTTGGCTTATACTCCGCTGACTCGACGTAAAACGTCGCGAAGACGGTAAAAATGCAATATGCATTGACCCGACCAAAAGGACAAATTATGTCATGGTCATGGGTACTGTTTTTCGTTTGGCAAGCCTTTTGTCTTTACTCTGATGATTTGATGAGTTTTTTTTGTATTCGGTAGATGTCGCCACTTCATTTCTCTTGCCAATATCGTAGCCACAGAAGATGGGTTTTACCGCTTGGGAACAAAAGAAGAAGTGATTTCAAAATACTATAGCCGTTCAGAATTTAGTACGTGCCCTGCTACCATTTTGAAAATTGAAGAAGTTTCCAAAGACAGGGAAATCCCTCTTAGATCGGTGGCTACTGCTCAATCGACAGGACATGGGCAAGGTTTTAAAAAATGTAATTGTAAGGGTAAATGTCAATCAAAGATATGTGCTTGTCGAAAAGATAATGTACTATGTAATTCTAAATGCCATTATAGCTTAAGTTGTACAAACAAATAAAAAAAATGAAATGTCCTGATTTTACGTACGTATTTTTATGTATAACTCATTTCTATTAAAAAAAAAAAAATGTGTTTAAATATCTTAGAAATTTACATACGGCGTAGGTGCAGCTGGGCCGTATATAAATAGACTAGACCTTTTACAAATGGACTAGACAGTTCATTAAAAGACAAGCTTTTTACACATATGGACTAATATCCTTAGTCCTTTTATACAGGGTGTTCTAACTAAAAGGTAACAGACGTGTTTTTTGGTATTTTTTGTGTGAATTTGGAGAAACGCTCGGACACGTCGATTTTGTTTGCGAGGGGGACACCTTTTGGCTATCTTGAAATTTTTGTATCACTCACCATCTTCGAGGAGTATACTTTACCACTATATTTTGAATAGGGAAAGTGGGTCTAGTGATACCTTGTTTTGAAGGCCTCTTGAATGTCTTTACAACCATGTAAAAATTTCAAAAATCTATCCATTAGTTTTGGAGAAAATTGCCTTCAAACTTTCAAATTTAACATGGACTGATAAAATAAAAATTTAATCAGAATTTTATATTTTTCGGATTTAATTTTTATTTTATCATTCCATGTAAAATTTAAAAATTTGAAAGCAAATATCTCAAAAACTAATATAAATTTTTACATGGTTATAAAGATATTCAAGAGAGCATCAAAACAAGGTACCACTAGACCCACTTTCCCTATTCAAAATATAGGGGTAAAGTATACCCCTCGAAGATGGTGCGTGCCACAAAAATTTCAAGATAGCCAAAAAGTGTGCCCCTCGCAAACAAAATCGACGTGTTCGAGCGTTTCTCCAAATTCGCACAAAAAATACCCAAAAACACTTCTGTTACCTTTTAGTTGGAACACCCTGTATACGGACTAGTCCTTTTATATATGGTCTATTTTTCATAAACGGTCTGTAACATATATAACGTCTCTCTAGCTTTATAAAGGTGTCACATTGACCATGCAGTGTTTTGAAGAGTCCCTTAAGGACGAAACAGTTAACTGTCAACACTTATTAGGGGTCCATTAGATCTTACAGCTTTCGAGCTGCCCACAGAAAAATTCAAGAGAAACAAAATATTTCTGTACCCTCTTAGCCACGAAAATATATATATATGTATATATGTATGTCCCCCTAAGTTGAAATCATATCGAAAACTTTTTTATTATTAATTTTAGGAAAAAAAGTTATTCTTCATAAAATGTTCTGCATTATCTAAAACCTAGAATAGAGTCATCAAATATCAATTTTTTTCAGTGGTATACGAGGTTTGTCAAAAAATATGAGTTTTGCTTAAGAGTAAAGTACCTTTAAATTTGACAATATCGAAAAAATTTTCCTTATTGTCTATTGCAAGCATGGATAAGTTATTCATTGATTTAATTAAAGCAACAAAAATATATAAATATTTGCCTTTGCCATTATTTTTAAAAAGCGTTTCCTGAAAATTATCATTTCCAGTTATGCCACTATCAAAGCAAGGCCGCGATGAATCTCTTGTGATTACGAAACACATGATAACCTTTTAGTTTTTCGATGTTTTCTAATAATTTTGCAATTAAAACGGGTAATAAGTGCAAATTCATTTATTTTGCAAATTTAAAGGTACTTTACTCTTGAGTAAAACTCATATTTTTTGACAAACCTCAAATTCCACTTAAAAAAATTGATATTTGATGACTGTATTCTAGGTTCTAGATAATGTAGAACTTTTTATGAAGAATAACTTTTTTTCCTAAAATTAAAAATAAAAAAGTTTTCCATATGATTCCAACTTATGGGGACACACTGTATACATTCACGGGTACTAAACTTTACGAGTGTAATAATTATGTGTGTGTATGTCTGTCCGTAACACGATAGCTGCTGAACCGATTTTCATAAAATTTTCAGGTAAAATAGTTAATGCTCCGTTAAAAAGTTGCCTTAACTTTTTAACGGAGCATCGTGTCAATATGCCGTTTTCGGAATATACTAGAGTACATTTTGTTTAATAATTTGTGTTATAACCACAAACTTCGTACGAGCTTTAGTTTCTGAGATATTTACAAAAAACTATTTTTAACGCTGATATATCATGGTTTTACCCGAGAATAGCAAACACAGGCTGTTCTCGGATTTCACTTGAAATGTGCTAATAAGCTAGCTAGGAAGGTATCATGTTGCTCATGGATCCATTTATTTTCTTTCATTAAAATCGATGGTATAGTTCAACAGTTATAATGAAAAACCTTTTATTTTGCACCAGCCGATATACCTGCATAGGTAGCTTAAAATCTAAGTTATCTAATCCTTATTATATATTATATTATATAATTTTGAATATGAACATGAAAATGGCTCTTATAAACTGTCATCTTAGGTTGCCACAATTGGAAAGTACCTATGTTATACAGGGTGTCCCATAACTTAGGGGCCTAGTGCAGGAGCTGATAGAGAAGGTTATTTCCGAGAAAAAACTTTATATAACATGGGAATTAACACACATCTGTTTTTAAGATATAGGATTTTTAAAGTTAGAGGAGTGCCAGGAAGCCAGCTGAATACTCAGCTAATTGTGATTCAAAAATGTGGCATTCATTTTTTTGATAAAATTATAAGTTGAGAAGATACAGACTGTCAAAATAACTCCAAAAAAGTATAAAAAATAATAATTTATTTAAAAAATTAATTTTTGCTTGTTTATTCTTTTAAAAAATATCAATAATATTTTATTACTATGTCTCGCTCGAGACTTGTTTTTATTAACATAAAATATAAAAAAAAAAAACATTGCGTTTAATATGGCATTGATAAAAATTTATACCAAAAAAATCTGAGGGCACGGCAGTGCCTCGCCAAGTTCGCGCGCCGTAACCATCTTTTCTTGAAACATTTCAGCCGATATTTGACCTACCTAAAACTCTACTTCGGAATGAGCTACGAATCTCAAACTTTGCACAGTCGTAGATCTCCATGGAGTTAACAACCCCTCCAATCTTTCATGGAATTCCATAAAGTAGTTACGAAATTTAAAAAAACGTCGAAATTGCCACTCACTCACTCACTCATGTATAGATCATCAATATTCTACTGTACTTCCAGACATGCTACAAAGCTGAAATTTGGCAGACTGATAGAAATTATGACCAAACCCCTGGAAAAAATCAAAAAACCCCAAAATTTGAATTTACTCCCCTACCCTATACATTTAAAGTTATGTAAAAGTAACATCGCCCACTTCCAGAAATGCTAGAGAGTTGAGCTTTGGCAGACTGATAGGAACTATGATAAAACTATAGGAAAAAATCAAAAAACCCCAAAATTTTAATTTACTCCCCTCCCCTATACATTTAAAGTTATGTAAAAGTAGCATTGCCCACTTCCAGAAATGCTAGAGAGTCGAGCTTTGGCAGACTGATTGGAACTATGATAAAACTATAGGAAAAAATTAAAACACCCCAAAATTCTAATTTACTTCCCTCCCCTATAAATGTAAAGTTAAGTAAAAGTAACATTGCCCACTTCAGAGATGCTAGAGAGCTTAGCTTTGGAAGACCGATAGTAACTATGATAAAGTTATAGAAAAAAATTAAAACACCCCAAAATTCTAATTTACTTCCTTCCCCTATAAATGTAAACTTATGTAAAAGTAACACTGCTCACTTCCAGAAACGCTAGAGAGCTGAACTTTTTAAAGACAATATGATAAAACTGTATGAAAAAATTAAAAAAGACCAACATTTTAATTTACTTCCCTCTCCAATAAATGTAAATTTATATAAAACTAACATTGGCCACTTCCAGAAACGCTAGAGAGCTAAGCATTGGAATGCTGATAGATATTATGATAAAACCATTGGAAAAATTTTAAAAAGTCCAATATTTTCATTTACTCTTCTCCCCTATAAATGTAAAGTTATGTAAAAGCAACATTACCCACTTCTAGAAACGCTAGAGAGCTGAGCATTGGAAGAATGACAGGAACTATGATAAAACTATAGGACAAAATTTTAAAACACGACAATTTTAAGTTATTTCCCTCCCCTATACATGTAAAGTTATGTAAAAGTAACATTGTGCACTTTCAGAAACGCTAGAGAGCCGAGCTTTGGAAGGCTAATAGGAACTACGATAAAACCATGGAAAAAAATTAAAAAACCTCAAAAATTTAAGTATTGCAAAAGTTTTGAACAATATTCCGCATATTTTACTACTTTAAAAATTAAGGATTATCCTATTCCTTTAAAAAAGAAGTGAAATCATAACAAAAACATTTATGTAAAAAAAGCCAAGTACGCGAAAATGGCATTCCGTAAAAAGAATTGAGATAAAAGTAAAGCCAAGTTCTCCAATACAAATTTCAAAATGAAAGGTTCTTACTAGTTTGGATATATTTTTCTAAACTTGGCTATTACGGCTGTAAATGACTCTTAGGCAAACTGCTAAATTTGAAGTTTGGCTGTAATAGCATAGTTAAAAAAACATTTCCAAACTAGTAAGAACCTTTCATTTTGAAATTTGTATTGGAGAACTTGGCTTTACTTTTATCTCAATTCTTTTCACGGAATGCCATTTTCGCGTACTTGGCTTTTTTTTACATGAAATGTTTTTGTTATGATTGTTTTTTCTAAAAAAAATTGACCGACTAATTTTTTCTTAAATTGTTTTTAATTCAATTCTCTTGTTCTAGTACACGACTTTACTCAATTTCATATATTTACTGCGTTTTTAAAAAAAGTTTAAAAAATCGTCGACTTTGATGCTCTGTATCTCGACAAAGAAGGACCCATGCATTATAGGAACTTTTTTATCAGACATGACCTCATCTATCACCTGTTAGCCTATGGACCCTAAGTTATGGGATACCCTGTATAAGTACTCGGAAATTAGAAGTGGTACTTCAGAAGTGATTACTTGCTTTTTTTTTAATATTTTTGATTGTTTATAAGCCCAGTAAAAAAGGCGATGCACTTGATTTCGTAATCATTCAGAAAACTTTTAGTTGGCTAACGAGTTTTAATCGATTAAATTATTATTTTGAAAATGTCGCTGGTCCTCTTTTTATTAGTGGTTTTAGGAACACTTTCAGTATTTCAAGCGCAAGGTAAGAAAAACATTAGGTTTTATTAAAGTTAATTCAACTATTACCGCCGCCCAATATAAATTCTTAAAGTTATTCCGCCCTACAGAGCTACTATTTGTTTTACAGCTGAGTTTCTTGTAAAATATTCTCACTATACAGGGAAGACATAGTGTATGCACGGATCACCTAACAAAATGTGTGTAGTAGGCCAGTGGAATTACAAATTTTTATTATTTTATTATTATATATTATATTATTTTTTAATTTACCATATTTTGCAATGCCTTATTAAAAATTTTGAGGTTTTTTAATTTTTTTCTATAGTTTTATCATAGTTCCAATCGGCCTTCCAAAGCTTAGCTCTCTGGCGTTACTGGAAGTGGGCAATGTTACTTTTACATAACTTTATATTTATAGGGGAGGGAAGTTAATTAACATATTGGGGTTTTTCAATATTTTTCTATAGTTTTATCATAGATTCTATCGGCCTTCCAAAGCTTAATTCTCTAGGGTTTCTGGAAGTGAGCAATGTTACTTTTACATAACTTTACATTTATAGGGGAGGGAAGTTAATTAAAATAATGGGTTTTTTAATATTTTTCTATAGTTTTATCATAGTTCCTATCGGCCTTCCAAAGTTTAGTTCTCTAGCGTTTCTGGATGTTCATTGCAGTGCAATGTTACTTTTATATAACTTTGCAATTATAGGGGAGGGAAGCCAATTAAAATTTTTCCCATAGTTTTATCATATTTCCTTTCAGTCTGCCAATGCTCAGCTCTCTAGTGCTTCTAGAAGTGGACAATGTTACATAAATTTACATGTATAGGGGAGGGGAGTAAATTAGAATTTTGGGGTTTTTTGATCTTTTCCAAGGGTTTGCTCATAATTTCTATCAGTCTGCTAAATTTCAGCTGTAGCATGTCTGGAAGTACAGTAGAATTTTGATGATCTACACATGAGTGTGTGGCAATTTTGACGTTTTATGAAATTTCGTAACTACTATGAAGATCTACGACTGATCATTTTGTTTTTAGATCTGCCTACTAATTATGAATACTATACTTCCGGTGGAATTTCTGAAGGCTTCAGTTTTAAAAATTCGTCATTTTTCACCCTCAATGGAAAATACATCAAACTTTACAGTGGTGGGATGCACTATTTTAGAGTAAGTAGTTAGGCATGCGTGGGTTTTATTACAATTGATTTCTAATTTGATAACTTTATTATAATTTATCAAGGAATTGTAACAATAAGGTTTTTGAAGATTTGACCTAATTTAATTAATATTTATTTTAATCTATTTGCCGACTTATTTCTTACAGGCAATTCAAATATTTACAAATCAAATAAGTTTCGAGGCTAATCAGGTAAAAAGGAATTTTTGTTTCTCTCATATTTTTTCGTGTGTAGCTTCAAGGCCTAACCTCACGGGGGTCCGAGATCTAATGGACACCTACGGCAAATCGTCTAATTAACTTTATTTTCTTGGACAAATCAAGCCTCTGTTTTTTACTAAAATCGAGTAGGGAGACAATTTGCGCGGGCCGATTCGCAGCGGTAACAATTCGCCGCGGGGACGATTTGCTGTAATATTTTTTTTAATCTAGCAGATTAAAATCTTAAATCTGATCGCAAACATATCCTAACCGGTGTCTATACTACCAACATTTTGCAAGAAGAAAACTTCACAAAAAAATGCTTTTTCAATAATTAGTTTTTCAAAAAACCAAAAAAAAATTTTTTTGCAAAAATTATTTTTGAAAATGTTAATTTTTTCAAAAGTAGCTTTTTTTTAAAGTGATTTAATTTAAAAAATTATTTATTGTTTTTTTAATTTTTTTGAATTACTTTTTTCAAAACTAATATATAAAAAAAACTATTTTTTAAAATATTTTTTCAAAAATATGTTTACTACACACTAAACATTAAAGTAAAAATTTTTAAAAAATTCTCGTGGCGGTGAACGGGCCGGCGGCGAATTGACCCCACGGTAAATCGGCCCTTGGCAAATCGCCGCAGCGAATCGGCGGCAGGGAATCCGCCGCGGCGAATTATCCCATTCCCATTAAAATCATACCCTAGATATTATATAAAAGAAAAACATGATTTTAGTCCCCGGGATAAAAAGTACTCTTTTACCCAAACAGCAAGAATGTACATTTTAAGTCCCTTTTACATTCTTACCTCCGAGACGTACAGGGTACGTCGCAGGGACGTCCCTAGATTGTACGTTTGGGTCAAGGAGTATCATGTACGTCCAAAGGACGTCCAAAAATGTACATAGGAGCAGAGACATACTAGGTACGTCTTACGGTAAATTTTACGGTCATGTTACGTCGGTACGTCCTGGGACGTACTATGTACGTACTAAAATTAACGTATGTAGTACGTCCCACCTATGTGGCGCAGCAGTCGACATTTTATTAGTATTCGTAGAGACGTTTAGACTTAAAATTAGTTTAATAATAAATTAACACAAACAAGTTTTACGTCCATTGTCCGTACTTCGTATCAGACATTGTACGTACGTTACAAATTGTATTTATGTTCACTGTTCGACGTATCTGATGATACGGCATAACTTGGACGTCCATGGTACGTCAGGTATAGGTATGTACTTTCGGCAATAATATAGACGTTCCTTGGTTCTACAATTGGTTGGGCATTGGACCTTAGATGGATGGTTTTTGGACCGAAAATATCCCTCGGATTGACGGCTCGTCCGATGACTTTGTCCAATATTAGTCAGAGCATATTATTTTAAAAGGCTTTCCGTTTTCGGTCTAGAAGAAAATCATATTACTTTTTAGCAACAGACCATTTCCCCCTAATTTGACCCCGCTGAATCAGAATATCTCTGTTGCCAACTCGAAAAATCGACAGGGGCGGAGAAAATCCCCCCAAACCCCAAAAAACCTGGTTTTTTTTTCAGTTTTATGCAATTTTCTCGAAAACTAACGTTTTTATCAAAAATTGCAAAGAACAGTTTTTTGGGGAGAATAAAATTCCCTTTCCAACGATGTATTGGTCAATAAGGTTAGCAAAAGCAAGTAGCTCTTCAGTGGCGTACGTAAATTGGGATTATTTAGAAAAAACATATTTATTATAGGTTTTTCAAAATTTTCTCAAAAACTACACTTTTTAGGAAAAAATATGTAGTATACTTTATTGTAGAACATAACATTTTCTTTTCAAAACTTTATTAAAATGTCGGGTTGTTGCCATATTTAAGGCTACAGGGGCGTACTAATATAAACTTATTTTCAAAAATAACTGAAATAATCAGTTTCTCTTACATATTTAAATATCTTTTCAGATTGTTAGAAGATTTTCAGAAAAAAATGTGCCTTTATTCTTTATTGATGATAAGACAATTTCTTTTTAAATGATATATTACAAAGTGAGGTTAATGTTATGATAAATACTTCAAAAAGTTTCGTAATTTATACCTACTAAAATAAAATGTTTCCAAATTAAAATAAACTGTTTTTAGATTAGCTTAGATATTTTGATTTATCTAAATAATATCTTTAAAGCAAAAAAACACCGGTGGTTATAAGGGGAGGGGGCATAGGGGCCATAGCCCCCTAAGCAATATTTTTGTGCAGAAAGTAACAGTAGTAACTTTGACACAGGTGTTTTTGGTTATTTTTTAAGCATATGTAACTAAAAATAAAGTGGTGAATCTTATGCAACGGTTTGAGGGGGGGCATAATCTTTTGTACTTTCGATCTTTTGTACTTTCGACCTTTTGTACTTTCGACCTTTTGAACTTTCGACCTTTTGTTTTTTGATCTTTTGTACTTTCGACCTTTTGTACTTTCGAGCTTTTGTATTTTCGACCTGTTGTACTTTCAACCTTATTTTTTCGACCTTTTGTGCTTTCGACCTTTTGTACTTTCGACCTTTTATCCGCCGCTCTTTATTATCCACCGAAAAGCTAATAAGACACAAAATTGATTAGTTTTAAATTAAGAACACCACTGGAGCGGTAAATATAAAATAACTTCCACTTTGTTATAAATCGTTTAAAAGGAACTTTTATTGGCTATAATGAAGTATAAAACATATTTTTTGATAAAGAGCTTGGTTTTTAAGAAAATTGAATAAAACGCATGAAAAACATGTTTTTTTTTTAAATGATTTGTTGAAATCACCCCCATTAACGGACGTCTCTGAAGAGTTTGCTATAAGTCAAACCCCACCGAGTTTCACATTATTTAAAGGGAATTTCCCTGTCTACAAAAAAGTGTAGAACAAGTTTTTTCATGTTAAGCTTAGTTTTTGAGAAAATTAGATAAAACCTGTAACAAAAATGGTTTATTTTCTGTTTTTTCAAAATTAATTTAATTTACGGATGCCCCTGAAGTTTTATTTATAAAACCGATTTAATCATGTTATACGTCATTTTGAAGGAAATTTTATTGAGTATACCAAAATGTAATACATGGTTTTCTGTAGATATTAGTTTTTTAAAAAATTAAATAAATCTTGGACAAAACATAGGTATTTTTTCAACTGTTTTTAATTACTTCAATTAACGGACGCCGCTGGAGAGCTTGTTGTTAGTCTACCTTTATTAAGTTATACCATGTTGAAAAGGGGATTATATTGTCTACAATAAAGGATACATTTTTCTTTTAGAAGCTTAGTTTTTAAGAAAATTTGAAAAACCTCAAACTTTCAGATTTTGGGGGGCCTGGGGGGTTTTTGGAGGTTTTTGCAGCCATTTTTTAATTATACAAATATATATTTTGAATCTACACCTGACAAGTTGGGCTTTCCAGCGGCAATTTAAAATTCCGTCGCCATTTTGGCCGCTATCTTGAATATCTCAGCCCCTGTCAATATTTCGAGTTGGCAACAAGGATATTCCGATTCAGCGGGGTCAAAATAGGGGGAATTGCCCATTTGCTAAAAAGTAATATAAAATGCTTCTAGAAAGTGGATTTTCCCGAATCTTGCCTGAACTATATACGTATAAGGGACGAAGTTTTCCTCTCTGGGTAGTCTATAAAATAAGCTACTAAATTACTTTTTTTAACCCCGAAGTGCAAACAAAATATTTTCTTAGGTACCAAGAGCTTACTGGAGAGACAGGCTGAGGAAAATAAGGGCAGCTGGACTAAACGCCGTTGAAACGTATGTTCCATGGAACTTACACGAATATGAATCAGGTATAGGAAAAAATAAAAGTCATCCTTTATAATTTTAATAAACAGCTTCCCAAACGAAAACATATTTAGAATACAAAATGGTTAGTTAAAAAAGTGACAGGTCAGCTGACAAATTTTAACAAACTGTCAAAATGGGGTCGTGTTACATAAATACTGCATCACTTTATTTGTGCACTAATTAAGTCTAGCACAATTCTTATTAAAGTCTGCGGTATTTTACGCAACTGCGCAAGCGTAGATGTCAATATACTGCTGGCATTATTACTGCTACAGCTTATTTCACTTCCAATAAGTCTCTAATATTTTGATATCTTTTTTGATAAACTAGCTCTTGCTACGCTTATATTTTTAGGAAAGGGATATTAATGATCAAACAAGTTTCGTGGCTAATCGGGTAAAAAGGAGTTTTTGTTTCTCTCATATTTTTCCATGGGTAGCTTAAAAGCTTAACCTCACGGGGGTCCAAGATCTAATGGACACCTAATAAGTATTGACAGTTAACTGTTTTAGCCACGAATCTTGTTTGATTTTTAAATTGACGGGTACTAAATTTTACGTTTGATATCAATGATTTTACAAATTTTCAGGAAAGTTCGAGTTTGGTTCAGCTGGTTCACATCTAGAAGATTTTCTTCACCTTGAAGAGTTTTTGGAAATGGCTAAGCAAGAAGACCTGTTTGTATATCTTAGGCCCGGACCATTTATTAATGCTGAATTCAGCTTTGGGGGCTTCCCTGGTTGGCTGCTACGCCACCAACCAATGAGATTCCGATCACCTGAAGAAACTTATTTAAAATACGTTACAAGGTATTAGTCAAAGCAAAAAATCTGAAAAGGCTCTCCGTTTTCAGTCTAGAATTGACCATTTCAAATTAACTCGACCCCGCTGAATCCGAATATCTTGGTTGCCAACTCGAAATATTGACAAGGGCGGAGAAAATCCCTCCCAAACCTGTTTTTTTTTAGTTTTATTCAATTTTCCCGAAAACTAACACTTTTATCGAAAATTGCAAAGAACATTTTTTTGTGAAGAACAAAATTCCATTTCCAACGATGGTTGGTCGATACATTTCTTAGAAAAAAGATGTGTAGTATACCTTATTGTATATGACTTTACTATAACATATTTTTCTGTACACGTTGGTTTTTAAAAAATTTGAATAAATCATGGGAAAACATGGGCATTTTAAATTTTTTTTAAATTACTTCAAATATATATTGAATCAATATATATTTTTTTTAATTTGTCAAACACACTCTGTTTATTGTATTACAATCTAGTCAATAAGACTAATTAGCATCAGAGCTGTCAGGTACTTCAAGTACAGTACTTGGAATTGTACTTCAATTACTTACAAGTACTTTAAGTACTTGAAGTATATCTATAATCCGGTAATTGTACTTGGTAGTTGTACTTTTAATAATGTACTTGGAAATGTACTTGATTATGTCAAGTAAAGTACTTCAAGTACATTGAAAGTAATTCCAGTACGTTCAAAGTACTTCAAGTACATTCAAAGTACTTCAAGTACATTCAAAATACTTCAAGTACATTCGAAGTACTTCAAGTACATTAAAAGTACTTCAAGTACAATAAAATATTCTTAAAGTACAATGTAGATGGTGAGATATAAGTTAAATGCGCAAAAGATAAGTTAACTTCAGGGTTGCCACCTGTCCGGTTTTTTTAACAGCTTGGCAGGGAAGTCGGGTATTTTAGCAACCCTGATAGGTACGTCTTAATTAATCGCCGAAAAAATCGTAATATTAGGTATACACTTATCCAAAGAATAATGCCTAATGGCTTAATTATTTGCACGCACCTTTATTATTTCGTGGAATGTTAAATTCAAATTCAGTGTGAGAAACTACTACAGCAGTCATGACATCTATTGAGGGGTGTCGGTAGTACGGTAGTGCAGGTATATTGCACTTGCAAAATTTTTGGGGATCCACCTACTCACCTTGCAGCAGCAGATGTAATTTCTACGTTTCATGAAGGTTGGCTTAAAGAACCCGAAAATTTATTTAATCGGGCTAGATACACCTCAAAATTTTTTTCGATATTTACGTTTGTTTTGCTTATTTATTTAATTTGATTTAAACAAGTTTTTACGCAGTGTTGTGGGCCAGTGGCGTATATAGAAAAAAGTTTCGGGGGGGGCCCGAGACAGTTTCGGGGGGGGGGGGCGAGACCTCATGAGGCCGTATTTTATACTATTTTATGTTTGTATTCATGAAATATGTGGAAAATATCTCAAAAAAAATCTTAGCTCCGGGGGGGGGGCGGGCCTCCCAGGCCCCTCAGGCCCCCCCTTATATACGCCACTGTTGTGGGCTATTATAAAAATAGTACTTTGTATGAGTGATTTAGAAATTAGTGACGGTAAGAACAGTGCCCCAAGTGCTCCACCAAAAAAGAAATAAGGCAAGGTAGGGTACATGCATCCCGGTTTTACAAGAGTTTTTTTGTGGGTCTCGTTACAAACAAATATATTTGGATTTACACAAATCTGATCTATTTGGAACAACCGTATGCAATTTGAGATAGAAAAACTTTTTATATTTAAAATTCTTGTCTTCTGGGGTAGGTCCCATTTACCCCGGAGTTCACAAAACTATAAAACGTTAAAAACATTTTGATGCGACTGGGTCAATTCTGCAGCTTTTTGTTTAATAAAATTATCTCTTTTCATTACCTTTCTATGGCATTTGTATGTAAAACGATGAGTTCAGAAAAAATAAATAAATGCAATTTAGGTATATAAGTAATACATATTTACATACAATAATATTCCAAAAAATAAAACCTTTCAGGTTGCGAATTTTTTAAAAATTTTTGACATGTTTTTACATCTTTGAAAGATTTTCACATTTTTACTTTTTTGAAATTTTTTAACATTTTTCACATTTTTTAAAATATTTTTGGCATTTTTCTCATTTTTTGACATATTTAAAGTACTTGAGGTACTTTTATTGTAAAAGTAAAAAATCAAGTACTTTTATAATGTAATTGGTACGTGAAGTACATTTGAAAAGAAAATGTACTTAGTACTTGAAGTACTTTTACAAATCTTAATGTACTAGGGACTTGTACTTGAAGTACTTTCATAATGTACTTGTGACAGCTCTGCCTACGAGTTATTACGACAGGCGTATGACGTATTACGTCATGGAACTCTATTAGTTATTACCTATAATCGTCACTTTTTAGGTATTTCAACGTATTATTACCTTTACTAACAAAGCACCAATTTACAAAGGGAGGACCTATCATTATATTCCAAGTGGAAAATGAATTTGGAAACGTTAATTCACGTGGCGAGACAGTATATTTGGAAGCTTTGCGTCAGCTCTTTTTGACGAATGGTATTGTGGAGATTCTCTCAACTTGCGATAGCCCATCGCGTGGAACTCAAGGTACGCAATAGGTAGTTACGTTACTAGACCGGAACTTTACAGGTTGGCCCAGAAAACTTACACTTAGTATTGCCGCGGCCGGCGTAAGAGAGGTGGAGCTCGTATCGGTCCCAGGCCACATGGCAGAAATGCGTCGGGTCAGAGCCTTTCCTGGGGCTCACAGGAGGGCAAATGAAGTCGGCCCTAACAGAGTTGACCCAGAAAGAAATACCAAAGGAATGGACCAACACAGGAAACGCCAGACAGGCGAAGGAATATGTGACAGGATACAAGGAGGCAAGAAGAGAAGTATTCGAAGAGGAAGCCTTTGAGACGGAGGACCTTCTGAATCTGAGGTGGCCCGATATTCTGGCCTTTGTACAGAAGACGGGCAGATTCCTTAGCGAAGGAAGGACGCACTAGGGGGGGTGCCCGGGGGTTGGCGAAAAGGGCACTTCATGTGCTTAGTCGCCAGGCCTAGAGCCTACCCCACACTACTACTACTACTACTAGTGTTGCCTCGAGACGAGACGAGAAGAGAGAAGGCCTTCCCTCGTCTCGTTATGCGAGATAAAATGGGCCTCTCGTCTCGATGATAGGACTCTTCTATCGTTCGAGAGAGCCTTTCTCTTGTCTCTTCTCGTCTTTTCTCTCGTGATTTATATCAGCTATAAAAAGTTTTTGAGACATACTGTGTAAAAGAGTTTAATCAAGGTGTACCTTATTATTTATGGTAATTACTTTTTTTCCAAAATAAACTCCATTACGGAGAAAAACAAAAGCAAAAAAAATACGAAGAGCTGGAAGCCAAAGGGTGAGGAAACTAAATATTTCATTCAAAAATTATCAAAATTAATAAACAATAAAAATGCAAATTGCTTCATTGAGCAACAAATAGGTCTTGCGATTCAACGCAGAAACGCAGCTTGTATTTTTGGAACAATCTCAGACGATATTGGATTATAGGAAATTTTTTATTGTTGATGTTTCCTTTTTTTTAGTTTTACAGTTTTATTTATATTTTTGAATGTAAAAAAAAAAGAAGTAAATACAATACATGTACTAAAAGACCACGTTAATGCCGATGAAAGGAAAAGTCTTGCATCATTTTATTTATTTAAAACTGTACCTAAAATGCCAAGTGTTAGTTGAAAAAATATTCTTTTGTGTTTTGCCAATAATGTAGATCCTTAAAAATAAATTCCTGGGTAGAACCATTAAATAGCCCTTTGTTGCATGCTGAAGGCGCGGCGACGACGAGATAGCAAAGCAATTGAGATATTAAATTGTAAATAAAAATGTAGAGATATTTTTACCACATGTTACCTAACACACAGATAAATAAGCCGGCTGGCGGTCTTTGATCTCGGTGAAATCAGCGATGGCTGGCCATTCGGATAAAAATAAATTTACTATAAACTATGAATGTTTCACATTGTTTTTACGAAAAAATGTTGTCCTCTGTAGGGGACTGAGGAAATAATGTGTTTTTTTTGCTTACGATTAATGTAATATAAAAAATTCCTTAAAATTGATCCCTATGCGAATAATAATCACAAAATACTATTCTGGACTTAAATACGTTTAGCTAAATTTTCTTTCGTTATACGCTTGCATAGAACTATTTATTTGCAGGTAATAAGTTACGGTCTCCGGTTTTAACTTTATATGTTTTATTATTAAACAAATATATTTAACTTCCAAGTAAAAGTGAAACCTGGTTTTCCAGTAAATATAATTTTTAACCCTTTAGCAACAAGGCCTTTGTACTGGCTCTTGATTCCTATGGAAGTGCTGATATAACAGTTTTATCTGCAGGGTTTTTTCGTACATTCTTACCAACCCACCTAAGAGTTTTTCGAATAGATACTAAAAGATGAGTTATACGTTTTATGCATATAATCCAAACACCCTACATTTTTAGATTTTTGTGTCCTTCTTATTTTAAAAATATTTACAATATTTTCTGATATAACGCATTAATAACATAAATAATAAATTTATCAGGCCATACATGTTGCCAAGAAAGGAAAATATGACAATTTTGCATAACTTTTATTTAAAAAAAAAGGGAGAGTCTGGGGAATTTTTTACAAATATCAGCTTAACTAACAATACGAACAGATGGTAAATTTATAAAACCAACCATTTTTGATCGTGAGAGCGAGTTTTGTTTTTTCTTTATAACTCGTGCAATTTTTGAGATGTTACATTACTAAGCAAGCCAAATAATAGGAAAAAACTACACGGTGATATTTCTTCCGGGGTCATGGTCCTTTTTTTCCCCAGAACTTTTTTCCAATAAGTCACTGACATTTTTAGACTTGTAAAATTATTTCTTTGTTTTATTTAGTAACTTTTTGATATCTTGCAATTTTTTGTATTTTTGTCCGTTTTTGAGAAAAAAAAGATAATTTGTATCTTCGACTGCTATTAAGAAATTACATAAAACTCGCATAAAATTAAAATAATGTAATGTAGTGTCATTTAGCAGGGTACAAATTTTCTCTTTTGGCCTTTTTTCTTGAAAGCGGTTAAAGATGCAAAAAATTTGAAGAGCAAAAAGTTTTTGAATAAAACAAAGAATCCATCTTATATTTTTTAATCTACCATCGGCTTCCTGCAAAAAAGTTCTGGGGGAAAAAGTGGCATAACCCCTGTAAAAATATCACGCTGTAGTTTTTTTTTTATATATGCTTAGTGATGTATGCCTTGTATCTAAATACACGTTCCAAATTAAAGCTAAATATCTCAAAAAATGCAGAAACTATAAAAAAAGGAATTTTTAATACACTATATCTCAAAAACTAAGCGTTTGCAGACCTATGTTTATATAAACTTTTTTTTTATTTTGTTTTGTTATTTCAAACCTCAAGCTATTGGTTCTTATACTTTTGAGAATGAACCTTTAGATACCAGCTAGTACGCCTTATATTTGATAGTACAAGTTGAATCCCTATCTTTAGCATAAGATTTCATGCTAAAGTAAATTCTATTTTAGGCACAATACCGGGAGTGCTCCTTCAAACAGCAAACTTCGGTAGCAATCCCGATGTAGCAATTGCGAACATTAAGAAAATTCAGCCAGACAAACCTGTAATAGTATCGGAATTTTGGTCCGGATGGTTCTCCAACTGGGGTCTAAACCAAACTGGAAAAACCTTGTCTGCGTTTAATTCTGTTCTTAGCAGCATCTTAAGGAACAATGCTTCAGTAAACTTTTACATGTTCCACGGTGGCACTAACTTTGGATATACTAATGGAGCTCGTAATGGTAAGCACATTACATCAGGAGAATAGCTATACCGACCATGAAGATTCTGCTTGGAAAGATAAAACCTCATTTAGCAGGTGTTTAGATATAAATAGAAACTTGAAAAAATAGTCCATTTCTCAAAGTGGAGTTTGCAAATTACAAAGAAAAACTCAACGTCTTCTCCACTAAAATCTTTATTGTTTCGGGTTTTATTTAGGACATGTTTCCAGTCGAAAAAGACCGATCATCAGCTGAAACAAGATAAATAAAGTGTAACTACATCCGAAGCAATTTTCAGTGCCTATTAAATAGATTAAACTGAGATAATAAAATTATATTGAAAGGGATCAAATAATCACTTTCGTGTTCACTAATGTACCCCGAAAGTGACTATTCCACCTCCAACATTATTTTTATATTTTATTAACCAATACCCCCAACTGCATTACTCATAAAACACCCTTAAAATGTAACATACATTTTAAAAACCTTCAAAAGACCATCATACCCCCAACAAGCTAATGCGAGGGTTCAAACAGTTGCTAATACTAGTTTAAAATCCGGCGCATTAGCTTGCAAAATCAAGTGATACCTGCAATTCAACAATTGACGGATGTTGACTTTCAGCAAGGTTGGTTTCAGCAGGATAAGTGTACGACACATAATGTTTTACCCGCCAGGGATTTGTTAGACGAACCTTTCTCCGGTGAGTAATAAGCAGACGCAGTATTACCAGATTTTTTTTTTATTTGTCAAACACACTATGTTTATTGTATTACAATCTAGTCAGTAAGACTAATTAGCAATTTTGTTTTAACTTAATTTACTAGAAAAGTCAGATTTAAACTTAGGGTTCACTCAACAGTTCTCCCCGCTTTGTTTAGTCTGTAACTCACAATTGTGTTGTGTGTATAGCATTATTTTGTTTTATGTAATTCACTTAGTTTACTAGCTCAAACGGCTTCACTCTTTTTAGTCTTCGAACTAGCATAGTATTGTCTAGAAGCTGAATTGCTTCCACATTCACATGCCGATGGAGTCTATCTTCATGGCTTTTTGCGTACTTTTTTATAGTCTCTGCTACAGTTTCGATTTTTAGATCTCGATGAAGGTCACTATTTCGAACGTACCAAGGTGCATTCACAATGTTTCTTAATACTTTATTTTGAAATCTCTGTAAAACTAGAATGTTACTCTCTTTAGCACAACCCAATAGTGGAATACCATATGTCCATACTGGTTTCAGTATTTGTCTATAAAGCAGTAACTTATTATGAATTGTTAAATTGGACTTCCTTCCAATTAGCCAGTTCATTTTTCTATACCTTATCTCAAGTTCTTCTTTTTTTTTCTTAACATATGCTTTCCAGCGCAATTTCGCATCAAGTGTTATACCGAGATATTTTGCCTGATTTGAATATGGTACGGGAATGTTGTTAATTGTTATTTGTATGTGATTTATATTTTTGTTTGTAAAATCAACATGAATTGATTTGGTTTCATTTAATTTTATTCGCCACTTTGTGGTCCAACTGTGAACTTCGGTGACTGCATCCTGAAGTTTTTCTGTGCATTTTTCAATAGATTTTTCTACCGTCAATAAACCAGTATCATCGGCAAATGTTGCTAAGTGACAATTTTCTGGTTTTGGGATATCGCAAGTGAATAATAAGTATAGATAGGGGCCTAGTACGCTACCCTGGGGCACGCCTGGTTGAATTTCTCTTAAATTTGAGTATGAGTCTTCTTGTTTTACTCTAAAATGTCTATCAGACATGTATGATTCCAAAATATCCGAATATTGTTTTGGCAGAAACCGTTTTAGTTTAAAATTAAGGCCTTCATGCCACACTTTGTCAAATGCTTGTGCTACATCTAGAAAAACTGCAGAATAAACTTTTTCCTCTTCTAGTGCTTTTTCAATTATATTAGTAATTCTGTGTACTTGATCTATCGTGGAATGCTTGTCTCCAAAACCAAATTGATTACATGGAATAATTTCTTGTCTTTCTATGATGGGTTTTATTCTTTTAAGCAATAATTTTTCATAGAGCTTGGATATAATTGGCAGCAAAGATATTGGCCTGTAAGATGACACGTCATGGAGTGGTTTTCCCGGTTTTGGAATCATGATAACTTCTGCAACTTTCCACAGTATAGGTACATACCTAAGCCTGACCTAATTGTATGTGATTTTTTTAATTGACCTTATATCGAAAATAAGATATTTATATTTGATCATATTCAAGCTCATAATTTAGCCAAACTTCGAATTAAAACTGAAGAGGCTTTTAATTCGATCACACCTGAGATGCTAAGCAATGTACGGCAGGAATTTTATAACCGTTTAGGTTTTTGTCAAGCACAACAAGGTGGCAAGTTTGAGCATTTAATTTGATTAATTTAGTAGTTTTTGAAAGGACTTTGTAAGGTTTTCAAAATCACATTATTCGTACTTTTTTTCAAGCTTTTAAGTCGGCTATGCCGTGACAACAGTAGTGTAGAAAATCAATTTTATTCGTAGGATATGGCAGTCTAATTTAGCGCGATGTTTAGAGATAATAATAAATGAAAAATGGGTAGAATTCCTCTTTAAAAATCTCAGAGTTACTGAACCACAGACCACACCCAAACTAGGCAATTAAATATCTTTGTCCCTACCAAATACAATACAATAAATTCATTCGACGCGGCTTATGCAAGGCGGTGCATGACTCGAGAAAGATAATTCGTTTTTCTCTTTCAAAGCAGAATCTTCGCGGTCAGCTTTTACTCTAATGGTATATAGAAAATTGCCCTAATAAGGGAACAAGAGTTGTGTACAGCAGAAAGCTATACAATATTATCCTCCCGGAAAGGGAGGACTGGTTAAAGAACAGGACCAATTTTTCAATTAACGATAGCTTCTGGTATACCGACGGATCCAAAATGCCATCGGGCGTTGGATCTGGAGTTGTTAGTATTCATGAAAAAGTCGAGATTAAATATAGTCTCGGCCAATTGGCTACTATATTTCAGGCCGAACTCGTAGCCATTGAACTGTGTGCCCGGTGGATTATTGACCACGAATGGACCAACAGGACAATAAAAATCTTCTCCGACAGTCAAGCAGCCTTAAGAGCGCTTGATTTCTTCTCATCGAGAACCGTGAGGTGCTGTAAGGATTCGCTGAATGCGCTTGGTAGCGCTAACAATGTGTCATTAGTATGGATACCAGGGCATTCTGAGCACGAGAGGAATGAGGCCACAGAACTAGCAGCGAGGGAAGCGGCATCTACCGAATTTTTCGGCCCCGAGTCACAGGAACCAGGAACATTATTGGACTTACCAGACAGCAGATACGTATAGTAACTGGTCTTTTTACGGGTCACTGTCGACTGAGAGTACCCATGCACAGAATGGGACTAACAGAAAAGACCGAATGTAGACATTGTATGAAGGATGACGAAACACTCAGACATGTACTGTGCGAATGTCCGGCTATTGGACGTTTCCGTCAGAACACTTTTGGTAAACCTCAGATTGACTCAGAAGATCTGAACAGTGTCTCAACCAAACTGATAGCCGGCCTTTTTGGAGGATTGGACATACAGTGGTGAAAAGCCACTCAAAAGTGACCCACAATAAACCCACTGGTGGTCGCAGTGGAAGGACTGCAAGGCCCACTCACATATGAATCATCAATCATCATCATCATAGAAAATTGGGCCTGCATCATAAAGTTAATTGATATTTTAATTTAAACAATTGTTTTTGTTTGAGATATAGGTACGAAATATTGATGTAAATGGAAATATTTCGATTGGAAATATTTCCATGGAAATGGAAATATTGAAAATTTCCGAAGGTGTCTCGGAAAAATTGGGAATATTGGAAATATTAAAAAAATATTATCTTTCATATTTTGTAACCTTAGGGAGCGTTCTTAAATTACGCAATGCAAAAATTCAGGATTTTTGAGCCCCCCCCCCCCCCGCTCTTAATGCATTTTCAAGAAAAAATACATTAAAATAACATTGAGTGTAAGCAAGGCCAAAACCCCGCTCCCGAGCGTTACGTAATTTAAGGATAGGTCCCTGTAAGCATTAAACTTACTATAGAACAATTTTTATTTCTGATACTGTTAAATATTTTAAGGAAGTAGACGGGCAAGACGATGTTATTGAGTGTGATGCTGATGACAGCGATAAATATATGCCTCTTGCTCAACAAGTGAATAGTGTAGTATGTCAAGAATGAAATTTCTGTTGTACAAATGTAACCTTATTTCTGTATATTTGTTTGAAGAATAACTCCTGATTTGTGTTCATGTATAAGCCTTCTACGTTTTCCGGTGTTTTGTGAGGATTTTATAAATAAATATTCCCTTTTTTCTTATTTTTTTATAATATTTCATATATTTCCAATGTTTCAGGAAATATTTCCGGAAATATTTCCGAAAATATATTTCTGGAAATTTTACAACATAGTAAATAAATAGTAACAGCTCTATTAATTATTTTTTTTAGGAAGTACTGGTTTTCGACCAATTATTCCAAGCTATGACTACGATGCTCCCCTGAACGAAACTGGCGGCTACACAGCCAAATACGCTTCTCTTAAAAAACTAATAGCAGCTGACAAAACAGTTCACACTTGGAATCCAGATGAACCCGAAATTATTCCACCAATTGCTTATCCTAGTGCCAAAATTTCTGGTACTATATCTTTACCAACAATAATTGAGCAATATGCACCACATGTCATCAAAAGCGAAAAACCCATTGCAATGGAAATGTTGGACATAAACGATGCAAATGGTCAACTTAACGGTTGGATTGTTTACAGAAAGGAAAATATTGATTTGGCAGCTAATTCCAAGCTTAAAATTATAGGTAAGATAATGTCAAATGACTTTTATGCAGTGGCGACTGGTGACGTTATAAAAGAGGGGGGGGGGGGCAGAAATTTAAATTGCATGAAAAATGAGATAAAAAACTTACCGAAACAATTTTATTTTAGTATTTTCCAAACAAGGAGTTACTTGGTGTAGTTTTTAGTTTATTTGTTTAGAGATAAAGTCCATTCGCTTTTCTTTTTTATGGACCCGTAGAGCAACCTCAAAAATCCCAGAATTTTAAACAGTCTATTAACGTACCACAATACACAAAAAAGGAAGGAAAGATATATGTGACAATTATAGAGGTATATCTGTAACTAGTACGCTAAGCAGAATATATGGCAAAATAATAAGAAATAAAGTGGAGAGCGAATATAAAGATATGGAGGCAGAAGAACAAGCCGGTTTCAGAGCGGGTAGATCGACTTCAGATCATCTCTTTTGTATAACCCAAGTTATTGAAAAGAAAATGGCATACGGACAAGAGCTGCATCTGCTTTACGTAGATTTGCAGAAGGCATATGATAGTATACCACTAAACCTACTTTGGAAAGCGTTGGAAAAGACAAACATAAGCGTACAGCTAATTAAGGCCATCAAAGAGTTATACCGCAATATTAAGGCAAAAGTTAAAATAAAAGCAAAACTAACTAAAGGCTTTCAAGTAAATAAAGGTCTTAAACAAGGTTGCTGTGTCTCGCCTACGCTCTTCAAGATATATTTGGAACAAGTCCTTAAAGTCTGGAAGAAAAAATGCCAAAATATGGGAGTTCCGCTGGATGAAACCACCTTGTATACTTTATGTTTCGCCGATGATCAGATAGTGGTGGCTCAGGATTATGACGACCTCGAATATATGACACGAAAACTAATAGAAGAGTACAATAAGTGGGGACTAGAGGTTAATATCAATAAGACAGAGTATATGTGTATTGGTGGAATGAAACAGGATCTAATCTTGAATACTGGGCAGCGAATTCAGTCCTGTGATGAGTATAAATACTTAGGTCTAAAAATAACAGCTGACGGAACACTAGACAAAGCTATAAAAGATAGAAACGTACAAGGAAGAAAAGCAATAACTTTATTAAATGGGATAATTTGGGACCAAAGTATATCAAAACATAACAAAAAGCTTATATATAACACCATTGTAAAAAGTATTATTACATACGGCTCAGAAGTATGGCCAATCAAAGATAGAACAGAAAAAATGCTTTCCGCTACGGAGATGGACTATTGGAGAAGAGCAGCAGGGAAATCAAAAAGAGAAAAAGTTACAAATCAAAGAATAAAAGAAATTATGACAGTGGGTGAACGTACTTTAGTGGATGATATAAGAACAAAACAACTGGTGTGGTACGGACATGTACAAAGAATGGATGATGGAAGACTACCTAAACAAATATTACAATGGAAACCAACTGGCCGAAGAAAACGAGGAAGGCCGAGGAAAAGCTGGAGAGAAGGAATAGACAGTGAAATAAGAATAAGAGGCCTAGATGATGAATTATGGGCAAACAGAAACGAGTGGAGATTGGGTATCGGAAGACGTAGAACGTTGTAAAACCGATAAATATATATATATATATATATATATATATATATATATATATTAACGTACTAAGTATATGTCTAATTTTTGTCACATTTAATTTTTTCGGTAATGTTTTGTCTATAGGCACTATTCAATTGACACCTTATATCAGTGTTGCCTAGCATAGAAAATTCTATGTGGTTATTTAAATAAATACCACTTACTTTGTGTCTTTTTAACTTTTCACTAAAGTGCTTGATATCACATATTCCCTTTGCCACCCACGTAGGATCACTTCGTGGATTATTCATAACAAGAAAAATAAAGCAAAAAAAGCATTTCTTTCCTCACAACCACATAACCAGTTTTCAGCATCGTATACTTTTTTATAAAATTTTCTATTTAAGTTTTTCTGGAACACCCCTCGGCATTATTTGCACTAAAATTTTGGTTAATTTTTACGTTCGGTCTATGTGGCCCTAAAGATTTTATTTGTAATCAAAGTTTAAATGCCAACGTATTTAAATTTGCACAGTTAATTATGTAATCGACGGTATTTATTTCTATTTTATAAACAAGCGATAACAAAAACAAACAATGACACGCGACCGGCAAGGCTTTTTACTACTGACATACCCCAAATCAAAACAAACTCATACGTCTTCACTAAGGATAGAACCGTCAACACGCAGTAAGGGCAACAAACGTTTTCGCATGGTAAATATGGCCGACGTCAACTAAAAAAAACATTTCTCCCACCCCGCGCGAGAACACCCACCCATACACCGCTGAAAAACGGGTGAAATTGAAACCTTGCCCCGTGCGGCGCTGTTGGCTTTTAATTATTTGCGCTAAAAATTTTAACCACAGATAATAAGAAGGACTAGACAATCATGTCGTAAGGGAAGATTTAACTTTTTTTAAATAAATCAATTAAAAATACTGTTTGTTGTCTAGTTTTGGGAGGGCACTGCCCGTTGCCCTTCCTGTAGCAGGCGCCACTGGTTTCATGTCTCACCCACTTCTTTCATTTCGTATAAATTTATGTTGAATGTATTTAAAATGTGTGCAACTCCGCTGGGTTCAAAAAGCATGAGGGTACTTGAGTCCCAGGAGGCTGACCAAATTGCTAGAATGTACAAATCAAGTGATCTAGTTAAGACAATTTAAAAATCTTGGACAAGCGCTTCTAGAGGCTTCAAGGATTATTAAACTTATCATCGGAAAAGTAAATGACAGAGCAACTTGATTAATAAATTTTGTTTTAGGTCATGTGTATGATTCAGTGTTAGTTCTTGTAAATGGTAAACTCGTAGCACCGACCAAACTGGATTCAGTTTCTGATTTTGACAAATTTGGATGGACCGACATTGAACATTCTGAAGTAACATTAACAACCAAAGCACTTAAAGGAGCTACAATTGATCTATTGGTTGAAAACGCAGGAAGAGTCAGTTCCGTTACGAGTCAAAGTCGCTTGGCCTTTAAAGGCATTTGGGCAGGTAAACAAAAATTTTATAAAAAAATATATTTAAATTAAAAATAAAAAAGTACATTCACTTGCTAAATTTACTTGTAAGTACTAGTCGCAGTTGAGCACAAAATTGATAGGTATACTTATAATGTACGACATGCTTCAACTTTTAGTTTTGATACCCAAAGCGCACTTACGAAATTACCCGGTTGAGGAGGCACATGACACGTATAGGAGTCGAGAATGACCCTACCTGCCCAGCCTGTGGACAGGAAGAAGAGACATCAAGACACTTCGTGGCAGAATGCGAGGCCTACGCAAGGATGAGACAACAGGCACTCGGAGCGCAAACTCTGAGCGAGGAAGAACTGCACATGCTCAAATAGGCAGACTTACTGGACTTTGTAAAGAGAACAGGAAGTCCCAATGAGTTACCCGACCATCAAAGGGAAGTGCAGAGAGTGGGTTAAGGGACAGACTTGGGGCATGGCAAAAAGGGCCTACTCTGGCCTACTTGTCAGACCTGCGAGTCAACCCCATCATGAATCAGGTTATTGGGTAATTTTGTACCCAACCTCCACTAGTAGTTACAAGTAAATTTAGCAGTTGGGTGTTTTTTTATTAAATTTTTTTTTATTTCCAACTTTTAATTCTTATTCACCCTTATAAAAAGCACTATGCATGCAATTCATTTAGCTTTACCCAAAATGAACCTTCCAAGGAGAGAGGGAGGAGAGAACTAGTAAAATCGTGGCGAAAAAAATCTTAAAGCGAGTGAAGGGTATAGCTACAACTATTATCTACTTATAAGGAGGGAGGGGAGAAGAAAGGGAGGGGGAAACTAGTAAAATGATGTTGGAAAAAGTCTTCAAGCGTGTCCAGAAAGAACTTTTGAAATCGCTTTATATTATTGAAAGATATAGCTATAACTGGAACGTGTTATGCAACAACCGTTTAAGCCACAATTGGGAGGTTTCGAGATAGATCACTGTTGCAAATTTTTTATAGCGACAATAACGATCTGTGGCTTAGTAATACTAATCATAGATGGCGCAATTCTTTGTTGTTGTGGGTTAAATCATTTTTGCGTATCGTTCTATAACTAATTTTGAACGTTTTTCAGCAAAAAATATGATTTTTCAGGGTGTGGCTTAAACGGTTGTTGCATAACACCGTCCAACTATTACTAATAAGGATGGCAGGGAGGAGAGAGGGAGAGACGGGGGGGGCGAAATAGTAAAATGGTGTTGGAAAAAAATCTGAATGCGTATGCAGAAAGAATTTTTGAAATCGCTCTATATTTGATAAAATTATGTGAATATGATTTTTGAATAGGGTGGGGGAATGACAGGAGGGGAGATAGGTGGGAGCAGGGAGGACTACAGAGTAACTACAGCAAATTGGAGGACATTTGCAATGGGTAATCAAAGGAATTTCAATAAAATTGCCTGAAATTTAGATAATTTGTATGCCTTAAAGCCGACATCATCTGACAAAATGGGGTCTAAAGACCGCCATGTTGATTCCTGTTTAAAAAAATTTTGCCTATAGCACCTTTGGGATCAGTAGCAATTAAACGACACCTGCTTTGTCAAAATCGTTTCAGCAGTTTAGCCTCTAGCGTTACACAAACATACATATTTACTTACATACATACAACAAACGACTTCTGGGCTGACCTTAATATTATTCTTTTATAAAACTGTATTTTTAAAAATATTTTTTATGTTTTAGGTGATGTTTTAGTAGACAACACAAAAGTGTCTGATTTCACAATTGTACCTTTAGAATTTAAACAGGATTGGATTGAGAATTTAACTTTCTCGCAAAGTTTTACTGCGGGTCAGACAGGGCCAGCCATATACAGCGCCATTTTAAGAATTGATGATGAACCGAGGGATACTTATATTGATATCAGAGGATGGGGAAAAGGTAAAAAGATAAATAATTACTTTTATATTTCGAACTTAACGCTGAGACATACGATGTCATGCTGCTATGTGCTCCAGGCCTGATAGTTTAGGTCCTACGGGGTCCGATACTGCGTTTAATGATAGAAGCAACACACTTGGTATGGATAGACATAAGACTCGCCCGAACATTTTACGAAAGGGAACCACCCCCCCCCCCCAACCCCGGCAGGGGGATGCGCCCCCTTAAATGTGCTTTTGGACCGTTTTTTGCTAATAACTCGAAAACGGTCAACTTTTGTAAAAATATTCTAAAGATCAGGCGGATACCCTTTTTAACCATGTACTTTAGTACACTATAAAGGTAGTGGTGCACGTTTTATCAGCTTACTAAAAAAGGGGAAAATGTTTTAAATGTTTTTTTTTATTTTTCTTGGGGCATTTTGTATCCTTAACACATTGTTTTTTCCAAAAAAGTATTTTTGTTTAAAAACCCATTGTATACAGTTAAATATTTAATAAGTTAGACATAACTTTTTAAAGTAGCCGCCTTGAAATAAAAATTAATGTGTTTGTATAAATCCTCAAATCAAACACAAATTTTGAACATTCATTTTTGTAACTCAGTAAATAATACTCAAAGTGAGTAAAAAAATATTTTTGATTAGTATTAACTTAAAACTTATTTTTTCAAGTTGAATTCATTTAAATTGGGGGGAGGTGAATTGATCTTTTGCAGTATTTTTCTAATTATTTGCAAACTTTTAACTTGGACAAAAACAGTGAGGCTGAACAAAATTCCTCTCTAACGATGTACAATACGCCCCCTTACATCAGTGGCGCACCTTTTATAGGCATTTAAATAAATGAGAGGAGTGGAATTTTTTTTTTCTTGGATTTTGTTATTTCAAATGTCTGGTTTTAAAACTTACTTTTAAAGCTAATGAAATTTCCTTTCCAACGATGTATATCACTCCCCCCTCAAGGCAGCGGTATATCACAAGACGCTAGCGCTACCATGTCCACTTCCAATCCCTGGCTTCGCATGCGTAGATCTTCCAATATTATTTACCTCATGTATTAGAATCGATGTACAGGGTGATTTTCACTTGAATGATTCTAACCACATGAAAATAGAAAGTTTCAAAAACCTAACCTAACGAAACCTAATCAGATCTAACCGAACCGAACCAAAGCAAACTAAACCAATATTTTTTTTCAAAAAAAAAACTTTCCTGACTTCCTACCTGGGATGCTAGAGGATGTGAATCCGAACCGGACCGTACCGAACCGAACCTATCCAAACCTAACCCTACCCAACTAAACCTAATTAGCAGTACGTGTTGTAGTTTAGTTTGGTTAGGTTAGGTTTGGTTCAGTTTAGTTAGGTTCGGTTTGGTTCGGTTCGGATTCACATCCTCTAGGATCCCGGGCAGGAAGTCAGGAAAGTTTTTTTTTTGAAAAAAATTATTGGTTGTTTCCTTCGGTTCGGTTAGATTTGATTAGGTTTTGTTAGGTTAGGTTTTTGAAACTTTCTATTTTCATGTGGTTAGAATCATTCAAGTGAAAATCACCCTGTGTGCATCTATTCTAAGACATGAGGTGAATAATATTGGTAGATCTGCGCTTGCGAAGCCAGGGATTGAAAGTGGACTTGGTAGCGCTAGCGTCTTGTCGGTATATCTAGCATAGACGCACCAAAAATGGTCAAATTTGGTATACCTTTGAATCTTCAATTAAGACAACCATGTTGGAACACACTTGGTATGAATATACAGTCTACTCCCCCGAAAATATCACGAGGGGGAACCATCTGCCCACTCTTGGTGGGGGGGGGGGGTGATTCCCTCCTAAATGTGTTTTTCGAAATTTTTTATTACTTTGTATATCAAATTTTGGGGAGTGATGTACATCGTTGGAAAGAAAATTTCTTCGGCATTAAAAATAAGTTTTAAAACCGAACATGGTGGGACAGTAAAATTTAGGAAAATTCAAAAAAAAGTTTTTCCACACCTCTCTTTTATTTAAATGCCTATAAATGGTGCGCCACTGATGTAAGAAGGGCGTGTTGTACATCGTTAGAGAGTATTTCTCATCAGCCTCAATAATTGTTACTTAGTTTTTTGCCAAGTTAAAAGTTTGCAAATAATTGGGAAAATACTGTGACAGAGCACTTTTGAGGGGTGTTAGAGGGGAATGCCCCCACCCCCAGTTTAAAGAAGGTCAACTAGAAAAAGTCAGTTTTTACTCACTCTCATTTTTATTTACTGAGTTACAAAAATGAATGTTCGGCATTTTATTTCTAGAAACACATTTATTTTTATTTCAAGGCGGCTATTTAAAGAATATATGTCTAGCTTAATAAGTATTTAACTGTATGTTTTTTTATCCAAAAAAATTTTTTTAAGATAAAAAATACCACAAAAAATATAAAAAAAATACTTTTTTAAAAATGTTTCCCTTTTTTCCTACGGTAATGGAACGTGTACCACTGCCATCAGAGGGTACTAAGGTACATCGTTAAAAAGAAAATTGTATCCGCTTGACAAATGATCTCTGGAAGATTTTTGGAAAAGTTGACTGTTTTCGAGTTATTAGCAAAAAACTATCAAAAAGCACGTATAATCCTGGCAGGGGGGTGGTTTCCCTTTATAAAATGTTCGGGCGAATCTTATGTCTATCCAGACCAAGTGTGTTGCTTCTATCATTAAACGCAGCATATCGCTTGAATCTCGGATGTATGTAGAGCCTGAACTATGAGAGTATTTCAGGCAACAAGAAAATGTAAATCCAATCAAAAGTTGGTTAGCCTTGAACTTTGCTTTAGGGCTTATTGGAGAGCAACTAAATTTAGCTCCTTACCAGGATAATTAAGAAGCTACAACAGGAATGTTTGTGGGTTTATAAAAAATTATGAAGTAAAGTGTATAGATTTAATCTTATTTTTTTAAGGTATGGTCTTCCTGAATTCATTAGGAGTTGGAAAGTACATGGCGATTGGTCCTCAGACTTCTCTATACCTGCCAGCTCCACTTTTAGTTAAAGGCGACAACCATATACATTTATTCGAATCTTTTTATGCTCCTGAAGATGGACAAATTAACTTTGTTGATACTTTAATGTATAAGACTGTAGTATAATACGAATTAAATTGAATAAGAATTATTTGTTAAATAAATTTCCATTAATTTTTATCGGTCGTCAAGTCTAGTTAGACTACTAAAAACTAAATTAAAAATTGTAAAAACTGAAATAAATAAATAAATGACCACACATACACCAAAATATACAATGTGTCCCCGTATGGAGTTGACAAGAGGAAAAAATCCTTTATTTTTGATTTTACGAAAAAAACTCCCTCTTTATAAAAAATTCTGCTTGTTGAAAAATTAAGATAACCATAATAAAATCTTTGATTAGATGTACAGGGAGTTATCAAATTAAGAAATATGTAATTAATAAGAGGAAAAAATTTAACGAAAAACATCACTCTTTATAAAAAAAATCTGCTTGTCAAAAAACTGAGATAACGATATTAATATCTTTGATTAAAAGTACGGGATGTTGTCGATTTAAGAAACATAAAATAATCCAAATCCTATTACTCCAAAATCATTATGAAAATCAACAAAACAAATTTATCAATGTCATATTTAAAGAAACAAGAGCAGCCAGAGGGGTATCCTTATTAATAAAGAAAAACCTCAAAAATAAGATTAGCTACGGGGACGCGTTTCTGCCTCATTAGGCTTCATTCAGCCCGAGCATAACCATAAAATGGAAGGAGATGAAATGATGATGTGGGTAACTGAAAAAGAAATATGAAATGTGGTGTTTACTGAGGAGAGACCAACTGTCAATTTGCAGCTTCGGTCAGGGTTGCCTCGGTTTTGAGGCTAATTTTGACGTCGCGACGGAGACAGATATAATCTGCTCCCAGAAAACAGCCTGAGCCCTGGATTTTTTTAAATTTGAAGGAAGTTCATGAGGTATAAAGTCTTAACAAAAAAGTTTCACGGGCAAGACCTCAGAGGTAAAGGTAGCTACGGGGACGCGTTTCTGCCCCATTAGGCTTCATTCAGCCCGAGCATAACCATAAAATGGAAGGAGATGAAATGATGATGTGGGTAACTGAAAAAGAAATATGAAATGTGGTGTTTACTGAGGAGAGACAAACTGTCAATTTGCAGCTTCGGTCAGGGTTGCCTCGGTTTTGAGGCTAATTTTGACGTCGCGACGGAGACAGATATAATCTGCTCCCAGAAAACAGCCTGAGCCCTGGATTTTTTTAAATTTGAAGGAAGTTCATGAGGTATAAAGTCTTAACAAAAAAGTTTCACGGGCAAGACCTCAGAGGTAAAGGTAGCTACGGGGACGCGTTTCTGCCTCATTAGGCTTCATTCAGCCCGAGCATAACCATAAAATGGAAGGAGATGAAATGATGATGTGGGTAACTGAAAAATAAATATGAAATGTGGTGTTTACTGAAGAGAGACCAACTGTCAATTTGCAGCTTCGGTCAGGATTGCCTCGGTTTTGAGGCTAATTTTGACGTCGCGACGGAGACAGATATAATCTGCTCCCAGAAAACAGCCTGAGCCCTGGATTTTTTTAAATTTGAAGGAAGTTCATGAGGTATAAAGTCTTAACAAAAAAGTTTCACGGGCAAGACCTCAGAGGTAAAGGTAGCTACGGGGACGCGTTTCTGCCTCATTAGGCTTCATTCAGCCCGAGCATAACCATAAAATGGAAGGAGATGAAATGATGATGTGGGTAACTGAAAAAGAAATATGAAATGTGGTGTTTACTGAGGAGAGACCAGCTGTCAATTTGCAACTTCGGTCAGGGTTGCCTCGGTTTTGAGGCTAATTTTGACGTCGCGACGGAGACAGATATAATCTGCTCCCAGAAAACAGCCTGAGCCCTGGATTTTTTTAAATTTGAAGGAAGTTCATGAGGTATAAAGTCTTAACAAAAAAGTTTCACGGGCAAGACCTCAGAGGTAAAGGTAGCTACGGGGACGCGTTTCTGCCTCATTAGGCTTCATTCAGCCCGAGCATAACCATAAAATGGAAGGAGATGAAATGATGATGTGGGTAACTGAAAAATAAATATGAAATGTGGTGTTTACTGAAGAGAGACCAACTGTCAATTTGCAGCTTCGGTCAGGATTGCCTCGGTTTTGAGGCTAATTTTGACGTCGCGACGGAGACAGATATAATCTGCTCCCAGAAAACAGCCTGAGCCCTGGATTTTTTTAAATTTGAAGGAAGTTCATGAGGTATAAAGTCTTAACAAAAAAGTTTCACGGGCAAGACCTCAGAGGTAAAGGTAGCTACGGGGACGCGTTTCTGCCTCATTAGGCTTCATTCAGCCCGAGCATAACCATAAAATGGAAGGAGATGAAATGATGATGTGGGTAACTGAAAAAGAAATATGAAATGTGGTGTTTACTGAGGAGAGACCAACTGTCAATTTGCAACTTCGGTCAGGGTTGCCTCGGTTTTGAGGCTAATTTTGACGTCGCGACGGAGACAGATATAATCTGCTCCCAGAAAACAGCCTGAGCCCTGGATTTTTTTAAATTTGAAGGAAGTTCATGAGGTATAAAGTCTTAACAAAAAAGTTTCACGGGCAAGACCTAAGAGGTAAAGGTAGCTACGGGGACGCGTTTCTGCCTCATTAGGCTTCATTCAGCCCGAGCATAACCATAAAATGGAAGGAGATGAAATGATGATGTGGGTAACTGAAAAAGAAATATGAAATGTGGTGTTTACTGAGGAGAGACAAACTGTCAATTTGCAGCTTCGGTCAGGGTTGCCTCGGTTTTGAGGCTAATTTTGACGTCGCGACGGAGACAGATATAATCTGCTCCCAGAAAACAGCCTGAGCCCTGGATTTTTTTAAATTTGAAGGAAGTTCATGAGGTATAAAGTCTTAACAAAAAAGTTTCACGGGCAAGACCTCAGAGGTAAAGGTAGCTACGGGGACGCGTTTCTGCCTCATTAGGCTTCATTCAGCCCGAGCATAACCATAAAATGGAAGGAGATGAAATGATGATGTGGGTAACTGAAAAAGAAATATGAAATGTGGTGTTTACTGAGGAGAGACCAACTGTCAATTTGCAGCTTCGGTCAGGGTTGCCTCGGTTTTGAGGCTAATTTTGACGTCGCGACGGAGACAGATATAATCTGCTCCCAGAAAACAGCCTGAGCCCTGGATTTTTTTAAATTTGAAGGAAGTTCATGAGGTATAAAGTCTTAACAAAAAAGTTTCACGGGCAAGACCTCAGAGGTAAAGGTAGCTACGGGGACGCGTTTCTGCCTCATTAGGCTTCATTCAGCCCGAGCATAACCATAAAATGGAAGGAGATGAAATGATGATGTGGGTAACTGAAAAAGAAATATGAAATGTGGTGTTTACTGAGGAGAGACCAACTGTCAATTTGCAGCTTCGGTCAGGGTTGCCTCGGTTTTGAGGCTAATTTTGACGTCGCGACGGAGACAGATATAATCTGCTCCCAGAAAACAGCCTGAGCCCTGGATTTTTTTAAATTTGAAGGAAGTTCATGAGGTATAAAGTCTTAACAAAAAAGTTTCACGGGCAAGACCTCAGAGGTAAAGGTAGCTACGGGGACGCGTTTTTGCCCCATTAGGCTTCATTCAGCCCGAGCATAACCATAAAATGGAAGGAGATGAAATGATGATGTGGGTAACTGAAAAAGAAATATGAAATGTGGTGTTTACTGAGGAGAGACCAACTGTCAATTTGCAGCTTCGGTCAGGGTTGCCTCGGTTTTGAGGCTAATTTTGACGTCGCGATGGAGACAGATATAATCTGCTCCCAGAAAACAGCCTGAGCCCTGGATTTTTTTAAATTTGAAGGAAGTTCATGAGGTATAAAGTCTTAACAAAAAAGTTTCACGGGCAAGACCTCAGAGGTAAAGGTAGCTACGGGGACGCGTTTCTGCCTCATTAGGCTTCATTCAGCCCGAGCATAACCATAAAATGGAAGGAGATGAAATGATGATGTGGGTAACTGAAAAAGAAATATGAAATGTGGTGTTTACTGAGGAGAGACAAACTGTCAATTTGCAGCTTCGGTCAGGGTTGCCTCGGTTTTGAGGCTAATTTTGACGTCGCGACGGAGACAGATATAATCTGCTCCCAGAAAACAGCCTGAGCCCTGGATTTTTTTAAATTTGAAGGAAGTTCATGAGGTATAAAGTCTTAACAAAAAAGTTTCACGGGCAAGACCTCAGAGGTAAAGGTAGCTACGGGGACGCGTTTCTGCCTCATTAGGCTTCATTCAGCCCGAGCATAACCATAAAATGGAAGGAGATGAAATGATGATGTGGGTAACTGAAAAATAAATATGAAATGTGGTGTTTACTGAAGAGAGACCAACTGTCAATTTGCAGCTTCGGTCAGGATTGCCTCGGTTTTGAGGCTAATTTTGACGTCGCGACGGAGACAGATATAATCTGCTCCCAGAAAACAGCCTGAGCCCTGGATTTTTTTAAATTTGAAGGAAGTTCATGAGGTATAAAGTCTTAACAAAAAAGTTTCACGGGCAAGACCTCAGAGGTAAAGGTAGCTACGGGGACGCGTTTCTGCCTCATTAGGCTTCATTCAGCCCGAGCATAACCATAAAATGGAAGGAGATGAAATGATGATGTGGGTAACTGAAAAAGAAATATGAAATGTGGTGTTTACTGAGGAGAGACCAACTGTCAATTTGCAACTTCGGTCAGGGTTGCCTCGGTTTTGAGGCTAATTTTGACGTCGCGACGGAGACAGATATAATCTGCTCCCAGAAAACAGCCTGAGCCCTGGATTTTTTTAAATTTGCAGGAAGTTCATGAGGTATAAAGTCTTAACAAAAAAGTTTCACGGGCAAGACCTCAGAGGTAAAGGTAGCTACGGGGACGCGTTTCTGCCTCATTAGGCTTCATTCAGCCCGAGCATAACCATAAAATGGAAGGAGATGAAATGATGATGTGGGTAACTGAAAAAGAAATATGAAATGTGGTGTTTACTGAGGAGAGACAAACTGTCAATTTGCAGCTTCGGTCAGGGTTGCCTCGGTTTTGAGGCTAATTTTGACGTCGCGACGGAGACAGATATAATCTGCTCCCAGAAAACAGCCTGAGCCCTGGATTTTTTTAAATTTGAAGGAAGTTCATGAGGTATAAAGTCTTAACAAAAAAGTTTCACGGGCAAGACCTCAGAGGTAAAGGTAGCTACGGGGACGCGTTTCTGCCTCATTAGGCTTCATTCAGCCCGAGCATAACCATAAAATGGAAGGAGATGAAATGATGATGTGGGTAACTGAAAAAGAAATATGAAATGTGGTGTTTACTGAGGAGAGACAAACTGTCAATTTGCAGCTTCGGTCAGGGTTGCCTCGGTTTTGAGGCTAATTTTGACGTCGCGACGGAGACAGATATAATCTGCTCCCAGAAAACAGCCTGAGCCCTGGATTTTTTTAAATTTGAAGGAAGTTCATGAGGTATAAAGTCTTAACAAAAAAGTTTCACGGGCAAGACCTCAGAGGTAAAGGTAGCTACGGGGACGCGTTTCTGCCTCATTAGGCTTCATTCAGCCCGAGCATAACCATAAAATGGAAGGAGATGAAATGATGATGTGGGTAACTGAAAAAGAAATATGAAATGTGGTGTTTACTGAAGAGAGACCAACTGTCAATTTGCAGCTTCGGTCAGGATTGCCTCGGTTTTGAGGCTAATTTTGACGTCGCGACGGAGACAGATATAATCTGCTCCCAGAAAACAGCCTGAGCCCTGGATTTTTTTAAATTTGAAGGAAGTTCATGAGGTATAAAGTCTTAACAAAAAAGTTTCACGGGCAAGACCTCAGAGGTAAAGGTAGCTACGGGGACGCGTTTCTGCCTCATTAGGCTTCATTCAGCCCGAGCATAACCATAAAATGGAAGGAGATGAAATGATGATGTGGGTAACTGAAAAAGAAATATGAAATGTGGTGTTTACTGAGGAGAGACCAACTGTCAATTTGCAACTTCGGTCAGGGTTGCCTCGGTTTTGAGGCTAATTTTGACGTCGCGACGGAGACAGATATAATCTGCTCCCAGAAAACAGCCTGAGCCCTGGATTTTTTTAAATTTGAAGGAAGTTCATGAGGTATAAAGTCTTAACAAAAAAGTTTCACGGGCAAGACCTCAGAGGTAAAGGTAGCTACGGGGACGCGTTTCTGCCTCATTAGGCTTCATTCAGCCCGAGCATAACCATAAAATGGAAGGAGATGAAATGATGATGTGGGTAACTGAAAAAGAAATATGAAATGTGGTGTTTACTGAGGAGAGACCAACTGTCAATTTGCAGCTTCGGTCAGGGTTGCCTCGGTTTTGAGGCTAATTTTGACGTCGCGACGGAGACAGATATAATCTGCTCCCAGAAAACAGCCTGAGCCCTGGATTTTTTTAAATTTGAAGGAAGTTCATGAGGTATAAAGTCTTAACAAAAAAGTTTCACGGGCAAGACCTCAGAGGTAAAGGTAGCTACGGGGACGCGTTTCTGCTTCATTAGGCTTCATTCAGCCCGAGCATAACCATAAAATGGAAGGAGATGAAATGATTATGTGGGTAACTGAAAAAGAAATATGAAATGTGGTGTTTACTGAGGAGAGACCAACTGTCAATTTGCAGCTTCGGTCAGGGTTGCCTCGGTTTTGAGGCTAATTTTGACGAATAATGCCATCAGGCGTTGGATCTGGAGTTGTAAGTATCAAAGAAAAAGTCGAGATTTAACATAGTCTCGATCAATTGGCTACTATATTTCAGGCCGAACTGGTAGCGATTGAACTGTGTGTCTGGTGGATTACTGACTACGAATAGTATGGATACCAGGGCATTCTGGGCACGAAGGAAATGAAGCCCCAGAATAAGCAGCGAGGGAAGCGGCATCTGCCGAATTTTTGACCCCGAACCAGCCTTGGGGATTTTATACAAGGCTGCTAAATCAACCATATTAAAATGGATGGAGAATAGCTTCCAACAATACTGGATAAATATACTTGGAACTGGCCCACTCTTAGAATTTCATTAAAGGACCCTGTAGAAACAGAGCCAGGAACATCATTGGACTTACCAGACAGGAGATACGTATAGTGACTGGTCTTTTTACGGGTCACTGTCGACTGAGAGTACCCATGCACAGAATGGGAATAACAGAAGAGACCGAATGTAGACTCTGTATGGAGAATGACGAAACAGTCAGACATGTACGGTGCGAATGTCCGGCTATTGCACGTTTACGTCAGAACACTTTCGGTAAACCTCAGATTGACTCAGAAGATCTTAACAGTGTCTCACCCAAACTGATAGCTGGCCTTTTTGGAGGATTAGGCATAAAGTGGTAAGAAATCAATCAAAAGTGAGCAACAATAGACCCACTGGTGGTCGCAATGGAAAGGCTGCAAAGTACACCCACATAAGAATCATCACCGTCATTCTCAAATACCAAATTGCAAATAATGCAACCATAAACAACAAGTAAAATTAAGGAAAGAAGAATTATAAAAAAGTTTCTCTTCAGCCGGGACTCGAACCCGGATCTCATTCTCTGTACGCAAACGCTCTTTAATTAAGTCACCAAAGATCATACATAAATTTTCGGAAAACTTCTACCTATGCATGTGTGTGGTCTCTCAAATTCTCACGGTATTAACTCGACTAAGCCAATCAACTGATTTCTATAATTCTTCTTTCCCACTGTCATCATTATCACGTGACATTTATCGTCTAATGTCACACTAATAAAGAATAGAGTTAGGTAATGGAGTGCTTGCAAAAAGTCCCTACTAAGCATCTGCACTGTGAGGGTAATTAACCGTGCATGTCTTTAGTAATTTTGTTAATTAATCTTAGATCTGACTTAAAACTTGAAAATGACTCCTTTGTATTTAAGTTACATACAAGGCTAATAGTACCGCGCGAGGCTCTAAAATATGTGAAAGCTCTTATAATAATAATAATAATAAATACATTTATTTGCAACAAAACTATACAATACATTTATATTAATAATTTAAATAAAATAAATAAATGAAAAAGTTGCAAAAAGGAGTCGAAAACAGCAGAGCTGCTCAAAGTTCGACCCCTTGCTTTTTTAATTGTTACACGCATAAAAAACTTATAAATTTAATTTTAATTACCTACCTGTACATTTAAAAAAAAACTATATATATCTTAAAGGTACAAAAATGTTTAACTATAAAGAAGAAGTTTAACTATAAGGAAGAAGTTTGGTCACTTATCCGATTAGGAATATTAAAAAAAAAGTTAACAAAAATTCATAAAAACAAAAACAAACAAGAGAGTATGCAAAAGAAAAAAAAAGTTATTGTTGTAATAGGTCTTGTTTAATAAATCTTTTAAACGATAATTGACTTAGTGGTCTTGCTTTTTTTGGGATTGAGTTGTATAATTTGCATAATGTTATATTGAAAAGACCTTTCAAAAAATGTGGTGCGATGAACCGGGGTTACAATCCTACCCCGCAAGCGGGAACCGAGGCCATAGTGTTCAGAGCGGAATTTAACTTTATCATAAAGATAGTTTGGTTGTTTGTTCTTAATTATTTTATGAAAAACACATAGAGAGTGTAGCTTTCTGCGCTGTTTCATATTAATCCATTTAGTGTCCTTTAATTTGTGGCTGATAGGGTCGAATTTTCTGATTTCATAGATAAATCTTAAACAAGCTTTTTGTACTTTTTGGATTCTTTCTGTAGTTTGGGCGTCCAAACAGGGGTCGTAGACAACGTCACAGAAAATGAATTGACTTAAGATTAATGAATCCGATAGTTTAATTTTAATTTTCTCCGATAGTATATGTCTGCTTGGATATAACATTTTAAGGTTACGATATGCCCTTTGCATGCACTTATTTATATGATTTGTAAATCTCAAATTGTTGTCAATTAAGAGACCTAAGTTTCTTGCATTTGTTTTGATTTCCAATGGTTGATTGTTTATCTTAATTTCGAAATTTTTGTCTCTCTCTTTGCCAAAAAGCAAAACACATGATTTGGAAGCATTTATAAGTAAATTATGCTCTTCTGAGTGTTTTACCAGTCTATCTAGGTCTTCATTTACTTGTAATTGTGCTACATTACGCTGTTCTTTATTAAAGGATTTTTGACATTGTGTATCATCTGCATACGTGTTGACTTTGATTTGTAGTATACGAGGTGTGACAATAAAATTATAAGACTGTTGTAAAAATTCTACTTTATTTAAATACTAATGCAACGCTGCGTCGTTACGAACATCATTAAGTTGCGTTTGCGTTTTTTTCCTATGAAGCAATTTTAGAAATTATCAGAATAGAGGCTGTTAAGAAGTCTTGCCGTTTTTTCCTTGACGGGTTCTAATATTTCTAAACGAGTTCCTTTTAATGATTTTTTCACTTTCGGAAATACGTTGAGGTCGCAAGGGGCCAAGTCTGTTAATGTGTGTGGTTAACGACGGGGATCTTCTTATTAGCTAAAAACTGCTTAATGGATAGGGCATTGTGGGCCGGTGCATTGTCCGGGTAGAGAAGCCACGCGTTGTTCTTCCACAAATCTGGACTTTTTTCCTTACACGTTGCCTTAGCTACATAAATACTTCCAAATATAAATCTTGGTTCACTGATTGACCCTCACGCGCCCATTCAATATGAATAACAACCCTAATATCGTCAGATGTCTATCAGGGAAAATAAATCGACCCCTGCCCTCCGTAGATTCCAGGTACTCTCCGACCCGGAGAGTTAGCACCTGTCTAGGGTCCCTTTCCCAGGGTTACGGGAGAAGACCACATCGATATGAAAGGCGGAGATAATGGACCTCGGTACGGTGATCATAGCGTAGGTGGCAACCCTTTCTTTTAGGGATAGTATAAAAGACAGCTGTTGCTTTACAGTATGGCGTTGACTCGTCAAAGGCTAGAGGAGAAAAACCTTGATTAAAAATCCTGGCCCTCCAAGTAGGGGGTTGAGGCATTAGACTGGTTCTCTAATACTTGTAAAACAAAGCAACTACCAAAAAGCCTAAACAAAGCCTCGGAGCAATAGATGGAAATTCTCAAAGACGAAAAAAGCAAAGACAAAGGATTATGAATATAGCTACATGGAACGTACAGGGAGTGAATCAAAAGTTGGACCTTATTGCAACCGAAGTGCAGAATTGTAAGATCGATATCATTGCACTTACAGAGACAAAAAAGAAAGGAACAGGTACGAATAGTGTCGGCAATTTCGTCCATATATTCACTGGAGTCCCAAAAGAAAGAAGAGCAGCCAGAGGGGTATCCTTATTAATAAAGAAAAACCTAAAAAATAAGATTACCGACTACGATTGCATTAGTGAAAACATACTTCGAGTGAACATGAAGATGCTTGGTCATAATATAAGCATAATAGCAGTCTACGCACCATCAGATGACGAAAAAGTAGCTACAAAACAACTGTTCTTTGACCAACTTGATGAGACTATCACCAAAATCGGTAATACCAGAGAAATAATTATGCTTGGCGATTTTAATAGCCGAACTGGTAGACAAACCCAGATAAGTGATAGGACCATTTGGAGAAGAAGTAACAAATGGTAATGGCTTGAGACTGATGCAATTGTGTGAAACCCACAACCTAAAAATAAATAATGGTTTTTTTAGGCATAAGGATATTCATCGATATACCTGGATTCAGCCAACAAGAAATCTTAAATCAATCATTGACTATGCTATAGGTGGACAACACTCGCAATTAAAGTGGTGTGATGTGCGAGCACTTCGTGGTATTACCTGTGGATCTGACCACCATCTGGTAAAAGCAAAAATATTATTCCCTTTCAGAAAAAACAAATAAGGACGAAAGTATTGAAGAAAATGAAAACCTAGAATGCATCGAAGACAATCAAAAATACAACTTTAGAAGTCTAGAAATCGAAAGTACTCAAAGATTGTATCAGAACCGATTAGATAAAAAATTAATAAACACAGAACACTCATTTGAAGAGATATTACAAACATAATAAAAAGCTTGAAGGAAGCAAGCATCGAAGCTGTTGGATACCAAGATAATAGAAATAGCAGGAAGATGTGGTGGACGGAAAAAATACAGGAAATGGTCAAAGAGAAAAAACGCACATACTTGAAATGGCTCAGTACTAAAGAACAAAGAGACCTAGAAATCTACAGGGGAATCAAAAGACAGCTGAGAAATTTGATACGCACCGAAAAAAAATGAACTGTTCGAGCGCAAATGCCACGATATCAATACAAACGTAGGAGGTAGACAGAGTTCTAAAGTATGGAAATTCATTTCTACAGTAAAAAACCCAACAAAAGAAAAAGTAAACATCCAGATCATCAAACCAGAACAATGGACAGAACACTACAAGAGACTGCTGCAGGAAACGAGACCCGAATATCTGGCAGCCTCTCCGAGGAGAGACATAGAAGTACACGGAGAGGAAGTAATCATCGAAATGATAAAAAATAGTATTAAAAAGCTTACATCCGGAAAAGCTAGCGGACCTGGAGGAATATATGCTGAAATGCTCAAATATGGATCAGAGAAACTAATCGAAAATCTCACATATATTATTGATTGATTGATTGATTGGAAAATTGCATTCATATCCTCAATACATAAAAAAGGAAACAAGCTGGATTGCAACAATTACAGAGGAATTTCAGTAACTAGTACTCTCAGTAGATTGTACGGTAAGATTCTTAGAGATCTAATGAGAAGGATTTTCATTAACAAGAAGAAGAAGAGCAAAGTGGGTTTCGTGCAGGCAGATCTTGTAGTGATAATGTTTTTTGTCTTAAACAAGTAATTGAGAAAAGGAGCGCCAGAAATATACAGACTCATGTTACCTTTGTGGACCTACAAAAAGCATATGATACCGTTCCAGTAGAAAAACTATGGACAGTGCTAGAGCAGACTAATATCAATCATACATACATAAAAGCGATAAAAGAACTATACAAAGGGTCAAAATCTAAAATTAAAATTGGAAATCGACTTTCAAAAGAATTCCTGGTAACAAAAGGCTTAAGACAGGGATGTTGTATTTCTCCAACTCCAAATATATATCGCAGTAGCTCTAAAAAACTGGAAACGGAAAGTGCACGGCATGGGAATACAACTTAACGACCGATTTACCATATACTCACTATAGTTCGCTGACGACCAAGTAATTGTAGCTAATTATAAAGAAGACATGGAGTATATGATGAGAAAAATAATGGAAGAATACCAAAAGTGGGGATTAACAGTGAACGTGGACAAGACACAGTACTTATGTATTGGAAACGAATCCAGTGAGTTAGAGCTAGACAATGGGCAAACAATATCTTCATGCAATGAGTATGTATACTTGGGTGTCACATTTGAGACAGGAAAGACTGTAAAGAACTGAAAAAAAGAACAGTAAGAGCAAAAAAGGTTATTGGATGTCTTAACAGTATTTTATTGAGCAGAGAGATAAAAAAGAATGTAAAATTTAACATATATAAAACAATAGTGAAGCACGCTGTTGTATAGAAAACTTGTAGCGTAACAGAAAAATACAAAATCAAATTGGAAAGTGTCGAGATGGATGCAATAAGAAGATCAATGGGAATATCTAAAACAGATCACATAAGAAATGAGATCATAAAAGAAAGAATGGGAATCGAGGGAAGCATAACGGATGACATCAATAAAAGACAACTGATATGGTATGGCTATGTACAATGGATGAACGACGAAAGATTACCAAAGCAGGTCCTAGAATGGCAACAGATAGGGCGTAGAAAAAGAGGGCGTCCTAAACTAGAATGGCAACAGTCAATCCAAAGATCAATGAGTCAAAAAAATCTGACAGAAGATGATTGTCAGGATCGAAGGAGGTGGAGAATAGGCGTCGGACAACGTAGAAAAACGTTCTAAACCGACTAAATAAAAATAAATATCGAAAAAAAAAACAATGGAGCGCCCTTCTCGTTCATCATCTTTAACTTCTTCACGACCCTCAAAAAAGCTTTTATGCCACATAAAAATCATTGCACGAGACATACACTGCTTTCCGTAGAAATCTTTTAGCATTTGAAATTATTCAAGCCGTTTTTTTGAGTTTTACTTTAAATTAATACGTTGCTCAATTTTTTCATTTGTCATAATTCCGGCAAATAAACCATGCACGATCCGCTTCAAACCACTGCCAAACTAGTAGAGTAAAGGCGACAAGATTGCGCGCGGTAGTAGAACGCACATCAAGGTGAATAACTCCAACCGCCCGAGGCGTGGAGATTTAAAACTTGTTAGTACGGGGATCAGTCTTAAAATTTAATTGTCGCACCTAGTAACGTTTATTCAGATTTAAAAAAAATACATTTTCATAAGAGCGCGCGGAAAATTGAATTTTTATATAATTTTTAGTGTGAAAAATCCGTTTTTTCCGCACGCAGTGGAATCATTTTTCTATCCGTGCAGCAATAATTTTTCCTTACCAATATGTTAAATTGTGAAATGTGTTTTTTTATAAAACCTGGTAGATATGTGGGATGGGACAATTCGCCGCGGCCGATTCGCCGCGGGACAATTTTGTGTTGAATTGTCCCCTACCCAAAAAAATAACGCAAATAAAAATTATGTCTGCAAAAGGTAAAAATTGGACTTCTAAATATCACATGATATTTGTCGTCTAATGTCACACTAATAAAGAATAAAGTTAGGTTATGGAGTGCTTGCAAAAAATCCCTACTAAGCATCTGCATTTTGAGTATGTCTTTAGTAATTTTGTTAATTAACCTTAGCTCTGACTTAAAACTTGGAAATGACGCCTTTGTATTTAAGTAACATACAAAGCTAATAGTAGCCATCCGTGCGAGGCTCTAAAAAGTGGAAAAGCTCGTATAACGTTTACGTTACAACAAACATTCAGATTTTTGAAAAATACATTTTAATAAGACCGCACGGAAAATTCGTCTACAGACTAAACAAAGCGGGGAGAACTGTTGAGTGAACCCTAAGTTTAAATCTGACTTTTCTAGTAAATTAAGTTAAACCAAAATTGCTAGTCTTACTGACTAGATTGTAATACAATAAACACAGTGTGTTTGACAAATAAAAAAATAATAATTTTTTTTCATCAATATGTTCATTGTCTGTTATTGGTACAACTATGTTTGTATCATCCGCATAATTTTTGTTTTCTACTGGTTCTTCAAATATTTTGTCCATATCGTTTAAGTAAATAACAAAGAAGAGAGGCCCCAGTATGCTACCCTGTGGCACACCGGTACTTATCTCTCCAATATCTGACTCGAAAGATCCGCAGCTGGATTTAATAATGGTTTTTTGTCTCCTGCCAGTCAGATACGATTTAAATAGGTTGTATGCAGTACCTCTTACCCCGTACGCTTCTAGTTTTTTCAATAGTATACCGTGGCTTAAAGAAGTATTCCACAGGCCGTCACTCTCTCTTCAAGAATTTGAAGTACCTTGTTATTAAATTCCAAAATTGCAGTCTCTGTGGATTTTTTTGGTACAAATCCATGCTGAAAATCTTTTATTTGGTTATTTGTAAGAAGAAAGTTTAAGTCTTTTGTGTAACAAAATTTCATAAATTTTAGAGAAAGAAGATAGCAAACTGATTGGGCGATAGTTACTCAAATTATTTAAATCATCCTTTTTGAATATTGGTAACACACATGCAACTTTAAGTTCATCTGGATAAATTCCTGTGCTCATACTAATGTTAAATATATGTGCCAATGGTTCTGCAATAAACTTAATGCATTTTTTAAGAAAGTGGGGGGTACGCCGTCCGCGCCACAGCTTTTTTTATTTTTAAGTTTGAATCCGGCCTCAATAACCTAAAATGAATTTGTGGGAGATAAAAACATACTTTTTTCATGTTTAAAGTTTGGGTCATATTTGGCACTAGTTTGACAAATGCCAGTATCTCTTAGCATGTTAGATGCTGCCTCTAAAAAGTACTCATTAAAATCGTTTGCTAGTTTTTTATTGTTGTTACATACGGGTAGTGTATTATGTGGTATTTTGCTATTTGTGTATTCACGTACCGCTCCCTGGCTTGAATTTTAGCTATGATGTGATTGCTTTTTGATTCATCTAGTTTTTGATCATATACGGTTTTGTATTCTTTAAAGAGCGAATTGTATTGGATGTGTTTTTGGCAAGGGCTTAAAGGGTAATTACTTTGTTCTTAAGTTTTAATATTTCTGATGTGCACCATTGGCTTCTGACTTTATGTGCATTGTAAAGTTTGATTTTAACTTTCTTCAGCGAAAAATTATAATTAAAATATTATCAAACGCGCGCCTGAAATCAATAAAGGCTGCAAAGATTTTGCATTTTTTAAGTCGCAAGTGATTGCCGAAGACAGGGTATAGACATTGCTTATCCAACCCCTTTCTTAATCCAAGTTTATTAGCTAGTGCGCGAGAGAGTCAAAGATAATCACACTACCGCAACTGTTACCGTTATAAGCAGCAATAGCAACACAAACCGTTTTTTAGAGGAATTTAACTAGTCCAAATAATATCTGTTTTTTATTATATTAATTTAAAGGTTATGTGAAAGTAAACAAATTACGTTTATGGTTGTGTTTGGATTTTGGAGTAATAAGATCGTTTTTTTTTACTTTCCTCGTCAAGAGAATATTCATCCAAAAATGACATGCTCGAGTATTAAAGATATGAGAATTTACTACCAAACGGTTCAACCAGCCTTGCGTACATTGCCTTAAAAAACACGCTCTAATAGCTAATTGAAGCAAAAATTCGTATAACATTTTGTCATTTCGTACCTAAATATGATCAGATTTTACATTTTGAATAAACAAATTAATAAATACGAGATTGTTTTCAAGTTGTAATTAGATAAACCACTCTCCGGAGGTAGTTTAATATTTAGGACGATTTTTACTCGGAATCACAGTTGTCTTCTTTTTCCGGTCTATAGACCATATAAAAAAAAAATTACCATTTAAATTTCAGGACATTTTGTCGTCCATGCAGGTAAAAATACCATATCGGTGCGGCCCATTTGTAGGCTTAAACTAAGGCCTTAGTAAATATCGGTGTGTAAGTTTACATATGTCTTTAGGATTATTTCTATTCATGTGTTTTTGTAAATCACCCTTTTGTTTAGGTTTGTAATTGCATTAGTCACATTGAAACCCTTTTACCAGTATTTACTAAGATCTTTAAACTTAGCACTTAGACCAAGGTCTAGTACTAAAGTCAATGAACTTGATACCGACTGGTTTAAGTGTACTTTTTTAATATTTACATGCCAAATTAATTTTTTGGAAACTTAGTCCGTGCAGTTGTAGGATTCTCATTAAAAATATTCTCAAATTAGAGTACCACACTTGAGGGGTGGTTTAAAGTTCGAAAAACAATAAAAATAATCCATCATCGATAAAGAAAATTTATATACAAACAAATTCAAAGCTAAATAATACATAAATAACTTAAAACTATATCTGTAGATGCATTACCGTATTAAATACGTGTCAATATTTAAATATTGTAAAAAGCACAAGATACATAAGAATCCGTTTTAATTGCACATCCACTTTAAAAATTAAACAAAAATTAACATGTAAAATATAGCGGATAGCTGACGCTGACTTACACCGTTTTTATTGGACATCTCGTAGTTACGTTTGGAGGTTTAAATATGGCTACCATTTTTAAACCAAAATATTATATTTTTTTAATTTATTTCTAATCTTTGTGTGAAAATAATGTCTGTGTTACAACGAAAAAAGATGACCCATATCGCAAGGTATTTATGAACCATTTATATAAATAAAAACTATTGCATTCACGGGAAAAATAAGTTAAACCTGCAACCAAAATCTAGACTTGTAGACCTAGGATTCTACCACTTAGCACTGTATACCCTTTAGTAAATACCGGTGTTAAGTTCACATATGTCTTTGGGATTATTTCTAATCATGTGTTTTTGTAAATCACCCTTTTGTTTAGCTCAGTCACCCTTTTGTTTAGCATGAGTCACATTGAAAACAGTCTAATACCCTTTTGTTTAGGTTTTTAGTTGCACTGGTCACATTGAAAGCAGTACAGTTTACTTGTCTTTATATATAAGCATGTGTGTGTTATTAAATAATCTTTTCGTTTAGTTCTTAAATTGGAATGAATACAATGACACCAAGCAACTTCACTTATGTTTTTATGTATCAGCATGTGTGTTCGCAGATCATTTTGTTTAGCTTTGTAATTGCATTGGTCACATTGAAACCTTTTCATAAAGGGTCTACAGTGCTAAGTGCTACAATCCTAGGTCTACAAGTCTAGATTTTGGTTGAAGGTTTAACTTATTTTTCCCGTGCATCCAATAGTTTTTAACATTTATATAAATTGTTCATAAATACCTTGCGATATGGGTTTTTTTGTCGTTGTAACAAAGACATTATTTCCACACAAAATTTAGAAATAAATAAAAAGAATATAATATTTTGGTTTAAAAATGGTAGCCTTATTCCTTATTCCCACCCTTTTGTTTAGCCTTATGATTGCATTGAGCACACTGAATTCATTTGGATCTTAATCCATGAGCATGTGGTTTCGTAAATTACTTTTTAGTTTAATTTCATAATTGCATTAAACACATCTAAACAAATTGACTTCACTTGGGTTTTTATGTGTTGGCATATGTGTTATTAAATTCATTTAGTTCTAAAATTGCAATGGAAACATTGGAAAGCCGCAACTTTATTAATGTTTTTATGTATAAGCATGTGTTTTCGTAAGTCACTATTTTGTTTAGCATTATAGTTGCATTGGTCACAGTCAAATCACTTCACTTCAATTATGTATATACGTATAAGCATGTCTTCGTAATTTATATTTTTGTTTAGCTTTGTAACTGCAATCCAGTTCACACATAGCACAATCACGTGTTTAACACGTAAAAAAGGTGTAAGAAAAAAAAAGTTGATTTTAAAAGCTGCTAGAAAAAAACGTTTGTTTCATATATGAAAATAAGCTCAATAGGTAATTCATTAACGTTATTAAAAATAAGGTTGCTAAAAACTGCGTTGTAATAACGTCATTATAAAATTAAAACAGCAATATTTTTACGTTAGTTTCTAGGGATTTTTACGTTAAAATCACATTAGATTCACGCCGTTTCTACACGAATTTTAAAACGCGACTTGCATGGCTTTTCTACTGAATATTTTTGAGATTTTACTAGCAGCAGCGCCACCTATTGTTGGGATTTTTCACTTTGACGAAATCTATCAGGCAGTGCTTTGGCCTCTAAACTCCAAAAACCTTTTAAGGAACTGATCCCTGATCCTTCACGATAACGACGCATCTGTTATTAACCTGATAAAGACACATTAATATCCTGTGAAAGTGTTTACTGTTAAAAAATCTTGTTTAGCTTTTAAAAAAAACATAATGTATATAGATAGATATTTTGTCTTGCCTTGAGCGCCATCTTTAAAATTGTCTTGAAGTGTTGTAGTCTTAAACTAGTGAACTTTTATAACTTCCTTTCGCGTCTCTTTTAAGTTAAAAAAATGGTATTAAAAAACGTGACCAAAAAAGACCCAGAAAGTTAGTAGGTTTGAGAAGTCTTAATCTAGTGGCGTTTTAGAACATGTTGTGGAGGACTTTTCAAGTATGAATTTGGTACATGAAAATAACGAGGGTAAAAAACACGTTATATACACAGCACCAGAAACTTCAGCAAAAAGTACATTTTTATAGCTTGATTTCTCCTTGTTTTTAAGTTATCTTTAAGCATGTAAATTTAACAAAATAAATATTACATGGTATGAAGTTTTTTCAAGTAAAAAAAAACTTTGTTATTTTTGTTCACGTTAATTTAACGTTGATGTGATTTATGTGCTATGTGGGTTCACTTAGGTCTTTATGTATAAGCATGTGTTTTTTCATGTGACTCTTTTGTTTAGCTTTATAATTGTATTGGTCACATTGAAAACAGTCCAATTCACTTGTCTTTATGACTAACTATTTTAACGTGTTTTGTGTTCGTTTGACAATTTTTAATCTGTTTTATGACTTAATCTGTTTTATGACTTAAGGAACCACTCAAAGATCAAGAACATGTAAGTCTCTTATTTTTTACAGACTATCATCTAAATTTTGAAATAGGCTCTCTTTATTTCAGAGACCACAAAGTGGTCGAAAGCGCTCTGCCCATGACATAGTTCAATAAAGATTTTTTGCACGAAATACAAAATTTCCATTTTTGCGTAACTATATGTTTTATTAAATTTAAAACGTTTTCGTTTAGTTCTAAAATTGCAATGAAAACATGCAACTTTATTTATATTTATTTAGGTCTTCGTAAGTCACTCTTTTTTGTTCCGCTTTATAATTGCATTGGTCACCTTGAAAACTTATGTCTTTATGTGTATACGCAACTTTATTATCCCTTTTCTAAATTATTTTTCGTCTTTTAGTAAAAAGCTAATGCCATACAAATTCAAAAATTTGGCACCAAGCTACAATGCGCGTAACAGTGACATGCGCAATAGACACGGACTTATTCTCGTTGCCGGGTTTGAAGCAAGTCAATGTGTAAATGATCCGTAACAAAAACTTCAATATTTCTACTAAAACTCAACATAAAATTCTAATTATAAAACTATTCAGTGAACAACAACCTAGCTATTACGTGGAACGGTAAAGAAGCAAAAAGAAGCGGGCCCGCTAGCTGGAAAACACCGTCGAAGATTCGTTCACTGTCAGATCCAGGTAGGTGCCATTTTTTTTATTTGCGATTTTGTATGGCGCTCGGAATGTAACTACAATATTTGGGAAAGTTGCCTATAGTATTACAGTCCACTAAAATAATCGAGGAAATATATTTTTTCACCCAAAATTCACCCCTTTACATACACATTATGTATAAGCATGTGTTGTCGAAACGACTTTTAAGTTTAGTTTCATAACTGCATTGGACACATTGAAACCACTCCGCAACACTTAGGTCTTTATATAGAGTGTGTCCCAAAAATATTCTGACAAACTATATCCCTTACAGACTCTAAAGCAAAAACAGTTGCTCTATAGCCCAAACGGCCCATTTGCGGACATATGTTTACTGGATAAAAAATGTTTGTTTTGATGGCTCCTACCAGCGCTTACAGTTTGTCGGTATATATTTGTCTTCGTAAGTCACTCTTTTTTTAGCTTTGTACTTGCACTAGTCACATTGAAACCAGTCCAGTTTACTGGAGCCTCTATGCGTAACCATGTGTGTTATTAAATAATCTTTTCGTTTAGTTCTAAAATTCCAATGGAAACATTAAAACCAAGCAACTTCGCTCATGTTTCTATGAATCAGCATATGTGTTCGTAAATTACCTTTTAGATTAGTTTTAAAATTACATTGGTCACATTAGAACCCCGCAACTTTAATTATGTTTTTATGAATCAGCTTGTGTTTCGTAAAGTATCCTTTTTTTTAGCTTTGTAATTGTATTGGTCACATTAAAACCACGCAACTTTCCTTAGGTCTTTTTGTGTATGCATATTTAATTTTTTTATTTTTATTTTAAACCATTCAACAGATTACATCCAATTAAAGAATGGGGGTACAGATATACAGGGTGTTCGGCACATGAACCGTCAATATTTTTTGAGATATTGTTGGGGTCATTTTCAACCTTGGAACTTGGGTCCTAAGAGACACGGCTAAAGAGATATGAATTTTAAAAAAAAAATTCTCAAATTATCCAAAATCCCACCTTTAAACCCTCGTAAGCTTTTTATTAATGTCTGAAAAGCACCATTTTTTTTTATAATTCTGTAATCTTATGCTTCTTCAACTAATTAATAGATTTGTTAAAATTGATGTACCAAAGGGGCATACGAGGGTTTTTATTGAAGACATTAGTGATCTTGTGAAAGAAAATCAATTTCAAAATTAAAAATCAAAAAAAGTATCGACAATTGGGAACTTCATTTTCTTTTAAAAACTTCTTTAGTTGATTACCTTTCTAACAGTATGCTACATATTGATTTAAAAAAACATTTCTGCTTTAAAAATTTTTAATTTTGAAATTGATTTTCTTTCACAAAATCACTAATGTTCTTCAATATGAAACACTAGTACTTTCAACCATGTGAGGGAGTACTAAGTATTTATAAAACAACAATCTCACTGCCCCTCAAAACAGGATCAGTGGATGTTCGGGTTCAATTCTCTTACGAGACTGCCTTTATGACTTGGTTTTCTATGTGGGGATGCGTAGTGAAACACCAACATTAGAGTACAAAAAAGTTTAATTAATCATGTTCTTGGATAAACTTACATCTGTTGGATCTTAACCTAATTTTACTTAGTTAGTTAAGGGTTAGTAACGTATGACCTAAGTTAGTTAAGTTTTTATGTTGTTACCCACAAGGTAGGTATTTAAAATAGAATCAGAATTGTCCCAAGTTTTCCTTTAAAATACTGATATCCGAGTTATTTCCTTATGTTTTTAGGTTAGGTTAGGATTATCCCTTTATGTTTCTCCCGATAGTTTATTCCATTTTTAAGTTAATTTTGAATTTAGTTATTCTGTTTCTATTAAAAAAAAAGGAAGAAAACTAAACTATTGTAAAGCTTTCATCAAGAGGTTATATCACAGAGAAAAAAAGTATAATACCACTTTTTAGAATGTTAAGACCATATTGGTGCGCCAGTGAAAGAGTTTCAGTACCAACTACAAGGAACACGCTTGGGCGCCCGTGAAAAACATTCACTCCAACAAAAAAAAGGCCATGTGAGGGAGTACTAAGTATTGTTTTTATGTTTCTTTATGTTTTCTTTATTTTTCCCACTTAGCTGCTTCTATTAAGCCAATGCTGAAATGGCAATCCATAGGCACCGGAGTATTCCACCGCTACCCAACCTTGGTCGCTCTACTCTGGTACTCGCCAACAGCTCCACAGTAACAAGAACTCGCTACAGGCAACAACCAGAAGAAGACCGAAAGACGCAGGCCAAGAAGAAGACCAAAGAAGAAGACCCTAAACAAAATAACATGGTTTTAGGCCAAGAACTGGCCTACAACTTAAAAATAATTATAAAACTCGTTGCAGCCAAAATTCAAAGACATTTATTGTCCCGAAATGAGTACTACTCAATGTTGCAGCAGATACTCATGTAAGAGAAAAAGTAATCTGAACTTAAAATTAACAGACACATATCTCACTGAAATAAGTACCACTTAGGTACCACTTAATATTGCAACAGGTACTTAATCTGCACTTTAAAATTAATCAGTACATGTTACATTAAAATAGTACAATTTAATCAGTATAAAATAATCTGTAACCCATTTTTAAATAAAAACGGGGACAATGCAGTAAGAGCTCCATCTCTATGCCAGTGATCTCTAAGCTTATAACGGGGCTCTTTAAACTTATAACACAAAAATATTTACAAAAAGACCACAATGTCTAGCAAGAAGTGTTACCTAACCTAAATGTAGACTCAATGTCATGAAGGCCTATGCTTCCAAAATGGGGTGATCCAATGTACGGGTAACGTTCAAGTCTGAAAAAAATGGAGAAAATCCAATAAATGCCGGTGAGAAATGGTATAGGAAGCCAGAAAAATGGGGTAACAATGACCTAGAACCATTAAAACATTAAAAAAAAATAAATTACCTTACGTAGACAGCATGGCTTGGGGTAACCTCAAATTAATTCCGCGAAGCGGGGCTCGTCTATAGTTTTTGTCAACCAAACACGGCTCCAGAACCAAACTATAGCCAAACTAAAGGCTCTCTCATGTAAAAACCGCCAACGGCGTCTCTACGGACACGAAATAAGCCCTCAAAAGCTCACCCCAAAACAGGCTTCCAAATTTTCTGACAGAGAAAAAAGACGTTCCGCTCCAAAAATTGACAGGGAAATTGACAGAGACGCGCCAGTGTTCCCAACTACAACGAACAACCTATGTTCCCTCTTCTCAGTCTCATGCCAGTCCAATCGGCCTCTCTTTCTATGGCGAGACGCAGCTTTCACTAAGGAAGAATAACGCAAAAGAATGGCCATTTATTTTTCGTTGGAGAAGGACTTAACCTAGCGATTAAGCAGGTGCATACGGGGGTTAATCTGTCACTTGTTCTGTGTCATGGTCGATTTCAAATAAATGTCAAAACAAATATTTTTGGGGCATAGGCCTAGGCCTCCTTTTACCAAAATAGTGATAACTCAGTAAACAGTGCGACGCAAAAAAGGCTAGTAGTCCAATCAAGCGGTCGTGTAACGTTCCAGTGAAGATGTTTTCAGTGTGCAGTGTCTCAGAGACGTTTCTTACCACATCCCATCGCTTCACTCATAAATCAGAAGGCACAAGGGCAAGGCCCTATAAATACGACCATAAAAGATGTGAAACAACGACACTAGGGTCCGAGATGAACCACACGGCCCGACAGGAATATGATAGAAGACAGGAGACACAACTCTAAAGGCAGGAAAGTACCATAAACTGATCTTAAATTCAGCAAGGATCTATTCCCAAAAGGCTCTATGATATTTTGAATATTATGACTCATCAGTAGTGTACCTACATAACTGAGCCAAATATAAGCTCACCCTATCTCAGGACAATTACAGTGTGTCACACAATACCTGTAAAGCCAGAAAGTAGAAAGTAACATATTCCCTTTTGTCTTTTAGTTACAAAGGAGTACCAGGGAACGAATTAATTATACCAGGCCTCGAAGTATCTTCATCAGCACTTCTTCAACATCCACCAAGGTACAATCCCAGTATTAGCTATCTATAAGACTATTGGTAGTAATTTTGATTTGGATACATATGCCTTACTGTAAGTTTTAATCTTTAATATATAACAGTTGTTTCTTACATCCGCAGATATTATTTACCAGCAGTAAAGATAAAGTAGAAAAGTAAAAATAGATGTCACACATTTATTTTATCAATCTGGTTATCTCTCTCCTAGATACAGAAAGGTGAAAGTAGTCGAACGGGGTGATTTGAGTAAAACAACAGTTACTTTATAATTTATTTGTACGGGAATTCTGGACCGTTACAAATAAAAAACCTGGTATATCCCTTTGGTACATAAAGTTACAGAATTATTTAAAAATAGTGCTTTTCCAGACATTAATAAAAATCTTATGAGGGTTTAAAGGTGGGATTTTGGGTAATTTCAAAAAAAAAAAAAAAAAAAATTCATATCTCTTTAGCCGTGACTAAGGACCCAAGTTCCAAGGTTGAAAAGGTAGCAAATGACCCTAACAATATCCTAAAAAATTTTAACTGTTCATGTGCCGAACACCCTGTATATACAGGTATAAGGCAATTTTTTCAACAAAATGAATAAAAAAAAAGAGAATACTTAAACTAAAAATTAAAAACACAATACTTTAGCTTAAAGTTAAGTTATGCATTTTTTTAATCGAAGCTACACTGCTGTTGTAGGATTCACAAATTCGGTATAATGGCGAGTGTTGTATTATGTTTGTTCTAGCTTGGGGTAGAGCAAACGTAGGATTGCTCCTGCCGGCCAACCGAGGTACCTGCAGTGAGATGGATTCAACGAAAAATTTGCAATCGATAAGGTCATATGTGTTTTTAAAGATATTTTTTGTTTACCACTAATGAACACTTAGATCTCTATGTATCAGCATGTGTTTTGGTAAACTACTTTTTAGATTAGTTTTGTGATTGCATTGGAAACATTTAAACCACTCCACTTAACTTATGTCTTTATGTATAAGCATATGTGTTCGTAAACTACCCTTTAGTTTAGTTTTGTAACTGCATTGGTCACATTGAAACCACTCCACTTCACTCGGGTGCTTATGTATAAGCATGTGTTTTTTTAATGCACCCTTTGTTTTATATTTATGATTACAAACAGCACATTGAAACCATTTAATTTCATTTATGAGCTTATGTGTAAGAATGTGTCTTTTTAAATTAGAACTATCTTTAGCTTTATATTCACAAACAGCACACTGAAACCATTTAATTTCATTTATGTCCTTATGTATAAGAATGTGTCTTTTTAAAGTAGAACTGTCTTTAGCTTTGTAACTGCAATCGGAACACTGAAACCACCTGATTTCGTTTACGTTTTTATGGATTACTGCATGTCTTTTCAAGAGATTTCTAGATGTTCCCATATAATTACAGTCTTTACATGGCCACCACTCAATCTCTTTTAAGTTTTTATGAATAATCCCATGTTGTTTTAAGCTACGTTTATATTTGGTTTTAAAACTACACTTTGCACATTGAAGCAACTGCAAGTCACTTATATCTTTATGTGTAACCATGTGTTTTTTTATATCACTGTTTGTTTTAGCTTTGTGATCACAATCAGTACATTGAAACCATTGAATTTTATTTTTGTCCTTATGTATAAGCATATGACTTTTTAAATTAGAATTATCTTTAGCTTTATATTCACAATCAGCGCATTGAAACCATTGAATTTCATTTGTGTTTTTATGTATTAGCATGTGTCTTTTTAAATAAGAATTTTGTTTACCCTTATAATTGCAATGGCTACACTGAAACCACCTAATTTCGTCTACGTTTTTATGAATTGTAGCATGTTGTTTTAAGAGTTTTCTGGATCTGCCCTTATAATTACAGTCTTTACATGACCACCACTCAATCTCTTCATAGTTTTTATGGATAATCCCATGTTCTTTTAAGCTAAATTTATAAATGGTTTTAAAACTACACTTTTTACATTGAAACATCTCCAAGTCACTTACATTTTTATGTGTAAGCATGTGTGTTTTTAAAATACTTTTTTGTTTAGCGGTATAACTACAATGTGCACAATCAAACCATGGCATCTCAAGCTTATCTTTATGAATGACTGGTGAATGAATATTATCGCCAGTTTTTTTTGGTTTACATTGCAACTTCGTTTGGAAATATAATTTAGAATTTTTCTTCTGGTGGCTGGAATCTAAACCTGTCGATGATATTTTCTCACATTCTCCTTCACTAGTGGCCGTCATTTGAAAACGTCGTGCGGTCTGTTTCACAGTTAATTTTCGGGTTTTGTTTTCAGGGTGAATGATGCACTGAGAAACATTTGAACTGACTGGGGCTTCATACAATCTAGAACGAAAGAAAAGTGGTTTGTGACATTGCTGTAACTTAAAATAAAGCATTTTATTTTTATTTCCTAGCTCGCACACCAATGGCTAAAGAAGGTATTGCCTTCGACAACTTTTTTTTTTGAGATAACGCGGAAAATTTGTTATTTGGGTCTATTGTGACCTATCTTAGCAATACCGTCGCGTCGTGACGTCTGTCCATGCATATGTGTGTGCATGTCTGTCCGTAACACGATAGCTCCTAAAACGCTAAACCAATTTTCATGAAATTTTCAGCTAAAATAGTGTACAATACTGTAAAGAACTGATTAGATTTTGGTCAAAATCTATTAACGCGAATCATAGTTTTTCGACATTTTACAAATGGAAAATATGCAAACTTTCGTAATCTAGTGAAACACATTTTTCTTAATAAATTATGTTATTAAAAAAAAACTTCGTAAGAGCTTCTGCTTCTAAGATATTTACAAAAACTGATTTCAAGGCTGATATAGCATGGAGTTTACACGGAGTGTATACACATAAATCTTTGATCCAAAGTGTTAAGCCTAAATCATTTATTGTTGTAATCTGATACCACTTTAGTCAAACTCAGTATGTAGGTACGTGGGCACAATAGATCCATTTGTGGTCGCAGTGCATGGAGGTCCAGTGGGGCCTACCACCACTTTCGAATACATACACATACACTTATACAGGGTGTAGGAATTAATGAAAAATTGCAAATTCTTTGGGTAGCAATGTTAGGATTTGGTTAAACTTAGCTTAGCACTTAATTCTAAACAGCGAAATAAAACTACGTTTTTAGGTAAAATGCAGTGTGTATATCTTACCCTTGACGCGTTTCGGTCTTTGCGACCATAATTATAAGGGCTTAACAAAGTTTTGAAGACGTCCTTCTTGCAAACGCCTCATCATCTTAACTTAAACTACATGTACATGATGTCGTTTATGGATAGACGACAACGAAGATCATCAAATAGGGGAAATAAGAAAGTGGAAAAAAATAGAGGGCTCTGATTAATTAGTTTAAAGCTTACCAGTCACTTAAAGAAGAAAACAAATTAAAGGCTGAGCTCATTAAATCCGGATTAAAATAATAGAGAGGTATCGAAGATCTAAATGCTCCAAGAATTTAGCATTTGTTTTCACTTGTTGGTTCTGTCCGCTTATTGCAGTCAATTTGCCAGCTCAATTCGGTGGACTTCAAGATCATTTGTCTTGAAATCACTTGGTACCCGGGACATTTACAACTCATCCACCCTCACATTCATACTACATAAAGATCCATCGGGCCGACCCGCCAAGAAGGAGGCTTTATTTTGTCTGAAACTCTTTTTTGACTCCAGGGGTCTTTATAATGCTACCGTCATCTACGCTTTTAACACGAGACCATCCGCTTATTGTGACTTCCGAATCACGGCATTGCACAGACGGCTCACGCATCTGATTTTTGGCCAAAAAGGGCTTAAGGTGAAATGCCCTCAAAGGCAGCAAGCTTAGTGTCAGTCTAAAGTAAAGAGTCTAATAGGCCTGAAAACACATGAAACAAAACTAAAAATACTCTTTGACAGGCGTCAGAGATGATTTATTTTAAATATTGTTTTCGTAGTGCTTGAAATGTAAAATATTGTCAATATTTTAATCTGTATTGATAGCATTTTTTTCCTTGTTTTGTTTTCAAATATAAGCGAATTTAAAATGGATTTGAGAGATTAAGGTAAGTAGATTTCAGAATTGCTTATTTAATAAAAAACTGATGAATTACTTACACACAGTGAAAAATTTATTTGTGACATGTAAGAACCTGAAAAAAAAAGCAAGAAATTTTGGATATGTCAGAGTAAAACTTTATGTCGGCTATAAACTGCCACCTAGAGATAAATTTTATTTAAAACTACACACATCCAGGATTACTACAGTAAAAAAAAAATTCTGCGCCCATATGCGCCTCTTCGATATTTTGACATATTATATTCTTTAACATAACATGTTCCAGTGCTAACAGTTGATCACAGCCACACAAAAGACAACTTAAGTTAAATACAAGTTATATACTTTTGATCAAATAATCATATTCTATAGTATTTTATCGCACTAAATCTGAATCTGTTGTTGGAATTGCGTAAGCACGTTAAACTTTTTTTTTAACCTCAAAAAACCGGAAAAATTTAAGACACTTTACAAAAATACCCAACGAAAAAGTGATTATTTTTTTCTATTACAACTGTGTTATCTGCATATATGTAAAAAAGCTGAGTTCAAATTTAATACCCCAATTGCAATTGCACATGTTTTATTTTCTTTTTTTTTTTCCCTCTTTTTCCAAAAAACTATCCACAGACCATGATTTAGAAAAATTAACCGATTGAAACCAAATTTGGTACAGATGGGTTTTTAAGGTAGCTGAATACGAATGTTTAGTCAGATTTCCAAAATTCAATATAGCTGCTCCAATAAGGGTACAGACTTTCTAAACTTGGCGAATGCAATATACCATTCAATGTTTTTAAAAATCCAACTTTTTTCTTCATTAATCTTAGATATTTTCCAAAATCATCTGCCCACCTTTTTTTTGGTCAGCGTCTTTCTGTACATACATAAGACTTAATGAAACAATTATTTTAATATTTTTTTAGTTTTTAAAATAACAACGTACACCTATGATTAGTAATTCGAAAATTCTATATTTTTGGACAAATTAAGTAATGTATTGTCTATATGTAAGTCTATTGTCAGATAGTTTTTAGGTCATTATATTATGAAAACTATAATATCCCATCTTCTTCATATTCTCCTGAATAAAATACTAAAAGAAAAATAATCCCAAACAACTGGAAATAATCCATAACCATTATTCTACACAAGAAAGGATAAGGTAACAAAAGCCCAAAGATCAATGGAGAGACAAATGTTACATGTAAAACTAACAGATAGAAAAAGGAATGAATGGATAAGAAATAAAAAAAAAGTAAGGGATGTCAGACGAGAAGTAGCAAAATTAAAATGGAAATTTGCCGGTCATAATATCAGACAGAAAGACGATCGACGGAACAAATGTATTATAAACTGGAGACCTTGGGAAAATAAAACAAGTAGGGGAAGAACCTAAATGAGATAGGCGGACGATTTGAAGAAACACGCGGAAACTAGATGGATGAACACGGCGACAGACAGAGAAGAGTGAAAAATATTGGGGGAGGCCTACGTCCAAAGATGGATTGAGGAAGGCTAAATAAATAGATAGAATAGATAATATCTTCTTTAACTTTAAAAAAAGCAACGTACGCCTATGACCAGTAAATTGAAAAACCTTTTTTTTTGGCAAATTGAGTGAACAAATTTATTATCAAGTCCTTTTAACCGGTTTTTATAAAAACCGGGAGTAATATGATGCCTAAATTAGTTTTGGCCAAAAATTGGTTTCGGGAGCCCTCTGTGCATTGTATTGATCATCAGCTTTGCCTACTTCGCTGATGGCCGAACTCCGCCCAAGAAAGACGTTTCTTCTACCTCTGGTGAATCTGTATTCACAAGCGGATACTAGGTTCGAGTTTCTACTGGGAGTCATGGGAATCGCACCATCGCCCTCCGATCGTAAAGCGAACGGACGTTTATTGAACCATCAGGGCCATTTTGAATTAAAAGTTCATAAGTAAACTGTGCTATGCCAAAAATGGTAATACTATAAACTCACCCTATTCTGTTATGAAAATAGAAATGTTGCTGATGTTAAAGAAAAAAAAAAGAATAATGTGAAGGTAAAAAAATCCTTCGATAGATTAAATGAGTAGTGATTAAATAATTCCAATTATAACAAAAACATTTCATGTAAAAAAAAAGTTAAGTACGCGAACGCGAAAATGGTATTCCGTAAAAAGAATTAAGAGTAAAGTAAAGCCAAATTCTCCAATACAAATTCCAAAATGAAAGGTTCCTACTAGTTTGAAAATGTTTTTTTTTTAACTTTGCTATTACAGCCAAACTTCTTTATGTTCAATTTAGCACTGTGCCTAAGAGTCATTTGCAGCTCCGTAATAACCAAGTTTAGAAAAACATTTAAAAACTAGTGAAAACCTTTCATTTTGAAATTTGTACTGGAAAACTTGGCTTTACTTTTATCTTAATTCTTTTTACGAAATACCATTTTCGCGTACTTGACGAAACTGATGGAAAAAAGGCGGAACCTGGAGAAAGAAGGAAAAAGAACATCGATAGAATACACGGAAGTAAATAAAACTATAAGAAAAAGATAAAAGAAAGAGCCAAGAAATAAAAGTTAAGAGAGTTATAAAAATTAACAGAAATATGAAATGTCTAAGGCCGACTCTAGGTAGATATGAAATAATTAAAATAAATGATATGAACGGCATAGAGACTAACGTTAAAGAGAATATTATAAATATCACACAACTATTCTATACAGAATTATACCAAACAAAAAGGAAACGATCACGAGAAACCATGAAGAAACTCCAAACAAAAATAAAGAACATAAACTCAGAGCTACAACCTGAAATAAGCAAAGCGGAAATAAAGAGAGCAAAAGATGGAGTAACGGCAGAAATACTGAAGTACCGTGGTATTAGTAGTGTAATTAGTACCCTACATATTCTCCTGAATAAAATACTAAAAGAAAAAATAATCCCAAACAACTGGAAAGAATCGATAACCATTATTCTAAACAAGAAACGCGATAGAGCGGACCAAAAAAACTATCGACCTATAACACTCCTCAATATAATTTATAAGCTTTTCACGAAAATATTAACACATAGACTGACTACAAAATTTGACGGATATCAATCAAAAGAACAAGCAGGCTTCAGAAAAGGTTTCAGTACAGTTGACCACCTATTAACCATGAAAATCCTAATAGAACGAGCAAACGAATACAAAATTCTACTATATATTGCGTTTATAGACTTTGAAAAAGCTTTTGATAGCATTGAGCACTGGGCAGTAAAAGCGTCTTTAATTAATAGCCGAGTAGATCATAGATACACAGATTTAAACTGACAGACTGACACAATATCCCCTAAACTATTAACCAGGCCCTAGAAGATGTTTTTAAAAACTTAGATTGGAAAGAAGTAAACGGACAATACTTGAGCCACCTAAGATATACTGATGATATTGCCTTACTAACAGATAAGAAAAAGAACTGATCAAAATGCTGAAGGAACTGGATACTGCAGCTAAAAATATAGCCTTGAGTATGAACTACACTAAAACTAAAGTCATAACAAACACAGATGCGGATATCACGATCAGAATAAACCAAGAGGAATAAACCAAGAGAAAATAGAATATGTAGAGGAATATACACGGTGTTTCACGAACATCAAAACAGAGGTCTTTTTGGGTATTTAGAGTGCGAATTTGGAGAAGCGCTCGGACGCGTCGATTTTGTTTGCGAGGTGTATACTTTTTGGCTATCTTGAAATTTTTGTAGCACGAACTCCCTTCGAGGGGTATACCCCTATATATTGAATAGGGAAAGTGGGTCTAGTGAAACCTTGTTTTGTTTCGGTAAATTAAGCTACATATAAAAAAATACAAAATATCCTCAGTACCTCAAAACGAAAGTGTATAACCAAAGCATCCTTCCTGCGCTTACCTATGGATCCCAGACCTGGACACTAACATGGATAAGGTAACAAAAGCCCAAAGATCAATGAAAAGACAAATGTTACATGTAAAGCTAACAGATAGAAAAAGGAATAAATGGATAAGAAATAAAACAAAAGTAAGGGGTGTCAGAGGAGAAGTGGCAAAATTAAAATAGAGATTTGCAGGTTATAATATCAGACCGAAAGACGGTCGATCGAACAGGTGTTTTGTAACCTGGAGACCTTGAGAACAAAAAATAAGTAGGGGAAGACCACAAATGAGATGGGCGGACGATTTGGATAGACATGTAGGAGATAGATGGATAAACACGGCGACAGACAGAGGAGAATGGAAGATATTGGGGGAGGCCTATGTCCAAAGATGGATCGAAGAAGGTTAGACAGATAGATAGAAAATATGCGGAATATTAATCAAGTATAAAAGACAACTTCATAGGAGTATAGTCAACCACGGACACCGGTGTTTCGGAAAAAGGCATTTCCATCCTCAGCGTGGCTTGCCTGACACAAAGTAGAACAAACTGACTACAAGATACAAGGTAAATCAAAAAGAATGAAAAAATAGGTGAAAACTATTTTTCATTCTACGAGTGAACGACAGCGAACCAAGGAAACTTAGTCCATGGCGGGACGAAAACGTCCACCGGTCTATAAGGAAGAAAGACTTTTCGTCACAGTTCAACCAGACCATGCTGTCACCGTCTCCACGGTATCGGTTTGTAACCGAAAACAATGAGTTAATCAAGTATAAAAGGCAACTTCTTCGGGGTATAGTCAACCACGGACACCGGTGTTTCATCCTCAGAAAAGTCTTTCTTCCTTATAGACCGGTGGACGTTTTCGTCCCGCCATGGACTAAGTTTCCTTGGTTCGCTGTCGTTCACTCGTAGAATGAAAAATAGGTTTCACCTATTTTTTCATTCTTTTTGATTTACTATGCGGAATACTGTTCAAAACTATTGTTATACCTTATTGAAAATTTCGAGGGTTTTTAATTTTTTCTAAAAGGTTTTATCATGCTTCCTATCAGCCTTCTAAAGCTCACCTTTCTAGTATTTCTGGAAGTGGGTAATGTTACATTTACATACCTTTACATTTATAGGGGAGAGAAGTAAATTAAAATGTTGGTGTTTTCCTATAGTTTTGTCATAGTCCCTATCGGTCTGCAAAAGCTCAGCTCTCTAGCATTTCTGGAATTAGGCAATGCTACTTTTACATAACTTTACATTTATAGGGGAGAAAAATTAATTAAAATTTTGAAATTTTTTGTCTAACTCTCTGAGTTCTATGGGAGGGGTGTACGTTCCACTGGAAGCTACATCCCCCTTTTGTAAAAAAAAGGGTAAAAAAGGACCTGAAAAAGAACTTAAAGCGGGACACAATTAGCTCATAAAAAGTACAAATTTTTATCTTAACCCTCAAGGTTCTATCGGGGTGTGTAGCTTCCACTGAAAGTTACACCCCATTTTTCAAATGGAAAAAAAAGGTAGAAGGAGTAAGGTACAAATTTTTTTATTTAGGGAAAAAATTGGTTTATAAGAATTAGTACAAAATTCCCACATCGATTTTTTTTTAATTTCTTTTATTAAAACTACATTTTTCACATTGAAACCATTTAACTTAGCTCTTGTATTTATGTCTAATCATGAGGTTTATTAAATTACCTTTCAATTTGGTCTTGTAGCTACATTATTTTCATTGAAACCACTTAATTTCACTCCTGTCTTTATGTCAAAGCATGTGTCTTGTTAAATGACCTTTATGTTTAGCCTTATAATCACAACAAACACAATAAAACCACTTTATATCTTTTGCGTCTTTATAGATTAGCGCATGCTTATTAAAGCTACTTTTAGTTTTGGAATTCTAATCGCCAAGAGCACAATAAAACCACTTGATTTTGCCTACGTCTTTATATATTAGTGCATGCTGGTTTAGGCTACGTCTGTGAATGGTCTTAAAACTACATTCTTCACATTCAAACCAGTTAACTTGACTCTTGTCTTTATGTCTAATTATGTATTTTGCTATATAATACTTATATTTGGCCTTATAATCACAACAAGCACAATAAAACCACTTTATATCGTTTGCGTCTTTATGGATTAGCGCGTGCTTCTTAAAGTTACCTTTACTGTTGGTCTTGTAATCGCAATGAGCACAATAAAACCTCTTGATTTTGTCTAAGTCTTTATGGATTATGGCATGCTGGTTTAGGGTGCGTCTGTCATTCATGTGGTTTATTAAATTACCTTTAAACTTGGTCTTGTAGCCACATTCTCCACATTCAAACCACTTAGCTTCACTCTTGTCTTTATGTCTAATCATGTGTTTTATTAAATTACCTTTAAATTTGGCCTTGCAGCCTCATTATTCACATTCAAACCACTTAGCTTCACTCTTGTCTTTATGTCTAATCATGTGGCTTTTTAAATTACCTTTAAATTTGTTCTTGTAGCCACATTCTCCACATTTAAACCACTTAGCTTCACTCTTGTCTTTATGTCTAATCATGTGTTTTGCTAAATAATCCTTATATTTGGCCTTATAATCACAACAAGCACAACAAAACCACTTTACATCGTTTGCATCTTTATGAATTAGCGCATGCCTATTAAAGCAACTTTTACTGTTGGCCTTGTAATCGCAATGAGCACAATAAAACCACTTGATTTTGTCTAAGTCTTTATGGATTATTGCATGCTGGCTTAAGGTCCGTCTGTAAATGGTCTTAAAACTACATTTTTCACATTGATACCATTTACCTTCACTCTTGTCTTTATGTCTCATTAGGTGGTTGATTAAATTACCTTTAGAAGTGGTCTTGTAGCCACATTTCTCACATATAAACCACTTAACTTCACTTTTGTCTTTATGTTTAATTATGTGTTTTGCTAAATAATCCTTATGTTTAGCCTTATAATCACAACAAGCACAATAAAACCACTTTATATCGTTGGCGTTTTTATGAATTAGCGCATGCCTATTAAAGGAACTTTTACTGTAGGTCTTGTAATCGCAAAAAGCACAATAAAACCAATTGATTTTGTCTGAGTCTCTATGGATTATTGCATGCTGGTTTATGGTGCGTCTGTAAATGGTCTTAAAACTACATTTTTCACATTGATACCATTTACACTCACTCTTGTCTCTATGTCTAATTAGGTGGTTTATTAAATTACCTTTAAAATTGGTCTTGAAGCCACATTCTTCACATTCAAACCACTTAACTTCACTCTTGTCTTTATGTCTAACCATGTGTCTTGCTAAATGATGCTTATATTTGGCCTTATAATCACAAGAAGCACAATAAAACCACCTTATATCGTTTGCATCTTTATGAATTAGCGCATGCCTATTAAAGCAACCTTTACTTTTGGCCTTGTAATCGCAATGAACACAATAAAACCACTTGAATTTGTCTACGTCTTTATGGATTATTTTATTTGGTACACATTCAAACTCGCTTTGCAAATTCAATTCAATATTTATCTTCTGATTGCCGGACTCAAAACCTGAAATGTTTATTTGTTGATATTTCGTGCCACCAGTGGTTGTCCTTTCCTCAGTTGATTCAATTGTTGTTTTACTATCAGGGTGAGCAATAGTGTCATCAAAAATATTTGAAAAAGTTGGATCTTCATGGAAACTGAAAAGTAAACAAAAAAAACTTAAACATTAGAGAGTTATCGGTTTTGAGTTCAATAACAAGTTCAATTCTATTCCAGTCAGGGATTATTGAACATAAACGAGTTGGATTTCACCAAAGTTAAAGTGGAAAATCGAAAACAGACGCCGCCCTGATGTGATTTTAGTTTGACATTTTCTTCTCTGGTTTAGAAATGTCAAGTGCTTGTCAATCGCTCTTTTTGTTTATTTGTGTTTTTGGTAGTTTTTTTATTTAAATTTGGGATAAAATCTAACTGTTGTAACGAAGTAACTATTTTTTTGTTTTAATTTATTTTCTGGACTATTTAAGCTCAGACAGTTAAAAAACATTTTTACTGAAACCTGATTCAAATTTCGCTCATATTTTTTTTTTGTTATTTTCCGTGGAAAAATGCCGTTTTCAAATATCATTAAAGCCTCTCATAACTTTTGTTGCAATAGATAAAATATTATTCCGAATAAGTCAATCCACGTTCATTTCAAGAAACGTGGTTGTGTTTCATTCGGTTATTTCCGTTAGTTCTCGATATTCTGCCAAGCTCTAGTCTATAAAACGGCAATTAATTTGCCTATGCGGAGATTCAAGATGATCCGCGCCAAGTTTCAGAACTTTCGGACTTTTTCCTAGAAAACTGGGCCACATTTTCAATATGTAATAAAGTAATGTCTTGTCATTACTTTAATTATTATTGTGTTGTCTTGGAGGACGTTTGGCTTATTTGATTAGTCTGGCTGATCACACATAGTTTTAAAATAGTCTGCTCAACAACGTATATAAAAATCAAGCGTTACAAAATAACTTAAGTTCAGGTGTTTTTTAAGACTTTGTGTCTGGCTGAAGCTCTGGCTCATGAGAGGTGTCTGGCAGTGTTAAATATAAATTGGTAACTTAGAACTATTTTTTTCCACCTTTGGAACCTGGTTCTGAAGAACTGGCCCATTACTCAACTTAGCGGGCACCTATACGTTTATACTACCTATGCTACTCGTTCCCACATATTCTATCCTTTAGAAAATAACTTATGTCTGGGGGCCCTGGGCTCTTGGACTATAATACATTCTGTCGAACTTGAAATCTAAACTTGTTCAATTCTAATGGGTAAACTAAACTAAACCAAACCAAAATACCTTAGAGCATAAATACTGGTTCCAATTTGAAGTAATCATAGCTTGCTTTGGAAACAATGACAAACGCAAATTTCTAAGTGCGCATGCGTTTGTTTCGGCACGTAGACACCCAGCTGCTGTGTGACTGGAAGCCTTTATTGTTGTTTATTTACATTTTGCGGTGTTTTGCCTTTGTCGTGTAAAATTGTGTTTTTTTCTGGGAAATCATTCACGTAAAACATGTGCAGCTTGTGAAAAAATGTCCGCAAGAAGTAACAGCGACACTTCATAGGTAAGTATGTACTTATGTATTTTTCTTTATAACTTGAAAATAAAATTAAGAGTGGTCTGTTTTTAATTTTAGAAAAACTATAAATTTAATCTGCAATTCGATAAATTTGCACCCAATCTACTAGTTTTTAGAATAAAATAGAGATAATCTTAAATTTTTGACATTTGACAAATAATGTAGTGACGTAACGGAGTATGTTTCAAAACCACCAAAACTGACGCATGCGCAGTTAGCGAAATCCTGTCTACCCGAAAAAGGCACATTAACCAAATCAAATCAAATCGTTTATTGGTGTTAGATACACAAAGTGTTTACACAAGTCAAAAAAAATTTTTAACAATAATTTATCTAAAAAAAAGTTCTAAAAAAAATTCTACTACTAAAATTTCAAATAGTTTTACACTATATTTTTTTTAATATTTGGGAAGTACTTAATTAAATTCTAAAATACACCTAAAGTACATACTATAAAAAAGTGACATAAAAAATTAAAAATTAATTGATTCCGACTTCACGCTGGTCGAAGACAGTATAGCATCTTGGTCTCTCAGTCTGTAAAATAAGAGCACTTATTTTTTGCTACACCGTAAAATTTAAGATTTAACACTGTCTTAAACGGCCATTCCACAGGATCAGAAATTAATGAAAGTTCAAAATATACAGGGCGATTCAAAAGTAAGCGGCATTCTGTAGGGGGCGTAATCCATGCATAAAAATAAGGCAAAAAGTTCCTGTTCATATGGGTCCGAAAATGCTTCCTCAGGCCCAACTAACATTTAAAGTTCTCGCGACGACACCCTCACCAATAAGAATTTCTTAAAAGTAACCGCAACGTAGTCCCGCTACCTCTCAGTATACTATTTAGCGACGTGGTAACTCCCACGTGTTTAAAGTCACTGTAGTAATGACTGCACTACTACGTCGCAGCCAAGTATCTACTACGTCGTAAAGGCTGTTTTTTTTCCGTCATAGCGTAAAAGTAGTTGTAGATAATATTATCGTTTCTTTTAGGTAGAATTATTACACAATAGGGTTAACACTACAGTAAACAAACTGGCTAAGTTTTTTAGTTTGGTTATGGCTATAATATGTACTATGTTATCTAAAAGTGCGAGAATTTACTAGCTGAGGACCAATATTCAACTGCGACGCAAATTTTTATGTGAAACATAAATCATATTTACTGCAAAAAACCGGCGCCGGTAAAATTGAGCCGTTTACTGGTAGCTGATGGAATTTTTTTGTTGTAGTTTTTGAGGTTATGTTTTCATAATCGGCAGTTAACTCCAACAAATAGTGTTTAATATGGATATTTGGTAAGCTTCAATTAATGTGTTTATAAAATAATGTATCTCTTTAATATGGGCTCAAAAAACGAAAATAAAAATATAAAATTTGCTCTTGCAAAAAAAATATAGCGTCCCAAACAATGTTCCCTAAAGGGTTACTTGAAAGTGAGCCTAAGTTGCTGCAACCTAATACAAACCACTTTTATGTCAGCGTTCCCTTTTAGTTTTAGATAGCATACTTGAATTTCTAGTCTTTCGTCGCGGCAACGTATTAGTCTCTAGCTTCCGCTACTATAAAAACAGCTTCACAGTAGTAGCGACCACGCGATAAGCAATATCACTACTCTTAAGTTCTTGGGGTGAGGCCAATTGTCATTTTGTCATTTTTGTCTACAACAATGCTTGACCCTGGTTTTTGATGCGGTGTTCTGTATTCTGTAAGATCGTGGTTTTATGAGTTTTTGTCGAATTAAATGATAAAAATGCGTTTGCGTTGAATCTGTATTATTGCCTCTTATAACAGGTTTGTTTACACATTTTAGTTTATATTTTGTACTTTCGGTGGAGCGACGACCGGGGAGAATACGTTACAAAAACCAATGCAAAAACCTATACAAGTATTGTATTAGGAACTAAAATAAATATTGTGATTTATTTTACGAGACACTGATCAAGCATTGTCCCTATTCTAGAAACTATTATCGAGGAGCTAAAAGAACGTAGTCATATACATAAAATAAACTTAGTTTTTTCAAAATTTAAGTAAATAGTTTTTTGTTCCAAGCCAAGGGTAAAATAAAAAAAGAAAAACTATTTAAAAAAATTATGTGCCTTGGCCGGGACCAATTGGCGTACATAGCCAAAGATTCCTGGTTCAAGTCACTGCCGAGTCATAGAAAACTTTAAGATTTTCGGTTCTTTAATTTCATCATTTTCAACCCTGGTTTGGAATTGTTGTTAACGGTTTTGAGTAAAACCTTTCATTATTGCACTTTGGTAAGTTGTATTTTGTTATTGTTTGTCCTGTTTCCCATGCTATATTATTAAGAAATATTTGTTAAATGTTGGATAGTGTGGTGGTATATGCTATTGATGATACTTCAATACGAAACTGGTCTACATGAAAATAAATGCTGTGTGGACAAAAAGACCGATTTAAATTTTTCTATGTTTTCTTTCTTTTTATCCTGATTGTAAGATTTGTTACCATAACTAAAAAAAGTAAAGGTTGAACATTTCTAGTTCGGTTGGAAATCCATGAAAAACTACACCTATTTTATAAAAGGAGCCACAAAAATAGGGTTAAGAATGGGCGGGACCAAGATGTGTCTACAAAGAGTCTACGTAATATATATGTTTATTAGTAAAAGCTATATTTAAACTAAGTATTAAAAATAGTATGACTAATCTCTAAGTATAGGAAATAACTCTGGCAAAATTGTCAAAAAATAAAATAAAAAGTTTTTGACAATTTTTGCCAGAGATATTTCCCATATTTAGAGATAAGTTATACTATTTTATATACTAAGCTTAAGTACAGCTTTCACTAATAAACATATATGCATTACTAAGAAAAAAAGTTCCTCGAATTGATATCTTCTTTTGCACTTTGCGACTAAACCCATCGGAAAATAGGAAGGGTTTATATAGACATTTTTTCTTAGAATGATTCTACTAATGTTTGCTGACTAAGAAAATAAGTTTTAAAAAATTTCACGGCCTCCCCTACTACTATGATGACACAAACTTTTGTAGTAAAAATTAAAGGTATAATGTAGTTGTCAGATACACGGATACGAAATCTCTAATTTTTGGTGATAGATGTAGACAAAACTAAAAACTGCCCAATTCTCGTACACCACATTTCTACCATAAGATAGTAGCAAAGTCTTTGGAGCGTGTAGCCGCTACTATAAATGTTAGTTGGGGGGAGGACACCTAAACGACTAATTCTACCACGTGTGCATCGTAATGTAATAAAAAGAATAAAAGCTTGTCGTGACGCTATATTTGAAAATTCTCTAAATTGTTCAATCAAAATGTAAGTAAATGTGTGTTTTTTTCTATGGTAATGCATATTAATTTTAAATCAAAAAAAACATTTTCAAAATTGATTTTCTCGTAAACGGTAAGCTCTATCGAATTAAAGTGGAAGTATGTTTTTACGTAGAAAACACTATCATAAATCAATAGGCAATATCAAAGAATTAAAAATCCGTCACAGATGACTTACCGTGTCTGATGGTCGTTTTTGTCACTATAGAAGACCATTTTTTTGCAGCGGCCGCCCTGGGAAATTTGTAATTTTCTGGAGTTCTCACACACGTGCCGTTCTCTTGCACGGATTCTAAGCGATGTCCCCGCACTTTATCGGGGGAGCGGAAATTTCGCCCAATGTCATTTGTCAAAATAAATGTCAAATGTAAGCGCAACAATGCCAAATTGACTAATAAAATAGGTCTGAAAATTCAAAATTTTATTTATGAACAGGAATTTTTTGCGTTGTTTTTATGCAAGGATTACCCATATTTTTTAAATTTTAAATCACCCTGTATATTTTTTATTTACCATGTAATTTTAGCTTTTTGTATCGATCGAATTAAAAATCTTGGAATGTTATAGGAGATCATTGATGTCCATGTATGGTATCAAAATAAAAATGAATGGATCCAAGACGGATCTAGCCTCCTATTCCTTTAGCACTCTACAAAGTTTTTATGTATTTAAAGTTAGCAGAAGAACTTTAAACATTAAAAAAAAAATTATATGCTCATAATTTGCCGTTAGTTATCCATAAATTAGTTAGTTCAGCCGTGTCCGCTTTTTTTAAATGGTCTTTTGCTAACTTTATATAAAGTTTGCAGAACACTTATAAAAATAATGGATTTATCTTAAAAAATTTTAGTGCAAAATTTACAGTTAATTATCCGTAAATTAGTAGTAACAACAAAAAATTTGCCGTGCCCGTTTTTTTTAAATGATGTTTTGCTAACTTTATATAAAGTTAGCAGAACAGCTATAGAAATAACGGACTTTTTTTTAAATTTAGTGCACAATTTGCCGTTAATTATTATCCATAAATTATTTGTGAAAACAACAATAATCTTAACATAATTATTCTTTTTTATCTAAAATAAAGAAGTATTCCATCCACTCTTTATCTAACCACACCAACATGACCTAGTCTATTAAAATCGATCGATAGTTACGTCTGGTAATATAGTAGGCAGCCAACACACATGGCTTGAAAGAGTTGTTTTATTTATATGGGGCGCTTGTTTTATATTTTTGGTGGTGACATTTTTAATAGGTAGGTGCATTATTTTTCTAAAATTGTTATCCACTAAAACTGCAGAACAGAGGGCTTTGCCTACATTCTGTCCTTTTAAGAAAAATTTTGCGAAAGAACATTTCGGTATGATTATGACAGGCTGCCAGTAGTGACGTATCACAATGGGTTATATGAGAGGTCTAGCGCGACACTCAATTTTAACTCAGTTTTAACCAACTTGTAGACATCGGATCAACTTCAAATTTTGTACACACTTAGAGTTCCGTTGACAATACAATATAATGATATTATGAAGTTCACAGCTCCCCCTCTTTGGGAATGCTGGACGGGGGTACTATCTAAGTATGTCCGATATCGTTCAAAATTGGTATGCAGGGACTTTTAGGGATGGGGATCAAGAATTTTTAATTAGATTTTTAAAATTGTGAATCTGACGTCCCCACTCCCTTTGAAAATCTGGTAAGACAATTTTGACAAACTTGTACAAATCCGATCAACATCAAATTTGTTGTGGACTTATAGTTGCAGCGACAATACAATACTATAAATCTCTAAAGTTGGAAACTCCCCACCTTTAAGGATGGTGGAGGGGGTATCATCTCCGATTTCGTTTAAAAATGGTATGTAGGAATTTTCGGGGTTTAGGATCATGCAGCTTCTTTTTTTTAATAAGCTTTCATCCAACGGAATTCCCATGTTTTGGCATTTTCTCTTCCAGACTTTAAAGACTTGTTCCAAATATATCTTGAAGAGCGTAGGCGAGATACAGCAACCTTGTTTAAGACCTTCCTTTACTTGAAAGCCTTTGGTTAGTTTTGCTTTTATTTTAACTTTTGCCTTACTATTGCGGTATAACTCTTGGATGGCCTTAATTAGTTATACGCTTATGTTTGTCTTTTCCAACGCTTCCCAAAGTAGATTTAGTGGTATACTATCATATGCCTTCTTTTCAATAACTTGGGTTATACAAAAGAGATGATCTGAAGTCGATCTACCCGCCCTGAAACCGGCTTGTTCTTCTGCCTCCATATCTTTATATTCGCTCTCCACTTTATTTCTTATTATTTTGCCATATATTCTGCTTAGCGTACTAGTTACAGATATACCTCTATAATTGTCACATATATCTTTCCTTCCTTTTTTGTGTATTGTGTATATATATGACGTTTTCCACTCAGTTGGTACTACAGCTCCATTTAAATATTTTTGGAAAAGACTCCGTAATCTCCAAAACAGTTCTTCAGTGCCATATTTAATAAGTTTAGCTGGGGTATTTCCGGGTCCGGCAGACTTACCGCTTTTTAAGGTTGTGCATACGTTTTTGACCTCAGAGATTGTGAGGGGTACTGGAGATCCCATCGTTCTAATGATATTGTCTCTTTCGTCTTCCTTGAATTCTGCTCTATCTTCAGTTAAAAGCATTTTAAAAAACTTTTAACTAAAGATAGAGCAGAATTCAAGAATTTAACTGCCGAAAAATTAACTAAAAATAAATGTATCGATGATGGATCTGATACCTTCCTAGCCCAATATTTTAATAACCCTCCTTTATAATGTGTTTTTGCCTTTATTTTTAATTTTATAATTTTTATTTTGAGATTTTGTCTAGACTTTGTTTTGTAAAAATGTCTATGTTTTTAATCTTTATATCAGATTTTTTTATATTTTAGTTCTAATTTTATTTATTTAGTTACACCTAATATTTTAAATTTTTACTTGAATTCGATTTTTTTTATTAAACTGATTTTATAACACCAACTAAACTTAAATTAATTCTAGTTAGTTGAGATCTAATATTGTGTAATTTTTATTATTTTTTTAAACAAATATTGATTTTGTTGTTCCTTGATTGCCTGCATGTTTAATTTTAAATTGTTGCTTGTATTTATTTGTATGTTATGCTGTTACTTTTATTTTGACGTTAATAGGCTTAATTACTTGACTAGTTTTAGCATGCTTTGTCAATGAAATTGTTTTTGTTTCTGACAATAAAGTATTTTTTCATTCTTCATTGGCACGCTCCAAGTGAACGCCACACTATATCAGCTTTGAACACAGTTTTTGTAAATATCTCAGAAACGGAAGCTCATGCAATGTTTTTAGTAATAATATAAATTATTGAGAAAAACGCGTTCTACATATTGATGCGATGCTCCGTTAAAAAGTTAACATATTTTCAATTTTTGACCTGTCATTAACATTAATGATTTTTCGCTAAAAAATCAGCTCTTTACAGTATTGTACAAGATTTTACCTGAAAATTTCATGAAAATCGGTTCAGCGGCTTAGAAGCTATCGTATTACGGACAGACATACACACACAGACATACGAACAGAAGTCACGACGATATTGCTAAGATATGTCAAAATATACCCAAGTAACACATTTTCGGTGTTATCTCAACAAAAAATTTCATCTAAAACAATACTTTCTTTGCGAGGGCTAGGGAGGTAAAAACCAGGTTTAACTCTTATTTGTCCCAACTTATCAAACTCGGAAATTGGCCAATTACAAGCTTTACTGACAATTAATCTTACACACATAATTAGACTGAAAAATTTCAAACCTAAAATTTGATTTGGAGAAATTCAAAGTTTTCCAGGACACATGAGGGCCATGCATTAATACTGAAAGACACTTACCCAGCTGAGCTGTCTTTCAACATGAGGTTGTTTTCTTCTTTAGTCATTTCTTCAAAGTCATTTGGTTCTGACTTTACAGTGAATGTAGACATGGGTTCTGCTTCCGTCATTCTGTAAAATACCAGCCAATAACAAATTCAATCTATTATTACCGAAATTCAGACAATTAAGGTTGTTGAAATTTTTTTATGATGTTGGTGTTATGTTGTATAATTTTAAGGTTTAAGGCGTACAAGAAAAATTATACTAAAGCCTAGTTTCCACCTATGGGTGCCCACCCCGATTCAAAAAACGCATCACATGACGGGGCATGGATTTGCACCGGTTTTAAATGCAGTGTCACCTGATGCGTTTTTTGAGTCAAGGTGGGCATGCATAGGTGGAAACCGGGTATTAGAAAGATTCCTTCACTTTTTAATTTATTACCTGCTACTTGATAGATGAAGTCCAAACTCAAAAATTATATTTGAAGTGTAAACTTCTTTAGGCGCGTTTAGCACTTTTTGTGGGTACTGAATTGAACTGAGCCGTTACGCTCGGCTATGTAACGCTCATTCGGGTGAAGTCGGCTCGAGTCGACTAACTGTGAGAGGAACAGTCAGCAGAGCGATATGATGATGCAGATGTAGGCCACTCAGAGCAAAATTTACCAGAGTAATTTATACTATCATACTGTAAATGTTATTACTTTGTATATTACTTTGTCAATATACAACGCAAAAAATCTTGTATATCGTATTATTAATTCCGCCTTGTTGAAGTTTACACCTCTGCCGTGTGGTTCATTCTTAAGCACACAATTTTTTATTTTATTTTTCACATCACACATAGGTTTTATCGGAAAACAAGTCAAACAAAACATTATATCTAACTAATAAATATTTGTTTTGCTTCCTCCTTTACCAGTTTATTTTCTCGCGATGTTTTTTTCTTTTATTCTAGAACTCCGTTTTTATCGCGAATCGTCTGCATGTCACACTGTTTATTTACATTTCATATTTAAAATTATTGGTGTCAATACGTAAAAGGAGTCTTGTTGGTTTTTGCTTTCTTCCATTGTGAGTTTTCTGTTTACGATAGAATTAGTGAACTGATGCCTTTGCAGGTATTTTTGTAATATTCCCAATTTACCAGGTGGGTAAAAAAAACGGGTCAATTTCTTTTTCACTATAACTTTTGTACTATACCATCGATTTTAATGGAACAAACTGCACTTGACAGAGAATTAATCAGAGTTTTGACTAAAAATATTTTTTTATCCGCCATCTGAAAATCCAAGATGGCGGACGAACTTAAATTGTACCATTCAAAGATGCTCGTTTATTCTTGTGTTGCGATCATGTTTTAATTATTTATTTTAATCAGTAAAAAAGCGGCATTCTGGCCACGCACAACAAGGTACGAATTAGCAAAATCGGTTCGATGGTTCTAAAAAAAATATTTTTGTTTCAACCATTGTTTTGAACATTATATGATTGCCTTGCCAATCATGTCTGCAATTATTTCCTTATAAATTCGTTACTACTGAACCGATTTTGATGAAAAAGAAAAGATTAAACACGCCAAGAATCAAGTATGATTCTGTCCGACTTAGATTCCAAGATGGCGGAAAATTTCGATAACAATCTTTAAAGAGCAATCAATTCTCACTTTTAAAATTGGTTTAGTAATAACGAATTTATAAGGAAATGAATGCAGACAGGATTGGCAATGCAATCGTAGAATCTGTCAACAATGGTTGAAACAAAAATAGAATTTTTGAGAACCACCACACTGATTTTACTAATTTGTACATCATTGTGTAAGGGAAAAGTAGGGATTTTCCATAAATTAAAAAAAAACTAAAACATTTTTGAAAAATAAGAGTCAACAGGCCATTTTGAAGAATCAAGTACGATTCTGTCAGCCATCTTAAAGTTTAAGATGGCGATAAATTTTGATCATGATCTTTAAAAAGCAATCAATTCTCACAAGGATGTTTTTTATTTAATCAAAATCGGTTTAGTAGTAATGAAATTGGCATTGGCAATCGTATAACATGCAAAACAATGGTTTCAACAAAAATATTTTTCTAGAACCACTAAACCGATTTTGCTTGTTCATACCTTGTTGTGCGTGGCAAAAACGCAGCTTTTTCACTCATTTAAAAAAATAATTAAAACATTTTCGCAACATAAGAATAAGCGAGCATCTTTGAAGGGTACATTTTAATTTCGTCCGCCATCTTGGATTTTGAGATGGCGGACAAAAAAATATATTTAGTCAAAACTCTGATTAATTGTCAAGTGCAGTTTGTTCCATTAAAATCGATTGTATAGTGCAAAAGTTATAATGAAAAAAAATAGTCTGGTTTTTTTTGGCCCACCCGGTATAGCGACCTATAATAGCACAATATCCTGTTTGTATTTTTGTTCTTTTGCAGTATTACATCAACTCAAACACCAATTTTCAAAGTTTACATTCAAAATGAGGTTTAAAGGGTAAAAAAATCATAAAATAATTAACTTTTTTAAATTTTAGCCTGGTTCTTTAAACATGTTTGAAAATCAAAGGTTTTCACTAGCTTGGATATACTTATTTAACCTTGGCTATTACAATCAAACTTGTTTTATGTTCATTTAACAATATCCATAAGAATCAATAATGCGGCCGTAATAGCCAAGTTTAAATAAACATTTCCAAACTAGTGAAAACCTTTTACTTACAAATGGTTATTGGAGAAGTTAGCTATACTTTAATCTCAATTCCTTTAACAGATAAGCAGTTTTCCATACTTGAGTTCTTTCTACAAAAAATGTCTTTGATATCATTCCACTGCTTTTTTAAGGGATTTCATATTTTTATAAAATTATAAAAAAAAATTGTGTGTGCTTAAGACCACACGGCAGAAGTGTAAACTTCCACAAGGCGAAATTAATAATCCTGGCCTTCATCTGCATCATCATATCGCTCGCTGAATGTTCCTCTCACAGTTAGTCGACTCGAGCAGACTTCACCCGAATGAGCGTTACATAACCGAGCCTGGCCGCTCAGTTTAATTCAGTACCCACAAAAACTGCTAAACGCGCCTAAAGAAGTTTACACTTCAATAAAGTAGTATAATTATATCTATTAAATCTGTTTTTTTGGTGAAATCAGTGAAATTTGTTACATGAAAGGCTATTGTTTTTGTTATAATTTAAACATAATTCCAATTTTATTGGAGTTAGGCCTTTTGTGAGTTCCACTCAGGTGTACTAGAAACTTATCTACAATTTATGTTATATTCCATAAAACATCACAAGAAATAAATTCTTCACGAACAAGTATGGCAAACTTTCTTCTATAAAAATCTAGAAATAGATTTGTATTTTCAGTTTCACAATAAATCAATTTAATGGAAATTATGATGTATAGCCTATTGACTTTTTAGAATTTTAGAAAGAAACGGCAACACAGAAGAACAGAAAGACAGAGCTAAAAAGGTGGGAAAAAGATACCGGAAACGCTGTTTGGACAAACAGACTAATACCAAATATAAAACGATGGATGGAATGTAAACATAGATATGTCAATTATCAAATAACGCAGATTTTAACAAATCATTGCTTTAAAATAAACACAAAACGCATAGGAAAAACAATAAGCGATAGATCCATAGACGACGCAAACCATATATACTGATTCATTGCCAAAAGTTTAGAGAAAAACGAAACGTTATGCTAGAAGCCTTACATATAGACCAAGGAAACATACTACCAGAACAAATGATAAATGAGATGCTAAAAAACAAAGATAATTGGAAGGTAGATAACCCTCGGTAACCAATTTATCAAAGAAATAATGGATAATAAAAGTAAAGATGGACACTCAGAACAAACAATAATACTAGAGTAAAAATAGAAATTGTTTGATACCAAACGGCTTGATAGTATTGAAGTATTGCTAGAAGTCTTCAAAAGATGTAGGACTTTTTAGTCAGTGATGAGAATAAGCGATAGATGTATGTACTGTATGGGCATAGACGACGCAAGTCATACACTGATTCATTGCCCAAAGTTTAGAGAAAAACGAAACATTATGCTAGAAGCCTTACATATAGAACAAGGAAACGTACTACCAGAACAAATCATAAATGAGATGCTAAAAAACAAAGATAATTGGAAGAACCAATTTATCAAAGAAATAATGGATAATAAAAGTAAAGATGAACAATCAGAGCAAACAATAATACTAGAGTAAAATTGAAATTGTTTGATACCAAACGGCTTGATAGTATTGAAGTATTGCTAGAAGTCTCCAAAAGAAGTTTTAGTGAGTAATGAGAGTAAAGGAGCACGACAAAATAAGGTACCAAAAAGAAATTAGATGATATGCACGAACTCCTAATCGCCAGAGCGGAAGGGAGATGTAGTAACTACACAGAAAGACTGCTGTGCCACCTGATGTAATGTTTAGAAAACGGTTCCGGGGGCACATGCATTTCAAAGGGACCACTTGTTTTCAGTGCTTGCACTAACTACGCCCTTAACAAAAAAAAAAAAGGTCAGTGATGAGATTAAAGGAGCACGACAAAATTTCAAAGGGACCACTTGTTTTCAGTGCTTGCACTGACTACGCCCTTAACACAAAAATAAGCCTATTGACTAATAAAAGTTATCAATCTAGATAATATTGTACTACATGATTAAAATTGTAAATGGCATGACAGTTTACAGTAAAGGAGGATATCAGGGATAAAAGAGCCTGATTTTGGATAAAAAAGCTAGACCTTAAAAAAAAGGCTTAAAACAAAATTATGACCAAAAAAAGATCCTCCAAAATCTTATACATGACCTCCAAAAAAACTTCGAGACCAAAAAAGCAACAAAAACAGTCCTCCTCTTGACTTAGTTTCAGCAGGAAACAGGGATAGAAAAAAAATCTGTGATGAGACTTTCATGCTGGCCCAAAAAAAGCCTTTGAAGTTTTTGATAAAAAAAAATGTTTATAAATTTTGTCAGTTTGTCAAATTCCAGCTCTCTGGAAGTGGACAATGTAGTTCTACACTACATAACTTTACAAGTATTGGATGTCCCGAATTACAATAGTCTAACAAACTGTCACAATCAGCTGTTCGACGGTTGCCTGAGGACAAAGTGTTTTCCCATAATCTGCAATGCTAACATAAACATAATTTTTAAAAAAAGTCAACAACAACAAAGATGCTGTTCTAAGTATTGACCCTTTGTGCAGATGGGAAAAATGTGTTTTGGGGAGATCTTGATAATGTTAGTTTTGATGGAATGCCAAGTATTTTGACCTTAAAAAATCATCCTGATTTAAATGAACTAGGTATCAGCTCAAAGAAGGGAAAAGACAATGGATAAGTGCTCTAAGAGCTGACTTAACAGAGCAAAAATTGAAATATTCGAAAGTTTTTTGTTAGGTTTGTTTTGGATAAATATGTAACTGTCATTTTAGCAACATTTTCTATTGGGATCTTTTTTTGTGCTCGAGTGGACCTTTTGCAGAAGTGCAACATAGAATTGTGTTAAACTAGAAGAAATATTTCACTATGATTTTTTTACTATTCTAGGCAAGCAACTTTTAAAACTAGAATACAGCAATGATCCTGACTGGATGGATGGATGGAATGGATTGTTTTAAAACAGTTGAAAAATTTTTAAAATGATGGTTGAAAAAAGTGTCCAGAGAAGAAAGAAAAGGAAAACAATATAAGGTTAGAGTGTGGGTAATGAGCTGAACCAAATTGGTACATGATCCTGCAGAACTCTTATATAAATTCTTGGTAGTGTAGCGCCCTGTATAGTGTCCAGTGGAGTCCTGTATTGTCAAAGTTTCTTTTTCTTTAATAAATATTTGTTTTGCAGACCTCAAAACAGTTTAGAATAAACTGGTGAGTTTGACAATCTCCCTAACTCAAACCTCTTTTTATCTTAAACTATTTTGGTGCAAATTTTTCTTTATTTCCTTGCTTTTTGATATCTGAAACTGGAATTTTTCTATAACTTGTACATCATAAAATTTGTACAGCATCCGACCAGACCTATTACAAGTCCTGTTGTGAAATTTCTACAGTACTGTTCTGAGCTTATTACCAAAAAAAATTTTTTATTGCATCAAAAATAGATGACAAATTGTCTCAGATTTTTTTTTCAATTTCTCTCAAAACAACTTGAGTCCTGTCATATTCTGTTATGCCCAATTGTTGAGTAGAGTACATATTTATTTGCATAAACTTTTAGATACATAATTGAGTGAATATTGTTACATAAAAACATTAATAAAAGTAATAGTATCAGTAGTAATACAACAGCAAGTATTGGGTACTGTCATATGTCTCAACTCATATGTGCATATTGATCTGTTGGATCAACCTACCTATAAGTTGTGCCCCTTTTTCATGTCACCACTGGAGGGTTAACACAATTAAACTTGATCTAAACCTAAAAAACTTTATGCTATTTTTTCTGTTTATTAATGAAATATATGGAAAATATCTAAAAAATATGTAGTTAGGGGGGTCCGGGCCCCGAGCCCTCCGCTGCCTTGGTGTGCCGATGTAATAATTCAAAATAAGTAAAAAAACTAGAAAAAAAGTTTAAAAAATCAAAAATAAACAAAAACATAACCTACTTTTTTGAAGAAAACATGGTCCCTTTTATTTTAGATTTACTCACTTTAGTTTAATATTTTTAAGAAAAACGCATTTTTCCCATATGCACAAGGATCCGTTCTTAAAACTGAATCATTTTTGAGACTAAATCTCGTGTCGTTTTTGTAAAATTTACGGCTTATGGGAAATCGGTTTGTTTGTCCTCCAGAGGACATCTTGAATTAGATCATATGTTTTGTTAGCCCTATTTTAGTTCCTTTCGAGGGCAACTTTCAGGTTGGTTTAAGAAATATCTGAAATTAGATAATGGTCAAGAAAATTTTCAGTTTTTTCTCACCTTTTTGTCATTTTGCAAATTATATTTTAATTTTTTGATTTTGAGCACAGAACACCAAATTTTGAGGTTAAAAAATTTAAATCAAAATGGCTACCAGAGAATGACAATCAAGAAACTGACATATCAATGATTTTTTAGTGGACGTGATAAGGACAACGGATGGGCCTGTTCACTAAGTAAAAAAATTTCTCTGAACGTAGATTACCACACAACTTGGAACACTTTTTAAATCTAAAGACAAATCTTCGCGATATAAGAAAAACAAAATGGGCTTTATAATTTTCTTTTGGTTTAAATATGTGGAACCGAGAAACCGTTGTTTGAACAATGAAACTCAAGAGGTTGATTTACCTATATTTACATGCTTTGTTTTCATCTCGCCCATCAGTTACACATAATTAAAACAAGAGACAAAACCGCGGTGTCATACCTTAACAGTGAAAAGAAAGAATTATAAAATCAGTTGAATGGCTTGGTCGAGTGAACCTCCTGAAAACTGGAGTTCCTATACTATGCACTAACGACGAGTGGAAGTTTTAAAAATTTATAATTACGTGTTTGGTAGTTCGGATACTTCTGGTATTTTTGTTAAAGTGAAATACATTTAAATGTATATATTTTGAACTGAAGCATGCATTAATAAGCTATATACATATTCGAAAGCCTGGTGGTTTTGCGCAATCAATTTTCGAAATTTGATAGCTATTTGCCTCAACCTAGACAGCACCAAAACGTCCATTAAACGTCCACGTCCGAACATTCCGAACGTCCACTGGACGTCCCATAGTCGGAATATGGACGTTAAAGGGGCGTCCAATGGATGATACACATTGCACGCTTTGGACGTACAATGGACGTCCATTTCTTGACGTCCTTATACGTCCACGTCTGGACGTTCAATGGAAAATACATATTGCACACTTTTACACGCCCAATGGACTGACGTCCGTTTCTGGACATCAGTCAACAAATTTTAAATTTTCGTTTGACAATATAGTGGACCCTGGAACAGGACTTTTAGGTCCGTCTGCAGATCCCTACTTCCAAAGAGTGGGTCATCCATCTCTACTCTCTACCAAAGAACATCAAAGGATCTTAACTTCGAATCCTCGAAGTTTGATCTGAATTATTATGTAGGAAAATGTATGTATTTATACTTCTCGTAAAACGCCACCTCATGGTCTCCGGTGCGCCATCTCTAACTTTATCCAGGTATTATTTTTATTATTCTTGAAAAAAACACTGGGACTTTTGGAGGTCCATTTAATGTCCTGGACTTCCATTGGACATGGACTGGGAACATGATCATAATACGAGTTACAGTAATCAAAACTATCTGAAGCATATATTTTCATCAACAGAGGCGAATTTAGTTTATGTATTAGTTATCTGCCTCAACATGATACAATATCGAGTAACCTTAACAAACTTAACCATCTGAAACATAGGTTATCACTAACAAAGACAAGTCTAATTTAGGCATTTATAAAGTTTTTCAACAATCTACCAAACAATTTAGAAATAGAAATAAACAACAAAAACAAAAAACGAAATTTGCTCTATGCAGCAAGGAATCATATACAACCTTTAATCTTGTGTCGTTACAGGTTTAAATAAGATGCGATTCTCAATGTTGGAAAATTGTAAAATTTGTTAAGTATTTTTATCTATTTTTTAAGAAAAGTTAGGATTAGTGTTTTTTTAATATAAAATAAAAAGAGCCAATTTTTTTTAATTGACTCTAATAATTGTATTTTTTCTAGGCTTATACTACTACTATGTCGGTTTAGAACGTTTTTCTACGTTGTCCGACGCCCATTCTCCACCTCTTTCGATACTGACAGTAATCTTCCGTCAGGTTTTTTTTGACTCATTGATTTTTGGATTGACTGTTGCCATTCCAGTTTAGGACGCCTTCCTGTTCTGCGCCCTATTGGTTGCCATTCTAGGACCTGCTTTGGTAATCTTTCGTCGCTCATCCGTTGTACATGGCCGTACCATATCAGTTGCCTTTTAGTGATGTCATCCGTTATGCTTCCCTCGATTCCCATTCTTTCTTTTATGATCTCATTTCTTATATGATCTGTTCTAGATATTCTCATTGATCTTCTTATTGCATCCATTTCGACACTTGCCATTTTTGCTTTGTATTTTTCTGTTACGCGACAAGTCTCTATTCCATACAACAGCGTGCTTTTCACCATTGTTTCATATATGTTAAATTTTACATTCTTTTTTATCTCTCTGCTCCATAAAATACTGTTAAGACAACCAATAATAACCTTTTTTGCTTTTACTATTCTTTTTTCCAGTTCTTTACAGTCTGTTCCCGTCTTATAAAATGTGACACCCAAGTATACATACTCATTACATGGAGATATTGTTTGTCCATTTTCTAGTTCTAATTCACTTGATTCGTTTCCAATACATAAGGACTGTGTCTTGTCCACGTTCACTGTTAACCCCCACTTTTAGTATTCTTCCGTTAATTTTCTCATCATATACTCCATGTCCTCTTTATCATTAGCTACAATTACTTGGTCGTCAGCAAACTGTAGTGTGTATATGGGAAATCGGTCGTTAAGTTGTATTCCCATGTCGTGTACTTTGCGTTTCCAGTTTTTTAGAGCTACTGCGATATATATTTTAAAAAGAGTTGGAGAGATACAACATCCCTGTCTTAAGCCTTTCGTCACCAGGAATTCTTTTGAAAGTCGATTTCCAATTTTAATTTTAGATTTTGACCCTTTGTATAGTTCTTTTATCGCTTTTATGTATGTATGATTGATATTAGTCTGCTCTAACACTGTCCATAATTTTTCTACTGGAACGGTATCATATGCTTTTTGTAGGTCCACAAAGGTAACATGAGTCTCTATATTTCTGGCGCTACTTTTCTCAATTACTTGTTTAAGACAAAAAACATTATCACTACAAGATCTGCCTGCACGAAACCCACTTTGCTCTTCTTCTTCTTGTTCATGAAAATCATTCTCTATTAGATCTCTAAGAATCTTACCGTACAATCTACTTAGAGTACTGGTTACTGAAATTCCTCTGTAATTGTTGCAATCCAGCTTGTTTCCTTTTTTATGTATTGAAGATATGAATGCAATTTTCCAATCATCAGGTACTGGAAGTCCGTTTATGCATTGATTGATTCCCCCAGGTCCGCTAGCTTTTCCGAATTTAAGATTTTTAATCTGTTTTTAATTTGTCGATGATTACTTCCTCTCCATGTACTTCTATGTCTCTCCTCGGAGAAGCTGCCAGATATTCGGGTCTCCTCTCCTGCATCAGTCCCTTATAGTGTTCTGTCCATTGCTCTGGTTTGATGATCTGGATGTTTACTATTTCTTTTGTTGGGTTTTTTACTGTAGAAATGAATTTCCATACTTCAGAACTCTGCCTACCTCCTATGTGTGTATTTATATCGTGGCATTTGCGCTCGAACATTTCATTCTTTTCTGTGCGTATTTCTAGGTTTATGACTCTATTTATTCAAGTGGTAATTTTATTGTAAAGTTTAATTGTACACGTTTCCCACGTAAATACATTTTTAAACAAATGTAAGTCTATATTGTTACATCAAAATGTCTTGGAAATTCATGGGCATAACTAAGGGGACTGGGCGGCTTAGCGCCGCACATGAAATAAGTATACATTTTATGGACAAACTGATCATATCCATAAAAATTTCTGACTGCAATACAAATAGTTTTGAAAATAACCAAAACTTTTGCATTTTCTACCGAATTTTTGGCCTTTTGACGTCTTTTTTTTTATATGATTTTTTTTCTAAACATTTACTTTGGTGTAATTGTTATATCTGCAGCATGATTTTTCCGAAAAGGACATGTTTTTCTAATTTTTTTGTCTCTAACGCAACTTTTTTTAAATCTTTTAGTAGCTTTTTAAGTTTTGCAAAAATTTTCTTCTGCAGTGCGATTTTTCTAAGAAGTAGCTTCATGCTCATAAAATCCCGTACATGGAAATTTGTAATAGGTTACCTATATTTTGTTATTCGCTATGCTTATAGTGTTATTACCAAATGACATTTAAAAAATTGATTCGGACATTTTGAATGTCACAAAAAAATAAAAATTCCAAGATATCTTATCTGGAGTTTCGGTAAATTACACTAAAAATTATCAATTCAATTTTCCGTGTATGGGATGTTTATGAGCACGAGTGTACACACTAAATTTTTCGAAAAATTTCGCTTGAAATTTTGTTTTGTTACCTATATGTACAATTTTTTTTTCTGTGCTGCGTTTTTTTTCTGATAAGTAAGTATTTAATTTTCCTAAGTTTTGCCATCAGCACAATCTTTTTCCATTTTCTAACAATTGTTTTTTAATATTGCAATGTCACCCCCCCCCCTGTAGTTTTATCTTTAGCAATATACAGGGTGTTGCCATAAGCCAACAAGTGATAGAGGAGGCCATGTCTGATAATAAAGTTGGCGATTTTTTAAACTTTTTTGGTAATAACTTTTTTTAAAAACGCAGTAAACATATGAAATTGGGTAAAGTCATGTATTAGAACAAGAGCAATAAATTGAAAGAAAAAAAAATTTAAAAAAAAATTAGTCGGTTAATTTTTCTTAGAAAAAACTATTTTTTTGGTATGAATTTTTATGAATGCCATATTAAACGCAATGTTTTTTTTTTTATATTTTGTGTTAACAAAAACAAGTCTCTAGCGAGACCCAGTAATAAAATATTATTGATATTTTTTAAAAGAATAAGTAAGAAAAAAAAAAATTTTTTATTATTATTTTTTATAAATTTTTGGAGGTTATTTTGACAGCCTGTATCTTCTCAACTTATAATTTTATCAAAAAAATAATACCACATTTTTGAATCACAATTAGCTGCGTATTCATCTGGCTGTGACAGATTTCCTTTTTTTTTCTAAAACTCTTTTTCCTCTACTCCAAACTTTAAAAATCCTATATCTTAAAAACAGATGTGTGTTCACTCCCATGTTATATAAACTTTTTCTCTGAAATAACCCCCTCTATACCACATGGAAAAAACCTATACTGACCATAGGGTAGCCTGCTTAGAAAAAGGAAAACTAGCTTAGCAGGTGATTAGATAAGAATAGAAACATAAGGGTTTACTCCTTGTTTACCCTGATCGCAGTAAATCCCGGTGACTTGTAAACTAAAAGTTAAAAGATTCGGCGGAAGAACAACCGGCTTCGCTTTAAGACATCGACATTAAGGTCATTAACTATATATACCTACCAAAGGACAAGCTACAAAATGTGATTTTCCTAACTTCTTAGAAGTATCACGATCTTTATTTCCTAAAACTGAATTAAATCACAAAAACTTTGTGAATATTAAGGCTTTCTATGATATGTAGGTAATTTCACAAATATTTTGTAAAACTAAAATTACAAAGTACAAATAAATATATAAATTTCACAAAAACTTATGACATTATAAAAAATAAATATTTTTTCACACGTTTCACCCAAAAGTATGTGCTAATGCAAGTTTGTTTTAATTTTTGGTATATTTAGTTTCTTAGGCAGCCTGTAGTCGTTTATAGTTGTGAATATAAGTTAAATTAATGTAATTTTATCTGCATTTTAAATAATTAACCCTAAAAATATATTCTGATAATCCTATGTAATTTTATAAAAATAGTGTAATAAATATATTGTGTCCGTAATTTTTTTAAACACAATTTGCATACCTTAAGCAATTTTGCAAAGAAATTCACAAATCTCCTTTTTTTCTGCGTTTCTGTGTGCAACTTTAATTTAGAGCTCTCGAATTTAGTCACCTTACTTTCAATTTAACTCTCACGCATATGATCACATGTCTGAAGTAAATCGATGACTACGCCAACAGCAATTGTTTTTGGACAGGTATTTGGTCGTTCCATCTAACCAAAACCGTTTTAAAAACGTCCTCGTACTGCATTGCGCGCGATTTAGGATTTCTCGGACGGTTTTATGACTGTCAAACGTTTTCAATAAATTTTATTTTTATCCAAAAATACATGTCGTATGTTGATGTTTTGTAATATATTTCTTATATTAAAGATAAACTAGCTTAAATTTCACCAGCCTTGTTCACGAAAATTTAAAGAAATAACTTCTGCGCGTATTAAAAAATCCGCTGCAAGAAAGACGGGAAAACCGGCACTTTCGCGCGGATAATATGCTTTATGTACAGGCAGCTTTAATTTCACCTCTAGTTTGGAAGTCCAAATATTATATGGGGACAGTAGAAATACAACAAAAACCTATATTACGGCTCAAGAGTTTTAAAGATCCATTTATTATTAAGGGAATATTATAACGATATTATGTACAAAAAAATTATATTTGATTGATGTTTCGTAAAATAAACCCCTCTGCGCCACTGAGTTTTTTATTTGTATTATAGAAGTTTTATTTGTATGTACTTAATAATAAAATGTGTAATAGGTGTGATTAATATTAGTAAAAAGATAACTTATTTAGCGGTAATTAGGGCCATACTTTGGTACGCCACTGTGCCCAAACTAAATACCCCACCATTTTTTTACGTACTTTTTTACCAAAAGTAAGCAAAATCTACAGCATGCATACTTACCTTAGAGTGCGCCTAGTCCTTAAGGCATTAAAAAAGCATTTATTCATCTAAAGCTTAAAATCTACTACAAAATTTTTTAGCTTATCAGACTAGTCAAGATTGATTTCCTTTATTTATGTGGTGCTTACTTATTGTTTAATTAAAATATTTTAAATTATGCTATCTCACTCACTTTTTAAAGTTATTTATTTTTTAATATGGACTGACTTTACATTTGTAACAGTTAAATTAAATTGGTACATTTAAATAAAACACATTTGAGTATTACACATAAGAACAAATACAGTTTAAAATACAATTTAGGGGTTTGCGCTTGAAAATTTAGAAATTCATCAAGTGTATAGAAGCATCTTTCTATTCTATGATGATTAGAAAATCCCTGTGGCAGTTCTCAGTTTTTTTTCATGATGTGATAAGTTCAGAAGTAATAGTCCGTGAACAGATCCATGCGTTGTCCTTAACAATTCTTGTGGAAAATTATTAACCGGTCTATCACGGACAAATGACATTTAAGTTTGATGGTCATTTTGAGTTTGAGCCGAAAAACATCTGGGTGATAAATAAGCTAGTTTTTCTGTGGTTTGAGGTAATTTTTTGTAAAATCTTGACATGGAGACCTCACCTTAGTCTTTCGTTTAAATCAAATTATTGTTATAAATTTAAATCATCTCAAGTGGTTTTGTTAAAGAAGGTGGGTATCACAGATTTTTTATATTAAGTCAGTGTTTTAGACTTAGAAAAAGAAGGTCAATTTCATTGGTTTGACACAAACAAGTAATCTTGAGGTCTAAGGTAGGGGCCCTGTATGCACGACATATTTTAAAGAAATGGAGAAGGGACAAACCCATCAAAGATACTGAAACTCAAATTCTTTTGGTTGTTATGGTTGTTATTTTCTTGTCAAGTTCATTGGCTTTTCAATAAAATAATTTCAGTGGTCAGTGACATCAATCAAAATGCAACATATGATGATGATGCATATGTCAGTGGGCCTTGCAGCCCACAAGACGCTAGCCCTACCAAGTCCACTTCCAATCCCTGACTTTGCATGTGTAGATCTACCAATATTATTTACCTCATTTATTAGAATAGATTCACTTAAATGATTCTAACCACATGAAAATAGAAAGTTTCAAAAACCTAACCTAATGAAACCTAATCAGATCTAACCAAACCGAACCAAAGCAAACTAAACCAATATTTAAAAAAAAAAAAAACTTTCCTGACTTCCTACCCAGGATCCTAGAGGATGTGAATCCGAATCGGACTGTACCGAACTGAACCTAACCCTACCCAACTAAACCTAATTAGCAGTACGTGTTGTAGTTTGGTTAGGTTAGGTTTGGTTCAGTTTAGTTAGGTTTGGTTTGGTTCGGTTCAGATTCACATCCTCTAGGATCCCGGGCAGGAAGTCAGGAAAGTTTTTTTTTTTTTTAAATTATTGGTTCAGTTTCCTTTGGTTCGGTTCAGTTAGATTTGATTAGGTTTTTTTAGGTTAGGTTTTTGAAACTTTCTATTTTCATGTGGTTAGAATCATTCAAGTGAAAATCACCCTGTATTCATCTATTCTAATACATGAGGTAAATAATATTGGTAGATCTGCACATGCGAAGTCAGGGCTTGAAAGTGGACTTGGTAGCGCTAGCGTCTTGTCGTGCAGCCCTTCCACTGTAACCACCAGTGGATCTATTGTTGCTTACTTTTGAGTGGTTTTTCAACACTGTATGTCTAATCCTCCAAAAAGGCTGGCTATCAGTTTGGGTGAGACACTGTGTAGATCTTCTGAATTAATCTGAGGTTTACCAAAAGTGTTCTGATGTAAATATGCAATTCACACAGTACATGTCTAACCAAGTGTCTGACTGTTTCATCATCCTCCATACAGTCTCTTCTGTTAGTCCCATTCTGTTCATGGGTACCCTCAGTTGACAGTGACCTGTAAAAAGACCAGTTGATGTTTCCTAGCTCACTTTCTACAAGGACCTTATATGGCTTGTAAAAGCACATATTGTGTAATACTTTACCAATAAATAAACTAAACTAAACTTTAATGAATTCTTTGGATAGTATAGGTACTTTTGTTAAAATCCACTAAAGTTAGCTGTTTTCAGTTTCTAATGTTCAATCCCACACCAGAAAAATCAAATTATTTTGAAGAAAAAAAAATTGTTGCATTTTAGGATGAAATTTGCTCAGTAAATTGGTTGAGCTTAATGTTATTATTCTAAAATACTGTTAACTTAATATTTTAAACATTTAAAATTTTTTAGTTTTTTTTATTCAACATTGATTATTCCTATGTGTCATGTAACATTAAAAACCAAAAAATCTGGAAAATGTCTTAGTTTAGCGGATTGTAATAAGAGTATATTTTCTTTGCTTTGAAATGCATAAGAAACTATTTTTTTAACAAAAAAAAGTTAAAAACTACACTGACAAAAGAGTTATAGTCATTTTAAATAACCAGAAGTGCAAGCGCCCTTTGACGGCCACAGACCAAAAGACCTTCAAGTACCAATTTTAGAAATAATCCGTTTAAAACTGTTCATAAAATAAATTTATTTTTTAAATTTAACACCTTGTAACTCGAAAATGGAGTAATTCTAGACCGTAGTTTATATGAACTTTTATCTCTAATGCTTTTTTTTGAACACCGTGCAAAAATGAGCTATCAAGCTGATCAATGACCCCACACTTACCCGTAGCTTGGATAGTCTCGAACATCAAAGAACTGTGGGCGATCTATCTCTCTTCTACAGGTATTACCATGGAAAATGCTCTGAAGAGTTGGCACATATGGTCCCCCTGGGAGTAGCACCTACTAGGCGAACACGTCAAACAGACGGTAACCATCAATTTACTGTCAAAATAGAGGCACCAAGAACCTCCTTATATCAGAATTCATATCTCTGGAGAACAGCATCGCTGTGGAATGGACTCCCTGCGACAGTTTTCCGTGCAGGTTACAACCTGAACCGTTTCAAAACCAACACACACCAACATTTCCGCGCACTGGTCGCTTCTCGAGCGTGATAGGGATCTCCTTGCGAGTGGGCTTAACAGTAAAAAAAAAAATCGGCCCTAGTAGTAGTAGTGATGGGGAGACCATTTTTGGTCTAGCGACTAGGCACACGGCGCGCCCTTTTTGCAAACCCCGATTTGTCCAGACACCATAATATCAAACTGATGCACATGCCCCTTAGGATGCAAGTTTTTTTTCCCTAAGAGGAGTCAATTTTGCCTGGCACCTCTTTGTCAAGGGTAGGGATCTTTATACTGCGTAGCAAGTATACACAGTGGACTCACGCTTTTACACCCCTGCCACATGTTAGACTTGCATCTATCTATCATCGCTATCGTCCTAGCAGAACTTGGTTATAGACGATAGACTTCTTTCCTTTTCAGCGTCACAGTCGTGGTAGTCGTGAGTTGACTGTAGGAGATTTATGCTAGCGCCATCCTGGTACCGGTTATACAGTACTTATAGCAGGCTCCTGGGTTATTACTCCTTGGTTCCTTAAGTGGCTGCGTGTCAGCTCCTGGACTACACCTGCGTTTATTCTCGATGTTCAAGGGCAACCTTTAATTTTCGTGCAGCGCATGCTAATTCGATGACGATTGTTGAACGCTGAGAAGGAAATGGGCCACAGGGCGACGGACTTTTTTTGTTTTTGAATACTTGTTGGAGACGCGAACCTGGCACCTTCTGCGTGTAAAACCGACGACCATACCACGGCACTACCCTGCCGCATTTTCGGCCTTAGAATATGAGGTTAAAATCACATCTAATTTCGGGACACCCTGTATAAGTTCGAAAACAGCAGCTTTTGTTTTACAGCCAACTAACCAAAAACGTTTTTTTCTATTCAAATTTTCCATGATCCAAAGCTTGGCTTGTTTTACATGGTTGAAAAGCTCTTTTTATGCTCTATTCAATGACATATAAATTTTATGTAGCGGCCATAAGAAATAACAAACTTGGTTATGGTCTCGAAAAAAAAACTAAAGGGACTAGAAAAAAAAACAGTAACGTCATTCTATTGGTCGTAGTCGCTAATACAAAACTATCAAATCTTATAAAATTTATTTACAAGATAGTGATAAAATTAAAATTTTTTGAAAATCACCATTTTTGATTTTTGCTCTATGTTTTGAAAATCGCTGTAGATATGATTAATTTCAATACAGCATCTAATATGGCTTGGAATAGCACAACTTTTTTCCAATTTAACCAAAATTGTATCTCTTACTGTTTCTGAAATCCTCATGTAGTTACTTATTTTATTTGGGACACCTTATATAAGTAGGCAGAAATAATTGGTCTTGTTTTTTTTCAGTCTGGCGAAAGTGTACTCTATATCATCTGAAAGCATTGCCATGTCGGAACCAAGTGACTTTGAAATGAAGACTGAGGAGGAGATAAAGCATGAGAAGCTTATATTACAAGATATTGACAGCTTAGCTAAGTGAGTACCTGTAAATATTAGAGAGTTAGCGGTTAATTTCGTTTTTACTTTATTAACACTTTCCGCTAATTAACGACAATTTGCCAGCTTAATGCGGTGGACACCAATATAACCTGACTCGGAGTCACTTGGTGCCCCACATGTGCCCCAAGACAAACACAACTCATTTACTCTCATATTCATACTACATGAAGACCCAGTGGGCCGGCCCACTAATTTTCATCACGGTAGGCAATTTTCTTTTCTCAAGGAGGGTTTAATTTTGCCTGAGACTCTTTGTTTGTGTATGTTTTTCACTTTCGATACAAAATTTTGCACTTCTTTTTTGTGATGGAGGGACATAAGAAGGGGCCATTAAATAATTTTTTCTTTAAATAGTTCGCCTGTCCTTTTTTTGGAAGGGCAAAATGGGGGTGTTAATCTAACCCCGGTCAATTCGTAGGAAACGTATCGTAACCTGGGCGTGTTTGGACAAGGTAGGATATGTTTTTGATTAATTGACTAACACCGATTTGGACCTCTCAAAATTAGCTGTGAGAGGGAGAAAATGGTTCGGTTCGATTATCTTTACATCCTATAATTCTATACTAACACATAGAACTGGCATCATAGTGAAAAGCGTAACTCTCTCATTACTAACTCGTTTACTTATGAAGTTTATAGGACAGTCATTAAAGCAAAAAAAAGACCACCAGCTTGCAATAGGTGATGTAGTTGCGATTTTGACATGTTGTTTGTTCACTTCGAGTCCTAAAAAAAAAAAAAGAGTTTTCGACCTTGGATTTAGTGTGCACAAAAAAGCTTTTTTTAAAAGTACTTGGTCCCTGTACATTTTATAAAAAATGTTTTGTTCAAAAGTTGAAGACAATAAAATTACCTACAGAAAGGGGGGGGCGGCGACTCCCCCGCCATCTTGGATTTAATGTGCACAAAAAGGTTTTTTTTAAAATTACTTGGTAACTGAACGTTTTAGAAAAAAAAATTTAAACAAAAGTTAAAGACAATAAAATTTTCTACAAAAACGCACGTTTTTTTGTTAGGTGAATAGTTTTCGAGTTATGACGCTAAACATTTTGCCGCCATTGACCAATTTTTTTATTTCTTGGCCTTTAACTTGGAGACTGCGTATTTTTGAGAAAATCTGTAATAACAAAATAAAGACCAACTAATAGTCTATAAAGTGGGATATAAACAGGTTCACTGGGTAGTACCCCTGTTGAGATACGAACTCTGAAGTGTTAGCAGTACACCCGTTTCCTATGTATTCCCATAGTATATGCTAAATAAACCAAAATTATTTAGTTTTATGTGATTTTCGCAAAAAGCAATTTTTTAAAAAAAGACAATAAAATTTTCTACAAAAACGCACGTTTTTTTGTTAGGTGAATAGTTTTCGAGTTATGACGCTAAACATTTTGCCGCCATTGACCAATTTTTTTATTTCTTGGCCTTTAACTTGGAGACTGCGTATTTTTGAGAAAATCTGTAATAACATAAAATAAAGACCAACTAATAGTCTATAAAGTGGGATATAAACAGGTTCACTGGGTAGTACCCCTGTTGAGATACGAACTCTGAAGTGTTAGCAGTACACCCGTTTCCTATGTATTCCCATAGTATATGCTAAATAAACCAAAATTATTTAGTTTTATGTGATTTTCGCAAAAAGCAATTTTAAAAAAAATTGTATTTGTTTTATTCAATTTTCTTAAAAACTAAGCTTTCTAAAAAATATTGTTTAACTCTATATTGTTGAAAATTAAATTATCTTTAAAACGATATGTGTCTAGTGGGTTTTTGTTAACGAGAAACACTCAAAGAATATACACATGAATAAATTACAGATTTTTTCAAAAATAAGCAGTTTCGAAGTTAAAGGCCACTAAAAAAAAATTGGTCAAAATCCAAAATGCCGACGAAATGTTTAGCGTCATAACTAAAAAACTATTCTGTAGGAAATTTTTTCTAAAACGTTCAGTAACCAAGTAATTTAAAAAAATCCTTTTTGTGCACATTAAACCCAAGATGGCGGGGAAAGCTCCCCCCTCCCAGGGTCAAAAACTCAAATTTATTTTTAGGACTCCAATGTCAACAACGTATGTCAAAATCGTGACTACTCCATCTTTTGCAAGCTAAAATTCTATAATGACTGGACTATTAAATTAAAAAGTGGCCCTAATAGTTCAGTGAACGTGCGTTCGCTTTATAATCAGAGGTAGATGGTTCGATTCCCATGCCTGCCAGTATAAATTCAAACCTAATATCCGCTTGTGAATACATATTCACCAGAGGTAGGGGTAACGCCTTTCTTGGGCAGAGTTTGATTATCAGCGAAGTAGGAAGAGCTGGTGATCAATACAAGGCCGTGGTTTGGAAGTTACGTTAAGCGGATGGTCCCTTGTTAAAAGCGTAGATGCGCTAGCACGATAAGTACCCCTGGACTCGAAGAAGAGTGCCAGGCAAAATTATTGAGAAACGAAAATTGCCTATCATGGGGGTTCCTCCGTAGATGGCGCTTCTTGTGAGGGTTTTCTCACTATAGACATAGAATTAGAAACAAAACCGTCCAATTTACTTCGCAAGGGTATCACATTGACTAAGCAGGGTTCTGAGGAGTCCCATAAGGACGAAACAGTTAACTCTCAACACTTATTAGGTGTCCATTAGATCTTGAACTCATGTGACGTTAAGCTTTCGAGCTACCCACGAAAAAATATAAGAGAAACAAAAACTTCTTTTTACCCGATTAGCCACGAAAACTTGTTTGATTTTTAAATTCACGGGTACTAAAATTCATGTTTGTTATACTACTTTTATAATATAATTTATAAAATTATCAAATCCTTTAAAAAATGCATCGAAATCATAACAAAAAGATTTTATGTAGAAAAAGGTCAAGTATGCAAACATGTTTATCCATTAAAGGAATTGAGATGAAAGTATAGCTAACTTTTCCAATACACATTTGTAAATGAAAGGTTTTCACTAGTTTGGAAATGTTTATTTAAAATTGGCAACTACGACCGCATTGTAAAATGAACATAAAACAAATTTGACTGTAATAGCCAAGGTTAAATAAGCATATGATATACTAACTTAGACTTACTTCTAAACTGAATTTAGCTTCATGTCAAAAAATTAGAATCAGTTTCACCCGTACCTAATGAGGTTTCGTTCTTTATTGAAATCCTAAAACTTAGGTGCTGTGGTTCAAAATTTATGATTTTATTAAATCTTAACCATATTGTTTTAAACATCTCAAAACTATTGATAACCTCTGCGATCTGCTGATTCTCCTGTATGCTGATGATCTAGTCATACTGGCAGACTCAGAAATTGATTTGGCACGAAAACTACATACTCTGGAAAACTATGCAGCTAAAAACCTTCTAACCGTAAATACATCAAAAATAAAAACTATATTCGGCAGATCTCCAAACCTGTTGGCCTCTCGTACTTTTTTATATAACGGTGAGCCGTTGGAGATATAAAAAAAGCCAAGTACGAGAAAATGGTATTCGTAAAAAGTATTGAGATAAAAGTAAAGCCAAGTTCTCCAATACAAATTTTAAAACGAAAGGTTCTGACTAGCTTGGAAATGTTTTTTTTTAAACTTTGGTATTACAGCCAAACCTTTTTATGTTCAATTTAGCACTGTGCCTAATAGTCATTTGCAGCCGTAATAGCCAAGTTTAGAAAAACATTTCGAAACTATTAAGAACCTTTCATTTTGAAATTTGTATTGGATAACTTGTCTTTAGTTTTATCTCAATTCTTTTTGCAGGATACTATTTTCGCGCACTTTTTTTTTACATAAACTTTTTTTGTTATGATTTTACTCCATGTTTAAAGGATTTGAATAATATTTAAATTTTAAAATAGAAAAATATTGCGAATATTGTTAAAAACTTTTGCAATGCCCTATTTAAAATTTTGAAGTTTTTTAATTTTTTCTTATGGTTTTATCATAGTTCCTATTAGCCTTCCAAAGTTCAGCTCTCTAACGTTTCTGCAAGTCGGCAAGATTACTTTTACAATGTTATTTTTACATAACTTTATAGGTTAGGGGAGTAAATTAGAATTTTGGGGTTTTTTTATTTTTTCCAAGGGTCATAATTTCTATCAGTCTGCCAAATTTCAGTTTTGTTGCATATCTGCATATATCTGGAAGTACAGAATACTGCTTGGTCAATGTGACACCCTTGCAGTGACCAAGCAGTGTTCTGAGGAGTCCCATAAGGACGAAACAGTTAACTGTCAACACTTATTGGGTGTCCATTAGATCTTGGACCCCCGTGAGGTTAAGCTTTTAAGCTACCCAGGGAAAAATATGAGAGAAATAAAAACTACTTTTTACCCGATTAGCCACGAAAACTTGTTTGATTTTTCAATTCACGGGTACTAAATTTCACGTTTGTTTTCGTAACTACTTTACTAATTCATGGACATCCATGAAACTAGGAGGGGTTGTTAACTATAGGAAGATCTACGATTGTGCAAATTTTGAGTTTCATAGCTCATTGTGTGTGTTTTACATAGGTCAAATATGGGTTGAAATGTTTGAAGAAAAGATGGTACAGCAGTTGCGCGAACTTGGCGGGGCACTACCGTGCCCCCAGATCTCTATTTTTGGTTGTAGAAAATGCAGTTAAAATATTGATGTATAATTTCGGGACACCCTGTCTAAGTCTGAAAACAGCAGCTGTTGTTTCACAGCCAACTAAGCAAAAAACAGTATTTTTATTCAAATTTTCCGTTATCCAGCTTGGCTTGTTATACATATTCAATGAAATATAAATTTTATATGGCAGCCATAAGAAGTAAAGTTGGCTATCAAAAGAATTCAAAGGCCTAGAAAAAATTCGCTAACATCATTCTAATGATCGTAGTCGCTAATACAAAACTATCAAATTTTATAAAATTTATTTACCAAATTGGCGACGAGATTAAATTTTTTTGAAAAACACAGTTTGTAATTTTTGCTCGATATTTTGAAAACCCCTATAGGTAATTAAAATTTCAAAACAGCAACTAATTAAGCTTATAATAGCACAACTTTTTTCCACATTAACCAGAATTGTATCTCCTACTATTTCCAAAATTCTCATGTAGTTATTTTATCTGGAATAACCTGGTATTTGCTCTTGTTTTTTTTAGTATGGCGAAAGTCTACCCCATATCATCTGAAAGCATTGCCAAGTCAGATCCAAATGACTTCATCATCAAGCATGAGGAATTTATATTGGAAGATACTAACAGCTCAGCTGAGTGAGTGCCTGTTAATATTAGAGAGTTTAAATGCAACGAGTATTTGTCTTTTATTTTTAAACATTACGCGGCGGTAACTAGCCCTTGTGGTTCAGTGGACGTACGTCGCAATGTGAAGCGCCCTCTTACGGCCACAGTAAAAAAGTGTTCATATTCGGGTTTCGCATCCCTAAAGACCTCCAAGTACCAATTTTGAAAATAATTCGTTTAAAACTGTTAATAATATTTAAAAAATGTGATTTTAATTTTTACCTTCTTAGCCCGCGTAGCAGTAGCTAGAAAAGGTATTATTTTCGACGAATTTTTTTTTTCAGATAACGGCAAAAATGTGTTATTTGGATGTATTTTGACCTATCCTAGCAATATCGTCGTGATATCTGTCTGTGTGTGTGTATATTATTTCTGTCCGTAACACGATAGCTCCTAAACCGCTAAACAGATTTTCATAAAATTTTCGGGTAAAATAGTGTTTGACACTCTTACGAGCTGATTAGATTTTGGTCAAAATCCATTGATGCTAATGACAGTTTTTTGACAATTAAAAACTTTAAAAAATGTAACTTTTTAACGGAGCATCGCATCAAAACACGGAGCAATTCTGGACCCTAGTTTATATGAACTTTTTTCGATCGGAGAATATGCGGTTAACATATTGACGTCTTATTTCGGGACACCCTGTATAAGTCTGGAAAAAGCAGCTGTTGTTTCACAGCCAACTAAGCAAAAAATGGCTTTTTTTAATTCAAATTTTCCGTGATGCAAAGCTTGACTTGTTATAAATGGCTAAGAAGCTCTGTTCATGCTTTATTCAATGACATATAAATTTTATATGGTGGCCATAAGAAATAACAAAGTTCGCTACCTTCATTCTATAGATCGTAGTCGCTAATATAAAACTACCAAATCAATCAATTTATATACAAGATGGCGACGAGATTTAATTTTTTTGTAAAACACAGTTTTTGATTTTTTGCTCTTGTAGATATTTTTAATTTCGGTACAGCATCTTATTGGGCTTGGAATAGCGCAACTTTTTTCCAATTTAACAAAAATTGTATCTCATACAGTTTCTAAAATCTTTATGTAGGTACTTAATTTATCTAGGACGCTCTGTATAAGTGAGCAAAAATATTTTTTTTTAGTATGGCGAAAGTGTGCTCCTTACCATCTGAAAGCATTAGCAAGTCAGAATCAATTAACTTTAAAATGAAGACTGAGGAGGAGATCAAGCTGGAGAAGCTTATATTGGAAGAGACTGACAGTTCAGCTAAGTGAGTGTCTGTAAATATTAGAGAGTTGTCGGTTTAAAGGCAACAAGCATTTAACTTTTACATATAAACATTACGAGGCGTTTAGTATCTTTGGTGGTTCAATGAACGTACGTCCGCTTTGCGATCAGAGGGCAATTCCCATGCCTGCCAGTAAAAACTCGAACCAAGTATCTGTTTATGAATATAGATCCACCGGAGGTTGGGGAATCGCCTTTCTTGGGCGGAGTTTGGTCATCAGTGAAGTAAGCAAAGCTGATGATCAATACAAGGCCGTGGTTCGGAAGTCACGTTAATCGGATGGTCCCGTATTAAAAGCGTAGATGGCTCTAGCACCATAAAGACCCCTGGCTCGGCAAAATTAAATCCTCTTTGAGAAAAGATAATTGACTACCGTGGGGGTGCTTAGCTGGGTCTTCATGTAGCATGAATATGAGAGTGAATGAACAAGCACACGAGGCGGTAATGAGAGTGTTATACTCTGTAAAACTGACAACACTGCATCATTGCGAAGCCGAAGAGGCAGCGCGCGCACATGAATAGTTTGAAAGTTTGGCGCGTAAATTTATTAAGCAAAACTGATGGGGTAAATATGTTTTCCACTTTCAATACAAATTTTTGTGGTTCTTGTTTGTGGGACATAAGAAGTGATTACTTACTTTTTCTTTACATAGTTCCCCAGTCTTTCTTTTGGTAGGGCGAAATCGGGGTGTTAACCTAACCTTGATCAATTGATCGAAAACGCATCCTAACTTGGGCGTGTCTGGAAAGGGTAGGATACGTGGTCGATCAATTGACCCAGATTAGCATTTTGCGGGGATTCCCAATATAGCTAAATCCTGCATCATTCTCTCCCGATTTACGCTGTCAAAAGCCTGTTTAAAATTTACATAAATACTATACCGGGTGGGCCAAAGAAAACCGGACAATTTTTTTTCATTATAACTTTTCAACTTTACAATTAATTTTAATGGGACAAACTGTAATTGGTAGAGAATTAATCAGAGTTTTAACCAATAATATTTTTTGTCCGCCATCTCAAAATCCAAGATGGCGTACGAAATTAAAATGTACCCTTCAAAGATGCTCGTTTATTCTTGTGTTACGAACATGTTTTAATTATTTTTTTAAATTAGTAAAAAAGCTGCATTTTTGTCACGCACAACGAGGTAAGAAACAGTAAATTCGGTTTAGTAGTTTTAAAAAAAAATTGTTTCAACCATTGTTTTGCATATTATACGATTGCCTTGCCAATCATGTCTGCATTTATTTCCTTATAAATTCATTACTACTGAACCGATTTTGATAAAATAAAAAACATCCTCGTGAGAATTGATTTCGTCTTAAAGATAATGATCAAAGTTTATCGCCATCTTAAAATTTAAAATGGTGAAGAATCATATTTGATTTTTCAAAATGGCGTGTTTATTCTTAGTTTCCGGAAATGCTTTAGTTTTTTTTGTAATTTATTGAAAAGCACTACTTTTCCCCCATACAACGAGGTACAAATTAGTAAAATCGGTGTAATGGTTCTCAAAAAAATCTATTTTTTTTTTTCAACCATGCTTTTACAGATTATAAGATGGCATTGCCAATCCTGTCTGCATTAAACCGATTTCAGTGAAATGAAAAAATCATTATGATAATTGATTGCTCTTTAAAAATTGTAATCAAAATTTTCATGTCGGACAGAAAATTTAAGATGTCGGACAGAATCATACTTGATGCAATGAAATCGTAAAACAATGGTTAAAACAAAATCAGATTTTATAAGAACCACGTCACCGATTTTAGTACTTTGTAGCTTGTTAAGCGGGAGAAAAGTAGTGCTTTTCATTAAATTAAAAAAAAACTAAAACATTTTTGGAAAATACGAATAAACTTGCCTCTTTGAAGGGGCAAGTATGATTCTGTTCGACATCTTAACTTTTAAGATGGCGGCAAATTTCGATTATACTCTTTAAAAAACAATTAATTATTATTATGATTTTTGTTATATCATTAGGATCGGTATTACTGAACCGATTTGAGTTTATAAGGAAATGAATGCACACGGTGTTGGCAATGCAATCGAATAATCTGTAAAGCAATCGCTGAAACAAAAACAGATTTTTTGAGAACTGCCACACTGATTTTACTAATTTTTACCTCGTTGTGCAAAGTGCTTTTCCATAAATTAAAATAAAAACTAAAACATTTTCAGAAAATAAGAATAAACACGCCGTTTTGAAGAATCAAGTATGATTCTGTCCGCCATCTCAAATTTTCAGATGACGATAAATTTTGATCTTGTACTTTAAAAAGCAATCAATTCTCATTAGGATGGTTTTTATTTCATTAGTAGTAATACATTTATAAGGAAATTAATGCAGACATGATTGGCAAGGCAATCGTATAATATTCAAAACAATGGTTAAAGCAAAAATATTTTTTTTAGAACCACTGAACCGATTTTGCTGATTTGTATCTTATTGTGCGTGGCAAGAATGCGGCTTTTTTACCAATTAAAAAAAAGTTATTAAAACATGTTCGCAACACAAGAATAAACGAGCATCTTTGAAGGGTACAATTTAATTTCGTCCGCCATCTTGGATTTTGAGATGACGGACAAAAGAATATATTTGGTCAAAACTCTGATTAATTCTCTGCCAAGTGCAGTTTGTCCTTTATTATAACTTTTGAACTATACAAGCGATTTTAATAGGACAAACTGCACTTGGCAGAAAATTAACCAGAGTTTTGACTGAATATATTATTTTGTCCGCCATCTCAAAACCCAACATGGCGGATGAAATTAAAATGTACCCTTCAAAGATGCTCGTTTATTCTTTTGCTGCGAACATGTTTTAATTATTTTTTTAAAGGAGGAGGCACTAAATACATTGTTTACCGGGACGCGTCAGATGTCGAAGGACAAACCTTCCTGATATTTTTACCAAAAAAAATTAGGGGGGTCATAGGATTCGTTTTCGAGCTATACTTATTTAAATGTGCGCCACTGAATGAATATGGAAAAATATGACCATTTGTAGTTTTTTTGTAATAGCTTATCGCCAAATAAAAATAAAAAACTGATATTAGCTTTACTTTATTGGTAAAAGAGTTCTTTTAAGAATTTTATCAGTTTTTGACATATAGTTTCCGTCACATACCTACAGAGTGGCTCAAAATAATAAAAAAAACACAGGAAAAATACCTGAGATTTATTAGATATAAAGAAAGGAAACTAAAAATGCATGGTCAAAATTAACTTTACTTGCTTTCATGTCGCTTTAACTATTCTAGAGTGATGTTTGCAAAAAATTAATTCAACGCATGATACGTTTACTAATTGTCTACGGAATAGTGTGTTTACCGGGATGCGTTAAATGAGGTGAATTTATGATATGTTAGGGCCCAAGCCGTCTAAATACTCGTCTCAAAGAAATTGGGGGTTATCTGCTTCGTTTTCGAGCTGTAAGTATTTAAATCCGCCACTGGAAGAAAGAAAAATGTGTTTTTGCTATAACTTCTTGTCAAATAGAAATAAAAAACCAATATTAATTTTATTTAGTTGAAAAAAAAAACTCTTTTTAAGTATGTTTTTAATTTTTTTAAAGTTTTCAACACATACCTACAGAGTGGCTCAAAATATGAATAACAGAAATACAGGAATAATAACTGGGATTTGTTAAATATACCTAAAGGGATGAAATTAAAAATGCATAGTCAAAATAAATTCATTTGCTTCAATGTGAGTCGTTGTAATTATTGTACTTTGAGATATGTTAGAGCCCGAGCCATCCTGAAACTTGCTCAAAAAATCTCTTTATAGGGATAAAAAGTTGATATTTAAACTTTTATCAATTAAGTTTGTTCACAGGCTTTCTTTCTGAAAATTTTTGGCAGAACCCCCGGAAAAGAATGAGTAGACCCCTTTTTGTCTTTTTGTTCCCACATTTCCTATATTCTAGAATTAAATAAGTATAACTCGAAAACAAAACCGATCACCACCCACTTTTTCTTGAAACAAGTATTACGACGGTTTAGGCTCTAACATATCTCAAATTCAGTGCATCTGACGCATCCCAGTAAACATTTTCCACAGACTATTCCATAGGCAATCAGTACACATGTTATGCGAATTTCAAAAATATTTGAAATACCCATTAAGTCTATTATTATTATTGTATTTCAATTATTCATAGTTTGAGCCACTATGTAGATATTTGACAAAAACTATATGTCAAAAAATGAGAACATACTTAAGAAGACTCTTTTTTTTTCAACAAAATAAAATTCATATTGGTTTTTTATTTTTCTTTCACGAGAAGTTATAACAAAAAACTACAAAATCTTACATTTTTCCATAATCCATTGGCGCGCATTTAAATAAATTATAGCTCGAAAATAAAATCGATGACCCCCCAATTTTTTTGAAACAAGCATCCAGACGGTTTAGGCTTAAACATATCTTAAATTCAGTTCATTTGACGCATCCCAGTAAACACACTATTTCGTAGACAATTAGTAAATATGTCATGCGTTAAATTATTTTTTTTTTGAAATACCCTGTTAGCTTATAACATAATCTATTATGCAAACATCACTCTAGAATAGTTAAAACGACTCACATGAAAGCAAGTGAAGTTAATTTTGACTATGCATTTTTAGTTCCCCTTCTTTATTCGTAATAAATCTCCGGTATTTTTCCTGTATTCGTTTTAAATTATTTTGAGCCACTCTGTAGGTATGTGACGGAAACTATATGTTAAAAATTGATAAAATTTCTAAAAGGACTCTTTTGTCAATAAAATAAGACCAATATAATTTTTTTGTTTTTATTTCGCGATAAGTTATTACAAAAAAACGACAAAAAGTCATATTTTTCCATATTTCAGTGGCGCGCATTTAAATAAGTATAGCTCGAAAACGAATCCTATGACCCCCCCAATTTTTTTTTGGTAAAAATATCAGGAAGGTTTGGCCTTAAACATATCTCAAATTCAGCTCATCTGACGCGTCCCGGTAAACAATGTATTTAGTGTCTCCTCCTTACTAAAAAAGCTGCGTAGTTCCCACACACAACGAGGTACGAATCAGCAAAATCGGTTTAGTGGTTTCAAAATAAAATATTTTTGATTCAACCATTGTTTTGCATGTTATACGATTGCCTTGCCAATCATGTCTGCATTTATTTCCTTATAAATTCAGTACTACTAAACCGATTTTGATGAAATAAAAACCATCCTGGTTAGAATTGACTGCTTTTTAAGATGGTGGACAGGATCATACTTGATTCCTTATAATGGCGTGTTTATTATTTTTTTTAATTTATAGAAAAGCACTACTTTTTCCTCATACAACGAGGTACAAATTAGTCAAATCGGTTTGGTAGTTCTCAAAAAATCTATTTTCGTTTCAACCATTGTTTTACAAATTATACGATTGCATTGCCAATCCCGTCTGCATTAATTTCCTTATAAATTCGTTACTACTAAACCGAATTTAGTGAAAAAAAAAATCATGGTAAGAATTGATTGCTCTTTAAAGATTATAATCAAAATTTGCCGCCATCTTAAAAGTTAAGATGTCCGACAGAATCATACTTGATTCTTCAAAATTGCGTGTTTATTCTTATTTTGCGAAAATGTTTTAGTTTTTTTTTAATTTATAGAAAAACACTACTTTTCTGCCGCATAAAGAGGTCTAAATTAGAAAAATCGGTGTGTGGCTCTCACAAAATCTGATTTTCGAAAAATAAGAATAAACACGCCATTTAGAAGAATCAAGTATGATTCTGTCCGACATCTTAAATTCTAAGGTGGCGGAAATTTTGATTATAATAAAAGGAGCAATCAATTCTCACCACGATTTTTTTATATTTTACTAGAATCGGTTTAGTAATAACGAATTTATAAGGAAATAAATGCAGACAGGATTGGCAATGCAATCGTATAATCTGTAAAACAATGGTTAAAACAAAAATAGATTTTTTGAGAACCACCACACCGATTTTAATAACTTGTACCTCGTTGTGTAGGGGAAAAGTGGTACTTTTCTATGAATTAAAAAAAGCTAAAACATTTTTGGAAAATAAGAATAAACACGCCATTTTGAATAATCAAGTATGATTCTGTCCGCTATCTTAAATTTTAAGATGGCGATAAACATTGATCATGGTCTTTAAAAAGCAATCAATTCTTACCCTGATATTTTTTATTTAATTAAAATCGGTTCAGTAGTAATGAATTTATAAGGAAATAAATGCTGACATGATTGGCAAGGCATCATATAATATGCAACACAATGGTTGAAACAAAAATACGTTTTTTTAGAACCACCGAACCGATTTTGCTAATTTATATCTTGTGCGTGGCAAGAATGCACCTTTTTTACTGTTTTAAAAAAATAATTAAAACATGTTCGCAACAGAACAATAAACTAGCATCTTTGAAAGGTACAAATTAATTTCGTCCGCCATTTTGGATTTTTAGAGGGCGGACAAAAAAATATATTTAATCAAAATTCTGATTAATTCATTGCCAGGTGCAGTTTGTTCTATTAAAATCATTGGTATAGTTCAAAAGTTATAATGAAAAAAAAATTGTCCGGTTTTTTTTGGTAGATCTTGCCTCAACAAATATTTGATCTGAACTAGTAGTAGTAGATTAATTTTTTTGACATAGTAAAATTCTGGTATATTACAGAGTGGAAGACACAAATGCCCAAATGCTGTCTTCGTCCAGTGTAAAGCGGGAACCCAATGATTTTGAATTGAAGACTGACGGAGAAATTAAGCAAGAGGAACTTATGTTGGATGAGTAAGTTTCTGTCAATGTTACTTTAAACTATTTTATTTATATACATTAACACCAGTATTTACTAGGCTCTTAAGTCCTAGGTTCTGATATTCTAGATCTAAAAGTGTAGATTTTGGTTGAAGGTTTTACTCAGTTTTTCCCTTAGATGCAATAGTTTTTAATATTTATATCATTAAAAAAATATACTTATTTATGTTTAAAAATGGCACCCGTAATGAAATCTTCAAACGTCACTAGGAGATGCCGAATAAAAACGGAGTAAGTTTCAGCTGTTTTAGTTTAGTTAGCGATGATTAAACCGATTTTCAATTGTTTTGAGTAAAACTGTGAACCAATTTAATATGTCTTGCACTTTTTACAATATTTAAATAGTGACACGTATTTACGCATACATACAGTTTTAAGTTTTTTGTATATTATTTAGCTTGCAAAATTTTTCTATATATTTTTTTTATCTATCATGGATTATTTCTATAATGTTTGCAACTCTCAACCACCCCTCAGAGGTGCTACTAGAATTTGAAACTATTTTTAACGGGAATCCTATGACGGCACGGACTAGATTTTCAAAAAATGCCACATCGTAACCAAATTTTTATTTGGGTTTTCTTCATTTTTAAATTTCATTTAAATTTTCGTGAGATCAAACTCAATGAGAAAAGCTGTGGCACTAAGCGCCAACCAAATCTTTGCAGTTACTTAACCTGTAAGTATTAAAAAAATACACTTAAACCGGTCGGGATCTAGTTTATAGATTTAGTACTTGGTCTAAGTGCTAACTTTTAAGATTTTAGTAAATACTGGTAAATAAGTTTAGTGTTTAAGCAGTTTTCCCTGTATTATGGGTGTAAAACATCCTAAGAGAGTAGTTTAACTACTTGGTGGTTAAACTACTTCTTTAAAAAAATAGTTTAACCACTTTGTGGTTAAACAACTTCTTTCAAAAAGTGGTTAAACTACTAACTACTAGTAATAAGTAGTTAAATATTTATCTACTTTTTTATCACAAATCATAATATGTATTGGGTGAGCCAAAAAAGACTGAAAAAGTTGTTTTCGGTATAACTTTCGAACTATATTTTTGGAACAAACCACACTTTGCAGGAAATTCATCAATTTTATTGTGGTGCATTTTGTAAGGAAGTTATAGCAAACTTTCGAAAGCAAATTACACCCTGTATAATTAGTCAAATAATTATTGAATTTTTTTTTGCATAATCCTTTTTTCTCCCACTCCTCGAATTTTGTAAATGGTATATCTTGAAAATAGGGAAGTGTTGACTCCCAGTTTTATCTTCCTAGTCTGCGCGGTAATGGCTACAGAAGGTATTGTTTTCGATAAAAAAATTTTTTGAGATAACGCTGGAAATGTGGTATTTGGATAGTGTGTGTCTGTCCGACCCACGATAGCTCCGGAACTGCTGGACCAATTTTCATGAGATTTTCATGAAAAATAGTGTACGACACTGATGAGCTGAAAGAAATTTGGCCAAAATCTATTAATGCTAATGACAGATTTTTGACAATTAAGAAATTGACAAAATTTTAATTTTTTAACAGAGCTTTACATTTATAATGCAGTTTTCGAAATATAATTTTTTTCAATATTTTGTATTAAAACGAAAAACTTTGTAGGTGCTTTAATTTCAGAGATGATGAAGATGTTTATTAAGCCAAAGAAGAAATTACAACAAATCTTATATTAGGTCTATCCACTTAATACTTTACTTAAATATTGGATTCAAATTAAATCTATTTTATAGTTTTTTGTTTATCACATAATGTTAATCTCAGATTTTTATATAACTTACAACACAAACAGAGAAAAAAGGTTAGGTTTTTCTTTTTTTAGGAACATATAATAATAATTTTATTTAATAAATATTTTTTGACTAAGACTTTAAATTGTTTTATTGAAGATTCCTTAATATTAATAGACAAACCATTATACAGAGACACACCCTCACACAATAAAGATCTTTTTCCTTTTAAAGAAGAAACAAAAGGCACATCAATGTTTTTGTGAGAACGAGTGATATGATCATGCACCTTAGCCCTTGGTTTGAATTCTATAGTTAAATATTTTTCCTTTCGAATTACTCCATGTATATATGTACAAATTTGATTTTTATAAATTTGATTCAATGACAGAATTTTATATTGACTATATAATTCCCTTGAGAGGTGACGGAAAGGTAGCAAATAGATATTTTTAATTGCCTTGTTTTGAAGAACTCTTAAGGGCTTTAGATGCCTATTTGTGGTAGGTGTGATAGAGTGGAGTTCACTTGAAGTATGCTTATGGACTCGGAAGCTATCAGATCCGTCATGGATTCATTTATTTTATTTTGGCATTCTCTATCTCCTATTCAAAGGTCTAGATTAGGATCGTTCACAATTTGTTTTAGCTGTGTTTTCACTTTCCTTTTCCCTGAAGGTTTAGAAAAGGCATCCGGTATAAAAGTTAATGGGCGGTTATACTCAGTTTTTGAAATGAGCTAAGTTTTACCAAATCTTAACATAGGAATCTGCAATTTTGCATTCATTCCTACACCCTGTATAAGTTTATGGTTTATGAGTAAAAATTTATTATACATGAATATAAAAATAAATTGATCCGTGATGGATCTGATACCTTCCTAGCCCATTAGCACACTCCATGTAAACTCCACGCTATATCAGCCTTGAAATTAGTTTTTGTAAATATCTTAGAAGCAGAAGCTCCTAAGAAGTTTTTTTTAATAATATAATTTATTGAGAAAAATGTGTTTTACTAGATTCCGAAAGTTTGCATATTTTCAATTTTTAAAATGTCGAAAAACTGTGGTTAGCGTTAATGGATTTTGACCAATATCTAATCAGCTCTTTACAGAATTGTGCACTATTATAGCTGAAACATCATTTTTAACAGTTTAGGAGCTATCGTGTTACGGACAGACATACACGGACAGGCGTCACGACGGTATTGCTAAGATAGGTCAAAATAGACACATTTTCCGCGTTATCTCAAAAAAAATTTTTTTGTCGAAAACAATACCTTTTTTGGCTATTAGTGCGCGGGCTAAAGAAAATAAAATGCTTTATTTTAAGTTGCAGCAATGTATAAAGCACTTTTCTTCCGTTCTAGATTGTATGAAGCTGCACTCAGTTCAAATGTTTCTCAGTGCATCATTCACCCTGAAAACAAAACCCGAGAATCAACTGAGAAACAGACTGCACCACGTTTTCAAATGACGGCTACTAGTGAAGGAGAATGTGAAAAAATATCCACAGGTTTAGATTTCCAGAATCGAACTGAACTAAAAGAAACTGAAGATAATAAACATTCATCTGTCATTAATAAAGATACCAACGCGATATCATGGTTTCATTGCGCAAATTGTAGTTATAAATTTAAAAAAAAAAGCTTGTTAAAAAGACACATGCTTACCCATAAAGATATAAGTGACTTGGAGATGTTTCTATGTAAAAAGTGTAGTTTTAAAACCAAATATAAATATAGCTTAAAAGAACATGGGATTATACATAAAAACTATGAAGAGATTGAGTGGTGGTCATGTAAAGATTGTAATTATAAGGGCAGATCCAGAAAACGATTAAAACTACATGCTGCAATTCATAAAAACGAAGACGAAATTAGGTGGTTTCAGTGTACCCACTGCAATTATAAAAGTATACGAAATGCTACTTTACAGAAACACATGCTTATACATAAAAACACAAATGAAATTCAATGGTTTCAATGTGCTGATTGTGATTATAAAGCTAAAGATAATTCTAATTTAAAAAAACATATGCTTATACATAATGACCAAATTCAATGGTTTCAATGTACTGATTGTGATTACAAAACTAAAACAAACAGTGATATAAAAAAACACATGGTTACACATAAAGATATAAGTGACTTGGAGTTGCTTCAATGTGAAAAGTGTAGTTTTAAAACCAAATATAAAAGTAGCTTAAAACAACATGAAATTATTCATAAAAACAATGAAGAGATTGAGTGGTGGCCATGTAAAGACTGTAATTATATGGGAACATCTAAAAAGCTCTTGAAAAGACATGCATTAATCCATAAAAACGTAAACGAAATCAGATGGTTTCAGTGTTCCCATTGCAATTACAAAGCTAAACGCAGTTCTGCTATAAAAGGTCACATTCTTATACATAAGGACATAAATGAAATTAAATGGTTTCAATGTGCTGTTTGTGAATATAAAACTAAACATAGCTCTAGTTTAAAAAGACACAATCTTTCACATAAGCTCATAACTGAAATTAAATGGTTTCAATGTGCTGTTTGTAATCATAAATTTAAAACAAAGGGTGCATTAAAAAAACACATGGTTATACATAAACACCCGACTGAAGTGGAGTGGTTTCAATGTGACCAATGCAATTACAAAGCTAAACAAAAGGGTAGTTTCCGAAGACACATGCTTATACATAAAGACATAAGTGAAGTTAAAGTTGAATTTATTACATAAAAGCATAATTGTTTTAAAGGTCATCAAAAATATTGTAGAATTTTAAATATCTTAAATAAGTATAGTTAAATTTGGTTTAAAAATCTTGTAGGGCACCAGAGCTGTCAGGTACTTCAAGTACAGTACTTGAAATTGTACTTCAAGTACTTACAAGTACTTCAAGTACTTACAAGTACTTCAAGTACTTACATCTACAATCGACTAAATTGTACTTGGTACTTGAAGTACTTTTAACAATGTACTTGGAAATGTATTTGATTTTGTCAAGTACACTCAAAGTACTTCAAGTACATTCTAAGTACTTCAAGTACAATAAAATGTTAGACAAGTGGAAACCTCAGGGTTGCCACCTGTCCGGTTTTTTTATCAACCTGGCAGTGAAGTCCGGTATTTTAGCAACCTTGATAGGTAGGTCTTCGCCCAAACAATCGTAATATTAGGTACACACTTATCCAAAGAATATTGCTTATAGGCTTTATTATTTGCACGCTTTATTATTTCGTGGAACAAGAAATTTAAATTCAGTGTGAGAAACTACTGCAGCACTGTCATGCCATCTATTGAAGGGTGTCAGTAGAACGGTAGTGCAGTACAGGAGTTGCGGCTCGATTTTTGGGGATCCAGATACTCGCCGAGCAGCAGACATAATTTTTACGTTTGATGAAGCTTAGTTTAAAGCAAAGATTATAGATTATAATGTGTAAAGAACCCGAAAATTTATTTAGTCTTTGACTAGGTACACCTAAAAAGATTCCTTGGATATTTACGTTTGTTATGTTTATTTAGTTTGACAAACAAGTTTTTAAGCAGTTTCTGTAGGACTGATTTAGGTGGGCTATTATAAAAATAGTACTTTCTATGAGTGAGTTATAAATTATTGACGGTAAGAACAGTGCCCCAAATGCACTACCAAAAAAGAAATGAGGAAAGGTGGGGTACGTGGGTTCCTTCTAATTTTTAATTAAACTTCTTTTAAAAATCTTGAATTTTATTTGAATTTAGACTGCAATATTTTAGGCCTTAAAAGTTTAAAATACAGTTGAACCCCACTTGCTCAAACTTTCTATAACTCAATGTTTTTGTTGTTATTATTATTAGTATTGTTATTATAATTTCAGTTGGGACTGAGGGATAAATCCTTATAAAGCCCTTAATTTACAAAAAAATTTCTAACTGTACACAGAAACTTATTTATGTTTTAGCTTAGTCCAAGATAACGATCTAGTTTGTTTTTGAATTGATTTACGGTTTCTGCATTAATAACATTTTCCGGCAGATTGTTCCATGTTGAAAACACTCTGTAATAAAAAATTGTCGCGTCTTCGTTTTGAAGTTTTCTCTTTTTAGTTTTAGTTGTCGCTTTAAGTTATAGAAGTTTGATGGTATTGATAAATTCAGAATAAAGTAAGTAGTTAAAATACTGATAAATATGTAGTTTTTAAGGGGTGTCTTCAAAAGGTCTGTACAAAATCTTGCTACACGAATTGTTGTCAAAATAAGCTAATTTTTAACAACTTACTTCCGTTCGAAATTGCTCAATTTCTAAGATAAATGGTGTTAAAACTAAACAATAAAAATCAATTTTTTTTAAATTTATTGACATTTTTTAACATATTATTTTGAAAATTGGTACACTGATGATTTTCGGAATGCTAAACTCGAATATGTTTTCACTATCGCTGTTAGAGGGCGCTCTGTTTTTTTGAAGGTTTAAAATTACCATACCTTTTTTTTCAATGTAGGTATTTCATAAATGTTATTATTTTATATGTTTTATTTTATTCAAGTACAAGTACTTCAAGTACTTTTATTGTACTTTATTGTACTTCAAGTACAGTACTTGGGGAAAATCAAGTACTTTTATAATGTACTTGGTACTTGAAGTACATTTGAAAAGAAAATGTGCTTAGTACTTCAAGTACTTTTACAAATCTTCATGTACTTGGTACTTGTACTTGAAGTACTTTCATAATGTACTTATGACAGCTCTGCAGGACACACTATACTAAAAGGCTTAAAATTAATAACAACATAAAAATACAGACACACACACACTCACACACAGAGATATACACATAACAATCTTTAAAAATCCAGATCTGAAAATTGATATTGTAAATAATCAGTGGTTGAGTAAAAGCATTTCTCAACAAAAAATGTTTTATTTTACTTTTAAAAGTAAGGCAAGTTTCTTATATTTTGTGGTAGTTTATAATAAAATACAGGTGCATAATGAAGTGTTGCATTCCTGGAGGTCTTCAACCGCAGAAATTGTACACGGACATCATTTCGGTTTCGCGTGTTGTATTGATGTATTTATTCAACTTTAGTATATTTTCCAGAGTGTTTATAGAAATACAAAAGACATTCCAGAATATACTGGCATGGTATTTTTAGAATCTTTAAGCTAATAAAGTATGGCTTAACATCATTCCGATACTTAATTTCTGCTACAGTTCTGACTGCCCTATGCTGCAGGCCAAAGATGCGCGAGGCATGGGCGGAATGACCCCAGGCCAGGAGTGCGTACGCAGCGATCGAGTGAAACAACCCATGATAAGCCATCTTCATAGTATCTCGTTCCACTATGTTGGAGATACTACGGAGTGGAGTGGTTTTAATGTTTCCAATGCAAATAATTTTAGAACTAAACAAAAAATATCTTTAACAACACATATGCTTACACATAAAGACCTAAGTGAAGTTGCGTGGTTGCAATATGACCAATACAATTACAAAGCTAAAAAAAAGGGTACTTTACCAAAGAAGATATATCAACAAGAAGCGAAATACTGTCACTCAAAGCATTGCTCATATGGGAAACAAATATGTGACGTCACGCTTGGACCAAATAACACTAATGCAGTTGTAATACACTGAGAAAAATTTTGTGTAACTGTGGTTGATAGTGCAATTGTATTACACGTAGAAAATAAATTACAATAAATTGAGAGCGATATTACACCTGTATAATTATATATATTATAATATACATACCCTGTGGTCATAGAAAATTGACCATTTTTACTTTTTTATTTGATTTTTTGCAAAAAGGATTATATATTTTTATCGAGAAAAATCGGTTACGTAATTAAATAGAAAAAATAATAATTATAAAATAAACAATTGTTATGTTTATAAAAATCTATAAGTAATATTACATTGTTTAAAGATTTTTCCCGGCCATTTTAAGTTAAAAAAATCTGAGAAAAACGCAAAAAAGCTACCTACGTAAACTATACATATACAGGGTTTTGATAAAGTATGTCGCCAAACTTCAGAGGATTAATCTTTAAGTGATTTTAGGAAAAAAACTTTGTATAAACATAGGTCCGCAAATGCTTACCTCAAATCTGGAACGTGTATTTAACTACAAGGCATACATTATCAGGCACATATTAAGAAAAAACTATAGAGTGATATTTTCCCCCAGAACTTTTTTGCATTAAGTCAATAGCAGATTCAAAAATATAGTTCTCCAGTTTACAATACATTTGTTCCATCAATCGTCTTTCTGTCTGATAATATGACCAGCAAATTTCCATTTTAATTTTGCTACTTCTGCTCTGACATCCCTTACTTTTGTTTTATTTCTTATCAATTCATTCCTTTTTCTATCTGTTAGCTTTACATGTAACATTTGTCTTTCCATTGATCTTTGGGCTTTTGTTACCTTATCCATGTTTAATTTTGTAAGTGTCCAGGTCTGGGATTCATAGGTAAGTACAGGAAGGATACATTGGTTATACACTTCCGTTTTGAGGTACTGAGGATATTTTTTATTTCTTAATATGTAGCTTAATTTACTTACTTGTTTCTTGATTTCAGCTGTTTGCTTTTCTTTTTTCAGTTTAATAATTTGTCCCATATTCCTCTACTTGTTCTATTTTCTTTTAGATTGATTGATATTATCAGCATATCTTGGTGGTTCAGAATTGTCCGTTTACTTTGATGCCTATTTCTTCCCAATCTAAGCTTTTAAAAAAATCTTCTAGGGCCTGGTTAAATAACTTAGGGAATATTGTGTCACCTCTGACACCTCTTCTTATGCGGATTGGCTTAGTTCCTCTGTGGATTTTGATTGATGTTGTTGCTTCACTATATATATTGGCTATTAAGTCTGTATATCTGTGATCTATTCGGCTATTAATTAAAGATATTTTACTGCCCAGTGCCCAATGCTATCGAAAGCTTTTTCGAAGTCTATAAACGCAATATATATTTATATATATTTCCATACCCTCCTTTTCTTCAATTTTTTTCACCTGTCGTCAGGATTTTTTCTTACTGGAGGTTTGGGGTTTGACATATACTCGGGTTGAGATTCAAATAGCCGAGGTATTGCCCCATTGTTTAACTTAGGGAATGTTAGTGGCACCTCCTTTTGTAGTCCCTCTTTATCCGTAATTATCTCGGTTCTAACAACGTCACTTATGTCAAAATGTTTCCAACAAACCACTGAAGATGCAGTCACAACATAATCTTCTCTGTGTATGGCCTGAAGCCCAGCATAGGTCATTTTCTTTTGGGAAGCTAAAAGTTGTTTCGTGGCCCTCTTCATTAATCATAGATGCATCATTACTTTTGCAACCGGGTACACAACACTTTCGCGGCATGTTTAAAATTTTAAAAAGAAAAAACAGACCAAAAATTCCAAACAAAAACAAACATCTAACGTCACTTATTACCGGTATACAAAAGGTCTTTTTTACACAGCTTTTATTAAGTAGGTAATATAATTTTAAGTTCACCATACATCTCACTAAAACCAGAACAGTTTTTTTATTTGGTAACGCGATTTGAAATATACTAAAAGTTAAAAAAAAACATTATTTGCGCGGAAACGGCCAGTAACTAGCGAGGTGGGCGACGCACGTGGACGAAAATGACCGGCCTCCATGCTGTGTTGCCGTTTCTTCTGGTTCGTGGCTCGTTAGTTTACGAAGGCTGTGGTGTGACCAATGGAACTACAAAGCTAAAGAAAAGACCAATGCACTTACAATGCTAAACAAAAGTGTGCTTTACAAAAAAAAATTATTAGAAAGAATCATAGACATATGTAAACTTAAACATCAGTATTTACTAAAGGGTCTAAAATGCTAAAGTACTAAAGTCCTTAAAATTCGGTCTAGATTTTGGTTAAAGGTTTAACTCATTTTTTTTTCCTTAAATGTGTTAGTGTTTAATATTTGTATAATTATTGTTCATAAATACTTTACCATATAGGCTACCTTTTTTCATTGTTACAATGTAATTATATCGACTCAAAACTTAAAAATAAATAAAAAAAATGTAATATTTTGGCTTAAAAATGGTAGCCATATTTAAACCTCCAAACGTCACTAGGAGATATTTAATAAAAATGGTTTAAGCTGTCCTCTATATTTTAAATGTTAATTATTTAGCAATATAAGTAAGCAATGATTAAACCGATGTGTAATTGTTTTGGTGGATGTGTAATTGAAAACGGATTCTTGAGTAAACTTTATTTTATAGTTTTTATAACCTTTATTTTATTTTGTTAAGAAAATACTGGGTTAGGAATAGTTTAAGGTCAACAATTTGTCTAGTTAGTCACACATAGGAAAAACACTGTAATTTTTCCTAGAAGCAATAAATAAAATTGAAATATATTGGATTAAGAAAAATAAAGGTTACCTGGGGGTCGATTTTGACCACAACTTGTTAAATCTCTCATTTGAGATTTAACAGCGGTACAATCTCTAGTAGTCAGCTTGGCCATGGAAATTTTAAAACTAGAATTGTGGCTAAAATACAGACTTTTATTTACCATTTTATATGTTTTTACATACCGTTATGGATTTTCCTATATAATTTGGCCCCACAAGTTTCCTTTTATCACTATTTTCCGAATTTTTCGCGATTTTCCGTGATTGTATTTCATTGTTTTTAGTTTAGAACTGTCACTTTTCTGATTTAACAAACACAGGGTAGGATTTATTATTTTTTAATTATAAATTTACCTATACTTTATTATTATTAAATTAATAGCAACTTCACGCAATTCTTTCCTATTTTTTTTTATTTGTTTGATTATAACTTTTTTCAAACTTTTTCAACTAGGTGGTTAGTATACAATTCAACTTATTTTTTATTAAAAAAATACATAAAATGGCAAATCCGACATGGCGGATTTTCCCATTTATGAACCGATTTGCATCAAACTCGGAACTTTGAGATTTTTGCCTGATTATTATTTTTGACTTAAAATGGCGGACTTTCCCATTTATGAACCAATATGCATTAAATTCGGAACTTTGGGGTGTTGCGGGTCGCTGATTATGATATCTTTTTTCAAATTGTTCATAGTATTTTGGATAGGGAAAGCTGGGGCAAAGCGGAATGTTGGTAAACAAGAGTACTGCAGTTTTACCTAAACTGCACAAGAATGAAACCTTGCCACTGTGGATTAGCCATTTTGATTTGTTTTTAACTTTAAGTTAGAACTCATAATCAGAGACCTGAAACAACCTAAAGTTCCGAATTTGATGCATATCGGCTCATAGTTGGGAAAATCCGCCATTTTCGATCCGCCATTTTCATGTTTTTAAATTTTTGTCAAAAACTATATTGTTACTTTAGGCGCCGCGATGTTTCAAGTTTGATTCAAATCGGTTTATAAATACGAAAGTGCGCCATTATGGATCCACCATTTTAATTTTAAATAAGAATTCATAATCAGCGATCTGACACTCCCCAAAGTTCCCAATTTGATGCATATCGGTTCATAAGTAGGAAAATCCGCCATTTTCATGTCTTTAAATTTTAGTCAAAAATTGTATTGTTACTTTAAGCGCCGCGATGTTTCAAGTTTAAGTCAAATCGGTTTGTAAATAAGAAAGTGCCCCATTGTGGACCCGCCATTTTGATTTTTTAAGTTTAAGTTAGAACTCATAATCAGCGACCTGAAACAACCCAAAGTTCCGAATATGATGCATATCGGTTCATAATTGGGAAAATCCGCCATTTTCGATCCGCCATTTTGATTTTTACAAATTTAAGTTAAAAATAATAATCAGCGACCTTAAACACCCCAAAGTTCCGAGTTTGATGCATATTGGTTCATAAATGGAAAAGTCCCCTATTTTGGATCCGCCATTTTGATTTTTTTAAAGTTCAAATTAGGAATCATAATCAGCGACCTGGAACACTCCAAAGTTTCGAATTTGATTGATATTGGTTAATAAATGGAAAAGTCCGCCATTTTGATTTTTTTAAAGTTCAAATTAGGAATCATAATCAGCGACCTGGAACACTCCAAAGTTTCGAATTTGATGGATATTGGTTAATATATGGAAAAGTCCGCCATTTTGGATCCGCTATTTTGATTTTTATAAATTGAAGTTAAAAAATAATAATCAGCGACCTTAAACACCCCAAAGTACCGAGTTTGATGCATATTGGTTCATAAATGGGAAAGTCCGCCATTTTGGATCCGCCATTTTGATTTTTTTAAAGTTCAAATTAGGAATCATAATCAGCGACCTGGAGCACTCCAAAGTTTCGAATTTGATGGATATTGGTTCATAAATGGAGAAGTTCGCCATTTTGGATCCGCTATTTTGATTTTTATAAATTTAGGTTAAAAATAATAATTAGCGACCTTAAACACCCCAAAGTTCCGAGTTTGATGCATATTGGTTCATAAATGGGAAAGTCCGCCATTTTCGATCCGCCATTTTGATTTTTTTAAAGTTCAAATTAGGAATCATAATCAGCGACCTGGAATACTCCAAAGTTTCGAATTTGATGGATATTGGTTAATAAATGGAAAAGTCCGCCATTTTGGATCCGCTATTTTGATTTTTATAAATTTAAGTTAAAAATAATAATCAACGACCTTAAACACCCGAAAGTTCCGAGTTTGCTGCATATTGGTTCAAAAATGGGAAAATCCACCATTTCGGATTCGCCATTTGATGTATTTTTTTAATAAAAAAAAAAGAATTGTATACTAACAATGAATACACGATCAATGAATACATGTGTAAACATTGATACTAACCACCTAGTTGGAAAAGTTTGAAAAAACTTATAATCAAACAAATAAAAAAATAAATATATAATTAATATTAATTTAATAATAATAAAGTATAGGTAAATTTATAATTAAAAAATAATAAATCCTACCCTGTGTTTGTCAAATCAGAAAAGTGACAGTTCTAAAGTAAGAACAATGAAATACAATCACGGAAAATCGCGAAAAATTCGGAAAATAGTGACAAAAGGAAACTTGTGGGGCCAAATTATATAGGAAAATCCATAAAGGTATGTAAAAACATAGAAAATGGTAAATAAAAGTCTGTATTTTAGCCACAATTCAAGTTTTAAAATTTCCATGGCCAAGCTGACTACTAGAGATTGTACAGAAGGATATACCACTGCGACCAATCACCAGCTCCAGGGACTCACCGACCAGCACTTTGTCGAGGTTTTTGTTGGGCATAATTCAACCACTACAGGGTAAGTCCGAATCTTTTGTCAAAAACTCGGAACATTTTGTCGAGGTTTTAAAAGGTGTCGAATTAGATCCCGGCGATAGATTTGTAAGTTTTGATGTAGAAAGTCTCTACACCAACGTGCCAATAAATGAGTCACTCAGTATCATCAAAAACAAATTACAAACTGATGATACACTTCACGAGAGAACAACGCTATCGGTGGAGGGGGTGATGGATCTTTTGGAGCTCTGTCTCCGTAACTCTTACTTTCAAGTGAAAGATAAGTTTTACGCGCAAAATGATGGACTCCCAATGGGTTCATCTCTTTCGCCAGTGGTAGCAAACATCTACATGGAGTGGTTCGAAGACCATGCGATCAACACAGCAAGAGTCAAACCAAAACTATGGCTACGATACATGGATGACACATTTATTATATGGCTGGAAAATGAAGACGAACTACAGAATTTTCTACACCATTTAAACGGTATTCGACCAACAATCAAGTGCACCATGGAAATTGAAAAAGATTCGGCCTTACCTTTTTTGGATGTTCTTGTCAAACGATCAGACAGAAACATTCAAACCACTGTATATAGGAAACCTACACACACGGGACAGTACCTAAATTTTCAGTCTAATCATTCTGTTGCTACAAAACAAGGAGTTATAAGAAGTTTGTATTTAAGAGCCATAAATATTTGTAGTAATAATGAAGAATTAACCACAGAAATTAAAAACATTAAAAAGGACTTACAACAGAATGGTTATTCCGACAAATTAATAAACTCAACGATATTTAAAATTAAAAACAAACTAAATGTACCAAATTCTCAAAATAATAATCCGTTAGGTGTTATTAACATTCCATATGTTCAAGGGATTTCAGAAAATATAAGACGAATAGCTAAACACTATAATATAAAAACAGTATTTTCTTCGGGAAATACGATAAGAAGTTTTGTAACTAAAACAAAACCAGAAAATCCCTCAAATAATAAGGAATGTATCTACCAAATCCCGTGTGAGTGTGGTAAATCATATGTAGGTGAAACGAAACGCCCTCTTCAGGTTAGAGTAAATGAACATCTAAAAAGTACCCAATTAGGGGATATTGAAAAATCCGGTTTAGAGAAGAAGAGAAGAAGCTAAAGTTTTACATAAGGAGTCGCATTGGCGAAAACGAAAGTTTATTGAAGCTGCGTTTATAATGCAGAATAAAGAAGTTTTCAGTCAACCAAGCACGGACATACCAAACATATGGAAACCACTCCTTAAGGAAAAGGCGTCTTAGGATTAAAAAGGGGGCGGGCCGTCACACCTGACTTCACACCAAGTAGTATAAGTAGTAGCCTAAAGACTAGATTGTTTAGTTTACACTTGATAACGGTTAGAGATACTTACTAACCGAAACGTCGTGTTTTTAAAATAAATAAAGACAATGGAAGTCCGAAATTTTATTTCTATAAAAAATTTTAATACACACCTGGATTTTTTATTACTATTTTGATTGGTTTCATGCTATTATTATCACAAAATAATAAAAATTTTATATTTTTTTGTTTTAAAGTTTAAAAAATTATTTAATATTTTTAAAAAATTTTAGTCTGAACCCGGAAATTTCCAACATAAATATAAATTAAAAAATGCTAGTTGAACGGTTTTTAGTTTAACTGTTTTGATACCTGGCAAATTAAAATGGTTTTACGTTAATTTAAAGATTTGTCTCAAACAAAGTCTACCTACCAGAAATACAAAAAAAAATATCGAATTACAAAAAATAATAACTAATTTTTCTTTAATGATATATATGTTAGGAATAGGAATTTTTGAGTAATTTTTCGTAACGCATTTTGCATAAAAATATTTCTGCCATATCACATCTCTTAAAATCTGGATATGGTCGATTTCTAGCCATTTTAGGATAATTTTGAGTGAGCCATTCACAAAAATGACAAGTAAAATGACAATGTCAATTCCACGCTTTTGTTTTTCAATGTTGAAGTAAATTTCATGGGGAGCTGTGCTACCATCAAATAATTACTATGATATTATTTTATTGTAACTTTTTAATGTTTTTCACTTTATTTATAAATCTTTTAAATAACGTTTCAAAACAAATAAACTAAAAATCGTTCAACTAATGTGTCTTGCAATTTTTAATTTATGATTTCGTTGGAAATTTCCAGGTTCGGTCCAATTTTTTTTTTAATAATAAAATTTAAATCAAACAAATATTATAGTTTTATCCTTTTAAGATAATAGTAGCATGATACCAATCCTTATAGTAATAAAAAAAGTTCAGGTCCGTATTTAATTTTTTATGATCAAAAACTAAACAATACTTTTAAAAAAATGACAACGTCATTATTTTGCTCTAAAAATGTTGCCATATAAAGGTTTTGACAGAATAAAAATATCTTGCAAAATAAGCGAGATACAAGGAATTAAAAATTCAATTTTTTCAAAATCTCCCTGTATTAGCGAAACCACGGGGTAAAGCAAAAATCTGATTACATCGTTTTTAGGGGCTTAAAAGAAGAGCACGGTAAGGTGCAATCAGAAAATCGATATCTTTGATATTCCCATTTAATCCCATCGAAAATGGGACACGCTGTACAGATCATATTGGGTACAGTGCAAGTACAACAAAAAACTATATTACGGCCTAAGTGTAATCGGTGAGATTAATATTGGTAAAAAGACCTTATTTCCCGAAAATTAGGGCCATACTTTAGTACACCATTGGCCTAAACTAAATATCCCATCACTTTTTTACCAAAAGTAAGTAAAATCTACAGCTATCAAATTTACCTCGGCTTGTGTATAGTCCAAAAATATTTGTTTTAGTTCCAAGGTAAATAGTCCGTGAACAGACCCATGCGCTGTCCTTAATTAACCGCCATTTTGTTGTCATGAATAAATGACATTTATGTTTGGTAGCCATTTTGAGTCTGCAGAAAAATAAGAGTGGGGTTTGATGTTATTCATTCAATTCATTCATAAATTGAATTGAATTCATAAAATCATGACATGGAGACCTCACTTTAGTCTTTCCTTTAAATAAAAATAATGTGATCATCTTAAGCTAACTCTAGTGTTTTGTTAAAAAAAGGTGGGTATTTCAGATTTGTTTATATTAACCTGTAGCAGGTGTAGAGGAGTCTGTCAGACTCCTCAATTTTTTTTCTAATTTTTTTGTCATTCTCTTGTACATTTCCTAATAAAATATGATCTATATGAAATATACAATTCATAAAATATGTAAAAAAACCTTTGATAACAATAATACAACATAATTCTACAGATTAAAGAAAAAGTAATATAGATGAGTCTGTGAGACATCATGTCACTGATTATGTCCCTAAAATGGGATGTCAGCACACAGGTTAGTCAGTGTTTGACAAATAATTAATCTTTAGGTCTAGGGTTGCCAAGTGTCCTAGATTTTTCAGGATTATTCGGGATTTGACCTTAATGTGCTGCAAACAACCTTTCCAAATACTCAAATAAATGAATTTGGATTTGGACATTTTAAAACAAGTGAGTTATATCACTGTTCCTTCCCATGAGAAAATGATTATTATGCAGTTTCCAGAGAAACTGCTGAACAAGCTGCATAATGAATATTCCTGTTGTTTGTCTTCAATGAAGCACTCTGGCAGCAAGCATCTTTAGTCTTAGTAACACCTATTTTATCAATTGTATTTTTATGTTGTAAAACATGAGTTTTGTAAACTTAGTAATAAAAATAATTTTTTAAAAAGACACTTTGAGTCTCCGAGTTGTTAATTAGTGCTTCTCTCTCAAATTTTTTCTTATTGATTCAGAAAGTTGATTTTTTTAAATGAGCATGAAGTTAGCAAAGCATATGAAGTTAGTGAAGCACCAAAAAAAAAAACCACAAAAATAAAAGCGACTAAATCAATTTATCCACAACTAATTAGCGGCAAATTACCCACCATATTTGATTTTGATCGGTCATGTCTAAAGCCATTTTTGACAAGGTTGCTTCGCTAACTTCATATGAAAGTAATGAAAGAAGCACCCAAAAAAACAGTCAAAGATAAGAGCAACAAAATTAATTTTTCCACAACTAATTAACGGCAAATTATCCACCTAGTCGCGATTCGATTTGCGAAGGGTGCTTTGCTAACTTCATGCTCATTTTTAAAATATTATTACCTGCAAGTACATGGTCAAACTTAATAGCCCTTGGGAGGGTTGAAAGACCCCCAAAAATATAACAAGCCATATTTTTGACACATGAGCACATTTGATGAAGTATCCACACAATTTTCTGACAAACCACATCTGGCTCAGAAAACTTGACCTGAAGAAAATTATTTAATTATGTTGTATCTGTAATGAATAAAGGATTAAATGATTCTAAAGTATAAACCATGTTTTTGATTACAAAATATCTAAAAATTCTTGGGCTTATGATATGCCAAGTGATATGGGTTGTTCTTGAAAAATGGTCACATTGCATGTAATTGGATTTTATATTTAAAACCACTTATTCTTTTGAAATCAAAATAAGTGTATAGTTAGTGTACCCAACGGCTAACATTTGCCAGCAGCAATGAACTCTCCACAAAATGTCTCAATGGAAGTAAAACTGTTTACACTATGTGACATGTCATGTGGTGTGATATGTATGTTAATAGATTTAAATAGTACAAAAAATATTTCGAGATAATAAAATTGATTTTGGGGATTATTAAAGTGGACCAAAACTCAAAAATTTTAATTTTTAAAAAATATTTGTTGATATTAGTTTTTAGTCTTCACAAAAAATCTACCTGTAATTAATTTTATTGTCACTGGCGTGATATTTTTTTTTTACGGTTAAGAGCACTCGCAAGGAGATCCCTATCACGCTCGAGAAGCGGCCAGTGCGCGGAAATGTTGGTGTGTGTTGGTTTTGAAACGGCTCAGGTTGTGACCTGCAGGGAAAACTGTCACAGGGAGTTTATTCCACAGCGATGCTGTTCTCCAGAGATATGAATTCTGATATAATGAGGTTCTTGGTGCCTCTATTCTGACAGTAAACTGATGGTTACCGTCTGTTTGACGTGTTCGCCTAGCAGGTGCTACTCCCGGGGGGATCATATGTGCCAACTCTTCAGAGCATTTTCCGTGATAATACCTGTAGAAGAGAGATAGATCGCCCAGAGTTCTTCGATGTTCGAGACTATCCAAGCTACGGGTAAGTGCGGGGTCATTGATCAGCTTGATAGCTCGTTTTGCACGGTGTTCAAAAGCATTAAGGTATGTTTGGGTGCCGCACTCCATATATGTGAGCAGTACTCCATAGTTGGTCGAATCAGGGCTTTGTAGAGTGTCAGCAGTTGGCTTGGTGTATACAGATGTCTTGTACGAAATAGCACCCCAAGCTTTTGGGACGCCCTTTTAGCTATATCTGCCATGTGACTCTGCCAAGACATGTTGGTCTCTGCAGTAACTCCTAAGATGTTTAACTGGCTCTGCAATGTGACAGCACTTCCAGATAGTATGATGTTTGGCTCACCGGTGCTGGTCTTTTTTGAAAACGGCTGCTTGGGTTTTCTGCGCGTTGAACTGTACAAGGTTTTTGTTGCCCCAGTCCTCTATTATCTCCAGGTCGTTATTTATCTGCGATATTTGAGTTAGTCTAAGATGATGGAATTCACATGCGGATAGACACTGAGTGGGTGGTATGACTGAGGAGACTACATTGCCATCATCTGCAAAGCAGTAAAGTGGATTTACTGTTTTATCTATGAGCTCATTTATGTAAGTCAGAAAAAGTGTTGGCGAAAGGATTGCTCCCTGTGGCACACCAGCATTTATTTGGTAAGAGTTGGAGTTCCGGCCATCCAGTGCAACATAAATGGATCTATTCTTAAGGTAACTTTCAAACCAAGTGCAAAGTTTCGGCGACAATCCCATTGATTTGAGCTTGTTGAGCAGATTTTCATGTCAGACTTTATCGAATGCTTTAGATATATATATATATATATATATATATATATGTTTCTAGTTTCGCCCCGTAACTCAATCGCTTTTTGCCATAAGTGAGTGACGTATGTAAGTAAATCGCCAGTTGACCTATATTTTCGAAATCTGTATTGCTTGTCGTTGATAATTTTGTACTTTTCCAAGTACTTGGTTAGGTGATTGTTTACAACTTTCTCCATTACTTTTGATATCACCGGAAGTAGAGCAATTGGTCTATAGTTTAACGGATCTGTCTTTTTTCCTTTCTTTGGAATAGGTTGTACTGCGGCAAGACTTCCATGATGATGGATATACTCCTTGCCTGTAAGATAAATTGAATAATTTAGCGAAAGTTGGGGTAAGTTCATTAGCACAATTTTTGAGTACTATCGCGGGAATGCCATCTGGACCCATTGCTTTGTTTGTATCCAACTTTTTAAGGGATTTTCGTATTTCTCTGTGACAAAAGGGTACCTCTGGCATACTGTGGGAAACCCTTTCAATGAACGGTGGAGTTTTTCCATTTGGCACTGTTAGGTTTGAGTTGTAGGAAAAGATTTTGGCCAGCATATTGATTTTTTCCTTCGATTGTGTGTCGTTTTGAGCGGTTTGTTGTCGTTTCCAAAGGTTATATGCTCTGTGTTTTTTCTGTACAGCCGTTTGACACTGGCTGTTGAACCAAGATTTTGCATTTGCTCTGTGTTTTATTGTATGTGGGATATATGCATCCATTCCAGATAAGATTACTTTTGTTATTTCATTACAGCAAATAGTGGGATCAGCTGTTTTAAAACAAACCTCTTGCCATGGAAAATCCAGGTAAAACTGTTTAAGGTCATTCCATTTTGCCGATTTATAGTGCAACATTTTACGAGGAAGTGATTGTTGGCTTGGTGGTATGAGCATTTCGCACTTTGTTATTATAAGTTTATGATCGGATGAACCAAGTGGGGGATCTACTTGAATTGTGTACGAGTCAGGATTTGTAGTTAGGAACAAGTCTAAAAGCGCTGCAAATTCACCCCTTTCTGAGATACGGGTAGGTTCATCGACAAGCTGCGTTAGACCACAACTTATGGCAAAAGCTTCTGCTTCCCTGCCTTCATTATCTGTTTTGTTGTGGTGTTTTAGCCAGGGTATATTGTGGACGTTGAAATCGCCTAAAAAAACAATTTCCGCATGTGGATAGTTAGACTGTATACTATCACAGTTTTCGGATAATGTCGCGAAAAAGTTTTCGTACTCGGTGTTACTTGCCGGTCGGTAGAGGCAGCAGATGAACTTGGTCGATGACTTTGAGGTGATAACATGCAGTCACAGGGTTTTTTTTTTAAATCTGCCATCACTGCTTATATTACCCATCTGATTAACCTGAAAACGGGGCAGCACCAAAGGTAGATTTAACGTTTTGGCCGAGATAAGTGTCACACATGTTTCTACAAATATTAGAAGTAAATAGTAAAATATTTATTTTCAAAACTATAAGATTTATGTCTGTGATTTGTTTTCTCGTGTGAAAAATAAGGTACTGAGTTTTTGTTGGGTTTATTAGTAGCTTGTTTCTGTCGCACATTCACTAAAAAATTTTAAAATGAAGTTTGTATTTGCCTCAAGCTCTTTCAACGTTTCGGCTGTTATTACTATTGTACAATCATCAGCATACAACACTATTTTGATATTTTGGCAATGCTTTAGGATATATTCAATCATGTCATTAATGAAAAGGATAAATATGAGTGGTGATAAAACGCTGCCTTGGGGGACACCATGATTAAGAGTGGCTTCCTGTGAGATACTATTCCCAAATTTAACTTCAATTTTTCTTTCAGAGAGAATGCTAAGAAACCATTCATTTATGTTTCCCCGAAATCCCATAGCATTAAGTTTTTTAGCAACAAATTCATAGAGACACAATCAAAGGCTCGAGTCATATCCAGAAATACAGCCAGAGTGAATTTGTTTGAGTCAAGTGAATCATAAATGAATTGCATTAGGTCAAATGCTGCAGTTGTTGTAGAAAAATTGCTGCGAAAACCGTGCTGATGAGAAGACAATAGCCCAAAGCGCTGTATAAAGGAATCTAAACGATTGAGTACAGTTTTTTCAAATATTTTAGACAGAGAAGATAAGCCTGTAATTGATCTGTAATTAGAAATAAGCTCTGGATCTCCTTTTTTAGGTAAAGGAACAACAAAACCCAGCTTTAGCTTTGTAGAGAAGATACTTTTTTGAAGAGATATGTTTAAAATGTGACGTAAAGGATCTTTTATTGCATCCCAGACTGTTTCTAAGACAAAAAGAGGAATTTCATTTATAGTTGAGCAAGCTTTCTTGTTTTTTAGTGTTTTAGTGCAGTGTATAGTTCTAATTCCTCTATAGGACTAAAAAAAATTGAGTTTATATTGGATGATGGCAGTGTGCAGTTGTGTGTACTAGAAACTCAAAGTAAAGGGCCTATATTTTTGGTGCTAGAAACTATCGGACAGACTCTTGACTAGCACAGAAGACAGGGGCTGGGACTGCAGGCAGACTGTGTGTAAATGGGTAGCTTAATTTAAAAAATCATAGTCGTGATGTCTGCCTGTGTGTGTGTACGTCTGTCCGTAACACGATAGCTCCTAAACCGCTTAACCGATTTTCATAAAATTTTCAGGTAAAATAGTGTTCAACACTCTAACGAGCTGATTAGATTTTGGTCAAAATCCAGTAATGCTAATAACAGTTTTTGACAATGCTCAATCATTTTTGTGTTATAACAAAAAAACTTTGTGGGAGCTTTAGTTTCTGAGATATTTGCAAAAAACTATTTTGAAGGTTGATATATTATGGCTTCTCTTGTGTGTGTGCTAATAGGCTGGCTAGGAAGGTATCAGATCCGTCATGGATCCATTTATTTTTATTTGGTTCTATCTTTATATTTAAGAAATAATTTAATTCTTTAAAATAAAAATTTCGGATTTTTTATTTTTTTGTTTCGAGTATATTTATAAAAGTCACTGGTGTGATACAGTTGTCACTCGTGTGAACACGAAAACAAAAATAACTCAAAAACTAAAGATTTGTTATCTCGGTCACATATCTCATTTTAGTATGTTCGACCATAGCAACATTTTGTAATCACTTAAAAAGTGGTAAATCAATTTTTGTTTTTTTGAAAACTATTAAATCAAATGTTACCATATTTCAAGAACAACCCATATACTAACTTAGACTGATTTTAGACTTACTTCTAAACTGAATTTAGCTTCATGTTAAAAAATTGGAATCAGATTCCCTCATACCTAATGAGGTTTTATTCTTTATTGAAATCCTAAAACTTAGGGGCTGTGGTTCGAAATTTATGATTTTGTTAAATCCTGACCATATTTTTTTTAACATCTCAAAAACTAAAGCTCTGGGTACTATTTGTGTGTACATTTTTAAACAGGGTGTCCTGAAATTAGACGTCAATATTTTAACCACGTATTATACGGCCCAAAATAGAGACAAAAGTTTATTTGAACTAGGGTCAAAATTGTTTCGTTTCCGAGATACAAGGTGTGAAAGTAAAAAAATAAATATCGATTTTTTTTATTATTATGAAGAGTTTTAAACGTATAATTTTAAAAATTGGTGCTCGTGGGGTTTTTGGGATGCGAAATCCACATATGGACACCTTTTTACTGTGGCCGTTAGAGGGCGCTTTACACTGTATTTTTGATGGTTTAAAACTACCATAACTTTTTTCTCAGTGTAGTTTTTTGTTGAGAAAGTAATTTCCTAAACAATTTCAAGCTAAATAGGTACTTTTGTAAAAATTTGCTCAAGTTAGCCATTTTCAAGTTATTTCGGTTTATAATATAATACAAATTCTTTTGAAGAAAAAAAATTGTTACATTTTAGGATGAAATTTGCTCAATAAATTTTTTGTGCCCAATGTATTATTATTCCGTTAACTTAATATTTTGAATATAAGTTTTTAGTTTTTAATTTTTTTAAATCAATATAACTTAATTGTTCCACGTTAAAAACAAAATATCTGGAAAATGGCTTACCTTAGCGGATTCTAAACTGAATTTAACTTCATGTTTTAAAATGCATAAGAAAATATCTTTTTAACAAAAAAAGTAAAAACTACTATTTAAAAAATTTGATTTTTATTTTTTAAATTTTACACCTGTATCTCGTAAGCGGAGCAATTCTGGACCCTAGTTTATATGAACTTTTATCTCTATTTTTGGCCGGAGAATATGCGGTTAAAATATTGACGTCTAATTTCGGGAGCTTATAAGTCCGAAAACAACAGCTGTTGTTTCACAGACAACTAATCAAAAAACTGATTTTTTTATTCAAATTTTCCATGATCCCAGGCTTGGCTTGTTATATATTGCTGAGAAGCTCTTTTTATGCTCTATTCAAAGACATATAAATTTTATATGGCAGCTATAGAAAATAACAGAGTCTAAAAAGAACTAGAAGGCCTAGAAAAAATTTCGTACCGTCATTCTATAGATCGTAGTCGCTAATACTTTATATATAGATGGCGACAAGATTTGCATTTTTTGAAAAACACAGTTTTTGATTTTTGCTCGATATTTTGGAAACCCCTGTAGATCTTTTTAATTTCGATACAGCACTCTTTTTTCATTTAACCAAAATTGTATCTCTTTAGTTACTTATTTAATCTGTATAACAAGACAAAATATTTGGTCTGGTTTTTTTTTCAGTATGGCGAAAATGTACCCCATATCATCTGAAAGCATTGCCAAATCGGACCCAAATGACTTTGAAAAGACTGAAAAGGAAATCAAGCATGAGAAATTTATATTGGAAGATACGAGTACTAACAGCTCAGCTAAGTGAGTGCCTGTTAATATTAGAGAGTTATCGGTTTAAATGCAACAAGTATTTGATAGCCCTTGTGGTTCAGTGGATGTACGTGGCAATATGGAGCGCCCTCTATCGGCCACAGTAAAAAATGTTTATATTCGGGTATCGCATCCCCAAAGACCTCCAAGTACCAATTTTAAAAATAATTCGTTTAAAACTGGAATACAACTTAACGACCGATTTACCATATACACACTGCAGTTTGCTAACGACCAAGTAATTGTAGCTAATGATAAAGAAAACATGGAGTATATGATGAGAAAGTTAACGGAAGAATACCAAAAGTCGGGGTTAACAGTGAACGTGGACAAGACACAGTACCTATGGAAACAAATCAATTGAATTAAAACTAGACAATGGACAAACAATATCTTCATGCAATGAGTATGTATACTTGAGAGTGTCACATTTAATAAGACAGGAACAGACTGTAAAGAACTGGAAAAAAATAGTAAAAGCAAAAAATGTTATTGGATGTTTTAACAGTATTTTATGGAGCATAGAGATGAAAAAGAATGTAAAATTTAACATATATGAAACAGTGGTGAAAAACACCCTGTTGTATGGATTAGAGACTTGTCGCGTAACAGAAAAATAAAAAACAAAAATTGAAAGTGTCAAAATGGATAGGTGTTGGACAACGTAGAAGAAGGTTCTAAACCAACATAGTAGTAGTAGAAAACGGACCAATTCTGGACCGTAGTTTATATGAACTTTTATCTCCATTTTCGACCGTAGAATATTCGGTTAAATGATTGACGTCTAATTTCGGGACACCCTGTATAAGTTTGAAAACAGCAGCTGTTGTTTCACAGCGAACTAAGCCAAAAACGGTTTTTTTTTTATTTAAATTTTCCGTGATCACAAGCTTGGCTTGTTATAAATGGCTGAGAAGCTATTTTTATGCTGTATTCAATGACATATAAATTTTATATGGTCACATAATAATAACAAAGTTGGCTATGGTTTCAAAAACACTAGAAGGCCTAGAAAAAATTCGCTACCTTCATTATATAGATCGTTGTTTTTGAGACAACTTTTTACAACTTTTTTTCGTTGGCCTATGCTATTTGTTATGGTAAACAGCTGATAACTGTCAAAAAGTTATCTCAAACATTATAGAGTATAGTCGCTAATACAAAACTATCAAATTTTATAAAATTCATTTACAAGATGGCGACAGGATTTACATTTTTGAAAAACACAGTTCAATTCGGCTTGGAATAGCGGAACTCTTTTTTCATTTAACCAAAATTGCATCTCTTTAGTTACTTTTTTAATCTGGGACACCCTGTATAACTAAAACTGGTAAAATATGTCGCCGTCTTGGTGTAGTGATAGCAATGTTTGTTTCCCACACCGGCGGTCCGAGTTCGATTCCTGGCTAGGGAGTTGGTTGTTTGTGTTTGTTTAAAAATGCTTTAACCTTGCTCGAACTTTGCGAAACTGGGCAATTGATCCCGATTGGATGGAAAGTCCCAGTATAAATTTAAAAAAAATTGGTAGAATATTTGGTCTTGTTTTTCTTTTCAGTATGGCGAAAGCGTACCCCTTATCATCTGAAAGTATTGCCAAGCCGGAACCAAATGACTTTGCATTGAAGACTGAAGAGGAGATCAAGCATAAGAAATTTATATTGGAAGATACTAACAGCTCAGTTAAGTAAGTGCCTGTACATTTTAGAGAGTTGTCGATTTAAATGCAACAAGCATTTGACTTTTATTTTTAAACATTACGAGGCGATAAGTAGTGAGGCGATAAGTAGTTCTGGTGTTTCAGTGGATGTACATCGTAACGTGAAGCGCCCTCTAACGGCCACAGTAAAAAAGTGTTCATATTCGGGTTTCGCATCCCCAAAGAACTCCAAGTACTAATTTTGAAAATAACCGTTTACAATTGTTCATAAAATTTAAAAGATTTGATTGTAACTTTAACGCCTTTATCTCGGAAACGGAGCAATTCTGGACCCTAGTTTATATGAACTTTTATCTCTATTTTCGGCCGTAGAAGAATATGCGGTTAACTTTACAGACACCCTGTATAAGTCTGAAAACAGCAGGTGTTGTTTCACAGCCAACTAAGCAAAAAGCGTTTTTTTTTAATCAAATTTTTTGTGATCCAAAGCTCTGCTTGTTGTACATGGTTGAGAAGCTTTTTTTATGCTCTATTTAATGACATATAAATTTTATATGGCGGCCATAAAAAATAACAATGGTTTCAAAAAATTAAAAGGCCTTGAAAAAAATCGCTATCGTCATTCTATAGATCGTGGTGGCTAATACAAAACTACCAAATTTTATAAAATTTATATACAAGATGCCGACGAGATTAGCATTTTTTGAAAAACACTCGGTATTTTGAAAACCCTTGTAGATCTTTTTTATTTCGATACAGCATCCAATTCGGCTTGAATTAGCGCAACTCTTCTTTCATTCAACCAAAATTGTATTTCTTTAGTTACTTATTTAATCTAGGCACCCTGTATAATAAGACAAAAATATTTGGTTTTGTTTTTTTTAGTATGGCGGAAGTATATCCCATATTATTTGAAAGCATTGCCAAGTCGGAACCAAATGACTTTGAAATGAAGACTGAAGAGGAGATCAAGCATGATAAATTTATATTGGAAGATATTAACAGCTTTGTTAAGTAAGTGCCTGTAAATATTAGATAGTTGTCAGTGTAAATGCAACAAGCATTTGACTATTATTTTTAAACATTACAAGGTGATAGCTCTGAGAGGGTGGTGGGTTCGATCCCCATGCAAAGTTGATGATCAATATAAGGCCGTGGTTCGGAAGTCATGTTAAGCGGATGGTTCCGTGTTAAAAGCGTAGATGGCGCTAGCACTATAAAGACCCCTGTGATTTACAAAGATTTCAGGCAAAATTAAATCCCCTTTGAGAAAAGAACATTGAATACCGTGGTGGTGGTGCTAAGCGAGCCGGCCCGCTGGGTCTATATGTGAAAGAGAATGAACAAACATATCACGAGTGTTATGCTTTGCAAAAATGGCAACATTGCATCGGTGCGAAGCCGAAGAGTTAGCGCGCACACACGAATAGTTTGAAAATTTGGCACATAGATTTATTAAGCAAAGCTAATGAGGTAAATTTGTTTATGTTTTCGACTTTCGGTATAAATTTTTGTGGTTCTTGTTCGTGAAGAAGAGACATAAAAAGTGGTTACTAACTCGCCTGTCCTTCTTGTGGGAGGGCGAAATCGGGGTGATAACCTAACCTTGATCAATTGATCGGAAACCTATCCTAACCTGAGCTTGTCTGGACAGGTTATAATACGTTATCGCTTAACCAAGGTTAGGCTAACACCGATTTCGATGTTCCAAAAGTAGGACCATGGGTGCTGTAAAAAAATAGTTTTGCGAAAAAATGTATTTTGCCAACAGTGTCTATTGTCTAATTTGTCTAAAATGTATAGAACATCACAGTATTGTCAGTTTTATTAATCTTTTTTAAAAAATGGTTCGGTTCGGTTTGGTTGTATTTACATCCTATAATTCTATACTAACACGTAGAACTAGCAACATAGTGAAGAGCATAACTTTCAACTTTCATTACTTGGCTTATATATCAAGAACTGTTACAGCTTCGGTCAATATGAAAACCAATATCTGCGTTAATTTGGTGCCAATGTATCCGCTTGTGTCAATCTTAACAGAAGCTTCAAGGACCAGATTAAACAGTAACGCAGACAACGCATGTTTAAAAGACTTGCCTATCTCAAGAAGTTACACAGAATGGCTCTGAGAACTGGTTATTTGTTATTACTACAGCTTGGGAATCCTGCATAGAAGCGTTGATAAGCCTAATGTATTTTGCGGGGATTCCTAAAGTAGCTTAAACTTGCATCATTCTCTCCAGATTTATGCTGTCAAAAGCCTAAGATTTAAGATGTGTTCCTAGGCTTTCTTCTAGAAGATTGTGAAAAGAAACACTTTCTTCTAGAATTTGCATCATAACAAATATTTGATCTAAGTAGTATTCGTTGACATGGTAAAATTCTGGTATTTTACAGGGTGGAAGACACAAATGCCCAAATGCTGTCTTCGTCAAGTGTAAACTGGGAACCCAACGATTTCGACTTGAAGGCTGATGGAGAAATTAAGCAAGAGGATTTTATGGTGGATGAGTAAGTTTGTGTACATGTTACTTTAACCGAGTTGATTTATAGACATAAACACTAGTATTTACTAGGCTCTCAAGCCCTAAGCTAAAATTCTGGATCTAAAAGTGTAGATTTTGGTTGATGGTTTTACTTATTTTTTGCCTTGGACGCAATTGGTTTTAATATTTATGTAATTTATTTATGAATACATTGCAACTTGATATCCACACAAAACCTAAAAATAAATAAAAATCGTATTATGTATATTTAAAAATGGCAACCGTAATTAAACCTCCAAACCTCACTAGAATAATGCCGAATAAAAACGGAGTAAGTCAGCTGTTAGTTGTTGAGTTAGCGATGATTAAACCAATTGTCAATTGTTTTATATTTAAATATGTATTATATACTATTTATGTATTATTTAGCTTGCAAAATTTTTGTATATATATATATTTTTTATCGATCATTTTTATAGTTTTTGGAACTTTCAACCACCCATCAGGGGTGCTACTAAAATTTGAGACTATTTTTAACGGGAATCCTATGACTGCACGGACTAGATTTTTAAAAAAGGACACATCGTAACAAAATTTTTATTTGGGTTTTCTTTATTTTTAAAGGTCATTTGAATTTTTGTGAGATCAAACTCACTGAGAAATGCTTACTATTGCACTTAGCGTGAACCAAATCTGTGCAGTTATTTCACTTGTAAGTATGAAAATACTCTGCCAATTTATGGGCACCTAAGCTCACACTAGGTACTATAGTTATAGTGTACGTGTAAGCTAATATAACTAAAATCTGAAATATGTTTTATTCAACTGCAGACTCAATTACCTTTCGTTTGATACCACACAAGCCATATTTTGACTTAAACTCTAATTTTCAAAATCTACCCCCACCCTTAAAAAAAACTAAAATGTATTTTGTTTAACTCCAGACTCAATTACCTATCGTTTAATATCACACACGCCATATTTTCACTTAAACTCTAATTTTTGAAATCTACCCCCACCCTTTTTTTTAATCACCTAAAATGTATTTTGTTTAACTTCAGACTCAATTACCTTTCATTTGATATCACACACGCCATATTTTCACATAAACTCTGATTTTTTTAATCTAGCCCCACCCTTTAATTGGGCTTGCGTTTGGTGGATTTTGTTCATTTTTCAACTTTTTTTTTCTCGAAAAAATTAGGATTACCATAGCTCACACTACTATAGTATAGTATATGTGTGAGCTACAAATACACTTAAACAAGTTTATATATTTACTACTTTTTTTTTCAAGGGTCTCAAGAGGAAATCTTGCGTAAGACACCCCGCCGGCCTACTTTCCTACCAGAGTCATTTCTCCCCTGCTAGGAGAGGCCGGGTAGTGTCGGTTCGGTTCCTACCGACTAAAACCCCTCGATTGTGACTCGGGCTTGCCTATTCAAGCCACAGTCACTGCATTGCAGCCATTAATGGCTTATTGTGCACCTTACTACTAGTAGTAAGTAGTTAAATATTTAGGTGCTTTTTGATTACAAATCATATTATGTACTCGCTGACCCGAAAATGCGAACGGACAGAATGTGAAAAATGAATGCGAAAAAGACGGATAAAATTGTTTTCGGTATAACTTTCTATTTTTATGGAACAAACAACACTTTGCAGGGAATTGACCAATTTTATTGTGGTGCATAATTCCACAAAATTTTAATTATTGTGATTTTCATGGAAGTTATAGCAAATTTCCCAAAAAACACTATATCTTAAAAACAAAAAGTTATGATGCAAAATGTAATAGGAAGAAAATTCTACTTTTGAGCTATTCTATCATCTCGTTAAGTTTGGTGCATCATTTAAATTGTACCCTGTATAATTAGCCAAATAATTGTTCTCTCCTCTCTCCACTCCTCGAAAAAATCGTGTATCTTGAAAACATCGAAGTGTTGACTCCCAGTTTTACCCTCACAGTCTGAAGGTATTGTTTTGGATGATTTTTTTTTTCAGATAACGCCGGAAATGTGTTATTTGGATAGTGTGTGTCTGTCCTGCCCAGGAAAGCTCCAGAACTGCTGGACCAATTTTCATGCAAAATAATGTGCGACACCGTAATAAGCTGAAAGAAATTTGGTCAAAATCCATTATGACAATGACAGTTATTTGACAATTGACTTTTTAACGGAGCATCACATTGATATGCGGTTTTCGAATTATAATAGGACATATTTTCCTTAATAATTTGTGTTAAAACCAAAAACTTCGTAGAAGCTTTAATTTCTGAGATATTTACTAAAGACTGTTTTCATAATCCATGCTAATATAGCGTGGAGATCACTTGTGAAACGGACCGAGTGTGTAATAGCTTCTTTGCTAAGGAGAACGTAATTTAGGCTGATGCAGTAAGGTGGGGAACGACCCGTAATGGGTATTAAAACGAAAGAAAAGGTGCTAAAGAGAGTTATGGTTGAAAATAAGACTTACCTTGATAGTTTTTTTTACAAGGAAAGTGGTACCATGGAAATGGACTTATCCGACTATGGCTTGTCTTCTTTCGGCGGTCTTAACTCCTTTTTAGCTTCACTTAAGTTTTATGTTTTAACGGCACTTGGCTAGTTTTAAGGCATTTTTAAGTTTTGCGCGATGGCGTTTCGAATTAGGTTTAGTTTAACACTAATTAGCAAAGAGTTTTTGGTCGGTAAGGGTCGTAGGTTGATACCACAGGGAGGCAAAGATCACGCCTCTTGAGTATGCCTTTGACTGGGTCAAAGCAACGAGGTTTACATATTAACTATTTCGTTGTTTCAGTTTCTCGCTTGTTGACTCCATTCAAGGTGGGTATTTTTAATGGGTCAGTTTAGAGGAAATAGGTAAACGGAACATCAGGTGTGTTAAACAAGGATACACATCAAAATATGTGTGATTTGGAATTGCTTGTTGATCCCAATATACCGAGTGTTATTTATTCTTAACACCGGGTTGACATTAAATTTCAAGAAATAAATAGAAATAAAGTAAAAGTTTTGTAGTTCAAAAAATGTAACTAACGGCGTGGAAATCAACCAACTTGAAGTGCGCTAATGGGCTAGGAATGTTTCAAATCCGTGATCGATTCATTTATTTTATTTTGTCCTTGCGTATCTCCTATTCACAGGTCTAAATTAGGATCTGTTACAATTTGCATGTTGAAGTTACGTCAGTTTTGTAGCTGTATTTTCACTTTTGTTTTCCCTAAAGCAAAGCTTTAGGAAAGGCGTTGGGCATAAAAGTTAATGAGCGGTTATAATTAATTTTTGAACTGACCTAAATTTAACCAAATCTTAACACTTCTACCCAAGAAAAAAAAGTTTATGGTTTATGTGTAAAAAATTATTATACTTGCATATAAAAATAAATGGATCCATGATGGATCTGATACCTTCCTAGCCCATTACCAGACTCCATGTAAACCACACGCTATATCAGCCTTGAAAACAGTTTTTGTAAATAACATAATTTATTGAGAAAAATGTGTTCTACTATATTCCAAAAGTTTGCATATTTTTACACTGTCGAAAAGCTGTCATTAGCGTTATTGATTGTTGACCAAAATCTAATCAGCTCTTTACAGTATTGTACACTATTTTACCTGAAAATTTCATGAAAATCTGTTTCGCGGTTTAGGAGCTATTGTGTCACGGACAGACATACACACACACATACACGGATAAACGTCACGACGATATTGCTAAGATAGGTTCAAAGACACCCGAATAACACATTTTCCGCGTTATCTAAAAAAAAATAATTGTGTGTGCTTAAGACCACAAGGCAGAAGTGTAAACCTCAACAAGGCGAAATTAATAATACTGGCCTTCATCTGCATCATCATCGTTTCTCTCACAGTTAGTCGACTCGAGCCGACTTCACCCGAATGAGCGTTACATAGCCGAGCCTGACGGCTCAGTTCAATTCACTACCCACAAAAACTGCTAAACGCGCCTAAAAAAGACTTTAAAAATTTAATCGAAAACAATATTTTCTTTAGCCATTAGTGCGCGGGCTAGGAAGATAAAAATTAAAATGGTTTATTTTAAGCAAAGAAAAAAGATGGAAAACGTGCTGTGTGTGGATCGATAAAAATCAAAACGAATTTTATACTTCACACAAAGGTGTGTGTGCCTAACTCGCGAGTGTCAGAAAGAGAAGGAAGAGTTGGTTTTGGTTGTTTTCCTACTTACACAAGGTAGCATGTCCAGACGTACGTTTCTGTGTGTTTTACGTCATCAGTAGAGAACAGCATACCTAGGTAACCCAATTTTAACCAAAACCAACTCCTACATATGAAATACTCGCGTCCGTGCAATGCGAGTAAACTCAAAGGTGTGGCGCCGGAGTTGGTTTTGGTTAAAATAAATTGGCTTACCTAGGTATGCTGTTCTCTACTGATGATGTGAAACACACAGAAACGTACGTCTGGAGATGCTACCTTGTGTAAGTAGGAAAACAACTAAAACCAACTCTTGCTTCTCTTTCTGACATTCGCGAGTTAGGTTTACACAGCACGTTTGCCATCTTTTTGTTTGCATATGCTTCGGGCAGTAAGGCTTTGTAGTTGCTACGTGATTTTAAAATCACATTTAATGGACAAAACTTGTCATAGATGGCGCAGCTGCGTCTCAGACAAGACGATGCCCGTGTGCTTAACTTTCGAGTGCTCGAGCCAGTTCGCTAGATGGCGCCACACCTTTGAGTTTACTCGCATTGCACGGACGCGAGTATTTCATATGTAAGAGTTGGTTTTCGTTGAAATTGGCTTACCTAGGTTTGCTGTTTTCTACTGATGACGTGAAACACACAGAAACGTACGTCTGCAGATGCTACCTTATGTAAGTAGGAAAACAACCAAAACCAACTCTTCCTTCTCTTTCTGACACTCGCGAGTTAGGCACACACACCTTTGTGTGAAGTAATTCGTTTTAATGGTTTATTTTAAGTTCCATCAGTGTAATAAAGCACTTATTTTCCGTTTTAGATTTTATGAAGCTGCAGTCAGTTCAAATGTTTCTCAGTGCATCATTCACCCTAAAAACAAAACACAAAAATCAACTAAGAAACAGACCGCACGATGTTTTCAAATGACGGCCACTAGTGCAGGACAAAGTGAAAAAATATCATCCACAGGTTTAGATTCGATGCCATGGTTTCATTGCGCACATTGTAGTTATACAGCTAAACAAAAAAATATTTTAAAAAGACACATGCTTACACATAAAGATGTAAGTGACTTGGAGATGTTTCAATGTGAAAAGTGTAGTTTTAAAACGAAATATAAATGTAACTTAAAACAACATGCGATTATTCATAAAAACCATGAAGAGATTGAGTGGTGGTCATGTAAAGACTGTAATTATAAGGGCAGGACCGCACGATGTTTTCAAATGACGGCCACTAGTGCAGGACAAAGTGAAAAAATATCATCCACAGGTTTAGATTCGATGCCATGGTTTCATTGCGCACATTGTAGTTTTACAGCTAAACAAAAAAATATTTTAAAAAGACACATGCTTACACATAAAGATGTAAGTGACTTGGAGATGTTTCAATGTGAAAAGTGTAGTTTTAAAACAAAATATAAATATAACTTAAAACAACATGCGATTATTCATAAAAACGATGAAGAGATTGAGTGGTGGTCATGTAAAGACTGTAATTATAAGGGCAGATCCAAAAAAATGTTGAGAGAACATGCTGCAATTCATAAAAACGAAGACGAAATTAGGTGGTTTCAGTGTAACCATTGCAATTATAAAGGTAAACGAAATTCTGATATAAAAAGACACTTGCGTATGCATAAAAACACAAATGAAATTCAATGTGCCGATTGTGATTATAAAGCTAAAGATAGTTATCATTTAAAAAGACACATTCTTACACATCAGGACATGATGAATGAAATTAAATGGTTTCGATGTGTTGATTGTGATTATCAAGCTAAAACAATTAGTAATATGGAAAAACACATGCTTGTACATAAAGATATAAGCAAAGCCGAGTTGTTTAAATGTCACCAGTGTAGTTTTAAGACGAAATATAAAGAATACTTAAAATCTCATCTAACCGTTCATAAAAACTATGAAGAGATTAAGTGGTTGCCATGTAAAGACTGTAATTATAAGGGCAAATCCAGAAAAACCTTACAACAACATTCTGCAATTCATAAAAACGTAGATGAAATTGGACAGTTTCAGTGTATCTATTGCAATTATAAAGGTAAACAAAGTTCTTATTTAAAAAGACACATGCTTATCCATAAAGACTTAAATGAAATTCAATGGTTTGAATGTGGTGTTTGTGATTATAAAGGCAAAACAAACAATCTGTTAAAAAAACACGTGCTAACACATAAACACCCAAGTAAAATGGAGTGGTTTCAATGTCACCAATGCAATTATAAAACTAGACAAAAAAATCATTTACGAAGACACATGCTTATGCATAAACCCATAAGTGAAGTCGAGTTGTTTCGATGTGAAGAATGTAATTTTAAGACAAAACATAACAGCAACTTAAGAAGGCATTTAAACGTTCATAAAAACAAAACAAAATCGTGACTCAGTGGGTAAAGTAAATGGTTTTATTTTTTTTTGTCGCTCGAAAGAGTCCAAGATCTCGTGGGCATCTAATAAGTGTTAAACGTTAACTGTTTCGTCCTAAAGGGGTTCATCCGCACACTGCATGGTAAACGTGCTTTTTGAATTCACGGGTAGTAAAATTTGCGTTTGCTCATAAAAAGTTGGAAGAAATTGAGTGGTGACAATTTACTTATAAGGGCAGTTCTAGATATCGTTTAAAATCCATAAAAACGTAAACTAAATTGTGTGGTTTAAATGTTTTCATTGCGATGATAATTACCAGGATTTACTAAAGGGTCTACAGTGCCAAGTGCTACAATCCTAAGTTCTAGATTTTGGTTGAAGGTTTAACTTATTTTTCCCGTGAATGTAATAGTTTTTATTATTTATATAAATTGTTCATAAGTACGTTGCGATATGGGTCATCTTTTTTCGTTATAACAAAGATATTTTTTCCACACAAAGGTTAGAAACAAAAAAAAGAATATAATATTTTGGTTTAAAAATGGTAGCTATATTTAAACCTCCGAACGTCACTAGGAGATGTACAGTAAAAACAGTGTAACTCAGTGTCAGCTGTCCGCTATATTTTACATGTTAATTTTTTAGACAAGTTAGCGATATTTAATTGTTTTGGTGGATGTGTAATTGAAAACGGATTCTAATATCATCGCCCTAGTGGTGAACTGTCCTTACCCACATAAACAAAACTGGAACTAGTATGCTTTTTAAAAAAAATCATTAATAAAATCATGTTTTTGTTTTATAAAACCATAATGTTTTTCGTCTTTTGTTTAGAATTTTAGACACAAAAACATGACTTTTCCTATAAAAAAAGCATTTTTAAAAGCGTGCTAGCTCGAGTTTGTGTTTATGTGGGTTAGGACAGTTCACCAATAGGGCGACGATATATCCTATGCTTTTTACAATATTTAAATATTGATACGTATTTAATACGGTAATGCATCTACAGACATAGGTTTAAGTTATTTATGTATTAATTTGCAATGAACATTTTTGTATAATAAGTGTATAAGTATAAACAACAAGTGAAATTAAAGAAAGAAAAATAAGAAAAAAAATTCTGTCTTCGGCCAGGACTCGAACCCGGAATCTCTTGCGCTGTACGCAAACGCTCTTAACATTGAATCACCACCATTCATCTATGCATGTGTGCGGTGTCTCAATACAAGAACGAGAAACTCTCTGGGTATTAAGTCAACCAAGTCATCCAACTGATCTCTATAATTCTTCCTTCCCACTGTCAAAGGTATGAAAACTCAAAATTAAACGTAAAGTATCAACGTCTGAAATCATGAAATATACAATATAAATCTCAAATGGTTTTTTCAAGCAATTTATCTATTTTAGGGCCACCGCAGGCCTGCTATCAAAATATATCTAAGACCATTCATAAAATCGTCGAAAATCTAGGTATGTTTACAAAAACTAAACGCTTGCAGAAAAAATACTCTGCCAATATATGGGCCCCTAAGCTCACACTAGGTACTATAGTTATAGTTTACGTGTAAGCTAATATAACTAAAAACTGAAATATATTTTATTCAACTCCAGACTAAATTACCTTTTGTTTGATACCACACAAGCCATGTTTTGACTTAAACTCAAATTTTTAAAATCTATCCCCACCCTTAAAAAAAGCAAAAACTAAAATGTTATTTGTTAAACTCCGGACTCAATTACCTTTCGTTTAATATCACACACGCCATATTTTCACTTAAACTCTAATTTTTGAAATATACCCCCACCCTTTTTTGAAAATAAATTAAAATGTATTTTGTTTAACTCCAGACTCAATTACCTTTCGTTTGATATCACACACGCCATATTTTCACATAAACTCTAATTTTTGAAATCTACCCCCACCCTTTTATTTGGTTTTAGTTCGGTGGATTTTGTTCATTTTTAAATGGGACCATCTCGACCCAAGACCCAGCCTGGGTACCAAATTTCATTAAAATCGGCCAAGCGGTTTTTGAGTTATGCGCGTTGGTCGTTACAGACAGACAGACAGACAGACAGACGGCGCAACAAAAAAGTTTCAAAATCATCTGAAACGCAAAGAAATATAAAAATTTTTGAAATCGGAGCAACTTTTTTTTTCTCGAAAAAATTAGGATCACCATAGCTCACACTACTATAGTATAGTATATGTGTGAGCTAATACATAAACAAACCTTGGGTCGATTCCGAATGTTATCAATACAAAAAAACGGTAAAGCATAAACCCAAGGACTGTAAATTAAATAATTTTCGAGGAGATTTAAAAAAGCAATTGACTGATGCGAAGCATACATACAGACGTGTCGTCGCATTAAAAAAAAGAAACTTTGCGCGGAACTCAAAAACATTTTGGAGGTCTGTGAGGGAGCTGAGCGGCAGGTTTGTCGAAAGGCCCAACCTCAGTACCGGAACTTGGGAATAATTTCTGATTGTTTTATATCCCCCTACCCCTTATGAGCGTCTGGAGTTCTTTGGAACATATGATCCTTTTTTGAAAAGAGACTTTAAGATTGGAGACATACAATTTATTCTAAAAAATGCAAGATTGGCAAGCACCCGGCTCGGATGGCATAAGCTACGAATTTCTAAAAAGTGTACCTGTAAATTGGCTTTCTTATCTATGTGAACTATTTAATTCAGTTTTGCGTAAGCGATCTGCGAGATAAATGACCCACAAAATTATCGATCAATCGCGCTTATTAACTCTATTACAAAAATGTTTACAAATCTTTTACTTCACAGACTTATAACTTGGGAAAAAGAAAGGGAAATCATACCTGAAGTGCAGTCGGGGTTTAGGGGGGGGGAGGGGGTGTATCGATAATGTATATGTTCTAAGTTCCCTTGCACACTTTCAACTTCGTTGATTTCAAAAGGGCTTTAATTTACTATGGCAAAAACTCTACAACTGTGGATTCACTCCCTTAACCTTGATGTTATTACAGACCCTTTACAAGAATGCAGCAGTTAAAGTTAAGGCAACAGAGGGATACACAAAATTATTCGCTGTTGTTTGCCGTGTTTTGCAGGGTGAATTCCTAAGCCCCTATTTATTTTTAATTTTCATGGCTGATATTATAATTTTTTTTAAACTGCACGGGGGTAAACATAGACGGCACAAATGAAATAGTATTGCTTTTGTATTACGACGATTTAGATATAGTTACGCATCTTGGAATCCTACTGCTCAATCAACGAACTCACTGTAAACGTAGTAAAGACGAAAATCGTATGTTTTAAAAGGGGTGGGGGTGTTGCTCCCTCAAATTTTATTTTTCGTTTTAATCAAAACCCAATTGAAATTGTTAACTCGTATACTTGTCTCGGTGTTTTATTCTCTGCTTCATCCGTTTTTAGGAATATGGCGGAGGTGGCAGTCTCCAAATCAAAGCAGGCCTGTGGTTCGGCTCTAAGCCTTATTTCAAAGTCCAAATTAAATAGTTGGTCAACCAAATCAAAAATTTTTAGCTCGTCAGTTCTTAGCATGTTTTCTGGCACAGTGGCGGTATGGGGCCCAAGGTATACAGATATATTGGAACAAGTTCAAACCTCCTTTAATAAAAGGACCCTATACCTGCCAAAAACTACCCCTTCGGCTCTTGTGAGATTGGAGACGGCGTTCATCTTAAGTACCTTGTTTTTAAATATTGTATTACCTTTCTTATAAAACTACTTTCGATGGGCCGCTCGCTCCTGCCTTACATTTGCCTCAAAAGACAGCTTGACTTGCAAGATATCAATTCAACTTATAACTGGACTTTACAGATAAGAGAATTTTTGGCTGACATTGGCTTTGAACATATTTGGAATGACCTTACTTTAGCAAACCTTAGATTAAACAAAAATCGTTTACGATATCAATTCAACTTATAACTGGACTTTACAGATAAGAGAATTTTTGGCTGACGTTGGCTTTGAACATATTTGGAATGACCTTACTTTAGCAAACCTTAGATTAAACAAAAATCGTTTACTAACAGCCTTCTACGACAAATGCTATAAATCTGACATTCAAATTGCAAATCAATCTACCTACATGGTTTTTTATTCTTGTTTTACCATATCGCAAAAACCTGCCAGCAATCTTAATGCTAGACTACCACTCGACCTCATTCGATTACTCTCGCAACTTCGTTTAACCAACAATAAATTCTCTAAATTTTACTACAAAGGTTACTCCTACAAACTTGTTCATACCGAGCGATGTTCAGTCTGCAATCTTAATGCTTTGGAAACAATTGAATACCGGGAAGTCCGTCCGGTTTCTTGGAATGGCTTGGACGATATCTTGTCACTAATTTCACACCCTTTAAATTCGAGAAATGTGTGTACGGTGTTGGTTGATATCTTGCGTCTTAGTGGATAGTGTTTTATTTTTTGTTTTATTTTAGTTTTTTTTATACAAACGGTTTTCTAGCAGTAAATTATTATGTGTTAGTTTAGTGCGTAGTTTATGCCTATCTGATATATTTTTATTTTTACTAGAGATAAAAACTAGTTGTAAGCAGAACTTTTTGCTATAAAAATTTGTAAAAAATAAAATTTTTTAGAAGCACTAAAGAAAGTAAGTAAAGTAAGTAAGAAAACATGAGATCACCTTTTCGTGTGTTAAAATTTCTGATCGCAATGGGCGATTGCCAATATAATTCTCAAATACCAAATTGCAAATAATGCAAGGACCTAAAACTATAAACAACAAGTGAAATTTTGGAAAGAAAAAAAAAGGGAAAACTTTTTTCTTATTTTTCTTTCTTTAATTTCACTTGTTTATAGTTTATAGAAAAAAGAAATAACATGTCAAAGATTTCAGTTCTCACGTGTCATTCAAAAACTTGTCAATACTTTAATAAGCGTTTGCTACCAGAAACTTTTTTATTTTGTTTCTAAACTTTTTTTCACAGTTTAATTCCCTTTTTCAAGTTCCGAGCGTGGTAGTGGTAACTTTAATTGAAATATTTGTCTACTGCTGTATATCTAATGTTGTGGTATACTCACTTATACAAATGCACTAAGAAAAGGAGAGAACTTGTACCTACGGGTAAGCATAGAAATCTTGCAAAAAAAAACAACTTATTTAAAATTAATAAAAAATATGTGGCGACTTTAAATGGAACAGCGGATCAATATTTGGTTTTTTGAAAAAAGCACCTTTAAAGGGGTAGTAGTAGTGTGTAGGGTAGGCTCTAGGCCTGGCGACTAGGCACATGAAGCGCCCTTTTCGCCATTTAAAGGGGTATATTTTCATGCAACTTCTTTTTTCTGATCGGATGATCCCACTCATGGTATGGTACCCATTTGAAAGCTTATGAAAAAAGAAATTATTTTTTTATGGAAAAACAATTAGGTACATTGTAGGCAAGTGGGGTTATGTCATTTGATAAAGTAAAGTTGTATGTGAGTAGACTTTTTTTGGGGGGTAAGACAGAATGCCTGTAAAAAAGGTCAGTGGACAAATTATAACCTGCTGGAGGCAGCGTTCTATTTAAAGTTGCCACCCTGTACATATTAAAAATAATTTTTTACAACGGGTAACTCTTCGTTTTCCGAAACACACACTTTTTGAAGACATTTTGATTGAAAACCAAAATTTCGAATGAAATTGTTTTTGAAAAAATTGCTAGGCCTGGCGTTCCCGACTTAACGCAACATATTGGTTTGTTTCACACCCTCTAGGATCCCGGAAAAGAAGTCAGGGAAGTTTTTTTTAATGTTACAAAGAAACCGCATAGTCGAACTATTGTGTTAAGTTTGAAAAGCCAGGCCTCCAATTTTTTATAAATTGTTTTTGAAATATGTTTTTGAACAAATTTTTATTTAAAGCAAACCTTTTCGAACAAATTTCTGTTTGAAGAAACTTTTTTCAAAATAAATGTTTTTGAAATAAAAGTTTTCGAAAAAAACGTCATTTGAAATATTTGTTTTCGAAAAAAATGTGATTTGAAATTTAGGTTAGAAAATTGTTTAAATAATAAAGCACAAGTGGTTTTTTAATGCCCTTTTATTTTCCAATTCCAGCGAAATAATTATAGGTCTTATTTTACATTTTGCTACACACCTCTCAAGGTTCAATTTGAAACTAAAAATATATCAACACCAATATTAAAAGGCGCAGAAACCGTTACACCCGGTTCCCACCTACGACTTTCTCGTGGGTGCCCGCTCACGCGTAACATGATCTCAATATGAAATGTTATGACAGTCATGTGACGCGTGCGCGGGCACGCACGAGAAAGTCGTAGGTGGGAACCGGATCTTAGGCAGTTTTTTCCACGCGCAGGAAGATAAAACACAAAAACAATATAAAGTGGTTTTTATTCCTAATATAATGCAATCTAAAGTATCAATGTGACCAATGCAATTATAAAACTAAACTGAAATAGTTGTTTACCTGTGTGGAAAGTGATACTTTACCGCACGTGACGGGAGTTGGCCGAACGACGCGGAGCAGAGTTCGGTCAAGCCGTCAAGAGTGGTAAAGACACTTTGCGCATGTGTTAGGTACAATATTTTACCTATGAGTACTTTTTTTTCAAAAAATTTAATTTAATTTATAAATAATCATGTCAAATTAGACGAAATTGAAAGGTAAACAAATATTGAAGCTGTCTTGTTGACGCGTTGCTAAGGTTTCTAAGTGGTGCGCGTGCGGTAAAGTAATTACTTTACCGCACGCGAGTATGTAAAAAACATGCATAAAGACCCAAATGAAATTAAATCATTTCGGTCTGCCCAATGCAATTAGAAAGCTGAACAAAAAAGTACTTTACGAAGACATATGCTTAAACTTAAAGAAATAAGTGAATTGGACTGGTTGGGATGTGACCAATGCAAGTACAATGCTAAACTAAAGGGTAATTTGGGAAGACACATGGTGATACAAAAAAAAATAGTAAAGTTGCGGGTTTCCATTGCAATTTTAGAACTAAATGAAAAGGTTATATAATAACACACTTGTGTCGTTATTCTTAAAATCTCCCCGAGCGAGTACTTCTCGAAATTCGAGCGAGGACCAATAGAGATGCAGAAGAAGACTTCAAGGGAGTACAGCGTTTCTCATTTTCGATGGGATTAAATGGGAAACTCGGTTATTAGTAAAGATATTGATTTTCTGATTGCATCTTACTGTGCTCTTTTTTTGAGCCCTTAAAAATGGTGTAATCAGATTTTTGCTATACCCCGTGGTTTCGCTAATACAGGGAGTTTTTGAAAAAATTGCATTTTTAATAATTCCTTGTATCTCGCTTATTTTGCAAGAGATTTTTATTCTGTAAAAACCTTTTTGTGGCAACTTTTTTAGAGCAAAATAAGAACGTTGTCATTTTTTTAAAAATATTTAGTTTTTGAGATATGTAATTTATCATAAAAAAATTAAATACGGACCTGGATTTTTTTTTATAACTATTTCGATTGGTACCATGATGTACCTATTATTATCACAAATTATAAATAAATATAAATTTTAATTTTTTTTGTTTTAAGGTAAAAAAAAATATTTAATATTTTTCAAAAAATTAGTCCGAACCTTTCCAACATAAATATAAATTAAAAATTGCTAGTTAAACAATTTTTAGTTTAACTGTTTTGATACTTAGCAAATTAAATGGTTTTACGTTAATTTACAGATTTATTTGAAACAAAGTCTACGAAAAATACAAAAAAATAAAGAATTACAAAAAATAATAACTAATCTTTCTTTAATGATATAAATTTTCAAACTGATTGCCATTATGTGTAAGACATTGTTGAGTAATTTTTCAAGTAATTTTTCTTAACGCATTTTGCATAAAAATATTTCTTCCATTTAAATATTGGGATTTTGTTACTTGAATAAAGCAGTCAAACATATCACATTTTTCAAAATCTGGATATGGTCGATTTCTAGCCATTTTAGAATAATTGTGAGTGAGCCATTCACAAAAATGACAAGTAAAATGACAATGTCAATTCTACGCTTTTGTTTTTCCATGTTGAAGTAAATTTCATGAGTTGCTGTGTTACCATCAAATAATTACTACGATATTATTTTTATAACTTTTTAATGTTTTTTACTTTATTTATAAATCTTTTAATTAACGTTTCAAAACGGATAAACTAAAAATCGTTCAACTAGTGTGTCTTACAATTTTTAATTAATAATTACGCTGGAAATTTCCAGGTTTAAACTAATTTTTTTGTTAAATATTAAATAGTTTTTTTACCTTTAAACCAAAAAATAATTAAAGTTTTATCATTTTAAGATAATAATAGCATGGAACCAATCAAAATAGTAATAAAAAAATCCAGGTCCGTATTTAATTTTTTATGATAGATACCATATCTCAAAAACTAAACAATATTTAAAAAAATTGACAACTTTATTATTTTGCTCTAAAAAAGTTGCCACAGAAAGTTTTTTCTAAATAAAAATATCTTGCAAAAAAGCGAGATACAAGGAATTAATAAAAAAAAATCAATTTTATCTATAACTCCTTGTATTAGCGAAACCACGGAGGGGGGTTCGGTTCGGTTCGGTTCGGTTCGGTTCGGTTCGGTTCGGTTCGGGGGGGGGGCAAAACTTTGATTGCACCATTTTTAAGGGCTCAAAAAAGAGCAAGGTAAGGTGCAATCAGAAAATCGATATCTTTAAGAATAACCGAGTTTCCCATTTAATTTCATCCTTCACTCCTTCCCACTTCCCACTCGTTCAAGAATTCATACAATGATAACATATAAAGACCCAAGTGAACTCAATTTATTTAGATGTGACCAAATGAAATTAAATGGTTTCAGTGTACCTAATGCAATCATAAAGCTAAATAAAAGGGTGTTTTACGATTACAGATGCTTAGACACAAAGACATAACGGTCAGCGGCTACAATAGTGGCACAACTCAAAATTAAACTTTATGGTGAAAACTGCATTTAAAGTTTAAGTTATCTGAGGGCACGGCAGTGCCTCGCCAAATTCGCGCTGCCGTACTATCTTTTCTTGAAACATTTCAGCCCATATTTGACCTATCTAAAACTCTACTTCGGAATGAGCTACGAACCTCAAACTTTGCACAGTCGTAGATCTTCATAGAGTTTACAGCCCCTCCAAGTTTCATAGACTTCCATAAAGTAAAAACGTCGAAATTGCCACTCACTGACTCACCTACTCATGTATAGATCATCAAAATTCTACTGTACTTCCAGACATGCTACAAAGTTGAAATTTGGCAAACTGATAGAAAAATTCCAATTTACTTCCCTCCCCTATAAATGTAAAGTTATGTAAAAGTAACATTGCCCACTTCCAGACACGCTAGAGATTTTAAAAACACGAAAATTTTAATTTAAATTTGAAGGAAGTTCACGAGGTATAAAGTCTTAACAAAAAAGTTTCACGGGCAAGACCTCAGAGGTAAAGGTAGCTTCATTTTATGGTTATGCTCGGGCTGAATGAAGCCTAATGAGGCAGAAACGCGTCCCCGTAGCTACCTTTACCTCTGAGGTCTTGCCCGTGAAACTTTTTTGTTAATTTTAATTTACTTCTCTCCCCTATACATGTAAAGTTATGTAAAGGTAACATTTTCCACTTTCAGAAACGCTAGAGCTGAGCTTTGGAAGGCTGATAGGAACTATGATAAAACCATGAGAAAAAAAACCTCAAAATTTTAAGTCAGGTATTGCAAAAGTTTTGAACAATATTACGCATATTTTACTACTTTAAAAATTAAATAATATCCAATTCCTTTAAAAAAGAAGTGAAATCATAACAAAAACATTTCATGTAAAAAAAGGCCAAGTACGCGAAAATGGCGTTCTCACTATTTACATTTGATTAGAGACAAAACCGTCTAACTAACTTCGCAAGATTTGTCATATTGACCAGCAGTGTTCTGAGGAGTCCCATAAGGACGAAACAGTTAACTGTCAATACTTATTAGGTGTCCATTAGATCTTGGACCCCCGTGAGGTTAAGCTTTCAGGCTACCCACGGAAAAATATAAGAGAAACAAAAACTTCTTTTTGCCCGATTAGCCACGAAACTTGTTTGATTTTTGAATTCACGGGTACGAAATTCCACGTTTGTTAGTATTATATGGCTTAAAAATTCCGTTGATTGATGCTCACGTGTTTTGATGACGGGTAAAAATGCAATATGCGTTGATCCGGCCTGAAAGACAAAGAGCTGTCGTAGGTCACGGGAGGAGGGGGGGTTGGGGGTGGTTTTCTAATACCTATGTTGATACTTTACGTCTAATTGGAGTTCATACCTTAATAATGGAAACAATTATAAAATCAGTAGAATAGCTTGGCCTGTGAAGTGGACCTCCTGAAAACTAGCATTTCTATACTCTGCTGTGCAAAGCAGAAACCTAGTAAGTCAAAAACTAGTGTTTTGGGAAATAGAGTTTGAAGTTTATTTAACTACATACTAACTATAGTTTATTTCACTACATACTAACTACATAACTTCCTTGTTAAAATCTCATTTTCGAGTAAGTCGAGTTACTAGGTTTTTGCTTTGCACGGCAGTACTGTAGCACTAACCATGAGTGGAAGTTTTAAAATTTTATACTTATGTGTTTCTTAGTTGGTATATAGTCAGAGAATCCGGGCCGCGGCTGAGGATACATTTTTTATGATTTTTCGTTCTTTAATTTCACCTCTAGTTTGAATGTACAGAAAGGGCATAACCAATATGTACTGTAACCATACAGTACAAGTACAACAAAAACCTATATTATGGCACAAGAGTTTTAGAGATATGTTCAAAAGAAGAATATTTTATTAATTTATCGTAAAAGAAACCCTACTGCGCCGCCACTGAGTTCTTTATTTGTGCTATAGAAGTTTTATTTGTATCGACTTATAATAGGTGTGATTAATATTAGTAAAAAGCCCTTATTTACCGATAATTAGGGACAAACTTTGGTACGCCATAGTGGCCATAGTAAATACCCCTTAAATAATTTTTTGCCAAAAGGAAACAAAATCTACAGCAACCAAATTTACCAAAGTATGCGTGCCTAGTCCTTAGGGCTTAAAAAATACTCTGCCAATATATGGGCCCCTAAGCTCACACTAGGTACTATAGTTATAGTTTACGTGTGAGCTAATATAACTAAAAACTGAAATATATTTTATTCAACTCCAGAGTAAATTACCTTTTGTTTGATACCACACAAGCCATGTTTTGACTTAAACTCAAATTTTTAAAATCTACCACCACCCTTAAAAAAAACATAAACTAAAATGTATTTTGTTAAACTCCGGACTCAATTACCTTTCGTTTGATATCACACACGCCATATTTTCACTTAAACTCTAATTTTTGAAATATACCCCCACCCTTTTTTTAAAATAAATTAAAATGTATTTTGTTTAACTCCAGACTCAATTACCTTTCGTTTGATATCACACACGCCATATTTGCACATAAACTCTAATTTTTTTAATCTACCCCCACCCTTTTATTCGGTTTGTGTTCGGTGGATTTTGTTCATTTTTAAATGGGACCATCTCGACCCAAGACCCAGCCTAGGTACCAAATTTCATTAAAATCGGCCAAGCGGTTTTTGAGTTATGCGCGTTGGTCGTTACAGACAGACATACAGACAGACAGACGGCGCAACAAAAAAGTTTCAAAATCATCTGAAACGCAAAGATATATAAAATTTTTTGAAATCGGAACAACTTTTTTTTTCTCGAAAAAATTAGGATCACCATAGCTCACACTACTATTGTATAGTATATGTGTGAGCTAAAAATATTTGTGTCAGTTTAAATGTAATAGTCCGTGAACATACCCATGCGTTGTCCTTAATAATTCTTGTAGAAAATTATTAACCGTCATTTTCGTGATGACATTTATGTTTGGTAGCCATTTTGAGTTTAAAGAAAAATAAGCACTTATTTACCTAATCTGTGAAATAAGCTAGTTTTTGAGGTTATTTATTGATGTGATTTGTGGGAAAATCTTTCGGCTTAATAAAAATATTGTGGTAAATTTAAATCATCTTAAGCTGGCTATAGTGCTTTTGCTAAAGAAGGTGGGTATTACATATTTTTTTTATATTAAGTCAGTATTTTAGACAAATAATGGATCGTTCATACTCGTCTTTTGTCTAGTCTTTTGTCTTGGTTTAGTCATATGTCTTGTCATAACAAAGTTAAAACCACTGTTTCTTATGGGAGTGTTCATACAATGCTTTTGCTTTTGTTTTTGATTAGTCTTTGTTTTAAGAGCTGCCAACTTTCAATCCTTAGGACAACAACTAAGACAAGTGACAGATATCAGCTGATATTTGTTTTTTTTTACAGGGCGTCTGAAGAGCGCAAGCAAGCGGCCGAAATTTTGAATTTACCGCCATTAATCATGTTTTTAACAGAAAATCTCAACATAACCTCAAAATTTTATTTGTTTTTATCTTCTTTTTTGCTTTTGTTCTTTCGTGTCTGTGTTTCGTGCACAGATTAGGTTAAATAAGATTGTTTTGTGTAGAAAATGACTTTTAAAAAGGGGCCTTTTTATTGAAATTTATTTTTTTTTTCAGTGGGTTATGACTAAGACTAATCAAAAACAAAAGACGAGTATGAACAGCCGATTTTGTTTAAGACAGCTAAGATTAATCAAAGGACAAAGACTAATCAAAAACAAAAGACTAAGACGAGTATGAACAATACTTAAGTAATCTTTAGGTCTAGGCTTTTGCAGGATTATGGTTTTGGTGCACTATCCGGACACTAAAACGAGACATTTTTTGATGACGATTCTTTTTGAAAATAGTAATTTAGGGATCTTAAAACTGATTTAGGTAAGGAAAATTTAAAAAAATATAGTTTTTTTAATAAAAAACACACTTTTCAATTTCTATCTAAAATGCACACGAAATCACATACACAGGGATATTGGGCAAAGATACTATGGACTTTGGGCCATTTGCTGGGGTTTTATTCTTAAATTCCCTGCCTTTGGACCGACTGTCCTGGAAATGCGAGGTTGCCACATCACAGGAACTATAACTAACAGTATTATGTAGTAATAATTATTGAGCAAATTTTTTCACAAACTTGTTGAATCTACATCGATTTTATTTAAAGAATTTGCCATTCTAGTAAGAGGAGAGTTTATCCCATGTGCAGTTCTATGAAATTGCACAAACAATAAAGAATAATTTCTAGTCTGTCTTTGTGGAACTTGAAAAGAGATCATTTCTAATAAGTTAGGACAATCAACATTATTATTTATAATTTTAAACAGTAACCTGGTATCCATCATAAACCTTTAGTTTGCAGTTTATTAACCTGAAAAACCTACGCTGAATTTTTTCTATCATATCTATAGATTTAAAATAGTGTGGATTCCAAATTTGACTAGCATACTCAATCAATGATCGCACCAGAGAACAGTACAACAATTTAAAGCAATATATGTTATTGAATTCCTCTAAAGTATGTGATATAAACACTAACACTCGTAGACTTTTGTTGCAAATATTTTCAATGTGCAAATTAAATTCAATTTTTTGATCAAAAATAACACCTAAGTCCTTAATTTGATCCACACTGTTTAAAGTAGTAGAATTTAAGATGTAGTCAAATATTATTGGTTTATGAATTCTGAAATATCTCATGACACTACATTTGTTTAAGTTCAATGATAACTTGTTATTTTGGCACCATAAATTAAAGCAGTCTAAATCTTCTTGAATTAATAGGCAATCTTGATGACATCTAATTACTAAATATAATTTAAAATCATCTGCAAATAGTAAGCATTTACAGTTTTTTACACAGAAATAGAGATCATTGAGAAATAAATTAAATAAAAGTGGTGACAAATGTCCCCCTTGGGGCACTCCTGAGCAAACTTCAATTCTAAATGAATGAATATTATTTATATTAACAATTTGACTCTTTTGCTTAGGTAGCTCATAATCCATCTAAAGAACCCTCCAGAGAAGCCATGATGTTTTAACTTACTTAAGAGGATCCTATGGTTAATTTTATCAAAGGCTTTAGAGAAATCCGTGTGGATTGCATCCACCTGACAACGGCTCTCCAAAGCCTCCGATATATATTCTGTGTAAATAAGAAGATTACTTACTGTCGATTTACCTCTCTGAAACCCATGTTGTTCTTGGCAGAGAAGAGGTGATAATAAAGGAGTTATTTTATTTGTTACTATATGTTCAAATATTTTGCTAAATAAACTTATTTTCGAAATCCCACTATAATTTTCGATTTTTTCCTTATTACCACTTTTAAATATGGGAGTTAAGAAGCTAATCTTCCATTTTTCTGGAAATTCCCCTAATGATAATGACTTAGTAAATATTTTGTGTAAAATTGGTGCCAAAATAAACCTACAGTTATATATGAAATCCTGAGGAATGCCATCGGGGCCTTTTCCTAGAGATCTTTTGAGTTTTTCTATTTCATTATATACATCAATTAAATCTATATTTATATCACATAAGTTTAAGTCGGAGGGTATGCCATGATTAACCTCAAAATCAATGTCATTTTCTAAATCAGATTCATAAACATCGCCAAAAAAAGTGGCAAACATGTTGGCTATATCTTGTGCATCTGAAGATGTTTCATTACCATATGACATAGTATTAGGTAAGGAACTGGAATTGTTTTTATTTTTTGCATATCTCCAAAATTCATTTGGATTGACTTGCATATTTATTTCTAGATTGTTGATAAATAATTCCCGAGACTGTTTGTATGATTCTTTACAGTCACGACGTGATGTCATAAACTTGATATAGTAATCGATCGAGCCACTTTTTTTGTATTCCTTGTGCAAAATTTTTTTGGTAATTATCAATTCTTTTAAATTATTTGGCATCCAGCTTGGAAAATTTGACTTCTTTGCCCGACAAATTGGCACAAACTTATCTATTGTATATTGAAGTTCATTATAAAATTTATCAACCATAGTATTGATATCTGATTCAAAAATATCATCCCAGTTGGAGCATGCTAAATGATGATTGATGCCTTCATAATTTGCATATTTGAAATTGTAAAATTCATAATCAAAAGAAAGAGATGGTTGCTCTGGCTGAATGTCAATATTTATCTCCAATGCTGGATGCTTCTGATCTAATCTTATAAATGGATCATTTACTACTACTACACTTAAGTTATTTTGATTGCTAAAAACTAAATCTAGAGTATTACCATATATATTTGGTACCTTGTTGTGCTGAAAAAAATTCAAAAAAGAAAAAAAGTCGGAAATACATTCAGACTTATTATTCATTTGACCAGTTGCCCAACAACCATTTTCCATATTGCACCAATGTATCCTAGGCAAGTTGAAATCGCCAAGCAAAAATATATGATCAAATTTTTGACTGCACAAAATATCTTCAACTGAGTCACAATATGCTTTATATTTTTCACAAGGTGTAGATGGGGATAGATAGACACAACCTAATAGTACTGTTTTGTTTCCAATAGTAACTCTAATAAACAAATTTTCAATACAGTCATCAGAACCAAGAACAACAGAGCAATAGCATTTTTTAATAGCAATCATGACGCCACCCCCTCTCTCACAATTACTGGTATTCTGAGAACGATCACATTTAAAAACATTATAATTACCTAATCCCAACATATCAGGTGTTATTAAATCATCCAACCAGGTTTCTGTAAAAAGAAATACATCATATCGATCTATTACAGCTGTTTGCTGGACATCATTTTTTTTTGTTTTTAATACTACAAACATTTTGATAGTATAATGAAAGTTTTACTATTGAAGCCTTTTTGGAGGCATGCTTTGAAAATTTCCCACATTCTGACGATTTTGGATTGTCCTACCGCCAAAATTGAATCTTCTAATCATCACATTTCTTGGCCAAAAATCTGGATCCATAAGTTCATCTGCAATTGAAAGATCTATGCCCACCTTGAAGGATGAGCTATAGTCCCCTTCATTTAATAATTTGACAACTATTTTATCTTCACCTGTTAATCCAGTTTTATTTAGTAAATAATCTCTAATAACAATATCTGTGGTTGTTTTTGCCACTCTACCGACATAAAACCATTTTTTTGAGGGAATTCCAGCAAAACTGTTGTTATCTAGTTCATTACTTGACATTTGCCTTTGCCCTCTAAAAGAAAATGATGGTTTTTTGAAATTTTGACTAGCATTGTTATAGTGCATAGCATTTTGTATTGAGTTATTAACCTGGCTCAGTGTGAAGGTGGAAGCTTTGTCTATATTTTGATCTTGAATTACATTTTTTTTAATGGGGGGTTTGGGTATTGGATCATGTGAGTTTTCATTGTTTGTGGCTTCCTTATCTGCTGGAACATGGTTAGATTGGCTTCGAAAGGATGGTATCAGCATATCTACACTGTTTATTTGATGATCGTGATAAGTTGAAACACTCTCTTTTTGGTTAGACATTATTTTGACCAGCTCTTTGTTGGATTCAATGATATTAGATGAGAATTTAGAGAATTTTTCGTAGATTTGGCTTTCTACCTGACTGACTGCATTTTTTGTAATTTTATGGATATCCTCAATTAAGCTCTTGTACTGATTTACATAAAAAGAGGCAGAGGCAGCTCCTCGTGTGTCTACATTCAACTCATGCATCTCCTCACTCATCTGATCTATAATTTTCTGTTTTTCGAGAATCTCATCCTTTAAGTTTTTCACTTCATTTTCAAGAGTCGAAATGAACTCATTCTGGTTATCCTGGTTATCCTGGTTTTTCTTCCTCTCAAGACAATTACTGCTACAAATGATTATGTGATCTTTTATTTTTTGATAACTCCTAAAATCACGCTCCAAGCAACTTGGATGGAACACATCCATGCATATCATGCATATATAGTGCTTAATTGAACTAGTACCATGACATCTTAAAGATTTAAGTCCACCATCCGATTTTTTAGCTTTTGTTTTGGTTTGAGAAGAGGCATCCCCTGATTTTTGGGATAATTCACTGTCACTCATTTCAAACACCGATACGGTACGTAGAATCTTGATTTGGTGACCTTAAAGACGGTCGTGATCGAAAACGCTTTCAGTAGAGACGGTTTGTGGCCAATTAGCCCAATAAATAACCAACTTCACTAATGTTATTGTTATTGTACTGCTAGGCAAACAGCTGATCTAGATGCTGCGTTTTTTATCGAGCCGTAAACATAAAAAATAAACGGCCGATAAGGAAAGAAAATACAAATTTCCTGGAAACTGCAGCAAGGTAACACTTGTTTTAAACTTTCATTGTATAAAATGATCAACGATAAGTCAAAATATACAACTTTCTCAATTAAGTTACTTGTCTCACTGATAAAACTCGACAAAAACTGGCAAACAAAATTACGCGCCCTACTATGACATTTCACACTTTTATGTTAAATTAAAAAGGAAGGCTTGGATCAGGATAAGTTTCATTATATTTGTAGAAAGGTTGGGTTTGGGTTGATTTTGGTAGAGCTGGGATGTCTTGATTTAGGTTTGGTTTGGGTTCAGTTAGGATGGGTTGGTTTGTTTTGTTTTGTTTTGGTTCAGTTTGGTTCGGTTGGGATCGGTTTGGTTCTGTTTGGTTTGGTTGAGGTTGGTTCCGTTTGGTTCGGGTGTGGGTTTGGTTCGGTTCGGTTGGGCTCGGTTCCGTTCGGGTTCGGTTCGGTTGGGATCGGTTCAGTTCTGTTCGGGATGGTTCCGTTCGGTTTGGTTTCGGTTCAGGTTGGTTTTGTTCGGTTCGGTTTGGTTCAGTTCGGTTGGGCCCGGTTTCGTCCGGGTTCGGTTTGGTTGGGATCGGTTCAGTTCGGTTCGGGTTGGTTCCGTTCGTTTCGGTTCAGGTTGGTTCCGTTTGGTTCAGATGCGGGTTCGGTTTAGTTGGGCTTGGTTCCGTTTGGGTTTGGTTTGGTTGGGATCGGTTCAATTCGGTTTGGTTCGGTTTGTTTACGTTCGGGTTCCGTTCGGTTCGGGTCGGTTCCGTTCGTGTCGGTTCCGTTCGGTTGTGTTGGGTTCGGTTTGGGTTGGTTTAGGTAGAACTGGGTTGGGGTTATTTAGGTTGTACTAGGTTTGGTTCAGTTTGGTTTGGGTTGGTTTAGGTAGAGCTGGGTTGGGGTTAGTTAAATAGAATATCACTTTATTGCCAACAAGCTTCATTGTACTAAGTTTGGTTAATTTGATCTTTTTAGGTGTGATCAAGACAGATTTAATAATATTTGTTTCCTTATTTTGATTATTTTTGCGGAAACGTGGCAACATTGCAAAATATAAGCCACAGATATTGGCAAATATTGTTTTGATGGGGTTGAAAAACAAAGAAGTCAAAATTGAATGAAAAGTGAGGTTAGAATGTTGTTTTGTACGTGTTTTTTAAGGTTTTATTTATTTATTTTCTCAAAAAATAGCGGATAATCCGCAATTTTTTTTTTTTTGAAAAACATTATTTAGTAGGTCTACTTTAAGGTAATTTTTATTTTTTCCAAAAAATCGTGTGTCCGGATAGTGCACCGGCCTCCAGGATTATTCTGGATTTGAGCTTATTGTCCTGCAAACACCTTTCCAACTACCAAAAGTCTCTCTGCAATATTAAATGAAATGGGTCATTTTTAGAACAAGTGTTCTGTAAAGTGAAGGGTGATCAACTGCCCACAGTAGGTGTACAAATTTTGTCTACAGGACTCCATAGGACACTATACAGGACCCCAAAATACACTAAAGGACCAAGATTTTATTTTAAAGTCCTGTAGGATGGTGTACAAATTTGGCTCATTTGATCACCCCTTGGTTCTCTAATCTGAATATTACCTGCTAGTATGTGGTCATGCTTAATAACCCTTGGGGGGGGGGGATTAGTTAAAAGACCACATTTTTGCCACATGACCAAATTTGATAACCTTTCTATACAATTTTCTGACAAGCCACATCTCTTGTTGACCTTTGTTTATTAGTCTTAACATTTTAACCCTAACATGCCTTTATTATACTGGAATCAACAGCACTAATTCATAAACACAAAAGCTTATTTCCTATTCAGGAGGCTACATACAGAACGCATCAAAGAGACAACATTCCACTACCTTTACCTCATTCATCTCTCGTGCAGAATTCCATTATCTACAAAGCCTACAAATTGTTTAATCATCTTCCAGCAGACATAAAAAACATTCTAGATACATCCAGTTTTAGAAAACAACTAAAAAACTTATTGGTTAAACACGCGTTCTACACCTTCGATGAATTCCTAGGGGTGAACAACTCTCACAATCGGTGTACACATTTCTCACAATCTGTTCACAATCCCTCACAATCTTTACACAATCCCTCCCAATCACTCACAATCTTTCACAATCCTCCACAATCTGTGGTCTCTTCCAAAGATTTTTGATCACATTACCCTCTTTCAAAGAGCTTTTTATCACACAGAACACCAATTTTATCAGACAACTTTCAAATGCCATCTGTGTAGCTACTTTTAAGTAGACATTAAATCAATGTAATGAATTGGAGAATACCCATATATATTGGATGTGCATTTAAAAATGTTGTTGTTCTAGCTGATTATTATCAAATATGATGGATTCTGGTGGTGGAAATAACGAGTCTCTTTGAGAGTTAGTTAGCGACTGATTTTATTATATATTTTTAGGTTATACATTGGCCTTGTGGCTGTTGTTTACATGTGGGTTAAATCGATTTCAATAAATACTATGTTTACATCACATCCTTCTTTTTCTAAAGTTTATCTCACCATATTCACTATGAGTCACTTTGTAAGATCATATTTAAAATTCAGAATTTTGTTTAAAATTTAAGTTACACTAACCTAAGTCGCTTTCTTACAATCTAATATCACATATTTTCTAAACTATAATTACAGTCATATTCTAGTTATCACAGTCAAATTCCACTTTTGTTTCCACAACAATAATCAGTTTTTACAACTATTACAATTTACATTCAAGACAATTTAATTTTTTATTTGAGTACAAAAGACATCAAACATTTATTTTTGTAGTTAGCTCTGTAGTTCTAAATTATTTTAATAAACATGTTTTTTTAAAAATAGCTTTGTAGTTTTAGTTTTATTTACATATTACCTATCCTTTACCCTTTTTTTTTAAAAAGTTATAAGTGTTCACTTTTTATGTAAAAAAGTTAAAAACAATTCTTAAAATATAATTAGACAGTTCTTAGCCTAAGATTATACAAACTGTATATATTGACACATTTTTGTCTTTAATTATGTAATTAAAGTAGATAAAATTTAACTTAAACAATTTTGAATTAAATTTTTACAATTTTGTAATTTAAATAGAAACATGTTAATTATAACACATTTGACTTAAAATTTTTACAATTCTGTAATTAAAATGGATTTTTTTTTACATATTTTATAAGATCTTAAAAATTTGGTTGTTTTTGGTTATCATTATGTAATCATAACCTTATTAATTGAAAACAAAAATGTTAGTTTTTTAACCTGAAAAATAAAATAGAGTTTATAACATTACAACTGCTCATAACGAGAAGGTCTTTTAACTTTTCTTCCTGATTTTGTTTGGACATTTTACTGGCACGAAGCTATAACACTCTTCAGAAGAAGATGAAGTTTTGGTGAGACTACTCTCGCTATGAGTACTATTTTCAACATCATTACAACCTACAATGGTATTGTCAAACTTATTATTAAAATTTACAGAATTGCTTTTATTTACTAAAGACTGGTCAATACTAAAACTACTGTTAACACTATTAAAACTAGAGCTACTACTAGTTTTGTCACTGGGGGAAGAACTTACGTCGCTAAACCATTCTCCCTGATCCCTACCAGAACAACCTGGTAAATTATTGTTTTCTTCCGAAAACTCGTCAAAATCCATCACCACAGGTGAAAAACCCTCGCAATCTGAAATATTCTGAAAAGAAGCTAAACTTTGACTATCTGAAAAATTGTCTGTTCAACTCAGAAGGCTCATTCTGAGATTGACAATGATTTTGAAATATTTGTCTAGAAAAGTTTTGAGAAAAACTTGATGGAAATGGTATTAAATTTTGATTATTTAAGTTATTAGAAAAATTACTAAGTTGTTCTTGGTTATTAAAATTATCTCTAGACAAAGTCTGCTTACAATTTGATTTGTTTTTTTACATTGTTAATTGGTCTAATGTAAATTCTATCTCTAACAAACGTCCTGCCATCCTGCAATAAGATTTTATAAGCTCTAATACCTTCCATAGATAGGACTCTACCCCTAAGCCATTTTGTTTTGGGTTTAATTTGACACCAAACTTCAGAATTATTTTGAAGTTCATTCAAGTTTTTTGTACCTCTCTTATCAAAATAAAATTTTTGATTTCTTTGAATTTGATCTATAAAAGCATTATATTGTTTTTTATTTGGTAAGTGAGATTCAAAGTTTTTATTAACTTGAGGCAATAAAGATTTTAAATTTCTACTCATTAAAATATTGGCTGGGGAGTATATACCATCCAAGGGAGTATCACGCAAATCCAGAAGAGCCAAATAAGGATTCTTTCCATCTTGCAAGCATTTCATTAAAGTTTTCTTCACAGTTTGAACAGTTCTCTCTACCTGACCATTACTCTGTGGATAGGTAGGTGAGGAAAACTTGTGCTCAAAACCGTAATTTTTTGCAAATTCTTTAAACTGGTAACTTGAAAATTGTGGCCCGCCATCTGTGATACAGATTGAAACTATTCCGAAACGTGAGAAAATGCTCTTTAAATTGTTTATAACATTCTGACTAGAAAGATCCCCATTCAGGTCAACTGCCTCAAAAAATTTTGAGTAATAATCTACCAATAACAAATAAGATTTATCATAAAATTGAAATAAGTCTACGCCAACTTTAAAAAATGGAATTTTCACAATTTCGTGTGGAATCATGGGCTCTGAAGGATTAGATTTCTTGTTGGATTGACAAATTTGACAAGATGTTACAATGTCAGTTATTTCTTTAACCTATAACCTAGCCAGTAAAAAGATAATCTAGCCTTAGCTATTGTCTTGTTTATCCCAAGATGACTATAATGCAACTTTTGTAAAATATAGTCTCTGAAACTTAGAGGAACTATTAACCTTTGGCCTTTAAAAACCAAACAATCTATTATATTCAATTCAATACGAAACTTATAGTAAAATTTTAACTGAGATGGAACCAAATGATAACTTTTTGGCCAACCTTTCTGAATATAGTTTTTAATAATAGAAAGTTCAGAATCGGTATCAGTTGCTTTTTTAAGTTTTTCTCTAATTTCAGGAGTTGTATTAAGCTGCATTGAGACTAAACATACTTGAGACTCAAGCTCTAAATCTATACTTTCATCGAAATTCTGATCTAAATAAGCACGACTTAAAGTATCAGCCAAAATTAGCTTTCTGCCTGGCTTATATACTAATTGAAAATCAAACTTCTTTAACTGAATAAGCATTCTTTGAAGTCTTGCTGGACAAGAATTAAGAGGCTCTTTAATAATCGAGACAAGAGCACCAACCTCTGTTTCTTCAAAGTGATTAACACCAAAAAACACTTGCTTTCAGTGTCTTTCTCAATCTGGCTATATCTTTTTGTGTCTCAGTCAAACTTTTAGAAGCATATGCACAAGACATACCCTCCTGCAACAAAACAGCTGCCATACCATTCTGGCTAGAATCAACAGAGATGGTAGTTTGCTTTTTGACATCAAAAATCTTAAATATGACGTTGTCATTTAATTTTTATTTAAATACCAGTTGGAGTTTTTTTTTTAAATTATTAACTGCGTTACAGTTATCGAAAGAAAAATCTAAATATGACGATGTCATTTTACTTTTATATAAATTCTAATTGGAAATTTTATATTTTTTTTTAATTCTTTTTTAACTGCGGTACAGTTATTAAAAGAAAAATCTATACATGATGGTGTCATTTTACTTTTATTCAAATTCTAATTGGAAATTTTATTTTTTAATTCTTTTTTAACTGCGGTACAGTTATTAAAAGAAAAATCTATACATGACGGTGTCATTTTACTTTTATTCAAATTCTAATTGGAAATTTTATTTTTTTAACTGCGTTACAGTTATTGAAAGACAAATCTATACATGACGGTGTCATTTTATTTTAAATCCTGATTGGAACTTTTTAATTTTTTAACTGCGGTACAGTTATCCAAAGAAAAATCTAAAAATGACGGTGTCATTTTATTTTTATTTAACATATTTTCTTTGGTTTTTGAGTCGATGACTTCAATTTCTCTGTATTAAGTTTAAAGCTACACATGTTTTTAAACCTAGAATTGGAGTACAATCCATGTCAACAATATAAAAAAGAATTTTATATTTTTGATTTTTATGAAAACTATCTAATATACAAGTTCCAATTACTGGCAATTCATGTTGACTATATAAACTTAACCTAATATTAGTTTTACCTATTTTACCCATGTCAAACAATCCAACTTTTTTCAAAATACTAGCTGACATTACATTTGCAGAGGCTCCACTATCAATTTTAAAATTTATTTTCCTTCCATTTATGTCCAATTCCTGAACCCATGACTTCCCACTATTGCTGTCAATTCCATCCAATTTGATGACATCCGAGACAGAATCTACAAATAAAAAATCATCAGCAGCATCATTTGTAAAACTAGAATTGTCAAGGTCATTTTGATCCTCTACAAAATGAACCTGTCTTTTAAAATTGTTACGATTTGAAAAATTTTGAAATTTATTATGATTTTTTTAAAAATTAGAATTATTACCATAAAATCTACTATTTTGAGACCCAAAATTTTGACATAAATTTGCAAAATGGTTCAGTTTTTTGCATTTTATACATTGTTTTCCGAAAGCCGGACACTGTTTTCGTTGGTGTACATAACCACAATTTTTACAATTAAAATTAGAGGAAGAATATTTTTGATTATTGGAAAAATTTTTGTTTTGAATAAAATGTGAAGGTCTAGTAGACATGGAACTTCTATGACTTGCTGAAATGCCTCTTATTAATTGCATCGATGTTATTATCTGACTTACCATGACCATTGGTTATCTCTCTGTTGGAGTCACGTGCTTGTTCATGAGCTAAGCACATGTCAATTGCGTCTTGAAGTTTGCTGACGTCATTGCCCATTAGTTTTTCTCGCAGAGAGTCATTACGTAACCCAATAATCATGATTGACAAAATTAGGCTTTCTCTTAAGTCACCTAATTCACAATTTAATTAAAGATTTTTGAGTTCCGTCACATATTGTTCCAAAGTTTGTCCATTTTTTTGCTTATGGGTTAAAAATTTATGTCTCTCATAAGATAGATTTCTTTTTGGTGAAAAATGCTTATCAAATTCACTCAAAAGATGGTCAAAATTATCTCTAGTTTCATCAGTAAACTCAAAAGTATTAAAAATTCGAAGTCCCTCATCACCCATTAAGGTTAACAATTGAGCACATTTTGTTTTATTATCTTTTTAATCAATTCTGTGGCAGTTAAATATGTTACAAACCTTTGTCTCCAAAATTTCCATTGTTCAGCGACATTTCCCGTGAAGGTCATCTGGGGGATACCAGGAAAATTCATCTTTTTCGGACCTTCGACACAATCTGAGTTGGATGTTGCTGGTTTAGATTAAAGCTGGTAGCTTAATTTACCTCTATTGCTGTTCTTCGTTGAAGAATCTTCAGGATTTATTGACTTATCTTGATTTTTCTAAAATTTCCAACATGGCGGATTTCGGGCGTTGTCCTCTCCTTTTTACTGCGCCATATCAAATATGATGGGTTGTGGTGGTGGAAATAACGAGTCTCTTTGAGAGTTAGTTAGCGACTGATTTTATTATATATTTTTAGGTTATACATTGGCCTTGTGGCTGTTGTTTACATGTGGGTTAAATCGATTTCAATAAATACTATGTTTACATCACAATTATGAGGTAAGTTATACCTACTTATGCAGAGGCTTATGCATTATCATTTTTACTTGAAAAGGGATAGTTATTAGGATTGTCACCTTTTTAAGAGAAAAAAAAAGACTAATCTAAAAATATATCCTCTTTAAAAAATCAAATAAATAAATAGGCAGGTATGTAAAATGTTTTTTCTATAAGCGTGCGGAAAAGTCCACTTTTCCGCACGCATTTTAGTGTGGAAAGTGCCACTTTTCCGCAATAGTGCGGAAAAGTAAACTTGTTACGATTTTGAGGTGTTCTATAACATTTAGACCGTTCAAAATACATTTGTATCTTTCCTAGCACACGAAATATCCTAAAAATATTCAAATTGACTAAAATTCTGCTATATTTTCAATATTTTCGATAAAATAAAGTTTTCAGTAAAATAGGTTCAAATTATAAGTTTTAAACCTCCCCGGTATAAATATCGTCATTGTCAATGTCAAACAACAATGAACACTAGTGGTTTTAGATTTGGCATCTTAAATCACCATAGCAACAAAGTACAAACAAACTGTCAAAACAAAGCCAATTTTGCAGATACAAGCGTCTTTTGAATTTTTCAAACAAAAAAATCAGATTTTCAATGGATTCTTCGGACGAAGATCTACCCCAGTCAGTTCTAGAAGCCGCTAGAATGTGAATAATAATAATTGATTTGATTAAAACGTTTTGAATATAAATAATTTTCTGATTAATTTTTAGTTTTTTCCTCACGCTTATAGAAAAAATAGTGTACCTAACTCGTGCGTAAAGTGTCTTTTCCGCACTTGATTGCTGGCCAAACTCCGCTATCGCGTCGTTTGGCCATCTGCAATCGCGTGCGGAAAAGAGGTACTTTCCGCACTAGTTAGGTAAACTACTATAACCTACTCACGTGTGGTAAAGTTACTTTACCACACGCACATCACTTGGAAACCTTAGCAACGCATCAATAAGACAGCTTCAATATTTCTTTACATTTCAATTCCATCTAATTTGACATGTTTATTTATAAATTACATTCAAGTTTTTGAAAGAAAAAAGGTAGTCATAGGTAAAATATTATACCTAACACATGCAGAAAATGTCTTTCAAAAAGGAGTAAAACAACTTCTAAAAATTAACATCGGATGACTGGGTAGGGAGATTAAACAAAAAATCTTTTAATTTGGCGGCCATTTTTAAAGATGGCGGCCAAACGACCATGAGTTCGACCACGTGACCAAACTTTTTTTATACAGCTATGAGTGCTTAACAAAGCTCCGCAGTCAAACTGAGCGCACATATTAGGTCACACATGACAGGAGCCAGCGCCTAGACTAACTAGAAAAAAAGCAAAAAATTGACAAAATTTCGAGAAGAAGATCAGCTAGGAAAAGGAAAGAGTCCTTATTCAAAATATGCATTTAGTTTTTGGAACCATTTTTATGTAACCTATACTTCATTCAGGCACACTAGGTAGGTACTTAAAAAAAAACATTTATATAAAATAAAATAAATATGCAGGTATACAAGTAACAGGTCATTTGACTAGATTCATTACAAAAGAAGAAAAAGAAAAAAAAAAGTAAAAAGTAAGGTGAGCTATTGTAGGGGAAACAGTATAATCACAGTTATGGCAGGGGGAATAGTAATGGTAGCGAATAATTTAGGATAGAGATAGAAGGAATGAGAATAGAATTCATCAAGGGGTGAACAGCTAACCCAAAATGTGTACACCGATTGTGAAAATCCACAATCTTTTGCTAAGATTGTGAGGGATTGTGGTAAGATTGTGAGGGACTGTGGTAAGATTGTGAGGGATTGTGGTAAGATTGTGAGGGACTGTGGTAAGATTGTGAAAGATTGTGAGCGATTGTGAAGGACTGTGGTAAGATTGTGATAAACTGTGTAATGATTAAGATATTCTGGTGAGATTATGAGGGATTGTGTAAAGATTGTGAGGGATTGTGGTAAGATTGTGAGGGACTGTGGTAAGATTGTGAAAGATTGTGAGGGACTGTGGTAAGATTGTGAGGGATTGTGAAGGACTGTGATAAGATTGTGATAGACTGTGGTAAGATGGTGAGGGATTGTGAAGGACTGTGGTAAGATTTGTGATAAATTGTGTAGATTAAGAGATTCTGGTGAGATTATGAGGGATTGTGTAAAGATTGTGAGGGATTGTGGTAAGATTGTGAGGGACTATGGTAAGATTGTGAAAGATTGTGAGGGACTGTGGTAAGATTGTGAGGGATTGTGAAGGACTGTGATAAGATTGTGATAGACTGTGGTAAGATGGTGAGGGATTGTGAAGGACTGTGGTAAGATTTGTGATAAATTGTGTAGATTAAGAGATTCTGGTGAGATTATGAGGGATTGTTATTGATTGTGGCCGTTTGTGAATGATTGAGTGAGGATTATGTATATAAAAACACATTTTTGTTTAGAGCTTTATTTACCTACATAGTTTAATTCCTCTAATACACAAAGGTAAGTACTTCAAACTAATATACCAACCTAAATGATCACTACTACATTATATATGTACCCCCTTACATATTTATTCTGGAGCTTATTCCTGTTATATGATGTACAGGGTGTTTCAAATTGGGCACTTTTAAGTGGGAAATGGTACTTCTAGGGGAGATAGAGGAAAACCAACCCCCCTTTGCAAGCCTCAAATTTAGATACAATTTTTGGTAAAGACCTTTTCGAAAGGTCTGCATTTTAGAATTTTTTCATATTTCTTTTTAGTAGATATTTAAAGTTATGCTACATATTTTTACATAAGCATGAGATTTGACAGGTACTCAAGTGCACTTTCTCAAGGTCATATTAACAAAAAATGACAATGGTTTCTTGCAAATATATTCCCACTGCAGTTTAAAAGACAAAAAAATAAAAGTGTAACATCAAAAACAAACACTGCCATATTTTTATTATAAACATTAGTAGTAGCGAAGAGACCATTTTTGGTCTAGCGACTAGGCACACGGCGCGCGTATGTATAAACATTAACTTAAACTCAAATTTTAAACAAAATTTAGAGGACGCTAACATGCAGTTAAAGCTATGATTCCCTCCGCGGTCGCTTACGCCTAAGTCACGCGTCCATCACTGGTTTGAAAGAGATCCGTATTACTGGTATCTCTTAGACGCGGTGTACGCGACCGCTAAGGGAATCGGGTGGTGGAACAAAGATCGAAAGACAAAAGATCGAAAAACAAAAGATTGAAAAGACAAAAGATCGAAAATACAAAAGATCAAAAAACAAAAGATCGAAAATACAGAATATCGAAAAACAAAAGATCGAAAAGGCAAAAGATCGAAAATACAAAAGATCGAATAACAAAAGATCGAAAAACAAAAGATCGAAAGACAAAAGTTCGAAAGGCAAAAGATCCATAAACAAAATATCAGAAGACAAAAGATCAAAAAAAGATCGAAATTTATAAAATGACGCGTATCATGTTTGCTTAGGTATATTCACATAAACAGTTTAGGCAAGGTCAGGTAAAGTAAAATTACCTAACCGTTAAATAAACCAATGGCTTGCCATACTTAACACAAATCATTTAGTTCGATAAAGGGGTCTCTTTTTCAATCATATTTAAAAAAAAACTTTCCTGATTTCTTTCTCGGGATCCTAGAGGGTGTGTAAGGAAAAAAATATAGGAACTTTTTTCGCACGGCCAAACCCCAAATTGCTTGTTTGTAGGTTTTTTAAAGTTGAATGCAATTGTTAAACTAACTTTTATATCACTTTTAGGTTTTGAGATATAACACAAAGTTCCTATATTTTTTTCCTATAAAATGACCCTTTTTTTTGAGTTTTAAAATCAGGTTAAAATTTCCTTTAAAATAATTACACATGATGTTTTATTTTTTAAATTATTATTATTTATATTCTTAGTACTTTTTATAATTTTTATTATTTTTTAATTTTAATTTTTTATTTAAATTTTTATTAAAAACTGGGTAAAAATATATGTGTATGATAAAAAAAATTAGGGAAATATATGAATAATAAAAAAATATAAAAAAGTACTCAAGTATCATCATCATCATTTTAAAAGGATTTTTATGCCAATTCTGAAAATCAAGTAAAAAAATGGTTATTGAATAAGAAAAAAATTGTGTGTGCTTAAGACCACACGGCAGATGTGTAAACTACAACGAGGCGAAATTAATAATACTGGCCTTCATCTGCATCATCATATCGCCCTGCTGACTGTTCCTCTCACAGTTACTCGACTCGAGCCGACATCGCGCGAGCGTTACATAGCCGAGCGTGACGGCTCAGTCCAATTCAGTACCCACAAAAAATGCAAGACGCGCCTAACGAAGTTTACACTTCAAAAATTATAACTTTGTGTTATATTTTGAATATAAATGTCAGAGATCAAATTTAGTTTGATAGTTGCATTCAGCTTTAAAAAACCTACAAACAAGCTATTTACACTAGATAGTGTAACTACATATTTTTATGTTAAAGCTAGGATTCCCTCGAGTGCCGGAACAAAGATCAAAAGACAAAAAATCGAATATAAAAGATCGAAAAGCAAAAGATCGAAAAGACAAAAGATCGAAATACAAAAGGTCGAAAAGACAAAAGATCGAAACCACAAAAGATCGAAAAACAAAAGATCGAAACTACAAAAGATCGAAAAACAAAAGATCGAAAATGTAAAAGATCGAAAATACAAAAGATCGAAAAACAAAAGATCGAAAGTACAAAAGACAAAAGATCAAAATAGCGCCTTTCAAAATATCGCTATTACATAGTTTTTTCAAAAAAAAACTTTCCTGATTTCTTTTCCGGGATCCTAGAGGGTGTGTAACTAAACCGAACCGAACCAAACCGGTTTGACAATGGGGTCTCTTTCCAACATATTTAAAAAAAAAAAGTTTTTTGACATGTTTCCCGGGATCCTAAAGGTTGTAAAACGAAACCGAACCGGTTCGGTTTAGTTCAGTTCGGTTACACACCCTCTAGGATCCCGAGAAAGAAATAGGGAAAGTTTTTTTTTTAAATATGATTGAAAAAGAGACCCCTTTATCGAACTAAATGATTTGTTGTGTGAAACCACCAGAAACAACTACTCCGAGGGAAAATACCCCTACCGGCATTGAATTATACTGATGGTTTGAGGCTTTCGTTGGGAACTTGTTAAAACTGTTTGGTTTTCACCTTCTCCAACGTCGATCACGAGGATACGAGTGATCCCCGTCTGGAGCACGTCCTGATAGTCAGGAACAAATGTTTCATGCCAATCCACGACCGGACCGGTTTCGACCTTTTGGGCCATCCTCAGGTAAATGTAGGCGATAGCTCCGTGTAGAGCATAAGTTATGTTAAAACATGACTGTAAACTGAACTAACAAATAATCTAACAAGTTAATTTAACAACTAAAATTAATATTGAGTTTTCTCTTCTTTAGGCGATGTTGAATTTTGGATAAATTTAATAAAATTATTCCTTATCTAGGGATAAATGATAGAATTTTTACTTTTATGTTTTTTGCCGATTCGGCAATTAGTTATAATTAAAATTATTTAATATTAAATTTTTTCCCTTTATTATAATATACTTCTATGTATGTGAGCCTTTGGGTGCCTTTATTGGCCGCAGTTTTCGCGAATAGTCGCGTCTGCTTCTCCCACTCTGATACTATGGAGAGAAGATCAAGAGTGAGGGAAACTGCACTGGGCTCGTTCTATTTTGATTTTCGACTTCAGCATATAAGGTAGGCCAATATTTTACTAGCTTGAACATTCACCGCGGAAATTATTTTTCCTATTTTCGAACCGGTCTATTTGTTTCACCCGCGATCCTATAAAAGGATCCATTTTGGGTTTTTTCATGGTCCATTTGAACCGTATTTGAACAGCAATTAGATTTTATTTAATTATTTTCAAAAATACACTTTGCATTTTAAAAATAAATCGGCAAAAAAGATGTTTGTTTCATTGGAATTTTGAAATACCCACAATAGGTTAAAGTGACCGTACACAAATGTGCACGGCCGATCGCGAAATAAATTAGATAAGGAATTATTTTCTTAGTTTTTTTCTTGGCGTGAAATTTTATTTTTAAAATTTTAATACGCTCGCTTATTTTTCATGGTGTTTTTTGCATTGTTGCTATTTGGTGGCAAATAAAGGACACACTTTAATTAAATTTTGCTTTCGCAATAATATACAGGGTTCATTTTAAAAATGTCGCACAGCTCGAAAATAAATAAACGGAAAGTCTTTATAAAAAGGATCAAAGAGATGTATGATTTGTCCTTGTTAGCCTCGTCAGATCCGTCAAAAATTAATGATTTTAAACCTCGTTATTCTCTTCTAGAAACTTTCTATTTGGAGTTTAATAAGTTACATTTAGATATTATTTCGGATAAAAATATGACGTATTCTGCTTTAGATCAACAAGATGAAATTCGTATTGAGGTTGACGAACAATTTTTTTCTGTAAAATGCACTTATGATGAGATGCATAAGGCATGACGTCACCTTGTCGGTTCCACCATCACCAACAGGGCACCATAGTACTTCACACGTTAATTTTAATATGCCTAGATTGGATATACCCTGTTTTTCAGGTCATTTAAAAAGCTGGCCCACATTTTTTGATTTATATAAATGTTCTGTGCATCATGCAGCTCATTTTTCAAGCGCACAAAAGTTTCAGTTGCTTCTTACTTTTGTTTCTGAGGAGCCTCTTGGCTTGTTAAAAAATATCCCGATAACTGATGATAATTACCTCATTGCGTACGATACTTTGGTGCAGAGGTACGATAATCGTAGGTTATTGGCCACAACTTATTTTCATGAAATATTGAATTTACCTAAAATTTCAAGCCCTCAGAACCACGCTTTGCGTAATTTAGTAGATAGATTCTGCGAGAACGTGGAAGCTTTAAAATTATTGAATTTTTCTACTGCAGAGTGGGACTTTGTGCTTTTCAATTTATTACTTTTAAAAATCGATTCAGCTACCTCGCTCGCAGAAGTTTGAAATGGAGCATGCCAAATTTGATATGCCCAATTACACGCAATTAAAAGTATTTTTAAATAATCGTTGTAAGGTATTAGATACTTTGATCTGTACCCAAGATGATAAATCAAGCTCATGGCTCAGTTCAGCCTTCGATTAAATCTTCTCCTAGCTCACGCTTAAATAATAGAGGAAGTTATAATCGAGGCCCTGCTTGCAATAACTTTTATGTTAATACACCGAATCCTAATATTGACAACTCACAAAGTTGGCAGGCATTCGGTCTATAATTGCACTGTTTTTCTCAGTAAATCTCCTCATGAACGATACTTGCTTGTCAAACGCCATCGTCTATGTGTAAATTGTTTAAGTTCACATAAAGTATCAAAATGCAATTCTAATAAATTTTGCTCTGTTTGCAATAATCCTAACAGCCGCCATCATAGTCTTTTACATTTTGAATCCCCGCAAACTCCACCTTCTCAACAACCCGCCTTGTTGCCACCGCACCGCAAATTCTCAAAATAGTCAATTGAGAAATGATCTCGCGCTCTGTGCTACTGCCTCAATAAACTTAACCGATTCTAATGGTTCATTTCTGCTTCTGGCAACCGCAAAAGTTAATTTCATGGACGTTCATGGTAACTTTCACACTCTCAGAGTCTTATGTGACAGTGCTATTCAAGGCAATTTTTTATTTGAGAGATGGTTTAAAAAATTGGGTCTAAGTCGTTCTCAATTAAATGTGCCTATTAATGGCCTAGGTGATATGACATCTGTGACCTCAAAAGGTATAACTTCCTGTACAGTCTGTCCCGTACGTAACAAGGACTTATCTTTTACTATTGAGTGCATTGTACTCCCTCAAGTGTGCCAATCTATGCCCAGTACTGCCCTTTCGCATTGGTCCTATTTGAAAAACCTCTCTTTATCTGATGATACTTTGCATATTCCTGGGCCCATTGATGCCTTAATTGGGGTGGATCTTTTCTCACTAATCTTATTGCCGGAAACGGTTTGTGGTGAGACATTTGAACCAATCGCAATCAATACTTTGTTTGGATGGATTGTAATGGGTAGAATTAATCCTGTAGGACATTCTTTTGTAACTTTTACCGAGGATAGTCCAGATTTGAATAAAACCTTACAGCGATTTTGGAAGATTGAGGAGATACCTCGCCCTAAATCTATGCTACCGCTAGATGACCCTGCTGAAATTTCTTTTAATGGGTGTTTTCTTGTGAAACTACCTTTTCTCAAAGGAGAACCGCTTTTTTCTGACTCTCGCTCCATAGCATTAAAGAGATATCATAGCTTAGAGCGACGTTTGCTCAAAGATCCGCCTTTACTTGAGGCCTATTTCAAGTTCATGCAAGAGTATTTGGATCTTAACCTATCTCTGTTCCTTGCTCTGACATAATGCAGCGCCATTATTATATCCCCCACCATGGGGTGACTAATTTAAATAGTACTACAACTAAACTTAGGGCTGTTTTCGATGCGTCATGTCGGCCACAAAATCAGTCATTAAATGATACCTTGGCAGTCGGCCCTAAGTTGCAAAATGAAATATCTAGTATATTCTTGAGTTTTCAAAGTTTTCCGGTAGTTTTTACCGCTGATATAAAAATGATGTATAGGCAAATTCTTGTGCATGAAGACCATCAAGATTATCAACGTATACTATGGAGATTCTCTCCTAGAGAGCTTGTTCAACTAATAGGCTTAAAACCGTAACTTATGGGGTTAACTCGCTCCTTTTCTGACTTAAGGTGTCTCTTGCAACTGGCTATAGAAGGAAAGGAGAGATTTCCTAGAGTAGCCAATATTCTCGAGTCTAAGATTTATATAGATGATGCTTGTTGCTCTTTTCCTTCACTCCAGGAAGCTATAGAGGTTAAAAATGAGCTAATTGGTTTATTGCATGAGGCAGGTTTTCTCTTGAGACAATGGTCTACTAATAATGCTGATTTTTTAGCGACTATTCCATCAGATATCCTCCAACAACCTCTGGCTTTAGATAGTAAATGTGACCCCTACTTGAAAGTTCTTGGACTGCCATGGTCTCCTGAAAAGGACATATTTTCATGTGATATACAACTTTTCAATTCATCATGTACTAAGAGAACTATATTGATTGTGCTGTGGCAATCTAAAAGACGTTGGGTGCCAGTTTGTGACACTATAAAAAACGTTGTAATCACTCTATTAATTACTGAGTAATTAAACAAATATCTGGAAGCAGAACTGTATTTTCCAGCTAAGTAAAACATTGATATGCCCGGTAACTTTTATACAGTGGAGAAGGGGGGGGGGGTTCAGAAATAAGAAAAATTTAAGCGCCACAGTGTTTTAATACCAATGCTTTACAAAAAGGATCTTAATTAAAAATACAGTTCAACTCAAACGTTTTTACATTAATAAAGTGGTTTCTGAACTTGAACCTAAAAATACACATTGAACTACTGCTTAAACTCGGCACAAGAGTGTTCAGATGTTAAGTTTGCTCTCCACTAGCTAGCCCTACATAACCCTTCAATCCGACTAACTGAGCTAGATATTAACTTTATTTAACTATGATTATATATTAATTTATATAATATCAAAATACGATTTTTTTTATTCCTTTAGTCCTGGTTTTTATCCCTCGTCTATCCCCAATTTACAAAATTGCATCACTTTTATTTATTTTATCTTCTCCTCTGATTAAAGTAGTAAGATATTAAAGTGGGCGGAGCCTCCGTTGTTTCTGGTCGAACCGTGGACCTAAATATGTTTTCGTGCTACAAAACTAGCCAATTCGTGAAGAAGAAGAGGTTCGGAAGAGAAATCATTGTCCTAATATCCTCGAAAATATAAATAATCGAACGTCCAAAATAGACGTGTGTTCTCGCTGTTACTGAAACCATTTGTGCCATGCCCCAGCAGAACAGCTGTTTATCCAGTTCAAGAACGTCAAAGAAAACTACGAAATTTTAAAGATAAACAAAACAATCAAAAGTTTTTATGTGATTTTTCCCGAAACCTGTGATCTTAAATTCCAATTAGAATGCCTAACAGTCCTTAAAGCACTACGATGGAATGCCTCCTCTATAAGGTTACTTTTTGGACAGTATATAACCTCAAAACCCAGCTCTATAAATGACCCTTAATGGGTGTATAGAAAAACGAGTCGGATAATTTTGGTTATTTACAGAGATAAAACAAATATGTAACGCGTGTCTTAAGAGTAAAAATGACACGTTACAGTGCGTTATGGTGGGCGGAGCCACCTTGTCTATCTCTGCCCATAGAACAGTGGCCAAAAATTGAGTCTTTTCTGGTAAATGAGCCTTTGGTTAGATAGAATAGCTATGCTAGATCTCGCCACTTTTTGTAGCTATTATGTAATTTACCAATCGCTAAATCTTATAAAGGCTTTTTGAATTGAATTGAATTATGATCCAATTATCTGGATTCTAGATAGATTTTCTTGCTTCTTTTAACGTACTGGCGACGTTTTGTTAATTTTAAATTTAAAGTCGACTCTGTTCTTAAAAGGGAGCCTTTTACGGACCTGGAGCTATCTCAAACGGCTTTGCTCCAAGCCTTTGAGAAAATTAAATCCTTTTATTGATAGTGATGGGATTCTCAGGGTGGGCGGTCGGTTAGTTTATTCTCAATTAAAGTTTGAACAAGAACACCCTGCATTGTTACCTTGCCAACATAGACTCACTGATCTTATAATTGAAGATTTTCATAAGAGATTTTTACATTGTGGACAGCAAGCTTTGCAGTACTTTATAGTACAACAATTTTGGATATTGAGTCCAAAACGAGCCATTCGTCGCATAGTCCAGAGTTGTTTTCGCTGTTTTAGGGTGAATCCTAAGCCTATAGAACCAAAAATGGGTGATTTACCTAGCTATCGCATTACGCAATGCAAACCTTTCCAATGTGTTTCTGCAGATTTTGGTGGACCTTTCCAAATAAGTATGTCTCGCTATAGAGGGTGTCGTACTCAGAAGGCATATTTATCTCTATTTGTTTGCTGTAGCACTAAGAGTGTACATTTAGAGTTAGTTTCGGATTTATCCGCCTCCGCATTTCTTGCTTCATTCCGTCGTTTTATAAGCCGAAGAGGAAGGTGCTCTCGAATACATAGTGATAATGCCACTAACTACGTTGCTTCGGCTAAATATTTAGCTGATTGCATGGCAAATGCCGCCGCTGATTTTTCATCAGAATTGAGTGGCAATTTTTGCCGCCTTCCACCCCTCATTTTGGAGGGCTTCATGAGGCAGGCATTAAAAGCGTGAAATCGCATTTAGTAAAAATAATAGCGGAACAGATCCTTACCTATGAGGAGATGTATACCGTCCTCACCCAGGTTGAGGCAGCTCTCAACTCCCGACCATTATGATCTTTGAGTAGTGATCCAAACGATTTATCTTGTTTGACTCCTGGGCACTTTCTCACTTTAGCCCCACTTTCTACTGTCCCTGACTTAGTTCTGTTCAATTTAATAGACTTGATAGGTGGCAGTTATTAACCCATTTACATCAAACCTTTTGGAATCGATGGCATAAAGAATATCTTCATTCTCTGCAGCAAAGGGGTAAATGGGATAGAGATACCTCTCTTAAAAAACCCGGTACTCTCGTTGTATTGAAGGAAGATAACGTTTCTCCTCTCCAGTGGAGACTTGGGAAAATAGATTCGGTGTGTCCTGGGCGTGATAGTGTAACCCGTGTGGTTAATGTCAAAACGAAGACTGGTATGTTTAAGCGTGCGGTGGTTAAAGCCTGTCCTTTGCCATCAAATTAGTTTAATTCTTAAGTTACGCGTTAATAATATTTGTTTTATTTTACTTTTTATTTTTGAAATACCGCTGTAACAAAATTATTCCTTATCTAGGGGTAAATGATAGAATTTTTACTTTTATATTTTTTGCCGATTCGGTAATTAGTTATAGTTAAAATTAATTAATATTACATTTTTTCGCTTTATTGTAATATATGGTACCTTTATTGGCCGCAGTTTTCGCGAATAGTCGCGTGTGCTTCTCCCACTCTAATACTATGGAGAGAAGATCAAGAGTGAGGGAAACTGCCCTGCGCTCGTTCTATTTCGATTTTCGACTTCAACATATCAGGTAGGCCAATATTTTACTAGCTTGAAGGTTCACCGCGGAAATTATTTTTCCTATTTTCGAACCGGTCTATTTGTTTCACCCGCGATCCCATAAAAGGATCCAAAAGCCATTTTGGTTCGGTTCGGTTCATTGTAATTCAAAATTAAATTAAAGGATAAAATATCGGTCCTCTATACTCTAGCCATGTTTAGAGAGAGACACACCCTCTGGCTTTGTTAATTGTTAAAGTGAAAATAAAAATAAACAATTTTTAACAAAACCTATACAGGGGGTGCGGACAAACGTGTTTGTTTTCTGTTGCATGATGATTGATGTCACTCACTGCTGACAATTTAAATTATTTTAGTGAAACGCCAATGAACTTGGCAAGAAAATAACATAACCAAAAAATGTTAATTTCAGTGATTTTGATGGGTTTATGGCGTAGGTAAAAATATGTCATACATACAGGGTCTTTAGCCACATCTAGCTCCGGAAACTTGATCTGAAGAAAATTACTTAATTTTGTTGTATCTGTAATGAATAAAGAAAGAAATGCTTCTTATTCTAAAGTATAAACCATGTTTTTGACATTACAAAATATCTAACAAATTCTTGCGCTTGGGGAAGCTTGTTAAAATTGTTACATTTTAGGATGGAATTTGCTCAGTAAATTCAATGTCCCAATGTATTAGTATTCCAAAATACTGTTAAGTTAATATTTTTAATATAAAAATTCTTTAGTTTTCAATTTTTTTTATTCGAAATAATTTTATTATTCCGATACAACATCAAACATTAAAAACCAAAAAATCTGAAAAATGGCTTACTTTAGTAAATTGGAATAAGAGTACCTTTTTTGCTTTAAAATGCCTAAGAAATTATCTTTTTAAAAAAGAAAAGGAAAAAAGTACACTGACAAAAAAGTTATGGTCATTATAAATAATCTAAAAATAATCTGTTTAAAACTTTATTTTCTTATTTACTCTGTTTTACTTTTTAACTTTAACACCTATATCTCGGAAACGAAGCAATTCTGGACCCTAGTTTATATGAACTTTTATCTTTATTTTCGGCTGTAGAATATGCGGTTAAAATATTGACGTTTAATTTCGGAACACCCTGTATAAGTCTGAAAATAGCCGCTGTTGTTTTACAGCCAACTAAACAAAAAACGGTTTTTTTATTCAAATATGTGATCCAAATCTCTGCTGGTTATACATGGCTCAAAAGCTCTTTTTATGGTCTATTCAGTGACATATAAATTTTATATGGTGGCCATAAGAAATAATAAACTTGGTTGTGGTTTCAAAAAAAGTTAAATGCCTAGAAAAAATCGCTAACGTCACTCTATTAATCGTAGTCGCTGATAAAAAAATTATTTATTTATTATTATTATTATTTAAAAAATTTTCAACAGTTCTTGATTTTTGCTCGATATTTTGAAAACCCTTCTAGATATTTTTAATTCGATACAACATCTCATTGTGCTTGAAATAGCGCAACATTTTTCCAATTTAACCAAAAATCTCTTACTGTTTCTAAAATTCTGAGGTAGGTACTTCTTTTATCTGGGATATCCTAGTAGGCAAAAATATTTGATCTTATTTTTTTTAGTATGGCGAAAGTGTACTCTGTATTGTCTGAGAGCATTGCCAAGTCAGAACCAAATGACTTTGAAATAAAGATTAAAGAGTTGATCAAGCATGAGGAATTTATATTGGAAGATACTAGCAGCTCAGCTAAGTGAGTGTCAGTTAATATTAGAGAGTTGTCGGTTTAAATGCAACAAGGATTTGTCTTTTATTTTTAAACATTAGGAGGCGGAAGTAGCCCTGGTGGTTCAGTGGACGTACGTCGAAATGTAAAGCGCCCTCTACGGGCCACAGTACAAAACTGTTCCTATTTGACTTTTGCATCCTTAACAACAACACCTGTATCTCAGAAACAGGGCAATTCTGAACCCTAGTTTATATGAACTTTTAATCTCTATTGTCGGCCATGGAATATTCGGTTAAAATATTGACGTCTAATTTCGGGACACCCTGTATAAGTCCGAAAACAGTAGTTGTTGTTTCACAACCAACTAAGCACAAAACGGCTTTTGTTTAGTCAAATTTTCCGTGATCCAAAACTTGGCTTGGTATAAATGGCTGGGAAGCTCTTTTTAGGCAAGAAAAAATTCGCTAACCTCATTCTATTGATCGCTGATACAATACAAAACTACTAAAATTTATTAGTTAAATTATAGTTTTTGATTTTTGCTCGATATTTTAAAAACCCCTGTAGATATTTTTAATTTCGATACAGCATCTAATTGGGCTTGGAATAGCACAACTTTTTTCAAATTTAACCAAAATTGTATCGCTTACTGTTTCAGAAATCCTTATGTAGTTACTTATTTTATCTGGCAAAAATATGGTCTTGTTTATTATTATTTTATTATGTACCCTGTATTATCTGAACGCATTGCCAAGTCGGAACCAAATGACTTTGAAATGAAGACTGAGGAGCTTATATTGGAAGACATTGATAGCTCAGCTAAGTGAGTGCCTGTTAATATTACAGTTTTTTTTATACTGGGACTTTCCATTTATAGCTAGGATAAATCGCCCAGTGTTTTTAGCCAAATTTTTGCCGATATATGCTTTGTTGGGACGTTACAGAAACAGCCATATGCCGCGGTAGGACTCGAACCCACAAGTTAGGCAGCGCGCCCAGCCTACGCGCGGTCGGTCCAGTCATATAGCAAGCATTGCAGCCATATGCACGAACCAAGGCGCTAAGCCGGTTGGCCACGGTTCCCATCCCATATAAAATGTATTTACAAGATCGCGACGAGATTTTAGTGAAAATTACAGTTTTTGATTTTTGCTCGATATTTTGAAAGCCCCTGTAGATATTTTTAATTTCGATACAGCATCTATTTGGGCTTCGAATGGCACAACTGTTTTTTCAATTTAACCAAAATTGTATTTGTTACTGTTTCCGAAATCCTCATGTGGTTACTTATTTTATCTGGCAAAAATATGGTCTTGTTTTTTTTTCAGTATGGCAAAAGTGTACCCCATATTATCTGGAAGCATTGCCAAGTCGGAACCAAATGATTTTGAGATGAAGACTGAGGAGCAGATCAAGCATGAGAAACTTATATTGGAAGAAATTGACAGCTCAGCTGAGTAAGTGCCTGTTAATATTAGAGAGTTATAATTGACAATAATTTGCCAGCTCAATTCGGTGGACACCAATATAATCTGACTCGAGGTCACTTGGTGCCGTAGGACAAACATAACTCATTCACTCTCATTCATACTACATGAAGACCCAGTGGGAATAAGCACTCCCACGGTAGGCATTTTTCTTTTCTCAAGGAAAGTTTAATTTTGCCTTAAACTCTATGTCTATGTTTTCCACTTTCAATAAGAATTCTTGCGGTTCTTTTTTGTGATGGAGGGATATAACAAAGGGTTAGTAAATAATTTTTCCTTTAAATAGTTCCCCGGTCCTTTTGGAAGGGCGAAATGGGGGTGTTAACCTTGGTCATTTGATCGGAAACGTTCCTAACCTGGGCGTGTCTGGACATGTTAGGATAAAAAATCGGTTTGCAACAACATCTTTTTGCGAAAAACTGTATTTCGACAATAGTTTATTTCGGTACGTAGGCCGTAGTTCGGAAGTCACGTTAAGCGGATGGTCCCGCTAGCACGACAAAGACCCCTGAACTCAAAAAAGAGTTCCAGACAAAATATATTTTTCTTGAGAAAAGAAAATTGCCTACCGTGGGGCTTCTTGGCGGGTCGGCCCGATGGGTCTTCATGTCGTGTGAGAGGGAATGAGTTGTAAATGTCCCGGGCACCAAGTGACTTCGAGTCAAATTATCTTGGTGTCTGTTTGGTCCACATTGTATATTTTGGCCCCTAGGATTTTATTTTTGTTTTATAGTTTATTTCATTTACATTCATTTTTATCCATATTCATATTATACCAAAAAGGGTTTGCAAACAACTTACAACGATGGTAACAAGCCTAATCAAAATTGGGTCCTTCGAGCCGGATACTGGTAAGCAGACATTTTTGGAAGACCACGATCGAAGGAGAGTGTAGAGCACTCATATTCTAGACAACGGTCCAAATAAAGCGCAACAGTCAAAGTTAAGTCCATTCAGGAACACACATCGGTAAAAGGTATCGTCAGTGTCCACTGAATTTAACTGAAAAAATTCCGCAATTAGCAGACAGAGCAAAACAAGTAAACTAATGCTAAATAAATTTCATTTGCTCAATGCTGGGAGCATTGATCTCCGATACCTCTCTATTATTTTAATCCGGGTTTACTGGGTTTTTTTTTCTTCAAGCGGCATTTCAACCCCTTATGGGTTTTAGCTTGATTAATTAGAGCACTGCATTCCTCGCCACCTTCTTATTTCCCCTATTTTTGATGTCATCGTCGTTATCGTCTAGCCATCTTTTTCATGGATATGTCCAGTTTATTATTATTTTTCTTGGTGTTTTTGTCCCATCCATTTTCGGTACATGTTTCAATCAAGCTAATCTTCTACTTTTGATGAATCTCACTATGTTTGCGTCATATATAAGTTGTTTTTATTCATAGTTTATCCGTATTTTCCAATAACCCTCTTCTGTTTGCACTGGTCCAAAGATCAAACAATTGTTCTTATAAATATTTTTCTTCATTTGCTTTTGTAAGTGTCCGTGATTCGCACCCATATGTCACTACCGGTCTAATTATTGTAGTGTAGATTTTTTAAAGATAATCGTTAGAATCCTTAACTTTTTTGTTTCCGTTGATTATTCTCTTATTTGCTCCCTAATATGTAAACTTTTCCACTTGCTCGAAACTATAACCAAGTACCTGAAAATTATGAGCGTATCTCTCGTTGTTTTTTGAGAAGTTAATGTATTTAGTTTTTGACATATTTATTTTTAGTCCTCGTTCTTTGGCTTCTATATCAAGAACTGTTACATTTTCGGTCAATATGAACATCAATATCATCCGCGTAGCGAGCTATCTGCGTTAATTTGATGCCAATATATCCGCTTGTGTCATCATCCTAACAGAAGCTTCAAGGACCAGATTAAACAGTAATGCAGATAACGCATCACCTTGCCTTACTCCTGAAGTTACACAGAATGGCTCTGAGTACTGATTATATTTTATTACAACAGCTTTGGAATGCTGCTTAGGAGCGTTGATAAGCTTAATGTATTTTGCGGGGATTCCCAATATGGGTAAATCCTGCATCATTTTCTCCCGATTTATGCTGTCAAATGCCTGTTTAAAATCTACATAAATACTATATATATTTTCACTGGTGTTCATAGGCTTTTTATAGAATTTGCGTCATAACAAATATTTGATCTGAGTGGTAGTAGTAGACTAATTTTTTTGACATGTTAAAATTCTTGTATTTTACAGAGTGGAAGACACAAATGCCCAAATGCTGTCTTCGTCCAGTGGAAAGTGGGAACCTAATGATTTTGAATTGAAGACTGATGGAGAAATTAAGCAAGAGGAACTTATGGTGGATGAGTAAGTTTCTGTCAATGTTATTTTAACCGAATTAATTTTTCGACATAAACACCAGTATTTACTAGGCTCTTAAGTCCTAGGTTCTAAAATTCTCGATCTAAAAGTGTAGATTTTGGTTGAAGGTTTCACTTATTTTTTCCCTTGTATGCAATTGTTATATAATTTATTTATGAATACCTTGCAACTTTATCTTTTTTCGTTGTAGCAATGACATAATATCCACACAAAACTTACAAATAAATAAAAAAATACTATTTATATTAACAAATGGCAGCCGTAATTAAACCTCCAAAGGTCACTAGGAGATGCCGAATAAAAACGGAAGTCACTGTCAGCTTTTAGTTGTTTATTGACTTATGTTTGATTTTCAATTGTTTTGAATATTACTGAAAAAGTATTGTAATATATCTGTTATATGTAACTACCGGTCTAAAATATCCTGCCTATACTTAAAAGAAGCCAGAACCTTCTATGAAACCCGAGAACCTTCCAGATAAGAAACTTATTCTGCTGACTTGTGTTTCCCATGAAATAAACAACACATGGATTCAAGCCGAATCAGCACCTTATTTCTAAGAACCTTTCAAGATAAGAAGTCCATTCTGCTGACTTGCGTTTCCCATGGAATAAACAACACGTGTATTCCGGCCGAACTGCACTTTAGTTCTAAGAAGTTTATTCCATTGCTTAATCAGCACTTTTTCTTTATATAAACTAAAATCATTGTAATGTTAAGTCATTCTCTTTAGAATCGTTCTTAAGTACACGTTCAACTATAACGTTTAGGTCCTATATTATATTTAATTAAAATAAAGTTTTTTAAAAAGTTAAAAGTAAACTTTAAAGTTTAAAATTTGCCGCAGTCGTACGGATAGTTTAACACACGCGAAAACACGAGTATTTTAATTCACGAGTGGTGAGCTCCAGCTCTTTAAGCTATCAAGAACCCACAGCAACCAAGAAGTGACACAGCAACCAAGAAGTTACATAAGCAACCAAGAAGCTAGACAGCAGCCAACCAAGCGTCCTCGCAAACCAACAGATACGGAAGGAACACCTAGTAGCCCCTGGTTGCCGAACACGTGGAGGCAAATGGCTGGACTATATCTAAAGCTTTTGTGAGTAAGATAATTGAATCATCACGTTTTATTTTTTTTCAAATAAGTTGATATTTTGACAAATCTGTTCGATTTTCTAACCCTGACTTTTACAATATTGCATTTTTAAGGAAATTTTTCAATTTAAAAGAAGTTAAAAATAAAATTTAATATTAAGAAACACAACCTAAAAAAGTTTTAATTTAAATTTAAAACACAAGAAAACAAAAACCATTAAAAATGACTGAACCTTTAAATAACCAACCAGCAAACGCACCAGCAAACCAACTTATAGTTGAGGTTCAACCTTATCGTTTATCGGAAATTTTCTCAATAATCCCTGAAGACGATGGAGATCAAATATTTTTAGGAGCTTTTATCAATGCTTGCGATTGTGCATACAACATGGCCGTCGGAGATCAACGCGATTAATTGGTCATACACATTAAAAATAAATTAAAAGGAAAAGCCGCACAATTAGTTAACTCTCGAAATCCTCTTTTTTGGATTCAGATTAAACAAGTATTAACAACATACTATGGAGATATGCGAGACCTTTCTTCATTAATTCAAGATCTACACAGACTTAAACAATAAACAAACGAATCACCTTTAATGTTTTTCAATAGATTACAAGTCATGAATTCAAAAATGCACACTTGTATTCAAAAATCAAATTTAAATCTGCTTCAAAAAGATGCACAAATCCAAATGATAGAACACATTAAATATGCTTTTAACAGGTTTAGAATCGCGTATAGGTCATATTGTCCGTGCTAGCAATTCTAAAGATTTACTTGAAGCACAAGTAAGAATAAGACGGGAACTACAACTTTCATATTCTGAAACACAAAAAACAACGGGTCTTACTTCGAACCGACCCAATGTTTCAAACAATCCCATACAAAATAGACAAAATACTATTCAATCGCGAAGACCACCTTCTCAACCACAAAAATGTTTTAAATGTAACCGTTTAGGTCATCACGCAAGTGAATGTCGTACTTTTGTACAAAGACACCCAGTCTACACAAATCAAAATCAACAATTTAACCAAAATTTCCAAAGACCCAATTTTGTCTAAAATCAAAATCAACCAAGCACATCTAGAAATTTGGTACCGCAAAACCAAAAAACAAATTTAGACCATCAGTAATTCAAAGAAATCCAAATTACAATTCCCCACAACATAGAGCACATGTAGTGAACTATTCTGATGAAGATTTTAACAATTTTGACAATTACGATCCTTATGATCCAAATTTTAAAAATTTTCAGTATGAAAATCAGTTTTATTATGAACCTGAACTATCCTGATTTACAAGAATTTTCGAATAATCTGGAATAACAATATTTAAATGCCATAAGTCAATATAATTTTAATCAACCCGGAGTATATCAAAATTTTGAAAATCAAAATGAAATTTTGCCAGTAGAGACCCAAAATTTTCAAATTACTATCAACAACATATCTCAATCAATCAATCCCCAGAACAAATATTCGTGTAAATAGCAATCTACATAACTTAAACTCAAATTTTTTTTTTATATTAATGACGCAACAAATAAATTTAAACTTTTAGTTGACACCGGCGCAGGAATTTCAGTATTTAAAGAAAAAACACTCGAAAATTATAAGAATCGATTTGCAGAAAATGTAATAACGGGTACGGGTAGGCCTCGTCAGATGTCTATCAGGGGAAATGAATCGACCCCTGCCCTCCGTAGATTCCAGGTACTCTCCGACCCGGAGAGTTAGTACCTGTATAGGGTCCCTTTCCCAGGGTTCCGGGAGAAGACCACATCGATATGAAAGGCGGAGAGAATGGACCTCGGTACGGTGATCATAGCGTAGGTGGCAACCCTTTCTTTTAGGGATAGTATAATGTTGTATACAGTATGGCGTTGGCTCGTCAAAGGCGAGAGGAGTAAAACCTTGATTAAAAATCCTGGCCCTCCAAGTAGGGGGTTGAGGCATTAGACTGGTTCTCTAATACTTGTAAAACAAAGCAGTTACCAAAAAGCCTAAACAAAGCCTCGGAGCAATGGATGGAAACTCTCGAAGACAGAAAAAGCAAAGACAAAGGACTATGAATATAGCTACATGGAACGTACAGGGACTGAATCAAAAGTTCACCGAAGTGCAGAATTGTAAGATCGATATTATTGCACTCACTGAGACAAAAAAGAAAGGAACAGGTACGAATAGTGACGGTAATTTTGTCCATATATTCACTGGAGTCCCAAAAGAAAGAAGAGCAGCCAGAGGGGTATCCTTGTTGATAAAGAAAAATCTAAAGAATAAAATTACAGACTACGATTGCATTAGTGAAAACATACTTCGAGTGAACATGAAGATGCTTGGACATAATATAAGCATAATAGCAGTCTACGCACCATCAGATGACGAAAGAGTAGCTACAAAACAAATGTTCTTTGATCAACTTGATGAGAATATAACAAAAATCGGTAATACCAGAGATTTTAATAGCCGAACTGGTAGGCAAACCCAGAGCAAAGTGATAGGACCATTTGGAGAGGAAGTAACAAATGATAATGGCTTAAGACTGATGCAATTGTGTGAAACCCACAACCTAAAAATAAATAATGGTTTTTTTAAACATAAGGATATTCATCGATATACCTGGATTCAGCCAACAAGAAATCTTAAATCAATTATTGATTATGCTATAGGTGGACAACACTCGCAATTAAAGTGGTATGATGTGCGAGCATTTCGTGGTGTTACCTGTGGATCTGACCACCATCTGGTAAAAGCAAAAATATTATTCCCTTTAAGAAAAACAAATAAGGACGAAAGTATTAGAGAAAATGAAAACCTAAAATGCATCGAAGACAATCAAAAATACAACTTTAGAAGTCTAGAAATCGAAAGTACTTAAAGATTGTATCAGAACCGATTAGATGAAAAATTAATAAACACAAATCACTCATTTGAAGAGATATATACAAACATAATAAAAACCTTGAAGGAAGCAAGCAACAAAGCTGTTGGGTACCAAGATAATAGAAATAACAGGAAGATGTGGTGGACGGACAAAATACAGGAAATGGTCAAAGAGAAAAAACGCACATACTTGAAATGGCTCAGTACTAAGGAGCAAAGAGACCTAGAAATCTACAGGGAAACCAGAAGACAGCTAAGAAATTTGATACGCACAGATAAAAAATGAAATGTTCGAGCGCAAGTGCCACGACATAAACACACACGTAAGAGGTAGGCAGAGTTCTGAAGTATGGAAATTCATTTCTACAGTAAAAGACCCAACAAAAGAAAAAGTAAACATTCAGATAATCAAACCAGAACAATGGACAGAACACTACAAGGGACTGCTGCAGGAGACGAGACCCGAATATCTGGCAGCCTCTCCGAGAAGAGACATAGAAGTACATGGAGAGGAAGTAATCATCGAAAAAGAAATGATAAAGAATAATATTAAAAAACTTAAATCCGGAAAAGCTAGCGGACCTGGGGGAATATATGCTGAAATGCTCAAATATGGATCAGAGAAACTACTCGAAAATCTCACATATATTATTAATCAATGCATAAACGGACATCCAGTACCTAATGATTGGAAAATTGCATTCATATCCTCAATACATAAAAAAGGAAACAAGCTGGATTGCAACAATTACAGAGGAATTTCAGTAACCAGTACTCTAAGTAGATTGTACGGTAGGATTCTTAGAGATCTAATAGAGAATGATTTTCATGAACAAGAAGAAGAAGAGCAAAGTGGGTTTCGCGCAGGGAGATCTTGTAGTGATAATGTTTTTTGTCTTAAACAAGTAATTGAGAAAAGGAGCGCCATATACACACTACAGTTTGCTGACGACCAAGTAATTGTGGCTAATGATAAAGAAGACATGGAGTATATGAGGAGAAAGTTAACAGAAGAATACCAAAAGTGGGGATTTACAGTGAACGTGGATAAGACATAGTACTTATGTATTGGAAACGAATCCAATGAGTTAGTACTAGAAAATGGACAAACAATATCTCCATGCAATGAGTATGTATACTTGGGTGTCACATTTGATAAGACAGGAACAGACTGTAAAGAATTGGAAAAAAGAATAGTAAAAGCAAAAAAAGTTATTGGATGTCTTAACAGTATTTTATGGAGCAGAGAGATAAAAAAGAATGTAAAATTTAACATATATGAAACAATGGTCAAAAGCACGCTGTTGTATGGAATAGTTACTTGTCGCGTAACAGAAAAATACAAAACAATGGATGCAATAAGAAGATCAATGAGTATATCTAGAATAGATCACATAAGAAATGAGATCATAAAAGAAAGAATGGGAATCGTGGGAAGCATAACGGATGACATCACTAATAGGCAATTGATATGGTACGGCCATGTACAACGGATGAACGACGAAAGATTACCAAAGCAGGTCCTAGAATGGCAACCAATAGGGCGCAGAAAAAGAGGGCGTCCTAAACTAGAATGGCAACAGTCAATCCAAAGATCAATGAGTCAAAAGAATCTGACAGAGGATGATTGTCAGGATCGAAGGAGGTGGAGAATAGGCGTCGGACAACGTAGAAAAACGTTCTAAACCGACATAGTAGTAGTAGAAAATGTAATAGTACAAGGAATAACCGATGAAAAAATTCCAATCACTCAATCACTTTTAATCCCTTTCGCTAAAGACGATCCACTAAAAGTTTATATTTGTTATTATAGTATGGCAACATGGCTTGTCACGATAATGAGCACAAGAAAGAGCTCCGCCAAAAATTTAATTATTTCTGCTGTAAAACCAAAAAGTGTAGTGCATTAACGTGCGTGAATTGTGGAAATGCCTTCCATCTAGCCTGTGCGACTAGAGATTGGGCAAAAAAACTAACTTTTCTCGATGAAACGCGAGTAAAATGTTGCGAAAAGCCAACGAGGTTAGAAAAAAGTGCGGGAAACCAACCTGAAAATCACGATAAAATAGAACTGTTACAACTACTAGTGGCAGAGCTACAAACAAAAACCAGCTTTTGCAAGAAAACAAGGTATTACTGAGAGAAAAAGTGAAAAACCTCCAAGAAAAACTAAGGGGTAAGAAAAACCCAAAGAAAAAATCTGGGGAAAAGCTCCCAAGATCAAAAGACATTCTCCCCAACACCTGGGAAATCTCATACATTCCGACAACACAGCACATCGATGACACACCGACCGGCAAACGTCAAAACCAAAATGGCGTACCCGCAGATCTTAGTGCAGATGGGCCCACGGTAACCATTGAAACGTCGCAGGATGCTCCAAAATTAGACTCACTGGCCAACAGAAACCATAGTGCACTGACCGAATTGTCTGTTCAATCTGAACACACCCCGAGCAGACCGCTCCGTACTGTGCAGCTCCAGGTCAACTCCATACAAACAGCTGACTTGGAAGTAGCGCCACATCTGTCAACCACAAAAACAGGCGCGCCCAAATTGCAAAAAAATCGTCGGAAAAATACCGAAAATGATGAAAAATCCGTCCAAAACGCTCTCGACGACTCGTTCAAAATTGTTACCTATAAGAAGAGACCGTATAAAACACAGACTCCAGTGGAAATGCAGCGACCCAGCCCTATCATGGGAAATAGAAAACTGTGCCCCCTTCAACCCTCGCTAAGAGGAACCTGCCTCTTCATCTCGGGACTGGAATCCAAAACCAGCTCTGAGGATGTAAAAAAATACATTGAAGAAGCCATAAAATCGGCAGTAAACGTCTCAAAAATGAAAACAAAAACATCAAACATAAAAAGCAGTTTTAAAGTGGAGATACCGACTCACTTTAAGGACCAGGTCATGGCAGCTGATATGTGGCCTAGAGGAACAATAGTAAATTATTTTCTTCGCCTTCGACAGAGCCCAGAAAAGAGGGCCAACAAAAAGAGACTAATGAATTAAACATACTCCATATGAATATCCGAAGTTTGCGCAACAAGACTCTTGAACTTGAAATAGTTTTGAGCATGGCAGCAGCAGACTATGACGTAGTCTGTTTGTCCGAGACATGGCTTAAACCAGAGGAAGAAGCATTTGTAAGGCTGGAAGGCTTCAGCTTTCTGCAGCATACTCCCGCAGTAAAAATGAACATGGGGGCACTTGCATCTTCGTCAAGGATGGATTAGACTTTGAAGAACTGAATGACTTTAAATTATACTGTGTAGAGGGTCAAATTGAGCTATGTACGCTGATAAACAAATCTCAAAAATTATTGATTTTCTGTCTTTACCGGTCATGCAATGGCAGCTGTGAAGTTTTCTTTGATGTCTTTGAGGGTCTGTGCAGGGAGGTAGGTGAACGCTTTAACAACTACAAAGTCCTCTGGGCAGGTGATTTTAATATAAATTTATCACCAACAGTTCGCGACAGTAATAACAAAAATAAACTTCTAGATTTACTACACTCATTTAATTATGAGCAAACTATTTTTGATATTACAAGGCCGCCCACTGTTAACTATATAGATAAAATATCTTGCATTGATCACTTTTTTCCAAATTTTAAAGACTATGAAAGTAATAGAGTTCTCCAGACCGTTATTAGCGACCATTATTCCCAAACAATAAAAATAGCACTCAACATAAAACCCGATAAAATTCAACAAAAAACTAAATTCAGTAGAGTTTTCTCTAAAAACAACACAGAAAAATTCTGCAATGAGCTCAGCCAGTGCCGTTGGGACAACATTTATGCTGAGACAGATGTTGACAAAGCTTTTTCTCGGTTTGAATACATTATTTTACAAAAACTTAACCTTATATTTCCTATAAAAAAAAGGAAACAGAAAAATCACCCCACACAGAGTTGGATCACAACTGGCATAAAAACATCCAGTGAAAATAAAATAATACTTTTTGATAAATTAAGGACAGGACAAATTAACAGAGAGTACTACAAAAGGTACTCAAACATCCTTAAGCAAGTAATAAAAAAAGCAAAAATGCTTAGCAATAAAAAGTTTATAGCAAATGCAGAAAACAAAACTAAGGCAACATGGAATCTGATTAAAAAAGTTACTGAGTCCAACAAAAAGAAAAAAGACTCAATTTTTGATCACTTTGAGTACCATAGTGAAACTGAATTCTTAAATGATGTAAATGACTTCTTTTTGAACATATGCCCGGATGTGATGCAACAAAGTGGTCAGCGGGACCATGGTAATGATGCAGTAGAGTGTGCATGTTCCCTTGAGCTTCAGCCACTTTCACCACAGGAAATCATCAAAATCATAAAAGAACTAAAAAACAAAAAATCAAATGATTATGATGAAATTCCAATAAGCATCATAAAGGCATCGGCTGAGATCATTGCTGAGCCACTGACCTATCTGGTAAACCTGTCCCTGCAAAATGGTGTTTTCCCATCTAACTTAAAAACAGCACTCCTCAAACCTATTCATAAAAAAGGTTCACTTAATGAACTAAAAAACTACAGACCAATTTCTTTATTGTCAAATTTCAGCAAAATCTTCGAAAAAGCAATTTATAATAAACTCTTAAGATTCCTTGAGGGGAACTCACTGCTAAGTGAAAAGCAAAATGGTTTTAGAAAAAGTAAATCAACAATAAGGGCTATATATACGGCTCTGGATCGAATCCTGGACTCTCGAAATAAAAACAATGTAACTATGGCTGTTTGCCTCGACCTTTCGAAAGCTTTCGACAGTGTGGACCATAGACTACTCTGTCGGAAGCTTGAGAAAATGGGAGTTTGCAACACAGCATTAAACCTTTTTAAGTCATATCTATCAAATAGGCAACAATGTGTGGTTGCAGAAAACACATTAGGTGAGTTAAAAAAATCTAACTTTTCTACAATAAAAAAAGGAGTCCCACAGGGTTCGATCCTAGGACCTTTGCTTTACCTGATCTACACAAATGAAGTTGCTGACATATTAAATAATGAAGTAGTACTGTTTGCAGACGACACCTCAGTAATTTGCTGCGAAAAAACACTAGAATCTTGTATAAGTAATATTCAAGGATCACTTACCACTCTACAAAATTGGTCCACAAATAACAATCTCCAGCTAAATGTTGCAAAAACACAAATCATAAATTTCAAACTAAAACCGAACAGGGTAGCCATAGAGTACAACAGAAACACCTTAACATCACAGGAAAAAGTAACATTTTTGGGGATGGTGCTAGATGAGAGGTTGGACTGGCACGCACATATTGACCAACTAGCAAAAAACATGAGTAGCTACTGCTACGCTCTAAAAATCATTAGAGATACAGCAGGATATGCTGCTGCTCACTCAGCTTGCCATGCATATATCCAGTCAAGGGTGAGGTATGGCGTCATCTTCTGGGGGGGGGGGGCGTGTCAGGTGCGGACAGGATTCTGCGGCTTCAGAAGCGATGTTTGAGAACAATCTTTAAGAAAAAAACCAGAGAGAGTTGTAGAAATCTCTTTACTGAACACAAACTTCCAACTGTTTATAATATCTACATTCAAGAATGCATAAAGTTTATAAGTGAAAACCCAGATATCTTTGAAAAATTAAAAGCAGAACACTGTCACAATACCCGCTATAAAGAAAATCTGAAAACTGAAACTGCAAACTACTCTTATATAACTAAAAATGTCAAGCATAGCATTCTGAAGGTGTGGAATGCCTTTCCCTCCAACTTTCGTAAGCAGCCGCCACAGAGGATGAAGCGAGACCTCAAAACCTTCCTCAATTCTAGAGCTTACTACGGTCTGGAGGATTTTTTTTTTCAGATACTGAGGTCAGTAATCTGGGAAATTAAATATTAAATAAAAAAAACATCTCTTCATCTTGTTAACTTGTATTTATTTATTGCAAATACTAGAACACCGAATCTCAACACAGACTGTAGAGGACATCTGGAGAAGCCTGTGGAGAGGACATTCTGTCATGTTCAAAAAACAACAATTTATTTTATTTTTATTTTTCTTTCTCAATAAACTTTCTCTTAAATCAGTTTTTGAGCTGTTTTGTAATCACTCAAATTTAAGTGTTTTATATTTTATTTTCAATTTTAAATAAACTAATTCAAGATTTTAATGAACAGACTAATTAGACTCAGGACAAATGATTGTATAATCAGGATATTATTACTTAGTGGATAGGTTGGTTCAAGTGCTATCTTAAATTATAATTTTTATTCATAATTTACTGGGATTATACTCCACTTTAATTTTAATTTAATTTTAATTTTAGTGACACGATCAACACCTTATGGGTAAAATGTAATTTTGTATTTACATGATCAAATAAAGTATTCTATCTATCTATCTATTTAGACATTGAATTTGACGGAATATTAGGACTCGATTTTCTTAAACATTACAAGTGCGTAATTTATTTAAATTCGAAACCGCTATGCACCTATTTTAAAACAATACCTTTAATTCAAGTAACAGAAAAATTATTTGAACAAAATCCCGAAATTAATCAAAATCAAAACACCACCAATACCTAAACCAAGATTAATTCAAAATCAAAAAACGCCACCAATACCAAAACCACGAATAAATATAAATCAAAATAATTTTCAAAATCAAACATCTCTAGAGCCACGAACCGAACAAGTTTTTAAATTAACATGTAATTTAAAAAACACAGATGCGATCTTAATTAGCCAAGAAATAGAGAAAGTAAGATTACCAAATGCCCTAGTCCACATTAACGAAAATGGTGAATTTCATACAATCAATAATTAATACCAATGCTATTCCTAAAACAATTAATTTTAACAACTTGTCCTTTGAACCCATACCAAGTGTTCTCGATATTTTGAATTTCGACCTCATTAAAAATCAATTAAGACTAGAATATCTAAAGTACGAAGAAAAATAACTAATTTCAAATCTTTGTTTTGAATTTTCTGATATTTTCTATATCGAAGGAGATTAATTAACTTTTACTAATGAAATCAAACATACAATTGAATGCTCATCCAATTTTTACTAAATCATATCCCTTAAATACACAAAGAGGAAGTAAAAACACAAATTAATAAAATGCTCAATGAAACAATAATCCGCCATCAATTTCCCCGTGGTGATCACCTTTTTGGGTAGTCACAAAAAAACTTGACGCCTTTAATAAACAAAAATGGAGAGCAGTAATCGATTATAGAAAACTGAATAAAGTAACAGTTGACGATAAATAACCACTTCCAAATATTTAAATTTAAATGTCAATATTTTGCGACACTTGATTTAGCATCCGGTTTTCACCAAATTGAAATTGATCAAAAAGATATTCAAAAAACAGCCTTTTCTGTCGAAAATGGATACTGCGAATTTGTTCGTATGCCATTTGGTTTAAAAAATGCACCCTCCACATTTCAATGAACGTTGTTTAGTTTATATGGACGACATTATTGTTTATTCACCAACAATTCAAGTACACATTTCACGTCTTCCCGAAATTTTCCAAAGATTACGAAAATCAAATTTAGAATACCTCGGATATTTAATTACCCAAAATGGCGTAAAACCGAACCCTGATAAAGTAAAATGTATTCAAAACTTTCCAGAATTAAAAAAATCCTCGTGACGTAAAATCATTTCTCGGACTTCCGGATATTATCGAAGATTCATACCGAATTTGGCAAAAATTTCAAAACCCTTAACAAAACTTCTTCAAAAAGATACAAAATTTATTTTTTCTAAAGAATGTAAAGAAGCTTTCGAAACACTTAAAAATGCATAATTTCTGATCCAATATTAATCTATCCAATTGGTAAAGACCTTCCGATAGATTTTGCATCGAGAACCCTTTGTAGTGCAGAGATTAAATACTCTACTATTGAACGAGAATTATTAGCAGTAGTATGGTCCGCAAAACACTTCCGACCTTACCTTTTTGGTAGAAAATTTACTATAGTCACCGATCACAGACCTCTCACCTGACTACTTTTAATTAAAGACCCCGGTAGCAGATTAGCACGTTGGCGATTAAAATTGGAAGAATATAGTTTTAAAATCATTCATAAACCCGGTAAAATCAATTAAAATGCAGACGCTTTATCGCGCATAAAAATCAATCATTTCAAATACTGTATAGACTGTATAGACTTTAAATCAAACATTAAAATTTTTGCAAACATCGAAAATAACGATCAAGAACCAGTTTTTAACGAAGAAGATGATCAAAAAATTACAGATGAATTTAACAGATTTGTTGAACTTTAAAAGACGCGATCCCTAATTGATTATTCTAAAATCGAAACCTCAAATAAATTAATAGTAACCTTTTTTCAACAAAATAAAATGGGAGATTTACATTTTAAAATCATTGACAATATTTTCGAAGATTCCACCTTCAAGAATTCAAAATTAATATTGTTTCTAATAAAACACTTAAAGAACGTAAATATTTTATTATAGCCCAACCATTCGATAATGACGATTGTTCAAAACACTTATTTTATTGCCTTTTTAAAGACCAAAATGGATTTGAAATTAACAAAACATACTGCATCGAAAACAATCTAGATTTACCAACTTTAGAGATGCTATCTTACATTTTTTCTGATAAAGACATAAAATTAAAAATTTGCCAAAATATAATAACAACCCCCGGGGAAGATGAAATCCCAATAATTCTAGAAAATTGCCACTTAGATAAAAGCAATTTACACAGCGGAATAAATGAAACAGTCAGACATATTAGAGAAAAATATAATTGGCGTGGTTTAACAAAAAACGTAGAAGATTTCATAAAAAAATTTGAAACTTGTCAAAAAGTAAAAATTGTTCGTAAAAACCTAAGCAGACCCTTCGTTGAACGAATTAATATCGATATTTTCGAATACCCCACTAGAAATTATGCGTTAACAGTACGAGGTGAATTAACAAAATTTACACAGGCTTACGCAATGAGTGATAAAAAGCAAGTACACTAGTTACTAGTTTACTATTTTTCCAACATTGATAGGTTAAAACCGTGCTTTGAATAAAATAAAACAAAAATCTTTTATTTTATATTAATGGGAATAATCTCAATCGTTTCCAATCAATATTCAATATTGCCAATCAATGGGTCCTAGAGTACTCTTTTATCATGAAGAATCTCTTATCAGAATTTCCAATAATGAATGGACACTTGTTGTTTACAAAGATCTTTTACCTTTTAGAAAAGCAATTGAATATAATGACAAAATTTTAGATACCTTTATGGATCACTTTTCAGTCAATAATAATCGATTAGCAAATTTCAAATCGCAAATTAAAACGCATGTTAGCCTTTTAAAACAAATTTCCAATTACGTTAATATTAAATGCGAAAAACTTATCTCGGATACAAAAGAAAAATCATATTGGCAAAAACGTGGAATATTTAATGGCATCGGAATTATTTGGAAATCTATTAAAGGAAATAGATGCATCAGACGGATAATAATTTAATGACTGTATTAATAAAGTATGATGAGAAAAATATTGAAAGATTATTGCAAAAACAAATTTCAGTAACAGCCTCTGGCATTAAAATTTAATACGACTTTACAAAAATTACAAATTGATGAAGAAACGTTTAATCATGATATTAAATTAAGTCAATATTTAGTTACTTCGATTTCTGATAACGCTGCCTATGCAGAAGCACAAATAAAAGCATTAGATTTATGCGAATCGCTTATGGAAAGTTACACCAGTCCAAAGCTTCCTTCCGTTTAAGGCAGCGGGGCTGGACGAAATCTTCCCAGCTCTATTGCAAAAGGGCCTTGAGTTGCTGTTATCCCACCTGAAGGGGATATTCCAGGCAAGCATAGCTTTGGGCTATGTCCCGCAAATGTGGAGGAAAGCAAGGGTAGTATTCATACCCAAAGCAGGGAAGAAAGATTACACCACCGCAAAATCATTCCGGCCCATAAGTTTGACATCATTTTTGATGAAGGCACTGGAGAAAATGATTGACAGGTACCTCATAGAGGTACCACTCAAAGCATCCCCTCTCCATAAAGAACAGCATGCATACTGGAAGGGTAGATCTACGGATACAGCCCTCCATACAACCGTGCAAAGGACAGAAAAAGCTCTCGAAAACAGGGAATATGCACTGTCAGTTTTCTTTGACGTCGAAGGAGCTTTTGATAAGGCAAGAACAAGCTCTATAAGTCGAGCAATGCAGAAAAAGGGCATAAACGCGGTCCTCATATCATGGACCGAGATGGCCTTGCAGGAGAGAGAAGTGGAGGCAAGTATGAAGGACGTCCAGGTCAAGAGGAGGGTAAAGGAGGCTGCCCCCAGGGCAGCTGCCTATCTCCACAACTCTGGTGCCTTATAATGGTTATAGTACCAGGGAAGTGCCTAGGCGTAATTTGCGAAAGGATGCAAAGGGCGTGCAAACTAATAAAGAAATGGTGCCAAGAGAACGGCCTCTCCGTCAACCCCAGCAAGACGGAAATGGTTCTCTTTGCAAAGAAGAGGAAGATAGTAGGCTTCAAAGCACCACAAATGTACGGACGACCACTTGCACTATCGCAAGAGGTTAAGTACCTGGGGATGGTGCTAGACAGTAAACTAAGCTGGAATCTACATATAGACCGACTCACAACAAAGACGACAAAAACATTCTGGCAAGTAAGAAGGGTGGTAGGAAGAAAGTGGGGACTCCCAAGGATCATGCACTGGATCTACACGGCCATTATAAGACCGAGGATCCAATACGGATCCGTGGTCTGGTGGCCGGGGGCAATGAAAACCACTAACGCCAAAAAGCTCGAGGGAATGCTCAGGCTGGCGACCTTGAGCATCACCGGAGCTTTAAGGTCTACTCCTAACATAGCCCTGAATACGATCCTGGGTCTCTCATCGCTGTCCACCTGGATAAAGAAGGAAGCGATGGCAGCATACCTTAGGATAAGGGACGCGGGCGTATGGAGAAGGAGCGGTGGATAAAAAGGACATTCGGAGATCGCGACTGTGACGGAAAAGGAGATTCCTTTATCGACGTACAGGCTAGCGATGCCAGAGAAGCGGTTAAGGGAGAAAAGGAGATACCGTGTAACCATACCGCCAAGGGATGCATGGAAGGAGGATGGAGTTGAATTCCTTAGCGACGCCATGGTCTGCTATACAGACGGATCAAGGCGACCGGTGCAGGAGTGTACGTGGAAAGCAAGGGCATTGCAAAAAGCTACTCGCTGGGATCCAATGCAACAGTCTTCCAGGCAGAGGTTTACGCTATACTGGCGGTAACATGGGAGGAAGAAATTAGGAACGAAACAGGAAAACGCCTCTGCATCTGTTCAGACAGTCAAGCTGCGCTGAAAGCACTGTGTAAACCAATCATGTCCGCGGGTTTGGTGCAGGAGTGTGCGGATGCACTTCAGGAGGTGGCCGACGTAAGAGAGGTAGAGCTCGTATGGGTCCCAGGCCACATGGGAGTCCCCGGAAACGAGAAAGCGGACGGACTCGCCAGGGGAGGATCCCGGCAGAAATGTGTCGGGCCAGAGCCTTTCCTGGGGCTCACAAGAGAGTGGACCCAGAAAGAGATACAAAGGGAATGGACCAACACAGGAAACGCCAGACAGGCGAAGGAGTATGTGACAGGATACAGCAAATCCCGTAGGGACTGGCTGCTCCGTAGAACACGAAGAGAGGTGGGAGCCATAGTGGGAGTCCTAACCGGACACTGCGTCCTACAAGGACACCTGGCAAAGATGAGAGTGAAGGAGGACGGGACGTGCGAGCGATGTTGGGCCGAGGATGAGACCTCGGCGCATTTCCTCTCATCATGTGAAGCATACAAGGAGGCAAGAAGAGAGGTATTCGAGGAGGAAGCCTTTGAGACGGAAGACCTTCCGAATCTGAGGTGGCCCGATATTCTGGCCTTTGTACAGAAGACGGGCAGATTCCTTAGCGAAGCAAGGACGCAGTAGGGGGGATGCCCGGGGGTTGGCGAAAAGGGCGCTTCATGTGCCTAGTCGCCAGGCCTAGAGCCTACCCCACACTACTACTACTACTACACCTTTATTAAAGATTCATTAAATGACGCGTTAAACGCAGTAACTTTGTTTAAAAATATTGCATGGTTCAATAATAAAACCATCGGATTTGGTAGATTCATTAAAAAAGATTTCTCATTCATTACAAACAAATAATTTGTCTTTACCAATATCAACCCCAATGGTAGCCCAATACATTGATTTAATTGAACTTAGTGCTTTTCAAACAGAATTAAAAATTGTATTTGTTCTTAAAATACCACTTCTAGACCCTTCGACTTATACAGACTTTACCCAATACCAATATTAGATAATCGAACAGGTCTTCACCATACTATATCAACAATAATAAATTAATTGCGCGTGACGATGATTCAATGTTTTTCGTCAACTTCCACAACGTGGACCATTGCAAGATCATCTACTACCGTATTCCATCGACAGTGACGCTATTTGTGAAGCTCAACTATTAAAGCAACAAACTCAGCTGCCGAAAACATGTCAAACAACCATCTTCTATGCACAAGGCTACAACGTTCAACCACTAGAAGAAAATCAAATGGGAATTAATTCTCAAAGCATACTTCAAGAAAGTACCTTCGAAGAAATAAATTCACCATTAATCAATATTCCATATACTTGTTGTAAAGATATGTATTATATGAATATTGCACAACACAATCTTAACCAATATTCAGAAGAATTAGATAAAATGATCAATCAACCATTCATTTAAAACCACATTGATTGGTTTACTATCATTACAATAACATTGATAGTACTGCTAGTAATTATTATTTCTATAGTTTTTGGAACTTTCTACCACCCTTCAGGGGTGCTACTAGAATTTGAGATTATTTTCAACGGAAATCCTATAACTGCACGGACTAAATTTTCAAAAAATATTATTTGAATTTTTGTGAGATCCAAGTCGCTAAGAAATGCTTACTATTGCACTTAGCGTGAACCAAATATTTGCAGTCATTTGACCTGTAGGTATTAAAAAAATACACTTAAACCGGTCGGGATCAAGTTTATAGATTAAGTACTTTTTTGTCAAGGGTCTCAAGGGGAAATCTTGCATAAGACACCCGGCCTACTTTCCTACCAGTCATTTCTTCTGTGCTAGGGGAGGCCGGGTAGTATCGGATTCCTACCGACTAAAACCCCACGATTATAACTCCGGCTTGCCTAGGCAAACAGTCACTGTCACACTTATGTACCTAACTACTAGTAGTAAGTGGTTAAATAATTAGCTGATTTGTTTATTACAAATCATATTATATACTGGGTGAGCCATAAAAGACCGATAAATTTGTTTTTTGCAAATTTTTTTTGTCTTTCCTCGAATTTTGAAAATTGTATATCTTGAAAACAGGGAAGTGTTGACTGCCAGTTTTACCTTCCCAGTCCGCGCAGTAATGGCTAGAGAAAGTATTGTTTTGGATAATTTTTTGTTCAGATAACGCTGGAAATGTGTTATTTGGATAGTGTGACAATGACAGTTTTTTGACAATTAAAAAACCTAACTTTTTAACGGAGCATCAGATTGATATGCAGTTTTCGAAATATAATAGGACATATTTTCCTCAATAATTTGTGTTAATACCAAAAACTTTGTTGGAGCTTTAATTTCTGAGATATATACAAGAAACTTTTTTACAAGTATTAGAGAATTAGTTTAATGCCTCAACCTCTTACGTGGAGCGCCAGGATTTTTTATCAGGGTTTTTCTCCTCTAGCCCTTGATGAACCAACGCCAACGCCAGACTGTAAGGCAGCAGATTCTCATGTACCCTATGCAGGGGCCCTTACAGGTTGCTATCACCCGGACCAGGTGAACCCTGGTTTTTTAGCGAGGTGTTACTCCTCGATCTCTTAGAGCAATGGGATCCCAGGCTTGGGACTGGCGTTGCGGAGTTAGTTGTTTTGTTCGCGATGATTAAACCGATTTTCAATTTTTTTGAGTATTACTGAAAAAGTATTGTAATATAACTACTACTAGTAGTACGTAGTTAAATATTTAACTACTTTTTTTATTACAAATCATATGTACGGGGGAAGCAAAAAAGACGGACAAAATTGTTTTACGCATCAATTTCAAACTATACCACCTATTTTAATGGAGCGAACTACACTTTGCAGGGAATTGATCAATTTTATTGTGGTGCTTATTTCCACAAAAGTTTAATTGTTATATTAATATTAATTGTTGAAAGGTATAGCAAAATTTCGAAAAAAACACACTGTATCTAAAAAACAAGGAGGTATGATGCAAAATGTAATAGGAATAAAATTGTACTTTTGAGCTATTCTATTATCTCGTAAAGTTTGGTTCATCATTTAAATTACATGCTGTATAATTAGCCAAGAATTGTTGGGCTGTGACAGATTTTCTTTTTTTGCAAAATCCTTTTTGCTTCAGGTCGTCGAATTTTAAAAATCGTATATCTTGATAACACGGAAGTGTTGAGTGTGAGTGTTACCTTCCTAGTCCGCGCAGTAATGGCTAGATCAGGTATTTTTTTCGATGAAATTTTTTTTGAGATAACGCCGGAAATGTGTTATTTCGATAGTGTGTGTCTGTCCGGCCCACGATAGCTCCGGAACTCCTAGACCAATTTTCATGAGATTTTCATTTAAAATAGTGTACGACATGGGCTAGGAAGGTACTGGATTCATTTATTTTATTTTTACCTTCCCTATCTTCTATTCACTGGTCTCTATTAGGATCGTTTACAGTTTGTTTATTGAAGTTAAGTTAGTTTTTTGGCTGTATTTTCACTTTTTTTTCTGAAACAAAGGTTTACGAAAGGCGTTGGGTATAAAAGTTAATGTACTGTTATAATCAGTTTCTGAACTGAGCTAAGTTTAACCGAATCTTGACATTTCCACCCAAAGAATCTGCAATGTTGCATTATTTCCTACATGATATAAGTTTATGGTTTCTATGTAAAAATTTATTATATTTGCAATCAAAATAAATGGATCCATGATGGATCTGACACACTCCAAGTAAATGTCACGCTATTAAAAACGGTTTTGGTCTTAGAAACAGAAGCTTCTACGAAGTTTTTTATTAAAAACATAATTTATTGAGAAAAATTTGTTTTACTATATTCCGAAAACCGCATATTGATGCGATGCTTTGCTTATTTTTAATTTTTTAACTGTTAAAAAACTGTCATTAGCGTTAATGGATTGTGACCAAAATCTAATCAGCTCTTCACAGTATTGTACACTATTTTACCTGAAAATTTAATGAAAATGGGTTCAGCGATTTAGTAGCTATCGTGTTACGGACACACATATGCGTCACGACGATATTGCTAAGATCAAAATACACCCAAATAACACATTTGAAAAAATTCGTCGAAAACAATACTTTCTTTAGCCATTGGTTCCCGGGCTAGGAATATAAAAATTAAAATGCTTTTTTTTAAGTTGCAGCAATGTAATAAAGCACTTTTCTTCCGTTCTAGTTTAGATGCAGTCAGTTCAAATGTTTCTCAGTGCATCATTCACCCTGAAAACGAAACACAAGAATCAACTGAGAACCAGACCACACGATATTTTCCAATGACGGCTACTAGTGAAGGACAGTGTCAAAAAATATTCTCGACAGGTTTCAATGCCAGCCACCAGAAGAAAAATTCCAAATTAAACTTCCATAAGTTGAAATGTAAACCAAAAAAAACTGAAGATAATAATCATTCATCAGTCATTTATAAGGATAAGATCAAGATACCATGGTTTCATTGCGCACATTGTATTTATACGGCTAAACAAAAAAGTAGGTTAATAAGACACATGCTTACACATAAAGATGTAAGACACTTGGAGATGTTTCAATGTCAAATGTGTAGTTTTAAAACCAAATATAAATATAGCTTAAAAGATCATGGGATTATCCATAAAAACTTTAAAGATATTCAGTGGGTGCCATGTAAAGACTGTAATTACAAGGGCAAATCTAAAAATCTCTTGAAAAGACATGCAGCAATCCATAAAAACGTAAACGAAATTAGGTGGTTTCAGTGTTCCCATTGCAGTTTTAAAACTAAAAAAAGATTTAATTTAAAAAGACACGTTCTTACACATAAAGACATAAATGAAATTAAATGGTTTCAATGTGCTAATTGTGATTATAAAACTAAAAATAGTTCTCATTTTACAAGACATATGCTTATACATAAAATTAAATGGTTTCAATGTGCTAATTGTGATTATAAAGCTAAAACAAACAGTATTAATATAAAAAAACACATGAGAAGGCACATGCCTATAAATAAAAAAATAAACAACGTAGATGAAAAAACGTTCATGCAATGTACCTATTGCAATTATAAAACTACAGATAGTTCTAATTTAAAAAGGCACATTCTTATACATAAGGACATAAATGAAATTAAATGGTTTCAATGTGCTGTTTGTAATCATAAATCTAGAACAAAGGGTAATTTAAAAATACACATTCTTGTACATAACCACCCAAGTGAAGTGGAGTGGTTTCAATGTAAGAAATGCAATTATAAAACTAAACAAAAAGTTCATTTACGAGGGCACATTCTTATTCATAAAGACATAAGTGAAGTCGAGTTATTTAAACGTTCATAAAAACAAACAAAACAACGCGGGTAAAGAAAGGTTTGGTTTCTTTTCTATTTTTTCGTGGGCAGCACAAAAGCCATATAGTCTTTGCAATAAGGCTAGTCCTTTTGCTTAATCACCCCGTAATTCTGGTAATAAAATGCATTTGTATTCTTAATTCAGTTTTAAACCACAGATTCCTAAGTAACTGATAATAGGTGCTGCAAAACTAATTATCAGTTACCTGGACCTGAGTTATGTGGACCGATATTTAAACTGTCAATCGTTTCGAAATTTCTGACTTTGAAAGGTGTTTGAAAGATTATCGCTTATTTTTTATTTAAATTGCCAATATTATAATCTATAATCTTTGTAAATTCCTATTTGGAATAGTTTTTTAACAAAAGTTTTCGGCTCAAAATGATTTTAAATAGTGAAAAATGTATGTACAGCGAATGTGCTTTACTGGCATGCATTGATTAATTACCTGGGGTGCACTGCCAACAAAGTTTCTACACTGGAAGATTTTCAATGCGACCGGCAGAAACCAAGAAAAAACCATAAACTAATGATGATTTAATTTTAAAAAAAGGGTTCTTATAAGCTTCGCAATTTGTTTTGTTAAAAACTATAATTCAAATAGGGTTAGACAAAATTTATTTTTCGTAAATTGAAGTTTTAATTATTAATCCCCAAGCGTAGACTTAATAAAAGTTAAATTAATGTTATTTGTAGTTTCCAAAATTGAACTTCAGCTTAACTCATATTAATTTAGGTACCTACTTATTTCTTTGTTATAATAATAGTATATGGGCGTTTATATTTTTAGTTTAAAGTAAAATAAAACACAGTATTTTATTATGTTTTTTAATAAAAAAGATGTTCATACTAATATCCCACACTTTTTATGTTTGACACATAGATCTTTAAAAAAGTGTAAAGAAGTTTTGGGAATTTCAACAAAAACTCTATTGAGGACAAAAGACATACACTCTTTTAAAAAAAATTTGAAATAATATATTATAAACTATAAAAAGCTATATGGAGGCTATTACTAATTATTAAGTTTAAAATGTTGCACTAGGACTTGAACCTCTAATAGCATTAAGTTTAAATCGAATCACTAAAATTATTATATTAATATTTAAGCATAATTGATTGTATGGTTCTCTACGCAAAAATCAGTTATTCTCATTTTTGAAAAAACTTTATCTCATGAACTGTTATAGTCAGTTATGACGAGAGGAACGACATCAATAGCTGTTTCATTTTCTCTCTTTCAAAATTAGTATGTTTTATCTTTTTCAAGAATGGTTTTACAAACTTTTTAAAGTAAGCTTTCCAAAGGCGATGTTTTGAATCACATGAGAGAGTCTTCATATTTTTTGTCATTATTACTGTTTTTTTTGAAATTCCGCTCTGCAGTTACCAACGCTGCTAACATTGTATCTCTGTCGCAATTTTTCTTTACCATTTTTCTGAGAATATATTGATCCTTTTAAATATCTACTTTAGAAAATATTTTGACTACTTGTCAGAAATTTTTTGTTTACTTTCATTGTCAATTTTAAGTTTGATAGATAGACAGGCTTGCAACTGCCAACTGCAATCTGGGGCCAACAATGATTTTTGATGCTATTTTCTGTCTAAAATATTAAAGAATAGCAAAGGGACTTGAGGTATTGCAAAGACTATACACCCATCAGGATCCAAGATCTAGTGGGCACCTATTAAGTTGGCAGTTAACTGTTTTGTTCTAAAGGGACTTTCCGCATACTGCATGCAAATTTTTTTTTTGGTTTTTCAATTCACGAGTAGTAAAATTTGCGTTTGCTCATAAAAACTTTAAATATATTGAGTGGTAGCTATATAAAGACTATACTTATCAGAACGTTCTAGATATCGTTTAAAATAACAAGCAGCAATCCATAAAAACGTAAACGAAATGAGGTGGTTTCAGTGTTCCCATTTCAATTATAAAACTAAAAAAAGATTTAATTTAAAAAGACACGTTCTTACACATAAAGACATAAATGAAATTAAATGGTTTCAATGTGCTAATTGTGATTATAAAACTAAAAATAGTTGTCATTTTACAAGACATATGCTTATACATAAAATTAAATGGTTTCAATGTGCTAATTGTGATTATAAAGCTAAAACAAACAGTATTAATATAAAAAAACACATGAGAAGGCACATGCCTATAAATAAAAAAATAAACAACGTAGATGAAAAAACGTTCATGCAATGTACCTATTGCAATTATAAAACTAAAGATAGTTCTAATTTAAAAAGACACATTCTTACACATAAGGACATAAACGAAATTAAATGGTTTCAATGTGCTGTTTATAATCATAAATCGAAAACAAAGGATGATTTTAAAAACACATTCTTATACATAAATACCCAAGTGAAATGGGATGGTTTCAATGTCACCAATGCAATTATAAAACTAAACAAAAAGTTCATTTACGAGGGCACATGGAAGTCGAGTTGTTTAGATGTGAAAAATGTAGTTATAAGACAAAATATAAAAGTAACTTTATTTGAACGTTAATAAAAACAAAAAAATCGTGGGTAAGCGGGTAAAGAAAGGTTTGGTGTCTTTTGTATTTTTTCGTGGGCAGCTCAAAAGCTATACACCCACCAGGATCCAAGATCCAGTGGGCACCTAATAAGTGTTTGCAGTTAACTGTTTCGTCCTAAAGGGACTTTCCGTACACTGCATGTTAAATATACTAAACCACGAATTTTTTTTTTGGTTTTTGAATTCACGGTTAGTAAAATTTGCGTTTGCTCATAATATAATACTTTAAATATATTAAGTTGTAGCTATATAAAAACCATACTTATCAGGACAGTTTTAGATATCGTTTAAAATAACATCCATCAAGCAATCCATAAAAACGTAAACGAAATTGTGTGGTTTTAATATTTTTATTGCAATAATAATAATAATAATAATTGATTAATAAAAAAATACCCAACTGTTAAATTTATTTACCTACTAGTCGCAGTTGGGTACAAAATTGATAGGTATACCTATAATGTATGACATGCTTCAACTTTTAGTTTTGTTTTGATGCCCAAAGCGCACTTACGAAATTATACTGTTTTGTATTTTCATGAATCAGGTGATTGCGTAATTTTGTACCCAACTACGACTATGTACAAGTAGATATAGCATTTGGCTGTCTTTTTTATTTGAAGTTTTTTTATTTCCAACATTTAGCCTTAATTCTTAATCAGCCATTCATTTAACTAAATCAAGGTACCTAATTATTACCTAAATCATGCATTTGTGTCAAACATTGAACTATGCCGAAAGAGTAGATAGGTGCGTTTTTACAAACATTGTGTGAAGGCGGGGGCAGGGAGATAGAGGGGGGGAACTAGTAAAATGTTGTTGACAAAAATCTTCAAGCGTCTTCAGAAAGAATTATTGAAATCGCTCTATATTTGTGAAAGTTATAGCTACAACTATTACTGATAAGGGGGGTGGGGAGGAAAGAGGGAAAGGAAGGGGGAACTAGTAGAATGGTGTTGAAAAAAAATTCTAAGGCGTGTGAAGAAAGAACTTTTAAAATCACCCTATATTTCAAAATATTCCACAGAGTGCTGTTATTTACTTTTTGAAAGAATGCTGTATTGAAAGTTATCGTCCCTTCTAGTGAAATACTCTTATAAGAATGACATAATAAAATTTCTTTAATACGACACAAAAATCAAGCGTAGTCGCATGCGCAATTCAACATTCACCCGGAGTTCCACTGTATACACTAATCAATATAATAGGGATGAGGGTCAAGGTTAAGGGTGTAAAGTGAAAGTATTTTTACGATGCACATTGATACAGTAGAACCCCGATTATCCGGGCTGCGGATTATCCGTGCTATGATTTTCCATTATCGAAATTGTGTTTTTGAAGTTCTATCGAAATAGCGTTACCAGAAATCACTCGACCAAAACCTTATGTAGAATTATATTTTTTGTTCTGTTATCTTTTTATGCAATAAATACATATAAGTTTGAACTTATGGGATCTTTTTTTTTCTGTCATATTTTGAGTATATATACATAATATGTATGTAACATGTAATAAATGAATGTTCGGATTATCTGTGCCTCGTCCGGTCCCGTGGAGCACGGATAATCGGGGTTCTACTGTAATAATAAAAAATACTCTGCCAATATATGGGCCCCTAAGCTCACACTAGGTACTATAGTTATAGTGTACGTGTGAGCTAATATAACTAAAAACTGAAATATATTTTATTTAACTCCAGACTAAATTACCTTTTGTTTGATACCACACAAGCCATGTTTTGACTTAAACTTTTTGAAATCTACCCCCACCCTTAAAAAAACAAAAAACTAAAATGTATTTTGTTAAACTCCGGACTCAATTACCTTTCGTTTGATATCACACACGCCATATTTTCACTTAAACTCTAATTTTTAAAATATACCCCCACCCTTTTTTTTTTAATTAATTAAAATGTATTTTGTTTAACTGCAGACTCAATTACCTTTCGTTTGATATCACACACGCCATATTTTCACATAAACTCTAATTTTTGAAATCTACCCCCACCCTTTTATTTAGTTTCTGTTCGGTGGATTTTTTTCATTTTTAAATGGGGCCATCTCGACCCAAGACCCAGCCTAGGTACCAAATTTCATTAAAATCGGCCAAGCGGTTTTTGAGTTATGCGCGTTGGTCGTTACAGACAGACAGACGGCACAACAAAAAAGTTTCAAAATCATCTGAAACGCAAAGATATATAAAAAAATTTGAAATCGGAGCAACTTTTTTTTCTCGAAAAAATTAGGATCACCATAGCTCACACTACTATAGTATAGTATATGTGTGAGCTAAAATCAAAATAGGTAGAATACCTAGGTAGCTTTTTATTCATATAAAAAATTATCTAAATGTAATAACTAGTATAGCAAGTTAACAAGCCAGCAGTCTCGAAAAACAATATAAATACAACAAAAATTTTTTGTGGCTAAGCGGGCATAGAAAGATTTTGTTTCTCTTGTATTTTTCTTGTATGCAGTGTTCTGAAGAGTCCCTTAAGGACAAACAGTTAACTGTCAACACTTAATAGGTGTCCATTAGATCTTGGACCCCCGTGGGGGTAGAGCTTTTGAGCTATCCACGGAAAAATACAGGAGAAACAAAATATTTCTATGCCCGCTTAGCCACGAAAAATTGTTGTCTCTTTATTCACGGCCACTAAACTTTACGTTAATGTATAAATACACTTGAAAGCACAAATTTAACATTTAAAGTAGACAATTATTTACGCCGGATTTCTCAAATGCGATATACCTATGTTTCCAATAGACAAAGGTAACTTTTCCAAAAATTAGTGAAATTTAAAAAAAAATCAAATTTCTAATAACCTCAAAATTGGTTTATTAACAAAAACAAAAATCAGCTGGACAGTGTTTCTCTCACAGGATTTATGGCTATGGACTACTGTGATCTCCAGCCATTTATATTTCAATGCAATTTCTTGCAGGGTTTGTTTATACAGGGGACAATCACAAACTCATTCATACCACATGATGACCCAGCAGGCCGGCCTGCTAAAGTCCTTAAATTACGTAACGCATGAGGAAGGGAGGGGGTCAGACGTCGCGTTATGCAGCGTTACAGGGGGGTAGGGGGGTGTTCTGTAACCCGTTACATAACATCCTTTACCTACAACCAAAATTGATATTTTTGGTAAAATCTTTTTTTTTAATATACAAGATGGCTTTTCTAAATATAAATAAACTTAAATGCTTTCTAACAAAACAGCGCGTTTTAAAATCAATAGTTTCAAAAACGTTTTTAAAACGTCTATTGCCGACCTAGGGGACATTTTAAAAACGTATGTAAAGCAACCTCAAGGTCCAAAAAAGTCCCGTAACGTATTTCGAACTTTTTTAAGACGTTTTAAGAACGCTTTTCGGACGTTTGCCAAAATTTTTCCAAGACGTCTAGAAAACGTACTAAGGGCGTTTAAAAAATGTACCTGGGACATTTTAAAAACGTTCCGGGGACGTTTTAATATTGTTCCGAAGACGTATTAAAAACATTCCGATGACGTTTTAAAAAAATCTCGGGGACGTTTTCGAAACGACTATTTTGTACCTAGCGGCCTTAGGGACTTCAATATCCGAAAAAAACCCAAGGTGCGTTTTTGATGGTCTTTAGTACGTTTGTAAAAGATTTAAGAATGTTTTTCGGACGTTTGTCAAATTTGATTTTTTATGCAAACAAAAATCCGTGAGTAAGTATCTTTAACCGTTTTCAAGTGTAAAACTGGAAAACATTAGGTACCTTAAAGGAACGTTTTAAAAACGTTCTTATTTTGTAAGTTTTTAAAACGTCCTTTTTAGGACGTTACAAAAACATAGTTTTTAAGAATGAAAAATTTAGGGCTTTTGTAGCTACTGGTAAATTGAAGGCCAAAAGGTACCAAAAAACTACATTTAAAAAATGTTTTGATTTACATGTTTTTAATGGTAAATATTGAAAATGGACCAAATTGGACGTTTGTGAAACGTTCCATTTTGAACGTTTTTAAAACGTACTCTAAAAAGTACACCTCTGGGACGTCAGATGTTACTAGGCATAGCGCGTATCATAACAGCATTTCTTCAAATAGCGCTTATCTTATATCATCATATAGTTTTAAGACCACCGGGAGGTTTAAGGGTTTTATTTTGCTGATAATTTCTAAGGGGGGGCCATGAGCCATGGCTCTCCCTGTAATTTCCTGTATTTTTCCCTAAATCATAGCTTTCCTGTCCTCTTGTTGGGAGATCAAACTGTGTTAAACCTAACAGTGGTCAATTCCTAACAAAAAATAAACGTTTTTTCAATAAGTAGTTTTTCAAAAAACTAATTTATAAAAAAAACAAAAAAATATTTTTTACTAAAAATTATTTTTAAAAGTGCCTGTTCCATTCTTAATTATTTATAAAAAAAACTAAAATTTTTTTTATTATCCGTCGGCGACGTATTGTCCCCGCGCTATTTCGTTACAGAGATTTTTCTACATTGTCATTCAGCTTATTAGAAAGCTAAAGCATTAGCCGAGAAAAGCGATCTTCTCGTGCATTAAGGTACCTGTCCATGAAGCGTATTTTCCGCGCGGATTTTTTTTAAAGTTCGGAAAATCCGCTGTCCACGTCCATTGAGCGTATCCTTCCGCGCGGGTTTATTTTTAACGAACCATTAAATCCCAGGGAGGCCAGTTGGCCACTACCTAATTGCCTTTGAAAAAGAGAAAAAAAGAATAAAAAGTGAAATAATGAAATAAAACAAAAAATTAACTTTTGAAGTTATTTTTTCGGATATTTTTGGTATTTTTGTTAAAGTTAAAAACATTTATAAGTATATATTTTGAACTAAATCGTGAATCAATAGGCTGTATACATATTCGAGGGTCTGGTGGTTTTGCACAAGAATTTTTCGAAATTTTTATAGTTATCTGCCTCAACATGATCATAATATGAGTTCCAGTAATCAAAATTATCTGCAGCATAGTGAAGCATAGATTATTAGACATGTCCAGTTTATGCATTAGTTATCTGCCTCAACATGATATCATAATAAAATATGGAGTAACCTCAACTATCTCAAGCATAGATTATCACTAACAGAAACAAGTCCAGTACGTTTAGTAATTTATAAAGTTTTTTAACAATCTGCCAAACAATTTAGAAACAGAAATATTTAAATTATAAATTTTTTGTCTCTATGCACCAAGGAATCATCATATACAATCTTTTATCTTGTGTCGTTACAGACAAAATATTGTGTGTACCTGTGCTGTTGTAAATGTGATTGTGAGTGTTGGAAAATTGTAAAATTGGTTAAGTAATTTTGTTTATTTTTTAAGTACTAAGAAAAGTTAGGATTAGTGTTTTTTTAATATAAAATAAAAAGAGCCAATTTTTTTTATTTATTCTATTTATTCTAGTGGCAATTTTATTGTAAAGTTTAATTGTATACTTTTGTCAAATAAATATATTTTTAAATAAATGTGTAATACCAAAGTCTATATTTTTAAATCAAAATGTCTTGAAAATTAATGGGCACAATTAGGGGGGCTAGGGGCTTAGCGCGCCACATGAAATGAGTATACATTTCAATGACAAACTGACCCAAGTCCATAAACATTTCTGAATGCAATACAAATACTCTTCAAAATAACCAAAACTTTTGCATTTTGTAACAAATTTTTGGCCTTTGGCGCCCCTTTTTTTCTTTAAATGATTTTTTTTCTAAACATTTACTTTGGTGTATAATTTTTTCAGATATACTAATTTCTGTAAAAGTTCCGGCTTTACTTTTTTTGTTATATCTGCATCATGATTTTTCCGAAGAGAACTTAATTTATCTAAACTTTTCGTCTGTAACACAATTTCTTTAAAATTTTTTAGTAGCCTTTTAAGTTTGGCAAAAATTTTCTTCTGCGGTACGATTTTTCCAAGAAGTTCCTACTAAATTTTTAAAAAATTTTCGGCACAAATTTTTTTTTTTTTGATTTTTTCCTAAACTTTTTGCCATCAGCACAATGTTTTTAAATTTTCTAGTAGTTGTTTTTTAATATTGCAATGTCACTCCTTCCCTATAGTTTTATTTTTCGCAAAATATATACCTAATATTATAGATATTAGGCCTAGAGGCAAAAAGGGCCTACTTGCCGGACCTATGGTTACCCGCCACCATTATACTATTAGGCTTGTGCTCAAACCCGCCTCCGCCAAAAGGGCCTGGCTAGTCCTTATATTTTTATTTCCACCAAAAACAACTGAAAATAAGACATATGTGAAAATAAGTGTTTAGTCTCAAAAAGAAGCTAAACAAACATTTATAAACTAACAAGAAATTAAGCCTATCTTCCCCCAACGACTCTTATTTTCCAAAAGGTTTTAGGTATTTAGATTTTTTCCAAAAAAATAATAAACATCGAAGTGAGGTTATGTCACCTACATAACCTCACAAACACAGTGTTTTTTCAAAAAAGTTCCACTTGTTTGAACTATAGCGGAAAACGCGATGACGTCACTGGAGGCGAAAATAATAATCAGCTGTGATTAAAATTGGTAAATCGGCCATTTGGTTTATGTCATGTTTTCAATAAAGTTCATTTTTATCAAGAAATGCAAGTCGTATACATTTCTTATATTAAAGATAAACAAGCTCAAATTACACCAGGATTGTTCACGAAAATGTGTTCAAGAAATTCATAATTTCCGGGCGTTTTAAAAAATCCGCTGCAAGAAAAGCGGGAAAACCGGCACCTTCAACAAAAAATTAATTCCGCGCGGATAATGTGCTTCATGGACAGGCGGCTTTAGACTATGGGCGAGTTCGTAAAGGCATCGATGAGCTCATCGATGACAACAATCAAGTTTTTAAATTAATCAGTGGCAATTCGTTGAAATCCATCGGGTTCGTAAATTATCTGATGAATTTCACCAAGGCACCAATTGATGGCATCAATGCTCACCGACCCTGAGAGTCGGTGAGCAATCTTCGATGAATGTCAATTACGTCAAAATCAGCTGTTTTTTGTGTTTTTTTTTCGGCTGTGTAATTTTATATCTTTTTGTTGTTTTTTTTGTTAAATGCTCCACAGTGTGGTAAACCAAGTTTCGATGGTCATCTTAAAAGATATAAATAGTGACTCAAGACTCGGATGATGAAGATCTGGCGTTAATTTCAATTTCAATTTCTTTATTTATATACGAGTTAAAATTTTTATAAAATCATTTACATTTTACAAACTTATTATTAATTTATTCTAAAGAGCAGAAGAACTTAATCTCGAGAACCCTTTACCATTATTATTTTATGCTAAGTTTATATGCTAATATGACTTTTTAAAATAAATGAGTTTTAGTTGTTTTAAATTAGAGTAAATTTTTCAAGTAAAATTCCTCATCCTAATCCTAACCTAATCTATACAAAGGCACAAAAGCCTACCTTAACAAAAGCTTAAAAAAAACTTTATAACATTAAAACACTTATAAAATATGAAAAAACAAATCCTGTTTTTTATTTTGTTTTTAAAATTTTGATATCATCAGACCGTGGCATGCCAGGATTGAGGGTTACGTTGAAAATGTTGTTTCCATGTATTAATGCAGAGAATCTTTTAGAAAATAAATCAAAATCGAAAAAAGCGAGATTCAGATATCTGATTCATCGCGTTCTTTTTTATTTTCTGGTGTTCATCGGACTCACCGAATGAAAATGTCAAATGAACGTCAAACGTCATATGTCAAAAAACCGATGTTATCGGTGAGCAAAATTAGATTACTTTACAAACTCGCCCTATACCACCCGATTAAAAAAATTGACATTTCGCTAAACTTGAAAATAAAGAACGCTCTTTCACCCCCTGCCTATTTACATAGTCTACCTAGAAATCATTTGTTGAAGAAACATAAAAAAATATTTTATCTTTAAAAAATAAAAATATATAAAGTAGGGGGGGGGGGGTGATAGCAAACGTTTCGTAATTTTCTAGGGGGGTCAGTGGTTTCATTATAGGTGCGTTACAGGGGGTGGGGGGTGTAAAAATTTCGGGATTTTTGCGTTACGTAATTTAAGGAGAGGCCCTAAGCACATCCCGGTAGGCAATTTTCTTTTCTCAAGGAGGATTTAATTTTGCCTGATACCCTTTGTCGGGCACAGGGATCTTTATCGTGCTAGCGCTATCTACGCTCTTAACACGGCACCATCCGCTTAACGTGACTTCTGAACCACGGCCTTGTATTTTTCCATCAACTTTGCCTACTTCGTTGACGCCCAAGACAGGCGTTACTCCCACCTACGGTGAATCTATATTCACAAACGGAAAATAGGTTCGAGTTTGTAGAGGCAGGCATGGATGTGATGTAAACATAGTACATATTTGAAATTGATTTAACCCACATAGAACCAACAGCCACAAGGCCACCCAGGTAGCAAGGGATCCAAATGACGTCTTTTTTTCGTCGAAAAGTAGTCATTTGGGTGACCAGCAGGTCATCTACCAAAAAATGTTGTCTTTAAGGCGTCAATTATTTGATGTCTTTTCGTAGTGTAGTTTTTGAGGTCTGAAAAACGTCAAATATTGGTCACTACCCACACTGCACACTTTGTCCAAGGGACATACACTCATACTTACATAGATGGTGCCCCAGTCAGTACTTGACCGGATTTATACGAAGTGTGGGGGTACGTATGTAAAATAAATTAAATATTTAATCAAGACAAACTTCGAGGCTTCTTTCGCTTCAAGGTGGAGATGTGTAAGTCTAGGTTTAGGTCTATTTTAATCTGTCCCTCACAGAACACCGCTGTACCTGTTCCAGTACTTCCAGGTCTAAGTCACAGAAGAGAGTCGCCTTCTGTGTCTAAGTTTCCTTCAATGTTCTCAACTGCATATATCAGGCTAGTTTAAAAAAAGTCATAAATAGGTCTGTGTGTGTGTGTCTGATGTTGTGATTTGGTCCCAAATACGTCATATTGCTGACGTCTTTAAAACATCTGAAAATGACGTCATTTTGGGTGTGTCTTTTGAACGTCATTTAAAGGTCATTTACACGTCAGGTTAGAGACGTCAATGGTCATTAAAAATGACCTGTTTTTGACGTTTAAAAAATGTGACCTTGCTACCTGGGCAATGTATAACCTAAAATTATTTTATAAAATCAGTCGCTAACTAACTCTCAAACAGACTCGGACCTATTGCAATAGTGCCAGGCACAAATTGTGCCGGGAATTATATTGACAGTTTCTCATTATAAGAACAGCTGTGTCCTTTCAAAATTAGGCCTTTGTGTATTATAAAGTGTTGCCAACCCTTCGGATTTATCTGTAGATCTACGGATTTTGGATTTCGATCTCCGATATCCGATTTTGGATCCAAATCTACAGATTTTCGGTAATTTTACTAAAAAACGATAAACATCGAAACCCAACGGCGGCCGCGCCTCATTCCTGCTTATCAGTCCTCATTATCTTTACTTTTTTTCCTACATTTTAATCATTTTGTAAAAAGGTTTTGCTTGGATCAGTGACCTTATTTTTCTAGACATCTAGCGGACGGTCGTTGCAACATTATTTAGAACGAATTGTATTATGCCGGTTTTCCGGCTTGGCTTGGCACTTGCCGGCCGTAGGCGCATAATCGCGATTGCCCCGTTCTCACTCTCTTCTTTTTGATGAAATAAACAAAGCACCACAATAGCTTAAGCCGAGCTTTTTGATTTTTTCAAACGGTGCATCTAGGCATTCATGGTGTTCTGTGATTCGTTAACCTTGACGAAATAAACACAGGGTGTTTGTTTTTTTTCAGAAAAAAATAGAAACTGCAGTGCAATCTTAGAGTGCAATATAAATATAAATTAGGATGGACAATGAGAGGGCTGAACCTTCATTCCAAAGAGGTAGGTTTGTTGAGCGTTTAGTTACCTATCTAGTTTGTTTAGTGTTTTTTTGCCAATGTATATTGACCCTCGATTTAATAAAAAAAGATGCAGTTAATAAGTCTCCCTACAAGTTGAAATTATAAAATATTAATAAACTTAGAGATATGCTTAATTGGTCCGTTTTCGCCATTTTGTATATAGTTTTTACCTAATACTTTGGGAATATTTTTAGAACTAACATTTTTTTTTCTTTTTTTTTAAATTATTTTCATTACGTCGCTATGCAAGTAGAAAATACGCGATTTTATTCTAATAATGATTAAAAATTACTTACTTAATATATTACTAATTTAATTCAAATTAAGTAGAATAGAAAACTAACTACTTTGCTACTTTATTTTTCATACAAGCTCGATGCTGCTCTCCTTTTCATCCCTTACATGAACCCCCCATTTAACTCCTTTCCTACGCTTTTCCTGATTTCCTCACGCAGGAACATGGTGTGAACGCGCCACCACTGGAGACGCGAGCGAGATGCGCGCGCGGTCCTGCTAAAAAGAGAGCAACAAGCATGGGACAAGAGACTAATTAGCTGCTGCGAAAAGGCGACAATTTTATGCGTGCCGTGCGGTACAACCTAATCAATCATAATAATTAATTTACATTTTTGCGTTATAAACACATGCGTGTTTGGACATAGAAGTGATTTTTATGGAATAAGCGTTACGCTCTTACCATTGGATCTCCAAATACATTTGGTAAGTCGAGCTTGTTGTCTTTGCTTTTTCTAATATTTAAATATTTTACGACTAATTATCATCCCCTCTCTGAGTGTTAAAACTCAAAACATAGGATTTGCCAGACGAATAAAACCCGCGCGCCCTACCCTTACAAATCATAAAGAGAAATTATTTATTGGTCCTTCGAGCCGGATTTAGGTTCATTTGGCTTCAAAAAAATCCTGTTTTTGAGACGTTGAAACTCATTGGGGTGGTTTTCTACTTGCAAAGTGTACTAGCATTAAGGGGGAGTGAATAATTAAAAATAATATTTGCAATAAAATTATTTTATTCTCTACTTCGGGAATTTTTAATGCGTGCATAAAAAACGTTCCATTAACGGTGTCAGTGAACGGACTTTTTTTGTTTACTTTTTTGCGGCTATACGGTCGACGTTTTTTGCTATTTATTTTTGGATATTTTCCGAAATCTTGTTAACCTACTTGCGACTTTTTTAAATTCTAATTAATTTTCATTAATAATAATTAATAATTATTAAAAATGCCTACTCTTGAAGAAAAGATTACACGGTCTACTGTGTTGCGTAAGACTGCCATAGAGCAAATGAAGTATCTTTTTAATACTGCCACAGGAGCTAAAAATAATCGTGTTACATAATAAATTAAAAATCGGATTGAGGTCTTTAAAAAAGATTGAAAAAGACTTCGAAAAACACCACAATGCTATTTTAACTTTGATTGCCTCGGACTCAGCAAAGGTCACCGAGCAAAATACGTTTTTCGAATACTTTTTTCAAAAATCGCAAGACATTCAAACCATTCATTATGAAATATTTGAAAAACCCATGGAAGAACTCTCCATGGCGTCCCCCGATCATAATAGTACTTTCATGTGCCACTCGGAAAATCATATAATTCCAAAAATGAAGTTAGTGGTTTTTAAAGGTGATATGCAGCAATTTGCTACCTTTCAGCAAACTTTTAATACCATGGTGCATACTTCCAGAGCTACCAACCTTGAAAAATTTAATATTTTGGTATCATATTTGGAGGGACCACCCCTTGATTTAATCTCAGATATTCCTATCACCAATGCTATCATCTTGCATACACTACCCTTTTTGAGCGTTACAATAATATACGATTAAGGGCAGCTAGTCACTGAAAAAAAATAGAAAATGTGACCCCCCTTAAATCGGAGAACGCTACGTAATCTTATCGATACTTTTACGAAAATCGAAAATCTGCTTTAAAAAATCTAAAATTGGATAATAATATCCTAGCTGATTTTATTTTGACTATGATTCTTAGACAAACTGGACCCCTCGACGAGAAAAGCTTTTGAGCGGGAGCATGGGTCCACTGAAATTCCTAGATACGAAATTGTCAAAGATTTTATCATGAAACAATGCTCTAGAGGCCCTTCCTCAGAAGGAGCTATCCATTTCTCAACCTAGTGGAAATCAATCTAAAGCCCACCGTGGGCCCCTTAATCATAATCAATCTAACTATCAAGGTCACAAATACAGCCGTGCGACTTCAGTATTCGCTGTAAATTCCGAAGACAAGGTTAAAATTGGCAACAGCGCTTCTATTTCGTGCTTTTTTTGCAAAAACAATAAGCATCTTATTTATCAACGTCCTTTGTTTTTACAAAAAAATCCAAGTGAAAGATTTGGTATAGTTAAAAATAAAAAAAATTGTATCAACTGTTTGGCAACACTGCACACTCAAACACGCTGTACTAGCGAAAAACGGTGTCGTTATTGTTCTCAACCCGACCACTCATTATTATGCTTTGCTAATAACCCTCAGGGACCCAAATGCCCTTCTGCTTTTCAAGGTCAAATGTCACCTTCTCAAATGCCACCGGCACAACTGATGCCACAAATTAATTATGGCCAAATGTCGCCTGCTCAAATGTTACCTTCTACTAATATTAATAATAACCCCTTTTCGCCGTCTATCGCGGGTCCCAGCACTGCTTTTATGCAAAATCAAAATTTAATGTCCCAGTCACATTTTCAAAATTCTAACATGTCGGGGCAACCCTCCCGCTCAGATCAACAGCACTCAAACGGCGCCAAAACCTCAACGGTAGCCATGTTGTTGAATGATCATGACGTCATGTTGTCCACTGTCCTGGTAAAAGTTAAAGATGCCTTTAATAATTGGCACACTGGGCGGGGAATTTTGGATTCTGGGGCTGAAAGTTGCTTTATTACAAAGGGGTTTGCAAATAAATTAGGTTTACCTAGATTCAAAGTCGAATTGACTTTACAAGGACTCGAACGTCAATACTGGCATAAACTGTACAATTGGTTCTTTAGTTAATCCTAAGTTTTGCCTTAATTCTAAATTTTACTTGTTTAATCAGATTTGAAAAGATAAACCCACTAGTGCTTATAATTTTAAGAATTTTACCCCTAGTTTTACAAGAAGGTATAATAAATATCGGTCTTGATATGCCCGTATGCATTAATACGTCATTTGGTTGGACTTTGTTAGGCAAGGTCAGGGAAACCCCTTCTTACACCTCCGTAATCAGGAATTTTTTGACTTAATCGGAAAGTGAATTTTTAGATGCCACTTTGCAAAGATTTTGGCAGGTCGAAGAAGTGTCCGATAAAAAACATATTTCACCTGATGACGAATTTTGCGAAAACTACTTTCTAAAAACCACTTAACGGGAAGAGTCGGGTCGCTACATCGTATCGATGCCATTTAAAATAAATTCTCTTGATTTTGGGGATACTAGGACCTTAGCTTTAAGAAGGTTTTTCTCGCTGGAAAAACGTTTAATAAATAATAATTCCTATTATGCAACATATTCGGAAGTCATGCAAGACTATTTAGATCAAGGGTATATGACCAGTCGAAAAGCCCTTAGATTCCGATTTACATAATTTTTTCTATATTAGTCATCATGCTGTATTTAAAAAAGAGTCAACGACCACGCCCTTAAGGGTAGTTTTTGACGCAACTAGTTTTGCAAATGAAATTTTTTTTTTAAATTCCGCGGTATATATGGGCCCAAAACTACAGCAAGACTTAGTTGGTATAATTTTAAAATTTAGACTGCATAAAATTTGCTTTACAGTATGTATGTAATGTATCGCAGAATCGGAATAGATAGTAGCCAACATAAATTCCAGAGAATTTTATGGCGGTTTTCACCCCAAGAACCACTTTCTGATTATGAAATAAATGTTATTCTCTTCGGTGTATCATGTTCGCCGTATCTTGCAATACGAACCTTGTTACAGCTTACTAATGATTATTCTGATTTACCACTGCCTTCTAAAGCTTTACGAGAGTCTTGCTATATAGATGATGTGACGTGCGGGAGCTTTGACCTGCCAAATGCGATTTTGTTAAAAAATCAGTTAATAGAGCTTTTAGGGCGGGGCAACTTTGAAGCGCGTAAATGGACAAGTAATGATCCCAGATTATTAGAGGGTTTACCCGAATCGCACATTCAAAATAATGCGTTATCTTTTGACCAAGATTCTGAAAATGTTCCAAAAATTTTAGGTTTAAAATGGAGCCCGGTCAAGGATAATTTTTTCTACTCCCTTGAACCTACGAAACACAATACTTGCACGAAAAGAACTATTTTGAGTGATCTAGCTAGAATGTACGATCCCCGCGGATTTTTGACCCCCATCACTTTTTTAGGGAAAGCCCTAGTACAATACTACTGGTCTAAAGGCCTTAACTGGGACATTTCTGTACCTAACGAAATATTTTTGAAGTGGGAAAAGTTTAAACTTGAACTTTCAAATTTGCAAGATTTTTTCATACCGCGAGAAATTAATATTTCAAATATGAAAATGCGCAACTTGTTGGATTCAGTGACTCCAGTGAAATCGGATATTGTTGTGTTGTTTATATCCGCGTAGTTTATTCAGATAATTCGATAAACAACTTTTTTGTCGCAGGGAAATCCAAATTAGCGCCTTTACAGCGGCAGAGTATACCTGGATTAGAACTATGTGGCTGCGTTTTACTTTGCATACTAATAAAATTTGTTTATGATACTTTGCACTCTGCAATTAATTTTGAAAATATTTACGCATTTTCGGACAGTCAATGTGCGTTAGACTGGATCAGAGGTTCTGCGCATACGTGGAAAACTTATGTTGCTAACCGGGTAGCCTACATTCAGGAAAAAATCAATCCAGAATGTTGGTTTTATGTACCCTCTGGAATCAACCCTGCCGACTGTGAGTCCAGGGGTATGTACCCTGGAGAGTGTTTAAATTTTACCCTTTGGAAACAGGGACCCGAGTTTTTGTATCAATCGCGAGATACTTGGTCATTCACTAAATACGATTTGCCCGTCTGCGAGGAATCCCAAACGGAAAAAAGAAACTTGCTTAATAGTTTAAATCTTAATACAACTTTAGTAGAAAAGAATTTTATAGAAATTCTTTTTGAACGCCATAGTTCTTTAATTAAAATTAAAAGAATCGTTGACTATTTTTTGCGTGCTATTGATATTTTAAAAAATAAAAATAAAAATAATTTATCGTACTTGACTAATGTTGAGCTACACCGTGCATTGCTTTTTATCATAAAACACATGCAATCGATAATCGATTTATTTTAAACAAGAAATTAACTTATTGCAAAAAAATAGACCAATGACCAATAAGGCCTTTATAAAATTGAATCCTTTTTTGGAAGCAAGCACAGGTCTTTTACGCGTCGGTGGACGTCTTACTTACTCAGATTTATCTTTTGATAAAAAATTTCCCTTGCTCTTACAACTTTGCTTATTAAAGAAATACATATTATTCACCTCCACTGTGGTATACAAACTACTATGTTCTTATTTTTCCAAAACTTTTGGATTGTTTCTGCCAAACGTACTATACGAAAAATATTGCATCATTGCTTAGATTGTTGGAAAACTAAGCCAGTTTCTTTTCAACCCCCCATGGGTAATCTACACAAATTTCGATTCGAATCTACACGGACTTCCGTGGTCCATTTGAAATTAAAACAAGTAAATTTCGCAATGCAAAAACTACTAAATCTTATGTTTGCTTATTTATTTTTGAGTTGTAAAATGCGTCTATCTTGATTTAGTTTCCGAGATGTCTACAGATGCTTTTTTAGCCGCCTTTCGGCGCTTTATGGCCCGAAGAGGCGGGGTCCAACATTTTTATACCGACGGTGGTAGTAACTTTGTAGGCGCGAATAGGTACTTACGTAACATTTTAGAAGACTGTGCTAAGCAAGAGTCAATTATGTGGCATTTTAATTCCCCGGGAGCGCCTCATATGGGTGGCCTATGGGAATCTAATATAAAATCCACTAAAACTCATTTAACAAGGGTTATTGGCAAGCAAGTACTTACTTATGAAGAGTTGGCGACCGTGTTAACTCAGGTAGAGGCGGTACTGAATTCACGTCCTTTGTGTGAAATTTCAAATGACCCTAATGACCTCGCTGTCTTAACGCCAGGGCATTTTTTATGTTTGGAGCCCCTGACGGCTCTGCCTGATCCTGACTTTACGGAAATCCAGTTAAATAGATTGGACAGGTGGCAATTTTTAGTGCGTTTGCAACAAGATTTCTGGAAGCGTTGGAAAGCTGAATACTTGCATACCTTAAGGCAAAGAGCCAAATGGCATACTGAAATGGGGTCTGTGACTGAAGGTACTCTAGTACTATTAAAAGATGAAAATTCACCTCCCTTAGAGTGGCCCCTTGGCGTATCACTCAAGTAATTTACGGTGCCGACAAGGTGCCTCGGGTTGCGGTAGTAAAGACTACCAAGCGTAGTTATAAAAGGCCCTTGGTAAAGCTCCGCCCTTTGCCACCACCAATTTCTAATGAATGAAATGCTCGGGCATTTCATGGGGGCGGGAATGGTCCGTTTTCGCCCTTTTGTATATAGTTTTTAATAATACTTTGGGAATATTTTTAGAATTAACATTTTTTTTCTTTTTTTTTATTATTTTCATTACGTCGCTATGTAAGTAGAAAATACGCGATTTTATTTTAATAATGATTAAAAATTACTTACTTAATATATTTATATTTTCTTTTGGAATCTATGCGTATAATGACGATGCAAATGTAGCCATGTGTCTAAATATAAGAAAATTCTTATATTTAGGCATAAAGACTTTTTAAATATTATTTGGGAATGTAGTCCACCAAACATTCTGCTGACATAGAAAATCAACGAAAATTGCACTCGGATGTTTTCGAATTCCTAAGGCGATGACCTGGGCATTGACGCAATAGGAAATACCATTACCTACTTCAAATACCTATCGACACGATCGATGCCTTCGATCCAGGGAACAATGACACGTGCAGTCAGCAATTTTTTTGTAAACTTATGTATTAATTTTACGTCATATTTTAGTATAAAAGCATGTATTGATTCCTTCAATAAATTAGTATTAAACCTGTTATGGAATTTTACTCATTACACACCAAACAAATCACTAAGCCTATATCCGGAGTGTGAGGCTGCACTCCATACACAAAATGCTACAGTTGTCACCTTACAAAGGGCACTGTGCATAATTTGACAGAACGTCACCCTCAAGTAAACAGGGGCGTCTGTCAGCTTCGTAACAGGTTGCTCTTAACAAGGAGCAACTCTGTTCACCGTGAAAGACAATTTTTTTGAAGAAATACACAATGAAATGTCAGCAGTAAGTACATCTAGAGAAATTGTCATATTGGGAGATTTCAATAGTAGAACCGGTAACAGAGTTAATGATCTGACAGTTGACCAATATGGAGAAAATGTTGTTAATGACAATGGAAACCGGCTAATTACAGTATGTGAGCTATTAGACCTAAAAATCCAAAACGGTTTTTTTCAACATAAGGAAATACACAAATATACCTGGACCAAACCCTCACAAAACCTGAAATCCGTCATTAATTATCTTATCACTAAACAAAAGACAAAACTAAAAATTCAAGATGTCAGAACAAAGCGTGGATCAACATGCGGAAGTGATCACTATTTTCTGGAGTCCAAAATTCTCTTTCCTTATCAAGGCCAAAGCCTGCATCAACAACAGTGATTGATGATACAGTAATTGAAGAAATTGATCACTGTAAATATAATCTACTAAGCCTAGAACATGACAGCGTAAAAAACTTATTCAAGAGACTAAACGAAAAACTTAATACAAGTTCAGGTGAAACCCCAGATGAGGAATACGAATGTATTACATTAAGCATCCATCAAGCTGCAAAAGAAGCACTAGGATTAACGGAAGAAACTTCTAAAAGAAGAAAACCATACTGGTGGGATGCTGAGATTGAAAGAGAAATAGAGGAAAAAAGGAAATTATATCACACCTACTTATCCCAAAAGACAGATAGAAGCAGAGAAGAATACAAAATCGCGCAATCAAAGGTGAGAAGAATGATCAGTGATAAGAAAAATCATTCGTGGACGCAAAAGTGCCAGAAAATAGATTCTTACTTAGGAGGTAGGAGAAGTACCGAAAGCTGGAAAACTATAAGATCGATTAAAAAAGAAACATGCAGAGATATCATTTCACCAAGACATACCAGACAAAGAATGGGATGAGCATTTTAAAAAACTTTTAACTAAAGATAGAGCAGAATTCAAGGAACACGCAAGAGACAATATAATTAGAACGATGGGATCTCCAGTACCCCTCATAATCTCTGAGGTCAAAAACGTGTGCACAACCTTAAAAAGCGGTAAATCTGCCGGACTCGGAAATATCCCAGCCGAACTTATTAAATATGGCACTGAAGAACTGTTTTGGAGATTACGGAATCTTTTCCAAAAATATTTAATTGGAACTGTAGTACAAACTGAGTGGAAAACGTCATATATACACAAAAAAGGAAGGAAAGATATATGTGACAATTATAGAGGTATATCTGTGACTAGTACGCTAAGCAGAATATACGGTAAAATAATAAGAAATAAAGTGGAGAGCGAATATAAAGACATGGAGGCAGAAGAACAAGCCGGCTTCAGGGCGGGTAGATCGACTTCAGATCATCTCTTTTCTATAACCCAAGTTATTGAAAAGAAAATGGCATACGGTCAAAAGCTGCATCTGCTTTACGTCGATTTGCAGAAGGCATATGATAGTATACCACTAAATCTACTTTGGAAAGCGTTGGAAAACACAAACATAAGTGTACAACTAATTAAGGCCATCAAAGAGTTACACCGCAATAGTAAGGCAAAAGTTAAAATAAAAGCAAAACTAACCAAAGACTTTCAAGTAAATAAAGGTCACAAACAAGGTTGCTGTATCTCGCCTACGCTCTTCAAGATATACTTGGACCAAGTCCTTAAAGTATGGAAGAGAAAATTCCAAAACATGGGAATTCCGTTGGACGAAACCACCGTGTATACTTTATGTTTCGCCGATGATCAGATAGTAGTGGCTCAGGATTATGACGACCTCGAATATATGACACGAAAACTAATAGAAGAGTACAATAAGTGGGGACTAGAGGTTAATCTCAATAAGACAGAGTATATGTGTATCGGTGGAATGAAACAGGATCTAATCCTAAATACCGGACAGCGAATTCAGTCCTGTGATCAGTATAAGTACTTAGGTCTAAAAATTACAGCTGACGGAACACTAGACAAAGCTATAAAAGATCGAAACGTACAAGGAAGAAAAACAATAACTTTATTAAATGAAATAATTTGGGACCAAAGTATATCAAGACATAACAAAAAGCTTATATATAACACCATTGTAAAAAGTATTATTACATACGGCTCAGAAGTATGGCCAATCAAGGATAGAACAGAAAAAATGCTTTCCGCTACGGAGATGGACTATTGGAGAAGAGCAGCAGGGAAATCAAAAAGAGAAAGAGTTACAAATCAAAGAATAAGAGAAATTATGACAGTGGGTGAACGTACTTTAGTGGATGATATAAGAACAAAACAACTGGTGTGGTACGGACATGTACAAAGGATGAATGATGAAAGACTACCTAAACAAATACTAAAATGGAAACCAACTGGCCGAAGAAAACGAGGACGGCCACGGGGGAGCTGGAGAGAAGGAATAGACAGTGAAATAAGAATGAGAAGCCTAGATGATGAATTATGGGCAAACAGAAACGAGTGGAGATTGGGTATCGGAAGACGTAGAACGTTGTGTAACCGATAAATATATATATATTTATATATATATATATATATATATATATATATATATATATATATATATATTTATATATATATATATATATTTATATATATATATATATATATATATATATATATATATATATATATATTTATATATATATATATTTATATATATATATATATATATATATATTTATATATATATATATATATATATATGTATCTCTCAGATGGGGCGCGAGCAGTGCAGTGTTAAACAAGGCTAGAGTATTTATAGAGGACCGATATTTCCCTCCTTTGATTTTGACTTTGATATGATGTTGGGTACAGTAGAAGTACTACCAAAAACCTATATTACAGCACCAGAGTTTTAAAGATATTTTTGTTTTATTTATTTCCTAATAATTTTATTACTACTGAACCGATTTTAATGAAATAAAAAATATCCTGGGTTAGAATTGATTGCTTTTTAAAGATCATGATCAAAGTTTATCGCCATCTTAAAATTTAAGATGGCTGACAGAATCATAATTGATTTCTTAAAATGGCGTGTTTATTCCGATTTTGCAAAAATATTTGTTTTTTTTTAATTTATAGAAAAGAACTAGTTTTCCCCTACACAACGACGTACAAATTAGTAAAATCGGTGTGGTGGTTTTGTTTCAACATTACTTTACAGATTATACAATTACATTGCCAATCCTGCCTGCATTCATTTCACTCTAAATTCGCTTAACCGATTTTAGTAAAGATTGATCTTTAAACATTAAAATCAAAATTTGCCGCCATCATACTTGATTTTTCAAAATGGTGTGTTTATTCTTATTTTGCGAAAATATTTTAGTTTTTTTTAGTTGTAGAAAAGCACGTTTTTTTACCGCTTAACAAGGTACAAAGTAATAAAATCGGTAAAGTGGTCACAAAATCGGATTTTGGTTTAACCATTGTTTTAAAAATTATACGATTACATTGCCAATCATGCCTGCATTCATTTCTTTATAAATTATTTATTACTGAACCCATTTTAGTAAAATAAAAAACATCATGGTGCAAAGATCAGTACAATGCTTTTTATTTCACTAAAATCGATTCAGTAATAATGAATTTATAAAGAAATGAACGCGGACAGGACAGGCAATGCAGTCGTATGATTTGTAAAACAATGGTTGAAACAAAATCAGATTTTCTGATAACCACTGCATCGATTTTATTTATTTGTACTTCCTTTATGCGGGAGAGAAGTAGTATTTTTGTATAAATTAAAAAAAAAAACTAAAATATTTTCAGAAAATAAGAATAAACGTGCACCTTTGAAGGGTCAAGTATGATTCTGTCCGACACCTTAACTTTTAAGATGGCGTCAAATTTCGATTATAATCTTTAAAGAACAATGAATTCTCACCAAGTTTTTTTTTTATTTCACTAAGATCGGTTCAGTAATAATGAGTGTATAAGGAAATGAATGCAGACAGGATTGGCAATGCAATCGTATAATCTATAAAACAATGGCTGAAACAAAAATAGATTTTTTGAGAACCACCACACCGATTTGACTAATTTGTAACTCGTTCTGCGGGGCAAAGGTAGTGCTTTTTTACAAATTAAAAAAAAACTAAAACATTTTTAGAAAACAAGAATAAACACATCATTTTGAAGAATCAAGCATGATTCTGTCCGCCATCTTCAATTTTAAGATGGCGATAAATTTTGATCATGATCTTTAAAAAGCAATCAATTCTCACCAGAACGTATTTTATTTTATCAAAATCGGTTCAGTAGTAATGAATTTAAAAGGAAATAAAGGCAGACATGCTTGGCAAGGTAATCATATAATATTAAAAACAGTGGTTAAAACAAAAATATTTTTTTTTAGAACCACCGAACTAATTTTGCTGATTCAAACCTCGTTGTGCGTGGCAATAGTGCAGCTTTTTTACTAATTTAAAAAATAACCCAAGTTATTGAAAAGAAAATGGCAGGTCAAGAGCTGCATCTGCTAAATCTACTTTGGAAAGCGTTGGAAAACACAAACATAAGCGTACAACTAATTAAGGCCATCAAAGAGTTGTACCGCAATAGTAAGGCAAAAGTTAAAATAAAAGCAAAACTAACCAAAGGCTTTCAAGTAAATAAAGGTCTTAAACAAGGTTGCTGTATCACGCCTACGCTCTTCAAAATATACTTGGAACAAGTCCTTAAAGTATGGAAGAAAAAATGCCAAAACATGGGAATTCCGTTGGACGAAACCACCGTTTATACTTTATGTTTCGCCGATGATCAGATAGTAGTGGCTCAGGATTATGACGACCTTGAATATATGACACGAAAACTAATAGAAGAGTACAATAAGTGGGGACTAGAGGTTTATTTCAATAAGACAGAGTATATGTGTATCGGTGAAATGAAACAGGATCTAATCTTAAATGCCGGGCAGCGAATTCAGTCCTGTGATGAGTAATAAGTACTTAGGTCTAAAAATTACAGCTGACGGAACACTAGAAAAAGCTATAAAAGATCGAAACGTACAAGGAAGAAAAGCAACAACTTTATTAAATGGAATAATTTGGGACCAAAGTATATCAAAACATAACAAAAAGCTTATATATAACACCATTGTAAAAAGTATTATTACATACGGCTCAGAAGTATGGCCAACCAAGGATAGAACAGAAAAAATGCTTTCCGCTACGGAGATTGGACTTTGGACTATTGGAGAAGAGCAGCAGGGAAATCAAAAAGAGAAAGAATTACAAATCAAACAATAAGAGAAATTATGACAGTGGGTGAACATACTTTAGTAGATGATATAAGAACAAAACAACTGGTGTGGTACGGACATGTACAAAGGATAAATGATGAAAGACTACCTAAACAAATACAATACAATGGAAACCAACTGGCCGAAGAAAACGAGGACGGCCAAGGAGAAGCGGGAGAGGAGGAATAGACAGTGAAATAAGAATGAAAGGCCTGATGATGAATTATGGGCAAACAGAAACGAGTGGAGATTGGGTATCGGAAGACGTAGAACGTTGTGTAACCGATAAATATATATATATATATATATATATATATATATATTTATATATATATATATATATATATATTTATATATATATATATATATATATATATATATATATATATATATATATATATATATATATATATATATATATATATTTATATATATATATATATATATATATGTATCTCTCAGATGGGGCGCGAGCAGTGCAGTGTTAAACAAGGCTAGAGTATTTATAGAGGACCGATATTTCCCTCCTTTGATTTTTACTTTGATATGATGTTGGGTACAGTAGAAGTACAACCAAAAACCTATATTACAGCACAAGAATTTTAAAGATACCTTCAAAAAAAGAGTATTTAATTAATTTATCGTAAAAGAATCAACTGCACCGCCACTGAGTTCTTTATTTGTGGTATAGAAGTTTTATTTGTATCTACTTAATAATAGGTCATAAAATAAATGTACCCTTCAAAGATGCTCGTTTATTCTTATGTTGCAAACATGCTCTAATTATTTTTTTTAATTAGTAAAAAAGCTGCATTCTTGTCACGCCCAACAAGGTACGAATCAGTAAAATCGGTTCAGTGGTTCTAAAAACATATATTTTGGTTTTAACCATTGTTTTGCATAATTTACGATTGCATTGCCAATCATGTCTGCATTTATTTCCTAATAATTTTATTACTACTGAACCGATTTTAATGAAATAAAAAATATCCTGGTTAGCATTGATTGCTTTTTAAAGATCATGATCAAAGTTTCTTGCCATCTTAAAATTTAAGATGGCGGACAGAATCATATTTTCAAAAAATGTTTTTGATTTTTTTTTTTTTTATTTGTCAAACACACTGTGTTTTTTTTTTATTACAATCTAGTCAGTAAGACTAATTAGCAATTTTGTTTTAACTTAATTTACTAGAAAAGTCAGATTTAAACTTAGGGTTCACTCAATAGTTCTCCCCGCTTTGTTTAGTCTGTAACTCACAATTGTGTTGTGTTTATAGCATTATTTTGTTTTATGTGTAATTCACTTAGTTTACTAGCTCAAACGGCTTCACTCTTTTTAGTCGTCGAACTAGCATAGTATTGTCTAGAAGCTGAATTGCTTCCACATTCACATGCCGATGGAGTCTATCTTCATGGCTTTTTGCGTACTTTTTTATAGTCTCTGCTACAGTTTCGATTTTTAGATCTCGATGAAGGTCACTATTTCGAACGTACCAAGGTGCATTCACAATGTTTCTTAATACTTTATTTTGAAATCTCTGTACAACTAGAATGTTACTCTCTTTAGCACAACCCCATAGTTGAATACCATATGTCCATACTGGTTTCAGTATTTGTCTATAAAGCAGTAACTTATTATGAATTGTTAAATTGGACTTCCTTCCAATTAGCCAGTTCATTTTTCTATACCTTATCTCAAGTTCTTCTTTTTTTTTCTTAACATGTGCTTTCCAGCGCAATTTGGTATCAAGTGTCATACCTAGATATTTTGCCTGATTCGAATATGGTACTGGAATGTTGTTAATTGTTATTTGTATGTGATTTATATTTTTGTTTGTAAAATCAACATGAATTGATTTGGTTTCATTTAATTTTATTCGCCACTTTGTGGTCCAACTGTGAATTTGGGTGACTGCATCCTGAAGTTTCTCTATGCATTTTTCAATAGATTTTTCTACCGTCAATAAACCAGTATCATCGGCAAATGTTGCTAAGTGACAATTTTCTGGCTTTGGGATATCACAAGTGAATAATAAGTATAGATAAGGGCCTAGTACGCTACCCTGGGGCACGCCTGCTTGAATTTCTCTTAAATTTGAGTATGAGTCTTCCTGTTTTACTCTAAAATGTCTATCAGATATGTATGATTCCAAAATATCCGAATACTGTTTTGGCAGAAACCTTTTTAGTTTAAAATTAAGGCCTTCATGCCACACTTTGTCAAATGCTTGTGCTACATCTAGAAAAACTGCAGAACAAACTTTTCCCTCTTCTAGTGCTTTTTCTATTATATTAGTAATTCTGTGTATTTGATCTATCGTGGAATGCTTGTCTCGAAAACCAAACTGATGAGATGGAATAATTTCTTGTCTTTCTATGATGGGTTTTATTCTTTTAAGCAATAATTTTTCATAGAGCTTGGATATAATTGGCAGCAAAGATATTGGCCTGTAAGATGACACGTCATGGAGTGGTTTTCCCGGTTTTGGAATCATGATAACTTCTGCAACTTTCCACAGTTTAGGTACGTACCTAAGCCTAAAAGACGCATTAATTAGGTTGCATAGTTTTACGATAGCTTTTCTGGGGAGTTGTTTTATGACTACCCCGTTAATAAGATCATACCCTGGGGCTTTTTTCGAATTAATATTTTTGATTTCTGTTAATATTTCTTTTGGTGATGTAAGCTTAATATGGCCCTCGATTTGATGGGGTTCATTTAAATGAAAGTGTTCATCTGGTGCTTCGTGGGGCTGAAATGTTTTTTCTAAATGACTTGCAAAAATATCTGCTTTTTCTTCGTTACTCCTTGCCCACTGGTTGTTAGATTTTCGTATGGGTGGAATTTGGATAATTGGTCTTTTAAAATCTTTGGTTGCTTTCCAAAGGGAATAGTCGGTATTTTTATCATCTGTAAGCTCATTAAGAAAATGGTTAATAGATTCATTTTTTATTACTAGAATTTCTCGCCTAATGCGCTGCGTCATGTTGTTGAGATTTGTTTTGTCCTGAGGATCACGGCTTTGTTGCCACTTTCTTCTTAGTTTCCTTTTTTCCAATATAAGGTCTCTAATTTCCTTTGGATAGTTTTTTCCCTTAAAAATTCTCTTTGGTTTTGGACTGTTTTCCCAAGCTGCTTGTTGAATATTTGTAACAAAATAATCAACTTCTTTATCGATTTGTTCTGGCGTTTGCAATGGTACTGATAGGTTTATTTTTTTGGTCAGACTTTGTTTAAAACTAATCCAGTCAGTCAGTTTATTAACTAGTGAGATATTTGCTTCTTTCTTTATTATGTTTTTACTAAGAGTTAGAATAATAGGTGAATGATCTGAGTGTAAATCAAAACTTTCTTCTATATCTACAAAACTTAAAGATATATTTTTTACTATAAAAAAATCAATTAGATCTGGAATTTTTCCTGGATCTGTTGGATAGTATGTGGGCTTACCAGTTGATATCGGCTCACATTGAATGTTTGAATGTTTTTGATAAAATAAAATACGTTCTGGTGAGAATTGATTGCTTTTTAAAGATCATGATCAAAATTTATCGCCATCTTAAAATTTAAGATGGCGGACAGAATCATATTTGATTCCTTAAAATGGCGTGTTTATTCTTATTTTGCAAAAATATTTTAGTTTTTTTTTAATTTGTAGAAAAGCACTAGTTTTCTCCTACACAACGAGGTACAAATTAGTAAAATCGGTGTGGTGGTTCTTAAAAAATCTATTTTTGTTTCAACCATTATTTTACAGATTATACAATTACATATTCGTTATTACTTAACCGATTTTAATAAAAGATTGCCGCCATCTTAGAATTTAAAATGTCGGACAGAATCATACTTAATTCTTCAAAATGGCGTGTTTATTCTTATTTTGCGAAAATATTTTATTTTTTTTAATTATAGAAAAACACGTTTTTTTACCGCTTAACAAGGTACAAAGTAATAAAATCGGTAAAGTGGTTCTCACAAAATCGGATTTTGGTTTAACCATTGTGTTACTGCAATTATCTTTAGTTTAGTTTTATTTATAATTTATCTGTTTCGCCTCAAAAATAATCAGCCATACAAATTCAAATTGTGGCACCTTGCGCCGTCGAAACAACTAAGGACATGCGCAAAAAATGACACATTCTGTCACACACAAACCTTTATTAAGTGCTACCATCCTCAATACAGACTGAACGTGAGACTACTTCCAGAGCGGGCCCGCAAGCAGAGAAATAGCCATCAAAAGGTAGGTGCCATTTTTTCTCTTGCTTTTGTATGTAGAGTAGAGTAGAGTATATATTTATTTGCATAAACTTTTACAAACATAATTGAGCAAATATCGTCACAAAAAAAAAATGTTAAAAAGTACCCAATAGTAATAGTATTACAACATTTAAAATAGTAAAAAAAAAAGATATTTGGCTATAAAATGACCTTAAAAAACATATAAATGTATATGACATTAGCTAAAACCCACATATTTTTAAAACCCTATAGATAAAATTAAGTTACATTAAAATTAAAAAACACATAAAAAATAATTAAAATCACACAATTAAAACATGCTGACTAGAGTGTTATGTTGCAGGATGAGAGAACTCCAGATATTCAGAGACAGTGTACGGTTCTATGGAGACAATATACTGAAAAGCTCTTTTTTTAAAAACCTTCAATATTTTTTCTTGCTGGATAGAAATTGGTAGTTTGTTATAAAATTTTACACACGCATATAGAGGACTACGTTCAGTTATAGATAATCTATGGACTGGAATATTCAAACAGTTCACACTCCTTGTGCTGTATTCGTGAGTTGGTAAAAGATGTTGAAATAAAGAAAAGTTTTTAAAGAGAAACATAATGCACTCATTAATGTATACACCTTGAAAAGTTAGGATGTTTAAAAATTTTAATTTTCCCCTGCGGGAGTCGCGTGTTCGCATTCCCAAAAGCAATCGAACCACTTTTTTTTGTAAAATCAAAATCTCAGAAGCGCCCATGGCTCCTCCCCAAAATATTACACCATACCGTAAGATTGAATAGTAATTTGCATAATAAACTGAGAGTAGGACTTTGCGATCCAAATAATGATGAAGAACTCTTAAAGAATAGCAAGCGGAATTTAGTTTTTTGCAGACAGTTTCAATTTGTAGCTCCCAACCCAAATGTTGATCAATGTGAAGTCCTAGAAATATGACAGTGGTAGATAGTTCGACAGGTTCATTAAGTAGTTCTACTGATTCTGGATATTGATCATTTGATTGAGCTGTTCTAAAACATATGAAAACTGACTTATTGCAATTTAACAAGAGTTTGTTGCCTCCAAACCACCTCTCTGTCCTCTCAAGACCCTGATTTGCCTTTAGAAAAAGTTCTTCAAGTGTTTTTGCCCATGTGAGTTCATTTGTGTCATCTGCATAGTTGATTACACTTGTTGATTCATCAACTACAGCTTGAGGTAGGTCATTAATGTATACTAGAAACAGAAAAGGTCCTAATATGCTGCCTTGTGGAATTCCCAAGTTTATGTTTATGGCTTCTGAAAATGTCTTGCATCCCTCCATTTCCAGGCAAACCTTTTGAGACCGCTCAGACAAATATGACTCTATCCAGCAGAAGGCTGGACCTTGTATTCCATAAAGTTCCATTTTTCTCAAAAGTATGTTATGATCAAGGCTATCAAAGGCCTTTGAGAGATCTAAGAAAGCTCCCAAGGTTTTTGATTTATTTTCAAAGTTTTCCAATATTTTCGCTATAAAGTCATATGTTGCAGTCTCAACCGATCTGCCCTTAAAAAACCCATGCTGGGTGTTACTGAGTAGGTTTCGTGAGGTGAAAAATTTTTGAAGCCTAGTGAGCATGACATTTTCAAAGATCTTTGAAAAAGATGGAAGGAGGCTTATTGGCCGATAGTTTTCTATTTTTGAAGGGTCACCTTTTTTGTGGAGTGGCTTAACAATAGCTAATTTTAGATTTTTTGGAAAAATTCCATATTTTAAAGAGTTGTTGACTATGATGGAAAGAGGAAAGCTAATCCCCAAGAAACATTTATATGACTTACAGCCTAATGTGACCTGAACCGACGTCGGATTTAGTGGAATTTTAAGTTGCAAGATTGATTATACGTTACGCGACGTCGCATTCATATCAAAACCGACGTTATCAAATATACGTCCGTTTTTTAACGATCTCGCGACGTCAAATAATGCAACGCAATATACCATTCATTTCCCAACGTCGGTCTTACGTTCGTTTGTTCGACGTACAAAAACTCTGACCAGCCCAACAACCAACCGACGTCGGCGTCGGGTACGTCCGGTGAAGACCCTAACCTCAGACCTAAACTAGCGTTTAGTTTGGTTGGTGTATTTTCCGTAACTTTTACTTGACCTATTCGACGTCCGTTCATATGGCCTACGCGTCACATGTACAGCCTACTGTCATTTATAGACGCCCATAACCTATCAACAAGTGCATTTGTTTCACCCCCGTGAAAATGTCATACGGAATATAACAGCGCGAACAGCGCCTGCGATCTGGACAAGGGACTAAATTGGAACTAAACATAATGACGTTTGACAGTGTCATCCTGTTCTGTGGTTTGACTGCTGTTGTGGGAAAGAGAGAGAGCCCACCAGAACAGACAGAAAGAGAGACACGCGACACACCTGAATTTATTCTGTGGTGAATGTCATTTTTGTCGGGCGTTCCCCTCAATCTGATTTTTGATAAAAAAACTCATAGAGAAAATCAAAAACTAAAATCAAATCATTGTGTACTAGATCGGCATATTTTGTGAGTCTAACAAGCAGTAGCAGTGTAAAAAAGAAGCAGCAGCAGTATAAAAAACAAGGAGCAGCATATAAAAAGCAGTCAATTCAACGACCCCATACCAGTGAGTTTTAAGGTGGATTTATTGTTCGTATTGTGCATTATGTTATGGGTAAGGGGTAAGTTCATTTATTTAGGCTTACTTCATACTTTCCACTATGAACAATGGAAATTTCTATTTTAAGTAAGGCCGCCTTGTTTATGATAAAAACAAATCGGTTCTAACTTATAAGTCTAAGCTGTTACTATTTCTGAAGAGTTACAGTGATCTATCACTCAGCTGCGACACAGTTTTATGCCAAAAACCACCTTCGCTTAGTTTCTACCACCAAAAAACCAACTACTACCACCTTCTGTGGCTTCTATCCCCAAAAAACCAACTACTACCACCTTCCCCTACTTCTAACCCCAAAAAACAAACTACTTCTACCTTCGCTGAGCTTCTACCCCTAAAAAACCAACTACTGCCATCTTCTCCTAGTCTCTGCCACCAAAAAACCAACTTCTACCAACGCTTATCTTCTACCACTAAAAAACCAACTACTACCTCCTTTGATTATGATTGTAGTATTTGGTTTTTTGGTGGTAGAAGCTAGGGGAACTTGGTAGTAGTTGGTTTTTTGCTGGTAGAAGCTAATGGAAGGTGGAAGTAGTTACTTTATTGCTGGTAGAAGGTAGCAAAAGTTGGTAGTAGTTTGTTTTTTGCTGGTAGAAGGTAATCCAAGGGGATAGTAGTTGGTTTTTAGTGTAAACCTGATCTGTACCTAAGTGATAGATAGATAGGTAACTGTTTGGGAGTGGTAGCAGCTCTGATTTATTAGTTAGGGTTTGTTTTAACCTCAAACAATACGCTCCAATATCGAAAAGTATAAAAAGGTCATTAAAATTTTGATCTGTAAAATATAGGAAGGGGGGGGTGGTACCCCATGAGGCCATATTTTATGTTTGTATTTATGAAATATGTGGAAAATATTAGAAAAAACTTAGCTTTTGGGGGGGGGGGGGGCTGCCCCTGACATATATGCCACTGTGTGACCCATGTTTGTAGGATAATACATTTTTTTGTTGCATCTTACTGCTTACTTTATGGCAATATGGCTATGTTTGTTATTGTTATTGCTATATAGCTTTAAAATTCCTGCCTCCCTGCTTAATAAGTTTGACTTAAGCCCTGTTCTGACTGCATCAAACCCATGTCACTATATCCGATGATGGCACTTGGAATGAGATGGTTTCATGCATTTTAGAGAAACTTTCATAGTGACAAACCAGCTTTACAGCCCCAACTATAAACTCAACTTTACTGTATCAATTTGATCATGGCACATACCTGTTCTTTTCTGGGGAGAAAGAGATGTGTCAATATGGAACTGAAACAGTATCCTTGAGTTTTATAAATAGCATTTTTTATTGCCTAATACCCTGTTCGGACTGTGCAACTTTTGTGTCCTGTCTCTCACTCAGATGATGTTACTTAAAGAGAGACAGAACAAACAAGTTGCATGCTTTGTTTGGAAATGAATGAAAATTTGTTTTATTTTTAAGTAAAACAAACACTGTTTTTTAATTTTGCAAAGGCAGCTTTGTGTTCCCCTCAGATAGTACTAACCAAGTGGTAACAGCTAACCTGTAATTTGTACTGTTTTGCCAATAATGTCATGTAAATCTTGGGCTAATGTCAAGAAATCTGTAATGCAATAAGCCATGGGCGCAGCCAGGGGGGAAACCTAAGATTTTTTTTTATATATTTTCCACATATTTTATGAATAAACACATAAAAATAGCATGAAATACGACATCATGAAGCCTCGCCCCCCCCCCCTCAGACATATTCCTGGGTGCGCCACTGCATAAGCTGTAAAATAATATTTTATTCTGCATAATTACCGGACAATGTAATCTCAAAGCTAAATTTGTATTCAGGGTAGTAATGCTATGTTTTTTGAACAGGTGTCAATTGGAGCTTCAGCAGTCATGTTTTTTAAGGTGGTTTATAAAGTTTCACTTAGTTTTATTTTAATAAATCTAAATTTATTAACAATCTTAGTGGAAAGTTTGGTTTGGTGTAGTCAAAAAATAAAAATAATTTCTTATGGTAGTGATAGTAGTAATTATTTATTTTTCGCAATTTTTACTGTAAAATCTTTTAAAATAAAAATTTTACAAAGTTTTTTTTTGTTTTATTTATTTTTATTTAATTATTTTAGACAGGTTTTCTTTCTAACATAAAAATTTTTGTTGGTCCCCCAAAAGAGGATTCTATTCACAAACAATATTTTATAGCTTGTGAAAAAAGAAAACAACTAAATAATTTTTTTTACATGTCAATTGTAATGTCAAAAAATGTTTTTTTTTCACTTGTTGACACATGTAAAAAACTGTTCTATCTGAAAAAGGTAGTTGTTATTTTGTCTGCAAATTCTATTACATGTCAAAACTTCAGAAATCTTTAAACTAGAACAGGTCATTATTCACATAACTTATATTATCATGGCATTTTTCTAAGTAAGGCCTGGTTTACCCAAAAACTTAATGCACAATGAACAAACTCATTGCTTAATTTTAATATCTCTGTTTCCATCTCCTTAGTATTGTAGACATAAAGTATAAACACTAAATCTTTCCATTGTGCATTATGTTATGGGTAAATTAGGCATAAAATAGAAAGTTCACATTACTTTGTTAAGTAATCTTATCTACAGTTTGACTAATGGTATCCGACCCTCGGAACCGAAATCAAAAAATATATTTTTACACAAAACATAAAGCCCAATTGTGTGAAATTCTAAACTATACAATATCAGGACATCCACAAAATCATATAAATTCATAAAATTTGACTTGTGTATTGTGTAAAAACATATTTTTTGCTTTCTGTGCTGAGGATCAGATACAATAAGTCAAACTGTATATACAAGTGGCCCATTTTGTCTTATTTTTATTACATATAATAGTGAGTGAGTGAGAAAGCTCCTAATTGTATTGTATTTAACATTTGGGGATATATTGTGCCTATATTACCTAATGAGTTTGACTACATTCTTGAAATATGTAATGCTCAAGGGGGAGAGGATTTAGCCTTGAATTATATTCAATGTGCTTGTTTTTTAATGGAGGAAGCAGGCATATTTTTGTCAACCGCTACAAAAAACTGCACACTACAACAAAAAAATAAATAGGATTTGTATTATAGCACTTATACAATATTGAAACATTATTCGTAATGCATGTAAGCCAAAATGGGTTATATAGGGTGTTGTAAAATTCAATAAAATATTTTTAAATATAAACAAAAAGTTTATATCAACAAAGGTCTACAAACACTTAGTAGTAGAGATACAGGGTGTTTCAATTTACTTTTTTTATATAGCTTTTACAGTTTTTGTGATATTTAGCTCAAATTTGGCTTGTATATTTACTTATAGGCACTACAAGTTAAGGCATGTCAAATAGGTTTTAATTAATTTGTTTATTTTAATATACTCGCCATACCATACTGGAGCATTTTTTATTTTATGATAGCAGCCTTTGGTGCAACAGCGATTTTCTCTAAAATGGTTAAAGATGCAAAAAAATTTCAGAAAAACAAAAAAGTTTGCAAATGAAACAAAGATTTTATTTCTTGTTTTAAAATTCCCACTTCTCCCTACCAGTGGCTTAAAACAAAAAAATTCTGGGGGAAAAGGCGACATGACCCCTGAAAAAGGGTCACTCTGTACATGTTTACTATTATTTGGCATGTCTAAAAGTGTAGTGCCTATAGCTTAATATGCCAAATTTGAACTAAATATCTCGAAAAGTACAAGAGCTATAAAAAACTAAATAAAAGAAACTTTAAAACAAGGCGTTTAAGGTTATATAAAAATTTTGCCTTGAAACCGCTTAAGGAATTCAACACTAAAATTATGTTATTGAATTATGAAACACCCTGTATAATGTGTATTTTATAAAAACTTATTTCAATATGTAAATAAACAGTGGCAGAACTACAATGCAGCAAGGCACAGGGTTGCTGAGAGGCGTATGCTCCATAGAGAGCCCGAAGGGCTGGAGTGATCACACACACACAGTGATAAGTAAAAAATGATTTCAGCGAAATTAAAAAGGTTTAGTTGGTGGGAGCACCTCTGCCCTGCAGAAGGTCTTGCTGTATGGTGGTTCTATCACTGCTTGTCTTGCAATTCATTGCAGGGAGAAAGGCTGATCAATAGCAAAAATTGTGTACAGTTCTTTACATAATCCATATTTTTGTTGGTCCTGTAAGTCCTTCTTGGTCTTATTTAGGTATAAAGTGATAAAAAAAAAGACAAAAATGACTAACGAATAATACCAAACCAAAGGTCCTGCCAGGACCTAATTTTTACTGATTTTTATTAGTCCGAAGCGCATTGATCAGCCCCTCGGCGCAGGATCTGTCCTGGGAAGGGTTTTAGTTGAGCAAACTGTCTATCCGGAAAAGTGTTTAAGTTCAATAAACTGTGTCTATCACGGAAAGTGTTTTAGTTTACTATCTGCTCAACACTGAAATAACAATATCACAGTTCATATAAATGTATCTTTAGCAGTAAAAAAGCTGGTAAGTACTATAATATGTTTATTAATTAATTTTTAAATATTAATATAATACTGTTCATTGAATATCAGCTGATGATGGTACAAAAAGTTTGTTTTTGTTTAAAATGTATTTTTTCAGAACCATTGCATATAAAGTTTTGGTATTTTCCATAAATTTTGTAAAAAAATTGTTGTCCACAAAGTTTTACTATTTGACGATATTTTTGTGCAAATTTGATGGAAAAAGTATGCCATGATTTAAATGGGATGGTTCTGAAAAAATACATTTTAACAAAAACAAACGATTTTCCCATCAACAGCTGATTTTCACTGACCAGCAGATTTATTTTAACAAATATCAGCTCAGCTGGTGTTCTGTGATATCAGCTGATTTATTTTGACAAAAATCAGCTGTGTCCCGACATGTTTGATCTAGACAGAGAGCTATAGTCTTCTCTCTTTCTGGACCGTGTTAAGGTTTTTCTCGTGTTACCAACGGTTTAACACGTAGTTTGCATTTCTTCCCTTTGGTGTTCTGTGATTTGTTTGGTCAAGAGATATTTTGGTCAGGACGGCTACGTTTCAGGACATGACGCAGTTTTATATCTTTTTTAGATTTTGGAAACCATAATACCCCATCCTCTTCCCACACGTGGGGTATGGGTTTTATTTCCCTTACATTTTTGATATTAAAACAAACATTTCTAAAAATAAAAAAACAATGATTTCGGTGGGTAGTTAGCTTTGGGACCGTGGGCTTTACCTATTGTAGTACAAAAAGAGCGGGCGTTGAGTTCCAATTCCTTGGTAGGCCGACGCAAAATCATGCGGGGCGAACGTCCGAATTTAATGGGACGAAATACGTTTGCCGGACGTGGGACTTCGACTCTTTGGTTATCTTTCACAATCAAAAGTGGAGACCCAGTCCTAATTGGTATATTATTAGTTCACATTAAGTCAGTAAAAAGGTTAGCGTCTGTCGGCCATTATAAAATATTTTTTATTTTTCTAATTTTAAGTAGAAATGAAAGAATAATTGTAAAATTATTCACAAATTTGAGTTTAGTGAGGCAGCAAAATATTTTTTTTACAAAAATAAAAATAATAATAAAAATTAGATCTATTTAACAAATATATATTTTAGTAAATCTTGCATATTTCAGGAGCGCTTGCTTTTTTTGAAAGTATTTTAATCACATTTATCAATAAACATGCCTTCGTTGTAAAATTTTTGTTGGATTCCTGCTTAAAATATAAATTATTAATATTGTAATACCCCCTCTCATGCATGACTATAATTGTCATTTGTAAAATGCACCCATTTCTATGAGACTTGTTATAATAAGTGTAAAATATTTACTTATCAGGTATAATTTTAGTTACTCGACAGGAATTCTTTTTAGCAAAAACTATATGTATTCTAGGCAATGGAAACGAAACCAAACGCAACTTACCTGTTTGCGACTAAATTTAAGTGACGGAAATCCAACGTATAATTACGTTGTTAATTCGTAAACTCTATTACCTATAAGGTCAGATGCTGACGTCGTAGCGACCCGAATTTGTATTCCCCATTTAGGTGCAAACGAGGGTCGTCAGGCGGTCGAAACGACGTCGGCACCCGACGTCGCGTTTATCGCAAGCAACGTATGGGTAACGTAATATGACGTCCAAATGCTGCTTGGGTCTCTGATGCAACAAATTAAATAAGGTTGGTTGAGACCTCATCATACCCAGAACTGTGTTTGTTTTTTAAATTTTTGATAATATCAAGAATTTCTGTATTAGAGACTGGAGACAAATACATGCACTCTGAACTGTGGTTTAGGTCAATGTGAAAGTGGTCCACGGGTTTAATTTTTTTAATAGCATTTGAAGCTGCCATTGCCATAAATTCATTGATTTCTTCACAAAGAGTTTGGGGATCGCCTTGGAGGCCTACTGTATTAGATTTTGAGCTACCACCTCTGATCTCTTTTACAATTTCCCAGGAAGATTTTGTTTTGTTGTCGGAAGCTTCCAACTTCCTCTGATAATAAGATTTTTTTGACTCTGTTAGGAGAAAGTTGTACCTGCGTTTTTCAGCCCGGTATTCATCCCTATATTGGTTATTATTTACACTCGTTGTATACAAAATGTCAAGTCTTTGTTTACAAGCTGTCAACTCAGGTGTGTTTGACCATTTTTTTTTTGTTATTTTTTCGTGGGATGAACTCTTTCATCGGAAAACATTGTTCAAAAATAGTTTTAAAGATTCTAGAGAATGATTCCCACTGCATATTTATGTCAGACACACTACACCCAGCTATCTCACCCCAGTTTGCCTCTCCCAGCAAAAATAAATTTAAAGAGTTCTTTGCTTTCCTGATTAAAGATTCTTTTAATTTTAGGTATGGTTTGCTTGGGTCCAGCTTCAAATGTCAGGAGCTGGGCAGTGTGATCAGATGTGTGAGGGTTAAAAACCTGAGATGAGAAAACCTCGAGATTTGTGTATATATTATCAATGCACGACTTTTTGACACCATCTATACGTGTGTATTCTGGGAGTTATATTAAAAGAGCTAAGAAAGTTCTTAAAAATACCTGGCCATCTCGCATCCTGCAACAGGATATCTAGATTAAAATCGCCTGCTAAAAAAATTATAGATTCCTTATCAACTAGATCACAGAGAATTTGATCAAGTTTATTTATTAGTTCTTGAGGTTCTATAGTCCTGTTGCGCGATCAAGAAATATTAAATAAGAAAATTACACCTAAAGAAAGTTACAGTCCGCTATGAATTAAAGAAGAAAATCTATTCCCCTATCTATCCATTACATTTTATAGACCTCCGAGCCGCATCTAGGCTATGAAAAAGCGTTTTAAAAATATTCTAATTTTTCTTGAACGCCATATTGGGCTTCATTCTTATCAAACGGCGCACAGTTTAGTGTAGGTAGGCGAGCTTCCTTGATACCTGCGTATGTGTGCGTGTGTGTGGCCTCCTAAATTTAAAATAAAAACTCCAGGGTCAGTCTTGTTTACTACCTACTATCGATAAATTAATGCATTTATTTATTCGGGAATTTTGTGTTTTCAAAATTTGATTTAATGCAAAAATAAAATACAAATCTTCTATGATTCGCGTTTCCGCGATTTTAAACATATTTAGTGCGCTAAACTGCAAAAAATAAAAGTGTTTAAATAAATCAAAATCCAAGTAACCAAAAACAAAAAATCAAAAACTCAAAAACTGTTTTAAAATAGATACCTTACTAGCCTTTTGTTTCAATAATTTAAAACCAAGTCAATACAAAAAAAATACTTACCAATCAAAATGGAGGATGCAGAACACAAAACAATTACTAGAAAAAGAAAAATCGCTTTGACTAGGATCACTGAAATCTATACTTTGGCGGTAAAAGCCAAGGATGATGAAGCCGAGCGTATATCTTTTAAATTGCTTTTGAAACCTTGGAAGATCAATATTTTGAGTTTAAACATCTCCATAACGAATTGATTGGGCTGCTGACCGACGATAAAGATTTCGATGCGGAAGATGCAATTAGAAAAAATTGTGACACTTTTTATTTTCAAGCAAAAGCAATATTTTGTAAGTTATTTCCAATTCCAGGCACTTCTAGGCCGCAGTCCTCTGCGCCTACTCACACCAGTCATAGTTTTGAAAATGTTAAGCGTTCAATTTCGGTTTTTACGGGCTCAATGCTAAAATGGCCGACTTTTCTAGATCTTTTTTCAAGCATAATAGACAAAAATCCTGCACTATCGAATGCCTCAAAATTTCGGAATTTAATTACTTGATTGCAGGGTGAACCATTAAATTTGGTAAAGTCGTTACTGTCATATTATTAATTTACTAAAATTATTTAATATTTTCAAGTTGAATTGAATTGTCAGATAACTAACCGTTTTTAGTTAAGAATCGTACATCATATAAACGTATTTCATTATTTGATATCTCTCTTTATACTGTGTGTACATATACCCGTTTCACTTTGTACTGCTGTATTAAATTAATTTATTCTATAATAAAATCAGTTGCTCTACACACAGAAACCTGACTGGTCATTTCTCCTTCCAAACCCCAAAGCATATAAGATGGCGCAGTGATAATTAACAGGAAACGAAACGAAACCACGCCGACGGCCATATTGAAAAAAGAGAGATTTTGAGAAGAACCCGAGATGTACTGAAGATTCTTCAACGAAGAACCACTACAGAGGTAAATCAAGCTGCCGACCTCAATTTAGATCAGTTTTATTCATTCAAGCAACCACAAAAACCGGAGAAAAGATACATTTTCCAGGAATCCCGCCAATGACCTTCACTGGAAACGTGGCAGAACACTGGAGATTCTGGAAACAAAGGTTTGTGAACGATTTAGTAGCCACTGAATTAATTAAAAAGGACGATAAGACTAAATGTGCTCAATTATTGACCTTAATGGGCGATGAAGGCCTCAGAATTTTCAATACTTTTGAATTTAATGATGAAACACCTGATACATTTGATCTTTTACTAGCAGAATTTGACAAGCATTTTTCTCCAAAAAGAAATTTATCGTATGAGAGGCATAAATTTTTAACTTATCGACAGAAAATGGGACAATCAATTGAACAATTTGTAACCGAACTTAAAAATCTTTCTTTGAACTGTGAGTTAGGTGACCTGAGGGAAAGTTTGGTTTTATCAATAATGATTATTGGTCTGCGTAACGAGTCCATGAGAGAAAAACTAATGGGTAAAGACGTTGATAAACTTCAAGACGCCGTAGACATGTGTCTCGCTCATGAACACGCACGTGACTCGAACCGGGTCATATCAAATGGTCATGGTAAGTCTGAAAACATCGAGACTGTTAAGAAACATCCTTCAGCGAATCAGAGAAGCTCCATGACTGCAAGAACTTCAAATTTCCAACAAAGAAATTTTCAAAATAAAAATTTTTCTCAAAATAAAAAATATTTTCCATTAAATTTTTCATCAAATTCACTTTGTAAAAATTGCGGTTATTCTCATCCACCAAAAAAATGTCCTGCTTTTAATAAACAGTGTAATAAATGTAAAAAATGCACCATTTTTCAAATTTATGTCAAAATTCAAGGTTTCAAAATAATAATTTTAATTCTAATAACAAAAATTTTAACAGATAAAACAATTGTTCTAATAATAAATTTAAAAAACAAGTTCATATTGTTGATGATCAATCTAACCTCGAAAATTCTGATTTTTTAAGAAACAATACTGGTGATGATTTTTTATTTGTAGATGTGGTCGAGCTGGATGAAGTTGACAATTATCATGGGTTCAAGATCTGGAGATTGAAGGCAGTAATATTCAATTCAAATTAGACAGTGGGGCTATGACGAATGTGATATCAATCAATAAATTGAGAGAATTAAGGTATGATTTTAAAAAAATTCAAAATACAACTGTTAAATTAAGTTCATATACTAAACATGTTTTACCTGTGATAGGTACTTGTTATTTAACATGTTGTCATAAAAATAAGAATTATAAAATACTTTTTTTTGTTTTTCTTTTTTTTTTACTTAGAAAATGCATAAACGCGTTTTTTTTCTACTAAATTACTATAATTGAAAACATTCGTTTTCGGTGGCGGGAAATGTTACTGCAATTTTCTTTAGTTTTGTTTTATTTAGAATTTATCTATTTCGCCTCAAAAATAATCAGCCATACAAATTCAAATTGTGGCACCTTGCGCCGTCGAAACAACGCGGGTGCTAAGGACATGCGCAAAAGGCGCAAAAAATAACACATTCTGTCAAGCGAAAAAACACGTGAACACGTGAAAAATCATTCTCTTCTTTCGAAGACTAATTTTCTTTCGAAAATTAACTATTAAGCATAAAAACCTTAGTTATTAAGTGCTACCATCCTCAATACAAAGACTGAACGTGAGACTACTTCCAGAGCGGGCCCGCAAGCAGAGAAATAGCCATCAAAAGGTAGGTGCCATTTTTTTCTCTTGCTTTTGTATGGTTGCGCGATCAAGAAATATTACATAAGAAAATTACACCTAAAAAAAGTTACAGTCCGCTATGAATTAAAGAAGAAAATCTATTCACCTTATCCATTACACATTGTTTTAAAAATTATACGATTGCATTGCCAATCATGCCTGCATTCATTTCTTTATAAATTATTTATTACTGAACCCATTTTAGTGAAATAAAAAAGATCATGGTGCAAACATCAGTACAATGCTTTTTGTTTCACTAAAATCGGTTTAGTAATAATGAATTTATAAAGAAATGAACGCGGACAGGATAGGCAATGCAGTCGTATGATTTTTAAAACAATGGTTGAAACAAAATCAGATTTTCTAATAACCACTGCACCGATTTTATTTATTTGTACTTCCTTATGAAGAAGAAGAATAAACGTGCATCTTTGAAGGGTCAAGTATGATTCTGTTTGACACCTTAACTTTTAAGATGGCGTCAAATTTCGATTATAATCTTTAAAGAACAATGAATTTTCACCAAGATTTTTTTTTTCACTAAGATCGGTTCAGTAATAATGAGTGTATAAGGAAATGAATGCAGACAGGATTGGCAATACTACTACTACTATGTCGGTTTAGAACGTTTTTCTACGTTGTCTGACGCCTATTCTCCACCTCCTTCGATCGTGACAGTCATCTTCCGTCAGGTTTTTTTGACTCATTTATTTTTGGATTGACTGTTGCCATTCCAGTTTAGGACGCCCTCTTTTTCTGCGTCCTATTGGTTGCCATTCTGGGACCTGCTTTGGTAATCTTTCGTCGCTCATCCGTTGTACATGGCCGTACCATATCAGTTGCCTTTTAGTGAGGTCATCCGTTATGCTTCCCTCGATTCCCATTCTTTCTTTTATTATCTCATTTCTTATATGATCTGTTCTAGATATTCTCATTGATCTTCTTATTGCATCCATTTCGACACTTTCCATTTTTGCTTTATAATTTTCTATTACGCGACAAGTCTCTATTCCAAACAACAGCGTGCTTTTCATCATTGTTTCATATATGTTAAATTTTACATTCTTTTTTATCTCTCCATAAAATACTGTTAAGACAACCAATAACCTTTTTTGCTTTTACTATTCTTTTTTCCAGTTCTTTACAGTCTGTAAGTGTAAGTATACATACTCATTACATGGAGATATTGTTTGTCCATTTTCTAGTTTTAATTCAGTTGATTCGTTTCCAATACATAAGTACTGTGTCTTGTCCACGTTCAGTGTTAACCTCCACTTTTGGTATTCTTCTGTTAACTTTCTCATCATATACTCCATATCTTCTTTATCATTAGCTACAATTACTTAGTCGTCAGCAAACTGTAGTGTGTATATGATAAATCGGTCGTTAAGTTGTATTCCCATGCCGTGTACTTTGCGTTTCCAGTTTTTTAGAGCTACTGCGATATGTATTTTAAAAAGAGTTAGAGAGATACAACATCCCTGTCTTAAGCCTTTCGTTACCAGGAATTCTTTTGAAAGTCGATTTCCAATTTTAATTTTAGATTTTGACCCTTTGTATAGTTCTTTTATCGCTTTTATGTATGTATGATTGATATTAGTCTGCTCTAACACTGTCCATAATTTTTCTACTAAAACGGTATCATATGCTTTTTGTAGTCTCTCTCTATATTTCTGGCGCTCCTTTTCTCAATTACTTGTTTAAGACTTCTTCTTGTTCATGAAAATCATTCTCTATTAGATCTCTAAGAATCCTACCGTACAATCTACTTAGAGTACTGGTTACTGAAATTCCTCTGTAATTGTTGCAATCCAGCTTGTTTCCTTTTTTATGTATTGAGGATATGAATGCAATTTTCCAATCATCAGGTACTGGATGTCCGTTTATGCATTGATTGATAATATATGTGAGATTTTCGAGTAGTTTCTCTGATCCATATTTGAGCATTTCAGCATATATTCCCCCAGGTCCGCTAGCTTTTCCGGATTTAAGCTTTTTAATACTATTCCTTATCATTTCTTTTTCGATGATTACTTCCTCTCCATGTCCTGCTATGTCTCTCCTCGGAGATCCAGATATTCGGGTCTCCTCTCCTGCAGCAGTCCCTTATAGTGTTCTGTCAATTGTTTTGGTTTGATGATCTGGATGTTTACTTTTTCTTTTGCTGGGTTTTTTACTGTAGAAATGAATTTCCATACTTCAGAACTCTGCCTACCTCCTACGTGTGTATTTATATTGTGGCATTTGTGCTCGAACATTTCATTCTTTTCTGTGCGTATCAAATTTCTTAGCTGTCTTCTGGTATGCCTGTAGATTTCTAGGTCTCTTTGCTCTTTAGTACTGAGCCATTTCAAGTATGTGCGTTTTTTCTGCTTGACCGTTTCCTGTATTTCTTCCGTCCACCACATCTTATTGTTATTTCTATTATCTTGGTATCCAACAGCTTCTTTGCTTGGTTCCTTCAAGTTTTTTACTATGTTTGTATATATCTCTTCAAATGTGTTTATTAATTTTTCATCTAATCGGTTCTGATACAATCGATTTCTAGACTTCTAAAGTTGTATTTTTGATTGTCTTCGATGCATTCTAGATTTTCATTTTCTCTAATAAACGTCCTTATTTGTTTTTCTTACAGGGCATAATATTTTTGCTTTTACCAGATGGTGGTCAGATCCACAGGTAACACCCCGAAGTGTGCGCACATCATACCACTTTAGTTCCGAGTGTTGTCCACCTGTAGCATAATCAATGATTGATCTAAGATTTCTTGTTGGCTGAATCCAGGTATACCGATGAATATCCTTATGTTTAAAAAAACCATTATTTATTTTTAGATTATGGGTTTCACACAATTGTATCAGTCTCAAGCCATTATCATTTGTTACTTCCTCTCCAAATGGTCCTACCACTTTGCTTTGGCTTTGTCTACCAGTTCGACTATTAAAATCGCCAAGCATAATTATTTCCCTGGTATTGCCGATTTTACTGATAGTCTCATTAAGTTGGTCGAAGAACATTTGTTTTATAGCTACCGTTTCGTCATTTGATGGTGCGTAGGCTGCTATTATGCTTATATTGTGTCCAAGCATCTTCATGTTAACTCCAAGTAAGTTTTCGTTAATGCACTCTCCGTTCTTTTAGGACTCCAGTGAATAAGTGAACAAAGTTACCGACACTACTTTTACCTGTTCCTTTCTTTTTTGTCTCTGTAAGTGCAATAATGTCTATCTTACTATTCTGCAATTGGATTGGCAATGCAATCGTATTGCAGCATTATTTGTTTATTCTGTTGCCAGGACAAACCAATAATACTTTACAAAGTGCGTACGGCTGCTCATTTCTCTGGTGACATTGGGTTGTGGATTAGGAAACTCTTCTGCTATTTGAGTGTGTGTTTTAAGATAACTGTGTTGTTTTAAGATAACTTCCACCTTTTTATAATTTAGTACCTTGAAAGAAATACACTTTAACTGAATTCAAAACTTTGTATTATCAACAAATTAGTATGTACATAACTAACATAATAATAACCTACAATTGAAAATTGTTCATAAAAAAAAATCTAATCACTCTTGCTTTATCCGATACGTGGCCACATAGCGAGCGCATACAATATTAACTTTAATATTAATAACTATGAGGATATCAAAAATTATTGAGCGAAACCGCCTAATTAATTTTGAAAAAAAAAGGAAAAATATAAATATATATTTTATAAAAAAAAGGAGTGATCCCACCTGAAAACTGCTACCACCATCAAGGCCTTTGTGTCTCAAAGAGGGTAAGGCAGGTTAGGGCTCCGCAAGGCATATTAGGGCATCTGCAGAATAAGGCAGCCATAGAGCAGGTCAATGTAGCTGAACAGGTACCGGAGGGAGAGTGAACGTCAAAGACACAAACTGTTGAGGAGGTCTTTGTTGAGGAGATCTATAAGAGGCAGGTTGTGACAACGACCACGAGGGCACTCTGATTGAGGAAGGGTAGAGAGAGAGCCGGACGAAAAACCCTAAATTAAAGATACATGGCCTTTAGAAAATTTGCCAATAGATAGAAGAAATAATAGCTTGACATAAAATGCAGATAATAAATTAACAGAAAAATATATTACTCACCCTTTGTTTGGGGCAACCAGAAGTTCATCCATGAATTTCTCACTCAAAACTATCAATCGAGTCACAAAAGAAATGTCTGCACATAGTGCACATAGCAGCGAATCATTCGCTGTAAATATTTTAAGTTTTTTAACTATTTTTAAGCCATAAATTAATTTATGAAAAACGAACGGTTAAAATTTATAACCTTATTCCATTGAAAATTTTGAAGGTAAAGAATGAAAAGACAGTGCTGTCACTGGAAGTATGCCCACAGAATAGTCTCGGGTATGGTCAAATCAAAACGTGCTTTTTCGAGAGACAAGAGGGACTGTTCACCGACAGTGATCTAAAAAGTAGTCAGTGGGAAAAATTTACTATTAACTAGAAGGGAATACGAATAAAAATAGCAGGAATAATATATTGGATTCTTCTACTGAAAATCGAAGAGCGATTTCCATTTATTCTAGCAAGAAAACATATGACCGGACACAAAGGTTGGTGGGTGCAAACAGACATTAACAGTCTAATGCAAGCAGGCGTTAAAATATGTGCAACCGGCAGCTAATTCCTTGGTAAGTCAATTGATGCTGACCGAACGGGAATTTGCTGACGAGTTGCAATTTGAAATCAAAACAAAACAAAAGGTTCATAACCTCAGAAAAATGAAATAAATATTCTTTTATTTTTAAATAACTATCCTAAGTTTTGGAGCATTTTTCTTATGTAAGTACTAAAGGGAAATAAAAATGCTAGAGTATAATCTGTAAAACAATGGCTGAACCAAAAATAGATTTTTTGAGAACTGAGATTTGACTAATTTGTAACTCGTTCTGCGGGGCAAAGGTAGTGCTTTTTTATAAATTTAAAAAAAAAACTAAAACATTTTTAGAAAATAAGAATAAACACGTCATTTTGAAGAATCAAGTATGATTCTATCCGCCATCTTCAATTTTAAGACGGCGATAGATTTTGATCATGATCTTTAAAAAGCAATCAATTCTCACCAGAATGTATTTTATTTCATCAAAATCGGTTCAGTAGTAATGAATTTATAAGGAAATAAATGCAGACATGCTTGGCAAGGTAATCATATAATATTAAAAACAGTGGTTAAAACAAAAATATTTTTTTTAGAACCACCGAACTAATTTTGCTGATTTATACCTCGTTGTGCGTGGCAAGAGTGCAGCTTTTTTTACTAATTTAAAAAACTAATGCAAACATCTTCGCAACATAAGAATAAACGAGCATCTTTGAAGGGTATAATTTAATTTCGTCCGCCATCTTGGATTTTAAGACGGAGGACAAGAAAATATATTTAGTCAATACTCTGATTAATTCTCTGCCAAGTGCAGTTTGTCCCATTAAAATGAATGGTATAGCTCAAAAGTTATAATGAAAACGAAATTGTCCGGTTTTTTTTGGCCCACCCGGTATATATATATATATATATATATATATATATATATATATATATATATATATATATATTTGACTTTTCTTTTTTCTTGAACCATATATTTTTTGTTGGTTTCTTGGGGATGTGGTTCTAATAAAACTAGCAAATATGGATTCACATTTATTGACGTTTCGGTCCAAAGACCTTCCTCGGAAACTAAAAAGAAAGGAAACAACGCTTTTGGATATTTGTTTTCTGAGCAATTATTTTTTAGAGAAAAAATATAAATTAAACTAAATAATTAAAACACAAATAAAAAATAAAAATTACTCACCATTCACTCACATTTTTACACTACATTATGTCAAAATCAGTTTTAAAGAGACAGTCACACTTTTTACACGAAAAACACTTTAAAAATTAAATACAAACAAATAACACGCATACGAAGACTCTTAGTTTGCTAATAAAATATTTATATTTATAAACTAAAAATATATATATATATATATATATATATATATATATATATATATATTTATAACTAATCCTGCCTTGTTATACATCATTTAAAAGGAAATTTTATTGTCTACAACCGACTATAAGACACAATTTTTTTATAAAGAGCTTGGTTTTCAAGAAAGGGGGGGAAAACAGGTTATTACCTGATTATGTTTCTTTTTTTAATTGCATGACCTCAATAAACGGACGCCGCTGGAGAGTTTGTCTTTGGTCGTACCCCACTGACTTGTATATCGTTGAAAAGGAAATTTTATTGTCTATAATAAAGATAATTATATATTTTTTACTAGGAAGCTTATTTTTTAAGAAAATTTGAATAAAACCTAAACATTTAAGGTTTTGGGAGCCTGGGGGTTTTTTGGGGGGTTTTTGCAGCTAAAATTAAAAAAAATAATATAATTTTATTTTTAGGTTAGGTCTTACACATTTTTGATTCATTTCTCTGTCATTGTGGCATCAACATAGTTAAGTTTTCAGAAATTCGAACACGACTATAAGAGGAGAGGGGATAAAAAAAATTGAACCAAAACCTGGCTTGGCACCATCCAGATCGTTAATCTGTAACCTATTGTCAGCTAGAATCCACTGACAAAGTGCGGTCCTCATATCTTGCATACTCAACTTCCTAAAGCGACTGCACTAATATTGTGTCACCCTGTCTGACACCTCTTATCACATTGAAATAATTCTAGTTTACTTTTATCTTTATGTACTAGCATGTGTCTTGTTAAATTACTTTTCAGTTTCGTTTTATATATGCAATGCTGGCATGGAAACCACTTGATCTGATTTTTGTCTTTATGGATGTTCATATGAGTTTTTGAGCAATTTTATATCTTTATGTGTACGCATGTGTCTTGTTAAATATCTTTTATGTTTAGTTTTATAATTACAATGTGCGCAATGAAACCAATTGATCTCGTTTTCGTCCCTATGGATGTCTCCATGTTTTAGCATGTGTATCGTTAAATAACTTTTCCATTTCGTTTTGTATGTGCAATGTTGGCATGGAAACCACGTAATCTCGTTTTCGTCTTTATGGATGATCATATGTTTTCGTAAGTAAGGCTTCAATTTAGTTCTATAAGTACATTGTGCACATTGAAGCCACTTTACTTCACTCATGTCTTTATGAATTAGCAAGTGGCTTTTTAAATAACCTTTCCGTTTCGTTTTATATGTGCAATGCTTGCATGGAAACCACTTTATCTCATTGTCGCCTTTATGGATGATGATATGAGTTTCTAAGTCTTTCTTATATTTGGTCTTATAACTACACTTATCACATGAAAATAATTCTACTTTACTTATATCCTAATGTTTTAGCATGTGTCTTGTTAAATAATATTTCAGTTTTGTTTTATATGTGCAATGCTGGCATGGAAACCACTTAATCTTGTTTTTGTCTTTATATGCTGACGCAAGGAAGTCTTATATTTGGTCCTAAAAGTACATTGTTCACATTGAAACCACTCTACTTCACTCATGTCTTTATGAATTAGCAAGTGGCTTTTTAAATCACCTTTCCGTTTCGTTTTATAGGTGCAATGTTTGCATGGAAACCACTTAATCTCGTTGTCGCCTTTATGGATGATCATATGAGTTTGTAAGTCTTTCTTATATTTGGTCTTATAACTACACTTATCACATAGAAATAATTCTACTTTACTAATATCTTTATGTTTTAGCATGTGTCTCGTTAAATAGCTTTTCCATTTGGTTTTGAATGTGCAATGTTGGCATGAAAACCACATAATCTCGTTTTCGACTTTATGGTTGATCATATGTTGTCGTAAGTAAGGCTTCAATTTAGTTCTATAAGTACATTCTGCACATTGAAGCCACTCTACTTTACTTATGTCTTTATGTATTAGCATGTGTCTTTGCAAATCAAATTTCCGTTTCGTTTTAACGTTGCAAAGCTTGCATGAAAACCACTTAAGCTTGTTTTCGTCTTTATGAATGATCATATGATTTTTTAAGCAATTTTTATGTTTGGTCTTATAACTACACTTTTCACATTGAAGCCATTCTACTTCAATTATGTCTTTATGTATTCGAATGTGTCTTCTTAAATCTCTTTTCCGTTTCGTTTTATATGTGCAATGCTGGCATGGAACCCACTTAATCTCGTTTTCGTCTTTACGGATATCTTCATGTCTTAGCTCGTGTTTTCTTAAATAACTTTTTACTTTCGTTTTATATTTGCAATGCTTGCATAAAAACCACTTATTCTGGTTTTTGTCTCTATGGATGTTCATATGAGTTTTTAAATAACTTTTATCTTTGGTCTTATAACTACACTTATCACATCGAAATAATTCTACTTTACTTATATCTTTATGAATTACTATGTGTCTTTTTAGTTTTGTTTTATATGTGCAATGCTCGTTTTCATCTTTATGGAAGATCATATGAGTTTTTAAGTAATTCTTATTTTCAGTTCGAAAAGTACACTGCTCAGATTGCAACTGATTATCTTTAGTGTCCTTGAACTTAATTTCGATATTTAAATAATTTAAGGTCTGGTTGCTGGAATTCAAAGGATCACCAATAAGGCATTGAGAAATATTTGAACTAGCTGAATCTTCATGAGGACTGAAAGAAAGAAAACACTTTTAGTAATTGCCGCAACATAAAATTAAAATAAATAAATAGAGAGAAATGGCACACAGTTTTGCGCATATATCTTAAAAGTTCATGTCATGAAACGGGTTTTATTTTAAAATGAGCAAAAGGTAGAAAGTACCTATGTTGCCGTCTAAAACGAAATGACCGTAACTGCGAAAAAATTAAGTTAGTGGCATATTTAGACATCTAATTGAGAACCATATGGGTTAATTTTATTGGTCAAAATAACAGTGTTGCACTTTACCGTTACTATGTAACACAAAAACTTTGAACACGATTCACGTATAACTTAAAATCACTATATTTAAACTTTATACTGCTTTTTACAACAGGCAATTAAAGAACATAGGTTCGGGTTGCTATCGATTTGCAGGTTTTCTAAATTATGTTAATGGCATCTGACAAGCTATTGAATGGTTTATAAAATATGGGTTTAGAATTATTATTGTAACACCCTGTATGCCTATGCCTATCAGCATATTAAATTAAAATAAACTTACTCAGATGATCTGTCAGCAAATATAAGTTCTTCTTGCTTGTTATCCTTTTCAGTCTTTAGTTCGAAGTCATATAGTTCCGACTTTATGCTGCTGGTTAAAGAAGGCAGAAGATCTGGATCTGCTGGTCTGTAAAATTTTAGCATTTGATCCTCTTGTAACAGAACGAAATTTTGAATAATAGTGGTTTTACCATTTATAAGTTTTTATATAGATATAAGAGCAAATAAAAATTATTGCACCCCAGTGACTTGTTTTTAGGCAACATTTCAGGATCATATATCATCTACATTTTAATAACATTTATATTCGGATTTTTAGGTTTTTAAAAATTTACTGAAATTTTAACTTATAACCGATTTCACAACCAAGGTGTAGGTTGCTATGGAGTCGACAAGTTTTTCTAAAATATTTTAATGATATCTGAGAACCAATTAAATGGCTTATAAAATACAGGTTAAAATTATTTTTGAAACACTCTGTATACCTATAGCTACCAGCTAATTAAATTAAAATGAACTTACTCAGATGAGGTTTCATCCAATATAAGTTCTTCTTGCTTGATATCCTCTTCAGTTTTCATTTCGAAGTCATATGGTTCCGACCTTATGCTGCTGGATGAAGAAGGCAGGAAATCTGGATCCGCTTTTCTGAAATATTTTAGCATTTGATCCTCGTGTAACAGAACGTAATGTTGAAATAGTAAATAGTAAAAATTTATTGACGTTTTACATATAACAATGTTTACACAGCTCAGTTTTTTCTCTTTCTCTCTTTCTTTAAATAGTAGTAAAATAGTAGTAAAATTTGCTCAAATTAAAATCTTAACATTCAAATAACACTAAACATTCAAGTTTCAAATTTGTGATTTAAAAATTCTTCAAACGATAAGAAGGCATTCTGGAGCAATATTTGTTTTACTCTGACTTTGAATGATTTTAGTTGTAAATTTCTGATTGCTTGAGATACACATTTAGAAAACGGACACACCAGTCCTTTGAAGAATTTTGGCTTTTTTTAATCTATTATAGATTGGTCTTAGATTATTTTTACCTCGCGTATTATAATTATGAGTATTGTTGTGTATTTCATACAAGTTCAAATTGGACATTTTATTTTATTTTATTACAATAGGCCACTCAAACAAGCAAGAATGCTTTTTAAGGGTGGCACAAATTTACAAATCTTCTTATCTTAATTCTACACAGAATAGGTGTATAAAAAACTAGAGCTAAAAAAAATAGATCGCTTTAAAACAAATTGACGCAAAGAGAAAGAACCAAAAAAAACTAATTAATTCTTAAGGCCGTTAGAACATTTTTTTTGAATTTGTTAAATGACATGCCAAAAAGGTCTAATGACTTTTCTGTCACTGAATAATTTAAAGTGTGATAGGTGTTGACACATCTTACGAATGGAGAGTTTAAAAAGTAATGTGACGTGATTCGTTGTTGAACAAAAGTATTCCTGCGAAGCATATAAGGAGAAGCATTAAATAATAATTGATGAGTACATTCACTGCAATCTATCAAGTTATTCACGATTTTGAAAATAAAGCATACATCAAAATATTTGCGTCTGTTTTCTAGAGAGTCCAATTTGTAAAATTCTAAGTTTTCTTTATGTGAAAAAAAGTTTCTATGCCTATGAAATCTGTAATTTAATGAATTTATAAATTTTCTTTCTATTCTTTCTATACGGTCTATGTATTTGTGATAATTGGGGTTCCAAATAGTAGAGCAGAATTCTAAGATAGGCCTTACAAGTGTTTTGAACATTGTTAAAAGCGACTTGAAGTTTTTTAAACTGAGTTACTCTCAATAGAAAACCAAGCATTTTATTGGCGCGTAGGGCAATATTTTCAATATGTACATCAAAGGATAAATTATTGTCTAAAGTGATACCCAGATCCCTGATACTAGGGACACATTTAAGGTTTGTACCGTTTAGTTGTATCTGAAAAGCTGTTGGATTTTTTTCTTAGAGAAAATTATGTAAAAACACTTGTCCATATATAGCTTATTATTATTATTGCAATACAAACTAAGTCTATCCAAATCAGCCTGAAATTCTTGGACATTTATTATGGCAATAGTGCCATATAATTTTAAGTCATCTGCGTAGGCCCCGTGCTCAGTATTTACGAAACACTTGCCAGTCTCATAGAGAAATATAGATTGATGGTTGTTAGTTACAACGAATTGAGTTCTGCCAGTTAGATAGTTACTTATTAATCCGAGAATGTTGCTATGAAAACCGAAGTTTCCAAGCTTTACCAGCAAGGTAAGGTGATACACCTTATCAAAACCCTTGGAAAAATCGGTGTACACGGTACAAGTCTTTTCCCCATTTTCAAAATTATGAAATATTTTTTGGATATATGGACACATATTAGACAATACAGATCTTTTTTTGAAGAAGCGATGTTTGTTTTCGTGAAGAGTTGCCTTTATTTTAAAGAAAAGTTCATCAAATATAACATACTCAAATATTTTTGAAAAGTAATTTAAAATTGAGATAGGGCGGTAGTTTTTAACTTGATCTTTCATCCCGGATTTAAAAATTGGAACAAATTTTGCCACTTTCCAGATATCTATATAACATTTATTAAAAATTATATTAAGAGGTAGTGCCAAGCCGGGACAGGACTTGATAAAGAGGAAGGGAATCCGATCTGAGCCAGGGCCTTTCTTTGGATCGAGTAGCATTATCTTTTCTTTAATTTTTTCAATTAAAATATGATTTATTTGAAAGACTTGCCTTGGCTCTTCTCTAGCAATTCTAGTCGTGGTACTAGGATTTTTAAAAACGCTCTTAAAATAGCTGGAGAACATTTCACAGATTTTGCCAACATCTGTTGAGCTTTCATCCTGGAATGTCATTTTTGTTGGCAAGGACTTATATTTATTTTTATTTTGCACAAACGCCCAAAACTGTTTATTATCTTTTACAATTTTTTTTTTAGTAAGGTCGATATAGTTATTAAAGTCAATATTAATAGATTCCTTTACCCTCTTTTTCAAGCCCGAAAAAAGATCATAGTAGTCCTGTTTCTTATATATTTTCCATTTTGTATGTTGCTTGACCTTTTCTTTAATTTTTACAAAGTTTGACAAATTTTAACAACATTAATGAACATTAATGTAGAAAATTAATGTATAAACAAAATTAATTTACTCAACTCAACTCATACTTGCATTCACACCATCACCAAAAAATCAAAATCCTCTTCCAAATCCGGATCTCTCTGAATAGTTCCCAGAATACTAGCGGCATTTCCTCTTTGGATGGCGAGACTGTTCCTCTGGGTGACGAAACTTTTAGCATTTTTAGATGGTATTTTTTTGCAAATCTCTGAAATTAGTTTTTTTGCTTCGTCACCCCAAGGACCCAAGGTCTCAACACTGAATGGTACAAATTTAAAGCGATCTGTCAGTTCTGAATATTTCTTAGATTTTATTGATTGACCCTCCAGAGCCGCTTCTCCGGCCTTTTTAGATGTTTTCAAAATGTAGGACTCGGCCAATGTGTCTCTGCAAGTTGCATCCCACATGAGAGCTTTGCCCGCCTGCCATGGAACTAAGGACACCCATCGACCCTCTTTTCATCCCTCCTACAAATACCTGGCGGCTTGAGTTGGGAAGGAATTCTTGCCAAACCCAGAGCTCGCCTGATAATTTGATTGATCTGACTGTGGCGAGATAACCTGCCTGCGCTTCTTCTGCAACTGAGCCCGTGAAGGCCATATTTATCTACTATTTTGCCGCAGAAGCAGACATGTTGCTCGCACACAGGTCGACCAACTCGTAGGGAGACGGAAATCCGGAACGATGAGTTATCCATTAAGTTTCCAAGCGAGGAAGCGGGCAAAGCTCTCAGCCATGCGTTGGCTTTCTTCTTCTTGCAGAGCCAAAAGCCGAGCCCTACATTTAGGGTCTTCTGATTCTGACAAAATTTTATTAAGATAAACCTGGCACAATTTATTGTCAAAATCTTTTTGATTTTTAAAGTCGGAAATGTCGGATAAATCAGTCAAACACTTATAATTTTCAAAGGCTTGGGTATTATTTATATAAAACGGGAGAATTGAAGACAATAAATATTGACAATTGGTAACTGAACCAAAAAAAACTGAAAAACATAGAGTTGATGAATCCTTGATTCCTAAGCCCCCTAGTTTCACTGGTAAATTGCTTTGTTTTCGAAGCAGTGTCGTTCAAGTTTCTTTGAGTAATAAATCAAATTTTTGCAACGATTCGGGAACTCTCCAACATGGAGTGCATCGCAAAGTATAAGTGATTCGTGGAATGCCAAAGGAATGTTTAAACAAATAATAAGCAGTATGTGAACTAATTAGTTGTAGGTTTGTTGAGAAAATTTCAAACGCGCTAATTTTTTTATTTAAAATTTCTTTTATCTTCGAATTTGAAAATGGAATGAAAAGTAAAGTAAGATCAGAGTTTTCAACTAACTGCATCTCATTCATAAATGGATTTGCGCTTAAAAAAGTTTGATCTTGTAGAGATTCTGAAAGTACAGTAATTTCACATTTTTTAAAGTTATTTTGAAGTCCTACTTCTGCGCTTTTTTTAATTATTGTTTCGAAATCTTCAAAGACAGTTTTTGCGTCACCTGCCAGAGTACCGTCATCAAGGTAAAAAAGATTTATTTCTGATTTTAATTTAGAAATTATGTCCTGAATCACCAAACAAAATAAGGGGGGGCCTAGGAGATCACCTTGTTGAACGCCTCGCTGTGAAAATATTAATTCTGTTCCGTAAGAAAGATATGAGTGATTTTTATAACATTAAGAAATAAAATTAAAAAATTGTGGTATATTCTGTTTAACTCTCAAGAGAATTGCATTTCTATTGATCATATTGAAAGCGTTTAAGTAATCTATTTTAACTAAAATTTTGTCTGTTAAGTGTGGAAAAGATATGTATCGGCGAATGGCGTGGGTGATTGCTTCCGATCTATTGCGTGTTCCAAAACCCAGTTGAAATGGTCGAAACAAGTTTCCTAAACTTTCATAGGTTTTGGAACAAACAATTTTCGCTATTAGCCGACGTAACGTCAAACCGACAGCTATCGGGCGCAACCCACCATCTTTTTTTTTTAAAGAACAAAGAGAAGCGCCAAAAAAAATTGGAGAAACGGAAAGAGGTACTGATTTATTTAGAATAAAATTAACAAATTGCGAGAGTGAGTTAAGTAAATTTCATTTTTTATTACTAGAATTTCTCGCCGAATGCGCTGCGTCATGTTGTTGAGATTTGTTTTGTCCCGAGGATCACGGCTTTGCTGCCACTTTCTTCTTAGTTTCCTTTTTTTTAATATAAGGTCTCTAATTTCCTTTGGATAGTTTTTTCCCTTAAAAATTCTCTTTGGTTTTGGACTGTTTTCCCAAGCTGCTTGTTGAATATTTGTAACAAAATATTCAACTTCTTTATCGATTTGTTCTGGCGTTTGCAATGGTACTGATAGGTTTATTTTTTCTGACAGACTTTGTTTAAAACTAATCCAGTCAGTCAGTTTATTAACTAGTGAGATATTTGCTTCTTTCTTTATTATGTTTTTATTAAGAGTTAGAATAATAGGTGAATGATCTGAGTGTAAATCAAAACTTTCTTCTATATCTACAAAACTCAAAGATATATTTTTTACTATAAAAAAATCAATTAGGTCTGGAATTTTTCCTGGATCTCTTGGATAGTATGTGGGCTTACCAGTTAATATCGGCTCACATTAATATTCACTAATAGCTTGCAAAAGTTCTTTTCCTTTAGAATTCGTCACTCTAGATCCCCAGTAGGTAGATTCAAGTAGATCCCCCACTTGGTTCATCCGATCATAAACTTATAAGAACAAAGTGCGAAATGTTCATACCGCCAAGCCAACAATCACTTCCTCGTAAAATGTGGCACTATAAATCGGCAAAATGGAATGACCTTAAACAGTTTTACCTGGATTTTCCATGGCAAGAAGTTTGCTTTAAAACAGCTGATCCCACTATTTGCTGTAATGAAATAACAAAAGTAATCTTATCTGGAATGGATGCATATATCCCACATACAATAAAAAGCAGAGCTAATGCAAAACCTTGGTTCAACAGCCAGTGTCAAACGGCTGTACAGAAAAAACACAGAGCATATAACCTTTGGAAACGACAACAAACCGCTCAAAACCACACAGAATTTATAGAAGCCAGAAATAGTTGCAAAATTACTATTGACGCCGCCAAAGAAACATACAATAAAAGAATAAAAAACAGGTTGCTGAATTGTCCAAGTAGTTCTAGGTCCTTTTGGTCCCTTGCAAAAGCCGTTGGATCAAACTTCACCAAGTCATCCATACCACCACTTACAGATAAAAATACTCACTCAGCCACAACATCAGAGGAAAAAGCCAATATGCTGGCCAAAATCTTTTCCTCCAACTCAAACCTAACAGTGCCAAATGGAAAAACTCCACCGTTCATTGAAAGGGTTTCCCACAGTATGCCAGAGGTACCCTTTTGTCACAGAGAAATACGAAAATCCCTTAAAAAGTTGGATACAAACAAAGCAATGGGTTCAGATGGCATTCCCGCGATAGTACTCAAAAATTGTGCTAACGAACTCACCCCAACTTTCGCTAAATTATTCAATTTATCTTACAGGCAAGGAGTATATCCATCATCATGGAAGTCTGCCGCAGTACAACCTATTCCAAAGAAAGGAAAAAAGACAGATCCGTTAAACTATAGACCAATTGCTCTACTTCCGGTGATATCAAAAGTAATGGAAAGAGTTGTGAACAATCACCTAACCAAGTACTTGGAAAAGTACAAACTTATCAACGACAAGCAATACGGATTTCGAAAATATAGGTCAACTGGCGATTTACTTACATACGTCACTCATTTATGACAAAAAGCGAGTGAGTTACGGGGCGAAACAAGAACAATTGCCTTAGATATATCAAAAGCATTCGATAAAGTCTGGCATGAAAATCTGCTCAACAAGCTTAAAGCAATGGGATTGTCGCCGAGACTTTGCACTTGGTTTGAAAGTTACCTTAAGGATAGATCCATTTATGTTGCACTGGATGGCCGGAACTCCAACTCTTACCAAATAAATGCTGGTGTGCCACAGGGAGCAATCCTTTCGCCAACACTTTTTCTGATTTACATAAATGATCTCATAGATAAAACAGTAAATCCACTTTATTGCTTTGCAGATGATGGCAATGTAGTCTCCTCAGTCATACCACCCACTCAGTGTCTATCCGCACGTGAATTCCATCATCTTAGACAAACTCAAATATCGCAGATAAATAACGACCTGGAGATAATAGAGGACTGGGGCAACAAAAACCTTGTACAGTTCAACGCGCAGAAAACCCAAGCAGCCCTGTTTTCAAAAAAGACCAGCACCGGTGAGCCAAACATCATGCTATCTGGAAGTGCTGTCACATTGCAGAGCCAGTTGAACATCTTAGGAGTCACTGCAGAGACCAACATGTCTTGGCACAGTCACGTAACAGATATAGCTAAAAGGGCGTCCCAAAAGCTTGGGGTGCTATTTCGTACAAGACATCTGTATACACCAAGCCAACTGCTGACACTCTACAAAGCCCAGATTCGACCGACTATGGAGTACTGCTCACATATATGGAGTGCGGCACCCAAACATACCTTAATGCTTTTGAACACCGTGCAAAAACGAGCTATCAAGCTGATCAATGACCCCGCACTTACCCGTAGTTTGGATAGTCTAGAACATCGAAGAACTGTGGGCGATCTATCTCTCTTCTACAGGTATTATCACGGAAAATGCTCTGAAGAGTTGGCACGTATGATCCCCCCGGGAGTAGCACCTACTAGGCGAATACGTCAAACAGACGGTAACCATCAATTTACTGTCAAAATAGAGGCACCAAGAACCTCATTATATCAGAATTCATATCTCTGGAGAACAGCTTCGCTGTGGAATAAACTCCCTGCGACAGTTTTCCCTGCAGGTTACAACCTGAACCGTTTCAAAACCAACACACACCAACATTTCCGCGCACTGGCCGCTTCTCCAGCGTGATAGGGACCTCCTTGCGAGTGCGCTTAACCGTAAAAAAAAAAGGTATTTTTTGCATTAAAGTCACCTCCAATTATAAAACGGTTTCCTAATTTTCTGAGAAAACTAAGATATTGATTTTTCTTTAGTAAGTGCCTTGGTGGTATATAGACAGCACTTATGACTAGTGTATAGGTTTTGGTTTTTATACTTACTAATGTAGCTTGAATCTCTATGGTTTTATATCCCATCTCCTCATAGTGTGATATATTTTCTTTAATTATTACAGCACTTCCCCCATGTGCAGTATTGCTAGGGCGAGTTGTATGATACACTTTATAACCTTTAAATTTAATGTGAGACTGGTTAGTGAAATGCGTTTCTGACACAAGACAGACGTCAATTTTTTCTATGTCTAGAATTACTTGCAAGTCTTGCTGATGTTGCAAGAGACCATTGGCATTCCAAGCTAGAATTCTAAGATTGCTGACCATTTTAAGGCATATTGGTAGCTCCGTTATTGCTACTTTCTAGTTTAGTTAATCGCTCATCAAGTTTGTTCAATTTCTCCAAAATTAATTGTAGGGATTGTTCCATAGTATTTTGACTACTGATATTAATATCAGGTATAGTAGCTGTTGCTGCTCCTTGGCTGTATGTCCTTGTCACAGAGTTTTGTGTGACTGTGTTTCTTTTTTTTTGTATTTCTTTAGCAACAAGGCATCCTCTGTAGTTAGCAGGATGCTTGCCTCCACAGTGGATGCATTTTGGCTCAGATTCTTTTGGTTTGGGGCATTCTACAGTAAGATGTTTCCCCGTGCGTTTTACGCAACGTGGTTCTTTAGCGCAATATTTTTGCGTGTGTCCATAAGATTGACATCTTTTGCATTGAGGGACTAATTTTGAGGTTTTTAGTGCTTTTATTTCCACTTTAATCCCAAGGATACTGGAAATTTCAAAAATGTTGTTGATATCTTCATCGTGGCTAAATGTGAGCATAAACATGTTAAGAGGTTGTCTTGTTCTCCATTTCAGTTTGTTGCAGGCTTCCAGTGCCTTTAAACCTTTTTTTTGTAGATCAGATACAATTTTTTGTGGGTCACATGAGAAGTGTAGTCTATTCGCTATTACTCTAATTGGCCTTATTTGTTTGTTTTCGTATGAGTGCCATTGATGCTTTATTTCATTAAGCATTTTAGTAACCAGCCGATAGCTGTCTGCGTCTTGTACATTTTTAATATTTTCGTTATTTAAAACTTTTCTTTTAACTCCTTGTATGATATTTAACTTTTCATAAATATCATTAAAATTATTTACGCCACTTACCATAATCGGTGGAGGTAATGGAGCTTCTTTAACCTTAGTAGGGGGTTCTTCATTTTGTGTTTTATTAGAGGGCTCTCCAGTGCCCGAGCTTTTTTGTGGTGGTGAAAGTGAAGTATCCATTCGACGTTTTTCCAACATTTTTCTTTTTGTCTGATCCACTCAGTTTCTCTTGCCAGATCGTCCTCATCAGTAATGTAGTCCATGTCAGACTCTTCTTTTTTAGTGACTTTTGTCGCTAAATCTGCAAATTTTTTTGCATACTTTCCAGTTGACTTCGAAGATAATCCACTTGTACACTAAGGGTATTTTTTTTTCATTTTGGGATTTTTTCCATTCGCTATATATAATTTCTTCATTTTGTGTTCTAGCATGGCTATCCTTAAAACAAGCTTCACAGGTGATGGTACACTTTTTTTACTTTTAAACATGATATATTATTTATAATAAACATGGTTTATAGATATTTAACACAGATTTTTCGCGCGCGCGGTTTATTATATACAAAACAAACCTCGACTTTGACCTCGTTAGCACTATTATGACGATGCAATACAACCGTACCGAACTGCGATCGAACGAATACGATCGATACAGTGCCGTCCGATCTAGCAATACATTGTTCATATTGAAGCCACTCTACTTCACTAATATGTTTCTGTATTAGCATGTGTCTTCTTAAATCACCTTTCCATTTCGCTTTGTATGTGCAATGCTGGTATGGAACCCACTTAATCTCGTTTTCGTCTTTATAAATATCTTCATGTTTTAGCACGTGCTTTGTTAAATCACTTTTTACTTTCGTTTTATATTTGCAATGCTTGCATGGAAACCACTTAATCTGGTCTTTGTCTTTATGGATGTTCATGAGTTTTTAAGCAACTTTTGTATTTGGTCTTATAACTACACTAATCATATCGAAATAAGTACTTCATTTATATCTTTATGTGTAAGCATGTGTCTTGTTAAATTACTTTTGTGTTTAGCCTTATAAGTACAGTGTGCGCAATGAAACCAATTGATCTCGTTTTCGTCTCGATGGATGTCTTTGTGTGTTAGCATGTGTCTCGTTAAATAACTTTTCCATTTCGTTTTATATGTGCAATGTTGGCATGGAAACCACGTAATCTCGTTTTCGTCTTTATGGATGATCATATGATTTCGTAAGTAAGGCTTCAATTTAGTTCTATAAGTACATTGTGCACATTGAAGCCATTCTACTTCACTCATGTCTTTATGTATTAGCATGTGTTTTGGTAAATTACTTTTTACTTTCGTTTTATATTTGCAATGTTGGCATGGAAACCACGTAATCTGGTTTTCGTCTTTATGGATGATCATATGATTTCGTAAGTAAGGCTTTAATTTAGTTCTATAAGTACATTCTGCACATTGAAGCCACTCTACTTTACTCATGTCTTTATGTATTAGCATGTGTCTTTTCAAATCACCTTTCCGTTTCGTTTTAACGTTGCAAAGCTTGCATGGAAACCACTTAATCTTGTTTTCGTCTTTATGAATGATCATATGATTTTTTAAGCAATTTTTATGTTTGGTCTTATAACTACACTTATCACATTGAAGCCACTCTACTTCACTCATGTCTTTATGTATTCGCATGTGTCTTCTTAAATCACTTTTCCGTTTCGTTTTGTATGTGCAATGCTGGCATGGAACCCACTTAATCTCGTTTTCGTCTTTATGGATATCTTCATGTCTTCTTATAAATCTTTTCACTTTCGCTTTATATTTACAATGCTTGCATGAAAACCACTTATTCTGTTTTTTGTCTCTATGGATGTTCAGATGAGTTTTTAAGGAACTTTTATATTTGGTCTTAAAACTACACTTATCACATCGAAATAATTCTACTTTACTTAAATCTTTATGTATTAGCATGTGTCTTTTTAAATGACTTATCAGTTTTGTTTTATATGTGCAATGCTGGCATGGACTCCACTTTATATCGTTTGCATCTTTATGGATGATCATATGAGTTTTAAAATAATTCTTATTTTCAGTTCGAAAAGTACACTGCTCACATTGCAACTGATTATCTTTAGTGTCCTTTAATTCGTTTCTAAATTTACTTTCGATATTTAAAAATTTCAAGGTCTGGTTGTTGGAATCCAAAGGATCACCAATAAGGCATTGAGAAATATTTGAACTAGTTGAATCTTCATAAGAACTGAAAGAAAGAAAACACTTTTAGTAATTGCTGCAACATAAAATTAGAATAAATAAATAGAGAGAAATAACACACAGTTTTGCGCATATATCTTAAGAGTTGAGTTGAGCTATTGGCATATTTAGACATCTAATTGATCAAACTATATTTTCAAAAGTCAAGAACCCTATGGTTTAATTTTGTTTTAATTAATTAATTTGTCAAAATAACAGTGTTGCATTTTACCGTTACTATGTAACACTAAAACTTTGAACACGATTTTCTGTTTCGCGTATAACGCAGTTACGGCCATTTCACGAAGAACGGCAGTATGTGCAATTAAAAAACCTAAAATGGCGATAACTTAAAATCAATATATTTAAACTTACTGCTTTTTACAACAGGCAATTAAAGAACATAGGTTCGGCTTGCTATCGACTCGCAGGTTTTCTAAATTATTTTAATGGTATCTGACAAGACAAATTGAATGGTTTATAAAATATGGGTTTAGAATTACTATTGTACCACCCTGTATGCCTATGGCTAACAGTATATTAAATTAAAAGAAACTTACTCAGATGAACTGTCAGCAATTATAAGTTCTTCTTGCTTGTTATCTTTTCCAGTCTTTAATTCGAAGTCATATAGTTCCGACTTTATGCTGCTGGATGAAGAAGGCAGGAGATCTGGATCTACTGGTCTGAAAAATTTTAGCATTTGATCCTCTTGTAACAGAACGAAATTTTGAATAATAGTGGTTTTTACCATTTATCAGTTTCTATATAGATATAAGAGCAAATCAAAATTATTGCACCCCAGTCACTTGTTTTTAGCCAACAGTTCAGGATCATATATCATCTACAATTTAAAATCATTTATATTCGGCTTTTTCAGTTTTTAAAAATTTACTGAAATTTTAACTTATAACCAATTTCACAACTAAGGTTTAGGTTGAAACTCGTAGACAATGATTGAGTAGAAATAAAAGTTCGGACTTCAATTTTATTTCTAAGGTTTAGGTTGCTATAGAGTCGACAAGTTTTTCTAAAATATTTTAATGGTATCTGACAACCAATTGAATGACATATAAAATAACGGTTAGAATTACTTTTGAAACACTCTGTATACCTATAGCTACCAGCTTATTAAATTAAAAGGAACTTACTCAGATGAGGTTTCATCCAATATAAGTTCTTCTTGCTTGATATCCTCTTCAGTTTTCATTTCGAAGTCATATGATTCCAACTTTATGCTGCTGGATGCAGAAGGCAGGAAATCTGGATCTGCTTTTCTGAAATATTTTACCATTTGATTATCGTGTAACAGAACGTAATTTTGAATAATAGTTTACCATTTATACGTTTCTATTAAATAGTAAAAATTTATTGATATTTTACATATAACAATGTTTACACAAGTCAGTTTTTTTTTCTTTCACTCTTTCTTTAAACAGTAGTAAAATTTGCTTAAATTAAAATCTTAACATTCAAATAACACTAAAGATTCAAGTTTCAAATTTGTGATTTAAAAATTCTTCAAAGGATTTGACGGCATTCTGGAGCAATATTTGTTTTACTGACTTTGAAAGATTTTAGTTGTAAATTTCTGATTGCTTGAGGAAGAACATTTAGAAAACGGACACACCGGAACTCTGTAGAATTTTGGCACCTAGATTGATCTTACATTATTTTTACCTCGCGTATTATAATTATGAGTATTGTTGTGTGTTTCACACAAGTTCAAATTAGACTTCATATAGCAAAGGCAGTGAAAAATATAGAGTGAGGGAAACGTTAAAATTTTTTGATTTCTTAATGCATCTCTACAATCCTCTCTATACTTTAGACCACCCATCACCCTTACCACCCTTTTTTGAAGCCCCAGTTGCAATTAGGGCATATTCAATTCTACTCTGGCACAGAGCAAAATAGGCTTGTCTAAGTACCCTTTCTGTGACACTATTAGCCAAGTTTCTCAGAAAAAACATATTAATATTTAGTTTCTTGCAAACAGATTGAATGTGACTCATCCACAGCAGCTTATGATCAAGAAGAATTCCTAAATATTTCACTGGTTCATTATCATCTTTTGGCATGTTTTTTATTGAAAAAGTAACATTTTCACCAGTATTTACTAAAGGGTCTACAGTGCTAATTGCTACAATACTAAGTCTAAAAGTCTAGATTTTGGTTGAAGGTTTAACATATTTTTCCCGTGAATGCAATAGTTTTTAATATTTATATAAATTGTTCATAAATACCTTGCGAAATTGGTCATCTTTTTTGTTGTAACAAAGACATTATTTCCACACAAAGGTTAAATAGATAATAAATAAAAAATGTCATATTTGGGTTTAAAAATGGTAGCCATATAAGGAGTCCAGCAAAACCTCAACTAGATTTAAGATAGCCATGGTTGTGTTTTTGTTTTTTCTGAAGTTGTGTTTCTTTTATTTGAAGTGTCAATCTGTGTGATGGGAAGCTATAGTTTTTATTTCTTGTAATGCGATTAGGCTTATTTTAAAATTGCTAAAAATTATTCTTATTTTTAAACAAAAACGAAAGACATTCATAGATGTAGAACCCTGGATCTGTTAAAATATTAAGTTCTTTAAATTTAGCTCGACAAGATTCTGTTATTTTCATATTTAAAATTGCTCGAATAGCTCTTTTTGGTGTCAGGAAGACAGCTTCCAGACCGCTGGCTGCCCCCCAAAAAACTACTCCATACCTTAATAATGGTTCAAAGTTTGCATAGTTTATGGTCATTAGGGTATTTTGATTTAAATATGTTTTTAGAACTCTAAATAAGTATATTGATCTAGTTAGTCCCTTATTCAACTCCTCTATGAGCTTGTTAAAATCAATGTTCTGGTCTATATGAATGCCCAAAAATGTAGTGTTTTCATCTAGTGTTATGTGTTTATCGTTGATGGTCACTGTATCATTATAATCATTATTTCTTTGTTTTGTTGTGAAACATATGTAGTGTATTTTATCCTCATTCAGCAATAATTTATAGTTATTTCTGTTATTTTTAATTTAATTTTGCAGTACTTTTCCTTTAACTACTACATTTGTGTCATCAGAGAAATTTATAAGGTTGACATCTGTTTCTTTTACTTTGTTTCCAATGTCATTTATTTAGAACAACAGTGGTCCAATGCAAGTTCCTTGCGGTATTCCTCTTATTGTATGTCCCTCCTCCAAGTAAAATGTTTTCCCTTGTTTTTTTATCAAAACTTTTTGGTTGCTATTGATATATAAGATTCAATCCAGTTTAAAGCAGAACTTCTTATACCATATTTTTCTAATTTGTCCAGCAGGATCTTATGATCTAGGGTGTCAAAAGCTTTTGATAGAACTAGAAATATCCACATGGCTGTATTCTTCTCTTCGAGGCAGTTTTCTATAAAGTCTTTAAATTCAAAGATCGCAGTATTAATATTTTTGTTTTTCAAATACCCATGTTGCGAATTACTAAAAAGCTAATGTTTATTAAAAAATTAAATTAGCCTTGTGCTCATGGCCATCTCGAGTATTTTTGAAAAGACTGATATTAAGCTAATGGGTCTATAGTTATCTAGAAACTCCGGATCTCCTTTTTTTATAGAGAGGTTTAATTATGGCATATTTTAAGCCTTCTGGGAAAATACCCCACCCCAAGTGAAGAGTTCACCAGGTAAGTGAGAGGTACCTTGCTCCATGCAGTATTTAATAATGTTATTTGAAAAACCATCTATAACTGAACTAGATTTATTTTTTAACTTTTTGATTATACCCAATATTTCTTCTTCTGTGAATGGTTCTAAAAAGATTGTGTGCTTATTTCTTTGTATTCTGTCATTGTATGTTCTGGGTGAGAATTTTCCTGACTCTTCGGCAGTCTTTATTAGTTTTACATTAAAATCGTTGGCTATTTGTGTCTCATCTCCTGGTACTTGTATGTCGGCTCCATCCTTTGATTTTCCTGTGAGTTCTTTAACTATGCCCCAAGTAGTTTTAGTCTCGTTGTCGCTGTTTTTAATTTTTTGCCTATAATTATCTCTCCTATCTTTTCTGAGCAGTTCGTTATAGTTTCTCTTTGCTTCGCTATGTGATTCAACATACTCCTCATTTTTGTATCTAGTGATCTCTTGGCCGTTTTGAATTCTTCACTTGTATAAAAACTGACATGTTTTTGTTTTTTTTTATATTTCTTTTTCTGGTAAACCCCATCAAAGGCAGGGACTAGTACATCCATGAATCTCCGCCATTTTGTGTTGTTGTTGTTGGATAGTGTAACGAGCTAATTAGTTTGTGGCAAAGTGATTCAAGACGGCAGAAAATAATGGTGAAGTTTCTGACGGTCAAGATTTAAATACAAAAATACTGTGTGATTGTTGTAAAAGAAGTGTAAAAGTTGATTTAAAATGTAAAAAATGTACCAGGCAGTATCACCCGGCATGTTTGGTTCAAATCAAAGGTGTGAAAACCCTCGGAATAGGGCAAATTTTGTGTCAGTTGTGCGCGCCAAAGTTTGAAGATGACGCCATGACTAAAGAGATCCTTTTGAGGGAAAGTTAAACCTTAAATCGTTTGGTACTAACCTTGATGGAAAACCATGAACTCCTGCATAGTAAAATTGTCGAAATTGAAATCAGAAATCGTGAATTGGGCGAAGAGTCGCATTTTAAAGGATAGACAAAATGTAAACAGACCCCCCCTTAGCTCCCATTGTTCCCTTTGCATGTTGTCACAGCTGATTTAATCAGCATGGCTAAAAGGTCAAATACAAACAAAACCAAAGAACTGGGATGAATCCAACATAACCATAGAAAATACCCAAATAATAAAAACAAAAATAATAATTATGATTAAAACCATTTGTATGGCTTTAACCTCTGAGTACATATTGTTACACCATCTGACAGACCCTGTGACAAGTTAATATTTAAGTTTTGAGCATACACACCAGCTCCCACTTTAATATCTGTGTCCTTGGACCCATCTGTAAATATCCGTTCATGGCTTGCCCAGTTAGCATTTATTATGTTTTTGAATTTTATATCATTGTTCAAAAAGCCATAATCCTGAGTGACTCTCTTAGTGCAATATAAAAAATAGTAAGAACAGGAATTTATCAAGAATCTGAATGGTAAACATTACATACAAGAAAGAAATGGGTGGAATTGCTGAAATCAGGAAAAGATATAAAAATTGCATGGATCCCCAGCCACACAGGCATTACAGGCAACGAAAGAGCTGACAGGCTTGCTAACTTGGGAAGAAGTCTCAATATTGAACAACATAGATTTGAACCGCACGAAGGTTTAGGTCAGATAAAGAAAAACATTCTGCATGAGTGGAATAGACAATACCACTTGATAGCGTTACAGAAAGATTCATTGTATCAGAAAACCATTACTTACCCTCTAAACAAACCATGGTTTTCGAAATATGCAGAACTGAATAGGAGAAACATAACAACATTCACAAGACTGAGAACTGGTCACTGTTGCAGTCCTCATCACCTACACAGACTGGGCATCAGGGATAATCCATTATGCTCATATAGAGAGTATGGTGACCTGAACCATGTACTATTCAATTGCCCCCTGAATTACATGAATATTGATATTATGCAACAAAAGATACAAATAAATAATGAACAGAATAACAATACTCTATAGGAATATTACCAAAACCAAAATAAAAACCATTCAGGAGTTCCAGAGATCGTTACTAAATAGACTGTGAAGAGTGTTAAAAGTGATCACAGGATCACAAGCATCGGACTGGAAAGTTTGACTGTGGCCAGTTGGCCTTGGAAGCAGAGGCCAGATAAAGTGCAAGCAAAAATAAAAACTCCTTTAGATCGGAATTTCAGCAGCCAACAACAAGTCCTCAATCTTCCCTTAATACTGATAATGATGGTAGTGTTGTGGACAATGTTATCACCAATAGCCAGGTTCAAAGAGCAGTTGAGAATGCTATGGTAAAAACAGTTCTACCCAACTATATTGACCCAAGTTTAACAGGGCAAAACCACATCAAACAAACGGTTTCGAATAAGGAACAAGTAATTATGGGCACGGCACCCGTACTTAGAGGCTTGTTACGAGGAGGGCCCGGTAAGAAATAGCTGTTCCTGGGGCGTGTCAGTAATTAACAATGTTGAACAAGTTTTGTATCAGTTAATATTCAAAACAGGAAGGTTTTGATTGATAATGCTTACATCCCTAGTGTCTCGGGTGTGGATGTCTATAAGAGCTTTTCAGCTTCAGTTATGTACCTGGTAAATGAAATTGACTTTGCTGACATTTTTATTTGGGGTAATTTCAACCTACCAAAAATATCCTGGGCAAACAGAGAGAGCGGAACATTACCATTGGGAAATCTCTGTGGAGTCTTCTGTGATCTCTGATTGGGCAGCTTATTTGGGGTTATTTCAGAACATCCAAACCCCAAATATATATAGTAATTTCTTAGACTTATTGTTTTCCAATCATCTAAATATTAATGTTTCCATCTGTGATAAGCCATTGCTGAAACTGGACGCTCCGCATCCGGCATTTGAATGCAGTTTTGATCTAGGTAATAATTACTTCAAGAATATGTCCTGTGATTATTTTTATTATGATTTTAAGTGTGCAAATTATCGTAATTTAAACTGTTTTTTGTCTAATGTTGACTGGTCCTTTGTCTCTTAGTGTACCGATGAGGAATTGGTGGTTTCTGAAGTACTTTACTATGCAATTGACACATATATTCCCTTACGTAGATATACAACACCTAAGTTTCCTAAATGGATTGGTAATGATTTAAAAAATCTAATTATTCAGAAAAAGAAAGCTTACAAGATTTTTAAAGCTTCTAAGTCTCTTCAACATCACAATCTCTTTTTAAACTTACGGGAACAATGTAGAGATTTGCCCTGTACCACTCATCAGAGTTATATAAAATCCTTGGAGACCCAGTTGACTGATAAAAGATCATTTTGGAAATTTGTAAACTCTAAAAAGGGCAACTATGAATATCCTTAGTCAATGAATCTTAATGAAAAAACTAGCAATCATCCGCAGGAGGTTTCCGAAATGTTTAACACAAATTTCTCTTCGGTATACTCAGAATACAGGGACACAAATAGGTCATTTGTTTATGAAAGGTCGGTTAGTCTTGGTTGTTTACAATTATCTGTAATTGATGTTTTTAATAAGATTTTTAATTTGAAAGAATCATTGGGCCCTGGGCCTGATGGAATACCTGTCATTTTATTACAAAATTGTAAGTGTGTTTTAGTGGAAACACTTTGTAAAATTTTTAACTTATCTTTAACCAATAAAATTTCCTACATTTTGAAAAAAAATTAATGTAATACAAGTGATCGTTCTGATGTTAAGAATTATCGTGCTATATCAAAAATATTTTTAGTCTCCAAGATCTTTGAGTCACTAGTGGCGTATAAGTTAACACCTAACTTTAGGCACATAATTGTCAGTGAGCAGCATGGGTTTATGAAAGCTAGATCGACAGTCTCAAACCTTTTATGTTACGAGCAATCATTGTTGGTAGCTCTGGAGAGTAAGTGTCAGGTATATGTCAACTACACCGATTTCTCCAAGGCTTTTGACAAGGTTGATCATGGGATCTTGTTAAGAAAGCTGGAGGCGATTAGAATACATGGGGAGCTACTCAATTGGCTTGAAAGTATGTTGAAAGGTAGGACACAGACCGTAAAAATTAAAAACTATACTTCATCTGAAATAATAGTTACATCAGGTGTTCCACAAGGACGGCACCTCTCCACTTTCTTATTTAACTGTTTTATTAACGATGTTAAAAGCTCTTTCCATCATTGCAAACTTCTTGCTTTCGCTGATGATTTAAAGCCCTTTAGACTTATCCGCTCGCTAAGTGATTGTCAGTTATTGCAGGAGAATTTTGAGTGGTTCTCTCTATGGTGCACTAATAATAATCTATCTCTTAATGTAAAAAAATGCAAAATAGTTTCGTTCAGTAGGTCCAAAAATCCACTTATCCAACTTAAAAGACAGTCCCTAGTAAAAGATCTTGGTGTCTGGTTTGACTCCGAGCTCACCTTTACTCATCACATTGATATAATCTCCAACAGGGCAATGCGTTTACTAGGGTTTGTCATTCGAACGCTGCGTGGATTTGAAAATATCTTTACATTCAAGCTACTTTACTGTCCTCTAATCCGCTCAATTTTGAAGTATGCCAGCTGTGTGTGGCAGCCATTCTATGATATCCATAAAAAAAGATTAGAAAAGATCCAGCACAAATTTCTTCGAAAAATAGCTTACAAACTGAATATATCAGTTGAAGAAATTAATCATGTTGAAATAATGAAGCTATTAAATTTATCAACGCTAAAAAGTAGGCGAAACTTTTTTGACATCTCCACCTTTTATAAAATCTTAAATAACATGATTGATACACCGGACCTCCTTGCAACTGTTGGTATTTATGTTTCACCAATAAATTCTAGACATATAAGGTTCTAACTATGGGGTCAATTCTCCATTATGTAGAATTTATCAAAATGTGACAGATATGTTTGATGACTCATATGCAATTTTTTGTAATAAGGTGAAAAAACTTTTGTATACTTAGTGTTAGTGCTTGTTTAATCCGCCATCTTGTAGTTTTGAGATTTCATGGCATAGGTATAAGTTTCATATCATTTTTACATGTGCCATTTGTTACCATTTTAGACTATTGATTTTCTTTTTTCCCCATTTGACTTTTGTAATAGATTTAAGTAAACTATTGTAGATGCTATATGCGTAAATAAAATTTAAAATTTTGAATTCTAGAAAGTGTTGTTCTCATAGGCTCTAAAAAGGAACGTAATACATTAATTTACGAGATCAGTTAGTGGACAAACCATCACATCCTTAATTACTTTTAAGAGATCAGTAGTAAATCCATAGATATCATTTGATTTTTTATGTTTGTCAGTTAATAACATCTCTGATTTCTTTTGTTACTGTTATAAATTTAAATGAATTTTTTGGTATATTTTTTACTTTTAGTGAATAGAAAATCGCAGTATTTTCATTGAGTTTTTGCCATTTGTAGTGATTTTAGCTGTGTTTATAAAATGATGGTTGTACTCATCAGGGGTTATACTAGATTTGCAATTTTCATTATTTTTCTAGCCTCTCTACCGATTTACTATTTCCCACATAGTTTTAATGGGGTTATTTGAAGAATTTATGAGTTGATCATTTGTTTGTATTTTAGCTTTTTTTTATTTCTTGTCGATATTTTAGCTTAAAAGTTTTGATTTTGTTTTAGAGTGGATGGATAAGATATGTAATGAAATCAACAAGAAAATGAGTAGATTTCGAAGTTTCGCATTAAACCAATTTACTGTGTGTTCATAACGGTAGATATAATAAGAGCAAATAAAATTATTGAACCCCAGTGACTTGTTTTTAGGTAACACTTCAGGATAGCTGCATTTTAATAACATTTATATTCGGCTTTTTTAGTCTTTAAACACTTATTGTAAATTGAACTTATAACCGATTTCGGTGTAAAAGCATGTTAGTCTTATGCTAGAGTCTTTCTCTTTAAACCACTGTATGGGCTTAGAGCTTAGGCTTAAATCCTCAGAAAGTTTTAAAGCATTATTTTGGGGAATTTTTTACAATTCACATCTTTTTAAAAGAGAGACTTTACAACTAAAGGAAAATATTTAATTTTTGTGAACTTTCACGCATTAAAATAGGAAAGACACTTACTTAAATAAGCTGTCATCCAACATAGACTTCTCCTGCTTGATCTCATCTTTAGCTTGTTTTTTAAAGTCCTTTAGGTCCAAATTCATACTGGCTGCAGACAATATGAGGCGTGGTACAGGCAAGCTATGAAATAATAGTAATTCATCTAAAATTTCCAGTGTGCAGAAAAATCTAGATGACACATTTTCCAATGGTTTATCTTGAAGTTTAACATCTGTTATTTTACATTTAAATAACTTTATAAAATATTCTTTATGCCTCATATACCCATCTTTTAAGCAGTGGCGCACCCAGGAATATGTCTTGGGGGGGGGCGAAGCCTCATGATGTCGTATTTAATGCTATTTTTTGTGCTTATTCAATAAATATGTGGAACCTAAAAAAATCTTAGGCTAGGGGGGGGGAGGGCCCGCGTCCAAGGCCCCCCCTGGGTGCGCCCATGTTTTAAGCACACATTTAGTGTTAATTTTTTGTGCCTATCCATTATTTTGACAAGGAGTAAAAAGAAAGACACATACAAAATTACCACCAAATTTTTGTGATGGGTAAATGAGGCATTAATAGCATTCAAAATTTAAACATTGGTGGATATCCAGTATTTAAAAACTTTTAAAAAAACTTTGAAATAAGCTGTTTTAAATTATGGTGACCATATGTCCAGATAAAGTTGGACAATTTTGGCCAAAACAAAAATGTCTGTCCTACTTTTTGTAGACCCAAGAGACCTTTTGTTTTTGACTACCAAGTTCCTTCAATGTGGTTTTTTAATTGATTTTTATGCAAATTCAGGCTTTTTGGGCCCAAAAGACCTTTTTTTGGTCAACAATTTTTTTTAGGACAGTTTATTAAAATGATTTGTTTTGTCCCGCTTTTTTGTTTAAAAATAGGCTTTTTAGCTTTGATGTCCTTCTTCTTGATAAACAAATTTAGTCACCCTATTTACCATTAACCTAACTTTAAATTTATTAAAGACCCTTAGTGATGGGGAAAACTGCCATTAATTCATAAAAGCAGCTTCTTGAATGTTATGCACAGCAAGTGAAGCTTCAGAAATAAGTCTTGGAAAAAAAAACTCTCAATCTCAATTCTTATCCAACTTTCTATGTAAAACATCACTTTTACATATTGTAAACTGTTTTTTACATATTAAGTAGCAGGTGGAAGCTGCTTGCTCCAGTAGCGGCTAACCAAAAGCAATTAAAAAAAAACAGCAACCCATCACTCAAACATATCAGATGCTCCCCAAAACAATCAGGGACATACTAAGTATTGTAGGTTTCAAAAAGGCAGTAAATAACTATTTATTAGAAAAACAATATTACTCTTTTGATTTTCTTTTTTAAAACAAAAATAGATGGGTGTGCATGTAAATAGGTATTGTAAGTTTTATATAGCTTTAATTCATTATGAAAATGTATTTTAAGGATCTTAGATCTAACAATTTTTGACGTTGCTCTTGCATTTGTAAAAATGATTTGATGGCAATAAAGATTAAACAAACAAATCACTACTACCTTGACAGGGTAATTAATTGGTCTTTCTTATTTAACCTAACCTATAATTCCCTCGACTATCCAATAAGGGCACATTCCTAAATTATGTAATGAAAACATTCAGGATTTTTGACTCCCTTCCCCCCTTCTTAACTTATTATTAAGAAAAATTACATAAAAATCAAGGCTAAACCTCCTTCCCCCCCTTGAGTGTTACATAATTTAAGAATAGCCCCTAATACATCCATGCATTTTTATAAATTAAAAGTTTGCTTGGGTATTCTGTGCAGTTGGAAACACTGGCCCATGGGCTCTCTACTAAACTTAGCGGGTACACACATACAACATTCATAGTACATATCGCTCATCCGGACGAATACTGACGCAACTCAAAAATGTCGAATTTTTAGGACAAACAATTTAAAGTTGCAATTAATTTAGTTTATCAATTTATTGTATAGAAGTAATTATGTATCATAAAACACAGGTTTTTTAATAGTATTTGTCTTATTCTGAATGAATTTAAACTTTTTGGTTTTGGTAATGACACAAATTTTTTTTGTGACATAAATGTGTCACTTTTTACTAAATGTGGTGCAAGCTTTTAGTAAAGTGTCACAAGTGCCATGAATGAAAGTTTACATGTGACACTTTTCTACAACATAATAGAACATAATGTTTCAAATCCATTAGCTTGTCTAACGAACTGTCACGATCAGCTGTGTCACGATCAGCTGTTTTTCGATCCAAGATGGTTGCCATAGGACAAACAAAGCGTTTTCCCATAAGCCGCAATGTTAACAAAAACGTAATTTAAAAAAAAAGTGCAACGATTTAATTTACAACAAAGATGCTGTTTTAAGTATTGGCCCTTTGTAGACATGGGAAAAATGCGTTTTTCTTAAAAAAAATCAATTAAAGTCAGTAAATCTCATAAAAGGGACCATGTTTTGTTCAAAAAAATTTTTTATTTACTTTTGTTTTTTTTTACATTTTTTCCAGTTTTTTACTCAGTTTGAATCATTATTATTAGTTTCTGTGCTGTTATGAATTGTGGCAGCTGGGGAGATCTTGATAATGTTAGTTTTGATGGAATGCCAAGTATTTTGACCTTAAAAAATCATCTTGATTTAAATGAACTAGGTATCAGCTCAAAGAAGGGAAAAGAAAGTGCTCTATTACCTGACTTAACAGAGGATAAATTGAAATATTCAAAAGTTTTTTGTCAGGTTTGTTTTGGATAAATATGTAACTGCCATTTTGGCAACATTTTCTATTGGGATCTTTTTTTGTGCTCAAGTGGACCTTTTGCAGAAGTGTAACATAGAATTGTGTTAAACTGTAAGAAATACCTCACTATATTTTTTTTACTATTCTAGGCAAGCAACTTTCAAAACTAGAATACAGCAGTGATCCTGACTGGTTTTCTCCTGAATATAATTGTTTCAAAACTGTTGAAAAATTAAAAAAATTATGGTTGAAAAAAGGGTCTAGAGAAGAAAGAAAAGGAAAACAATATGAGGTTAAAGTGTGGGTAATGAGCTGAACCAAATTTGTACACCATCCTACAGAACTCTCAAATAAACTCTTGGTAGTGTAGTGTCCTGTATAGTGTCCAGTGGAGTCCTGTTTCATCAAAGTTTCTTTTTCTTTAATAAATATTTATTTTACAGACCTCAAAACAGTTTAGAATAAACTGGTGAATTTGACAATCTCCCTAACTCAAACCTCTTTTTATCTTAAACTATTTTGGTGCAAATTTTCCTATATCTCCATGCCTTTTGACACCTGAAACTTGTACATCGTAAAATTTGTATAGCATCTGACTGGACCTACTACAAGTCCTGTTGTGAAATTTCTATGGTACTGTTCTGAGCTTATTACCAAAAAAAATTTTTTATGGCATCAAAAAATAGATGAAAAAAAAAGTCCTCTTTATTGACTTTGATGACCACAACAAAAAAACAAATAAGTTCTCTCAGATTTTTTTTTCAATTTCTCTCAAAAAAACTTGGGTCCTAATGGGTCATATGCTGTTATGCCCAATTGTAGACTAGAGTATATATTTATTTGCATAAACTTTTAGATACATAATTGAGCAAATATTGTTACAAAAAAACAGTAATAAAAGTAATAGTAACAGTAGTAATACAACAGCGAATATTGTGCTGTTGGAAAATTTCAACAGTACTGTTGTGAGCTGATGAACCTTAGGTTTGACTGTACTTAAGCCCTATGTATTATAGTTCATGGAAAATCATATGGTGATGTACAGTGTGTGAGGCCAGGCCAATGACAAGGAAAAACTGTATTTTAATTTTGCAAGTTTTTTTTTATATATTGCTTACTTATATTTTTTTAAATAAACATATTTTGTAAAGTCCTACTTATTAGAAGTTTGCTTGACCAACCTCGGTTGGAACTCATATGTGCATATTGGTCTGTTGGACTGACCTACCTATAAGTTGTGCCTCTTTTTTATTTTACTACTGGAGGGTTAACACAATTAAACTTTGTCTAAACCTAAAAATCATAGTGAAATATTTTTTACAGTTTAATGCTATAGAAGGCCTATTACTTAGCAAAAGGTTTAGTCAAGTACAACAAAAGATCCTAATAGAAAACCTGAATCTGATGAGAAAAGTTTAGTCTATTTCAATTTCGTCTCTGTTAAGTGAGCCTTAAAGTGAGCTCTTTGAATAGAACTACTTCCACTTTCCCCTACCTTGGGCTGATAGTTCATTGATTCAATTTGGTCAAAAAACTTCAAATTCAATGAAAACTAACTTTATTATTACTTCCTCCGCTGCCACAATTCACAACAGCAAAAAAACTTGACAGAATAACCAGTGGTGCACTCAGAAATATGTCTTGGGGGGACCCGAAACCTTTGGGAGCCCAATACCTTTGGGAGGCCCCCAGAGGTCTCATGATGTTGTACTTTATGCTATTTTTCTGTTTATTCATGAAATATATGGAAAATATCTAAAAAAATATGTGGTTTGGGGGGTCCGGGCCCCTAGCCCCCCCCTTGGTGCGCCCATGTAATAATTCAAAATAAGTAAAAAAACTAGAAAAAAAGTTTTAAAAAAACAAAATAAACAAAAACATAACCTACTTTTTTGAAGAAAACATGGTCCCTTTTATTTCAGATTTTCTCACTTTAGTTTAATATTTTTAAGAAAAACGCATTTTCCCCAAATGCACAAAGGATCTGTTCTTAAAACTGATTAATTTTTGAGACTAAAGCTCTTGTCGTTTTTGTAAAATTTACGTTTTTGTTAACATTACGGTTTATGGGAAATCAGTTTGTTTGTCCTATGGAAGACATCTCGGATTTGATCATATGTTTTGTTAGACAGCCCTATTGCAATTAAAAAATAAATTTTAGAATTTTTTATAGTTGTTGTGACAGTATTTTTCCAGATGAGCAATATGAGTGTTACTCTCTCCCAGAGATTCTATCCTTTAGAAAATAACTTGCGGCTGAGGGCTTGAGCCCTCAGTCTACTACTATAGTAAATAAAAACTTACTCTCAGATGTACCCTAAAAAGGCTTAGCTAATCCATTCTCTCTTTGTTGTTTTGTATGTGAGCAACAAGGACTTAACACGCGATTAAACCCATAATCCCGCTTGAGTGCATCTGAGGGTTAGACACTGCTTACCGCTTACCTCAATTCAATTTTTGGATTTTTATGTCCCAAGCTTCATCAAAACAAATTTTAGAGGATGCTTTTCGAGGTTAGTTTTTTGACACTCATCTCAAACAAACTCAAAATGGCTACAAGATTTTACATGGTATAAGGATTTTTCCACAAGTGCACAGGACAAAGCATGAGTCTGTTCACCAATAGTGATGGGTCGTTCGCGAATGAACCGGTTCAAAGATCCGGATCTTTATACTGAGCCGTGAGAACCGACTCTCAGATTTTCAAAGAGCCGGTTCGCGGATCCGCGATCCGTGAGTCTGTGACGACCTGGCGATTAAGAAAGTGTCCGAAGATTCACGAACTCTTCCGACCACAGAACTCTCGACTGAACCGCAGTTCAAACCGCTCAAAAAGATCAAGCGACCGAACAGATCCGAGATCCGTTGAATCGCACGAATTGCAAAGAAACAGAACACTGAAGGGAGGCTACGTAAAGAGCACGTTGACAACTTAAAAACTTTATTTTTTACGGCACAATTTTATGATCATTTATTTACTTAATTACTTGAAAACAAAAGGACGTGTTTCTTGATGTTTTGTTTATGGTCGATCCAGATGATTCATAACTACAATGGCGTTGTGATAGTTTTCTTATGTGCCGCCAAGGGTTTGGTGGCGCCACGTATCCAAGCCAAGGCCAAGAGCGCAAATTGACTAGAGATGGGCGATATATCGATCACTGTGATTCAGTAACAGTGAAACAAAAATCACTGGCGCTACCGGTTATCGAAATTCTGCACAAGCAGTTATTCAGTGATTGGTAAATATTATTACTGGTATCTGAGGAACGTCGCGTCTCACGACGTCGTTGTGTCGCTGGTCGCACCCGGATATAATTTGGCAGTGAAATCGCGTTTCACGTTTCACCGTAACATACGAAAACGGTGATTTTCAACTAGCCGGTTAAATCATAAATAGCACTACCGAATAGTAGGTAACCTTTTTCCCGGCCGAAATAACTGTATAGCCGCAGCCGCAGGGGATGCTCTCTGTAATACTAGGTAAAATAGTGAATGAAGATTGAATAATAGCCAGTAAAATAGTGAATGAAAAATGAACAAAAGAAATATTTTATACAGTGATTGGAATCACCGTTAAAAATCACTGGTTACTTATAAATCGCTGTCGCTACTTTACCGGTTAGTCGAAAATCACTGTTTTGCCCAACTCTAAAATTGACAGCGAAGCGGAGAACCGAACGCAGAAATCACGATCGTCATAAATGAGAAAGATCCGGACCCGCGAGCCGGTTCAGTGAGTCGGCTCTTTGTACTGACCCGGATCCGTTGAGCCGGATCTCAAAAAAGACCCGGATTGCCCATCACTATTCACCAACTAATAAAAATACGGGATTTACAGAGTTAACAAAAAGAAAACGAAAATATTTTTAAACCAATTAATACGGCAAAAATTAATATTGAAAGGCCAAAATAAAACACAGAGATGTCGCTCTGTATTCCGTAAACAGAATTTCGATGGGTGGCCACGCGACGTAAAGTTACGCCAAGGAACGGTCAACTAACAATGTACAAAATTTAAGAAAGGAATCTGATTTCATTGGCCTATACTGCCGTCCCTAAGAAGAAAGCCGCGTGTAGAAATTTTACGTTTTGAGAAAAAATAGACAGGGATGCACTTTTATTTTTCTTACTGTATGTCATAATTATTAATTAATAAAATTATTAAAAATGTATTTATTTTAAGTTATTTTTATTAAAAAATTACACCAAAAAGGAAACAATAAATTCACACATTTTTGTTAACAGCAGTCTAGAGCGTTAACTTATTATATATTTTTAAGTTCGATATAGAATCTTGACGCGATTATTACATATGCATCAATTAGAGATGTATACGCGCCACGATTTTATATCGACCTTAAAATTGATGGGTATCTTTAATAAACAAAAATATCGAACTTAAAAATAGGGACATTTTTTTTACACATAACACATAAAATTTGACAGCTGTTACCGTTATTGTTACTAAGAATAACGGTAACATTCAGGGCGAAGAAGATAGATATTGGAACACTAAAGATAAAAATAACACAAAATAATTTAGTAGTTTCACACTCTTTCAACTTTTTGTTTATTTATATTTGTTTAATTAATTTTATTAGATTTATGGCTTTTTACAAACCAAAGTACCGAATTTTAGTATGTATAAGCACGACGACTTTTTCGTTCAGTTTTAACATACCAATAAGCACAGTAAAACCACTCAACTTAATTGACTTCTTTAAAAGTTATCTCATGCTGTTTAAAGGCTCTACTGTATTTTGTCTTATTGCAACACTCTTCGCACTGGAAATACCTAAAAACACTTAAGCGTTTATGGCTAAGCATGTGTCTTGCTAAATCGCTTTTTAGTTTCGTTTTATAATTGCAATGGATGCATTGAAAACATTTAATTTTATTATCGATTTTATGAGTAGTCATGAATTTTTAAGCTACACTTATATTTAGTCCTAAAACTACACTGTTCGCATCGAAACAGCTCTACTATTCTTATGCCTTTATACTCTATTCGCTTTTTGCACTTTTTGTATTAATGCAAAGTTTATTTTTACGTGTAAATGCAAATTTGACGTCAGAGGCTGAAAGTTTTTTTAACGTAATTCGACTTATTGGACATCTGTGAAACTCATGTCAAATAAAAGATGGTGCCGTAAAAATTATAAAAAAGAACAATTTTGATATTTTAGATTTTTGACGAAAGACGTACGTTTCCTTACGTAGGGGCGTAACTGCTTTTTAAAAATTGTTGAGGCGTAAATTAATATACGCAGGTACGTGAAGAACATTTTAACCGTTTATGCACTTACTAAGCAAACTACTAATAATTCAGTTACGCCAGTTCGTGAGGTTGAAAAGTACCGCAAAATAATGCCTAGGACGGCGTATCCCAAATCTCATTTTTTGTCAGTTACGCCACTACGTAAGGAGACCGACGATATGTAAGCCGTCAACTTGTCAATGCACATCTTTTTTGTATCTTGTGATTTTTTCGTAAAATAAGCAGTTTTTCTATAAAACGCAAAAAAACACGAAAAAAAACATGATGTTGAGGCATATATTTTTTTTGAGATACAGAAACATCAAAAATGCAAGTAATTAATAGTTTTTATAAACGTGCACCATAATCCAAATAAAATAAAATTAATTTGGAAAGAATCCGTAACGAAATAAAAAAATTGTGAATTTTCCAAAATTATCCTGTTTTTCATATTTGCGTCGCCATATTGTATTTGGCATTAGTTTGGCAGATGTGCAGTAAGGGGAATTATGTTTCCAAAGGTAAGGGTTTTGAACCTCTACAGTCAACTTTGCATTAACACGAAAAGTACATGAAGACCTCTAAGCGAATAGAGTATTATATGTACGTATATGCGTTTCTAAATTAGCTTTTTTCCTAGTTTTATAATAGCAATCTTTGCATTAAAACCATTTAAACTTATCTTCGTCTTTATGTGTTTTCAAGTGATCTGAGGGCACGGGAGTGCCTCGCCAAGTTCGCGCGCCGTACCATCTTTTCTTGAAACATTTTAGCCGATATTTGACCTATCTAAAACTCTACTTCGGAATGAGCTACGAATCTCAAACTTTGCACAGTCGTAGATCTTCATGGAGTTAATAACCCCTCCAAGTTTCATGGAATTCCATAAAGTAGTTACGAAATTTCAAAAAACTTCGAAATTGCCACTCACTCACTCATGTATAGATCATCAAAATTCTACTGTACTCCCAGACATGCTACAAAGCTGAAATTTGGCAGACTGATAGAAATTTTGACCAAACCCCTGGAAAAAAAAAAAAAACCCAAAATTCTAATTTACTCCCCTCCCCTATACATGTAAAGTTATGTAAAAGAAATGCTAGAGAGCTGAGCTTTGGCAGACTAATAGGAACTATGATAAAACTATAGGAAAAAATTTAAAAAAATTAATTTTATAATTTACTTCCATCCCCTATAAATGTAAAGTTATGTAAAATTAACAATGCCCACTTCCAGAAACGCTAGAGAGCTGAGCTTTAGAAGGCCGATAGTAGGTAACTATGATAAAACTATTTAAAAAAATTAAAACACCCCAAAATTCTAATTTACTTCCCTCCTCTATAAATGTAAAGTTATGTAAAATTAACACTGCCAACTTCCAGAAACGCTAGAGAGCTGAGCTTTTTGAGACTGAAAGGCACTATGATAAAACTGTAGGAAAAAATTTAAAAACACCAAAATTTTAATTTACTTCCCTCCCCTATAAATGTAAATTTATATAAAAGTAACATTGCCCACTTCCAGAAACGCTAGGGAGCTGAGCTTTGGAAGGCCGATAGTAAATATGATAAAACCATAGAAAAAAATTAACACCCCAAAATTCTAATTTATTTCCCTCCCTATAAATGTAAAGTTATGTAAAATTAACATTGCCCACTTCCAGAAACGCTAAGGAGCTGAGCTTTGGAAGGGTGAAAGGACCTATGCTGAAACCATGGGAAAAAATTTAAAAACCTCAAACTTTTAATTTGCTTCCCTCCCCTATAAATGTAAAGTTATGTAAAAGTAACATTGCCCTCAGCTAAGGTTTCAATGGCTGATAGGAACTATAATAAAACTATAGGAAAAATTTTTAAAACGCAAAATCTGAGGGCACGGCATTGCCTCGCCAAGTTCGCGCTGCCGTACAATGTTTTCTTGAAACATTTCAGCCCATATTTGACCTATCTAAAACTCTACTTCGGAATGAGCTACGAATCTCAAACTTTGCACAGTCGTAGATCTTCATAGAGTTAACAACCCCTCCAAGTTTCATGGACTTCCATAAAGTAGTTACGAAAATTCAAAAAACGTCGATATTGCCACTCACTCACTGACTTGCTCATGTATAGATCATCAAAATTCTACTGTACTTCCAGACACGCTACAAAGCTGAAATTTGGCAGACTGATAATGAAATTATGACCAAACCCCTGGAAAAAATTAAAAAACCACAAAACTTTAATTTACTTCCCTCCCTTATACATGTAAAATTATGTAAAAGTAACATTGTCCACTTTCAAAAACGCTAGAGAGAGAGAGCTATGATAAAACGATGAGAAAAAATTAAAAAACCTCAAAATTTTAGGTGTAATTCCAAAGTTTTGAACAATATTCCGCATATTTTACTACTCTAAAAATTAAATATTATCCAATTCCTTTATAAAATAAGTGAAATCATAACAAAAACATTTCATGTAAAAAAGGCCAAGTACGCGAAATTGACATTCCGTAAAAAGAATTGAGATAAAAGCCAAGTCCTCCAATACAAATTTCAAAATGAAAAGTTCTTACTAGTTTGGAAATGTTTTTCTAAACTTGGCTATTACGGCTGTAAATGACTGTTAGGCACAGTGCTAAATTGAACGTAAAGTTTGGCTGGAATAGCAAAGTTTCAAAAAACATTTCCAAACTAGTAAGAACCTTTCATTTTGAAATATGTATTGGAGAACTTGGCTTTACTTTTATCTCAATTCATTTTACGGAATGTCATTTTCGCGTACTTGGCCTTCTTTTACATGAAATGTTTTTGTTATGATACTTATATTTAGTCCTATAAGTTTTATATTGGAAATGCTTGCATCAAAACTACTTATTCCTGTTTTCTTATTCTCTTTATGGATGATTATATGCTTTCGTGAATAAGGCTTATATTATCACGGTTGCGTAGCTCAAAAAGTATATGCGTAGAGAAACTCACTTTTTCGAAGTAGACTTTGTAAAGTCGGGTTAAGGGTAGCTATTCGCTATTCCCGCCTCGACAGAGCACTACACGCCGTCAATATAAACGCTAGAGTGCCATAATCAGAGAAGGTACCACTCAGTACGATTTAAAATTGGGAGAGATTAGAGATTTAAGAGTTGGTTTAAATCTAATAAACTTATCATGGTGGAACTCGAAAAAATATACCAACAAATATCTTACTTACTTTTAAAATGGGTAATCCTAAAATTTATTGGGTCGCTTGCTAAACTTTTTGTTAGACGGCCACTAGGGACTCGTCTCACTTTCAAGAACTGCACTTCTTCATTAGTGAAATCCACTCTTCCCAAAAACTGACTAACTGTCACCCCATTTTGCACCCTCGATCTTGTCTTTTGCACCGATCCAAAGTGCTAATGGTGTGACATCACATTCATAATTATTATTTAATATTACCAACATATTTAGAAATAAATATCGATCGATACAGTGCCTTCCGAATTAGTAGGCTTGCACCCATTCTTAAGCCTTTTTTAGGTTTAAGCCTTTAGCTAATCGCTATAATATTAAGTCATATAGGTACATTGTTATCATTGAAGCTACTCTACTTCACTTATCGTCACCCTAGTTGTGAACAGTCCGGACCCATATAAACAAACCTAAAACCAGCCCCTTTAAAAAAAAAATCAATAATAAAATCACGTTTTATTTTTTATGAAACTGTCAAAAGATAAAACGTAATGTTTTTCCGTCTTTTGTTGAGAATTTTAGACACGAAAAAATGAATTTTTTCCATAAAAAACATCTTTACGAGGGGGAATTCGCTACACCAAAAAACGTACAGTGATTTCCATTTTTAAAGGTATTCCCAGCTGATTTCCAGGTGATTACCAGTGATTTCCAGGTGATTGCCAGTGATTCCCAGGTGATTACCTGTGATTCCCACCAACAAATTTGTTGTTGTTAGAAAAATTAAACCAGATGCAATATGATTTCGGTTTATTGTTTATTAAAAATGTTAGTAGGTATCTAAAATAAGCAAAAATAATATGCTGCTAAGAAAACAAAAACCAAAATAATATTAAATTTTATTACTAATTAAATTATAACTAAAAAAAATACTTAGAAAGTTAGTAAATAAACATATTAACCAAAAAATTGTACCATTTTTTTTAATGGTAATACAAAATAATTAAAAATGAACATAAAATATTAATTGTTAGAATATTCTTCATGATTTTCAAGCACGTCTAAGACGTCTTCTATGTTTTGATTATTATGTCGATTATTTTGGACCTGACGAATATTTTGTTCCTGATCAAAAATGTTATAAATTTCGTCAATAAAGCTTTCATCCATGTAAGGGATTGAATAAAAATTTGGAAAAGTCTCACTTATTGTTAAAATGCACATGAAGTGCGAATAAAGTGCATTTTCACTAAAACCGTTCATCGTCAACTGCTGGTAACATTGGATAGCTTCAGGAATATATATAGGGCTACTTATATATTCTTTTGCCCAATTAGCGAAATGGCCCAATTCGGCCTCTAATGGTACAATTTTTTGCTCAAACAAAAGATGAAATAAGTCATCAAGTTCTATTTTATTTACGACTGCTGGTTTTATAACGCGAGAATAATATTCCCACCACCAGAGGAAGTTAGCACAGTTGAGCTGGATCTCCTGGCCATAATTGAGCTGGATCTCCTGGCCATAAGAATGGGAACTGAAAAATAGGTGAGTTTTTGTTAAAAATGTTTATTTACATGAATTATTTGATTATTTTAGATCAATTAATAATAACATATATTTTTTCTCTTTTATTAATTCTCTGCATTTTCCTCCCATGGATCATAGTATGGTAAAATACGAGAGACATGCACGACGTCTTTTTTTGAATTTTTTAATGTTCCTTTGCGAATTAAAAATCTACCTCATTTAACTTTTTTTCCACGATATAAGGACCAAAGTACTTTAATAGCAATTTTTCAGTACGCCCCACCTTTCGGATCGGTACAAAAATTTTAACATTTTCGCCTTTTTCAAATGCAATATGCCTATGCTTGCTGTCATAGCGAATTTTGTCTTGCGCTTGTCTATCCTGTATATTTTTTATCGCGTTATTACGTACTACAAGGACCCTCTTTCTAATTTCACTCACAAATTCCATTTTTGTGGGTAAATTAAGGGAAGCATCAGTTGGCAATACTGGTTCTCTGGCATAAACTAACATAAAAGGGCTATACTTGGTTGTGCTTTGAACTGATGTGTTATAACTAAAAACCGCGTGACAAACAAACTCGCACCAACCATCGTGATTTGAGTTGGTGTATAAACTTAAAATATTTGCTAAAGTTTTGTTTAGTCGCTCACAGAGCCCATTTGTTTGGGGATGAAAAGATGTAGTAAAAAGTGATGTTATTCCCGTAATTTTTAAAAGTTCTGAGACCAATTCACTTTTGAACTGGGCTCCCCGATCTGATAAAATAAAAGATCGCGTCCCATGTCTGGTTATGACGTTTTTTAGTAAAAATTGAGCTACAAATTCTGCCTTTGCGTTTTTTAAGGGTTTTGCTTTAGCCCAACGGGTCGCAAAATCAATACACACACAAATAAATGTATTAGAGTTTTTACTTATTCTAAAAGGACCTAGCAAATCGATACCAATTTTTTGAAAAGTTCATTTTCGGAGTTGACAGTTTTGACAACCTTTTACATATTTAGCTACGTCTTTTTGCATACCATCCCAATAATACCTATATTTAATTTTATTATATGTTTTGAGAAAACCTAAATGACCTGATAAAGGTTCATTATGATTAGAAAATAAAACTTCGTGTTTTACTGCGTCAGGGATTAGCAACAGTTCGGAGTTTCCTTTATCGCTTGTGTTGCGTTTATATAAAACATTTTTGATTAAAATATAAGATTTTGATTTTTTTCGATCTAATATCGTCCGGATTTTTTAAAATATACATAATTTTTTCTAGTTTTTTGTCATTTTTCTGCAAAGTTGCAATTGAGTCACTGTCGAGAATGTATGTCGGTACGTCGTAGTCGTCCGGGTCTATTACAGAGTCCGGATAGTTTATCGGATTTCTAGATAAACAGTCCGCATCTCTGTGTCCTTTTCCGCTTTTATGTTTTACAGTATATGTAAAATCGCTAAGTTTTATGGACCATCTGGCCAATCTTCCATTTAAATTTTTTATATTTTTTAACCAACACAAGGCGTGATGATCGGATACTATGTCAACTTGTCTTCCGTACACTAAAGGGCGGAGTTTAGTTAAACTCCAAACTGCGGTTAACGCTTCTAGTTCTGAAGAACTGTAATTAGTCTCTGGCTTCGACAAAGTTCTGGAAAGGTAAACAACGGGATGCAATTCGTTTTTTTTCATTTTTTTTGTAAAAGAATAGCACCTAGTCCCAATTTTGAGGTGTCTATTCTTAATTCACAGTCTAAATTTGGATTAAAATGAGCTAGTACGGGATAGTTCGGGGCCTAAGAGGGAAATTTTGCGGTTTGTCTGCATTTTCGCGTACCGTAATGAAATTTGGCACAAAGGTAGTAGACACCTAGAGATGCCATTTTAGAAGTGGTGCTCCGATGGAACCCAGTGCAGGGCCCAGATACAGGGGCGTACTTGAGGTGGGACAGAAAAAATTTATAAATTAAATATGAAACTCATTTCGCGTACAGGTTTTTGTTTGTTTTATCTTATAACATGTAACTCCAAAAAATTTGCAAAAAACAAAGTTGAGAAAACGGTTTTTTTTTGAGGGGGGGAGCAAAAGGAAGGAGGACAGATCTTATTTCATCTAAAGTGGTCATGGGGGTATCGATTTCTAGCTAATTTCGTATTCTAAAAGAAAATAGATATAAATTAAGTCAATACGTCAAACTGTTCACATGATATGTCAAAAACTGACAACTTAAATGTACATGTTCTGAGATCTACGCCAGAGAATATTAAAAACACCTAACCAAGCCTAACTTATATATATTAAAATAAACTTTGATAAATTAAGTAAAAGTGGAGTTTTTGGAATTTTAATATACAGGGTGTTCAGAGTTAAGTCGGCACTATTACTTACTTCGTTAATATTAGAGCTACAGGGTCGGTTAAATAGACAACGTGGTATTTTTTCCTCTGATTACGATGGTGATGAACGAAAAGAAAATCAAATGACGAGTAGGTGAGTTATGATAAAAAAACACATTTTTTAAATGGGACACCCGGTATACAGTTAAGCCAATAGAAAGTACAATTGGCTTTAAACAAAAGTTATTTAATGACTTTTTCTCTTTAAGTCAAAAATAACGAAGTTCTTAACAACTTTCCTAATCATAGGGGATATGGGCTGTGGTATTTAAATCTATCGAAAGCTGTCTTTGTTTAGAAAATCGTTTTTTTTTGCCTTCAGGAGAAAAAGTCCAGGGACAACTTTTGTTTAAAATTAAATTTTGTATCGATTGAAGGTAATGTAACGGGTGTTAAAGCGAAAAAAAGATTCTTTAAAATTTTACTTTTTACTGGAATTCATGTAAGCGTTTTTCGACTTAACTTTTGTTTACAAAATTTTATGTCTTAGTGCAATAAAAATTTTTTCGTCTTCACGTGCACTAAGCACTTAAATGGTGCCAAAGAAAAAAAATTATAAATTTTAGGTGTTTAAAACTTTGACAAAAGAAACACCCTGTATTTTTTTACCATTACAAAACTGAGCAACACAGTGCACACCAAGTTAAAAGGACGTGCCTCTAGTTATAACAAGTAGTTAAATTAAGAAGGTATCTTTAACTACGTTACCGGTATGAACAATAATTTGAGACCACTACTTTTTACATGATTTTTTTAATATCACCCTGTATCTTATAGCATATTACAAATTTACACAAACTTAAATTTTTGTGTTATAGCCTGTAATAAGTCGACAAATTGTGGCAAGTTTCATTGCAAAATTCCTATTAACGCAGTAGCTACAGCAGATAATGTAAAAAAAAACAGTAAAAATGACAGCAAAGTAGTTGTGGCCCAGTATATACGTTCAGAAAATGGTAATGATGTAGCGCTTAATAAAAAAATTGAGTCCGGCAAATGGTTTATAGAGGAGAATATAGTGATTTCAATGAGATGTTTATTTGACATATCTAGAGTTTTTTGAATTTTTAGCACTAAAAAAAAAATACGAACAACCTTTATAGTGTTGTTACATTTTCGCACTCTGTACAAAATTTTTTATTTAAGAAAATAAAAGCTGTACTAGTGTTGTTGTAATGTGCTGACTTTGAGTTTTCTATAATGATTTGTAACGTCGTCATAAAAAAAACTACTTAAAATGATCATAAAATTTTTACTTATTTTTAAAAATCACCCTGTATTTTTAACAGTTTAACCTGGGTCTTTTTTCTTTCCATAAAATATACATAAGAGCTAAGTATCTTTTATTCGGTTATTTTTTTACAATATCGTTACTTCTAACAAATCCACATACTTTTCCATCTTCTTAGATTTTTTAAATTTAGAATTAGTAAATAAAACCACCCTGTACTTCGACCGTGTATACGTCACACTCGTCCAGCAATTTTTGTTTTAAAGAGAAATTTTATCGCCGTATCCTGTATAACTAAGCTCCTGTAATTTTTTTTTCTACTCAACCATAAATTTCTCAAAAAAAACATATATATTTTTTATTTCTTAAAAGAAAATAAATCAATATATATTTTTTATTGCTTAAAATAAAAATGTATATGTCCTTATAGTCGGTGCCAAGTTTCATTGCTCTAGCTTTACATTTGAATTTTATACAGAATTTTATTGAGATAGATGAAATTAAAAATAAAACACCCTGTATCTTTGCTCTGCACTGGGTTCGGGATGAGCACCACTTAGTAAAATAATACTTTAGTGTTTTACTATATTCGCGCCAAGTATCATTACGGTACGCAAAAATGCAGACAAAAGAGGCTTAGGTTCTGAACTAGGAGCTGACGTTAGTTTTGACTTTAGTTAGTTTGAACTGTTTTTGGGGGTTGAAGGGCTTTTTTAAATTTTAAAGTTAATCCCGCATTTCTTATTCTGTCAAATACTTTTTGCAACCTTATTAAGTGCTCGTCAAAGGTTTTTGAGTATACTATGACGTCATCGATGTAAATTAGCGCCTCTGACCATTTTAAACCTTTAAAAACTTTGTCTGCCAATTTTTCAAACCTTGCAGGACCGTTACAAACTCCAAAGGGCATAACCTATAATTCCCACAGTCCGTCTTGTGTAATAAATGCTGTTTTTTCTTTAAAAGATTCCTCTAAGCTTAAAACCGCTAAACATCTCTAAGCTAGAAAAATATTTTGCATCGTTTAGGTAAAAAAGAACGTCGTCCACTAGTGGAATTGGATATACTTCTTTTTTTGTTAGGAGATTTATTTTGCGATAATCGGCACAGAACCGAAAGGAGTTATCAGGTTTTTTATTATTTTTTAGCTATTTTTACAACTGAAAGCAACTACAGCAATGTTAAAAAGATAGACTTGTCAAATTTTGTATGTGAGTTTTCTTTTGAGTGTGTGGGTGTGACAGTAAGCTTAGCAAATAGGAAAACGGCCCTTATTGGCATTTATAGGTCCGTAATCTATTCCAACATAACCGACTTTTTCTTAAAGTTTGTTGAACTCGTGGAGTTTATTTTAAAGTCTCATCAAACCTTAATAATTACAGGTGACTTGAACATTGACAATCTTACTAACTCACGGAAAAGGACTCAGCTATATGACCTTTTTGCAGGATTTGGACTTAAATCCCTTCTTCCCTTGGAACCTACTCGAATTGTTTATAATAACGAGCCAAGCGCATTGGATTATGTCATGTCAAATGAATCGTTTATTACTGCCACAAATTCATTTGATCAATTAGCGGACCACAGAGCACAGAAAATCACAGTTAATCTTAACTCGGAACTTATGACACCAAAAGTCAAAACTTCTATCTTTGAAAAAAAGGTCTTTTTCAAGGGAAAATTTAAGAAATTTTAAACTCTTTCTTGATCTAAACTACTATGATCAATCCTGTTTTTCCACTGATCCAAATATATCTTTTAACAGTTTCTGGTCACATATTCAATACTATCTAAATCTAAGCTGTCTTGTCATTAGGAAAAGTATTTCACATTCCTCTTCAAAAGCTTGGGTAACAGCTGATATAGTGAGTGACAGCCAGGAGCTTAAGAATCTTTTTTGGCTTATGAAAAATACTAGATCAGCTGTTATTCAAGAACAATACAAAACGGCAAAAAAGTTGTTCTCTGAGAAAGTTAAAGCCTCAAAATTTTTTTTTATCAAAATAAAATCACTAACCCAGAAAATTGTAATAAAGCAATCTGGCAGGCAGTTAATGCTAATTTGGGAAGAATAAAACAAAAAAAAGGTCCGATGACAATTCATCTTGACACTGATGAGATTACAGATCCTCAAGAGATAGCAGACTGTTTTTGCTTCTATTTCTCAAACAGTGTTGAGGAACTGCTTGCTACTCAGGGGTTCACAGAGGAACATAATGGAACATCTCCGGAAAGAATGATAAGTTCTATATTTTTTAAACCAGTGGAAGAAATTGAATTAACCTCTGCACTTAAACAATTAAAAAACAAGAAAGCATGCTGTAATATAAATGATATACCTTTGTTTGCTCTAAATCATGTCTGGGATTCTGTTTGTGTTCCTCTCTGTCACATACTTAATGTATCGTTTCAAACCGGAATTTTTCCAGACAAACTAAAACTTGGATTTGTGGTGCCACTGCTTAAAAAGGGTAATTCTGAACTTAAAATTTAAAGACATGGGAATTCGTGGTAAACCAAACGAATGGTTCAGAGGCATTTTATCAAACCGCAAAATTGTTGTCAATGTTGGGGATAAGCTATCTAAAGAATCAAGTCTGAAGTTCGGTGTCCTTCAAGGTAGTGTACTTGCCCCATTAGCCTTCATTTTGTTTATAAATGATATGATCACTTACATTTCAAAGCACTGCAAAAATATCAAAATCATTTTTTATGCTGATGACTGTACTATAACTATTTCAGCAGGAACAGTAGAAAACCTTCTAGAATCAGCCAATTTAATCTTAAATTTATTCAATGAATGGTGTCAAAAAAATAGATTGCTGGTAAATCCCAGTAAAACACATTACTTAACCTTTTACAAAAGAAAGCAACTACCTAAACTCAAGCTATTTATAAATGGTGGAGAAATAGAAAAATTAGAAACCTGCATTTTTTTGGGACTTAGACTTGATGAAAAACTAACATGGGAAAAACATTGCGACTTTGTAGCTGGGAAGCTGAACTCCACTTTTTTAGCAATTATCAATCTAAAAAATATTCTTCATCAGAAACAACTAATAAATATCTATTATTCACTAGCTTACAGTCATATAAAATATCAAGTACTTTTCTGGGGACAAAAGAGAATTTTGAGGACCATTTTTCGAATAAATCCCTTAGAATCATGTAGACCAGTGTTTAAAGAAAACAATATTTTGACAGCACCTGACATTTTCATTTATGAAGCTGCAAACTTTGTAAGAAGAAATATATGCAAATTTCCTTCAGTCAGTAGCTCTCATAACCAATACACAAGATCCAGTTCAAATATAAAAATTCCCTCATATAATCCAGCACTCTTCACTAAAAGCCCCTACTGCTTTTGTTCCACTGTTTACAATTCTCTGCCAAAGGCTGTTAAAGATACTGATGGTTTTAAGAAATTTAAGACAGAACTAAGAAAATATTTAGTGTCAAAAAGCCACTATTCTGTAAAAGAATTTCTTAACTCAAGAGATGGTTAGCTCCAGGTATGTTGATGTAGATTACTGTACCTATGATTTTTAGTTAATTCCTTTAGGTTTTAGAATAAATTTATATTATCAACAAATAATATTAATATTTTTATTTTGCAATTTTAGTTTTAGGGCACTCAGTGCGATTTTCATACTTTGTAGCACTTTATATTCAAACTTTTGTTATGTGACAATGTCAATATTTACTATGTAAATCAAAGAGCTATTACTTGGCCGTATAATATTATTTTCAAGCATTTCTTTTATTTGCGAATTTATTATTTCTCTTTCTTTTTGTGACACTCTGGATGGTTTTGAACTACCTGAAGGGTTGTCACCTGTGTCGATAACATGTTGTGTCAAATTTGTAAACCCTACCTCCTTTGGGCTTAAAGCTAGAATATCTTTATTTTTATTTAAAAGATCTATCAGTCGTTTTTTATTCTGAGGAGAGAAATAATCGTTTATATTATATGAGAAGTCCGAGCTTATCTTGTTGACTTCATTTGTCACGAATACTTCGTTTGTTATAGAGACTTCCGATAAATCCACATTGCAAATGCGTATTAGCCTTCCAAGTGCTGTTCCAGCAAAATCTTTTATCTTAGAATGCTTGCAGCTTAAAATTCTTACAAAAACGCAATTGTTTTTAATAGGAATAGACGTTTTAATAACAAGTCCTTGTTTTACTAAGAATTGCTCATTGTGTTTAAAATAAAAATTAGAAATTACCATCTCAAGTGGATAAAAAAACTTTGGAATATAAAGTTCTACTTCTACAAACCTTGGAGTTCTGTTCGATTTCGTGAACTTCATTTAAAGTCAAATAATTTTCTACCAGAGATTGTGTAAAAAGGCACAGAAGTCGATATTTTTGAAAAATAAATATTTTTTTCTAAAAAGTTTATAACAGCTCCATATTTATATAAAAATTTGACTCCCAAAAGTAGTGGTTTTGGTAAAGTTTGAATATCCAAAGTATCAACTGTAATTTTCGAATTTCCAAAAGAAAAGTTTATTATATTTGTGCCTAAAACTTGAATTTTATGGCAATCCGCAGTGTGCAATGTTCTAGATTCTTTTTTTATAGTTTGAAAGTGCTCAAAAAAATTTGCACTGCAAATATTCTCAAATGAGCCGGTATCAATAATATCAATATTTTTAGATAAAAATGTACCTTGAACGACCAAAATTTTTGAGGAATTCATATTTAAGTTAATTGATGGGTAGTCTTTTGGTAACTGGTCAAGAAAAAATAGATTTTCAGTCTCTTGGGTTGGTTGGGGTTGGGGTAGTGGTTTTTTTAAAGGGGTGACGTTTTAAGTTAAAGGCACCCCTGTGACTCGTTTGGGTTGTCACAGATAGCCAACAAAGGTTTTTCAGTCTCAGTAGACTGTTTCTGCCTTCCGGCACATGGGCATTGAGAAATGGTAGGTTCAGTGAGTGCAAGTATAGTAGATTTTTGGACTTGCTGAGTTTTTTTCGGAAATCGGCATGTAGCTTGAAAATGTCCCGTTTTTTACATTTAAAGCAATATTTGTTCTTGTTTTTACGTAAGGTTGATAGTGAAAATTTTTTCGGTTATACTGATATCTTTTTTAAATTCGCTTAGTATCATTTTGTTAATATTTTGTGTTTGGTAAAGAAACCTGATTGTTATTAAAACCGAAGTTTGGCTTCTTAAAATAAAAATTTGGATTTGGTTTTTTAAAATTTTGATTAAAATTTTGATTAGGATTTTGATTTTTCTCAGGCCATTTTTTCTGACTGTACCAGGTTTTTCGGACATCAAAACGGTCAAAACTTCAGAAAATGGCTTGGAAAGATTTGATATATTTGAAATTCCTCTTACGATTTAATAATTTTAGAAGACCTTCTTCATCTGAGGGCGGATTTTCTTGTAACATAAAATAATTTGTCAAAATAGAAGCATGCAAACTTGCTTCAAAATATTCTAAAAAATTTGAGAACGTCATAGAAGCATCGTATTCATTGTAAATATTTGAAATACGGTAAAAATAGCTCTTAATGTCTTCATTTTCTCGTTGTTTCGTATTCATTAGTCGTAACTTTAATTCACGCTTAGCAGAAACTGAACCAAATCGCGTTAAAAAATTATTTGAAACGTCTCTCCATTTTTTATTTTGATTGCCCGCATTTTCCTTATATTTTTTAAACCAAGTAAAACCCGCATCAAGCAGGTAAGTGCCAAAATACATCAATTTTTCTTTTTCAGACCAATTGTTTAAAACAGCGCACCTTTCATAACTTTTTAGAAAATCACGCGCTTTTTTCTCTGAGGGGTCAAACAATTCAGGAGATATATATTTAGGCGTTGCCGGCGTCGCCAGTTCATTTCTTATATCAGAGATAGTAATATCGGCAATATTTAAACGTTTTATTGATTCTTCACTGTCAGAAAGTTCAATAATTGAAATATAACATGTTTCCAAAGAGGAATTGGAATTTGGTTTTATTGTCTGGGTTGAAGATCCTGATAACTCAAATTCCTCTTGCGTAGTACTTTGTAGATTTTCTAAATAGGGCCAGGGAGTAGAAAAAATTTGAGGAAAGCTCAGTGATACCTGGCTCTAATTCAGTATTACGCGCCTTAGGTAAAAATTGAAATAATTCCGGTAACGATGTATTTGGGGTACTACTGCTACTATCACTACTTATAATAGGGGTAACTTGCCTTGCTGTTATTGTATTAAAAGTAAGTTTAGGTAAATTTGCACTTCTTAGCACCCTATCTGTCTTAGGTATTTTAGTTTTATCTTTATCAGACTTGGACATTAATTAACCATACAATCCTTGCCTCCACCAATTTGTCGGGTATGACTTTGGTTAAATCAATCTCTAAATGCGAGTGTACCGTAAGGATCTCGCATGTATGGTTGATCCAAATAATAATCCAAATAAAATAAAAAGAACCAAATAATTAAATTGACAAATTTATAATTCATAAATAAAAAACTCTGTTACATAAACGATGTCCAAAATTATTAATTTTGTAAATTAATAAAATAATAAAATAAAACAAAAACAATATAAAATTATTTAACGGCAGGACAAGACCCAAATGACAATTTAAGTTCAATACAAAAAATATAACTTACCAGATTACTATCGGGAAATACTGCCCAGGTGGCATGTATATCATTTTGAACAAAAGTTAATATTTTGAAAAAATAAAATAAAAATATTAAAATGATAATTTATCAAAAATTAACTTTTAAGTGAAGATAACTGAACTACCGACTTGTTTCCTCAAAGTTACGCTTTTTATGCAAGGGAGGCTGGGACAAACTACCCTGGTGGGGAACCCATTATCCCCCCTTTGGAGAGCTTGGGGGAACCAAGTCAGTGGCGTTTCTTATAATCCTAGATTTTACTCTATCATTATAGTTAATGTGATAAACAAGAAAACCTAATAGCCAATCACGATAAAGGGAAAACCTCTATCTACTTGATGTATCCCATCGTTTAACCATTACGACTCCCACTCTAGACTTTTCAGCAGTTTTCCTGCCATCAAACCATTTTCTGTGTGGTAGGCGGCAACCAGTTGTTTACCATTTTGGAGGGTGGCGGAACCACTTTCTTATCTCAACTGAACCATATTTTGAGTTTTTCGTTTTTCCAAGATGGTTTCATACAGTGGCACCGTCAGGGGTAAATTCATTCCTGACAATATAAGTACATTGAAGAACCTCTACTTCACGCATGTCTTTATGTATTACTATGTGTCTTCTTAGATCACGTTTCCGTTTCGTTATATATGTGCAATGCTGGCATAGAAGCCACTTGATCTCGCTTTCGTCTTTATGGATATCTTCTATATGTTTTAGCACGTGTCTTGTTAAATTACTTTTGAATTTAAATTTATATTTGCAATGCTTGCATGGAAACTACTTACTCTCGTTTTCGTCTTCATGGATGTTCATATAAGTTTTTAAGCATATTTGGTCTCATGACTACACTTATGACATTGAAGCCACTCTACTTTACTTATGTCTTTGTGTTTTAGCATGTGTCTTTTTAAACGACTTTTTAGTTTAGATTTATATATGCAATGCTGGCAAGCAAACCATTTAATCTCGTTTTTGTCTTTATGGATATGATTTTGAAAATAAGGCTTAGATTTAGTCCTATAAGTATTTCACGCATATCTTTATTTATTAGCATGTGTGTTCTTAAATCACTTTTTCATTTCGTTTTATATGTGCAATGCTACCACTGAATCCTGTTTTCGTCTTTATGGATGATATAAGGCTTATATTTAGTCATAAAAGTAGATCTACTTCACGTATGTCTTCATGTTTTAGCAAGTGTTTTGTTAAAATACTTTTTACTTTCGTTTTATATTGGCAATGCTTGCATGGAAACCATTTAATCTTGTTTTTCGCTTTATGGATGTTCATATGAGTTTTTAAGGCATTTTTATATTTGGTCTTATGACCACACTTATCACATCGAAACAACTCTAATTCACTTATGTCTTTATGTATAAGCGTGTGTTTTATTAAATTATCGTTTCGTTTAGTTTTATAGCTACATTGGTCACAATGAAACCACTCAACGTCACTTATGTCTTTATGTATTAGCATGTGTCTTGCTAAAGTACATTTTAGTTTCGTTTTATATGTACAATGCTTGCATGGAAACCACTTAATCTCAGATTTTTTTTTATGGATGCTCATATGATTTTTGATGTAAGCCTTATATTTAGTCCTATAAGTACATTGTTCACATTGAAGAAACTCTACTTCACGCATGTCTTTATGTATTAGCATGTGTCTTCCTAAATCACGTTTCCGTTTCGTTTTATATGTGCAATGCTGGCATAGAAGCCACTTGATCTCGCTATCGTCTTTATGGATAACTTCATGTTTAAGCACGTGTCTTGTTAAATTACTTCTGAATTTAGTTTGATATTTGCAATGCTTGCATGTAAACCACTTACTCTCATTTTCGTCTTTATGGATGTTCATATGAGTTTTTAAGCAATTCTTATATTTGGTCTTATGACTACACTTATGACATTGAAGCCACTCTACTTCACTTGTGTCTTTGTGTTTTAGCATGTGTCTTTTTAAACGACTTTTCAGTTTAGCTTTATATATGCAATGCTGGCAAGCAAACCATTTAATCTCGTTTTTGTCTTTATGGATATGATTTTGAAAATAAGACTTAGATTTAGTCCTATAAGTATTTCACGCATATCTTTATTTATTAGCATGTGTGTTCTTAAATCACTTTTTCATTTCGTTTTATATGTGCAATGCTACCACTGAATCCTGTTTTCGTCTTTATGGATGATATAAGGCTTATATTTAGTCATAAAAGTAGATCTACTTCACGTATGTCTTCATGTTTTAGCAAGTGTTTTGTTAAAATACTTTTTACTTTCGTTTTATATTTGCAATGCTTGCATGGAAACCATTTAATCTTGTTTTTCGCTTTATGGATGTTCATATGAGTTTTTAAGGCATTTTTATATTTGGTCTTATGACCACACTTATCACATCGAAACAACTCTAATTCACTTATGTCTTTATGTATAAGCGTGTGTTTTATTAAATTATCGTTTCGTTTAGTTTTATAGCTACATTGGTCACAATGAAACCACTCAACGTCACTTATGTCTTTATGTATTAGCATGTGTCTTGCTAAAGTACATTTTAGTTTCGTTTTATATATACAATGCTTGCATGGAAACCACTTAATCTCGGATTTTTTTTTATGGATGCTCATATGATTTTTGAAGTAAGCCTTAGATTTAGTCCTATAAGTACATTGTTTACATTGAAGAAACTCTACTTCACGCATGTCTTTATGTATTAGCATGTGTCTTCTTAAATCACGTTTCCGTTTCGTTTTATATGTGCAATGCTGGCATAGAAGCCACTTGATCTCGCTATCGTCTTTATGGATAACTTCATGTTTAAGCACGTGTCTTGTTAAATTACTTCTGAATTTAGTTTGATATTTGCAATGCTTGCATGTAAACCACTTGCTCTCTTTTTCGTCTTTATGGATGTTCATATGAGTTTTTAAGCAATTCTTATATTTGGTCTTATGACTACACTTATGACATTGAAGCCACTCTACTTCACTTATGTCTTTGTGTTTTAGCATGTGTCTTTTTAAACGACTTTTTATTTTCGCTTTATATGTGCAATGCTGGCAAGGAAAGCATTTAATCTCGTTTTTGTCTTTATGGATGATCATATGCCTTCGTAAGTAAGGCTTAGATGTAGTCCCATAAGTACACTGCGCACATTGAAACTGATTATCTTTAATGTCCTTTGATTCATATTTAAACTTACTTTCGACATTTAAACAATTCAAGGTCTGCTTGCTGAAATACACAGGATCCCTGAAAGATAAAAAAAACCCTTTTAGTAATTGCCGCAAGTTAAAATTAAAATAAATAAAATTAAATACATAAAGAGCAATCACACAGGGTTTTGCTGCAGAAAGCAGCAACTGACTATTTGATCGTCAATGTTAGGGCAATGATCTCTATACAGGGTGTCTTATAACTTAGGGGCCATAGTGCAGCAGGTGATAGAGGACGTTATTTCTGATAAAAAAGTTTATATAACATGGGGGTCCACACTCATCTGTTTTTAAGATATAGGATTTTCAAAGTTAGAGGAGTGGTGGGAAAAAGTTTTACAAAAAAAGTAAATGTGTCACCTCCAAATGAATACTTAGATAAATGTGATCCAAAAACGTAGTATTCCCTTTTTTGATAAAATTACAAGTTGAGGAGATACAGGCTGTCAAAACTCCAAAAATATATAAAAAATAATAATTTTTGATTTTTTCTATTTTTGCCTATTTATTCTTTTAAAAAAATATCAATAATATTTTATTATTATGTCTCCCTCAAAACTTATTTTTAATAACAAAAACCATTTAGAAAAAGATTGCGTTTATTATGGTATTCATAAAGTTTATAGCAAAAAGATAGTTTTTCCTAAAAAAATTTGTACGCATAATTTTTTAAAAAAATGTTGATGTTTTAAATGATTGCTTTTGTTTTAATACACGACGTTATCAAATTTCATATTTTTACTGCGTTTTTTAAAAAGTTATTACGAAAAAAGTTTTAAAAATCGGCAATTTTGATGCTCTATATCTCGATATCGAAAGAGTTTTGACCCCTGCATTATATGAACGTTTCCATCAGAAAATACCTCCTCTATCACCTGTTGGCCTATGGCCCCTAAGTTATGGGAAACCAGTGTTGCCAACTATTGAAAAGCGAAAATCCGTAGCGTGAACGCGAAAAATCTGTAGAAATCCGTAAGTTCAAAGAAGACTAGAAACAAAAAAAGATGCTTTTTTACAATTAAAAAGTTTATATTGGTTTGATTTTTTTCTTTTTTTGACAGTGACAGGAGTGCACACCTTTTTTGGTTCGGAATTGCACGAGAACGGTACGGTACCTACTGCTCCGTTCCAACGGATCCAAATAAACTTTTTTGCAGTGCCGTCAATTTTTTTAACGGATAAACCGTTATAATTAAAAGAAATAAAAAGTACGTACTTTTTTAACCTTTTTTATTTAGTTAAGATACGTACAAATACTAATATTTTCTAGTGCAACATACATAACGTAAAACATAGTTTAACTTTCGTGGCGCGAAGCGCGTTGTTTGACTCCCCATCAAACAACGCGCGAAGTAATACAATTCGTTCTAAATAATATTGCAACGACTGTCCGCTAGATGTCTAGAAAAATAAGCTCACTGATCCAAGCAAAACCTTTTTACAAAATGATTAAAATGTAGGAGTCTGAGGACTTATAAGGAGGAATGAGGCGCGGCCGCCGTTGTGTTTCGATGTTTATCGTTTTTTAGTAAAATTGCCAAAAATCTGTAGATTTGGATCCAAAATCGGAGGCGAATTCTCTTGCTGTATGTTTTGAAACAGTGTGGTTCAATAAATACGTCATCAATTGGTGACGTTTAATATCTAGTTTTTCGAATTTATGTGCGTTATACTACGAAATACCGTTCACAGAGGTGTAAATTGTGAATTTATTGTCAATATTTTAGTAAAAACTAAATAAAATTAAGAAGCAATGTCTCAATTAAAAAAACAAAATTTTACCATTGATTTTTTATTATCGATTTTTCAGCTAAACGTTAAAAAATGACATACCATGTGTCAGTTTCAAAACGAGCTTTTACCTCGTTTCAAAACTGATACATGTTATGTCACTTTTTGACGTTTACTTGAAAAATCAATATTAAAAAATCAATGGTAAAATTTTGTTTTTTAATTGAGACATTGTTTCTTAATTTTATTTAGTTTTTACTAAAATATTGACAATAAATTCACAATTTACACCTCTGTGATCGGTATTTCATCGAATAACGCACACAAATTCGAAAATATAGATATTAAACGTCACCATCAATTGATGACGTATTTATTGAACCACTGTTTCAAAACATACAGCAAGAAAATTCGTCTCGGAGATCGAAATCCAAAATCCGTAGATCTACAGATAAATCCGTAGGGTTGACAACACTGTGGGAAACCCTGTATATATATATAACTGGATAGGCCTTTACATATATGCAAAGTGAGACAAAAATATTAATACTTTTACTATAATTGGATTTTTACTGCGATTAGGTACAAATAAAGTTTTTTAAATAATCAAATCTACTTACCACAAAAAGGAAACCGGCTTTTCACTTCTATAAAACTCGTTTTTACAAGTGAGGCATCGTGTTCTCATTTGTTATTTAAGTTCAACAAATTTTTTTAAAAAATATACTGACAATATTGACAAACACTTTAATGACATATCAAAAATGACAATCTCTTTGAAGTATTAAGTTCACAGAATACCACCGGTGATTAGAACTAGAGAGAGAAAGGTTGCACTGCTTAGCATTCATTGTATGTTCTCACTCCAAAAAAAACTCATTAAATTTTTGCCTCGGTGTCCCATATACGTAATGTGTAGCAGTGGCCGTTCCAGTTACTTCGTATATAATTAGAGTAGTATCTAACTTACTACCTAGCTGTTTTACAAAACAGATAAAGAATAAAAATTTAAATATGAATGCAAAAGATTAGTATCTTTAGTTATAAATTCTTTATATAAACTGATATATTCGGCTTTTTTATTTGTTTTGTTTGTCTATTGATTTCTTAAAATATCAGCTTGGTAATTGTTGAAACAAACAGCAGTTACTGCTGAATTTTCACCAAGAAAGTAGAAAGAAAATTTTGCTTTCCGTTAAAGATTAATATGTAATCAAATACCTATGTGCAATTAAAAAATCACCATATTTAAACTAACTGCTTTTTACTACTCGCAAACTAAAGAACTTCAGTTCAGGTTGCTATAGAGTCGCTGTTTATTTAAATTACTTTAATGGTATTTGACAAGTAATTAAATGACATAATATACGTCTTTAGAGTTATTTTTGTAACACCATGTATACATATGGCGTATTAATTTAAAAGGAACTTACTCAGAAAAGCTGTCATCTAATATAAGATCTTCTTGCTTGATATCCTCTTCGGTTTTCATTTCGAAGTCATATGGTTCCGACTTTACGCTACTAGAGAAAGGTGGCAGGGGATCTGTATCTGCTGGTCTGAAAAATTTTATCACTTAATCCTCTTGTAACAAAACGTAATTATGAATAATAGTGGTTTTTACCATTTATAAGTTTCTATATCAATATCAGAGCAAATAAAAATGATTGCACCCCAGTGACTGGTTTTTAGGCAATATTTCAGGATCGCTACATTTAACATTTATATTCGGCTTTTTCAGTCTTTAAACACTTACTATAATTTTCACTTATAACCAATTTTGGTGTCAACGCATCTTAGTCTTCTGCTACTATCTTTCTCTTTAAACCACTATGGGCTTAGAGCTTTCACTGCGTAAGGCGGGAACCTAAAGATGTACGTCGTAAGGGGGTTGTTTCTACCCCGTACTAAAAATCCATTGTAACTTTTAAAGCATTTTTTTGGGCAATTTTTTACTATTCACAACTTTTTCGAAAGAGGGACTCTAGAACTAAAGGACAGTATGTCATTTTTGTGAACATTTACGCTTTAAAATAGAAAAGACACTTTACTTATATAAGCTGCCATCCAACATAGGCTTCTCCTGGTTGATCTCTTCTTCAGCTTTTATTTTGAAGTCTTTTAGTTCCAAATTCATACTGGCTGCAGTCAATATGAGGTGTGCTTCACCCAAGCTATGAAATAACAGTAACTGGTCTAAAATTTCCAGTGTGCAGAAAAATTTTGATGATACCGAAAATGTGTCATCTATGGTTTAATTGTATTGTAATGGTATTTTGGAGTTTAACGTCCATTATTTTACATTTAAATGACAGTAAATTTAATTGACTATTTGATAGTCAATGTTAGGGTAACAGGCAGTATCTAACTTAGCTTCTCTGCCTAGTTGCTGTTTTCCAAAACAGATAAAGAATAAACATTTACATATGAATGCAAAAGGTAGTATCTCTAGTTATAAATTCTTTATCTGAAATGATATATTTTACTTTTTAATATACTTTTTTTATTTGTTTTGTTTGTCTATTAACATTTACAGCTTAAAATATCAGCTTGGTAATTGTTGAAACAAACAGCAGTTACTGCTTAAGGGATGGGAAAGATAAACCAATTAGTCTTCCGACAACGTGTGTCTTTAATTAAGACTTTATCAAGCCCGATGAAGAACAAACAATAAACAAAATATAATGATGGGCAAACTAAAATAAATTTAAATGATTTTTTTTCTCCCTTTTCTTCCCTAACTAAAAAAACGTTATTTTCAATTTAAATTTTACTTACTTAAACATAAAGGTTTATCCTTAAGATGTCTTTATTAACATCCCAGCAAACTAGATCCATGTCTACTAAAGCTCTTAAAAAAGGCACACAATTTTTTCTTTTATTTAAAAAAATACAAATTTATTGTATATAGCCTTTAATTTGGAGGCAAATAAAATAGGTTAGGTCTTTATTTATGTTTTTACTTTCTTAAACAAAAGCATATTTTATAATTGTGTGTTGTCAACCTTCAACACTACTCTGTTTTGCCCTAAGATATAGAAAGTGTTGTTAATTTGTGGAAAATAAAGTGATCATTAACATACAGTCAAACCTCTTTAACTCGAACCTCTATAACTCGAACCTCTCTATAACTCGAACCTTTTAAGTGGTCCCTGCATTTTTTACATGTATTTTAACCTATGTAACTCGAGTTTCTATAACTCGAACTCTCCATAACTCGAACTGTTTTGGTTGTCCCTTCAGGTTCGAGTTATAGAGGTTCGACTGTATTTAGTACTGTTGAATTTTAAGAGATCACTAAAATGTTTTTAAAAAATTAAATAAAAACATACAAGGTACAAATTTAAAACAATGAACAGTAAAAATGTTAAAATTAAAGTAAAATACAATTTAAAATAAGTTACAAATACAAACATTAAGATTTCTACAGTCATATGGAAGACTAGGAGACACTACTATTCTATATAATCACATTGAAGACTAGGAACTATTAGTGTTATTGTATAAAGAACATTTTTAAAGCATTTTTTGATTTTTATACACATTTAAAATATTACTATATATAGGAGCCAAAGATTTTTTTAAACAAAAGAAAAAAATAATGTGCCGTTTCTTAAGAGCTTTAGTAGACATGAATCTAGTTTGTTGGGATGTTAATAAAGACATCTTAAGGATAAACCTTCAAGTCTAAGTAAGTAAAATATAAATTGAAAATAACGTTGCTGGAAGACTAATTGGTTTTTCTTTCCCATTCCAAAACCCAAGAAACTTTCGGATGGAATTTACCGGGAACGAATCACAATCAATTACTGCTTAATTTTCACCAAGAAAATAGAAAGATAAATTTGCTTTCCGTTAAAAATTAATATGTAATTAGTGAAGTAATTAAAGGGGTTTTATTTTCAAATTTAACAAAAAATATCTATGTGCAATTTAAAAACCTAAAATGGCAATAACGCAATATCACCATATTTAAACTAACTGCTTTTTACTACAGGCAACTAAAAAACTTAGGTTCAGGTTGCCATAGAGTCGCACTTTAATGGTATCTGACAAGTAATTAAATGGTTTATAAAATACGTGTTTAGAATTATTTTTGTAACACCATGGCACACTAACAACGTTTTAAATTAAAAGGAACTTACTCAGATGAGCTGTCATCCAATATAAGGTCTTCTTGCTTGATATCTTCTTCAGTTTTCATTTCGAAGTCATACAGTTCTGACTTTATGCTGCTAGATGAAGGAAGCAGGGGATCTCGATCTGCTGGTCTGAAAAATTTTAGTACATTATCCTATTGCAACAGAACGTAATTTTGAATAATAGTGGATTTTACCTTTTATAAGTTTCTATACAGGGTGTCCCAAATAAAAACAACTACATGGGGATTTCGGAAACGGTAAGAGATACGAGTTTCTTTAAATGAGAAAAAAGTTGCGCTATTTTAAGCCCAATCAGATGCCGTATCAATGTTAAAAATATCTACAAGGATTTTTAAAATATCGAGCAAAATCTAAAAATTGTGTTTTTTGAAAAATTTAAATATCGCCGCCATCTTGTATAAGCAACTACGGCCAATTGAATGACGGTAATATTTTTTCTCTAGGCCCTCTAGTTTTTTTGAAACCATAGCCAACTTTCTTATTTCTTATGACCACCATATTGGATTTATACTTCAAAAAATAGAGCATAAAAGGAGCTTTTCAACCATGTATAATTAGCCTATCTTTGATTGATGATTTTGAAAAAATAGTTTTTAACTTAGTTGGCTGTGAAACAAATGCCGTAGTTGTGTTTGTTGTCATACCTACGTAACTATCTTTCAAAACTTTTCCATTTATTTGATTTATATCCAAATCTTTAAAGCTCTTATTTTTTAATTTTGCTCTGGCTAAGAAATAATACAATTTCTTAAAATCTATCTTTTATGTCTGAAACAAAAGTTTGCATTTATTATTTAATTTAAAATAAAACTAAAAACCGATAACAAAGCAAATGCTCGAAAATTCCAACGCTGTTATTCATGCAAATCCTGCATCGATGAATTAGAGACATGCATGCATCTTTAACCATTTGTTCAGGAATTTCTTCTATGGCTTGAACAACGGCTGCTTCAAGTTCTTCTATCGTATTATGAGTAGAAAAATTAACATTTTTTCTTTAAGTATCCCCAAATACAAAAATCCAGAGGCGTAAGGTCCAGCGAACGTGCAGGCAACCTCTATTTCCGATCCAGTTATTTCCATGTTGCTGATTCAAATAGTCGGTTATGATTCTTGCATTATGTGGAGGTGCTCCATCTTGCTGAAACCACATGTCTGCTACATCTTGAAGAGGGAAATTTTCTAAAATTTGGTAAACGTAATTTTGTAGATTTCTAGATATCGAGGTGCTGTCAAATTATTATGAAAAATGTTAAATAGTATGTCTCAGTTTATAACTCCTAGCCATACATTCAAACCCCACCTAACTTGATCGTACACCTCATGATTTAAGAATGGTTTCTCATCGGCCCAGTATACGTAGTTATGTCTGTTAAACACCCCGCAGTTTGTAAACCTGCTTTCATCGGACCTTAAGCGGAAATTGAAGGTTTTCTTGCGATTTTTGTATGAACCAATTGCAAAACAAGGTTCTTCTTTCTAAGTCACCATCTCGGAGTGCTTGACTAATATGTGTTGAATATGGATGATACTTAAATTTTTTAAGAATTCTTTGGGCAGTTGATTTGGGTACTTCAACATTATTTTCCAGTTCATGAAGGGAGATGCCAGGATTGTCAACGACACTTTGTAAAACCAGAGCTTCAATATTTTCATCAGGTTGTCGATTACGATTTTGTTTTTTAAAGGAACCATATTCAATTAAATTATTTCTAAGTATTCTAGAAATTGACAAACCTGCTTGCTGTCTTTCTGGATATCTGTGAAAGTACATATCCCGAGCTCTTCCAGCATTCTTATTACAAAATATAACATTCATACATATCTACTTTCTCCCAATTTGGAAACCTTTCTATGTTAAATTTGATTGATAATGTGGTTCAAAAAAAATCTTAAGTAATTTAGAAACTTTAAAACTTCAACAGATAATCAAATAAATAACAAAGTTTTATCAGATAGTTACGTAGGTATGACAACAAACGCAACTACTTCCTTTGTTTTACAGCCAATCAAGTGAAAAACAGTTTTTTAAATAGATTCAAATTTTCCAACTATTCCATGGTTATTGACGTATAAATTCAATATGGCGGTCATAAGAAATAACAAAGTTGGCTATGTTCTCAAAAAAACTAGAATGCCTAGAAAAAAGTTGTGTATAACGTCATTCGATTGGCCGTAGTGGCTTATACAAAACTACCAAATTTAATTAAATTTGTTTGCAAGATGGAGGCGATATTTCAACTTTTCAAAAAATACAATTTTTAGTTTTTGCTCGATATTTTATTGTTGATACAGCACCTGATTGGGCGTAGAATAACGCAACTTTTTCTCATTTAAACAAACTCGTATCTCTTACCGTTTCCGAAATCCCCGTGTAGTTGCTTTTATCTGGGACACCCTGTATAGATATAGGAGCTAATAAAAATTATCGCACCCCAGTGACTGGTTTTTAGGCAGTTTTTCAGAATCGCCACATTTAACATTTATATTCGGCTTTTTTAGTTTTTAAACACTTAACACGTAATTTTAACTTATAGTCGATTTTGGTGTCAACGCATCTTAGTCTTGTGCTAGTATCTTTCTGTTTAAACCACTATGGGCTTGAAACTTTCACTGTGTAAGGCGGAAATCTAAAGCTGGGGTTGTTTCTGGCCCAGACTAAAAATCCGCTGTAAGTTTTAAAGCATTCTTTTGGGAAATTTTTTACTATTCACACCTTTTTAGAAAGAGAGATTTTACAACTAAAGGACAATAATTATTTTTTGTAAACATTTACGCATTAAAATAGAAAAGACACTTACTTAGATAAGCTCCCATCCAACATTGGCTTCTCCTGCTTGATCTCATCTTCAGCTTTTATTTTGAAGTCTTTTAGTTCCAAATTCATGTTGGCTGCAGTCAATATGAGGTATGGTTCAAGCTATGAAATACAAGTAATTCATCTTAAATTTGCAGTTTCCAGAAAAATCTAGCTGACACTGAAAATATGGTTTATCTTGAATTTTAACATCTGTTATTTAACATTTAAATGACAGCATGTTTGTTTTTTAAATACTAAAATATGATCCAGTCGACTATATGGACTTTATAAATTCTTATGCCTCATTTACCTATCTTTTAAACAAAAATTTAGTGTTGACAGTTGGATTATCCAGTATTGTTCTAAACTGTATAAAACACACAAAAATTAATTTCCACATACAACAAGGAAACCTGTAAATGAGTCTGTCTTCTAGGAATGTATCTTGACTTAAAGTTAAAGTGGGTATTGTCATGTAGACCAATTATCAGTAAAACTATCAAAAAGGGTCTACATAAAATGATCACTCAGTAAAAGTGTTTCTCAATCTATTTTAAAAACAACATATTATGTAACATTTGAATCTAACATAGCTTATGATCTGCTAAGCTGGAGACACACATACCAGTCAGGTAGGATTTTTGCACTCCAGATACAAATAATAAGAATAATATCTAACCTAAAATATAGAGAAGATCCCAGACCTGCTTTTAAAATTCTTGAAATTTTGATGTTTCCCTTATTGTATACATTTGTCTACCTAAAATATGTCAAAAATAACTTACATCTTTATCAAACAAACAATAAAAATCATTCTTATACTACCAGAACCAACGACCAACCAAAAATCAATTCATTTAGATTAAATTCCTTCAGGTATGGAGTAAACCACTATGGTCCCAAGTTCTATAACCAGTTACCAAATAAAATAAAAGACCCTTCAGCTACACAATTTCTTGCTACAGTAAAGGAAATACTGAAAAACGCGGCTTTCTACAATTTAGATGACTTTTAGATTCTAATGTTTTTGAAATCTACACATATTTTTAAAATTTATTTTATATTTTAATAAGAGGTTTTGATTACTAAATTATAATATTTATATTTTAATAAGATTTTAATCTGTGTATTGTGTCCAAATTGTGTTTTGTATTTTGCATGTACAAACTTATATTTGATTCTTTTAAAACAAAAAAAAATGCTCTTACTACTTTTTAAATTAAAAAAATTATTTACTGATTATAGACCATGATACTTTTTAGATTTTATGTACTAAACTAGATTTAGGTTTTTTTATTTTCTGTTTAAGTGAAATAAATTCTATTCAGTATTTAAACACTTTTAAAAAAATATTTGAAATCTGCTGTTTTAAATTGGGGTGACCATACATCCAGATAAAGCTTTTTGGTTTTTGGGCAAAAAGAAAATGTCTGTCCTGCTTTTTGTTGACCCAAGAGACAATCCACAACAGCCCAAGAACTTGACATAATAATTTAAAATAAGTTAAAAAAATATGTAAAAAAAAAGTAAATGAAAACCTTGATGAAAACACAATCATACTTTTTATTTCAGATTTACTCACTTTGGTTAAATTTTTTAAAGAACACATTTTTCCCATATGCACAAAGGATCTGTTCTTATAACTAAATAATTTTTGAGACTAAATCTCTTGTTGTTTTTGTAAAATTTAGGTTTTTGTTAGCATTATGGCTGTGTGATACTCATCATTAGAGCAAGCTCTATAGGAAGTGAAGCCTGTTATTGATTTTCTATTTTTTGGTTATTATATTTGACATGTTTTCCATGGTTTAGCATGGGCAGCTCATTTTTAATTTAAAGATGTTGTTTTTACACAGTCTCAAGTTAGGGTTACCAGATGAAAACGTCTCTAACCAGGACCAGCCGTCAAGAAAATCCGGACAAAATCTGGACGTCAAAATTTTTTTGATGCCACACACAAAAAATCAACTTTTTTTTTTTTTGAAACAATAACTAATTCATAACATAATATATCTACTATTTTATAGGTACTTTTCACTGCTTTGTATTTTATTCAACAGCGTTGAATTTTTAGGCAGAAGTACAAAATCGTAAAATCCTGAGCAGCTCATATTTCTTAAATTGTATGAAGTCATGAGTATTCCTTTTACAGAAGATAAAAGCAGACTATTTCTTTCTTTGGTCCACTGGGTAGAAATACTTGCATTAAAATATTTTGCCCATTTTTCGTGGGTAGGCAGATTGTGGTCATCAGAAGTGAAATTGTCTGATATGTACTTTTTTAGATTACAAACTTCATCAAAAAAATTGTGTGTGCTTAAGACCACACAGCAGAAGTGTAATTCAACAAGGCGAAATTAATAATACTACTTTAAGCAGGGTCTTAGCATAACATTTTACCTTACGTCTTGCCTGTCAGTCAAAAGAGTCGAGTATGACGGTTGAAAGACTAGCGTAGACACTGGATAGTTTTAACCAGAAACGAGTATGGTTTTAACATACGTTTTTAGATCAGTTTTTGATACAAAACGATGGTTTTATTGGAAAACAATGCGTGATCCGGTCAGTTCTCTAGGCGGTCTTTCGTCTTAAATCAGTTCAAGTAAAACATCCGTTTTTCTGTCTACACACAAAGTTTTACTTGATGCGTTTTGACTGAACAGGCAAGATGTAAGGTAAAACGTTATGTGAAGACCCCGCTTAAAGGTGAATTCACACTGCTAAATTTATCGACGATTATTGTTTAATTACATTTTTTGAAACTCGTTTATTTGGCATTATTTGATGTTTATAAAGGCGGCTACTTTAAAATCCGGACGTTTATGAAAAATTCGCCTGGATCCACCCGGACGTAGTAAAAATCCGGACATGTCCGGATTAATCCGGACGTCTGGTAACCCCATCTGAAGTTACCTAAACTATGTATTTTTTATGTATTTAGAAATAGAAAGTTATGATAAGAAATATCTTAGAACTGCATTATTATTAAAAAGATCTTCAGACTATGTTTTAACCACATCTGTAAAATAAGAACGAGCCACCAATGGCAAACCAAGGAAAACATGTCAAAAATGATAACCAAAAAATACAAAATTAATGTCAGGCTTTGCCACCTAAAAAGCTTGCTTTACAATGAGTGTCCTTACTATTAACTGAACCTAAACTTTTTAAAAATACACAATTAAGGATAATAGGTATATAATTATATTATGTAGTACAATAGGTTACATACCACAATAAAAATTTAAAACTAGCTATCACAGAACACCAAGGGCACTGGCTATAAATTTTTTCAAACAAAACTAACCTCAACCAAAACAAAATGGCTGCACGACGTATAATACTATTTTTCGCTTGTATACCGGTAATTTGTGACGGGTATCAGACAAGACCGGTTGGAAAAGCATACGCAAATAAAATGAGAAAAGGGAAAGAAAGCATGTTAAGCGTCACATTAGTGGGTTATCATATTAAGTGGAAAAGCGAAATCCGTTTCATTAGATAGCTAGGATAGCCGTGGCCAGTTGATACAGGATTTCGTCAAAGAAATTAAATATTTTGTGAACAGCCACAGCAGCGCGCGTTAGCCTAAAAAGTATTGTTCAAACTTGTTGTAAAAGTGTTCTGTGGTGAAAATGACAGGCCGACATTTTGTTTTCGCCCATTGAAGGGGAAAAGATTGTTTTCAATAATTGTTTATAAATTTGTGGTTTCTTCTATGCATGTATACAAAATGAAATAAGTATATTTCTCACTTTCGGCCAGACAAAATTATTAGGGTAAGAGATTTAATTAAAACCAAATATTGATACTTTTTAAACTGGCAAAACTGTAAAACATGTAATACTCTCCATATTATTTTAAAACACAATCGACTTGTGTTCTGCCTTAACACTCACATCTCCTGTAACTCATTCTTTTGCTTCAATTCACAATATGTGAAAATATTTCCACAGTTCATTGGTATACCTATATATGCAGAGGTAGTTGGTCAGGTATGCATGCATCAGCAGTAAATGGGGTGCAGTAATAAACACCAGTACATGCTGTTTTTTGTTTTTAGACCTATGCAGGGATCTCTTAAAACAGTGGCAACTTATGTCACTGTGTTGGAATGAAATTCACTGCATATTAAGATTTAATTTTATTGTCTACAGCAAATGAACAAATTAAAAAAACTCTGATGTACTGATTTAATTGTGTAGGTGCGGCACAAAGAAAATCTCTTTAAAATAGATAGTGTGCTTTATTGTCACAAAAACATTACAATTTGTTTTGTGAACAAAGCAAAACTTAGCAACTAACACAAGTATTAAGAAAAAAAATAAACAAAAGAAATCTGTCAAAAATCACCACCCATTTATCTTAAACTCATCAAAACTAATATATGGCTACCTTTCTTGGTGTGTTACATAGTTTAAGAACAAGCCCTTATAGCACAGTATAATAAATAAAAATAATAGGATGTGCTTACAGTTGTTATAATAAACAATAAAATTAATTATCTGGTCAATTCAAATTAATAAAATGATAAATATTGTTGTTCAATAAGTTAAATAAAACAAAAAAAGCCAACACAATTTACACAAAGCTTAAGTCAGGATTAATTCTGAGCTTTGTGTAAATTTAAATCTAAATCTAATTGATCATAGACAAGCGTGGATTTGAGGGGGGGTAACATGGTAATGACTCCCCCTAGAAAAAAAACTATGCACTTTTTGTTAGTTATTGTGACACTATAAAATTGTGACACTATAAAAGCATGTCAAGTGTCTATTTATGACATAGAACAACGTTGTCACCAATAGTGACACTTAAAAAAAAAACGTTGTAAACACTCTATTAATTACTGAGTAATTAAACAAATATCTGGAAGCAGAACTGTATTTTCCAGCTAGGTAAATCATTGATATGCCCGGTAACCTTTATACAGTGGAGAAGGGGGGTTCAGAAATAAGAAAAATTAAAGCGCCACATTTGTTTTAATATCAATGTTTTACAAAAATGATCTTAATTAAAATACAGTTCAACTCAAATGTTGTAGCCAAACAATGAAACTCTACCTACTTTCGAGGCTTCCAGAGTATTTGTGTAATTAAAAAAAACCCAAATAAAAATTGACAAAATAAAATTTTAAAAGATTCCTAAATGAATTAAAATGACACAAATAGGAAGCACTTTATAGGTAGACAGACATCTTCCACATGTCATAGTGTACCTACATTTGAGTCAGTAGTGTGAGACTCAATTATATAAATGGTTGTTAAAAAGAAAGTACACTCCAAAATCATTCCATCATAGGGGAGATCCGAACCAAATTTCTGCTGTCATTATTCTATGTTGGGTAGAATGAGACAGACAGCAACCCAGTCCGGGATCTACCCCATGAGGTAAAACAATGCCTAGAAAACCGCTAAACAATATAACCTCATCTCTCTTTTGTCTCTGCAAAGTTGGTCATTGGGTTGTACAAATAATACAAAAATTTAGTTCATCTTGTTTATTTTAAAGCTAAGGGTGAAAAATTAAAATTATCATAGGTGACAAAAAATAAAAAATGAGACCAAGTCGTACCAAAATAGCAAGGCACTTTTGATTACATAGTAAAATTTAAATTAGTTACGCCGCAAAATGGTGGTTATGACGTCATACATTTATCTTGCGTTTACAAGAAATGAAAAGGTTATAATTAGCAAAAAAATATATGGAAAAAATTATATCTAGATGGTTTGCTCCTACCTTGGTTTGGTCATTGTTTTATAAATAAAATGGTGTTCTATGTTGTAAACCTGAAGGTGTTGTTCTCAGACATCTTCTGTTACTCCGAGTCTCGTTTTGCCCGCGCCTTCCCTAGTGCTCCCTAGTGCTCTCTTAGCACATCATGCTGGGGCAGCATAGGGTCTCAAGTCTATTGCTGGATCCTTGCCCGAGCGTAAAACCCTGTGGAAAATAAAATATTTCAGTCTCCTGGAAGTCGTCGGTTTTGCACGAGGTTCCCCTACCCCGCGTAACCTAAATCAAGAACCCCATGATGACTCAATAAAGTAAAGCAGATTTCAACAGATGAACTAAAACAACCCTAACATACCTTTCCCAGGGTTGTATCAGTGTTATCCCAAAACGTGGTTTAAAAAAAATATAAAAAAAACCCCAAAAATTCCACACGTCTTTTGTAGAAAATTTACCTTTCACACGAACAATAGTTACAATTTGGGAGGCAAATATTATCTTGAAGAATTCCCAAAAATAAAAAAAAATCGAACTTACCAATGCTTTTTACCTGCATTCACTGCAGTGCCAGTAACCAAAAAAACAATGGCGATCCCAAAAAAACTTGTTGTTGGCCCAGCCAATTCTTTAGGAAATAGCGAGGTAGCGAAAAGAAATGAAGAAGCCGGAAATAGGTTCTTAATTTTGGGTGGGGTACAATACCAACCAAATTTTCCTGGTTAAATTCAAATAATAATACAAACCCATTTATAAAAACACTCGCAAACCAAAAATCCCCTAGCATCAGGTTTGTAAGCCTGCCAAAAACCCCGCCGTTCTCAAACTAGCCAATGACGAAGTACATTAGTACTTCGGTACAAGTTCAAGTTCCTTTATTCACCAAAAATTACAATATGCAATATGGGTTTCGTCAAGTACTTCGGTACAGATCTGTAGGGGGCAGCATCAATCAAGGGAATATCCCAAACGCGTCCACCGCGCATTGAGGTGTTGTCGGATCTATTTCCACGGATCTGTATTTTTATAAACGAGGATTTCGAGACGCACATGCGCAGATCAAAACAAATGTCAAACGGACCCCTGCCAACATAGCAAGTAGGAGAAAAATAACCGACTATAAGAAGTTTAGTATTGAAACCATCAACTGTAAAATCAATTACTGGAGATCAGAGCATGCATCAAACCCAGGAATATTCGAACACTCAACCAATTCCCATATGAGTAAAGCCATACTAAGTGTAGAATTTAGTTGTATTTTAGTTATAGTTTTAGTCAAAAGTTTCCTTTGCTCTTTATATATGTTTTCTCTAAGATTCATATATTTTGACGCCATTTTTGTAAAACATTTTTACATTAATAAAGGTGTTTCTGAACTTGAACCTAAAAATACACATTGAACTACTGCTTAAACTCGGCACAAGAGTGCTCAGATGTAAAGTTTGCTCACCACTAGCTAGCCGTACATAACCCTTCAATCCGACTAACTGAGTTAGATATTAACTTTATTTAACTATGATTATATATTAATTTATATAATATCAAAATACGATTTTGTTTATTCTTTTAGTCCTGGTTTTTATCCCTCGTTTATCCCCAATTTACAAAATTGCATGACTTGTATTTAGTTTATCTTCTCCTTTGATTAAGTGGTTTCTGGTCAAACCTTGGACCTAAGTATGTTTTCGTGCTACAAAACTAGCTAATCCATAAAAAAGAAGAGGCCCGGAAAAGAAATCACGGTCCTAATATACTCGAAAATACAAATAAACGAACGTCCAAACGACGTGTGTTCCCGCTGTTACTGAAAACATTTGTGATGTGGCAACGCCGCGATGCCCACAGCAGAACAGCTGTTTATCCAGTTCATGAACGTCAAAGAAAACTACGAAATTTTAAAGGTAAACAAAACAATCAAAAGTTTTTATGTAATTTTTCCCGAAACCTGTGATCTCAAATTCCAATTAGAATGCCTAAATAATGCCGCACAGTCCTTAAAGCACTACGATGGAATGCCTCCTCTATAAGGTAACTTTTTGGACAGTATATAACCTCAAAACCCAGCTCTATAAAATACCCTTATGGGTTTGTTTAGAAAAACGAGTCGAATAGTTTTGGTTATTTACAGAAATTAAACAAATATGTAACGTGTGCCTTAAACGTAAAAATGACACGTTACATTATTAAAGGGCAAACAAAATTATCCCCCCCCCCCTAGAACAAAATATTATACATTTTTTTGTAGACTATTACCCTCCCTAGATCCACTCTCGTACATATGACCTAGATCTGCTCTTGTAGATAAAACTAATAAAAACATGTGTACAGCTAGACAAAAAAACAAACAAAAAAATTACCACAATTCACACAGTCTAAAACTCAGGATTAAATCCAAATTAAAAATCACAATTAGATTCAAGATTCAAAAGTAGCTTTATTGTCTGTAGAAGAAGATTACATTGACAAAGCCATGCTTACCTAACTTAATCTGCACTGTATATGCGAATAATAGTGAAAAATTATAAGTATACCTACCTATTCATTACAATAAAAACAAAGTAGAATAATAATTATTACCAGCAAATAAATTGCATTTTGGTTTTATAATAGTCAAATCTATAAAAACTGAACATGTTTAAATCTATTTAAAATTTATTAAAAATTGAATCAAAAAAAGAATATTTATTTTTTATTATTTTATAATTCTTTTCTCATCCTTCTGAATTTCTTATAGCAATTAGGTATTTTGCATAATTTCTAACGATAAATAATTAAATGTTTTTTTTTCCATTGTATATAAAAGAGTGTTTAAAAAAGGTAGAATGCAGTATTGAAAGTGGTTTTAACAAGGGACCATGACTAGAGTAAGTACAAACAACTCTCCCTAATTCAACTCAATATTTTTAAACATCAAACCAAATATGTTAGGTCATAAATATGGGGCATACCCATGCATTCTCACACGCGATACTTTAAGCCAGGACCCCTATTTAATTCTTAATGTTCCTTTTTCGGGTAGACAGGATTTCGGTTACTGCGCATGCATTAGTTTTGATGGTTTTGGAATATACTACGATATTTCAATACATTATTTGACAATTGTCAAAAGTTTAGGGTTATGTCTATTATTTATTTATAAAAACTAGTTGATTGGGTGAAAATGTATCAAATTGTGGATTAAAATTGTAGTTTTTCTAAAACTAATTGTGCAGATTTATTGGGGGCACCATGGCATTTATGAACCACTCTTAACTTTATTAACAAAGTATGAAGAAAAATACAAGTAGTTACCTATGGAATGGCACTTCCTTACATCTCCCGGACATTTTTCCACAAACCGCACATGTTTTACATGAATTATTTCCCATTTTTCACAGAAAAAACCTTAATTTTACACGATAAACGCAAAACACCGCAAAATGTAAATAGGCAACAAAGATGGCCTCCAGCCATCTGCTGTGCAAAGCAAAAACCTAGTAACTCGACTTACTCGAAAATGAGATTTTTATGTTATTGAAATCGCCGTAAAAAACGGCGTCAGCCAGTTTTTCTTGAATGTGGCTATCTTGAAAAACAAGGAAGTTATGTAGTGAGTATGTAGTTAAATAAACTATAGTTAGTATGCAGTTGAATAAACTTCAAACTCTATTTCCCAAAACACTAGTTTTTGACTTACTAGGTTTCTGCTTTGCACGGCAGCCATGTCTACATGACAAGACACTCGCATGGGCACTTGAAAATTCGCGTCCGCAAATTAAAATTTGTCATTGTTTCCAAAGCCAGCTATGAGAGCTTCACTTTTCGATTCTTTGAACATATATTTATGCTATAACGTATTTGCACTAAACAAACAGTCTCTAAAATAAAGATACAACACAAAGGTTTACAGGAACTACATCTTTTTACTCTAGAAAGATTTTTAATTGCTCTCTTTTGTAAAGTAAATACTGATTTAAAAAGTTGATTTGAACAGCACCCCCAAAAGCATATGCTATAAGAATGATGCGATTGAACCAAAGAATAATATACATGAAGCAATTTTACCATTTAGCTTTTTAATGTGTTCATCAAACTTCAATGATTTATCAATTTTGATATCTACAACTTATTAATACATATATTGGTTTGTAATATTTTGATTTTGAAATTGAACATTATTCAGATCACATCTAAAATTTAAAATATGTGTTTTTGAGACATTATAAGATAATAAATTCGCATCACACCATACTTTAATAAGACTAAGGTTGTTTTGAACTGTAACTGTAAGTCTTTCAGCATTAACATCATGCCACAAGAATTTGTTGTCATCTACAAAACTGGTGAATTTATCATTTATAGAAAGATGTGATATATCATTTACAAATATTAAAAATAATAGAGGTCCAAGTATGGATCCTTGCAGATCTCCAACATTTAATTGTTGTGAGGTGGAGGTTTCGCTCAAATAAATATGATTTAAATCACTTTAACGCTACACCACCAACTCCATACTTCTCAAGCTTCCCCAACAGTATTCTGTGGTCCACACAATCAAAGGCCTTTGATAGATTACATAATACTACTGCGACACTTTTGCATTAAGTTTGAGGTTCAAGTAAGTAAAATATAGCATCACTTGTGCCTACGTTAGCTTGAAACCATACTATGTATGTACTACTAAGAATACTATTTTCTATAAAAAAATTTGGAATTTGTACCAATTTTTCAATTATTTTGGACAAGCAATAGGTCTGCAATTTGAAGAAATGTTGTGATCTCCTCGCTTAAAGATAGGTAGTATTCGAGCCTTTTTCTTAATTATTCTGGAAAATTTCCCAAAGTAAACGATTAATTGATGGCCAAATAAATAACAAAAACTAAATTATTAGTTAGTTGCAGGACAAAATCAAATAAAAATATTATAATCCATCACAGTTGTTTAAAATTGACTAAAATGTTTCCTGGTAGTACTCATTCAAATTATAATAGCTATCAAAAAGGTTAAAAAAGTCTTGTTCTAAACAACTTTAATGAGTGTGAGAGTTTCATTGATTGTGGTAGATGAGATGGTTGAACATCTTTATGCCAAAAAACAAGCGAAGATTTTGGAATACGGAGCTGTAGGTTAAGTTTCTGGGTAGTAGCCGAATAGGCATCAAAGTAAACGGACAATACGTGAACCACGTAAGATATGCTGACGATATTGCCTTAATAACAGTTAAGAAAGAAGAACTGATCAAATGCCGGAGGAACTGGATACAGCAGCTAAAAATATAGGCTTTAGTATGAACTGCACTAAAACTAAACTCATAACAAACACAGATGAGGAGAAAATAGAACAAGTAGAGGAATATATATTCCTGGGACAATTGACTAAACTAAAAAAGGAAAACCAAACGGCTGAAATCAAGAGACGAGTAAGATTGGCCTTGGCAGCATTCGGTAAATTAAGCTACATATTAAAAAATAAAAATTTACCTCAGTACCTCAAAACGAAAGTGTATAACCAATGTATCGTTCCTGTACTTACCTATGGATCCCAGACCTGGACACTTACAAAATCATATGGATAAGGTAACAAAAGCCCAAAGATCAATGGAAAGACAAATGTTACATATAAAGCTAACAGATAGAAAAAGGAATGAATGGATAAGAAATAAAACAAAATTAAGGGATGTAAGAGGAAAAGTAGCAAATGAAAATTTGCCGGTCATAATATCAGACAGAAAGACGATCGATTTAACAAGTGTATTGTAACCTGGACACCTTGAGAAAATAAAAGAAGTAGGGGAAGACCCCAAATGAGATGGGCGGACGATTTGAAGAGAGATGCAGAAGCAAGATGGATGAACACGGCGACAGACAGAGAAGAGTGGAAGATATTGGGGAGGCCTATGTCCAGAGATGGATCGAAGAAGGCTAGATAGATAGATAGATCGCTAGCCGAAGGTCGAAAAAAGTAATAAAGGTGAGTATAATATAAATGAGACTAGTGGTTTCTAAAATATACAAGCAAAAGATGGTTAAGATTTTCTTGGTTATAAACAAAGGTCTGCACGATTCTCTATAGTATAGCATTATAAAGATATCTTACAGCCTTCTTTTGTAAAATAAACAACATATGTCAATTAGTTAGTCAGATGTTGAGCCCCAGAAAGCAACGCCATCCCATAGGTGTGACTCAAATAGTGTATAGTAAACTGATCTTCCAAAGTTAAACCCCAACTCCGCAACTATCGTTTTATCAGCATATCAGCCAAGATATATTCAAAAATATTAGGTATCTGACTTTAGTGTATGGCGAAGAGACAACGACGGTATTTAATGTATACAATTCTTTGTTTAATTTCGGATCGTTTAGTTACATCATTTAATATTATTTAAAAGCGTTACAGATACCTGAAGCTACTTGGGAAACCGACTGACGATAATTTTCCCTTGTTCCTTGTCCTTCACATTAGCCTAAACTGTTGCCCTTTATGTAGTATCGTAATACATTTAGGGAAATGTCACACTTTCTAAGACAGGTAGAAAACATCAGTTGCTGTCAGGTATCGAATTTTATTTTTGTTTATGCTGCGTGAACAAGTCCTTAATTTTCATAAGAGGATACAAAACAGATAGAGTACATAGCATGTATCTGCATGTAACCGCGATACGCACGATTCTCGTAGAAAGCGTTTCAGCTTTGAAAAAGGTAATCCTGATAAATAACTACAGGCGCACTCTAAAATTCTGCCGATTTGTAAAAGTGCCTTCTTTACTTTTAGGAACCAGCAGATTTTTAAAGTGTTATTCTGGTTGTGTATCACACCATTTAATGAATGCACTTACATAAAACTGACTAAGTTGACCTTTCGCGAACCGGGTAGCGGCTAATACTAATTTTTTCGCTAATATGGCAACGTTGGTTTTACGTTTTTCTGTTCTCCAATGCAATCCCTATAGCCCATACAAAAATCTTACTCCTAGATAAAAGGCTGACCACGCTGTATAAATACTTAATAGTTTAAAATATTTTGTGATTTCTCTTGATAGTGATTTTTTTGTTACAGGCTGAAAACCCAGGTTGCTTCCTTGAAAAAATAATACTGAAAATGAATGAAGAAAATCCTAGCATGTCAGCCTCTAATTTAAAAATGCGCCGCGCATTGACTGGTAAAATTGATGGCATAATTAAACTAGAACCTGTTGATGATGTTGAATTAGATCATACCAATAAAAAGGATGATGATGGATGCTATATTGATATCGGTGGCAATATTAAAATAGAGCCCCTTGACAATGTTCATTTGGACGATGTTAAGGATGTTCATTTAGATGATGTTAAAGATATTCATTTAGACTATGTTAAGGATGTTCATTTATATGATGTTCATTTAGATGATGTTAAGGAAGAAGTCACTGATGAATCTTATAAAGATTGGCCCAGCTCCAGTCAATGGAAACAAGCAGAAATTGAATCCGAAATTTTTGAAACAAAAGTTTCGTTGCCCATAAGTGGCTCTAGGTATGAAGCTATTATACAGGGTTTCTAAATTTACATCTTGCAATATATTCATAAGCTAAACAGAAATTATATATAGGGTGTTCGTTAATGATTCCAATGATTTCCAAAATATTTAAGGAACTGATTTCTGAACTCAAATGATATGCTAATATTTAAGGGGATGATTCCTGAGATTATTTTAAGAAAACAAATATATGATCATATTTCCCAAACATCTTAACTTTTGAGTTACAGGGTAATAAAGTTTAAAAAATGTACATATTATGTAAATATCTGAATCATCATTTTAGATATCCTTAACAAATTTAAAGGCAAGAGACATTATCTGGCGAGTAATTTATTTAAATTTCTAAGAAAAAAATGATATGCCACTGATTTTCTTTTTCAAATAAAAATTATTTTTGAAATTTTTATTCTTTGCGAGGATGAAATTCTTGATTTTTTTTTGTTTGGTGTACAGTTTTCGAAGAAAAAAATGATAAATTAATTCTGAAAGGGCCTAAAGGATAATAAAATAAGAAAAGTCCTAAATCGTAAATACAAAACAATGGAATTTTTGCCAGTAGGCCAATTATAAAAATAGTTGAATAAACCCGCGACTCACGCCCTTGCTTACCTTATTCTTCTGCAGTTTCCCAGCGCTGGATTTCACAAATTTCTTTGGCACGTACCCGTATCACAAAAAAGGAGGAAGTCTTTTGTGCGGCGGCTGTGCGGCGTGAGTGTTTTCCCCCCAGTGTAACACCACTGAATAAAACAAACTAAATTGTATTTTTTTGATGTTTATGCACAGTTACATAAGTCTTATTTTTAGCAAAATTATAATTTTTGAAATCAACCCTTACCCCTTGTTTTGCATTATGTGCGGTGGATTTTATTTATTTTTAGTTTATCTAGAGCTAAAATACAATCTAGGTACTAAATTATTATATAAAACACGAGTAATATTTTTAAAATCTACTCACACCCTTTTTTCCGCTTACATGGTCGATTTGATTTATTTTTAAAGGGGATCATCTGGAGCCAAAACCTCACCTAGGTACCAAATTTTATTAAAAAAGGCTGTTTTTGAGTTATGCGCGTTGGTCGTTGCAGACAGACACAGATATACAGATCAACAGACAGCCAGCGTGACAAAAAAAGTTTCAAAATCATCTGAAACGCATCTGAGGGCACAGCAGTGCCCCGCCAAGTTCGCGTAAACTACTGTACTATATTTTCTTAAAACATTTAGGCCCATATTTGACCCATTTAAAACTCTACTTCGGAATGAGCTACAAAACTGAAACTTTGCACAGTCGTAGATCTTCATAGAGTTACCAACCCCTCCAAGTTTTATAGACTTCCATAAAGTAGTAAAATTAAATTTTGAAAACCGTCGAAATTGCAACTCACTCACTCATGTATAGATCATCAAAATTCTACTGTACTTCCAGAGATGCTACAAAGCTGAAATTTGGCAGAATGATAGAAATTATGACCAAACCCTCGGAAAAAATTAAAAAACTCCAAAATTCCAATTTACTCCTCTCCCCTATACATGTAAAGTTATGTAAGAAGAACATTGCCTACTTTCAAAAACGCTAGAGAGCTAAGCTTTGGCAGTTTAATAATAACTATGATAAAACTATAGGAAAAATTATAAAAACCCCAAAATTTTAATTTACTTCCTTCACCTATAAATGTAAAGTTATGTAAAAGTAACATTGCCCACTTCCAGAAACGCTAGAGTGCTAAGCTTTGGAAGGCTGATAGAAACTATCATAAAACGTTTAAAAACTTTAAAAACCTCAAAATTTTAAATGTGGCATTGCAAAAGTTTTGAACAATATTCCGCTTTACTACTTTAAAACCTAAATATTATCCAAATCCTTTAAAAACGGAGTGAAATCATAACAAAAACATTTCATGTAAAAATGGTATTTCGTAAAAAGAATGGGGATAAAAATAAAGCCAAGTTCTCCAATACAAATTTTAAAATAAAAAGTTCTTACTAGTTTGGAAATGTTTTTCTGAACTTGGCTATTACGGCTGCATTGAAATACGGGCTGTAATAGCAAAGTTTAAAAAACATTTCCAAACTAGTAAAACCCTTTCATTTTGAAATTTGTATTGGTGAACTTGACTTCACTTTTATCTCAACTCTTTTTACGGAATACCATTTCTTTTACACGATCACCATAGCTCACATTATTATAGTTATAGTATACGTATGAGCTAAAACTGATGGTTTCTTATATTTGCAGCGATCCAAGTAAAGATGGACAGCCCTCTATTACAACATTAGAAGAGGCCCACTCTTATAAAAGAAAAAACGGTCAGCACATCAATTACCGGTGCACCGTTTGTAACTACCAAACACGATTCAAACCACATTACAGAAACCACTTGCTGACGCACAAGAATCCAGACGAGATCGATTGGTTTCGGTGTTCGTTATGCAGTTATAAAACTAAAACAAAATGGTGTCTTACGGCCCACACGTCGACGCACAAAGCAACCGACACGATCAACCAGTGTACCAAATGTGATTTTAAGACCAAGTATAGAAAAACGTATCGTGATCATTTGTCCCGTTGTCACGGAATCATGAAGGTTGAGAAATATGAGTGTGAACACTGCGACTACGTAACTTCCAATAAGTATACTTTGGACATGCACATTGTCATACACAGGAGTACGACAGAGACGAATATGTTCTATTGTGCGCTTTGTCCGTACAAGGGCAAGCGTAAACGGGACCTTAGAATTCACTTGATTCGACACAAAAGCGAGAAAGAAATCGAATTCATTAAATGTCCGGAATGTGAATATCGTTGTAGGCGAAAAGGCGACCTTAAATCACATGCGCTGAAGCATAAGACTTTAGATCAGGTAGAAACTATACAATGTAATTTTTGTTCGTATAAAACTAAATACAAAGGTGCTTTTAAGTCTCATTTGGGACGGCATAAGACTCCGGACGAACTAGAAATGTATAAATGTACATTTTGCGACTATAAGACACGGTTTAAACAATACATGAAAAAACATCGGATGTTTAAACATAAAATCCATGACAGTCAAACTGGTGAAGGCTCAAATGATATATCATCTGTCAAGCAGTCAGCGGAACCCATTTTTATTAAATTAGAGACACCAGACGTTGAGTAATACCAATGATTACACAAATAGATATGCAACCCAACAAACTTAATAACAGCAGCGCACAGATAGCTCTGCCGTGTCATCATTGAAACTTCATGAATATACAGCAGAGCCATCTGTCCGCTGAGTTATTAATTATATTGGGTTACATATCTATGAGTTTTGTAATCATTGGTGATACTTATGGTAGTTTTAATTTAAAAACGATCACGGGAAAGTTTTATTAAAAATATATTCGAATAAAATTTGAAAAAAAGAACATGTTTACTGTTCGCTTTTTGCCCAAGAGTAAGCATAACGGTAAATTTGTTCCATTTGAAACAACAATGACTGTAAAATGATTTGTAGACAACAAAGATTTATTTGCAGCAACTATCAAACACGATTCAAACCACATTACAGAAATCACTTGCTGACGCACAAGAATCCAGACGAGATCGATTGGTTTCGATTTTCGTTATGCAGTTATAAAACTAAAACAAAATGATGTCTTACGGCCCACGCGTCGACGCACAAAGCAACCGACACGATTAACCAGTGTACTAAATGTGATTTTAAGACCAAGTATAGAAAAACGTATCGTGATCATATGTCCAGGTGTCACGGAATCATGAAGGTTGAGAAATATGAATGTGAACACTGCGACTACGTAACTTCCAATAAGTATACTTTGGATATGCACATTGTCATACACAGGACTACGACAGAGACGAATATGTTCTATTGTGCTCTTTGTCCGTACCAGGGCAAGCGTAAAGCGACCTTAGAATTCACTTGATTCGACACAAAAGCGAGAAAGAAATCGAATTAATTAAATGTCCGGAATGTGAATATCGTTGTAGACGAAAAGGCGACCTTAAATCACATGCGCTGACACATAAGACTTTGGATCAGGTAGAAACTATACAATGTAATCTTTGTCCGTATAAAACTAAATACAAAGGTGCTTTTAAGTCTCATTTAGGACGGCATAAGACTCCGGACGAACTAGAAATGTTTAAATGTACATTTTGCGACTACAAGTCACGGTTTAAACAATACATGAAAAAATATCGGATGTTTAAACTAAAATCCATGACAGTCAAACTGGTGAAGGCTTAAATGATATTTCATCGGTCAAACAGTCAGCTGAACCCCTTTTTATTAAATTAGAGACAACAGACATTGAGTAATACCAATGATTACACAAATAGATATGCAACCCAACAAACTTAATAACAGCAGCGGACAGATGGCGCTGCCATGTCATCATTGAAACTATAAATATACGGCAGGGCCATCTGTCCGCTGCTATTATTAAGTTTGTTGGGTTGCATATATCTGTGTGTAATCATTGTTGATACCAATGATTACACAACTTCTAGATATGCAACCCAACAAACCTAATAACAGCAGCGCACAGATGGCTCTGCCGTGTCTGGTTCTGGTTTCAATTCTTGGCTCTACCCAACTAGGGTAATCCGTCAGCTCAAATGCGGTGATCCCCAAGAAAGTCCGGCCTCACGCCACCTGGGGTTCTATATTTGTTGTTCAGTTTTGATCTACTTGTGCTTATGTAAGCTTTCTTTTCTCTATGTCTCTCTCTATGTAGCTCTTATCTTTTCAGAGTTCTCCCTCCAAATTCCCCACAGGGTCTCCTCCAAGTCTTTGTTTTGTTCTTCCGGACTTCTTTTGTGGTTGGTTTTTTCTCTTTTTTTTTTCTTATTATTTACTAGGGTAACTGGGAAACACATTCATTCATCACTCACTCATTCCAGCACCAGGACAGACAGTTAAAAAAAAAGGGAAGCTAAAAAGAAAATTACTTTTTATTCATTTTACTTTATTAATTTAGTTTTTTTTAAAGTTATTTTTATTTATTTTTATTTTTTGTAGTTAAAAACTTGTTCTTTTGTTATTGTTTATTTTTTCTACTCCGCTATACCAGTCTCAAGCCTGGGGTCCCATTGCACTAACGGGAAAGGAGGAGAGGGAGGAGTAACAACCTCGTAAAAAAAAACCAGGGTTCATCTGGCCCGGATGATAGTACCCTGTAAGGGCTCCTGCCTAGGATCACAGGTGAATAAGATGCTGCCTTGTAGTACCGGCGTTGGAATTGTCAAAGGCTAGGGGAAGAAAACCTCGATCAAAAATCACCTGGTCCTCCAGGTTGGGGGTTGGGGCATTAGACTAACTCTCTGATACCCGGAAAAAACGTACAGTGTTAAAAAACCCAATCAAACGCCTCGGAAAGAAATGAAAAACCTAAGACGAACCAAGCAAAGAAACAGGAATTTGATTTTTGGTACATGGAACGTACAAGGATTGAGTCGAAAAGTAAATGAAATAGTACATGAGTGCAGCAGAATGAAGGTAGACCTTGCTGTACTAACAGAAACGAAGAAGAAAGGAAAAGGATCTGAAAACCTAGGACAATATGACCATTTCTATAGCGGAGTGGCAAAAGAAAAACATGCTCAACAAGGAGTATCTATTTTGGTCAACAAAAGATTTAGAAAATCTATCACCAACTGGGAAGCAGTAAATGAACGGCTAATAAGAATGAATATAACAATAAAAGGAATGAGACTTTTTTTGGAATCTATGCATGTAATAACGATGCAAATGTAGCCGTGAAAGACAATGTTTTTGAAGAAATCCACAATGAAATATCAGCAGTAAGTACATCTAGAGAAATTGTAATATTGGGAGATTTAAATAGTAGAACAGGTAACAGAGTCTGACAGTTGGCCAATATGGAGAAGATGTTGTTAATGACAATGGAAACCGGCTAATTACAGTATGTGAGCAATTAGACCTAAAAATCCAAAACGGTTTTTTCCAACATAAGAAAATACACAAATATACCTGGACCAACCCTCACAAAACCTGAAATCCGTCATTGATTATCTTATCACTTAACAAAAGACAAAACTAAAAATTCAAGATGTCAGAACAAAGCGTGGATCAACATGCGGAAGTGATCACTATTTTCTGGAGACCAAAATTCTCTTTCCTTATCAACAACATCTTGATGATACAGTGAATGAGGAAATTGATCACTGTCAATATAATCTACTAAGCCTAGAACATGACAGCGTAAAAAACTTATACAAAAAGAGACTAAACGAAAAACTTAATTCAATTACAGGTGAAACCCCAGATGAGGAATACGAATGTATAACATTAAGCATCCTAAGCATCCATCAAGCTGCAAAAGAAGCACTAGGATTAGTGGAAGAAACTCCTAAAAGAACAAAACCATACTGGTGGGATGCTGAGATTGAAAGTGAAATAGAGGAAAAAAGGAAATTATATCACACCTACTTATCCCAAAAGACAGATAGAAGCAGACAAGAATACAAAATCGCGCAATCAAAGGTGAGAAGAATGATCAGTGATAAGAAAAATCAATCATGGATGCAAAAGTGCCAGAAAATAGATTCTTACGTAGGAGGTAGGAGAAGTACCGAATGCTGGAAAACTATATGGTCGATCAAAAAAGAAACATGCAGAGATATTCTTTCACCAATACCAGACAAAGAATGGGATGAGCATTTAAAAAAACTTTTAACTGAAGATAGAGCAGAATTCAAGGAAGACGAAAGAGACAATATCATTAGAACGATGGGATCTCCAGTACCCCTCACAATCTCTGAGGTCAAAAACGTGTGCACAACCTTAAAAAGCGGTAAGTTTGCCGGACCCGGAAATACCTTAGATGAACTTATTAAATATGGCACTGAAGAACTGTTTTGGAGATTACGGAATCTTTTCCAAAAATATTTAAATGGAGCTGTAGTACCATCTGAGTGGAAAACGTCATATATTTCCACAATACACAAAAAAGGAAGGAAAGATATATATATATATATATATATATATATATATATATATATAATAATATATATATATATATAATAATATATATATATATATATATATATATAATATATATATATATATATATATATATATATATATATATATATATATATATATATATATATATATATATATATATATATATAATATATATATATATATATATATATATATATATATATAATAAAGATATATGGCAAAATAATAAGAAATAAAGTGGAGAGCGAATATAAAGATATGGAGGCAGAAGAACAAGCCGGCTTCAGGGTGGGTAGATCGACTTCAGATCATCTCTTTTGTATAACCCAAGTTATTGAAAAGAAAATGGCAAACGGACAAGAGCTGCATCTGGTTTACGTAGATTTGCAGAAGGCATATGATAGTATACCACTAAATCTACTTCGGAAAGCGTTGGAAAGGACAAACATAAGCGTACAACTAATTAAGGCTATCAAAGAGTTATACCGCAATAGTAAGGCAAAAGTTGAAATAAAAGCAAAACTAACCAAATGCTTTCAAGTAAATAAAGGTCTTAAGCAGGGTTGCTGTATCTCGCCTACGCTCTTCAAGATATATTTGGAACAGGTCCTTAAAGTCTGGAAGAGAAAATGCCAAAACATGGGAATTCCGTTGGATGAAACCACCTTGTATACTTTATGTTTCGCCGATGATCAGATAGTGGTGGCTCAGGATTATGACGACCTCGAATATATGACACGAAAACTAATAGAAGAGTACAATAAGTGGGGACTAGAGGTTAATATCAATGACAGAGTATATGTGTATTGGTGGAACGAAACAGGATCTAATCTTAAATACTGGGCAGAGAATTCAGTCCTGTGATGAGTATAAATACTTAGGTCTAAAAATTACAGCTGACGGAACACTTAAGCCATAACTTTATTAAATGAAATAATTTGGAACCAAAGTATATCAAAACATAACAAAAAACTTATATATAACACCATTGTAAAAAGTATTATTACATACGGCTCAGAAGTATGGCCAATCAAAGATAGAACAGAAAAAATGCTTGTTACGTTGGTTTTTAAGCTTACATAAAAATATAAGATATGTCCTATATTAATTTAACACTCTGTATAAATATTGGAAAGAATTCGGTCTAATGCAAAAAATTAGATGGACCACAAAAAACAAAGGCGATAAGGTTTTTTTTTGTCGCGCGCCCAGTCAGAATTTAACACATACGAGAACAGAAATTATTCGATGTTGCGATGTGAACACAGGCTTGAAGCCGGAGATTTTGATTTATTCACTCGTTACAATACATTTTAAACTTGCATTTTTCTTGGTTTTGAGTTGCATTGCGTTGCATTGTGCAAGTTTAGAAAACCCTAAAGGGTATAGTGATTTGAGTTCGAGTTATACTGAGAGTGGAAAAACGTCTCGTGAAATGTTGTGAGGATTGATTTCCGGGGTGAGTTTTTCTTATCTTTACTTTTTCTATTTTTTTCTTAAAGTTTTGGCTAGGCTCAAGACAGCTTTCTTCTATTTTCCTAGGCTAGAAAATAGGTAAAACAGCCAGGAAACTGTTAACTTCAAAATCTACATATAGTAAATTCAGATTTGACTTGAGATGAGATGAGAAAAAAAAAACATTTCAATAACTTACTTAAATAATTACTAATTATTTTTATTGAGGGCCAATTACTTATCTTTTTAATTACCAGCTAATTAATTTCATAATAAAAAACAAGTTGATACTTAACTTCTTTATTACAAAAGAAAATAAAAGTTCGAATTCTGCTTTAATTTGGTATAACAAAAAATCTAACATTCTAAGAGAAAAATATCTTGAAAACTAAATCATTACATAACTCTTAAACTAACTTAAAATAAAATGTACAAGATAAAATATACTGAGGGTTGTTTTTCCTCTTTCAGACGTTTTTATATGGCGAAGTTTTGGTTGCTTAAGTACCAAATATTTCGGAGTTTACAACAAGTACATAGCGAGCCCATTGCTATTATTTTGAGGAGTCAATAAACTACTTTTGAGGTCCTATGTTAGCTGTAAATCTTTTCGAGAAAAGCATAGTACCTGTCAGTTTCCGACATAATTAGAGCCCTGGAAATAAGGCTAAGTACCACGTAGTGGATTTTATTATTTTACAACTGAAAGTTGTCCATCCATCTATCCATCATACTGTCGGTTGTTAACACTAATTTTAGACGTTTTGTGGTTTATAATAAAATGACTTTTGCTTAAAGCATTCGGGTTTTTCCGGCTAGTGAATGAACTATGGTTGACAAGCGTACGTTATCTTAATTAAAATTATGCGGTAATTAAGTCGTTAATTAAGATAAGTAGGTAAACTTATTTAAAATTAAGTTAGTTTTTTATGCATACGTATGCGCCCAAAGATAGGTTTTATTTAAGATAAAACAATTGTCTTTTTGTAAATTTGCCCAGGTTTTTTTATAAAGTTGAAATCTTTTATAATTTTTTTTGTTTCTTTTTTCCTTGCCCTGGAAATACGAGTTGAGATAAAAATAACTCAGATTTTGTTTGAACAGTAAAATATTAAAGATGATAAATTACAATTGCAATAAATATCTTTAAATATTTATTTATTTTCATAATTATGTTAGAGACACCAGAGGTAAAATTTTGGTTTGGTGGTATCGACTTTAGGGTATGTGGGCATGAATAAACCACCTGGCGCCCTTTTGAACACCAGTAAATTTTAGCCTGCGACCTTCTTCGGCTGTTAGCTAGCGGCACATACCTTTAATGTGTTACAGCGTTCTGGTGGTCTCTTATTTTTGATAAGGCCCTTCTGGCACTTATCTTTAAAACTACGTAACACATTTTGGCGCCCAACGTGGGGCCTATTTTATTTAAGGGCGGGGCTAGTTAAACAACGAGCAAAGTTTTAAAAATTAATTTAAAAAAAAATAATAATTTTTTATTTTTTTACAAATAAACTATTTTTTTTTGTGATGGGCAAATAGGTTTTAGGTATGCATAGTTAAGTAGGTTAGAAATAATTGATGCATGGATGAACACATTATTTTGCGCCTGCGCATATTTTTTTTTAATTTTATTTCAGGGCGGATTTTTTACAGGAAATGCTTTATTAAAATCTTGAATGATTTAAGGAAATAGTTTGCCATTTTTTTTTAAGGTAGAAAATCGTGTTTTTATATAAACCAAAAAAAAAACATTTCAAATTAAAAAAATAATAAATTCATCAAATACAATTTAAAAAAAATAATAATAATAAATTAATCAAATAAAATTAAAAATTTGAAAGAAAATAAATTATTTCTTTGGACATTTTAACTTCAAATGGATTCCGGAATTTTATTATTGTAAATAATACTTAAAATTAATAAGTAGGTTAAAATTAATTGGTCGGTACCAAGTTTTATTTTTTGCATTAGCTTCTATTTATTTTCTCCTTCTTTTTTAAAGCTAATATTTTAAATCAAAATCTTTTGCAAGTTTTTTTTGTGGTTCACTTGATTCTAAATGGATACTACTAGGTTACCTCGTTCTGATGTGTTTAATGAATTGTCGGTTCGTGGATACGCGGGTTTAGAGGGTTATGCCACTACCAAATTACGACATAAACTCGCAGAACTTTTAAAAACCGAAAAGTTTGGACAGCTTGTTGTACATGAAAGTTATAAGTTTGATTTTAAAGTCGAATTTCCTGAAATTACTAAGACAGTAGAGGAGATAGAAAAATTTCTACCTAGGGTTAAAACCAGTCGCAGTACTGAGCATCGATTAGTAGAGTCCCGCATCCAACACGGGTATGGTCGATTAGGTCGTTTGGATTTTTTCGAATACTGAAGACGAAAAGGAGGCCTATGAACTGCAAAAACAAGAATTATTAGATCGGCTAGGTAATATAGAGGCTCAGTTGGACACTTTGTTTATGTGGGACACTTCTGGTGGTTTATCTCCTAATATTTTAGTTCCACCTCAACATTTTAGTGCTAATGTTTCAGCTGGTACAACTTCGGCTTTGGAGACAAGTTCAAGTACATCTACCGGTACAAATGTTTTAACTGGTGCTAGTTCGAACTCAGTTTTTGCTTCAAATGGAAGTCAATCAGGTGTTGCTAGGGTCACCACATCCGTTCCAGTCTACAAGTGGAACTTAATTTTTACGGGAGAAGATAAAAAAGGCAGTCTTTCAGTAGGGGCATTCCTTGAAAGGGCTGAGGAGTTAATGGTACTTCGTAATGTCTCAGAAGACGAGTTAGTTAGTTCAGCGCTTGATCTTTTGGATGGGTCCGCTAGAATTTGGTACCGAGGGGTTAAGGATAGAGTTAAGACTTGGAGTGATTTTAAGCGTGAGATCAGGAGGGAATATCTTTCTGAAGATCATGATGTAGATTTATTAGATGAGATTAAGGCTAGTAAGCAAGATGTGAATGAGCGTGTAGGTGATTATTTTGCAAGGATGCTTAACTTGTTTAAACGTTTACCAAATCCGGTTCCAGAAGAAAATATGCTTAAAATTTTTCGTAGAAATATATCGTCGTGCTATAATCAGGGCGTGGCTCTTCTTAATTTTACTACAGTAGAGGAACTTCAAGAGGCGTGTAGAAAACTGGAACATTCTCGAAAACAAAATTCTAATTTTCGGTCTAATACTAACAAAATTTGTTTCTTAGAACCTGACTTGGCGTGTCGCGATAATGAGTCGTCTAGAAATATTAATGACACAAATTGCAGAAAAGAACAGACTCGCACTACTCAAATTAGTAGTCTAGTATGTTGGAACTGTTCGGAGCCTGGTCATTCATTTAACCGTTGCTCTAAGCCTCGTACTGGTACTTTTTGTTTTCGTTGTGGGAAGAAAGGAGTTAAAAAGTTTTCTTGTGACTGTGGTCACGTCAGAGATCGGAAAACGGTCACAGAGATCAGCAGACAGCCGGCCGCCGATCTCAGTAACCAGAAAACCGGCGAATCCTTCTTGGCAAGCATGGCTAGATTTTGTAAAGGTTGAAATGAAGAGAACAAAAATTGATGCTATGTTTTCCTTAGTTAAAAATGATCCTCGTCCTTACTTAAAAGTTAAAATTTTTGATTTAGATTTTATTGGACTTCTGGATTCTGGCGCTTCGCAGACAATTATTGGTCGTCGAGGTTGGGATAAATTACTTAGTTTAAATTTATATTTAGAGCAAAATAATTTTAATGTTAAGGTTGCAAATGGAAATAGTTGTAATGTATTGGGTCAAGTGTGTTTACCTATAGAGTTAAAAGGTAAAGTGGTAGTTGTAAAAGCTTTGGTAGTTTTAGATATAGATTTAGAGATAGTTTGTGGAATAGACTTTTGGAAAGACATGAACATTGTGGCAGATTTTTCTGACAATTCATGGTATTTTGGTGTTCCTACTGATGACACACAAAATGTTGGGTTAATTTCAATATCAAACAAGTTTCGTGGCTAGTCGGGCAAAAAGGAGTTTTTTGTTTCCCTTATATTTTTCCGTGGGTAGCCTGAAAGCTTAACCTCACGGGGGTCCAAGATCTAATGGACACCTAATAAGTATTGACAGTTAACCGTTTCGTCCTTATGGGACTCCTCAGAACACTGCTGGTCAATGTGACAAATCTTGCGAAGTTAATCAGACGGTTTTGTCTCTAATTAAATGTAATTTGTGAGAGAACTATAGCAAGAGGCGCCATCTACCGAGATACGAGAGAAACAAAAAACCAAAAGCAGGCGAAAACACTGCTATACAATATCGATCAATGAAAAGATCGAATGCAAATAAAAGAAAACAACTATAGTCCGTGACCTACGACAGCTCTTTGTCTTTCAGGCCGGATCAACACAGATTGCATTTTTACCCGTCTTCAAGACAGTGAGCGTCAATCAACGGAATTTTTAAGCCAAATAATACTAACGAACGTGGAATTTCGTACCCGTGAATTTAAAAATCAAACAAGTTTCGTGGCTAATCGGGCAAAAAGGAGTTTTTTGTTTCCCTTATATTTTTCCGTGGGTAGCCTGAAAGCTTAACCTCACGGGGGTCCAAGATCTAATGGACACCTAATAAGTGTTGACAGTTACCCGTTTCGTCCTTATGGGACTCCTCTGAACACTGCTGGTCAATGTGACAAATCTTGCGAAGTTAATCAGACGGTTTTGTCTCTAATTAAATGTAATTAGTGAGAGAACTATAGCAAGAGGCGCCATCTACCGAGATACGAGAGAAACAAAAAACCAAAAGCAGGCGAAAACACTGCTATACAATATCGATCAATGAAAAGATCGAATGCAAATAAAAGAAAACAACTATAGTCCGTGACCTACGACAGCTCTTTGTCTTTCAGGCCGGATCAACACAGATTGCATTTTTACCCGTCTTCAAGACAGTGAGCGTCAATCAACGGAATTTTTAAGCCAAATAATACTAACAAACGTGGAATTTCGTACCCGTGAATTTAAAAATCAAACAAGTTTCGTGGCTAGTCGAACAAAAAGGAGTTTTTTGTTTCCCTTTTATTTTTCCGTGGGTAGCCTGAAAGCTTAACCTCACGGGGGTCCAAGATCTAATGGACAGCTAATAAGTGTTGACAGTTAACCGTTTCGTCCTTATGGGGCTCCTCAGAACACTGCTGGTCAATGTGATAAATCTTGCGAAGTTAATCAGACGGTTTTGTCTCTAATTAAATGTAATTAGTGAGAGAACTATAGCAAGAGGCGCCATCTACCGAGATACGAGAGAAACAAAAAACCAAAAGCAGGCGAAAACACTGCTATACAATATCGATCAATGAAAAGATCGAATGCAAATAAAAGAAAACAACTATAGTCCGTGACCTACGACAGCTCTTTGTCTTTCAGGCCGGATCAACACAGATTGCATTTTTACCCGTCTTCAAGACAGTGAACGTCAATCAACGGAATTTTTAAGCCAAATAATACTAACAAACGTGGAATTTCGTACCCGTGAATTTAAAAATCAAACAAGTTTCTTGGCTAATCGGGCAAAATGGAGTTTTTTGTTTCCCTTATATTTTTCCGTGGGTAGCCTGAAAGCTTAACCTCACGGGGGTCCAAGATCTAATGGACACCTAATAAGTGTTGACAGTTAACCGTTTCGTCCTTATGGGACTCCTCTGAACAGTGCTGGTCAATGTGACAAATCTTGCGAAGTTAATCAGACGGTTTTGTCTCTAATTAAATGTAATTAGTGAGAGAACTATACCAAGAGGCGCCATCTACCGAGATACGAGAGAAACAAAAACCAAAAGCAGGCGAAAACACAGCTATACTATATCGATCAATGAAAAGATCGAATGCAAATAAAAGAAAACAACTATAGTCCGTGACCTACGACAGCTCTTTGTCTTTCAGGCCGGATCAACACAGATTGCATTTTTACCCGTCTTCAAGACAGTGAGCATCAATCAACGGAATTTTTAAGCCAAATAATACACACAACAATTTTTAAATTCACGGGTACGAAATTCCACGTTTGTTAGTATTATTTGACTTAAAAATAACAGTCAGGTGATTATCGTTTCTGTGTTGATTTTCGCGCTGTAAATCGAATTTCTGAAAAGGACGCTTATCCACTTCCTTTTGTTAACAGCATTTTGGATCGTTTAAGAGATGCTAAGGTTTTGTCATCGATTGACTTGAAAAGTGCGTATTGGCAAATTCCTTTGGAAGAATCTAGTAAAGCTAAAACAGCATTTACTGTTCCTGGTTATGGCGGTGGATTATTTCATTTTTGTCGAATGCCATTTGGTTTAGCGAATGCGCCTGCTACTTTTCAAAGATTCGTTGAAGAAGTGCTAGGTCGTGAACCTTGAACCTTGAGAATATGGTTTGGGTATATTTAGACGATATTATTATCGCTACAAAAGATCTGGAGAGTCATATTGAAGTTCTGAAGAAAGTATTTGATCGACTACTACGAGGTTTGACTATCAACCCCGAAAAATGTGACTTTATTAAATCAGAATTAAAGTACCTCGGTTACATAGTTGACTCAAAAGGATTATGTACCTGTCCTTCAAAAATCGAGAGCATGATTAATTATCCAACCCCTAGAACTGTTAAACAGGTTCGTTCATTTTTAGGCTTGGTAAGTTGGTATAGAAGATTCATAAAAGATTTTGCTTCTCTCGTCTCTCCGTTGACAAAATTGACTCGGAAATCTGCCAAATTTGTTTGGAGTGAAGAAGCCAATCAGGCTTTTCTTAAAGTAAAAGAATTACTTGTCAGTGCTCCTATTTTGGCGTGTCCAGATTTTGGTAGAGAATTTACTTTACAGGTAGATGCGTCAAAAGTTGGGTTAGGCTGTGTTCTGACACAAGAGTTTGAAGATGGCGAGCATGTTATTGCTTATGCCTCACGAGCATTATCTGCTCAAGAGTCCAAATATTCTGTAACTGAATTAGAATGTCTTGGTGTACTATGGAGTGTTGAGAAGTTTCGTCCATATATTGAGGGTGTAAGATTTAAGGTCATTACTGACCATTATTCCTTGTTGTGGTTACACAAGTTACAAAATCCTTCTGGACGTCTTGCTCGATGGTCCTTGAGACTCAAAGGCTACGACTTCGAAATAATACATCGTAAAGGTAAATCTCATGTGGTCCCTGACGCTCTATCGCGAGCTATTGAGGTTGACGTAAATTTGATTGAGGTTACTCGAGACGATCAAGATACCTGGTATAGGAAAATGTTATCTCAGATCGAGAAAGATCCTGAGAAATTCCCGAAATGGTCTATAAGGGATGGAAGGCTTTATAAATTAAGTTCTGTTGGTCCTCCATCATTTGATAGTGACTATGATTGGAAATTGGTAATTCCTAAGAGTCTTCGAGAGACAGTACTCCTGGAATGTCATAATGCACCTACAGCTGGTCATTTTGGCTATTTTAAGACTAAAAAGCGCGTGATGTCTAGTTATTATTGGCCTTTAATGGATTCAGATATAGCACGATTTGTTAAGAAATGTGAGGTTTGTAAAGCTCAAAAACCTGAACAAAAAGCACCGCATGGCGTAATGAGTTCTAGGAATGTTTCATCTCCATGGGAAGTAATCAGTACTGATTTGCAAGATCCTTTCCCCCTTTCACATAAACAAAATCGATATATCCTAGTTGTTACCGACTTGTTTACCAAATTTGTGCTTATGTATCCTATCCGGACAGCTACTAGTCAGGCTGTTGTGAATCATTTAGAGAAAGATGTTTTCATGGTATATTGAGTACCAAAAACGGTAATTTGCGATAATGGAAAACAGTACGTTAGTAAAGAATTTAGAAAAATGTGTGCTTCATATGATTGTACCATCTTATTTAATGCGTATTATGATCCACAAGCTAATCCAACTGAAAGAGACAATGATCAGGTCATATGTATCAGACAATCATAGAGATTGGCAACGTCATTTACATCATTTTGGTTTTGCTTTACGTACGGCTGTACATGAAGTGACAGGTTATTCTCCGGCATATCTTGTATTGGTGAACTTTATCAGGATGTTAAATCTCGTTTGGCTAAAGCTTATGCTAATAGTGCAGAACCTCTTATTTTAAGTATAGGTCAAATAGTGTGGAAAAAGAATTATGTCCTTTCCAATGCTGATCAGTATTTTACTTCTAAGTTAGCTCCTAAATTTATTAAGTGTAAAGTTATTGCTAAAAGATCTACTAATGTGTACGAATTGGAGGAATTTGAATCTGGTAAGTTTTTAGGTTCGTGACACGTAAAGGATATCAAGGTGAATGAATAAATCTTTTTTTTTCTTTTTTTTTTTAGAAAGCAAAAGGGGAGTTTGTTACGTTGGTTTTTAAGCTTACATAAAAATATAAGATATTCCCTATATTAATTTAACACTCTGTATAAATATTGGAAAGAATTCGGTCTAATGCAAAAAATTAGATGGACCACAAAAAACAAAGGCGATAAGGTTTTTTTTGTCGCGCGCCCAGTCTGAATTTAACACATACGAGAACAGAAATTATTCGATGTTGCGATGTGAACACAGGCTTGAAGCCGGAGATTTTGATTTATTCACTCGTTACAATACATTTTAAACTTGCATTTTTCTTGGTTTTGAGTTGCATTGCGTTGCATTGTGAAAGTTTAGAAAACCCTAAAGGGTATAGTGATTTGAGTTCGAGTTATACTGAGAGTGGAAAAACGTCTCGTGAAATGTTGTGAGGATTGATTTCCGGGGTGATTTTTTCTTATCTTTACTTTTTCTATTTTTTTCTTAAAGTTTTGGCTAGGCTAAAGACAGCTTTCTTGTATTTTCCTACGCTAGAAAATAGGTAAAACAGCCAGGAAACTGTTAACTTCAAAATCTACATATAGTAAATTCAGATTTGACTTGAGATGAGATGAGAAAAAAAAACATTTCAATAACTTACTTAAATAATTACTAATTATTTTTCTTGAGGGCCAATTACTTATCTTTTTAATTACCAGCTAATTAATTTCATAATAAAAAACAAGTTGATACTTAACTTCTTTATTACAAAAGAAAATAAAAGTTCGAATTCTGCTTTAATTTGGTATAACAAAAAATGTAACATTCTAAGAGAAAAATATCTTGAAAACTAAATCATTACATAACTCTTAAACTAACTTAAAATAAAATGTACAAGATAAAATATACTGAGGGTTGTTTTTCCTCTTTCAGACGTTTTTATATGGCGAAGTTTTGGTTGCTAAAGTACCAAATATTTCGGAGTTTACAACAAGTACATAGCGAGCCCATTGCTATTATTTTGAGGAGTCAATAAACTACTTTTGAGGTCCTATGTTAGCTGTAAATCTCTTCGAGAAAAGCATAGTACCTGTCAGTTTCCGGCATAATTAGAGCCCTGGAAATAAGGCTAAGTACCACGTAGTGGATTTTATTATTTTACAACTGAAAGTTGTCCATCCATCTATCCATCATAGTGTCGGTTGTTAACACTAATTTTAGACGTTTTGTGGTTTATAATAAAATGACTTTTGCTTAAAGCATTCGGGTTTTTCCGGCTAGTGAATGAACTATGGTTGACAAGCGTTCGTTATCTTAATTAAAATTATGCGGTAATTAAGTCGTTAATTAAGATAAGTAGGTAAACTTATTTAAAATTAAGTTAGTTTTTTATGCATACGTATGCGCCCAAAGATAGGTTTTATTTAAGATAAAACAATTGTCTTTTTGTAAATTTGCCCAGGTTTTTTTATAAAGTTGAAATCTTTTATAATTTTTTTTGTTTCTTTTTTCCTTGCCCTGGAAATACGAGTTGAGATAAAAATAACTCAGATTTTGTTTGAACAGTAAAATATTAAAGATGATAAATTACAATTGCAATAAATATCTTTAAATATTTATTTATTTTCATAATTATGTTAGAGACACCAGAGGTAAAATTTTGGTTTGGTGGTATCGACTTTAGGGTATGTGGGCATGAATAAACCACCTGGCGCCCTTTTGAACACCAGTAAATTTTAGCCTGCGACCTTCTTCGGCTGTTAGCTAGCGGCACATACCTTTAATGTGTTACAGCGTTCTGGTGGTCTCTTATTTTTGATAAGGCCCTTCTGGCACTTATCTTTAAAACTACGTAACATGCTTTCCACTATGGAGATGGACTATAGGAGAAGAGCAGCAGGGAAATCAAAAAGAGAAAGAGTTACAAATCAAAGAATAAGAGAAATTATGATAGTGGGTGAACGTACTTTAGTGGATGATATAAGAACAAAACAAATGGTGTGGTACGGACATGTACAAAAAAATGGATGATGGAAGACTACCTAAACAAATATTACAATGGAAACCAACTGGCCGAAGAAAACGAGGAAGGCCGAGGAGAAGCTGGAGAGAAGGAATAGACAGTGAAATAAGAATAAGAGGCCTAGGTGATGAATTATGGGCAAACAGAAACGAGTGGAGATTGGGTATCGGAAGACGTAGAACGTTGTGAAACCGATAAATATATATATATATATATATATATATATATATATATATATATATATATTCTAAATTATTATATTATTCCGAGCTCCCTGCAGGTTTATTTTGTTTTTTCTTAAAAACGTTAAAATCGAGCAAATTCTTGGCTTGTTTAAACTTGTAAGTATTACATAAATTGATAATGGTCTTTCCAGACCGGTGTCTGCCAATATGTTGTACAGGTCAAAATCTGGTAAAAAATTAATAGGACACCCAAAAAAGATGTGATTTAAATCCTCAATCTGGCCGCATTCGCAAAGAGGTGATTCTTTAACTCCTATTTTATTTAAATGGAACGCAGTGCAACATTGTCCAGTGCGCATTTTTACAATTGTAGTTATGTGTCTTCTGTTTAGAAATTCAATTTTTTTATGCCAGGGTTTACTTGTGAATTCCGTCTGAATCAAACCATGTTCTTATTTTTTTAAAATTCTTTCCATTCTTCTGTATATGATTTTAAGGTTTATCACTCGTAGTATCCCCTATGTCTAGATATATTTGTTTCGGGACATTCAATATTCTGCCTATATTTGCAAGTTTGTCTACTTCTTCATTGCCTTTGATTCCTGTGTGTCCTGGGATCCAATCAAGATAGACTCTGGTATATTGGTTAGAAAGAATTAACATGTTTTTGGTGGATAAAGTTATAAAATTTTGTCTCGAATCTATCTTATTCCTATTAAGTTTATCTATTGAGCTCTTTGAGTCAGTGCATATAATGATGTTCTGAATGTTCTTTTGAAGGCAGATTCTTAGACCTTTATTGATTGCTATTATTTCTGCATTACATATGTTTAGCTCTTTTGGTAATTTTGCCCATATCCTACTGTTTCTCCCACCTTAGAAGGATCCATAAATACCATGGTGAAGTCATCCCCCCTATACTTTTCTGTTGCTTCCCGGAAGTCTATTTCTCCCTTTATGGTGGTTTTTTTAATACCAAAATCTAGAGTGGGGATTTTTTCCACCTGTACGTCATAATCCTCCATAAAGTATTCTATTTCTAAATAAGTTTTAAGTAATGTTGTTTTGTTTTTATTTATATTTTTTCTTATTGCTATTATTTTGTATCTTTTCATTATTTCATCACCGGGTTATCAACTATACATGATGCTTTAATTATCAATCTCTGAGGTGAAAGTCTTTTTCTTGTCTCAAGGGCCAAGGATGAGGTTTCCCCATAAAGGGCGAGTAATGGAGTAGACTTCATACAGCCAATTATTGTTCTAAGGCCTTGTTTGAATATTATGTTAAGTTTGTTTATATTTTTTAAGGACGTAGGATGTATAAAGATCGAACCAAAATCGAGGTGTGATCTGATCATGCCATTAAAGGCCAGCACAAGGGTCTTGGGGTCCGCCCCCACCAAGTCCTGCAAAAGGCCGTCAACAGATTCATTCCTATTTTGGCTTTTATAATCATGTTTATATGAGAATCCCATTTCATATTTTGCTGTAATGTTAATATCTAGTATCTACTAGGTATTTTACTTGATTTTTATATTCAATTTTTTTCCCACCAACTTTTATGTCTGGAGGGTCAAAATTTTTTCTTCTATTGCTAAACCATACTGCTTTGCACTTCTCCTCAGATAATTTCAGGTTATTTCCCATTAAAAATTGATGTTTTTTTCCTAATGTATCATCATGTTTGTCATATGTATGACATTTTCACCTTTGACAAAAGTGGCTATGTCATCAGCATAGGCCATAATTTTCACATTTTTAGGAATCACATTGAAAATTATACAAAAGTGGGCTTAGTGATGATCCCTGAATCAAACCCATTGTTGCTCTCTGTGGACCTATGAGGTTCGCTTCTCTGTCCCTGATGTAAAGCTCCCTATTATTAATCAATCTATATATTAAGTTGCATATGGGAACAGGAATTTTTGCCTCCAGCAGCAGATCATACAACACCCCGACCCTGACTAAGCTCCTTTTATGTCTAAGAAGACTCCAGTAGCCGTTTGACCATCTCCAAAGGCTGCCTGTATATAGGAAGTTAAGTACGCCATGCTATTATTGATACCCATACCTTTACGAAATCCCATCTGACATCTGTGGAAAAATTGAGCATTCTCCAAAAACTGCCTACTTTGTTTCTGATCATTGTCTCGAGGATCTTAATAATGCACGAACCTAAACCAATGGGTCTGCTCTCAGGTGTCCTCCCTGCCGGTGATATCAGAAGCCGTTCATGTGCCTTTTTGTCAAAACCCCTCTCCCTGGCTCTTTTTTTCCACTTTTTGGAGTGTCTTCTGCTGCTCTTTCATTGTTCTTTGTTGGTGTGTTGTTCTGAGGAGACCTATTGTCCTCCCTATGTTGGATATTATTATCAAGTGCTGAAAAATCCCGTGGATCAATTTGGAAAGGTTTGGTCCTCGGGAAGCGAAGGCCCGCTTCAAAGAATGTCAATCGTTCGGAGGCCTTCGTGATCTTGGACTGTCGATTGTACTCTGAACACTTTCTGCTGGTTGAATTATAAACATCTGTCTTGCAATGTTTGCACCACGTCTTTTGGTATTTCTCCATTTGGTTGTCCCCATGTGCCCCTCCACAGCCTCTGCAGTACTTTCTCCCCCTGCTCCCATTGCATTGTTTGGATGTGTGTCCAAACTGCAAACAGGAGAAGCACTGAGTGACGGAAGGGACATATGGAGACACCCTCATGGGGAGGCCATAAATTTCCACTTCTCTTGGTAGTTCCTGACCCTCAAATGTAAAAAGGCAGGTCCCTGTTGGAATGTATTCTTTGATTTCTCCCTTTTTTCTTTTCTATTAAATCTTATAATTTCTGTTATTTTTTAGAGTGGCTGGCTGCCAAGACCTTTTCCACTGCGAACGAGGTGTCCACCCCCCCTAACCCCCCCTCTACTAGTGACCAGGTTAAGTGGGATATATGCTTTAATTCCTTTCTCATTTTCCTTCCCATATAGTTTGACAAAATTATTTGCTGCGTCTTGATTTTGGAAAGTTATTCCCACCCTATCTCTTCCTTTTACCCTCAGTTGTTGGACATCATCCAACTTGAGATCAAAATTTTTTTTTGCAATTTTCAATAAGCTCATTTTTATTACCTTCTTTATAGAAAATAGTCTCGGTTTTTTTTCATTCAAAATGGCCGTCGCTTTTGCGACATGTTCGCCATTCTCGTCAAAATTTTTTGGAATCTGCTCAATTCCATTCGTTGCCGCTGTCATTTTGTATAATTTAAACTTTCTTTATTATTAAAAAAGTAACTTACCCATGTAGGGATGCTTATTTTTATTTTTTTAAGGTTAATTTTGTATTTAAAAATGTTATTTAAGGACGGACACAACCATTCACTCTCACATCCGCACGGAAAACGGGATCTCCCGTGTCATCATTGGAACTACATGAATATACAGCAGAGCCATTTGTCCTCTGCGTTATTAAGTTTGTTGGGTTGCATATCTAGGGGTTGTGTAATCATTGCTGATACTAATGGGAGCTTTAATTTAAAAACGATCAAACGATTTATTTAAAAAATAGTGGAATAAAATTTTAAAAAAAAGAACATGTTTACTGTTCGCTTATTGCCCAAGAGCAAACAAAACGGCGAATTTGTTCCATTTCAAACAAAAATGACTGTAAAATGATTTTTGTACAGCAAACATTTATTTGCAGCAACATTAATATTTCGTAGCAAGTGCGGAAAGGGTCACTTTTTCAAACACGATTTCATTTGTCCGATCGACGCGTAGCGGGGTTCGGCCAGTAATGAAGGGTGGAAAAATATTAGAGGTAGGAAAACTATTTTTCATTCAAGCGTGCGGAAAACATTCATAGGTTTTTGTATGCCTAATACATCCACACCACATTAAAGACTGGACACTTTATTTGTAAGAACGTTGTTATACAGATAAAGCATCAAAACTTTGTCTTGGACGATGTTTAATGTTTTACTTTAATTTACTTGGATACAACACTTTTGTGTAGATTAGGTACAAATAGGTGATCACAATCAAAGATGAAAGCTACAATCTAATACAGTCAAACTTCGATAACTCGAACAACCATATGTCACATAAAAATTTCGACTTTTCGAGATTTCGACTTATCAAATAATAAACAAAAAATTTTGCGACGTTTTTGTATTTTCTGTAAATCAAAGTTGGTTTCTCTTTAATGAAAAATTGGTATACTTGCAATAATTCTGATACAACCAAGTCTATATTAAAAACGTTCACCTCTAATACATATGAATACATAATTTTTGTTCTTGTTCTAGTCTAAACTTGTATGAATGTGCATATTTATTTTACGGAAAAAAAAGTCGGGTTTTGTGACATAGTAACATACACACAACAATACAGGTTACACTGAATTGCCTGGTTAATAATGCAGAGGCCTTAGTGATATATCTTTGAGCCAAAGTGTTAAGCCTAAATCATTTATTGTTGTAATCTGCAGAGTTTTTTCATGTACTGGGTGGAAAAAAAAATATGCCACTTTAGTCAAACTCAGAATGTAGGTACGTGGGCACAATAATTCCATTTGTGGTCGCAGTGCATGGAGGTCCAGTAGGGCCTGCCACCACTTTCGAATACATACATACATACACTGAATTGCGTCTTTAAAACATTCCAATGCAAACAAACAAGTTAGAACGATTCGTAATTAGAGGTTTCCCCCAGAAAATTCGACTTATGGAAGTTGGCGCCAGATACAATGTTCGAGTTATCAAGAAATTTGACTAATCAAAGTTTGACTTATCAAGACCAAATTACATATATTTCTTACCCTTGACGCCATTCCCAACAGTTTGGTTCGACCTATCAAAGATTTTGAGTTATCGAAGTTCGACTGTATATTCAAGTGACGTCATGGGACTGTTCATATATTGCAGATAAGGACCACGCAAAAAATAAATACCGATTTTGAAATTTTTGTAAACGTTCATACGTTTACAAAAATCACTTGTTCTGGGGCTTTTAATATTGGTGTATTTTTAGTTTTAAGCTGATCCTTACAACGGACGTGTAGGAAAATGTAAAACAACACATGTATGCTTATTTTACTAGTATTGAAAAATAAAAGAGCATTAAAAAAACCAATCGTGCTTTATTATTTAAACAATTTTCCAACAAGTATCTAGTACAATATTTAAAAATAGAACATTTTTATCCAAGAAATCCGAAATATACAAATTTCCAGAATGCGAAATTGTGATATCTTTTCCAGATAGTTACTGCAGTAGGTTCAGAGCGGTAAAGTAGGAGTATTTTCTTGTATGATGCGGTATGCTGTTTCTCTCTTATACAAATGTATTATGAAAAGGAGAGTAGCCACGGTTGGGCATCAAAAGCTTGCCAAAAAAGCCTATTGTTAAGGAATTTTCATTTTGTCTGCATCAATAAAGTACGTATTGTATATTTTTCCCTAAGAAGCTTAGTTTTTAAGAAAATTTTAAATAACTTAAAAAATTCAGATTTCGGATGGTCTGGGGGGATTTTTGTAGCTAAAGTTTGAGAAATTGCATGCATTCCTATTTATTAGCGGGGCCTTACGGCGACAATTTTTTTAAAGAACATCGCACTCGTTTACACAGGGTTAATGGAAAATTTTTGGCTCGGTGGAATTGGCTATAATTTTAGTATGTTATAGTAGTACAGTTTTTGAAATAAAAACGGTCAAAGTTCGTTAAATGGTCGTTTTTGTGTATGTTCTAATAATAATAACTCTTACATCTTGACCTAAAAAAATTATTAAACGGCTCGGTGAATTTTAATTAAACTTTACCTGCTTATTTTTGTAACTTAGCGTCACACTAGGAAAATAAATGTTTTTTTTCTATGTCTAGTTTTAAAGATTAATTTTTGAAGCTCTTACTATCTTATATTTACAAGACGGCGACAAAAAAAGGTATTTAACGTGCAATTTTTGCTGTACGTACCGAAACTCTAAACATATAAAAGCCAAAACAGTAGAAAAATAAAATATATACAGGGTGTCTCAAGAAAAAAGCTTGTTTTAATGTAGTATTTTAATACTAATAATGGTAACAAGTAACAAAAAAAATTAACTTATATATTAAAATAATCTTACACATATACTATAACCTTCATAATTTCTATTTATATGTTTATTGATTATTATTATTTGATCTATTTGCGGCATCCAAGATATTTTTGTTTCGGTACGTACAGCAAAAATTGGACGTTTAATACCTTTCTTTTTGTCGCCGTCCTGTAAATATGAGAATAGTTAGAGCTACAAAAATTAATATCTTTAAAACTAGACATAGAAAAAATAAGCAGGTAAAGTTTAATTAAAATTCACCGATCCGTTTTCCAAAAATAACTTAAAAATTATTTAAGAGCAAAAACAATTAAAAATTTTTTTTTAAAAGACCCTTTGACGCAACTAACACCTATAGTATTTTTTTATATAATAAAAATATTCTTTGAGCTGTATTTTATTACAAAATATTTAACAAATTAATTAATACCGAAAATAGTTTAAAACAGCTAAAGCTAAATTTTATTTAGTAAGAAAGAATACCTGCAATAATAAAATTAATATCTATAAAAGTGGGGGTAATCAAAAAACAAAAATATTTTTTTTCTTTAAATATTATATAAAACTAATTATCTGTGCCAAAATAAAATGTGCTAGTTATAAAATTCGGTACTAGTGCAGATATAAAAAAGTGTTTTTTGACTATCCCCCGTATTATTTAATAAATTGACAAGAATGACATCATGTGACTTTGTAAATAGACCTTTAGTAAGTTATTTTTATGGTCAATTAATTTTTTTCGGTTAAGATGTAAGAGTTATTATTATTAGAACATACCCAAAAACGACCATTTGACGAACATTTATATCTCAAAAACTGTACATAGAAAACCTTAACTTTACTTACATTGTTTCTTTAGTTACATATCCTACTATAACATACTAAAAGTATAGCCAATTCCACCGAGCCAAAAATTTCTCATAAGGCCTGTGTAAACGGGTGCGGTGTTCTTTTCAGAAATCCTGACTCCGACTATAAGAGGAGGTGAACCAAAAAAATTGGAGCAAAAACTGGTGCGGCAACATCGGCATTATTAATCAATGACCTATTCTAGGCTATTTGTTGTCAAACTGCGATCAAGCGCCCGCTCCACAGAAGTATTAAGGACCTTTTGCATGTCCCATTTTCCACGTTATTAAGGCATGCGCAGTTACCTGGTTTGAACTTTATCCCTTAATAAAGGACAATATTTTATACTTGTGTTCCAATAACGCAGGCTGCTAGTTCCTTTATTTCGAGAGAGTGTTGCCGCGCATATAACGTTATGATAAAATGTAATGTAAATTTAAAATATTTTTGATACCGGACAATTATTTAAAGAGCTACCAATGTGGGGTAATCCGCAGATTTAATTTTATGCCAATTATTGAAAATTATTTTTTTGTATTTGTTGTTTGGCAACAGTGTTTACCAACTAACCCAAACTTAATGTTCGGTGAAGGGTGTAAAGAAAAAGAAGAAGAAGTACACAGACCTAATACTATATTTTAATGGTGGTTTTTTACTGGTATTGGTGTTTTCTGAATTAATGGATCGTTCATACCCGTCTTTTGTCTAGTTTTTTGTCTTGGTTTAGTCATATGTCTTGTCATAAGAAAGTTAAAACCACTGTTTCTTATGGGAGTGTTCATACAATGCTTTTGCTTTTGTTTTTGATTAGTCTTTGTCTTAAGAGTTGCCAACTTTCAATCCTTAGGACAACGACTAAGACGAGTGACAGACATCAGCTGATATTTGTTGTTTTTTTTTACAGGGCGTCCGAAGAGCGCAAGCGCGCGGCCGAAATTTTGAATTTACCGCCATTAATCATGTTTTTAACAGAAAATCTCAACATAACCTCAAAATTTTATTTGTTTTTATTTTCTTTTTCGCTTTTGTTCTTTCGTGTCTGTGTTTCGTGCACAAATTAGGTTAAATAAGATTGTTTTGTGTAGAAAATGACTTTTGAAAAGGGGCCTTTTTATTGAAATTGAATTTTTTTTTCAGTGGGTTATGACTAAGACTAATCAAAAACAAAAGACGAGTATGAACAGCCGATTTTGTTTAAGACAGCTAAGACTAATCAAAGGACAAAGACTAATCAAAAACAAAAGACTAAGACGAGTATGAACAATACTTAAGCCTACAGAACACAAAACAGGCTTTTGACAGATGAATAAAGGAAAAACAAAAATAACGCACATAAAAAGTGTGTCTGCCAAAGGTAAAAATTGGACTAAATATCTCGTGACATCTGTCGTTTAATGTCACATTAATCAAGGATAAATTTAGCTATTGAACTGTCTGCAAAAGGTCCCTATTTTACTTCTGTGCCCGCTATATTCACTATAAAAATAAAACCTGCTAGTGTCTGCGTTCTGTGAACCGACCATGACGTTGAAGTAGAAAAAATTTGAATTAAAAAAGCATCCATACGATTTTAATTTTAAAAAGGTTAGTTTTAGGTAGGATTCTATGCAGTACCACGTTAGCGCAGTTGGTAGAGCATCAGTCTAGCAAGACGGAGGTCCCTGGTTCAAATCCAAGCTGAGGTAAAATGTTGTTTTTTTTTAAATTTTTTTATTTTATTTCTAGACCTAATGTCACTAACTCTTTGTGACAAAATTTTTGTGGGGTATGGGGTCACTAAAAACACGGACAGACCACTAAACAAGCAGATTAATAAGCCGGTGGGCTCTCTTTGATCTCGGTGAAATGAACGATAGCTGATCGTGCGGGGCTTATCGCAGGGCCGGATCAGAATATGGTTACTAGAAAATGTGATGTTGTCTCAAAATAAATACTAATAGATTCTGTGGTTTTTATAAGATGTCTCGATTTTAATTTCTTGCAATTTCTCCCTGTTGCATTTCAGTAGTCTTTACCTTGCTCTGTAAAATGAATACCTAAATATGATTTAAGTTTTGTTTTTGCATAAGATTAATGTAATGGGAAAAATCATTAAAATTGATCTCTAGAGCTTTGGCAACACAGATACGATGACAATTTATTTTATTCTTTTAGCTGTTGGTTACATAAATTCTAATACCTACTTTTTAGTTTATTTCTGAATCCCTATCCATCGTCGTAAATGACAAAAAACAAAATCGTAAAAACCGAATTTTTAATAACCGGAGATTATACAAAGAGACGTCATTCATCAAAACAAGACAAAAGCAAAATCGAAGTTTGATATAAAGTGTTTTTTCAAACACAGACAAAATTAAAAAGGACAAAATCATAAATTATCAAACTTTTGTATTATTTATATTGAAATACCTAACTAAACTCAAACAAACTCTTAAGGTAATAAAAAAAAACGAAAATAAATTCCAAAACCCTTTGATTTTCAGAAAATTTATATCAGTTGCAGTTTAACGTTATTAAAAAAAATGACTATCCGTTTATACAAAGATATGTATTGCGCTTTGTAAAATATGAAAAACTGAAAACACACGTCAAAAGTAAAATTTTAAAAATGTTTTGGAGTTTTTGAGTACTAAATTAAAAAAGAACGAAAAATGAACTTAATTGTTGCCGGACCTACTAATTTATTTAACCTTAAAATTGGGGATAAGGATTACAGTGCATTATTATTTCTGTTTTATTTACAAGAAATCAACCACGAACACGATCCAACTAGCCAATAATACCAATACCTTTTACTCTGCAACTCCAAAATTTTTATAATTATATGTTTTTATCTAAACCGAAATGAAGAGAAAATAAGTGGAATGATTTTCATAATCATTTGTTAACAATGTCTATACACGGTAAAACGGCAACTGTAACATCAACATTGTTGCGAAATTTATTTGAGTCATGACTCATCACTCCACCTCATCGTAGTTGGTTTCTTATAAGATAAGAGAACTGCAGGTGTAAGGGACATTTTAAGTCAGTTAAAAAGAACATTTGACAGCTGCTACCGTTGTTGTTACTAGGAATAACGGTAACATTCAGGTCAAAAAAGATCGATTTTGAAACAAAATAAAGATAAGCAAAACACAAAGGTTAATTCAGCAGTTCCTTTAACTTTTTTTTAATTTATTTTTATTAGATTTATAGCTTTTTACAAACCAAACTAACAAATTTTAGTATACAATACGACGACGAAAAATTTCATCTAAAGTGGTCGTGTGGGGTGACGATTTCTAGGTAATTTTGTATTCTAAACGAAAATAGATATAAATTAAGTCAATACGTCAAACTGTCATGATATGTCAAAAACTGACACCTTAAATGTACCTGTTTTGAGATCTATGCCGGAGAATATTAAAAACACCTAACAAAGCCTAACTTAATAAAATTTGATAAATTAATTAAAAGTGGAGTTTCTGGAATTTTAGAATTTTAATATACAGGGTGTTCAGAGTTATGTCGGCACTATTACGTACTTCGTTAATATTAGAGCTACAGGGTCACTTAAATAGACAAAGTTGTGGTATTTTTTCCTCTGGTTACGAAGGTGACGAACGGAAAGAAAATCAAATGACGAGTTGGTGTATTATGATAAAAAAAAACACGTTTTTTAAATGGTACATCCTGTATACAGTTAAGCCAATAGAAAGAACATTTGGCTTTAAACAAACGTTATTTAATGACTCTTAAAGTAAAAGTTATTAACAACTTTCCTAATCATAGGGGATATGGGCTGTGGTATTTAAATCTATCGAAAGCTGTCTTTGTTTAGAAAATCGTCAATATTTTTTGTATTTTTGCCTTTAGGAGATAAATTCCAAGGACAACTTTTGTTAAAAATTAAATTTTCTATCGATTAAAGGTACTGTGTAACGAGTGTTAAAGCGAAAAAAAAATCTTTAAAATTTTACTTCTTACTCATGAACGCGTTTTTCGACTTTTCATTTGTTTCCAAAATTTTATGCTTTAGTGAAAATAAATTTCTTCATGTCTTAGTGCACTTAAATGATGCCAAAAAAAATTATAAATTTTACGTGTTTAAAATTTTTTATATATTGACAAAAGAAACACCCTGTATTTTCTTACCATTACAAAACTAAGTAACACAGTGCACACCACGTTAAAAAGACGTGTCTCTAGTTATAACAAGTAGTAAAACTGCATTACCGGTATGAACAAAATTTTAAGACTGCTACTTTTTACATGTTTTTTGAATATCACCCTGTATCTTATAATATATTACAAAATTATGCAAACCTAAATTTCTGTGTTATAGCCTGTAATAAGCCGACAAACTGTGTTTGATTGCAAAATTCCTATTAGCGCAGTAGCTATAGTACATAATGTAAAAAAACAGTAAAAATGACAGCAAAGTAGTTGTGGCCCAGTATATACGTTCAGAAAATGGTGATGATGTAGCGCTTAATACAAAAATAGAGTCTGATAAATGGTTTATAAAGAAGAATATAGTGGTTTTAATGACATGTTTATTTGACATATGTAGAGCTTTTTGAATTTTTAGCACTAAAACAAAAAATTACGAAAAAACTTTATTGTGTAGTTACTTTTTAACACTCTGTACAAAATTTTTTCGACCGTGTATATGTCACACCCATCCAGCAATTTTTGTTTTAAAGGAAAACAAATTGTTTTTTCCCACATTAAATTTTATCGCCGTATCCTCCATAACTAATTTCCTGTAATTTTTTTTTCTACTGAACACCCACACCATAAATTTATCAAAAAAAATATTTTTTTTTTATTTCTTGAAAGAAAATAAATCAATATATATTTTTTTATTGCTTAAAATAAAAGTGTATATGTCCTTATAATCGGTGCCAAGTTTCATTGCTCTTAAAGCGAATGAATTGAATTTTATACAGAATTTTAATGAGATAGATGCAATTAAAAATAAAACACCCTGTATCTTTGCTCTGCACTGGGTTCGGATTTCGGAATGAGCACCACTTCGTAAAATAATGCTATCGTGTTCTACTATAATCGTGCCGAGTATCATTACGGTACGCAAAACTGCAGACAAAAGTGGCTTAGGCTCCGAACTAATGGGTGGTTACTTTTATAACATATTTATTATTAAAAATAAATATTTTTAAACACATTTCAAGTTTCTCGAGTGAAAAAATAATAATATAAAATATTTATGTCATTTAAAAACTCTTGCATTTTCTATCTATTTAATTTTGAAATAAGGAAAACACGAACCCGAATTGCTGAAAGTTGGGAAGTACCTTATGCGATATAATTATGATATTCAGCATATTTGCGTCTTTATTATTTTTTATTAAATATTGTTTCGTATTTATTATTTTTAATTAAAATAATCTACGCCCCTGTTGCGTAGCCCCCAAACCTATTCTGACCTGAGTATTTAATGAATTTGGTAGCTGGTAGGCATCTTTTAAAATATTGTTTAGCCTATTTTGATATATTGCCCTCTCTTTTCCATATTTGCGTTTTTTTATTTAATATGGTACGCCCACAGTAGGGTTGCCAACTCTTTTTAAGATATATATAGTATTTTTCAATATAAATCAAAAAAAATATAGTACACCTAAGAAATGTATAGTATTTTATGGGAAAATAAGTTTTTTACACACTTTACACATAAATTCGCAAAGCAATGACAAATGTATATTGTCACTATTATAGGGGATTCACCGACTTATCCAATTTATTCTGTGTTAAAAGGCGCGTTCAGTTATAGGCATATGGTACGTTCGGAAATTAAGGGATTTGTCTGATTTAATTCTCGGCCTTGCAAAATATAAACCAAATCAAGATCCAAGTAAAATTTAGTATTTATGCGTACTATATATTTCTTCGAGAGTATATAGTATGCAGATTCGAAATATAGTATAATACTATATAATATAGTACGGTTGGCAACCCTAGCCCACAGGGGCGTCTTTAACCCCCAAATCCAAATCCAATATGACATAATTGTTTGACAAATCTGATAGGCTGTAGGGTTGTTTGTTTTAAAAACTCACTTTAGTATGTTGTAATACCATACTATTCTTGTTTATCGATAGGTAAATTCATTATTTGGTTTTTTGAAGTGTAAACTTCTTTAGGCGCGTTTAGCAGTTTTTGTGGGTAGGGAATTGAACTGAGCCGTCAGGCTCGGCTATGTAACGCTCATTCGGGTGAAATCGGCTCGAGTCGACTAACTGTGAAAAACATTCAGCGAGCGATATGATTATGCAGATTTTAATTTTGTGACTTTCCCTTTATAGAAACCACTCAAAAATAAAGGTCAAGGGTCCGTGGCCTAGGATAATTTTAGTTTGAACGGATTTCATCTTCTAGCTTTGGTACGCTGCACAGTTGGTATAGAACAGGTAATCCCGGTAGGTTCGCTGGAGCAATCTCCATTTATACGAATCGAATTTCTGCAGCCACCATTTTGTTCCCCGTTTGTGCAATGGCTTCTGACACTTGTGGTTGGTGTTCTGTGCAGTGTTGTCAACCCTACGGATTTATCTGGAGATCTACGGATTTTGGATTTCGATCTCCGATATCCGAGACGAATTTTCTTGCTGTATGTTTTGAAACAGTGGTTCAATAAATACGTCATCAATTGATGGTGACGTTTAATATCTATATTTTCGAATTTGTGGGCGTTATACGATGAAATACCGATCACAGAGGTGTAAATTGTGAATTTATTGTCAATATTTTAGTAAAAACTAAATAAAATTAAGAAACAATGTCTCAATTAAAAAAACAAAATTTTACCATTGATTTTTTAATATTGATTTTTCAAGTAAACGTCAAAAAATGACATAACATGTGTCAGTTTTGAAACGAGGTAAAAGCTCGTTTTGAAACTGACACATGGTATGTCATTTTTTGACGTTTAGCTGAAAAATCGATGATAAAATTTAGTTTTTTTAATTGAGACATTGCTTCTTAATTTTATTTAGTTTTTACTAAAATATTGACAATAAATTCACAATTTACACCTCTGTGAACGGTATTTCGTCGTATAACGCACATAAATTCGAAAATATAGATATTAAACGTCACCAATTGATGACGTATTTATTGAACCACAAACATATAGCAAGAGAATTCGCCTCCGATTTTGGATCCAAATCTACAGATTTTTGGCAATTTTACTAAAAAACGATAAACATCGAAACACAACGGCGGCCGCGCCTGATTCCTCCTTATAAGTCCTCAGACTCCTACATTTTAATCATTTTGTAAAAAGGTTTTGCTTGGATCAGTGACCTTATTTTTCTAGACATCTAGCGGACGGTCGTTGCAACATTATTTAGAACGAATTGTATTACTTCGCGCGTTGTTTGATGGGGAGTCAAACAACGCTTCGCGCCACGAAAGTTAAACTATGTTTTGCGTTATGTATGTTGCACTAGAAAATATTAGTATTTGTACGTACCTTAACTAAATAAAAAAGGTTAAAAAAGTACGTACTTTTTATTTCTTTTAATTATAACGGTTTATCCGTTAAAAAAATTGACGGCACTGCAGAAAAGTTTATTTGGATCCGTTGGAACGGAGCAGTAGGTACCGTACCGTTCTCGTGCAATTCCGAACCAAGAAAGTTGTGCACTCGTGTCCCTGTCAAAAAAAGAAAAAAATCAAACCAATATAAACTTTTTAATTGTAAAAAAGCACCTTTTTTGTTTCTAGTCTTCTTTGAACCTACGGATTTCTACAGATTTTTCGCGTTCACGCTACGGATTTTCGCTTTCCAATAGTTGGCAACACTGGTTCTGTGCAATATCTAAACCAACGATAATTCAATCTCGTTGATCTAAACATAAAATATCAACTATAAAGAGGAAAAAATAAGATATACTTACAAACAGAAAATGTCAAAAGAAACACCCTTGGAGAAATCCGTTTTACTAGAAAAAGATTTCCATATGCTGACCAACAATCCCACAGACATTGCCCAAGAGGTAGATTTCCCTGATTATGTATTTTTAAGTTCACATATTAAAAAGGAAAAATTCCAAGAAGATGTTAATCAACCTGAATGCAGCAAATGGGAAGACAGAACAAGACAGAGTTCTAACAAAATAATAGTTAAAGAAGAGTTTTCAGAATCTGGTGCCACTGATCAACAGTAAGTAGAGAGCAGTACCCAAATTGGGGCTGGTGCACTATAATGACACACAATTGAAAAAAAAATTAAAAGTACCTTGAAATAGACCTTCTACATAATGTTTTTCTAAAAAACTAGCACCATCTATGCTCTTAACAGTGGACCACTGGCTTAATGTGACTTCCAAACCACGGTCTTGTATTCGTCGTCAACTTTGCCTGTTTTGTTGATGCCCAAACTTCGCCCAAGACTGCTTTACCCCTACTTCGTCTAAATCTGTATTCACAAACTGAAAGTTGGTTCGAGTTTGTAGTGGCATGGGACTCAAACCACACACCCTGTGATCGGCAAGCAAATGCATGCCCACTGAACCAATCAGGGCCACTGATGATTAAATAAATAAAACCTTTAAAAACAGCATTCTAACCTTAAGTTTTATTTAATTTTAACTTCTTCTTTTGTTTAAAATCCCATGGGAACAATATTTACCATTGGATTTTTTTTCCAATATTGCCATGTTTCTGCAAAAATAAAAAAAATAAGGAAACAAAGAATATTCAATCTATTTTGATCACACTATCTGGCCCTCCTAAAAAAATTAAATTAACCAAACCTAGCACAACCTAAGTAAACCCAACCCAGCTCTACCTAAACCAACCCAAACCAAACTGAACCAAACCTAGCATAACATACATAAACCCAACCCAGCTCTCCCTAAACCAACCCAAATCAAACCGAAAGGAACCAAACCTAACCTAACCCAACAAAATCAAACCCAAGAAAACCATAAAAAAACAAACCAACCATCCCAACTGAACCCAAACCAAACCTAAATCAAGGCATCCCAGCTCTGCCAAAACCAACCCAAACCCACCCTTTGTACAAATAACATCAAAGTTATCCTGGCCTTGTCTTTCATTGAATTGAAAAAATGTAAATCCTAGAAATGAGGGACAATCAAATCAAAATATTTAATTTTACACATACCTACCTGTGATGTGACAACCTGGCTGTTCCTAATAGTGCCCCAATCACCCCCATTCTTGATTGTCAGTGAGTCGAAAGCAGTATCATATATGCCCAATATCTCAATAGGTATATGTCATTTTGTGTGCATTTTACATAAAAAATTGAATAGTGTTTTTCTTGGTGTTTTTTATTAAAAAACCACTTTTCTTAAATTTTCTGTACCTAAATAAATTTTAAGATTGCAAAATTACTGTTTCCAAAAAGAATCATCATCAAAAAATGTATTGTTTTAGTGTCTAGATAGTGAACTGAAACCACCAAATGAATTACTAATAATATTTGTAACATTAGTTGTAAGCCACACTGTATATGAGCAAATTATTAAGTAGGTACCTTATTTTGAGAATAAAAAATCTAGAAAACAAGTTACAATACAATACATGTACAAATTTATTGGCACTACCTCAAGATTAACATTGCATTCCTGGCAATACATGTACAAATTTTGGGTCAGTTGTTACCCCCTTGTTAAAACCTAGATATTAAATTTGATTTAAAAAATATTGAAAAACAAGTCCCCAATTCTCCTTAGTGTTGGGAAACCCAATAAAGGTACACACTAATTCTAGAAATATGAGCACATCACTTGACTATTCTATTCTTTTCTTTTTTATTCTATTCCATTTATCATAAGGACAAAGAAATCTGATAGGACCTCCATGCACCGTGACTACATGTGGCTCTATTGTGCCCATGGACCTGCTGAGTTTGACTAAACTGGCATTTTTTTTTCCACCCAGTACATAGAAAAATTGTGCACACTACAACAAAAAATGATTTAACTAGTAGAACTTCTTAGGTTATAGGACTGGATGAATTGAAAGTACCAGATTTTATCAAAGTTTTGGATTGTAGTTACCCCTTTTCAAGCCTTAGAATACCAAAATTGTCCTGTCCCTTAACCAAAGAAATTCTAGTTAAAAATAAAAGGACAAGAAATGATTTAGATTTATCACACACAACAAAGCTCTTGGAAAACTACGCCAGTCGATGGAACTAAATGGGAAGGGAAACAACCCTCAAATAAATGATTCAAACACTTAAAAAAAAAATTTGTACGATTTTTGGTAAAATTCACCACTCTTTAATAAAAATAATCTTCTAAAGATCATTATAAACAACTTAATGACATGACACAAGAATGATTAGACCAAAAATTTTTGAGTAAAGGAAAATATTTATTGTTTATAAACAAAAAGTAACTGTAAACTATAACCAGCAATATGTGATGACACCTTCCCTAACTAAAAAAAAACAAACAGTTTTAGTTATGCCCACTTTTGAAACTAACCTATGATAAGATAATATAAAAATAAGTGGAATTAGTTTCTTTTTATATATGTGTGCCATTCCTAAAAGGGTCAAGACATTTTTTTTAAGCTTGGTCCATTACTTTTGTTTGTATGTAGCGGCAATTTAAATAGTCACGAACCCTGGGCTAAAATTTTTTTAAAATTTTTTAGCCAGTCAGATAGCAATTTTCTTGATTCCATATCATTCAGTATTAAATCAGAACTTGAATATGCTGAACTGAAAACTGAAGAAATCAAGCAGGAAGAACTTATGTTAGAAGACAGCTCATCTGGGTAAGTACATTTTATATTCAGTGGCTCACCCAGGAATATGTTTTGGGGGGAGGGTGAGACCTTTGGGGGCGGACGAGGCCTTGGGAGGGTCCCGAGGCCTCATGATGCCATATTTCATGCTATTTTTTGTGTTTGTTTCTGAAATATCTAAAAAAATCCTAGGCTTGGTGGGGGGGGGGAGGCGGCTCCTAAGGGCCCCCCTGGGTGCGCCCATGGTATATTATCCAAGGCAGTGGATTTGCAGAAAATCCAAATCAAATAAATTAAAAATGGTTGTTCATGGATTTTATTATAGGAGGGTAATTCTTTGTCATCACAAATTATGACAGATCATCTTAAGCTTAGGTTAAAATTATACTTAAAAAACGGCCCAAAACTACATACATTCTACCAAGATGTAACTTTCATGGGCGTGTGCAGCGAGGGGCATTTGCCCCTCTCTAAAAAAAATAGTTTCCTAATTTCCAAACAAATCAATCAATCAAACAAGTTAGAACTTTTAACTTATTCCTATCTATATAATATTATACAATAGCTACGCGTATTTCTAATGATATATACCGCATGGGCAGAAAAAAACCGGACAATTTATTTTTCATTATAACTTTTGAACTATACCATCGATTTTATTGGGACAAACTGCACTTCAGAGAGGCAGAGAATTAATTAGAGTTTTGAATAAATAAATTTTTTTTGTCCTCATTTCAAAATCCAAGATGGTGGACGAAATAAAATTGTACCCTTCAAAGATGCTCGTTTATTCTTATGTTGCGAACATATCTTAATAATTTTTATAAATCACTAAAAAAGCAGCGTTCTTGCCACGCACAACAAGGTATTGTTACGGGTTCACAACGACAAATTAAAACTCGCAATTCTCAAAAAAACGATACGTCAATTTATTTCGACAATTATGTACAAAAACACGCACTTAAACTTACTAATAACTTGCTAATAATTCACTACTTTAACCGGCTTATTAACTTCGTGTTAATATCCCGCGATCACTACCGTTGGTTATCTTTGACTGACTCGATGCGCGACGTCCGGCCCTATATATAGGGTCTGCCTACTATTCGAGAACCATCCATCCTTCTTCGATTCACGAGCATTCTCGTCTCTTCCAGAAGGTGCGCGACAGAGCACGAGTGTGTCATAGATAACGCAACTAAAACCTAGACTAAGAATACAACCATAAGATACATCAACCTAATACTACACTAAACCTAAATAAATTCTAACTATAAAATTTAAATAACTTAAATTTGTAACACTATCCTCCTCTTCAGGTTTGATCGTCTCAATCAACATTTGCCAGGTAAGGTTTTAGTCTGTCCAGATGAACAACTTTCATCTTGGATTTCGGGCTTCTTTGGATTCGGTAGACTACATCATTAATTCTCTTAACAACTTTATAAGGTCCTTCCCATGGTGGTGTCAACTTAGGTGATCTTCCTTTCTTTCGTTGAGGATTGTATAGCCAGACTTGATCATTCTCTTTGAACCCTGAAGAGTTTGCTTTCAGGTCATATCTTGCTTTCATGCAGTCACTGGCTATTTCTATTCGCTCTCAAACCACCTCATGGATATCGTGCAACTTTTGTCTTAAACGTTCTACATAGTCATTAACTTCTAAGTGTTCTTCCTCAAGAGACCCAAACATGATATCACATGGTAAACGCAGTTCTCTACCAAACAGGATACTAGATGGAGTAGCTCCTGTCGTATTGTGAATGGCGGCTCTGTAGGCCATCAAAAATAATGGAATATATTGGTCCCAATCTGTTTGGTGCTCATCAACAACTTTGCAAAGATGTTCTTCTATTGTTTTATTAAATCTTTCAACCATACCATCTGACTGCGGATGTAAAGCAGTAGTTCGTGTTTTATGTATTCCTAAAAGGTCACAAAGATTCTGGAAGAGCTTTGATTCAAAGTTTCTCCCTTGATCTGAATGTAGTTCCAAAGGAATGCCAAATCTGCTGAAAACATCATTTACCAGAACTTCTGCAACTGTAGCGGCCGCTTGGTTAGGCAAAGAAAAAACTTAGGCTGTATTTGGTATTGGTATTTGGCTGTATTTGTTGCCCTTTTTAGTTTCTGGAAATGGTCCGGCCACATCAATAGCAATGCGTTCAAATGGCAGACCTACGTTATATTGTTTCATTTGACCTCTGAACCTTGTTTTGGGCCCTTGGCTGGCTGCACAAGTCGAACATCGGCGGCACCAGTTTTTCACATCTTGAAAGTAATTGACCCAATAAAATCGGTTTCGAATTTTGTCCATGGTTTTATTTATGCCTAGGTGCGCGCCTGATTTTCCACCATGGCATTCGGCCATTATATTGTCTACCATGCTCCTAGGAACTACTACTTGATTAATCACAGTAAGGCCATCGGCACTTTCCCAGGCACATTTAAGAATGTTTTCTTGTACTATCAGTGAATCCCATTGTGCCCACAGTGATTTGAATATCATTCCTTGGTTTGCGATATCTTGCCATGATGGTCGTGGCTTGTTCTCTTATTTTAATTGCAAAATAGGTCCTACATCTTTGTCCTCAAGTTGTGTGGTTCTAATTGAAGCCGACATCCATTCTTCATCTGGTTCTAATTTTATCTGACGCACGTAGGTAATTCCTTCTTTCTGGTCAATTCTCCTGCATTGTTTACAATCTTCAGGGCAAGGTCTTCTGGTCAATGCATCTGCATCACAGAACAAAAACAGATAGCAAACGCGTTTAACAACTATTTTACTAACATAGGTCCAAAGCTCGCAGCTAAGATACCAAAGCCCGTAACTAATATCCCAGAAAGAAAAAAAGTTTTAACAAAATTTAAATTTAAACAAACTAATAAAACAGAAATCACTCATGTGATAAACTCTTTGAAATTATGCAAAGCTCCTGGACAAGATCAAATTACAGCTGAAATTCTTAAAAATATCTGCAAAGAAATTTCAAAACCGTTAACTGATCTAACCAACAAAATAATTACGGACAGAAGTTTTCCAAATATATTAAAAATGGCGATCGTAAGACCCCTTTACAAAAATAAAGAAAAAGACAAACTACCAAATTATCGCCCTATATCGCTAATCTCCAACATAGCAAAAATTGTAGAAAAAATATTTAAAAATCAGTTAACAAATTACACAGAACGATACAAAATAATTTCGGAAAAACAGTATGGCTTTCGCCCAAAAAGATCTACCCAAGATGCGATAGCAAGCTTAACATCGGACATTTACTCAACTCTAGATGGAAACGAAGTCTGTTTGGGTGTATTCTTGGATCTAGCCAAGGCATTTGACACAGTCTGTCATGTGCAGCTGGTGAATGTCTTGGAGGATATTGGATTTGACGAGGATAGCTTGATTTTAATGAAGAGCTATTTAAAAAATAGACCACAAATAGTAAAAGTACGTGAGGCAGAAAGCGAACTTCGGTTTCTTAAATTTGGTGTTCCCCAGGGAACTGTTTTGGGTCCTGTTCTCTTTTCAATTTACCTAAACGATTTATTAATTGATAATACAAATGGCAACATAAAAAGTTTTTGTGACGACACGGTTGTAGTGTACAAAGGAAAAACATGGGAAATCGTCAAAGAAAATTCAGAACAGGACCTTAAAAGAATATTCGATTGGTTTGGACATAGGCTCCTAACAGTTAATTGTGACAAAACATTTTTTATACCTTTTAGTTGTAACAAGAAAAAATTACCGAGATATGACTTTCTTCAAATAAATGAAAATATAAATATTAAATCCACAAAAGAAATAAAGTATCTTGGCGTTACAATTGACAATCATTTAAAGTGGGAATCTCATATAAAAAATGTAATTAGCGGCCTAAGACAATTTTTATTTAAATTTAAGCTTTTCTCAAAAATTTTTGAAATCAAACAATTAAAAACCCTCTATTATGCATTAGTAGAGTCACGACTAACATATGGAATACTAGGATGGGGGAGGTGCTCTAAATAAGTATATAAAAAAATTGGAAATTTTGCAAAAACAAATAAAATAATGTATCAAAAACCTTATCGGTATCCATCAAATTTACTATATAAAGAAACACAACTACAGGACATAAGACAAAAATATTTTATAGCTACAGTAACTTATCAAAAAAAACTTTTAATAAATAGCATCCAAACAAACTCTATACGTATAACTAGAGGCGTTTCCAGAAATCTTTTAAAAATTCCAAAAGCGCGAAAAACTCTTGGACAAAGATGTCATATATTTTTGGCACCAAAATTATACAACATCATTCCCGAGGAAATTAGAAACACAAAAAGAGAATTTCTGTTTAAAAAGAAACTAAAAATTTTTGTAAACCAAACAGACAGACACTACATACGTTCTCTAATTGACATAAAAAACAATTAAGTATTAATTGATCCATTTATAGTTTTTAGTTTTAGTTTAGTATATGAAATAAGTGTAACGTAGTTTTGGTTAAGATTGTAATTTGTAACACCAAACATAAACAAGCGGCATATGTTTATTTTTGGTATTCGGAATGGGGTAATATAATAGTTTTAGTCAATTTTCTGAAGGTTGCCATGGTTGACATAGAAATAAATTCTATAAAAATACCACGGACAAGTGCACACTTTTGTGGATTATTGATTTATTTCTATTTCAATTACTTTAACTTTAAATTAAATATACTTCTTTATTTTTGTACAGAATAATTGTTGAATTGAATTGGAAATAAATTTATTTATTTATTATTATTATTATTATGCACCCTTCCCGCTCGGTGCTTAATTTGATAATGGTATTGTTGTAACTTTTCTATCCTTCTCGCGACTTGCCCCTCAGGTTGTTTCATTTTCATGAGCCACTTTAACGCAGCATGATCCGTTCTAATCAGAAACTCTTGTCCGTAGAGATATTTGTGAAAGCGATCTACGGATTTAATGATGGCTAGGAGCTCCTTTCTGGTAACACAATAATTTCTCTTTGGTTTGGATAGCCTCTTGCTGACAAATTCGATGACCGGTTCTTCTCCATTTTATACTTGGGAGGGTACTGCTCCTATGCCATCGTTGCTCGCATCAGTATCTAATATGAATTTTCCTTTTGGAATGGGATATGCAAGAATCTCTCTAATTATCAATTTTTGGACTGTAAGGTTAATGTCGAAGTCGGTTCTCAAATATCTCTTTTGGTTTTTGAACAATATCGAACTTCTTCGAATATTCTGGAAAAATCACTTACTGTTCATCTGTCCAATTGTCCTAGCCGGTGGTACTATGTAAGGGTAGTCTTTGCACTATTCAGTTCTGAATATTCTGGCAAAATCACTTACTGTTCTTCCTTTCAATTGTCTTAGCCAGTGGTACTATGTAAGGATAGTCTTTGCACTATTTATTTCTTTTAATCTCACTTCTGACACCAATTGTTACGGGTTCACAACGACAAATTAAAACTCGCAATTCTCAAAAAAACGATACGTCAATTTATTTCGACAATTATGTACAAAAACAAGCTCTTAAACTTACTAATAACTTGCTAATAATTCACTACTTTAATCGGCCTATTAAGTTCGTGTTAATATCCCGCGATCACTACCGTTGGTTATCTTTGACTGACTCGATGCGCGACGTCCGGCCCTATATATAGGGTCTGCCTACTATTCGAGAACCATCCATCCTTCTTCGATTCACGAGCATTCTCGTCTCTTCCAGAAGGTGCGCGACAGAGCACGAGTGTGTCATAGATAACGCAACTAGAACCTAGACTAAGAATACAACCATAAGATAAATTAACCTAATACTACACTAAACTTAAATAAATTCTAACTATAAAATTTAAATAACTTAAATTTGTAACAGTATAAATCAGCAAAATCGGGTCGGTGGTTCTAAAACAAAATATTTTTGTTTTAAATATTGTTTTGAATATTATATGATTGCCTTGCCAATCATGCATATATTTCCTTATAAATTAATTACTACTGAACCGTTTTTGATGAAATAAAAAACATCCTAGTGAGAATTGATTGCTTTTTAAAGATCATGATCAAAATTTATTAGCATCTTAAAATTTAAGATGGTCAACAGAATCAAAATTGATTCTTCAAAATGGCGTGTTTAGTGTTATTTTCTGAAAATGTTTTAGTTTTTTAAAAATTTATAGCAAATCACTACTTTTGCCCCATACAACAAGGTATAAATTAGTAAAATCGGTTTGGTGGTTCTCCAAAAATCTATATTTGTTCCAGACATTGTTTTACAGATTATACGATTGCATTGCCAATCCTGTCTGCATTCATTTCTTTATAAACTCACTAAAACTGAACCGATAAATAAAATAAAAAAAATCATGGTGAGAATTGATTGTTCTTTAAAGTTTATAATCGAAATTTGCCGCCATCTTAGAAGTTAGGATGTCGGAAATAATCATACTTGACCTTCAAAGAGGCACGTTTATTCTTATTTTCAAAAAATGTTTTAGTTTTTTTCTTTAATTTATAGAAAAGCACTTAATTAATTTTTATATCTTTATGCGGGAGAAAAGTAATGTTTTTCTATAAATTAAAAAAAAACTAAAACATTTTCGGAAATTAAGAATAAGCACGCCAGTTTGAAGAATCAAGTATGATTCTGTCCGACATCTTAATCTAAGATGACAGAAAATTTCGATTATAACCTTTAAAGAGCAATTAATTCTCAACAGGATTGTTTTTATTTTACTAAAATTGGTTTAGCAATAATGCATTTATAAGGAAGTGAATGCAGACAGGATTGGCAATGCAATACTATAATCTGTAAAACAATGGCTAAAACAAAAATAGATTTTTTGAGAACCGCCACACCGATTTCACTAATTTGCATCTCGTTGTGTGAGGGAAAAGTAGTGCTTTTCTTTAAATTAAAAAAATACTAAAACATTTGCGGAAACTAAGAATAAACACCATGTACCGCAACGGACTCGCTTATTACGAGAAAAACGATGTATCGTTTAGGCACTTTTTATAAAGAAAAATATGGACTGTAAATTCACGAAGTTTTTATGTTTTTTAAAGTTACCTTTTATCATCGGTCAATCGATCGTGTCTGTCGACCACGTGCGGCCCTGCAGTTCACTTGCAGGCTGCCTAAGTGGGGAAAATTCGCCGTGCAGAGCCTGGTGTTCCAAGCTCTTAACTGGGCAATTTAATTAAAATAAAATAAAAACAAAAAAGGCACTACAATTAACCATTACCCCAAAATACTAATAAAAATAATAATAATTCGATTAAGATCGAACATACCGCCGACCTTAAATTAACCAAGTGTTTTAAAATAAAGAAAAGAAAAAAAAAGTTCTACTTAATCCTAAAGTAAAAGTTCATTGAAAAAACTAATCTAAGTAGGGCAAAGAGCATAACTTAGATGCAGGCCTTTGTAAAATCCCATTCTTAGTTTTTACGGTAGCTACCCGACAAATACCATCGGCACCCGGGTGTACCTCAGTTACTCTGGCAAGTAACCAACGAAGTGGAGAGTTGAGCTCATCTTTAATGACTACCAAATCTCCAACTTATAATGAATTATATTTCTTAGTCCATTTTGAACGTTGCTGAAGCGTATTTAGGTAATCATGATGCCAACGCTTCCAAAAGTCTCTGTGAAGTCTTTGCAACAATTTCCAACGTTGCAAAGTGTTTATTTTTATATCAGAAAAGCAGCACCCCTGAAATGTCTGAATGAAGTTTGGGTCTAGCGTATAGCGTAGAGTTGAGCGAAACTCCGTTGGAAGATTTCATAGAAGAATCGAAAACTACCCTGGTCTTAGTCGATATAGATTCCTCTTTAACAACGCAGTGATGGGGAAAATAAAACTGACCAGGTTCGTCACCAGGTCGCACTGGGGACATGTAACCAGGCTCCAAATATTCTGTCATAAAATCTTTATACGATTCCAACAAAGAAGGGTTTTTATACAACCTATTTTTCAAAGAATACAATCTGCGCAATGCCAAACTTTTTGATTCACCAAAACTTACATTTTTTATTCGAAAAGGCAAAGCAACAACATACTTCGAAGATGAATTTTTATAATGAGTTTCCTTATACAAATTTTCACAAAACTCAGTTTCTGGCGAAACAATGACTTTGTCAGGTACACTTTCGACTTCCCACAGTCGTTTAACATTAAAATCCAAAGACTCCAAAGTGGAACTACAATAAGTCGGGAAAAACGTGTCCTTAACTTGTCTTTTCTTTGAAACTTTCGAATTTCCCAGGGCAACCTAACCAAATATAGTTTCCATAAATGTGGGTCCATCCAAGCCTGGAGAATCAATTTTATTAAATTTCATAATAGTGCCGAATTTCGACACGCCAATTAAGCATATCTATGCTAGGGGATTTCCAAAATTCCCTATCAGCAAGTTCAAGACGTCGAAGGAGCCTTTGATAAGGCAAGAACAAGCTCAATAAGTCGAGCAATGCAGAAAAAGTGCATCAACCCGGTCCTCATATCATGGACCGAGATGGCCTTGCAGGAGAGAGAAGTGGAGGCAAGTATGAAGGACGTCAAGGTCAAGAGGAGGGTAAAAGGAGGCTGCCCCCAGGGCAGCTGCCTATCTCCACACCTCTGGTGCCTTATAATGGACAGTCTACTTCACAAACTGGAAAAACAAGGATTTGACGGCAAAGCGTACGCCGACGACGGACTAGTTATAGTACCAGGGAAGTTCCTAGGCGTAATTTGCGAAAGGATGCAAAGGGCATGCAAACTAATAGAGAACTGGTGCCAAGAGAACGGCCTCTCCCTCAACCCCAGCAAGACGGAAATGGTTCTCTTTACAAAGAAGAGGAAAATAGTAGGCTTCAAAGCACCACAAATGTACGGAAGACCACTTGCACTATCGCAAGAGGTTAAGTACCTGGGGATGGTGCTAGACAGTAAACTAAGCTGGAAACAACATATAGACCGACTCACAACAAAGACGATAAAAACATTCTGGCAAGTAAGAAGGGTGGTAGGAAGAAAGTGGGGACTCAGCCCAAGGATCATGCACTGGATCTACACGGCCATCATAAGACCAGGGTCCAATACGGATCCGTGGTTTGGTGGCCGGGGGCAATGAAAACCACTAACGCCAAAAAGCTCGAAAGCATGCAGAGGCTGGCGACCTTGAGCATCACCGGAGCTCTAAGGTCTACTCCTAACATAGCCCTGAATACCATCCTGGGTCTCCCATCGCTGTCCACCTGGATAAAGAAGGAAGCGATGGCAGCATACCTTAGGATAAGGGACGCGGGCGTGTGGAGAAGGAGCGGTGGACAAAAAGGACATTCGGAGATCGCGACTGTGACGGAAAAGGAGATTCCTTTATCGACGTACAGGCTAGCGATGCCAGAAAAGCGGTTAAGGGAGAAAAGGAGATACCGTGTAACCATACCACCAAGGGATGCATGGAAGGAGGACGGAGTTGAACTCCTTAGCGACGCCACGGTCTGCTATACAGACGGATCAAGGCTGACAGACCGGAATTCGACCGGTGCAGGAGTGTACGTGGAAAGCAAGAGCATTGGAAAAAAGCTACCCGCTGGGATCCAATGCAACAGTCTTCCAGGCAGAGGTTTACGCTACTGGCGTTAACATGGGAGGAAGAAATTAGGAACGAAACAGGAAAACGCCTCTGCATCTGTTCAGACAGTCAAGCTGCGCTGAAAGCACTGTGTAAACCAACCATGTCCGCAGGTTTGGTGCAGGAGTGTGCGGATGCACTTCAGGAATTGGCCGGCGTAAGAGAGGTAGAGCTCGTATGGGTCCCAGGTCACGTGGGAGTCCCCGGAAACGAGAAAGCGGACAGACTCGCCAGGGGAGGATCCCAGCAGAAATGCGTCGGGCCAGAACCGTTCCTGGGGCTCACAAGAGGGCAAATGAAGTCGGCCCTAACAGAGTGGACCCAGAAAGAGATACAAAGGGAGTGGACCAACACAGGAAACGCCAGACAGGCGAAGGAGTATGTGACAGGCTACAGCAAATCCCGTAGGGACTGGCTGCTCCGTAGAACACGAAGAGAGGTGGGAGCCATAGTGGGAGTCCTGACCGGACACTGCGTCCTACAAGGACACCTGGCAAAGATGAGAGTGAAGGAGGACGCGACGTGCGAGCGATGTTGGGCCGAGGACGAGACCTCGGCGCATTTTCTCTCATCATGTGAAGCATACAAGGAGGCAAGAAGAGAGGTATTCGAAGAGGAGGCCTTTGAGACGGAGGACCTTCTGAATCTGAGGTGGCCCGATATTCTGGCCTTTGTACAGAAGACGGGCAGATTCCTCAGCGAGGGAGGGACGCAGTAGGGGGGATGCCCGGGGGTTGGCGAAAAGGGCGCTTCATGTGCCTAGTCGCCAGGCCTAGAGCCTACCCCACACTACTACTACTACTACTAAGTTCAAGGCCATCAAAATATGACTTGTCAAAAATGCTTACTGAGCGCATAGGTAATGCACAACAAATTTCAGGAAGGACCAACGCTTTTAGCGGTTTTAACATACATTTTACAAAGCCTTTTGTCACCGCGTTTCCATTCCAATACCAGAGATTGGCATCTCACAGTTTTGGCGGGACAACCCAAGGCGCCTCAAACAACTTTCCGAAATAAAGTTCGCAGCTGAACCCGAGTCCAGTAAAATTCGAATGGGCACGAAGTTACCCTCAGCATTTTTAATATGACCCATGGCAGTAGGTAGGATAGGAAATACATCTGAGCTAGAGACCAAAGAAGTGGCAACCGAAATATTTTCCTTGAGTGGACCTTGACTGGGGCTATTCCTCTGTCCGACAACTGGTTGTGTCACCGAAGTCGCAGTCGGTCTAATGAAACGTTCGCTCTGACCGCCATTATTACTTTTCAAAAAATGTAATAATGAATGATGACGGTGCCCGCATCCACATATTTGAGTAATAGTGCAGTCCTTTGAACTGTGTGTCAGTCCAAAACAGATCAAACACAAATGTTTACTTTTAACAAAAGTAAATCTCAAGTAAGGATTTTTTGGCAAAAATTTTTTGCAAGAACTCAAAAAATGTGATTCTCGGCACAACGAGCAAACAATCACACCAGCAACATAAGCCCCTGATGGTTTCTTGAAAGGAGGGCGCGGTGGTTTCGAAATATTACCAACCGCCGCCTAAATAGCATTTGAGGTCTGCATGGCGCGAAGCTGAGCCTCCAAAAATGAGTAAAGTTCCTTATACGAAGGTTGTCCTTTTGAAGCACGGCTTGTGGCACGACTAGCAAACTTTAGCTCAATCTATTGCGCGTACTGCTCGGAAGTTTATATAAAAGGACGTGAAAATTCACAAAATCCCAATGCTCCACTGGATATTGCATGTTTTATAAAGCCTCTTAATTTTCGGAAAATGTAGATAAAAGTTTACTTAACTCCCCTAGATCTGTATCATCTTTTAAGGTGGGAAAAAAGTAAATTTCATTCCAAAAGTTAGTGGCAATCAACCTGTGATTTTCGTATTTTTTAATTAATAAATTATAAATGATTGCATAATTATCTCCAGTAAGTGGCATGGAACGAACCAAAACCAAAGGCTCTCCTTCCAAATATTTGAGCAAGTACCTAAATTTATCTATATCCGATGATTCTGAGTCTGTATGTATAGCAGAGTTAAACGTGTCAAAAAAAGTTCTCCACTCTTTATAGTCGCCCGAAAAAATCTTTACTCCTAGTGGCTCTAACCTAACAGATCTCTTAGGAGCACTCTGGGTCGAAACAACGGCCGTTGAGGTGGACCCAACAAGCTCAAAATAAATAGCCTAAAACCCATCTTTGAAGTCGTGGCCCTAAATTCATTCTGCTTATTAAACTCTTCATCTCCCAAAACCGATGTAAGAATGATGATATTATTGTGAACTTCTTGAAATTTATTAAATTCTTTCCAGACATCATCATATCTACACTTAAGTTCATGTATTAGGGATACGTCGGTCTTTGCTAGCACAGCTTGCGAGTAAGCCTCCATAATATTATTCGAAAAGGTTGCTCTTTGCGAGGTATACCTATTTAACTTTTCGGTATTTGTTACCGAAAGTGTAGGCATCTTGAAAAAAAAAAGAAATATCACAAAAAAACGCTTCATAAACAATTGAAATTGGTCTTAAACTAAAAACCTATGGGTTTACATGCTCGAAAAATTCCTTATAGAAGGCTATTTTTAATAAACTAATCCTTTTTACTGGCCTATTATTTCAGATTAGTTTTCCAAAAAATAAAAATGTTTTTCACGAAGATCAAATAAATTGATAAGTTAAATTCTCGGCGAATATATGGATAAAATGAAAGAAACAAAAACGCATTTAAAATGCTCGAAACAATCCTTTGTATTTCTGATTAAAATCCCATATAAAATTAATAAGAACATTTTATTTATTTATTATTACGACCGACCGACGCAAACTACAATTTACCTTTTTTCATATTTTAAATTTAAATTAAAGTTATTGATTTGATTTTGTCGAGTCAACGTATAAAAAAAACGTCGGTCGGTCGTAATAATAAATAAGTAAAATTTTCTTATCAATTTTATATGGGATTTTAATAAGAAATACAAAGGATTTTTCGAGCATTTTAAATGCGTTTTTGTTTCTTTCATTTTATCCATATATTGGCGGAGAATTCAACTTATCAATTTATTTGATCTTCTTGAAAAACATTTTTATTTTTTGGAAAACTAATTTGAAATATTAGGCCAGTAAAAAGGATTAGTTTATTAAAAATAGCCTTCTATAAGGAATTTATCGAGCTTGTAAACCCATAGGTTTTTAGTTTAAGACCAATTTGAATTGTTGTGTGGGACACCCTGTGTGGATATATTTTTTAGTACTACTACTATGTCGGTTTAGAACGTTTTTCCACGTTGTTCGACGCCTATCCTGACAATCATCTTCTGTCAGATTTTTTGACTCATTGATCTTTGTATTGACTGTTGCCATTCTAGTTTAGGACGCCCTCTTTTTCTGCGCCCTATTGGTTGCCATTCTAGGACCTGCTTTGGTAATCTTTCGTCGTTCATCCGTTGCACATGGCCGTACCATATCAGTTGCCTTTTAGTGATGTCATCCGTTATGCTTACCTCGATTTCAATTCTTTCTCTTATGATCTCATTTCTTATATGATCTGTTCTAGATATTCTCATTTCTTATTGCATCCATTTCGAAACTTTCCATTTTTGTTTTGTATTTTTCTGTTACGGGACAAGTCTCTATTCCATACAATAGCGTGCTTTTCACCACTGTTTTATATATCTTAAATTTTACATTGTTTTTTATTTCTCTGTTTCATATAATACTTTTAAGACATCCAATAACCTTTTTTGCTTTTAGTATCCTTTTTCCCAGCTCTTTACAGTCTGTTCCTGTCTTATCAAATTTGATACCCAAGTATACATGGAGATATTGTTTGTCCATTGTCTAGTTCCAACTCACTTGATTCGTTTCCAATCTCGTCTTATCCATGTTCACTGTTAACTCCTACTTTTGGTATTCTTCCGTTAGTTTTCTTATCATATACTCCATGTCTTCTTTATCATTATCTACAATTACTTGGTCGTCAGCAAACTGTAGTGTGTATATGGTAAATCTGTCGTCAAGTTGTATTCCAGTTTTTTAGAGCTACTGCGATGTATATTTTAAAAAGAGTTGGAGAGATACAACATCCCGGTCTTAAGCTTTTTGTTATTAGGAATTCTTTTGAAAATCGATTTCCAATTTTAATTTTAAATTTTGACCCTTTGTATAGTTCTTTTATCGCTTTTATGTATGTATGATCGATATTAGTTTGCTCTAATATCCTGTTGTCCATAATTTTTCTACGGGAACGGTATCATATGCTTTTCGTAGGTCCACAAAGGTAACATGCGTCTCTATATTTCTGGCACTCCTTTTCTCAATTACTTGTTTAAGACAAAAAACATTATCACTACAAGATCTGCACGAAACCCACTTTGCTTTTCTTCTTCTTGTTCATGAAAATCATTCTCTATTAGATCTCTAAGAATCCTACCACACAATCTACTTAGAGTACTGGTTACTGAATTCCTCTGTAATTGTTGCAATCCAGCTTGTTTCCTTTTGTATTTATTGAGGATATGAATGCAATTTTCAATTTTTTTTAATATAAACAGTTTATTATTATTAAACTTTGTCTTTTCTTCAACGAAATTGCAAAAAAACACAACAAATAATTTTGTCCCGTTTTATAATACGAATACTCCTATGTGCGATTAGCGCATGCTAGACCACCACACCCTGTACAATCGACGTCTAATTTTTTACTAAAATCAAATTGCTCTCAACAGCGTAGAAAATTATTGATTTTTTTTCCCAGAACTTGTGAATCACAAGAGCCTCAACTTGGGGAACAGTGCAGTAAGTTAGCCTTATCACAGAACAATATAAAAAAAATTGTCACAAGAGCGAGTTCTATGAATAAAATTGTTTATGTGTCATAAAATAATCCAGTACATAGTAAGCATTTATAACTTATAAAGCCGAGCTAGATTTTAGTTTTTACTTATTTACTTTTCGATCAGTAAAGAACCTGTAACTTAAAGTTTTTGTTAAAAATCTAACGTTTTGCACTGCTAATCTCTGTATGTAATTCATAAAACAATATAACATTAAAAAATAAATTCTATGGAGAAGGAAAAACCAGAATATTCTAAAACAGACAATCGAGCACGATCTGGCCTTCATTAAAACCTCGTGCGACTCTAATAAGTTATGTTTTAAGGTTAATAAAACAAATATTGTAGTATTTAAAGGCTCTATTGAGAACGTAAGATTGGATGATGTTCCTCTCGAACAGAAATCTGCGGTAAAATATCTGGGTTTGAGGCACACATAGATGATCTGATTAAAAAACTATCAAAAGGGTATTACATCATTCGCTCTTTGGTACAGGAATTTGGCAAACAAACAGCAAGGATGGTGTACTTCTCTCTGATGAAATCGCATGTGCGATATGGCATCGCTTTTTGGGATATTGTCACGAGATCGGTGCAGTCGGGTTTTGTCCTTCAGAAGAGAGCGGTGCATATCTTTGCAAAAAAAGTTGCAGGGAAACCTGCAGACCATTATTTATTCAGGAAGAAATTCTCACTGTACCTTGCATCTTCATCTTAGAGTCAGTTTGTTTAATTCTTAAAAAAATTACGGAAATCAATCTTGAAAGAAATTACAATTTTCGTCACAATAACCTTCCACTGCCAATTCCAAAATTCACCTTAAGAAAAAACTCAGTCACCTATGAGAGTATCAAAATGTTCAATCATTTACCAGAGAACATCAAAAATATTCGAGAATATTCAAGATTTCGCAGCTCGGTTAAAGCTCTCCTAGTAGCCAAAGCTTTCTATAGTTTGGGTGAGTTTTATGATCGACATTTTAAACTACTTTTAAAACATGTGTAATATTATCTTGTGTTTTTAACTAGAAGCCTATTTAAGAATTTTGCCTAAGTTTGTCTTTTTTACAATTAATGTCGGAAATGTTAGTTCAGATAAAATTTACTTTTTAGGTTAGTTTTTGTTCACTTTGATATAGTTTGAGTTTTGCCTGATTTGCTGTCATGTAAGTTTGTAAAACGCAAACTAAACATTTAAATATGATTAAATGTCGATTTTATTTGTTCCATTTACTACTGTTGTCTGTATTTTTGTTTTATTATTATGTATTTTTATAGTTTTAAATGACTAATATCTTGTTATTTTAAACGTTAGGTATCAATATATGCGTAAAAATATAATGCATAAGAATTTTGTGTATGGATTAAGAAAAATCAATAATTAAAAAAAATGACTTGCCTTGACAGGCATTTAAACAATTAAAAGCTCTCAATATTGCCAAAAAATAAAAATAAAATCTGTACATTTTTATATAAAAAAAAATATTAGAAACTGTATTTATTGATAATATTTTTGTTATAATAATCTTATTATATTTAATTTGGCCGTTGGACTAAGTTTTTGAATTGTAGTTAGAATAATTAAGTGTAGCTTTGTCAATAGAAAAGAACGTTTTTTTGGATAATAAAACTTAGGAAATGAAAAAATTAAATGAAATAAATCCTTTTGTCACCCTAGTCCTTTTCCACTGCCAATCTCTGTGGTGATCTAGCAGTGCAAGCGATATCTCTAAAACCACAATATGCTACAATTGGGAAACAAAGCATTAAATTAGTCTCAAATTTTATTATTTGATAATTATACAAATTGTCCGTCATTTTAAAATTCAAGATGACGACCACGACTGAAATTTTACGTTTGTGGAACTTTACGTTTTAGGTATAAGAGTGAAGAAGTAAATATGTAATATCGTCGCCCAGATGCCAAAACCTCCTCTCAATATGGGAAATTTTGCTTTTTGAGATACGAGGTTTTAACATCTGAGCGACGATATGTAGACCAGATCTTTGTTAAATTTAATAAGGTATTTACTATTAAAATCGGTAGAATAGTTTTTAAAATATAACGATTACAACAGGTGCTTTTTTCAGTCTTATTTGCTGAAACGAGAAAACATCTCTTGAAATTACCTCCGGCATCATTAAGGCTAATTAAGATTTGTTAGCGGCTATGGATGTGAATAAAATATCAAAACTGTGGCTGGACACTATTGAACAAGAAAGGTCATCGCTAGCTCGTGAACTAAAAGAGTCTAGACTAGACAAACCTAAACTGTATAGAACGTGAACTTGTTGAAAGAAAACTTGAAATTGAAAAACTTAGAAAAGAAAAAATAGTTGTTGTTAATTTTCAAGATGAGCTAGTTCAAGTTCTAAATCAACAATCAGTTCCAACTTTAATTGAAGAGCCTGAGATGAAATCGATAGATATACCGCAGAAGAACATTTTAATTGTTTGTGATAAAACCGAACGACATTTGTACAAGTATTTAATAAAGCAACCCTCATTACAAGAATATAGGATTGAAATGATTATTAAACCCGGGGATTTTTTTTTGAATATTATAGAGAATTTGCCAAAGCTTCTAAAAGATTATGACAGTAATGATTTTGTGCTTATTTCTGGCGGTTTAAACGACTTAGTGTGTAATAATAGTTATCCTCGTATAAAATCAATATGGAGATATTTGGAGCTATGTTTGCATACAAATTTGATTTTTCTCTCCTGTCCCATTTCAACTGTAAACAGAAACAATATTAAAATTAGGAATTTTTACAATAGGTCTAGTCTATTTATAAATAAATTTGATGGTCCGACTGAAAACAGTTTTGAGTACATTGATATTAACAATAACAAAGGCTTGTGCACGAGAAACTGGGTGATTGGCAAACTCACCCTTGAAATTATAAAGTTAACTTTTTCAAAATTAAAATGTAAATCATTAATCTTTATTAAAACAACAACCGTCACGACTATGCCAGAAGTAGTACTCCAAGCACTTCGATCGACTTAACAGATTCAACCCACTTAACAGATTCTTGTGAAGATTCCATGGAGAATTCTTTACAAAGTAGTTTTATGGTAAAAAAACTCATTGTTAAATATTGATCATAATGTGGAAGAGCTCATTTATGTGGAAAAAACTCTATCCAAAGGGTCCACTGTAAATTTACTACAGCCTAAAGATCAAACGCGTTTGTTAGCTTCAATCGACCAAGAGGAAAACGCAACTTAATTCTACTTAATATAAGATCTTTACGCTCCAGAATAGATGGCCTCTTGCTTTTATTAGATGACACGGGGTTTCCTAGTATAGTAGTATTAGTTGAACATTAGTTGGAACCTGCCGAACCAGTATATATTTCTAATTATTCTTTGATAGGTAATTTTTCTAGAGAAATACATTTACACAGTGGTTTTTTTTCTAGTAATTATGAATTTGTTCTGATAACCAGATTTGATCATCTTTTGGATTAAAGAGTGTGCGAGTTTAGTATTGTCTGTGCTAAATTGAATTTGTATATCTTGGGTATGTACAGATCCCCAAATGCAGATATCATACCATTTTTTAATAAATTAGAGACGCTTCTTGAACGCATATGAAGCAGTGCAACTATAATACTAGCCGGAGATTTAAATGTCAACTACCTAGACCAGGTCTGAGAGGTGCTGTGTCATAAAAAATATTTTTAAATAAAATAACTTAACAATGCATGTAGATCATCCCATAAGAATAACTCCAACAACTTAAACTATAGCTTTTCCTGTTATTAATATTAAAACAAAGAAAAAAATTCCATGGTATACAAAACGGGTTCGGACTTCTGCAAAAAACATGAGATCATTAAACTATATAAAAAATTCTTATAAAATTAAAAGCATAGATTTTTTGGATTATTATAAAAATTATCGTAAACTTTATAAAAGAACATTAAAATAAGCTAAACGATCATATTATCTTACTAGGATTCAGCAATCTCATAATCAAAATAAAGAAACATGGAAAATAGTTAACAAGTTGAGGGGGCGAAATTCATCTTCAGTGTCTACAGATCTTAAAGCCAATGATTAAAACTCTTTCTATTGCAGTATAGCCCAGAAACTTTCTAGTAAAATTAAGTCAACTAAAGATCCATTGGACTATTTAAATAATATATTTCTGTTACAAACACATTTTTCCTAAGTCCCACAAGAGCTTAAAGAAATCTTTCAAAAATTAAAAAACTGACTGGGACAAAATGTCTCTTAGAATTTTTGAAGCACTCCCTGAATCAGTTTTGATTGTTCTTGCTCAAGCCATCAATGAATCGTTTAATTTAGGAATTTTTCCGGATTGTATAAAAAAAGCTCTAATACTACCTCCTTCAAATTTCAGACCTAGTGTTTTACTACCAACATTGTCCAAAATAATTGAAAAATTGGTACAAATTAGGCTGACAAATTTTTTAATAGAGAATAATATTCTTAGTAGTACACAATTTGGTTTTCAAGCTAACGTAGTAGTATGATGCCATATTTAATTTACTTGAACAACTCTATCTCAAACTTAATGCAGGTGAAAGGGTCGCAGCAGTGTTCTGTGATCTATCGAAGGCCTTTGATTGCGTGGATCACAGAATACTATTGAGGAAGCTTGAGAAGTATGGAGTCAGTGGTGTAGCGTTAAAGTGGTTTAAGTCATATTTATCTGAGCGTTCACAATCAGTCATCTTAAGTAATGAAACCTCCACCACACAACAGTTTAATGTTGGAGTTCCGCAAGGATCCATACTTGGACCTCTAATATTTTTGATATTTGTGAATGATATTTCACATCTTTCTATATATATATATTTATCGGTTTCACAACGTTCTACGTCTTCCGATACCCAATCTCCACTCGTTTCTGTTTGCCCATAATTCATCATCTAGGCCTCTTATTCTTATTTCACTATCTATTCCTTCTCTCCAGCTTCTCCTTGGTCTTCCTCGTTTTCTTCGGCCAGTTGGTTTCCATTGTAATATTTGTTTAGGTAGTCTTCCATCATCCATTCTTTGTACATGTCCGTACCACACCAGTTGTTTTGTTCTTATATCATCCACTAGAGTACGTTCACCCACTGTCATAATTTCTCTTATTCTTTGATTGGTAACTCTTTCTCTTTTTGATTTCCCTGCTGCTCTTCTCCAATAGTCCATCTCCGTAGCGGAAAGCATTTTTTCTGTTCTATCTTTGATTGGCCATACTTCTGAGCCGTATGTAATAATACTTTTTACAATGGTGTTATATATAAGCTTTTTGTTATGTTTTGATATACTTTGGTCCCAAATTATTCCATTTAATAAAGTTATTGCTTTTCTTCCTTGTACGTTTCTATCTTTTATAGCTTTGTCTAGTGTTCCGTCAGCTGTAATTTTTAGACCCAAGTATTTATACTCATCACAGGACTGAATTCGCTGCCCAGTATTTAAGATTAGATCCTGTTTCGTTCCACCAATACACATATACTCTGTCTTATTGATATTAACCTCTAGTCCCCACTTATTGTACTCGTCTATTAGTTTTTGTGTCATATATTCGAGGTCGTCATAATCCTGAGCCACCACTATCTGATCATCGGCGAAACATAAAGTATACAAGGTGGTTTCATTCAACGGAATTCCCATGTTTGGGCATTTTCTCTTCCAGACTTTAAGGACCTGTTCCAAATATATCTTGAAGAGCGTAGGCGAGATACAGCAACCTTGTTTAAGACCTTTATTTACTAGAAAGCCTTTGGTTAGTTTTGCTTTTATTTTAACTTTTGCCTTACTATTGCGGTATAACTCTTTGATGGCCTTAATTAGTTGTACGCTTATGTTTGTCTTTTCCAACGCTTTCCAAAGTAGATTTAGTGGTATACTATCATATGCCTTCTGCAAATCTACGTAAAGCAGATGGAGCTCTTGTCCGTATGCCATTTTCTTTTCAATAACTTGGGTTATACAAAAGAGATGATCTGAAGTCGATCTACCCGCCCTGAAACCAGCTTGTTCTTCTGCCTCCATATCTTTATATTCGCTCTCCACTTTATTTCTTATTATTTTGCCATATATTCTGCTTAGCGTACTAGTTACAGATATACCTCTATAATTGTCACATATATCTTTCCTTCCTTTTTTGTGTATTGTGGATATATATGACGTTTTCCACTCAGTTGGTACTACAGCTCCATTTAAATATCTTTGGAAAAGATTCCGTAATCTACAAAACAATTCTTCAGTGCCATATTTAATAAGTTCAGCTGGGATATTTCCGGGTCCGGCAGATTTACCGCTTTTTAAGGTTTTGCACACGTTTTTGACCTCAGATATTGTGAGGGGTACTGGAGATCCCATCGTTCTAATGATATTGTCTCTTTCGTCTTCCTTGAATTCTGCTCTATCTTCAGTTAAAAGTTTTTTAAAATGCTCATCCCATTCTTTGTCTGGTATTGGTGAAATAATATCTCTGCATGTTTCTTTTTTGATCGATCTTATAGTTTTCCAGCTTTCGGTACTTCTCCTACCTCCTAAGTAAGAATCTATTTTCTGGCACTTTTGCATCCATGATTGATTCTTCTTATCACTGATCATTCTTCTCACCTTTGATTGCGCGATTTTGTATTCTTCTCTGCTTCTATCTGTCTTTTGGGATAAGTACGTGTGATATAATTTCCTTTTTTCCTCTATTTCACTTTCAATCTCAGCATCCCACCAGTATGGTTTTGTTCTTTTAGGAGTTTCTTCCACTAATCCTAGTGCTTCTTTTGCAGCTTGATGGATGCTTAATGTGATACATTCGTATTCCTAAGACATCTTTCTATAAGTAGTAAAATCACCAGTTTTGTGGACGACAACACATTCTTGTGGCATGATGTTATTGCTGAAAGACTCGCAGTTACAGTTCAAAACGACCTTAGTCTCATTAAGGGATGGTATGATGCAAATTTATTATCTTTTAATGTCTCAAAGACACATATTTTAGATGTGATCTGAATAATACTCAACTACAGAATGAAAATATTACAAACCAAGGTATTAATAAGTTTTTGGGTATCATAATTGATAATTCACTGAAGTTTGATCAACATATTAAAAAGGTAAATGGTAAAATTGCTTCAGGCTGTTTTGCTCTAAGAGAAGTAGCACAGAACTTGGATTTTGTTACAGCAAAAAATGTATACTATTCTATGGTTCAATCATATCTTTCTTATGGCATATGCTTTTGGCGATGCTGTTCAAATCAACTTTTTAAATCGGTATTTACTTTACAAAAGAGAGCAATCAGAAATCTTTGTAGAGTAAAAAGACGTAGTTCCTGTAGACCTTTATTTCAGGAACATAAAATACTAACCTTGTGTTGTATCTTTATTTTGAAGACTGTTTGTTTGGTGTTTAAAAAATATCGAGGTGAATTAGAAAGACATACTACTTACTCTAGTCGTCGTCCCTTTTTATTGCAAGTTCCAATTCCGCATTCTGCCTTCTTTAAAAACTCATTTATATACAATGGAAAGAAATAAAAAATTTAGAAGGATGACAAAAGAATTCTTAGCCACAAAGAGCTATTCTTCTAAGTTTTTCTCTCTAAATAAATAGAAATAAAATATTATTTCTTAAATTCAAATTTTAATGAACTTTAAGTAAGCTTACACATTTCCAGTTTTATAGATTCGACTATTATAAAACCAGAATGAAATTTACTTGCTGGTAATAATTATTATTTTACTTTATTTATATTGTAATGAATAGGTATACCTATATTTTCTTACTAATATTAGCATATACAGTGCAGATTAAGTAGACATTAAGTTAGGTAAGCATGGCTGTGTCAATGTAATCTTCTTCTACAGACAATAAAGCTACTTTTGACTTTGACTTTGACTATTACTACCTTATTTCTGAACCGATTTTAATAAAGCAAAAAAGTGTTTTGGTTGGTTGTAGGCCAAGTTTATAAAGAAAAAACGTTATTTGTTTAATTAAAATCGGTTAAGAAATAAGGATGTCATGAACAACTCGACCCATTTTAATAACATATACCTTTGTATATTGGGCAAAGATATGGTTTACATAATAATTATGAAAAATTTTGGATTTATTTACTGTTACTCGTAAATCGTTAAGGCACAAAGATAAAATTTCAGTCATGGTCGCTATTTTCAATTTTAAAATAACAATTATTTTAATCCTATAAAGCCAAAATTATTAAAGCAATTTGATCAGTCCTAATTTGCTAAAATGAGAAAATTTCCCTTGATCATATCATTCCTCCCGTATTTATGAACCGAATTTGATGAAGGGAAATTTCCTCATTTTAGCAAATTAGGACTGAAAAGAGCACCCAGTATACGGGTTTTCGGACAAAACCGAACCGAACCGAACCCGCGTGGGACCAAAAGCGCGCAAAAAAAAACCGCGCCTGAGGGCAAAAGCGCGCCTATGAAAAAACCGATGCAAGAATAGGAGGCTTGTCACGTTTGCGATCAATTGACCATGGTTAGGTTTCAATCATCTCAATTGTCATCAATTGACCTGCCAAAACAAGGACAGGAAAGTGGATTTGAGTAAAAATAAGTTAAGTTTGGACCCGTTAGTCGAATTGTATTGGTTAGGTTAGGTTGGTTTTCAGAAAAAATGCTTTGCCTAAAAAAACTTCTTAAACTAACAAACACAAAAATGTATAAACCGGAACGGGAAACCGACCCTCACTCTTTTTAGAGTACCCATGACTCTTTTTAGAGTGCCTATGACTTCAGGGCGTGTTCTGCTCTGCCCTTTACACAACGTGGCATAGAGATTAGACAAAGATACCTGTCCCGATTTTTGGCCACGCTAGATTTGTCTGTAAAAGATTGCTCCTAGCTGCTATTTTTTTTCTTACATTTCAGAACTGAGCAAAATCCACATCAAGGCTCCCATTGCGATTATCAAACCAATTGGGGAGCAAAACTGCGTAATTTCTTACAAGACAAAAGCGTGCATGAGATCAACTGCTTGGAATGTCATCATTGCAATTACCAGACCAAATGTAAGAAGCAGTTTGGATGTAACCACTGCGACTGTAAGGTCAAGAAGAAGTCACATCTAAATAATCATTTGCTGCGACATAAAAATGCAAATGAAATCGAGTGGTTTAAATGCAACCAATGTGACTACAAGGCCAAGCTTAAATTTCAACTAAAAACACATTTGCTGCAACATAAAAAAGCAAATGAAATCGATTGGTTTAAATGTAACCAATGTGACTACAAGGCCAAGCAGAAAGGTCAACTGAAAACACATTTGGTGCAACATAAAAATGCAAATGAAATCGATTGGTTTAAATGTAACCAATGTGACTACAAGGCCAAGCTGAAACGTCAACTGAAAACACATATGCTGCGACATAAAAGTGCAAATGAAATCGATTGGTTTAAATGTAACCAATGTGACTACACGGCCAAGCAGAAATATCAACTTAAAAGACATTTGCTGGAACATAAAAATGCAAATGAAATCGATTGGTTTAAATGCAATCACTGTGACTACAAGGCCAAGCTGAAATCTTATCTTAAAATACATTTGCTGCAACATAAAAATGCAAATGAAATAAAATGGTTTAAATGCAACCAATGTGACTACAAGGCCAAGCAGAAAGGTCATTTAAAAACACATTTGCTGCAACATAAAAATGCAAATGAAATCGATTGGTTTAAATGCCAACAGTGTGACTACAAGGCCAAGCAGAACACTCATCTGAAAAATCATTTGCTGCGACATAAAAATGCAAATGAAATCGAGTGGTTGAAATGCAACCAATGTGCCTACAAGGCCAAGGAGAAAGGTCAACTGAAAAAACATTTGCTGCGACATAAAAGTGCAAATGAAATTAATTGGTTTAAATGCCAACAGTGTGACTACAAGGCCAAGCAGAAAGTTCATCTAAAAACACATTTGCTGCGACATAAAATTGCAAATTAAATTTTTTTAAAAATCTGCAGCAGCCAAATGGCTAATATTATTAAAAATCTGGCTAATTATTATTAAAAAATGTAATATATATTTTTACCTCCAAAAATGAGTAAAAAATTAAAACAAATAAAACTTTTTATTTTCCCTTACATAAACTTATTATATCCACCTAGAGACTTTTTTCTAAAAATTTCTAATATGGTAATTATAAAAGTTTATAACAAAAAAAAAAACAGTTTTTCTTTAAAAAAAAATTATCTAATTTTTTTTCTTTTTTTTAAAGGAGCAATGCGCATCAACCACGCAGGGTTATTAGCGCTGGAACATTTGTACGTTACATATTTAAATCTTAAGAAAAACGTTACACTTTTTTAAAAAACTAAAAAACTAGTTAGCTGACATACAGCTTCAACATTATTCTGCAAAATTTTTTGTAGATTGCTTTTAAGTGTGTGTTGCTTTTGGAGATTTTCAAACTTTGCACATGACGGTCTGGTTAAGACATGTTTTTTAGTAAGCCTTTCGTTACACTCATAGAGAGGACGGTTGTCTTTATTTAACAGGTACTGTTGCGTGAGTTATGTGTCACTTATGCGAAGTCGACATTAAAAAATAAGAAACTCATTTTTACCCAAATAAGTCCTACTAAACCCGCATTTTCTGACAGGTAAATGGTTGAAACGTCATATCTCAAAAAGTACATGAACCATTTTAACGAAAATACTTTATTGTGTTAGGCAACAGACCAGCTTGTTTACAGTCTAACAATAATTTAATGTTTGTGTAGATAAATAACAAAACATAAGAAAAAATCGAGGGTGAATTATTACGTGACTTTAAACTTGTCCGTAGTTTGAATTTTAATGTGGCGGTAATAATTTTTTATTAAATATTTTATGTTGTGCTACTAATTTGTACATAAAACTGCACTTTTACATTCGATTTAGCGCTGTAGGTTTTATTTAAAATTTGAGTTTAAGCTGATGTTTATACGTTATCATAATTTTTCTACCAATAGTATAGAATATATATTTAGGTCCAGGTAGACCTCATAAGATGTCTATCAGGGGAAATAAATCGACCTCTGCCTTCCGTAGATTTCAGGTACTCTCTGACCCCGAGGGTTAGCACCTGTCTAGGGTCCCTTTTCCAGGGATACGGGACAAGACCACACCGGTATGAAAGGTGGAGAGGAAGGACCTCGGTACGGCGAACATAGCATAGGTGGCAACCCTTCTTTTTGGGGAAAAGAAAAAACACAGCAGCGTCTGACTCATAATGAGCGGCTGCAAACAGCGTCAGTCCCAGATTGGGCGGCTGAACATAAGCTCACCAAAACGCCAGGCAAGCGTGGTGTTTAATGGGAAAAATCATGGCGAGTTTGAAAAAAAAGGAATTGGTCTCCAGGTGGGAAGGGAACTCTCTGAATCCCACACCTCAGGCCTGTTAGAAACCCGACGAAAATCAAAAAATCGGGTAAAACTGAACTTCGGTAATCTACTATATCATAAAGGTAATGAAGATAATAGCAACTTCGGAGTAGGATTCATAATAATAAAGCAATAAGTAAGCACATCCATACTATTAAAGGGATCTCAGATCGCGTTGCCTATCTTACATTCAAAATGAAAAGAGCATCACTTAAAGTAATTCCTCATTTCTACCTACGATGACGAGCATATCGAAGCATTCTATGAAGACATCTCAAATGCCATGGAAGAACATAAAACCCATCTTACACTAGTAATGGAAGATTTCAATGCCAAATTAGGTAAGAGGATGAACATCGAAGAGACTAAAATAGGAGATTTTGGATATAGAGAAAGGAATGACAGGAGCATAGCCTTAATGAATTATCTAGAAAGAGACCGCAACGAAAGTGGACATGGTTCAGCCCTAATGGAATAACGAAAAACGAATTTGATTACATACTGACTACTGTTAAAAATATCGTTAGAGATGTTAGTCCTAAACAGAAATAAAAAACAAACAGTTCTAAACAGCTTTACAACAGGCAGTGATCACAGGATGGTCTGAACAAAAATCTGCATTGATAGCAATTTTCAAATGAAGAGAAAAATTAATAATAAAACAACAGAATTTGACGGATGTCAATCATAGGAACAAGCAGGCTTTAGAAAAGGTTTCAGTACAGTTGACCCCTTATTAACCATGAAAATCCTAATAGAACGAGCCAACGAATATAACATTCCACTATATATTAAGAAAGGCTATTAATTAAAGACGCTTTTACTGCCCAGTGCTCAATGCTATCGAAAGCTTTTTCAAAGTCTATAAACGCAATATATAGTGGAATATTGTATTCGTTGGCTCGTTATATTAGGATTTTTATGGTTAATAGGTGGTCAACTGTACTGGAACCCTTTCTGGAGCCTGCTTGATACCCGTCAAATTTTGTAGTTAGTCCATCTGTTAATATTTTCGTGAAAAGCTTATAAATTACATTGAGGAGTGTTAAAGGTCGCTAGTTTTTTAGATCTGCTCTATCGCCTTTCTTCTGTAGAATAATGGTTATGGATTCTTTCCAGTTGTTTGGGATTATTTTTTCTTTTAGTATTTTACTCAAGAGAATATGTAGGGTAATAACTACAGCTTTACTACCGTATTTGAGCATTTCTGCCGTTACTCCGTCTTTTCCAGGTGATTTGCTTTTTTTCATTTTCTTTAATGGTCTCTTTATTTCGGCTTTACTTATTTCAGGTTGTAGCTCTGAGTTTATGTTCTTTATTTTTGTTTGGAGTTTCTTTATGGTTTTTCGCGATGGTTTCCTTTTTGTTTGGTATAATTCTGTATAGAATAGTTAAGTGATATTTATAATATCCTCTTTAACGTTAGTCTCTATGCCGTCCATATCCTTTATTTTAATTATTTCATATCTACCTAGAGTCGACCTTATAGTAGAGTAAATTTGTAAAATAAAGCTGCAAAAAGGGTATATTTTTTTATATTTGGCATAAAGGGGCCTACAGACACGCGAGCATTTCTTGAGATTAGTACGCGAACTAATCTCTGCATTCATTTACGTTTGGTGGAATTGCCTACACACACGAAGACAAAATTAAACGTTCTAAACATAAACACGATATTATCAATGCGTTTTGCCTAGACACCGAGAGATTTGCTCGCGTACATTGTGCGCGCGAACTAATCTTCGAGAGATATTTTAGGCGGATATTGTCTACACACGAAGAGATTAGTATGCGCAAACTTGTACGCGCGTACTAATCTCTGGAAATGTTTGCGTGTCTGTAGGCCCCTTTACAATACCTAACACCAAAAGCTAAATTTTTATTCAAGGATCCCCGATTTTCCGGCCTTAGAATTCAAGATATCGGCTGCCAAAGTTAAGAAAAAAAATGATTTCCTTGTTTTAAGAGAAATTAAATTAATTTTGATAAATTTACTTTAAGTAGGACCTACTCAATTTAAAAATGTAAAAAAATATTACACCTTTCTCTGCAAAAGAAAATGGCGGCTATATTTTTTTTCTTGGATTCTGATGCCGGAAAATAGGAGATCCTCGATTGAAAATTTAGCTTTTGATGTTAGCTACCATGCCAAATATAAAAACATATACCCTTTTTGCAGCTTTTTCTTAAAATTCCCTACAAATTTACTCTACTATTAGACATTTCATATTTTTTTTATTTTCCATAGCTCTCTTAACTTTTATTTCTTGGCTCTTTCTTTTATTTTGTTTTATCATTTTTCTTATAGTTTTATTTATTTCTGTGTATTCTATCGATGCTCTTTTTCCTTCTTTCTCCAGGTTCCGCCTTTTTTCGATCAGTTTTTTTATTTTTTCTGATATACAATTTTCTCTGTTTTTATCTTTTTGTGCGATATATTTTCCTACTTTGGTCATAGCTCTTGTCAGTGTATAATTTATTTTATCTATATTTTCATTTTCGCAGTTTTGGGTTAGCTGTTCCTTTAGCATTTCTTTGTATACAGCTTTATTTTTGTGTAAGTTTATTCATGTCAAGTTGTTCATTGTTATTATCAATGCAGATTTTTGTTCTGACCATTCTATGATCACTGTCGGTTGTAAAGCTGTTTAGGACTGTTAACATCTCTAACGATGTTTCAGTACTCAGTATGTAATCGATTTCATTTTTCGTTATTCCATTAGGGCTGAGCCATGTCCACTTTCGTTGCGGTTTCTTTCTATAAAACGAATTTATTGCATAAAGGTGTTTTTCCTCTAGATAATTCATTAAGGTTGTGCCCCTGTCAGTGTTTTCGCCATATCCAAAATCCCCTATTTCGGTTTCTTCCATGTTTATCCTCTTACCTTATTTGGCATTGAAATCTCCCATTACTAGTGTAAGTTGGGTTTTGTGTTCTTCCATAGCTTTTGAGATGTCTTCATAAAATGCTTTGATATGCTCGTCATCGTAGGTAGAAGTGGGGCGTATGCTTAAATAACTTTAAGTAATGTTTTTTTCATTTTGATTATTAAATGACAACGCGATCTGAGATTCCTTTAATAGTATGGACGTGTTTACTTATGACTTTATTTATTATAAATCCTACTTCGCAGTTGCTGTTATCTACGTTACCTTTATAGTACAGAAGATTACCGGTGTTCAGCCTTATTCGGTTTTCTGACTTTCGACGGGTTTCTGACAAGCCTATAGCCCATACAGATGTCCCATTTTATTCTTGTCAGTTCTTCATCCAGTTCATTAATTTTTCGTCGTTGTTCATTGACCTAATACTATATGTTAATATTGTTAGTTTGCTAGTTTTTGTCTTGTTTTTGAATGTTTGATCCTTGTCATAAGCGAATTTTTGCCTCTCCCAGATTCCGTGAGGCAGACCATAGAGGTGTGGGATTCGGATAGTTTCTTTCCGACCTAGGGACCAATTCCTTTCGTTTTTCAATTTGCCATAATTTTTCCTTTGGGGAAAATACTAAAGGAAATTGGGTTTGTCTTTTTTAATTTTATTATTTTTAGAAAAAGACAAAAAATAAATATTAAATTTAAAAAAGCATATTTTTAGGATGTTTTATTTTATACAAAAAAGTATTTTTGTTCAAATCTCGTGTTATATTTTGTTTTCAAAATATTTAAAAAAAATTCAACATTTTTAGTCTACACACAAAATCGCACCTCTGGACTACGTAGCTTTTATACAGTAATTTAATCATTCTTAGCCATCAAACAAACTTATTATGCCATAAAAATCCTGCAATACAATTGCATCAGTTATCAGTTTTGCACCTATTCAACAAAGTTCCTAAACTAACAAACACACAAAAATGTATAAGCCGAAACGGGAAACCTACCCTCACTCTTCGCACGGTACCCAATGTTTAGGGCGCCAGATATAAGTAAATTGTTCTGCTCTGCCCTTTACACAACGTGCCATACAGATTAGACAAAGATACCTTCCCGATTTTTGCCACAACGCTAGATTTGCCTGTAAAAGATTGCTTCTAGCTGCTATTTTTTTCTTACATTTCAGAACTGAGCAATATCCACATCAAGGGTCCCATTGCGATTATCAAACCAATTGGGGAGCAAGACAGCACAATTTGTTACAAGACAAAAGCGTGGATGAGATCAACTGCTTCGAAAGTCATCATTGCAATTACCAGACCAAATGTAAGAAGCAGTTTGGATGTAACCACTGCGACTATAAGGCCAAGAGGAAGTCACATCTGAAAAGTCATTTGCTGCGACATAAAAATGCAAATGAAATCGAGTGGTTTAAATGCAACCAATGTGACTACAAAGCCAAGCTTAAATTTCAACTGAAAACACATTTGCTGCAACATAAAAATGCAAATGAAATCGACTGGTTTAAATGTAAGCAATGTGACTACACGGCCAAGCAGAAATATCAACTTAAAAGACATTTGCTGGAACATAAAAATGCAAATGAAATCGATTGGTTTAAATGCAATCAATGTGACTACAAGGCCAAGCTAAAATCTCATCTTAAAACACATTTGCTGCAACATAAAAATGCAAATGAAATAGAATGGTTTAAATGCAATCAATGTGACTACAAGGCCAAGCTGAAATCTCATCTTACAACACATTTGCTGCGACATAAAATTGGAAATGAAATTAATTGGTTTAAATGCCAACAGTGTGAGTATAAGGCCAAGCTGAAATGTCAACTGAAAACACATTTGCTGCAACATAAGAATGCAAATGAAATAGATTTGTTTAAATGCAACCAATGTGACTACAAGGCCAAGCAGAAAGGTCAACTAAAAACACATTTGCTGCGACATAAAAATGCAAATGAAATCGAGTGGTTTAAATGCAACCAATGTGTCTACAAGGCCAAGGAGAAAGGTCCACTGAAAAAACATTTGCTGCAACATAAAAGTGCAAATGAAATCGAGTGGTTTAAATGCAACCAATGTGCCTACAAGGCCAAGGAGAAAGGTCAACTGAAAAAACATTTGCTGCGACATAAAAGTGCAAATGAAATTAATTGGTTTAAATGCCAACAGTGTGACTACAAGGCCAAGCAGAAAGTTCATCTAAAAACACATTTGCTGCGACATAAAAATGCAAAGTAAATTTTAAAAAATCTACAGCCGCCAAATGGCTATTATTATTTAAAAACTGGATAAGTATTATTAAAAAATGTAGTATATTTTTTTTAAATAAAATGACAAGTTAAGGAGTTAAATAGTTACCTTCAACAATGAGTAAAAAATTAAAACAAATAAAACTTTTTATTTTCACTTACGTAAACTTTAAAAAAATATCAATGACCTAGTTATGTCTACCTAGACACTTGTTTCTAAAAATTTCTAATATGGTATTTATAAGAGCAAACAAAAAAACAACAGTTTTTCTTTAAAAAAAAATTATGTGATTGTTTTTTTATTTTATTTAAGGAGTTATGCGCATCAACCACGCAGGGTTATTAGCGCTGAAACATTTGTACGTTACATATTTAAATCTTCAGATAAACGTTACACTTTTTCAAAAAACTAGTTAGCTGACGTACAGCTTCAACATTATTCTGCAAAATCTTTTGTAGATTGCTTTAAAGTGTGTGTTGCCTTTGGAGATTTTCAAACTTTGTACATGACGGTCTGGTTAAGACATGTTACACTCATAGTACTGGTGCGTGAGTTTTGTTTGACCTATGCGAAGTCGACATTAAAAAATAAGAAACTCATTTTTACCCAAATAAGTCCTATTGAACCCGCATTTTCTGACATACACAAAAAACATAAAAAATTACATGAAATTTCAATTTTCTTTTGTGTGGTTATTGCTCAGGTAGCGGGTAAATTTTTTAGGTATATTATAAGTTAGTGATTTTTAAATACAGGGTGTTCCAGCATTAATGGTACACAGCAAAACTGTAGATTCCCTGAATCAAAATATGAAGATTTTGCTACACTTTCCCTATGCCAAAAATTGATATTAGCCGATATACAGGGTGTTTTTATAGTTAGTAAAAAAACACATGCAGTTTTTTACTTTAAAATAACGGGAAATATCATAATAATAATAACTGGTACACACTGAGACGAAAAAAAGGTCATCTATTTTAATGTAATGGTAACAAACCAGACAATACCCTGTACAATGTACACCAAAAGTTTCACCGAAATCAACTTGCTCGTTCCAAAAAAACCCATACCCCAATTTTTATGCAAGAAAGTGATTCGAGAATTAGGCATGTCAACAAAATTTGTACCCATGCAATAAAAACATTAAATGCTACAAGCTCGAAAACCGTTATTTTGAGCGACATCAAACGAGTGTAATTTTTTATATAAAGATATTTTAAATAAAATACAACAAGATACAAAAAAGTTACACCGATTTTAATGTAACGGTAGCAACCCAGAGAACACCATGTACAATTCCCTGCAAAGTGTAGATCATTTCATTTTGTGAGGTTTTATTAGACCACCCGGTATCTATTCGAAAATTTTAATGGCTAAAAATGCGTGGGACCAAACGCGCGTCAGAAAAGACCGCGCCTGAGAACAAAAGCGCGCCTAAGAAAAAACTGCCGCAGAATAGGAGGCGTGTCACCGGTTATGGTACGTTTGCCATCAATTGACCACGGTTAGGTTTCAACCATCTCAATTATCATCAATCGACCTGCCAGAGGGAGGACAGGAAAGTTGATTTGAGTAAAGATAAGTTGAGTTTGGACCCGTTAGTTGAATTGTATTGGTTAGCTAGGTGGATTTTCGAAAAAATGCTTTTCGCGATTCTGGTTTAGGTTCACCTTTGATTTCCTGTGAACACGGTTTTGTCCTTTGGCGCTGTTTTTCTCCGCGCGGTGCTGGTTTGGCGCTGTTTTGGTTCCGCGCGGTTTTTTCTTCCGGCGCGATTTTGGCCGCGCGGTTATGCCCGCAAATATTAGTGTACGTTCGTTATATTTTAAAAACTACGTTAGCGATTTTAATAGTGATTACTTTGTTAAATTTAACATAGATTTGGTTAACATAATGTTAGTGAAAGATTTCCTTACTCTTACACTTGAAACGTAAAAGTTTACCAACACAAAATTTTAGTCGTGGTTGTCATCTTGAATTTTAAAATGGTGGAAAATTTAGCTTAAATCTAAATGTACAGTTTATGAAGGCAAATACAGTTTTAGTTTCATTAAAATCTGTTGGGAAATAAAAAAGAAATTATCAAAAAAATTATTTTTTTAGCAAATAGTTGATATTCAGACTGGATACAGTAAATGGTTGAAACGTCATACCGAATACTTTTACCTACTCGCGTGCGGTAAAGTAATTACTTTACCGCACACTGTGTTATTTGAATTTTAATGTGGCCGTAATAATTTTCTATTAAATATTTTAAGTTGTGCTACTAATTTATACATAAAACTGCACTTTTACATTCGATTTAGCGCTGTAGGTTTTGTTTAAAATTTGAGTTTAAGTTGATGTTTATACGTTACCATAATTTATTTACCAATAGTAGAGAATATATATTTAGGTCCAGGTAGACCTCATAAGATGTCTATCAGGGGAAATGAATCGACCTCTGCCTTCCCTAGATTTCAGGTACTCTCTGACCCGGAGGGTAAGCACCTGTCTAGGGTCCCTTTTCCAGGGATACGGGAGAAGACCACACCGGTATAAAAGACGGAGAGGAAGGACCTCGGTACGGCGAACATAGCATTGGTGGCAACCCTTCTTTTTGGGGAAAATAGAAAAGAAAAAACACAGCAGCGTCTGACTCATAATGAGCGGCTGCAAACAGCGTCTGTCCCAGATTGGGCGGCTGAATATAAGCTCACCAACACTCCAGGCAAGCGTGGTGTTTTAATGCCAATACCCCCCAATGGGAAAAATCATGGCGAGTTTGAACAAAAAAGGAACTGGTCCCCAGGTGGGAAGGAAACTCTCCGAATCCCACACCTCTATGGTGGGCCTCACGGAACCTAGGGGGAGGCAAAAATTCGTTATGTGAAAAAGCATCCAACGCCCAAAAACAAAGCAAAAACTAGTAAAACTAAAAATAGGAACATAGAGTTTCTTTATGGTCTCTCGTGATGGTTTCATTTTTGTTTGGTATAATTTTGTATAGAAAAGTTGAGTAATATTTATAATATCTTCATATACAATATAAAAGGACCAAAGACCCTGTAACATACCAACAATTCTCTACTCTTCGGGCTAAAATAAAAAAAGATGTGACTGCTCAACATCAGCTATACATCAATCGAAAAGAGCAACAAATCAATGAGGACCCTAGTAGATTATGGACTTACATTAACTCCAAACGATCATCTTTTACCCGAATGCCAGATACTATGGTTTACAATGACACGCAGTTATCTGACACGACTCAGATTGTTTCTGCCTTTGCAGATTTTTTTCATAAATCATTTAATGACCAAAATTTCATGGCGAATCTACCTATTGATACGTCAAAAGTTACATATCCTGTCATTGATATTCAATCATTCTCTGAAGAAGAAGTACTTCAAACCTTGAAGTCTGCAAAGAACAAAATGACTAGTGGTCCAGATATTCTACCCTCATTTCTTATAAAGGATTGTTTTAGCATCCTTGCCGAACCTCTCAAACATCTGTATCATCTCTGTCTATCCACTCAGTCCATCCCCACTACCTGGAAACGTTCTAAAGTAAGCCCTATCTACAAAAAATCTGATAAAACTCACATCACCAATTATAGACCCATTACAATCATAAATAACTTTTTAAAATGTCTAGAAATTCTAATGCATAATAGAATCTTTAATCTTGTAAAAAATCGAATTTCCCCTTACCAGCATGGTTTCTTAAAAGGGCGCTCTACTACAACTAACCTCGTCATTACTACTCAAACTATTGCAGAGACTTTAGACAACTCTTCTCAATTGGACATAATATATACCGATCTGTCTAAAGCCTTTGACAAACTGGATCATCAAATTTTATTAAATAAACTTGCATTATTTGGTTTTTCAGACAAACTTCTAAACCTTTTAAAATCATGGCTCTCTGATCGAAAACAATTTGTTTCAGTAAATGGAATTAACTCCCTTGATTACAGCTCGTCCTCTAGAGTTCCCCAAGGCTCCGTCCTTGGCCCCTTACTATTTGTTATTTTCATTTATGATGTGTGTCTTAAACTGGAGTCAATGGTTTTACTCTATGCGGATGATCTCAAGTTACTTTTCCGCATGAACTCTGTTGAAGACTGTCTAAGGCTCCAAAAGGACTTGGAAACTGTGATTGCCTGGTGCACCTCCAATAAACTTTCGATGAACATCGACAAATGTCAGGTACTATCCTTCTCTTTAAAAACATATCCAATTTTATTTAACTACTCACTAAATCAAAAAATCTTATCTAGAACAGACTTTTCATGACCTAGGAGTAACTTTTGATAGCAAATTATCATTTACAAAGCATTATGACACCATTATCTCTGAAACATCCAAGACTGTTGGATTTATTACTAGACTTAAGTCGTGAGTTTCAAAACATTACAACTCTTAAAACTTTATTCTTTTCATTTGTTAGGTCAAAATTGGAATATGCCTCTTTGGTTTGGTCACCGGAGTACAACACACATATTGAAGATCTTGAAAGAATCCAGAGAAGATTTTTAAAATTATTATATTTTAAAACCCATAGTACTTATTGTTCGGATTTCATCCTCAATTTATTAGCTAAATAAGTTAGAATTTTTTGTTTATTTTATTTCGTTTTATTATTTAAATTGTAACTATAAAAATTACGCCTAATAATATAAGAAACCTTTATTTCCCGCGCCGCGACTTTTATTTAAATTTCTCGTGTATCCAATGAAAGGACTAGAGCGAGCACAGGAAGAGCCCTCTGGTGGCGAAGAAATGCAACGTAAAAACGGCGCAAGAAAGTGCGCATGAAACTGGGACTTGAGAAAAGAATGTCAAGCTAACCGCGCGCGGACTGAAAATAAAACTACATTTTAAGAAAAACTCCGTCTAATTTTATGAAAAACTCCGTCTAAAAAGTGCCAAAACGTTCTCTAAACCCAACCCGCAGTTTGTTCGACTCAGCATATGGACATTACAAGACTGGTAAGTTCGGTTCGGTTCGGTTTGGTTCGGTTCGGCTCTGTCCTCGCTATTTTTTTTCTATAATTAAAACGTTACGCAAATCTAAAATTGATACTTATCAGTTGGTAGTGGACCTATATGCTAGGTTTCTGCTAATTAAAAGCATTTTCTTTTACCCTAATTAAAATTATAGTACTATCTTTGTCCCACACATTGCTATAAATTTTTATTTAATTTTTATATTTTCGCCCAAATAAATTTAAGGCCGCGCTCGACGCCGGACAAAAAACATTTTTTGTGGGGAATTCCGAGTTGCAATTTATTGTGGCATATTCCTATTTCTTAAGGTGTTTCCCAAGGAATTTGTAAACAAACAATCTAAGCTGGGGATTCCGTTTTTGTTTTGATATTTATGAACACTTTTTTATAGGGTGTTTCCCGAACGCTTTTATATACGTTTGTATTGGGTGTTTTAAAATTTAAAAGTCGCTTTTCTAGTTACCTATTTAAGCCGTTAAAATGGCTAACGTGGGAAAAATCAAACAGCATAAAGTCTTACGGACAATGGCCTGTAACCAAATGATAGAACTAAAAGCTCTTGCTGATCGTATTGAAGAAAATGAGCACACAAAAAGGCAGTTTAAGTCTATGTGCTTTCATTACGATCAAATTGAATCAGATTTTCGCAAAAATCATCAAAGCCTTTTAACTTTACTCGCGCTTTCAGAGGCTGATGAAGTCTTAACCGAGGAAGAATCAGTACGCACACAGTTTCAATTTACGCGCTATTTTCGAAAATTTGGATGAAAGCCAAACGGGGTCAGAACCTCAAGGGGCGTCTTCTGCATCTCAGAGAAAATCATGCAATGTCAGACTCCCTAAGATTGAGATTCCGACCTTTTCAGGTGATCCAAAAACTTTTAGATATTTTCGAGACGTTTTTAAATCTCTTGTACACAAAAATTCTGATCTCGAAAATATTGAAAAATTTAACCACCTGCTTTCAGCCCTCTCAGGGCCACCTAAAGACCTGGTTCAGTGTACTCCTTTGGAAGCTGACCTATACTCAAACGCTTACCAATCGTTAATGGATCGCTATGACGTCCCCAGACTTATAGCATTTGCGCATCTTAAAGCCGTTGAAAAGGCTCCTTACGTAACCAATTGTAAAGACGTAAAGTCACTTCGCACTCTAATTGATACTTTTTCTGAAAATCTATCTGCGCTAAAAAGCATGAAGTTTCCTGTAAATGAATGGGACTTCCTTCTATTTTATATGTTATCTAAGCACTTAGATGATGATACTATAACTCGTTTTGAATTCGAAGAAAATAAAAACAGCAAAATTATCCCCAAATTTGATTCTCTAAAGATATTTGTTCTTATTCAATGCAACGCCCTAGATGCCATAGAGTTTTCTACATCAGTCAATTCGAAATCAAATTATTATTCTAACCCGCAATATAGAAAATCCAAACCGCCTGCGCAAGCAGTTCATAATTTCAGTCCGAAACCGCGATCAAATTCTTTCTTTACCGCACCAAGTGCCTCTCGCTCGACTCAAAATAACAATTTTGTTCAGAATCCATGCCCTTGCTGTGGTCATTCTGATCACACGATCTATAGATGCCAAGAATTTCATAATAAGTCTCCTCAAGATAGATTTAATTTTATACGGCTTAAGGGTTGGTGTACCAACTGTTTGAGTCAAGGTCACCGCTATAAGGGGTGCAACTCTACCCATTTATGTCGTTTCTGCAACGATAAACACCACAGTCTTTTGCATCATGACCGCACTAATCAAAATATTGATCACTCTTCGCACTCGCAATCTAGTCCGCCGCAAGCCACACCGCCAGACCAAACCACTCAGCAACCCCCATTTTGTGGAGTAAGTTCTATTCCTACCAACAACACCCTCTTATCAACTGCTATAGCTGAAATTTCTGACAAATATGGTAATTATCATAAAGTAAGGCTTCTTTTAGACAGTGGCTCTCAGCTAACATACATTTCTGAAAATTGTGTTAATAGACTCGGATTAAAAAGGTTCGATTGTTCTATGTCTATTTATGGCTTAGGACAAATGAGTCAACACACATCAAAAGGAGGTGTTTCATGCACTCTTAAACCTGTGGCAAAAGATAACCCCATTTTTTCGATAGACGCCATTGTAATGGCTGATCTTTGCCCAATGTTACCGATCGCTTCTTTTCAAAAAACTTCTTGGCCGCATATTTCTCAGCTCAAGTTATCAGATTTAAATTGGCATAAAACATCACCTATTGACCTACTCATAGGTGCGAATCTTTACCCCTATATTCTCCTACAGGGTCGTTTGTCAGGCCAACCTCACGAACCTGTAGCTTTAGAAACTTCATTTGGCTGGGTTCTCTCGGGAAACATTGAGCCGTCCATAAAAAATGTTAGCTTTTCATATTTTACGCACTCTCAAAGTGACCCCTTGTCACTAGAAAGAACTATGTAAAAGTTCTGGGAGCTAGAAGAGTTGCCAAGTATCTCTTGTCTCTCTCCCGATGAAAAATTGTCTGAAGAAATATTCTCTAAAACGCATATTCGCACCGAATCTGGCCGTTATCAGGTTTCCTTACCATTTAAGAATAAGTCAGAACCGCAACTTCAAAGAGATGAATCCCGAATCCCCGGACTTCGTCGATATTTCATGCTAGAAAAAAGATTATTATCAAATCCAGATATCTACAAAAAATATATTGACTTAATTCAAGAATATCTAGACTTGGATTATATCGAGGAAGTACCTAGTAATTCAAACCCCTCTGCTTCTTACATAATTCCCCATCATTGCGTAACAAAGAGGGACTCTATACGCATAGTTTATGATACTTCAATGAAAACTACTATTCAACATACATCCCTAAATGATACCTTATTAGTAGGTCAAAAACTCCAACATGACCTCGTAAAAATCTTATTAAATTTCCGTCTCTATCCTGTGGTTTTTACATGTGATATCAAAGGCATGTTTAATCAAATTCTAATCACACCACCTCATAGGGACTTTCAGCGCATATAAAGCCAGCCACTAAAGGAATACCGCTGGAAAAGAATGATCTTCGGTCTTTCTAGTTTACCATTTATTGCTAATAGAGTGATTGTTCAATTGGCTGAAGATGAAAAATCTAACTACCCCCGAGCATATGAAGTTCTAAAATCCTCAATTTATATTGACGACTGTGTCACAGGCTGTTTTTCACTTTCTGAGGCTAAGCTGGTCCGTGACGACCTTAAAATTGTCTAAAAACAGGTGGGTTTGACTTAAGAAAATTTAGCAGCAATAAATTATCTTTTTTGTCTGATCTTCCCGAGTCGCATATTCAATCAGGTTCTCTTAATTTTGACGATGATTCTGCTACAATAAAAATTCTGGGCCTTCGATGGCAACCATCTAGTGATGTTTTTCACTATTCTATTCAAACCTCAGATAATAATTTGATTTGCACAAAAAGGGCAATATTAAGCCTTGTCGCACGCATTTTTGATCCAATCGGATTTCTCGCTCCTGTTACTTTATTCGCAAAACTGATTATCCAAACTCTCTGGATGGAGGGTTTAGACTGGGACTCTATCCCCTCTGCTGAAACAGTAGAACGCTGGACAAAATTCAAAGAACAATTACCCGCTTTATCACAAATTGAAATTCCCCGCCAAATGACGCTTATCAGCACAAAAACTCAGTGCGATCTAATAGGTTTTTGTGACGCTTCACAGCGTGCAATTTCTTGCGTAACATATCTCCGATTTTTTGATAAAATTACAGGCATGTTTCAGACATTTTTTGTAATGGGCAAAAGCAAAGTAGCTCCTATTAAAAAACAGTTATCTATACCCAGGTTAGAGCTCGAAGCCGCATTGATGGTGACCCAACTTATTTCTTATGTCACTGAATTTTTTAAAGACAAGCTTTAAATTGAAAATATATATGTTTTTTCTGATTCAACCATTACCTTATATTGGATAAAAAGTCCTCCCTATAAATTTAAAACATTTGTTGCGAATCGAGTCTCCCGAATTCAAGAAATTCTCCCCCCTTCCATTTTTTATCACGTAGTATCAGAATCGAATCCCGCCGACTGTGCTTCGAGATCCCTTCTTCCGAATGAAATTTTAAACTGCAGTTTGTGGATTAAGGGATCCCAATGGTTAAAAGGGTCTAAAGACGACTGGCCAAAATCTATAGATATTAAAGTAGATAAGGAGCTAATCTCCTGTGAAGAAAAAAACTATCTCTCTGTCGCCGCCTTTGTGGAAGACCCTAATTGCTTCGAAAATTTAATAAACAAATTTTCTTCACTGACAAATATTTTAAGAATCGTTACTTATATACTACGTTTTATTTAACTTTTACGCCGTAAGAAAAATCCATCAGACTCTAACTTACCTAAAATTATTACTCTTCAAGAGTTAGATAATTCTTTGTTCATGCTCATAAAATTCATTCAACACAAATCGTTTTCTGAAGATATTGCAAATCTTACCGCTAAAAAGCTGCCTGTTAAAAATCTTCGAAAAATAGGTGCTTTTCTGGATGAAAATGGTATCCTTCGCGTCGGCGGGCGCCTAGTCAATTCAAAATTACATTATGACCAAAAACATCCCGCTATTTTACCGCGAGATCATCGCCTAACCACTCTTGTTATTGAATATTACCACAAGGTCTATCTGCATCCAGGAAAACACACCCTCCATTTTCTTCTTTTACAGCGTTTCTGGATTTTGTCTTCGCGACGCGCAATAAACTCAGTAGTTTTAAACTGCAGAAATTGTTGGATTCTTAACCCCAGGCCCTATGAGCCTGGTCCCATGGGTAACTTACCTACTCTTCGCGTATCTCAAGTCAAACCCTTCAGTGCCGTGGGTATAGACTACGCAGGCTTATTACGACAGCTCTATCAAAAACCCGCAATCCCAAGACTTCAAAGTCTTATGTCTGCATTTTTAAATGTTTTGCAACCACTGCAACTCACCTAGAAATAGTCTCGGATCTTACTTGTGAAGCTTTCTTGGCAGCAATATAAAGTGTTTAAAAAATTTCCAAAGCACAAAACTCACAATCCTGTAGATCCGACCCTGTTCTTTAGCTGGTTATCCTCATGTTATCCGCTAAGTTTTTATAAGTAATTTCACTGTCAACTTGATTTTAACTGTCACTTTAGTTTTTGGTATATAGCATAAAGCTAATGCTTTTTAAATAAAGGGTGTTGGAGCACTAATAATACATAGTAAAACTGTAGATTCCTTGAATCAAAATATTAAAATTTAGCTACACTTGCCCCAGTCGAAAAGTTGATATTAACCGAGATACAGAGTGTTAAACTTTATTTTTTAATTTTGATTTTCTTTGATATGGGGTAGGGTTTTTTGAGGTGAGCAATTTAATTTTGTTAAAAAATTTGATGTACATTGTACCGGGTATTCTCTGGATCACTACCAATATATTAAAATCGGTGTAAGTTTTTGGTTTCTCTGTCCATACCAGTTTTTATTTAAAATACGATTTTTGCCATCATTATTATGTTAAAAGGGGATACTGTTTTATCGTCGCTCAGAACAACGGTTTTCGCTATTTTGGTATGTAAAATTTTTTACTTTAAAATAATGGAAAAAATCATGATTGTTAATAAAAACTGGCATACACCGAGACGAAAAGAAGTTACACTTATTTTAAAGTAATGGTAACAATCAGAGAACAGCCTGTACAATATACACCAAAAATTTTTTCAACATCAAATTGCTCGTCACAAAAAACCCCCTACCTCATTCTTTTTGCAAAAAGGTAGATTATTACAAAAGTTATTAAAGAAAGTGATTGTTGAATTAGGCATATCAGAAAATTTTTACCTGTACAATAAATAAATGGTAAAATCTTGAAAATCGTTGCTTTAAGCAAATTTTTTATACACGGTGTTTATAAATTAATGGTACATCCGAAAGTTGGTGATTCTTTGGCTTATTTCATAACTAAAATGTTATATAAACATAAAATCGAAAAAGCTTGGTTTCCGGGATACAGGGTGTTACGGTTTTAATTAAAAATATATTTTTTATCGTCATTTTCACCACATATTTTTATGAAATTTAGTACACGTCTTTTGTGCGTTGAAAACATTTTTTCTGCATATTTCGGGAAACAAATAACCCATTTAATTACCAATAACACCCTGTATTTCGGAAACGATGCTTTTTCGTTGTACTATTCCCTTCGATAACTGTAGTACTCCACTGGCCTTAGATTTGTAAAAAGTTAAAATTTTAGAGTAGTAGAGAGAAACGACAATTGGGATGACTTACCCCACTTGTTCTTCTTTTTTGATCCTGGAGGTACCTCCTTGCAGCTGTGGCGACACCTTTTCACTCAAAGTTTATATTTTAAGGGGTTTAGAGTTGATAAAAAATAACGTTATGGTTTCACAATTTTACAGGCAAAATCGAGTAATTAATTTCAAATATTAACAGCGCAGGTAAATAAGAGTTTATTTCGAGGTTTATTCGAAAAGCGAGTTTGAGATACTAAAGTCCACTTTAAATTTGTCTGTGCACAATGTCTATTTTTTTGCAGCAAAAAATATCCCAATTGAAAAAACGCGATAAAGAAAGAATATAAATCCAAAGTATACAAAATAAAAACAAGTTTCAATTTTCTTATAACCACAGTGGAATAGATAATTAATACTCAAAAATAATTAAAACTAAACTAATTAGCGGTAACGCTACATTTTCCCCCCACCTTTAAAAGTATACAACTTTTAAACGGAACTATTTAGAGAGTCCGGTAAAGGACATAGCTTTACTACCGGTCGCTTAATTACACCATTGGCAGTACGCACCGACACCACTCTAGTTATGCCGTCCTTACCAGGAAAAATATTTTCTATGCGCCCCAAATGCCATTTTGTTGGAGGCGCAAGGGGGCTGTTTATAATTACAAGAGTACCAGGTAAAATTGGAGTACCGGGCATATGCCACTTTGCACGTTGCATTAATGTGTGAAGGTATTCGTTCCTCCATCTATACCAAAAGTCTTGATGAAGCCTTTGAATTAACTGCCATCGAGTCAAACGATTCATTTTTAAATGAGTTAAATCAAAGTCTGGCAACGCTGTTAACGGTTCAAGGGTTAAAAAATGCCCCGGGGTTAAAACAGATAAATCGTTAGGATCACTTGATACCGAGACAAGGGGACGCGAATTTAGAAGAGCTTCTATCTGTACTAGGCAAGTATACATCTCTTCATATGTTAAATTCTGGTCGCCTACAACACGACTTAAATGGGTTTTTACGGACTTAATGCCAGCCTCCCATAAACCTCCCATGTGCGGGGCTGCCGGGGGGTTAAAATGCCACTCTAATTTTTCAACTTCGGCAGCTTTAGCAAACATATCCGCGATTTGTTTCGCTGCACCTTTAAAATTGCTACCGCAATCACTCGTTAATTTTACCACTCGTCCACGTCGTGCTATGAAACGCCGAAGTGCTGCCAAAAAGGCTTCCGAGGAGAGATCCGAAGCTAACTCTAAATGTAAAGCGCGCGTGGAGAAACATACAAATAAAACGATATAAGCCTTATAAGTCTTCGCGGCGCGACTTTTACCCATGGTAATTAAAAAAGGGCCGCCAAGGTCAACGCCTGAGCACGAAAAAGCGCGTAATTCAGAAACCCTTAAAGGAGGCAAATCTCCCATAGGCGCTTCAAAGGGTTTAGGGTTTAACCGCCAACAAGAGTGACATTTTGAAATAATCGAGCGTATTGCTTTTTTAGCGGAGAGAATCCAAAATCTTTGAGAAATTAAAAAATGTAGGGTTTGCACCCCAGGGTGAAGATACTGTTTATGATAACTCTCAATAATTAAATATGTTAAGCGACATTTACGGGGTAACAATATAGGATGTTTCTACGAGTAATCTAAGTTAGAATTTCTGAGACGACCTCCAACTCTTAATAAACCAGAAGAATCAATAAAGGGATTTAATTTTCTAAATTCTTTCGATAGAGAATTTTTATTTTGAATATTGTTTATTTCTTCTGAAAAATAAATATTTTGGACGCGTTTTATTAATACCAAAAGAGCCTCGTCCAATTCCTTTGAACTAAAATACCCAGTTTTTTTATTATCCTTATTTTTTAAATTATAAACAAATCTTAAAATATAGCAGATAATGCGTTGAATCTTAGATAAAAAGGAGTATTTTTCTATGAGCGTATCAATATATTCTGTGTCAGCGAAATTAGCAAGGACAACTTTTTGCTGCTCCTCTAAAGCAATGGAACAAGGTTTTACTTCATCCAAAGTTAAGTCCCAAGTGTCGGAAGTTTTTTGCAAAAGAATAGGTCCCCCCCACCATAAGGGATTGTTGATTAACTCGGAGGGTAATTTACCCCTACTACACAGATCAGCGGGGTTATCTTCAGTTGGCACATAATGCCATAAATCGGGAGAAACCCTTTCTTGTATATGGTTCACGCGATTAGAAATATAAGTTTTCCACAAATAGGGTGGTTTTTTTATCCAAGCGAGGTTGACGAGAGAATCAGTCCATGCAAAGACTTTATTAATATGAATTTTATTTTCGAAAGTTTTTATTACAAAGGAGAGTAAATCTGATAATAAAACAGCACCTTGCAATTCTAAACGTGGTAAGGTAACCTTTTTAAGCGGGGCAACCTTTGATTTAGAGCAGATTAAGAATGTTTTTATTTTATTATTTTCAATGGTAAGTATGCGAATATAAATCGCGGCACCATACCCACGCATGCTTGCGTCTGAGAAACCATGTAATTGACATGATAAAAAATTATTAGAAATAATTCGACGAGGTATATTGCAATTTTTAAGAAGGGGTAACTCGACTTTAAACTGTTGCCATTTATTTATAACGTCGGATGGAGGTTCTTGATCCCAGTCGAGACCTAGAGTCCACAAATACTGAATAAGATACTTAGCAAATAAAGTAATAGGAGATAAATAGCCTAGAGGATCATACATTTTATGTATCTCGGAAAGTAAAGAGCGTTTAGTGCAAACAGAATTTTGGTAAGTTACATTATAAGAAAAATGATCGGAGCTGGGATTCCATTCTAAGCCTAATATTTTAAAACTAAAATTCTCATCATGGAGATCCAATGAAAGGGATTCATGGAGTAAATATTCGGGGGGTAAGTGAGAGAGTAAAGAGGGTTCATTACTAGCCCATTTTCTTAATTCGAAATTTCCACATTTTAAAATGTCAATTAACTCCCTTTGAGCACATAGAGCCTCTTTAATAGAGTTGAAACCTGCTGCACCATCATCGACAAAAAATTGAGTTTCTAAGATATTTGCAGCGACAGGATATTGGTCTCGATAATCTTGAGCTAATTGTAATAAAGTTCGAATAGCATGGAAAGGTGATGACGTTACACCAAAAGTGCAAGTTAAGAGCCTATACTCTTTTAGAGGTTCCGAATTAGAAAAACGCCAAAAAATACGTTGGTAATCAACATGCTTGCGATTTAAACATCATTTTTATATCGCACGAAAAAACTACAAGAGGCAGTCTAAAATTAAGTAAAATTGCACAAATATCGCGCTGCAATTTTGGACCGGGAAAAAGCATGTCATTAAGACTGGGGTGTCTAAAAACGTGACTTGCCGCATTAAAAACAACCCTCAGTTTTGTGGTAGCACTTTCTGGTTTGAGTACACAATGGTGTGGGAGATAAAAAGAATTTTCTAAATTTTTGAAGGGGTCGACAATTTCTTCCATTATATTATTTTGCAAATAATTGGATATAAATTCGCAGTATTTTTGGTAAATTTCGGGGTTACGCAATAATTTATTTTCGAGGGAGTAAAAACGTTTCATTGCTAGAGTGCGAGTATCTCCAAAAGAGGGAGCGGGTTCGCGAAATGGCAGACTAACAATATAGCGGCCTTCATTATTTCTAGAGAGTGTTTTGCAATATATTTCTTCTGCGAGTTGATCATCAGGGGTTAAAAGGGGTGCTGAGGGTGGTTCCTCGATTTGCCAGAACCGTTTTAAATTTTTATCGAGTTCAGATTCAAAACTAGAACATAAAAAAGAGTTAATTTTACATTGAGAGGGGTAACAGGCAAAATCGAGTGCCTGTGATTACGTAACCAAACGTGGTTAAAATAGCAGTAGGTTCGTTAGAGTGGATACCAGAAATTTTATGCGATTGTAGTACGAGGGGCAAAATATCTGCGCCTAATAGCATATCAATCGGCCCGGCATATTATAATGAGGGTCGGCGAGCGGTAAATTAGAAATATGCTTCCACGAGGTTTCTACAAAGCGAGTAGAGGGAAGCTTATTGCAAATTTGAGGTAAGACAATGGCATTTACAGTGTAGAGGGGGTTTTCTTCATTTTTGGGGCGTATGTTGCAAATCACCATTTTTGAAGCATGAGAGTTCATTAACCCTAACCCGCTAATATTCATATTTAAATTATTATAGGGTAATTTTAATTTTTTAGCCAAATTTTCGGTTATCGCCGAAATCTCACTCCCTCCATCCAAAACCGCGCGTATTTCGTGATAATAACCTTGAGAGTCACGAATTTCACATATAATAGTAGAGAGCAAAACACCGGTCAACGAAGAGGAGGTATTATTAAAGGAGTTTGAATCAAAACTAAGCATTGCCTGAGAGCTGCTGGGATTAGAATATTGACTATTTACGCTTTGACTATTATTAGTATTTTGAGGTCCGCTTTGAGGGGAGCTATTTCGTGTGCTTTGAGTTTGAGGAGAGTTGTTTCGGTAATTCTGAGGCGAGTTATTATAATTATTTGTATTTTGAGGTTGAGTTTGAGGGCGAAAATCATTTTGAGGGAAGTGGAGTAAAGTATGATGGCTTCTCCCGCATCTTAAACACAAAATACTGGAGTTACAGCCCTCCTTGGAGTGCTTTAATCCTAAACAATTTACGCACCAGCGATTAGCTTTTACCATATTAAAACGCTCTTGAGGGGTTTTTTCTAAAAACAAAGGACAGCGGTAAATCAAATGACCTTGAGCTTGACAAACGGCGCATGTATTATTTGAGGAAACATTATTATTTGAGGGTGAATTATTATTTGTAAATAATGAGTGATGTCTTGGTCTTAAATTATATGTTCTGGTTCAAACGTCTTGGATCTTGTATTTGGAGGTTTTAAGCTTGAGTGAGAGGAGGACTGCGATTTAATTTCGGTATTAAAATCAACGGTTTCAAGCGCGTTACATTGTTTACATAAAAAACTTTGAAGTTCAGAAAATTTTGGTATTTTTTTTGAGTTGTGATGTAATTCAAATCGAGTCACTGTGTCACCTGGTCTAAACAATGCAATAATTTTTGACATAAAATAAAATCCCATCCAGAGGTGTCTATTTTTAAATTACTTAAAGCCGAAACATTTTCTGTAAACGTGTTTAAAAGTGCGCGCAAATTTTGAGAGTTTGGGGAGGTTATCCTTTTGGCATTTTCAATTTCTTGCCAATGGCAACTAGCTATTAAGCGTATGTTATCGTAACGTTCCATAAGTGCCTCATAAGCAACCTCGTAATTCGCGCCAGTTACGGGGGTGCATTTAACGATCGAAAGGGGTTCATTAAATAAGGAGCCTATTAATAAATTATATTTCTCAATATCCGCAATATTTGGGTTATTATGAACAATGACGTCATACCTCATAAGCAACCTCGTAATTCGCGCCAGTTACGGGGGTGCATTTAACGATCGAAAGGGGTTCATTTTCTAAGGAGCCTATTAATAAATTATATTTCTCAATATCCGCAATATTTGGGTTATTATGAACAATGACGTCATACATGTCAATAAAACTTTTCCATTGTTTTAAATCGCCTGAATAGGTAGGAATTCTAACTTTAGGGTACTCGGCATTTGTGCGCAAAGTTGGCTGATTAATCTGGGTAGGAGCATTAGGTTTAAACAGGGATTCATTAATTTCTAAAATCTTATAATACTTATCGCAAAAACTTTTTTCCATATCCATAAGGCTCTTTAGATGATCATCGGCCTCCTCTTTCATTGAGAAACATTGCAATAGAAAAGCGTGTTGTTTTTGAAAATCTTTATAAATAGATTCGAGATGGCGCATGCGCATTTCAAAATTTGGGCGTACAAGAGGGTTTTCTAACGCGTCACTTGCGATAGTGTGTAAATCATTTATTTTGGCCTCTAATTGTTGGCACAAAATATTAGCTTGTTTTATTTTAGCTTCGGTCGACATTTTTCCCAAAAAAAAGACAAAAAATACTATTAAAAAACCTTTAGTATAGTGGAAAAAGCAATACCAAATTTATCAAAGTTTTTTAATTACAAAAAACTGGTAAACTACACTTATGAGAGAGAGATTTACGAGTAACGAGAGAGAAAGAAAATATTCTGCCTGGCGACCGCCACGGAGATTAAGCGACCTTGTATCTACAGTTTTAATTTTATTATTTTTTTTATATATAAGTTTTTTATACTTTATTATAAGAAAATTGAAACTTTCCACAAAATCAATGCGAACTGGTATATATCCGGCTTGTGATGGGCCATAAAATGTACTATTCCCTTCGATAACTGTAGTACTCCACTGGCCTTAGATTTGTAAAAAGTTAAAATTTTAGAGTAGTAGAGAGAAACGACAATTGGGATGACTTACCCCACTTGTTCTTCTTTTTTGATCCTGGAGGTACCTCCTTGCAGCTGTGGCGACACCTTTTCACTCAAAGTTTATATTTTAAGGGGTTTAGAGTTGATAAAAAATAACGTTATGGTTTCACAATTTTACAGGCAAAATCGAGTAATTAATTTCAAATATTAACAGCGCAGGTAAATAAGAGTTTATTTCGAGGTTTATTCGAAAAGCGAGTTTGAGATACTAAAGTCCACTTTAAATTTGTCTGTGCACAATGTCTATTTTTTTGCAGCAAAAAATATCATCCCAATTGAAAAAACGCGATAAAGAAAGAATATAAATCCAAAGTATACAAAATAAAAACAAGTTTCAATTTTCTTATAACCACAGTGGAATAGATAATTAATACCCAAAAATAATTAAAACTCAACTAATTAGCGGTAACGCTACATTCGTTATGTTTATATAACATTTTAGCTATGAAATAAGCCAAAGAATCGCCTACTTTCGGAAGTATAAAGATATTTTAAATAAAATACAACGAGGTACAAAAAAGTTTTTTAAAAAAAGATTTTTAAATAACAGTAGTGACTCAGGTAACACCCTGTGCAATTGCCTGCAAAGTCTAGATCATTTTATTTTGTGAGGTTTTTGGCCCACTTGGTATCGATTCGAAATTTTTATTGGCTACCCGGTATACTTAGTAGTAGAAGCGGTGGGTGACCCGTAGGTCTGGCAAGTCGGTCAAAGTAGGTCCTTTTTGCCATGCCCCAGCTGTATCACTTAACCCATTCTGCACTGCCATTTGATATCCAAGTTGCTCATTGAGCCTTTCTGTTGAATTGGATCCCTGCGTGGGCTTGTTCTGTGGATTCTTTGTTTTGTCTACAACCTGTTGCTGTTTCTCAGGAGTTTGTTAGTGCGTCCTACCGCAAAAAAATACCAAAACAAATTAAATTTTATTATTTTTAGTAAGAAAACTAAAATAATAAATTTGAAAAAACTTATTGATAGGATAGTTTATTTTATACAAAAAATTATTTTTTGCTCCAAAAATTTACAGCGCTATTTTTAGTCCACACTTAAAAACGCACCTTTGGATTACGTAGCTTTTATACAGTAATTTAATCATTGTTAGCCATCAAACTAACGTACTAGTCTATAGAAACCGTGCAACACAATTCGTCGCCTTAATGCTATTGTAAGTCACAAAATTAAGTTTTTACAGGAGAACATTTTTTTAGTGGACGTAGCATGGGTCGAGGTGTCACCGCTTAAATTGGTCGGGCGGATGGTGGGAACGTTTCATCCCTTAGACATCCAATATTTCTGCATTCAATAAAGCGCGCTTGGAGCTATACGTTTCCGCAAAAAAAACGAAAAATGGGAAAACTGGACATTGAACGCATTAATGCGACGAATTGGTCTATCTAGTTATCAGTTGGGAACCTATTAAAAAGCCTAAAAAAAGATTACGAGTTCCTAAACTATCAAACAAAAATATAAGAAATGGAACGGAAAGCGTACCCATCATTCTTCTCAAAGCACCCATGGCTTCAGGGCGCCAAAGATGAGTAACTGCTAACATGCCACGTTGTGAACAGATTAGACAAAGATACCTGTCCCGATTTTTGCCATAACGCTAGATTTGCCTGTGAATAATTGCTTTTAACTGCCATTTTTTTTCTGACATTTCAGAACTGGACGAAATCCACATCAAGGGTCCCATTGGGATTATCAAATCAATTGGATAACAAAACACAATTTCTTTAGATGTCCCCACTGCGACTACAAGGCCAAGCAGAAATCGCACCTGAAAACACATATTTTACTGCGTCATACAAGTGCAGATAAAATAAGTTGGTTTCTATGCAACCAATGTGACTACAAGGCCAAGCGAAAGTCACATCTGAAAAATCATTTGTTGCGACATAAAAATGCAAAGGAAATCCAGTGGTTTAAATGCAACCAATGTGACTACAAGGCAAAGCAGAAAACTCAACTGAAAGCACATTTGCAGCGACATAAAAGTGTAAATGAAATTAATTGGTTGAAATGCAACCTCTGCGACTACAAGGCCAAAGAGAAGTTCACTTTAAAGAAACACCAGTTGCAACATAAAAGTTTGAACGAAATTGATTGGTTTATATGTCATGAGTGTGGCTACAAGGCCAAGCAGAAGAGTCATGTGAAAACACATTTGTTGCGACATAAAAATGCAAATGAAATCGAGTGGTTTAAATGCAACCAATGTGACTTCAAGGCCAAGGTGAAATCTCAACTGAAAACACATTTGCTGCGGCATAAAAGTGCAAAAGAAATTAATTGGTTTAAATGCAACCTCTGCGACTACAAGGCCAAAAAAAAGTTCACTTTAAATAATCACCAGTTACAACATACCAATGTGAACGAAATTGATTGGTTTAAATGCCAACAGTGTGACTATAAGGCCAAGCAGAAAGGTCAACTGAAACAACATTTGCTGCGACATAAAAATGCAAACGAAATCAATTGGTTGAAATCCAAATAGTGTGACTACAAGGCCAAGCAGAACTCTCATATGAAAATTAATTTGCTGCAACATAAAAATGCAAATGAATTCGATTGGTTTGAATGCAACCAATGTGACTTCAAGGCCAATCAAAAGGCCAATATTAAACAACATTTGTTGCGACATTAAAATGCAAATTAAATATATTGGTTTGAATCCTAAAAGTGCGTAATCGGTTGGTTTAAATTCAAACAATGTGACTACAAGGCTAAGCAGAAAGTTCAAATACAAAAATCTACTACCGCCAAATGAATATCTGGCTTATTATGATTAAAAAATGTATTACAATTTTTTTGATAAAAGGACAAGTTGAGGAGTTAGTGAGTTACCTCCAAAAATGGGTAAAAAATTAAAACAAATAAAAAATTTTATTTTTGCTTACATAAACTTTAAAAAAATATCAATGACATTGTCTACTTAAATAAATAAATAATATCTTTATTTGCAACAAAAATAAATAGCAGTTTACAAAGTTTAGATTAGCATATAAGCAGTTGCAAAAAGGAGTTAAAAACAATTACATAATTGATCTAAGTTTAACCCCTAGTAGATTTTTATTTATTATTATATTATTATTATATGTTTAGCAATAGGAAGCGGTGGAACACCGATGAGTCTATTGCTTATGGTAGGTCAGTTTTAGTTTGTTTAATTTTTTTAAAGTTTTTAAGGTTTCTTTTTTCACTATTAAAGATAGTTCACTAGTGTGTTGCGCAAACTAATTAAGTTTTTATCCAGTTTGTTTTTAAAGCTGTTTTTGTTGGGAGCACTTGATACACATCGGTTTCATAAATAAGAAAGTCCGCCTTTTTGGATCGGCCATTTTGATTTTTGTAAGTTTGAGTAAAAAATTGTGTTAAATGACCTTAAACAATGTAATATTTCAAGTTTGAGACAAATCGGTTAGTAAATAGGAAAATCCGCCATTTTGGATCGGCCATTTTGATTTTTTTAAGTTTGAGTAAAAACCTTTAAGTAATGTAATATTTTAAGTTTGAGACAAATCAGTGAGTAAATAAGAAAATCCGCCATTTTAATTCGGCCATTTTGATTTTTTTAAATTTGGGTAAAAAATTGTGTTAAATGGCCTTAAGGAGATTAATATTTCAAGTTTGAGGCAAATCGCTTAGTAAATAAGAAAGTTCACCGTTTTGAATCGGCCATTTTCATTTTTTTAAGTTTGAGTAAAAATTGTGTTAAATGACCTTAAGCCATGTAAGATTTCAAGTTTGAGACAAATCGGTTAGTAAATAAGAAAATCCGCCATTTTGGATTCGCCATTTTGAATTTTTTAAGTTTGAGGATAAAACTGTATTAAGTGGTCTCAGGCACTTCAAACTTTCAAGTTTCAGACAAATCGGTTTAAAAATAAAGAAATCCGCCATTTTGGATCTGCCATTATTGTAATAAAAAACGTAAATTGTAGTGTTGCCAAACACTACACCTACCAAATTTCAACACTCAACTTAATGGCTTTAACTTTACTTAACAAAACCAAATTTCAAAAAAATTGCGTAAAGTTTTTTTTTAAAGATGTTTTTGTATAAATAATATATCTATTTTGTTTTTCATCTGCACATTTTTATCGAAAAATATTATTTCAGTCCGGCGCCGAGTTGGCCCGGCGCCCAGTAGGCCCGGCGCCCAGTTGGCGGCGCTGAGTTGGCGGCGCCCAGTTGTCCTAGACCGTTAAAAAAGTGTTTCGCCGTACAAGGACAAATTTTGCAATTACCTCTGCCCACATTTCCCTATCTTCTTCTCCTAGAAAGCAATGAGCAGCAATGAGGATAAGCTTCTTCGTTAGCAATGAACCTCCACAAAATTTGAATATTTTATTTTTTTTTAATTTGGTCAGGATGGCAACCATAGCCGGATACTTTTTGACAGAAAAATCGTATCCGTGGTGAATTCGGTACCTGTCTTCTTCTAAAATATACCTAGTTTGATTTTAAACAGCATTAACAGATAGGGGTTATAAGTCACGACACGCATCTCGACGTAACGTACGTTATTGCATTGTGCGCATGCTCAGTATTTGACAGGCGTACGTTGCACATTACGCGCGACGTAACGTTGCCTCGCTTAATGTTTGTACGAATATAACCGATAATAGGAATAATAGACAGGCGGGTCCGGCTAATTTCCGAATTTTCTTGTGTTTTGATCAACCCAAATACGTTGGAGTATAAATATGGGGCATACCCATGCATTCTCACACGCGATGCTTGAAGCTAGGACCCCTATTTAATTCTTAATGTTCCTTTTTCGGATAGACAAGATTTCGGTTACTGCGCATTCGTCAGTTTTGGTGGTTTTGGAACATGCTTCGTTACGTCACTACATTATTTAACAAAACAATTGTTAAATGTTTAGGGTTATGTCTATTATTTTTTCTAAAAACTAGTTGATTGGGTGAAAATATATCAAATTGTGGATTAAAATTGTCGTTTTTCTAAAACTAATTGTGCAGATTTATTATGGAGACCATGAAGAGTGTTTAATTGCATCTATAAACCACTCTTAACTTTATTAACAAATTATAAAGAAATAAATTTAGAAAAAAAAACTTTTTGAAAACAAGCTTTTATAAAATGGACTAAAAAGCATAAAATAATTTTTTTAGTGATCTGATATCATAATAATAAAAGCGATGGGCGTAAGGAAATTTAACCGTTTTTGTTTTAGCCTTGTTATTTCGAAGTTTAGTGAAAATTCAAATTCATTAAATTATAGCAGAGAAATGTAAGGGTAGACAATTTAACCCAACCCAACCCACCCCAACCCTGCTCAAACTACCCTTACATTTTTTTGATATGGGTGGACATTATTACGCCTGCTTTATATTAGGCAGATCATCCGCGACCGGCACTGTGTCGATTTATTTTGTCACATCATCGGTTGTGGACGATCCACCAAATGCGCATGGAAAGGCATTTACCTAATATTAAATACGCCCATCGCTTTTATTAATATGATATCAGAACACTAAAAAAATTATTTTATGCTTTTTAGTCCATGTTATAGAGGCTTGTTTTCAAAAAGTTTTTTTTTCTAAATTTATTTTTTAATTTTTAGATTTGTCTATGCATTTCAGCTAGCGCATCAATATTGCAGGGAGTCTTTCCTGTCAATCCCTAAAACTGTTCGTTATTATTATGATCATTATACGCTAGAATTAATTAATTTTGGTCGAGATCGAACAAACTAAAGCCTTACCCCTTCTACGCCCCCACCCTTTTTTAGCGGGAGAGCATGTGAATTTTGAACTCAATCAGATACCTACGTGGAAGTCAGTTGAAAGTAATCAGAAAAACTTGACATTAAATTGTCCATTTTGAATCCGCCATATTGAATTTTTGTAATCTGATCAAAAATTCGTAATTCTCATCCTCAAGAACCCCCAGATACCAATTTTGGTTAAAATCGGACAAATTAAAGTTTTACCCCCTCTCCACCCCCCACGTTAGGGGGGAGGTAGGTACCCGATGAAACCATATTATTGTTTTGTCATCGGAACTAAGACGCTATGCGAAATTTGAAGTCAATCGGATGTTTGGAAGTTCTTCAAAAATGAGTTGCAAGATTTGATTACATACATACATACATACAGGTGAAGTTAAATAAAAGCTTGTAAATCGTCAATTTTAAATCCGCCATATTGAAAAATTCGTAATCCCCATCCTCAAAAACCCCCAGATACCAATTTTGGTGGAAATCCAACAAACTAAAATTTTACCCCCTCTCCGCCCTCCAGGTTGTGGGTGAGGTAGGCAGTCAGTGATACCACATTATTGGATTGTAATCGGAACTATAACGGTATGCGAAATTTGAAGTCAATCGAATACGTGGAAGTCAGTTGAAAGTAATCAGAAAAACTTGACATTAAATCGTCCATTTTGAATCCGCTATATTGAATTTTTATAATCTGATCAAAAATTCGTAATCCCCATCCTCAAAAACCCCCAGATACCAATTTTGGTGGAAATCCAACAAACTAAAATTTTACCCCCTCTCCGCCCTCCAGGTTAGGGGTGAGGTAGGCAGTCAGTGATACCACATTATTGGATTGTCATCGGAACTATAACGGTATGCGAAATTTGAAGTCAATCGAATACGTGGAAGTCAGTTGAAAGTAATCAGAAAAACTTGACATTAAATCGTCCATTTTGAATCCGCCATATTGAATTTTTATAATCTGATCAAAAATTCGTAATCCCCATCCTCAAAAACCCCCAGATACCAATTTTGGTGGAAATCCAACAAACTAAAATTTTACCCCCTCTCCGCCCTCCAGGTTAGGGGTGAGGTAGGCAGTCAGTGATACCACATTATTGGATTGTCATCGGAACTATAACGGTATGCGAAATCTGAAGTCAATCGAATACGTGGAAGTCAGTTGAAAGTAATCAGAAAAACTTGACATTAAATCGTCCATTTTGAATCCGCCATATTGAATTTTTGTGATCTGATCAAAAATTCGTAATTCTCATCCTCAAAAACCCCCAGATACCAATTTTGGTTAAAATCGGACAAATTAAAGTTTTACCCCCTCTCCACCCCCCCACGTTAGGGGGGAGGTAGGTACGCGATGAAACCATATTATTGTATTGTCATCGGAACTAAGACGCTATGCGAAATTTGAAGTCAATCGGATGTTTGGAAGTTCTTCAAAAATGAGTTGCAAGATTTGATTACATACATACATACATACAGGTGAATTTAAATAAAAGCTTGTAAAAAATACTCTGCCAATATATGGGCCCTAAGCTCACACTAGGTACTATAGTTTTAGTTTACGTGCGAGCAAATAAAACTAAAACCTGAAATATATCTTATTCAACTCCAGACTAAATTACCTTTTGTTTGATACCACACAAGCCATGTTTTGACTTAAACTCAAATTTTTGAAATCTACCCCCACCCTTAAAAAACAAAAACTAAAATGTATTTTGTTTAACTCCGGACTCAATTACCTTTCGTTTGATATCACACACGCCATATTTTCACGTAAACTCTAATTTTTGAAATCTACCCCCACCCTTTTTGAAGAAAAAAAAACTAAAATGTATTTTGTTTAACTCCATACTCAATTACCTTTCGTTTGATATCACACACGCCATATTTTCACATAAACTCTAATTTTTGAAATCTTCCCCCACCCTTTTATTTGACTTGTGTTGGGTGGATTTTGTTCATTTTTAAATGGGACCATCTCGACCCAAGACCCAGCCTAGGTACCACATTTCATTAAAATCGGCCAAGCGGTTTTTGAGTTATGCGCGTTGGTCGTTACAGACAGACAGACATACACACAGACGGCGCGACAAAAAAGTTTCAAAATCATCTGAAACGCAAAAATATATAAAAATTTTTGAAATCGGAGGAACTTTTTTTTTCGAAAAAATTAGGATCACCATAGCTCACACTACTATAGTATAGTATATGTGTGAGCTAATACACGTAGTTACCTATCGAATTACATTACTTCTTTCGGGCATTTTTCCACAAACGGCACATATTTTACATGAATTATTTCCCATTTTGTACAGAAAAAAACATAATTTTACACGACAAACGTAAAACACAGCATAATGTCAAATGGCCTCCAGCCACATAGCGGCTGAGTGTCTACATGACAAAACAAACGCATGCACATTTGAAAAAATTAGCCATTGTTTCCAAAGCCAGCTATGACCGCTTCACTATTCGATTCTTTGTACATGTATTTATGCTATAACGTATTTGGATCAACCTTACCCTACTTTTTGTTTGTTTTTCTCAATGACATTGTAAATTGTTACTGTCCCTTTTTTTTTCGTATTTTGTGTTCGCTAAAGGACTTAGCTAGAGTAAAGGTAAAGACAAAGCGAATCCACTTTGTACCGTGACAACCTCCACTTGCTAATACTAATATTTTATTTCTTTTTAAACTAGGCTTTAAAGGGCAAAACGATTTTTTTGAGATAACGCCGAAAACGTGTTGTTTGGGTGCATTTGGAGCTTTAGCAATCTCGTCGTGACGTCTCTCCGTGTGCGTGTTTGTATATATCTGTAAGTAATACGATAGCTCCTAAATAGAGAGGTTTTTGACAATTAATTTTTTTTTTCAGAATGCTTACTTTTTAGAGCATTGCACTAATATGCGGTTTTCGGTATATAGAAGATCACGTTTTTCTCAATAATTTGTTAACCTAACACTTTGTGGTTTAGTTGGAGTATGCTAATGAGCTAGGAAGGTATCAGAACCTACTTAGTCATATTTATCTCTATTATTCAGAAACTTAGAAAAGGCACTTAATAAATAATAAGATAACTTAATAGTGTAGAAAATATTTTATTAGATAAATATTTTTGGGAGGAAATAAATCAGATTTTAAATACGTTTGAAGTAGTTGCAAATCAAATAGCTGACAAGGAAACTAGCCGTGAAGTCCAAAAATTTAATAGGGTTCTATTTTATCTAGTTGTTCATTCTTACCTTCTATCCAATATTTCGTATCTTTTCGGGCTTTGCGAAAACTATGATTAAAGCTAGTGCTCACTACTTTTTTACCTTACGTTTCTTGTTTGATAAAGAACTGTTGAAGTTCTCCAATTCTGTATTATTGATTCAGTAGCATAGAATTCTGTAATGTAGTAGATAATCTTTAAATAGTAAGTTTACTAGATTCACTCCAGATGGCGCAAGAGTACGTAAAATGTCGGAATAAATAATAAAGTAGTGTTAGCGTCCTGTAATTTTTTTTACGGTTTTTCACTTAATAAAGTATGTTAAATAAATAATTAGTGCCTTAATCATTACGATCCACGTACCTACTACAAGAACAAACAGCATAAAATTTTGGAAAAACACAAATACATTTTTTTTAAATAACAAAATATTTTGTAGTCATCTGTCAAAACGATATGACAAACATGTTATTTTGAAGTTATTTTCAGTTTGAAAATTGTGTAATAATAAGTCAGGGGTTTGTGATTTGCCATACCACACGCCATGTTGGGAATATAAAATTTAAGGTAGGTTTAATAATAATAAACTAATAAATTAAATAAACAAATTAAATTAATTAATAATTTCAATGAATTTACTTAATTTAATAAATTTAATTTAATTCAAAATTTTATTTTGTTTGATCTTTATCAAACACGAAAGGCATAAAAGTAGTAAGGACTAGCTTTTATCATAGAGTTTTCGTAAAGCCCGAAAACGTACGAAATATTAGAGAAAATAATTTAGAAGGTAAGAATGAGCCACTAATTAAAATAGATCCATATATAGTTTCTGGACTTTACGGCTAATTCCCTTGTTCGCTATTTGATTTGCAACTACTTCGAACGTTCTATTTAAAATCTGATTTATTTCCTTCTAAAAATATTTCTTTATGTTTTCCACACCATTATTGAGTATCTTTTATAAGTTTTATAATAATAAGAGATAAATAAGACTAAGTAGGTTCCTTATAAATAAAAATAAATAAATTTATGACCGATTTGATATTTATTGAACCACAAGCTTTTTGGTTACAACACAAATTTTTAAGAAAAAAGTACTATATACCAAAAACCGCATCTTAGTGCAATGCTCTAAAAAGTTAGCATTTTGAAAAATGTTTAGGTATTAAAAAAGTGTCATTAACTTCAATGGATTTTGACCAAAATCCAATCAGCTTGTTACAGTGTCCAACACTATTTAACCTGAAAATTTCATGAAAATTCGTTCGGTAGTTTAGGATTTATCGTATTGCAGACATACAGATACACACACGCACACGGACAGACGCCAGGATGAGGTTGCTAAAACTCCAAATACACCCAAATAACACGTTTTCGACGATATCTAAAAAAAAAAATTCCTCGAAAACAATACCTTTTTTGGCTATTTAGACCAGTCAAATTACCTTTGAGAGAAAAAAAAATATTAACAGGAGCTGAAGCATTGAACATTGTAGAGCGGCGAAAAACAAAGTTAAAAAAATTAAATGCTTGAGCAGGGGCGTTGCGGGTTAGGTTTGGGAGGAGGGGGGGGGGTAAAAAGGGGCAGGGTATCGTATTATTGCGATTTCCGGTCAAAGTTGACGTCGCAGAAAAAAGTGACATACATAAAAATCATAGAATGTTTTGGAATTCTCCTGGGTGAAGAGGGTTAATAATCATTATGGGTTTGAAAAAAGATCTAATTCTTCACAAAATCAATTTAATATTATTCAAAATCTATGGTAAAAATACCCCGACGCGTTCGAGCCTATCACTTATTTTCAACGGGAGTCAAATAGAGAGAGAATAACAGAATAAATCTAAAAACAAAGCAATACTTAAGAAATAATTATGACTAAAAAATAATGTAGACACAAGCAACAATTAAAAATTGTACGTAAAAACCTACAATGTAATGTACTTATATTATAGGTTTTTTCTCTCTTTGTAAAAATAAAAGAATTTATCAAGCTTTCTTCTTAAGTTTTGCTTTGTTTTTAGATTTATGGACTCCCCTTGAAAATGAGCGATAGGCTCGAAACGCGTCGGGGTATTTTTACCATAGATTTTGAATAAATATTAAATTGATTTTGCGAAGAAATTTCAAACCCACAATGATTAAAAATCATAGGTCATAAAAATATCTAAAACTATGGTAAATATCATTTTTTACATAACCTTAAAATGTTCGCGAAAAATTTTAAAATAACGTATTTTATTTAATTTTTAGTTTTTTTTGCAAAAATAATGTCAGTTTTATCAAAACTTGGTAAGAGTAGAGTTTTTTGGGTGCTAAATGTCTACAATATTTTACAAACAAAAAAATTAAGAATTTTCTTAGATATTTGTTTTTTCCGCTTAAAAACACTTTTTTTTAATGAAATTTAAAATCATCGTATCTAGTTCTGCTGGTACTCAGTTTTTGGTCCTGAGATATACTTCTTTGTGAAATAAAAAAAAATTAATAGTCGTCATTTAAAAACATGTCGGAAAAAACGAAAAAAAAATGTTGTTAAAATATTTTTTAATACTGATTATATTACTTATTTCTGCGTAAAAAAAATGGATGGAATGGAAGATCTGATACCTTCCTAACCCATTAGCACACTCCAAGTAAACTCAATGCTATATCAACCTTAAAAATAGTTTTTTGTAGATATCTCCGAAACGAAAGCTCCTACCAAATTTTCGGTTATAATGCAAATATTTGAGAAAGATGTGCGCTACGATATTCCGAAAACCGCATATTAAAAATTTAACATTTTTAAAACTTTTTAACTGTCAAAAAACTGTCATTAGCATTGATGAATTTCGACCAAAATCTAATCAGCTCGTTACAGTATCGAATACTAGTTTACCTAAAAATTTCATGAAAATCGGTTGAGCGGTTGGCGTGTTACGGACAGAGTTACATACACACACACACACACACACACACACACACACACACACAGATAGACATCACGACGATACTGCTAGGGTAGGTCAAAATACACCCAAATAACACATTTTCGGCGATATCTCAAAAAAAAATTTTTCGTTGGAAACAATACCTTCTCTAGCCAATGGCTATTATAATGGCTAAAAAACTACCTGCCTTGCTTTTGGAATATTAAAGTACATATATAATATACATTATGACAAAAATGTAATTTTTCTAATAAAAATTGTTATTTTTAATTTCTTTCCGAGTTTTATCGCCCCCAAAAAGTGCCGCCTAAAGCGAAACACACTGTCACCCCCTAGTTAAGCTACTGATATATGTACAGGGTTTTCCTGTATAATTTTATACCATGTCTAAAACGTTTATTTGAATAGATATCAAAATATGATAAATACAAAAGTAATTTTTTACGAAGTTTAGGGTCAAAATGTATTTTTTTCTTCTAATTGTCAAAATTTGACAGGTTGATGGTTTTTAAAAAAATTAAACGCCCTATATATTATTTTAGATTTTTAGAGATCTTTTCTTTCTGATTTAAAAAATATATATGTAGGGATTATTTCGATTATTAGTTTTGAAGATATGTATATAAACATAAAATAAAAAAATACGGTCTTTTTAAGTTTTTTCGAACATTTTAAGGTTATTTAAAAAATTACATTTATAAAAGTTTTAGTCAATTGCATGGTCTATGACTTTTCTGTATGTCACTTTTTTCTCCGACGTAAATTTTCCCCGGAAATCGCAATAATACGATTCCCTTCTCTTTTTACCCCCCCCCCAACCTAGCGTGCAACGCCCCTGCTCACGCATTTATTTTTTTTAACTTCGTTTTTCGCCTCTCTATGCCGCTCTTTTTTTTGCCTTAAAATATGGTAATTCCACTGGCCTAATTGCTGCTCGGGCTAGGAACGCATAAAATGGTTGTTTTCCCTTTTCATATAAACGAACATGTTATGAAGTTTTCTGTATTAAATAATTAAACTTTTAACTAATATTATACCAGTGGTGGCTGCTACAGTGGGGGCAACGGGGCAGTGTCCTCCCAAAACTAGATAACAACCAGTATTTTCAGTTGATTTATTTAAAAAAGTTAAATCTTTCCTTAGGACATTTCTAGTTCTTTTTTTAGTCTGTGGTTAACTGGGTAAACTTTTTTAGCGTAAATAATTACAAGCCGGCAGCACCGCGCGGGACAAGATTTCAATTTCACCCATTTTTTCAGCGGTGTATGGGTGGCTGTTATCGCGCGGGGGCGGGAGGAATGTTTGTTTTGGTTTACGTCGGCCATATTTATCGTGCCACGCCGTTCGTTGCCCTTCCTACGTGCTGCCGGTTCCATTCTTAGTGAAGACGTATGTCTTTGTTTTGATTGGGTGTACGTCAGGGTCAGTAGTTAAAAGTCTTGACGGTCGCGAGTCCATTGTTTGTTTTTGTTTGTTTTCAAAATGGAAATCAATACCGTCGATTATATAATTAACTGTGCAAATTTAAATACATTGACATATGAACTTCGATAACAAATAAAATCTTAAAAATTAACCAAAATTTTAGTGCAAGTAATAAAAAATTATAGGATGCTGAAAACTGATTGTGCGGTTGTGAAAAACGAAATGCTTTATTTGTCTTGAGCAATCCACGAAGTGATCCTGTGTGGGTGGCAAAGGGAATGTGTGATATCAAGCACTTTAGTGAAATGTTAAAGACACAAAGTAAGTGCTACTTATTTAAATAACCACATAAATATGCTATACTAGGCAAGACTGATATTAGGTGCAAACTGAATAGTGCCTATAGGCAACACATTACTGAACATAATAAAAATGTGGCAAAAAATAGACATATACTTACTAGGTTAATTAGACTGTTTAAAATTCTGTGGATTTTTGAGGTTGCTCTACAGGGCCATGATTAGTCTGAAAATGGTGCTAATCCGAGCACTTTGCGCATGTAAAAGAAGGGCGAATAGACTTTATCTATAAACAAATAAACTAAAAACTATACCAAGTAGCTGCTTGTTTGTAAAATGCTAAAATAAAACTATTTAGGCAAGTTTTTTATCTCCTTTTCCATGCAATATAAATTTCTGCCCCCACAATTTATAACGTCACCAGCCGCCACTGTATTATACATGTCATTTAACGAAGAAACTAAATCATTTTTTTATTTGAGAGTTTATTAGAAACGTGTAAGAATTTATTTTAAGAATCGACCCCCTGACTTGTTTTTACATTAACCTAAACTAAAAAGACGTCAAAATTATATTTTTGTTCTATTGTTTTAACAGATAAACACAAAATATTTTGTTATTTTTGTAAAATGTATTTGTTTTTTTGTAAAATATTATTTTGTTTGATTTTTCTCAAATACGAAAGTAAAGGTATGGAAGTAGTGAGGACTAGCGTTAATCATATGGGTTCTATAAAGCCCGAATACGTACGAAATATTAGAGAAAATGGTAAGAAAGAACAACTAGACGCAATAGAAACATATTAAAGAGCACCGCACCCGTTTACACAGACCTTATGAGAAATTTTTGTCCCGGTGAAATTGGCTATAATTTTAGTAAAGTTAAGTTTTTCTGTACAGTTTTTGAGATATTAACTTTCAAAGTTTTTTAAATGGTCGGTTCGGTATGTTCTAATAATAATAACTCTTAGATCTTGACCGAAAAACATTAAGTGATCATAAAAATTACTTAGCAAAGGCTTAAAGACAAAGTCACTTATAATTTCTACATTCATTGTGACACAGTTATACAAAAACAAACAACAAACACGACCATAACCTCCCGCTCATGCGTTTGGCGTCTTCTAAAAAAATAAATGCGCCCGCAAACACGCATCGCTGAGCCCGCCCGCCCGGAATTGTACTGGAACTGCAAGTTTTGCAGCTCTATTTTTGCCTAGATTTCGCTATCTAAACCCAGGAGCAAGTGCGGTGCGGGGCGAAGGAAGGGGTTCCTAGCCGAGCACAGATCTCGTTAGCCGCCCAGCTACGTTGTGTTGCAATTTAGCAGCGCAACAATGCCAATAACTTCATTTGACCGACTGTGAAATGCGGCCTTCGGCGACGGCGTCGTACTCAACACACGTACGCGATTTGAAGGCCTACTATACCAACACCAGACCGAAAATATACTGCTATTCCAATAATTTTAGAAATAAAATAATTATATTAGAAAAAAAGCAGCGGCTGAAAAATAGTCTAATAATGTGAAAATTTTGGGGGTTCTACAGCTCTGCAGCCCTTATGCACTAGCCGCCCCTAACTAATAACAATGTTATTAGAGATACTTTAAGAAAAATAGCAAAACATATTTACATTTAAATCAATAAAGCAACACAAGAAACTTCAATATTTTCTACTATATTAAAAGCTTTTTATTTAAATGGGCACTCCGGGTGACAGCATTTTCCGCTGATTGGTTAGAAAATTACCAGGTAGCCTATCCTCTACAGACCCAAGGCAAATTCACGTGATATATGTTTCGAAACAGGGTGGTTCAACAAATACGTCATCAATTGGTGACGTTTCATTTTTGAATTTATGGGCGTTATACGATAAGATACCGTTCACAGAAGTGTAAATTGTGAATTTATTGTCAATATTTTAGTACCACCAACATTTTAATTTACTGCTTTCTTCCACAAATGTAAAGTTATGCAAAAGTAACATTGTCCACTTCTAGGAACGCTAGAGAGCTGAGCTTTAAAAGGCTGCTAGGAACAAGATAAAACCATAGGAAAAAAATCTCAAAATTTTTAATAAGGCATTGCAGAAGTTTTGAATAATATTCCGCATATTTTACTACTTTTAAACTTAAATATTATCCAAATCCTTTAAAAAAGGAGTGAAATCATAACTTATACTTTTACGGCTGCAAATGACTCTTAGGCACAGTGCTAAATTGAACATAAAGAAGTTTGGTAGTAATAGCAAAGTTAAAAAAAAAACATTTTCAAACCAGTAAGAACTTTTCATTTTAAAATTTGTGTTACAGAACTTGGCTTTACTTTTATTTTAATTCTTTTTACGGAATACCATTTTCGCGTACTTTTTTTTACATGAAATGTTTTTGTTTGATTAAGTAAATGGGTAAACACAAATTTTAACATATATATAATTTTAGGAACTAGATGGTGTGTTTATGTATTTACGTTTTCATAAATACATTCAATAATTTCATTTTAAAATTTAAAAGGTAAACCTATTCAAATTTAGTGAGTTTTTTTGGTAGGTAATTGAGGAGGTGAAAAACTTTTAAATTAAGTTGTGTTTCAAACTTCCATTGTCTTCATTATATTTCGATAATCAAAATGCCATGCATAATAAAATATATGATCCGTGATTTCTTTTAAAGTGAGTTGTGAATTTTATTTAAAATAAACAAATATAAAAAAACACATAAGATAAATATGTACAGATAACAAATATCCGCCCTTAAATGAAAAAGTAACTTAAACGAAAAAGTAAAACATTCCTTTTCGATTGTTTTCTTCTAAATAAAATTTGTTATGTATAAGTGTAGATACAGACAAGTAAAAAAATACAACAGGCATGAAAAAAAGCAGGAAAATCGAGACAATTTGCATAGAAAGCGGGACTTTAATGGTATTAAAAAAAAAGCGGGACCGAGCAACATAAAGCGGGACCGTCCCGACGACGTCTGGCAATCCTGGTCACATACAGGGACTCTAATGTTGTCTGGCATCACTTGGTATTTGTTCTTGCAGTTTATAATTGAGGAGCAGATCTATATGCATTTTGTCCATTTTTTCACATTTTTAACCAAAGATGCCATCGCAAATTACATACATAGAGCAACAATATTATGCCACAGAAGACGTATATAGGTATAATCCTTGAATGATTTTTTATCCATATTTTAGGTATATGAACTTTTCGGTCAATTTCTTGTCAAACGCATAGCAGTTTTTTTTATTTACCAAAATTACAAAAAATGGACAAAATGCATATAGAAAGTCTGCTCCTCAATTAAAGTATTTTAGATGGGAGCCGAATCTTCCACGGATACGATTGTTCTACAGAAAAGTACCCGGCCATGGTTGCCCTCATGGCGCCATCACGAATGAATAGATTACAAAAGTTTTGTGGAGGTTCATTACTAACGAAGAACCTGATCATCACTGCAGCTCATTGTGTATACAACATGACAGTGAAGGCTGTTTGGGCAGGGGTAATAGCCAAATACCTAAAATAATAAATACTGGTTCGAAAAATCCAAAAGTGAAGCAATCATAGCTTGCTTTGGAAACAATGGCAAACTTAAATTCGCAGAGTGGTTAGAAATAAAATTTCGGACTTTTGTCTTTATTTATTTTAAACACGACGTTTCGGTTAGTAAGTATCTCTAACCGTTTTCAAGTGTAAACTAAACAATCTAGTCTATGGGCTACTACTTATACTACTTAGTGTGCAGTCAGGTGTGACGGCCCGCCCCCTTTTTAACCCTAAGAGGCCTGTTTTGGTATGTCCGTGCTTGGTTTACTGAAAACTTCTTTATTCTGCATTATAAACGCAGCTTAAATAAACGCCAATGCTAGTCCTTATGCAAAACTTTAGCTTCTGACCACTGAATCCTATGATCATTTGACCATGCATGATCTGCTAAACCAGATTTAAGAATGGTTTCTAGATGCCATTAAACACTCTTTATGGTGTCCACAATAAATTTGCACTTTAGAATGCAATGCAATCCTGATATTAAAAAAAAAACACAAATTTAATCAGCCATTTGAGAAATTTCACCCGAACAACTAGTTTTTAGAAAAAAAAATAACCTTAAATTTTTAGCAATTATCAAATACTGTAGTGACGTAAGGCAGTGTGTTCTAAAATTACCAAAACTGACGCATGCGCATTTACCGAAAACTTGTCTACCTGTATTTATGTTCTAAGGTATTTAATAAAAAGTTAAAAAATCATCTCCTTATATTTGCCGGTATCAGTATCGTTATCAAACTGCGCATGCGCAAAATTTTCCGGGACTTCCACTACCCTACGTGGAACGGTAGGTGCGGCATCCATAGGGTATCGCTGGCCTTAACGTATCCAAACCAAATCTAGAGTGGCAACCGGCGAGCCTTGCAACATTGAGGGGCAGATGGCGCTGAAATAAATTCGCCTGGTACGCAATATTTAGGGACTACTAGTACAATTTAGTTGCATGTGCGAGTTCCGAGGTTCATGTCTATCATACAAATGCCATTAGATCATAGTGTAAAGCTCGCATTCAGGCTGGTTAAGTCGAGCAGAGAAATTCATCTTTTGCCTATCTGCGGTTACATTAAATTTATTTTGAGGTAGGCAGCATGCTTAGCTTAAACGAAAACTGATATTAAACGGCACTTTAAATTCTGTTACAAATACTACCTATATTTTCATTTTAAAACTTTAGTACAAAATCCGCAAAAACAAAGCAATGTCAATAGAATATTTTCAATTATAACATCGATTAACAATTTTAAATATTTAAACACAATTTTTCCAAGAGTCTAACCACAATATAGTTTTTAATTTGGGTCTAGCACATAATTGTTTGATTTAAGTTTATAGGGCATATTATTTCCTTTTAAACACCAAAAACACTGGTATTAGAGTCTAGGTTTTACAAGTTCCTTACCTCACCAAATAATGTCCAGGAGCTACCATAAGAATTACTGTTTCTTATATCTATGGCAACATTTTACCTTTAGTACACATTTTCTTGCTCCAAAAATGTCTCGTTTCTTTTATGATTTATATATTCACTACTAAAAGTTTTTATGCAGTTCTACAACCTGCATCTTGTTACGTAAAATATTGATTTTTAACTTTTTTGCTAGATTGCTTCACTACTAGGAGTTTTTAATTTAACACTTTAACTGCGGTTTTGATACTCATCTTTTTTATGTTAATAATTTCACTGCGTTTTTGATACCGTTCTTTCCTTTCTTCATGTTAATAGTTTCACTGCGTTTTTAATAATGATTCTAATAATCGCGACTCGTCCTTTTATATCCCAAAATCTGTTGTTTTTTAATGCAGATGCTCAAAACTAATTCGGCCGATTTGAATAACAAGGTAATAAATAATTTTCATTTCATTTTTGTTTGTCATATTCACTATGAATTATTAATATATATTTGTCTTATATCAAACAAATCGGCGGATGTGTTTATTATTATTATTATTAAAATGTTTCTTTTTTATTCAGAACGCTTTTAAAATAGGTAATACATATTAATCTGGTTACAGGTTTAACTTATTTATCCAGAATTGTGCTCAATTAATTTGTTATTTTTAATATTTTTAATTCCGAGAAAAAGCAATAAATCCACCACCTGTATTGGTGCGGCTGCTGGTCCTCAAAGAAAATAACTCAACAATTAAAAAATTTAATATAAATAATTTTATTTCCTGTGCCGACACAGGTGTTTTGCTAAATTTGGACACCTATTTGGTTTATTAAAAAGGTTTTATAATTCAGTGTAAAACTTGCTCGCGTTTTGATCGGATGGTCGGTCGTCTAAAGTATGCGCCAGAAAAATAGTGACTTGTTTCTTATTAATGAACAATACTTCAGGTGATTGCTATTGTACAACGATGTGAATATTTAGTACGGGGTCAAAGTGAGTTTTATTTTTAAGGTTTTATTTATTTGTTGATTAAAAACAATTTATGCCCTTTTTTTTCGGATAAATAAGGTTTATATGCTGCCTGTTAAAACTTTGAAACCCTCATAATTTAGGTTCATCACAATAGTAGTTGTCTCTGAATATTGTGTACTAGACGAATTTATATCAGCGCCATCTGTCCCTCAAGGTCCCAAGGCTCGCGGGTTGCCACTCTATATGGGTCATATCTGTACCTTGGTGGAACAAGGGCCAATGTCCAAAATAGACATTTTGGTGTTAAATGCGCCATGTGGTTATACTATATGCAAAGTCAATTGAAACGAAAGAAAAACTAGCCGGCGGTATATCCTTTCTAAATAGGGACATGGGCGGCGGTAGATATACTTATGAAAATTATTTCATTTAATTCGCAAGGACAGAGGGGTGCAACTGCATCCCTAAGTATTTTCACACAAAAATCAAAATTTGACTTTTACAAATAAAAATCTCATTTTAAAATGCTCGATCCGACGAAACTTTTAACAACAGCATGGCAAACAGAAGTTGCAGTTTTGAATAGGACCCGTTCTCGTGATAGCTATGTTGCGACTACTGTTGGTCACAGAGATAGCACATACCCTCTAAATTTTCACAGTGATATATGTTATTGTAGTCTATTGATTCTTATTAGAATTTGAGTAAAATGGTGTTTGACCAAGAATTCGTTATCCTCGGTATCCTCATTCAATATTCTCGAAATTTCGGAGCCATGTTTGTTGGCGCCATAACTAAATCTGTCCATAGCTTCTTTAGAATATAATCCAAAATGGCTTTTAGGTGTTTCCTGTAACCTTTAGTTATCGAAATACTAAATAATATTTTTTTATTAAAAATTTTTTCAATACGATTTTTGAAACATGCGTTCGACGTTGTTGGAAAACCATTTATTTGAAAGCAATAGTTTTAAACATTTTCTTTAAAACTAAAACTGTTTGAAAACATTTTATTCGAATTGAACTTTGTTTCAACCCACGTAGCATTTATTAGTTATGAAAACCAAAGTTACCCTGAACATAAACGATCTGCGAATGGATTTGATTGGTTGGTTAATCGACTATGATCCACAACGATTATCCTACTAAACGTAATTTACGCAGCCCTTCGCGACGTTTTTCAGGTCTAAAGGTTTTACTACATTTCCTAGTTCGAGCGTCAAAATTTTACCGCAGTCATGGGCTTAACTAAGTAAATGCTGGAACAATTACCGATCTGGGCAGAGGGCGTCATTGTCAAAATTCTAGATAATACCAATACTACTACTACTACTAAAATATATTTTTTGAAAAAATACGTTCAAATGAAGGCGCGCGATTTCTGGATGACTAAAATAGGTAATATTTGACAGTAAACTGTGGTGCGTTTATAAAATGTGTTGGTACAACAAGCTTTTAATAGGCATATAAAGTGTTGTATATATTCTTAAAAGTATTACAAAAACTTGTTTAATTTCTGGTAAATTAGTTTAGCAATCAATATTATGTAATCATCAAGATCAAAACACAATCCTCACGACGTGGGCCCGACCAAACTTTCAATTCATATTTACGTGTAATTTATGTGATTTCCGCGAGGGACGTGTTCTCCTATCCTATTCTCATTTCTTTTTAGTGGCGTCGGAAAACAAATACTTTGTGGTCGAACCCGAGAAGAGCCATGGCTCTTCTCTGTCGGTAGGGTTAAAATTATACCAGGAACATTTTATATAAATTTGAATAACTTTTGAAGAGCAGGAGCAAGCAAAATTCCATGAAATCGATTTCTATTAGGAGGTATTTCAATTTACTTTGAATAGACTATTAGACCAAACTTTGGGTACAAAATATGGGGTTCTATTTCCAAAAAGTCGAACAGAAATGAAATTTGGTGGCATGGTAGATATAGGTCCCCTGATAGTACATCTAAGTTTGCGACCTCGGGAAATGCCGCTCGAGGGGGGGGGGGGGTGAAAACTCTGCATCGCGGCGCTTGGAGGCAAATAGCACCGTTGGAGTAGTTGCTATAAAAAAAAAGTTAAACTAAAATATGTAGAGAACAAAATTGCACACAACTTTGATTTTATGCATTTTTTTCAATACGACCAGTAGTTTTTGCTTTACGGCGCGTCAAATTTGGGGTAGTTTGCAAATTTTAACAAAATCAGAGTTTAATCGCGGATTAAAACAAATATGGCTACCAAATAATTCTGTAATATTTTTTTTTCTATAAGAGTAAGGTTTTCTAAGTAAACTGATGCTTGACTCGTTACATTTGACCTTATATGATAAAAGATATGAATTTTTGAAATGTGCCCTTACATTTTTGGATATGGGCATGGGCGCACCCAGGGGGGGGGGACCGCCCCCCCCAAGTTTGTGATTTTTGTATATATTTTCCACATATTTCATGAATAAACACAAAAAATAGCATGAAATACGACATTATGAGGCCTCGGGCCCCCCCTAAGACATATTCCTGGGTGCGTTACTGTATGGGGTTGATATTTTCTTATTATTTGTAAAATAGTGCTCGATTGTCTAATAATATAAATAGTACAAATGCAGACGAAGGTACAAAAATAATTAGTAACGTAGCGCCAGCGATTCAATGGGGGGGGGGGTTGAATTTATAAAAAATTGTATGTAAAGATTTTGGAACAAGTTTATTAACAATGCTATTATAATCTCAGTTTCATTTCGGGTTTAACCCCTAACCCTCCCTCCCCCCCCAGCGTTACAAAAAAAGACTAGGCGCAAACGATAGCTATTGGTTTCTTATTAAACTTAGTAAAATTCCCGCTCCCTCTCCATTAGAGAACAGTGTCAAAATGGCGGCGCCATCTTGGATTTTTGACTATTTTTTTTCCTTAATTAGCCTTTTACTTAAAAAGTTCTGTTTAGAAAATATGTGGAAAGGAATAATAAACCCTATTCAAAACCTATCAAACGAGATATCTCCGAGCTACGCAAGTACTGCCCTTGCAAAGATACGCACCCTTAATCATCCACAATATGCTAATAGCACGTCTAATTTAAAATAAATTTTTAAGTCCAACCAATTTAAAAAAAAAGCCTTTTTGATAAAAAGTGTAGTTTACTTTTTTGTGGAAAATAATATTTCCATTTAAACCATATAATATTCAGCGCGGTATGTTTTGTGGGTCAAGCTCCAGTGGCGTCCGCAAACTGGGAACCTTTTTCAAAAAAATAATTAAATGTTTTTTGCAATTTTCGTAGAAACTAAGCATTTTAGGAGACAAAAAATATTATCAAAAGAATAAAATTTTCTTCCCAACGATGTAAATATAGTAGGGTTGAACTTACAGTAAACGATACAGTGACTTCTTTAAATGAGGTTTATTTACAGAAATCTAGTTTAATTATAAGTTTTTATTTAACAAATTAAGTTTACTCAATTAAGTTGTACAGCATGAAAAAGCAAATTTTATTGCCTATTACCTAGCTTAAACCGCGTTTGCACAAATCGTAAAGAAAATTTTATCGTCTAATTAAAGCGTGTAAAACGTTTTTCCTAGAGGCCTTTGATTTCTGTAAATCACCCACATATATGGATGCTACTGGGCCACTAGGAATAAAGTTATTCCCACTAAGTGATACATAGTTAAAATGGAACTTTCATTGTCTACAAAAACGTATATCATCTTTTTTTTTCACAGAAAGCTTGGTTTCTAAGAAAATTGGTTAAATTTAAAAATTGTGGTGTATATCTTTTGAATAAAATGTGCAATGTATCTTTGCCACGGTAGTACATAGGTAGCTCGCAGATACCTCGTTCGATGGGCCTTTCAATGAGTTTTATATTTCTTGTCTACCTTAGAGTAATATTATTACTCTAACCTCTCTACATATTTTCTCAAAAGTAAGTACTTTCTGAGTAAAAGGTTATTACAGGAAAAAATAGTCAAAAATCTAAGATCGCGGCGCCATTTTGACCATGTTCCTAAAGGGAGTCGGAGCTTTTACTATATTTAATGGGACCCCAAGAGCTATTGAATACGCCCAGCGATTAAAGATGAGTTCGTGCTATAAGAATCAGCAATAAAATTTTCTATATACCTCAAACCCAGGTCCTTTGAAAACCTTCCTGGCTATTTTAGGTCAACAATAATAAGAAAATATCGATATCGTAGATCATGATAAATGAAAAATGCCCATATCCAAGTATGTAAGGGTGCACTTTTAGAAATCATATCTTTTATAATATAAGGTCAAATGTAATAAATCAAGTTTACTTAAAAAACCTTACTCTTATAGCAAAAAAATATACCAGAATTGTTTGGTAGTTATATTTGTTTTAATTCGCGATTAAACTCTGATTTTGTTATAATTTGCAAACTACACCCAAAATTTGGCACGCCGTAAAGCAAAAACTATTGGTCGGAGCGAAAAATGTATAAAACCAAAGTTGTGCGCAATTTTGTTCTCTACATATCTTATTTAAAGTTTTTTTTTATATTACCTCCTCCAACGGTGCTATTTTCCTCAAAGCACCGCGATGCAGAATTCCCCCCCCCTCGAGCGGCAACACCCCGAGTTCGCAAACTTAGACGTACTATCAGGGGACCTATGTCTACCATCCCACCAAATTTCATTTCTGTTCGACCTTTTGCAAATAGAAATCCCCTGACGCTTGGCCTACATACTTATTAATGGTATTTTATTTAAAAAAGGGCCAAACTTTATAAGAAATGAGTTTAAGCGATATAACTGAAATTTAAAGGGGCTTGTGTCCAGTTCTTGCATTGCATTGGCCCTTGTTCTACTAAGGTAGAGATATACCCATTGCCGTAACACGATAACTCCGAAACCGCTAAACCGATTTTTAGAAGATTTTCACGCCTTTGCTAAACACCCCTGCGTCGTTTGTAGGTGCTTTTGGAAACTAAAAACCGACATATTCTGAGGATTTCTGCTTTCTATGAGCATCCCAGATTCAACATAGAGACTGTGGTTAATGACATTTGTATAATGGTATTAGAAAACCCGGCAAAAATTCCGGAGACTGGTTTTATAAAGGTAAGTATCAATCAAGATCAAGAACGTAAACAGACAGCTCCTTCTTTTCTTGCTACATTGGCGATATTGTGACCTGCCGACGATATTTTGCAGTGGGGTGCTGTGCTAATCAAAGCAGGGTCGGCAAAAATTGGCAATGACTACAAGTTAAAAATATCCGAAAATAAATAAAACACATAACATCAAAGTCTTTAAAAAATCAAACAAATTTTTATATAGCTATTATGAAATCGAGATGATTCTGCCCAAATATGGAAAAAGGCAGTAACTAGCAAAAAAAATAAAATGCGGTTTTTTGTTACCAATCAGTTAATCATAAATTGTTTGATATTTTGCACTCAAATTCAACCTAAAATAGAAGTAATTTACGATGAAACATTTACTGCTTACTGGAAAAACTAAACCTTGTTATTGTCGATTTTCTACAAACTTGCATAATCCATGATTTTCTATAGTGGCCAGAATTAATTTTAACCAAGCAACACACATGCATGCATGGGACACATAAATATTTGTGTGCCAGGGATGCGAACACGAATAAAAAACACGATGCATCCTTGTTCTGTCTCTCTCATTCTTACAGCGCCAGCGGTCTGCAAAAAAGGTGCAGTTCTTTTTATCCCATTAGTGATACTAGAAATATTGCAAAAGTCTTAATAAACATCTATTAAGAAAGTATTAGATGAGAAATGCGCGATAATGTTTAACCGCATAGCACAAAAATTGCATCAACATTTAATAAAAAATAAAATAATAAATTTATTTTTTACCAGAAAATCTAATAATACTTAAAGAAACCTTAAAAACAAGAAGGAATCAAGCTTTAAAAAATTTAATTTTTGTTGAAGTTTCTGTTTCTTCTTTTTGGCCCTCGTTATTCTAATGTGCCAAATTCACATTTGAAAAGTCCTCCACAACATGTTTTAAAACGCCACTAGATTAAGAATTCTCAAATCTACTAACTTTCTGTGTATTATTTTGTCACGTTTTTTCAAAAAAGGCGCGAAAACCTGTTCTAAATGCCCTCTAAATAAAGACTTCTTAAAAGTAATAACTTTCTGCGTCGTTTTTTCCACGTTGTTTTAATAACTTGTTTTCGCAAAAGGAAGGTCTAAAAGTTTACTAGTTTAAGACTTCAACACGTTATTTTTTCTTTACAAGATGAACAAGATTTTTCAACAGTAAAAACTTTCACACAATATTGATGTGTCTTTATCAGGTTAATAACTGCTGCGTCGTGATTGTAAAGGATCAGGGATCAGTTCATTAACTGGTGTTTGGAGTTAAGAGGCCGAAGCACTCCCGGATAAATTTCGTGGAAGTGAAAAATCTCGGCAATAGGTGGCGCTGCTTCTAGTAAAATCTCAAAATTAATTGGTAAAAAAGCAATGCAAGACGCCTTTTAAAATTCGTCTAGAAAATGTGATTTTGACGTTGATAAAAATCTACTTAGAATTTACTTAAAAAAACGTATTATATTGCTGTTTTGATTTGATAATTACGTTATTACAACGCCGTTTTTAGCAAAGTTATTTTTTATAACGTTAATGAATGAACTTGTTTTCATATGTGAAATAAACGTTTTTTTTAGCAGCTTTTAAAATCAACGTTTTTTTTTCTTACGCGTTTTTTACGTGTTAAACACGTGATTGTGCTATATGGGCATTTATTATAAATATTTTTGTTGAGTATGTCATGTGGTAAGTTATTTTAAATATGATGATATGGAAAAAAAGTGTTTTGAATTTCATCTACGGTAGGCAACGCCTTTCCGCCTACATTAGCAATGTTCCATCATCCTCTTCGACAGTCATAAAACTGTCCGAAAAATACCAATGAACGACGAAATAACTGTCCAAAAAACGAATGCTGTTGTTGTAGTGATCGATTTACTTCAGTCATGTGATCATATGCAAGAGTGTTAAATTCAAAGTCACGTGACTAAAAGAAAGGGTAGGTTGTCCTCGTCTTGCGTAAAGATAGATCAAAGGCAACGTATGAATTCGAGAGCACGAAATTAAAGTTGCACACAGAAAGGATTACACAATTACATAGGATTGTCATAATACATTTTTAATTTTAGTTCTTTAAAATTCGGACAAAATTACTTTAATTTAATTGATATTCACAAACTATAAACCACTACAGACTGCCTAATAAACTAAATACACCAAAAATTAAAATGAACTTGCATTGGCACCTATTTTTGGGCGAAAATTGTGAAAAAATATTAATTTTTTCAAATATCACAATTTTTATGTAAAATTTATATATTTATTTATTTGTATTTTGTAATTTTAGTTTTACAAAATATTTGTGCAATTACCTACATATTATAGAAAGCCTTAATATTCACAAAGTTTTTGTGATTTTATTCATTTTTAGGAAATAGAGATCGTGATACTTCTAAGAAGAACTATGGGGTAGATAATAGGTTTTTCAAATTCTAGTTTATTAAGATCTATGCGGAATTTTGAAAATTTTTGGTTTTGCGTTCCTAATTTTGGTAAGTTTATTATCGATGGACTTGCCATTGTTTTTTCTTCAAAATATAATGATTTTCCTAGTAGTTTGCATGGTGTTTTATTCACTAAAAAAATGCCGGTGAGTTCCTGATTTAGAGTTTGCTTGTTACAGATAAATTGAAGGCTTTCTGTTGAAGGAAAAATGGCTAAGTACTGATTTAACTGTGAAATGATTTCCAGGTGGTTATCCAAAATGTTTAATTTGGCTATTTGGCACGTGCTGGTGTTTTCGTGCAAGAGGATATTTTTTTTGCATAACGCTCTTTGACTGCTTTGCAGATGTCTAGGGCAATGGAATGATTTACCTTGGGCCATACACATATCATTTAAAAGTATAATTTGGTCGTTTAATTTTGATTTTAGCAAGTATTGATTACTAGGAAAGATTGTAAAAAGATCTGATTCAATTTTTGAAGGAATCGATATTAATGGAAACAAATTAAATTGATCCTATGTACTTACTACAAGACAGTTAATTTTTATGAAAGATTCTATAAGATTTATGTTATCAACTTCTAAATCAAATGCGAATTGATCCCTATAGATTTACGATAATTGTTCTTGTTCTTGTTGTCTTATTTAATCTGCGGAAATCGATGACGATCCTCCACTTCTCTTTACCAGAAGCGTCTTGTTTTTTGGGTACTACCCAAATAGGTGCAGACCAAGGCGATTAACTAGGTCTTATAATGTTTTGCGCCAGCATTCCGTCGATTTGAGATTTCACTTCCTTCTTATGTATTTCTGGGTACCTATAGGATTTGGTATATATCGGTATTTCATCCGAGGTTTTAATTGAGTGTTTGATCTGATTGGTAGAGAGGTTAATTGATTCCCAGTGACATGAAAAATATCGGAATATTCTTTGATCAAACCGTTAATAGCTTTTTGTTCTTCATTGTTTATGTGTTCACTTCATTGAAAGGTCAAATTCATACTTCTCAACGTTTAAATAATTTAGGTTTAAGTTCATAACGTTCAAGGGTTCAAAAAATTTTATTTTTAGATATTTTTCAGTAGGATTCATTTTGTGCAGATGGCCTCGCAGTTACTGACCGTGGTCAGGTATTCAGGAATTTCTAATTCTGCCAATTTTGTTTGGGGAATTATGGCATCACCGTTTTCAATATTTTTTACATTAATTTTAATTAACTTGTTCGGTCATTGGTGCCAGTACTAAAATATTTTTGCTAGTGCTATGAAATTTTAGTTTTATTTCTGCGTTGGTGGTTTGTTTTCGCTCTTTTGTATATATATATATATATATATTTATCGGTTTTACAACGTTCTACGTCTTCCGATACCCAATCTCCACTCGTTTCTGTTTACCCATAATTCATCATCTAGGCCTCTTATTCGTATTTCACTGTCTATTCCTTCTCTCCAGCTTCTCCTTGGCCGTCCTCGTTTTCTTCGGCCAGTTGGTTTCCATTGTAGTATTTGTTTAGGTAGTCTTTCATCATTCATTCTTTGTACATGTCCGTACCACATCAGTTGTTTTGTTCTTATATCATCCACTAAAGTACGTTTACCCACTGTCATAATTTCTCTTATTCTTTGATTTGTAACTCTTTCTCTTTTTGATTTCCCTGCTGCTTTTCTCCAATAGTCCATCTCCGTAGCGGAAAGTATTTTTTCTGTTCTATCCTTGATTGGCCATACTTCTGAGCCGTATGTAATAATACTTTTTACAATGGTGTTATATATAAGCTTTTTGTTATGTTTTGATATATTTTGGTCCCAAATTATTCTATTTAATAAAGTTATTGCTTTTCTTACTTGTACGTTTCGCTCTTTTATAGCTTTGTCTAGTGTTCCGTCAGCTGTAATTTTAAGACCTAAGTATTTATCCTCATCACAGGACTGAATTCGCTGCCCGGTATTTAAGATTAGATCCTGTTTCTTTCTTTTGTATATAGATTTTGCCTAATAACTTTAGGAATATTTTTAGAATTAATATATTTTTTCTTTTCTTTTTATTACTTTTTACTACATCGCTATGCAAGTAGAAAATACGCGAGTTTATTTTAATAATAATTAAAAATGATTTACTTGTACTCACATGTACATATTGCTAATTTGATTTAAATTAAGTAGAATTAATAACTACTTTGCTAATTTAGTTTTCATACAAGCTCGATGATGCTCTCCTTTTCATCCCTTACATAAACCCCTCCTCCTAAATTCCTCACGCCACCACTGAGAGACGCGAGGGAGATGCGCGCGGGGTCCTTCTAAAAAGAGAGCGCCGAGCATGAGAGAAGACACAAATTCGCCACTGCGAAACGGCTGCAATTTTGACACGTGCCATGCGGTACCAGCAGATCAATTATACTACTTACCACAGAACACCAAAGGGAAGAAATGCGAACTACGTGTTAAACCGTTGGTAACACGAGAATAACCTTAACACGGTCCAGAAAGAGAGAAATCAAACATGTCGGGACACAGCTGATTTTTGTCAAAATAAATCAGCTGATATCACAGAACACCAGCTGAGCTGATATTTGTTAAAATAAATCTGCTGGTCAGTGAAAATCAGCTGTTGATGGGAAAAACGTTTGTTTTTGTTAAAATGTATTTTTTCAGAACCATCCCATTTAAATCATGGCATACTTTTTCCATTAAATTTGCACAAAAATATCGTCAAATAGTAAAACTTTGTGGACAATATTTTTTTTACAAAATTTATGGAAAATACCAAAACTTTATATGAAATGGTTCTGAAAAAATACATTTTAAACAAAAACAAACTTTTTGTACCAGCATCAGCTGATATTCAATGAACAGTATTATATTAATATTTAAAAATTAATTAATAAACATATTATAGTACTTACCAGCTTTTTTTCTGCTAAAGATACATTTATATGAACTGTGATATTGTTATTTCAGTGTTGAGCAGATAGTAAACTAAAACACTTTCCGTGATAGACACAGTTTATTGAACTTAAACACTTTTCCGGATAGACAGTTCGCTCAACTAAAACCCTTCCCAAGACAGATCCTGCGCCGAGGGGCTGATCAATGCGCTTCGGACTAATAAAAATCAGTAAAAATTAGGTCCTGGCAGGACCTTTGGTTTGGTATTATTCGTCAGTCATTTTTGTCTTTTTTTTTATCACTTTATACCTAAATAAGACCAAGAAGGACTTACAGGACCAACAAAAATATGGATTATGTAAAGAACTGTACACAATTTTTGCTATTGATCAGCCTTTCTCCCTGCAATGAATTGCAAGACAAGCAGTGATAGAACCACCATACAGCAAGACCTTCTGCAGGGCAGAGGTGCTCCCACCAACTAAACCTTTTTAATTTCGCTGAAATCATTTTTTACTTATCACTGTGTGTGTGTGATCACTCCAGCCCTTCGGACTTTCTATGGAGCATACGCCTCTCAGCAACCCTGTGCCTTGCTGCATTGTAGTTCTGCCACTGTTTATTTACATATTGAAATAAGTTTTTATAAAATACACATTATACAGGGTGTTTCATAATTCAATAACATAATTTTAGTGTTGAATTCCTTAAGTGGTTTCAAGGCAAAATTTTTATATAAACTAAAAAGTTTCTTTTATTTAGTTTTTTATAGCTCTTGTACTTTTCGAGATATTTAGTTCAAATTTGGCATATTAAGCAATATGCACTACACTTTTAGACATGCCAAATAATAGTAAACATGTACAGAGTGGCCCTTTTTCAGGGGTCATGTCGCCTTTTCCCCCAGAATTTTTTTGTTTTAAGCCACTGGTAGGGAGAAGTAGGGATTTTAAAACAAGAAATAAAATCTTTGTTTCATTTGCAAACTTTTTTGTTTTTCTGAAATTTTTTTGCATCTTTAACCATTTTAGAGAAAATCGCTGTTGCACCAAAGGCTGCTATCATAAAATAAAAAATGCTCCAGTATGGTATGGCGAGTATATCAAAATAAACAAATTAATTAAAACCTATTTGACATGCCTTAATTTGTAGTGCCTATAAGTAAATATACGAGCCAAATTTGAGCTAAATATCACAAAAACTGTAAAAGCTATATAAAAAAAGTATATTTAAACACCCTGTATCTCTACTACTAAGTGTTTGTAGACCTTTGTTTATATAAACTTTTTGTCTTAAAATCACTCTAGGAAATTATCCTTAAAAATATTTTATTGAATTTTACAACACCCTATATAACCCATTTTGGCTTACATGCATTACGAATAATGTTTCAATATTGCACTAGTGGTATAATACAAATCCTATTTATTTTTTTGTTGTAGTCTGCAGTTTTTTGTAGCGGTTGACAAAAATATGCCTGCTTCCCCCATTAAAAAACAAGCACATTGAATATAATGCAAGGCTAAAACCTCTCCCCCCTGAGCATTACATATTTCAAGAATGTAGTCAAACTCATTAGGTAATATAGGCACACTATATCCTCAAATGTTAAATACAATACAATTAGGAGCTTTCATTGGAGCAATATGAACTCACTATTATATGTAATAAAAATAAGACAAAAATGGGCCACTTGTATATACAGTTTGACTTATTGTATCTGATCCTCAGCACAGAAATCAAAAAATATGTTTTTACACAATACACAAGTCAAATTTTATGAATTTATATGATTTTGTGGATGTCTTGATATTGTATAGTTTTGAATTTTACACAATTGGGCTTTATGTTTTGTGTAAAAATATATTTTTTGATTTCGGTTCCGAGGGTCGGATACCATTAGTTAAACTGTAGATAAGATTACTTAACAAAGTAATGTGAACTTTCTATTTTATGCCTAATTTACCCATAACATAATGCACAATGGAAAGATTTAGTGTTTATACTTTATGTCTACAATACTAAGGAAATGGAAACAGAGATATTAAAATTAAGCAATGAGTTTGTTCATTGTGCATTAAGTTTTTGGGTAAACCAGGCCTTACTTAGAAAAATGCCATGATAATATAAGTTATGTGAATAATGACCTGTTCTAGTTTAAAGATTTCTGAAGTTTTGACATGTAATAGAATTTGCAGACAAAATAACAACTAACTTTTTCAGATAGAACAGTCACACCCCCCACCATATTCAAAAGTTTAAAAAATATATATTTATATATGTGTCAACAAGTGAAAAAAAAACATTTTTTGACATTACAATTGACATGTAAAAAAATTATTTAGTTGTTTTCTTTTTTCACAAGCTATAAAATATTGTTTGTGAATAGAATCCTCTTTTGGGGGACCAACAAAAATTTTTATGTTAGAAAGAAAACCTGTCTAAAATAATTAAATATAAATAAATAAAACTAAAAAAAACTTTGTTAAATTTTTATTTTAAAAGATTTTACAGTAAAAATTGCGAATAATAAATAATTACTACTATCACTACCATAAGAAATTATTATTATTTTTTGACTTCACCAAACCAAACTTTCCACTAAGATTGTTAAAAAATTTAGATTTATTAAAATAAAACTAAGTGAAACTTTATAAAACACCTTAAAAAACATGACTGCTGAAGCTCCAATTGACACCTGTTCAAAAAACATAGCATTACTACCCTGAATACAAATTTAGCTTTGAGATTACATTGTCCGGTAATTATGCAGAATAAAATATTATTTTACAGCTTATGCAGTGGCGCACCCAGGAATATGTCTTGGGGGGGGGGGGCGAGGCTTCATGATGTCGTATTTCATGCTATTTTTTGTGTTTATTCATGAAATATGTGGAAAATATATAAAAAAAATCTTAGGTTTGGGCCCCCCCCCTGGCTGCGCCCATGGCTTATTGCATTACAGATTTCTTGACATTAGCCCAAGATTTACATGGCATTATTGGCAAAACAGTACAAATTACAGGTTAGCTGTTACCACTTGGTTAGTACTATCTGAGGGGAACACAAAGCTGCCTTTGCAAAATTAAAAAACAGTGTTTGTTTTACTTAAAAATAAAACAAATTTTCATTCATTTCCAAACCAAGCATGCAACTTGTTTGTTCTGTCTGTTTAAGTAACATCATCTGAGTGAGAGAGAGGACACAAAAGTTGCATGCATGGAAAAGTTGCACAGTCCGAACAGGGTATTAGGCAATAAAAAATGCTATTTATAAAACTCAAGGATACTGTTTCAGTTCCATATTGACACATCTCTTTCTCCCCAGAAAAGAACAGGTATGTGCCATGATCAAATTGATACAGTAAAGTTGAGTTTATAGTTGGGGCTGTAAAGCTGGTTTGTCACTATGAAAGTTTCTCTAAAATGCATGCAACCATCTCATTCCAAGTGCCATCATCGGATATAGCGACATGGGTTTGATGCAGTCAGAACAGGGCTTAAGTCAAACTTATTAAGCAGGGAGGCAGGAATTTTAAAGCTATATAGCAATACCAATAACAAACAAAGCCATATTGCCATAAAGTAAGCAGTAAGATGCAACAAAAAATGTATTATCCTACAAACATGGGTCCACACAGTGGCATATATGTCAGGGGCAGCCCCCCCCCCCCAAAAGCTAAGTTTTTTCTAATATTTTCCACATATTTCATGAATACAAATATAAAATATGGCCTCATGGGGTACCCCCCCCCCCTTCCCTACCTATATTTTACAGATCAAAATTTTAATGACCTTTTTATACTTTTCGATATTGCAGCGTATTGTTTGAGGTTAAAACAAACCCTAACTAATAAATCACAGCTGCTACCACTCCCAAACAGTTACCTATCTATCTATCACTTAGGTACAGATCAGGTTTACACTAAAAACCAACTACTATCCCCTTGGATTACCTTCTACCACCAAAAAACAAACTACTACCAACTTTTGCTACCTTCTACCAGCAATAAAGTAACTACTTCCACCTTCCCCTAGCTTCTACCAGCAAAAAACCAACTACTACCAAGTTCCCCTAGCTTCTACCACCAAAAAACCAAATACTACAATCATAATCAAAGGAGGTAGTAGTTGGTTTTTTAGTGGTAGAAGATAAGCGTTGGTAGAAGTTGGTTTTTTGGTGGCAGAGACTAGGAGAAGATGGCAGTAGTTGGTTTTTTAGGGGTAGAAGCTCAGCGAAGGTAGTAGTAGTTTGTTTTTTGGGGTTAGAAGTAGGGGAAGGTGGTAGTAGTTGGTTTTTTGGGGATAGAAGCCACAGAAGGTGGTAGTAGTTGGTTTTTTGGTGGTAGAAACTAAGCGAAGGTGGTTTTTGGCATAAAACTGTGTCGTAGCTGAGTGATAGATCACTGTAACTCTTCAGAAGTAGTAACAGCTTAGACTTATAAGTTAGAACCTATTTGTTTTTATCATAAACAAGGCGGCCTTACTTAAAATAGAAATTTCCATTGTTCATAGTGGAAAGTATGAAGTAAGCCTAAATAAATGAACTTACCCCTTACCTTACTTTAACGAACAATAAATCCACCTTAAAACTCACTGGTATGGGGTCGTTGAATTGACTGCTTTTTATATGCTCCACAGATTAGGTTAAATAAGATTTGATATGCTGCTCCTTGTTTTTTATACTGCTGCTGCTTCTTTTTTACACTGCTACTGCTTGTTAGACTCACAAAATATGCCGATCTAGTACACAATGATTTGATTTTAGTTTTTTTATCAAAAATCAGATTGAGGGGAACACCCGACAAAAATGACATTCACCACAGAATAAATTCAGGTGTGTCGCGTGTCTCTCTTTCTGTCTGTTCTGGTGGGCTCTCTCTCTTTCCCACAACAGCAGTCAAACCACAGAACAGGATGACACTGTCAAACGTCATTATGTTTAGTTCCAATTTAGTCCCTTGTCCAGATCGCAGGCGCTGTTCGCGCTGTTATATTCCGTATGTCATTTTCACGGGGGTGCTACTTACTTTATAATTTGTGCTATTTTGAAAATCACATGCGTGTTCGGACATTGACGTGCTATTTGGAATAAGCGTGATTTTCCTACTGGATGTCCAAATATATTTGGTAAGTCGAGGTTGTTCTCTTTGCTTTTTTATTATTCAATTAATTTACGATTAATTGCCATCCCCTCCTTGAACGTTAAAACTCAAAACATAGGATTTGCTAGGTGAATAAAACCCGCGCTCCCTACCCTTACATTTCATAAATACAAAATTATTTATTGGTCCTTCTAGCCGGATCTAGTTTCATTTGGCTTCAAAAAAATCCTGTTTTTGAGACTCTGAAACTCATTGGGGTAGTTTTCTACTTGCAAAGTGTACTAGTATTAATGGGGAATTAATAATTAAAAATATTATTTGCAATAAAATTATTTTATTCTCTACTTCGAGAATTTTCAATGCATGCATAAAAAACGTTCAATAAACGGTAAAGTGAACGGACGTTTTTTGTTTACTTTTTTATGCGGCTATACGGTCGATCTTTTTTGCTATTTATTTTTGGATATTTTTCCAGAATCTTGTTGCCAACCTACTTGTCCAATTATTATTTGCGGCTTTTTTAAAAATATTTTTAATCAATTTTGATTAATATCTATTAATTGAGAATAATAATTATTTAAAATAAAAATGCCTACTCTTGAAGAAAATATTACACGGGCTACAGTGTTGCGTAATACTGCCGTAGAGCAAACGAAGTACCTTTTTAGTACTGCCACAGCTGCTAAAAGTAATCGGGCTTTACATAATAAATTAAAAATTGGTTTAAAGTCATTAAAAAAGATTGAAAAAGACTTCGAAAAACACCATAATGCGATTTTGACTTTAATTGCCTTAGACCCTGTGAACGTTACCGAGCAAAATACGGTTTTCGAAGACTTTTTTCAAAAATCACAAGACATTCAAACCATCCATTATGAAATTTTTGAGAAACCCATGGAAGAACTCTCCATGGCATCTCCCAATCATAATAGTACCTTCATGTGCCACTCGGAAAATCATATAATTCCAAAAATGAAGTTAGTGGATTTTAAAGGTGATATGCAGCAATTTTCTACTTTTCAGCAAACTTTTAATACAATGGTGCATACTTCCCGAGCTACCAATCTTGAAAAATTTAATACTTTGGTGTCATACTTGGAGAGACCACCCCTTGATTTGATCTTAGATATTCCTATTACCAATGAAAACTATCATCTTGCATACACTACCCTTTTTGAGCGGTACAATAATATACGATTAAGGGCGGCAACTCTGGAAAAAAATAGAAAATGTGACTCCCCTTTAATCGGAGAACGCTACTGCTTTACGTAATCTTATCGATACTTTTACGAAGAATTTGTCTGCTTTAAAAAATCTAAAATTGGATAATCATATCCTAGCTGATTTTACTTTGACTATGATGTTCTTAAACAGATTAGACCCCTCGACGAGAAAAGCTTTTGAGCGGGATCATGCGTCCACTGAAATCCCTAAATACGAAATTGTCAAAGATTTTGTCGCAAGACAGTGCACCGCTCTAGAGGCTCTTCCTCAAAAAGAGCCATCCCTTTCTCAACCTATGGGTAGTCAATCTAAAGCCCCCCGTGGTCCCCCTAATCATAATCAATCTAACTATCAAGGTCAAAAATATAGCCGTGCTGCTTCAGTATTTGCTGTAAATTCTGAGGACAAAGTTAAAAGTGGCAACAGCGCTTCTATTTTGTGCTTTTTATACAAAAACAATCATCTTATTTATCAATGTCCCAAACCCAAGTGAAAGATTTGATACATTTAAAAATAAAACTGCTTGGCAACACTGCATACTCAAACCCGCTGTGCTAGCCAAAAACGGTGTCGTCATTGTTCTCAACCCCACCACTCATTATTATGTTTTGCTAATAACTCTCAGGGACCTAAATGCCCTTCTACTTTTCAAGGTCAACTGTCACCTCAAATGCCACCGGCACAAATGATGCCACAAATTAATTATGGCCAAATGCCACCTGCTCAAATATTACCCTCTACTAATATTAATAATAACCCCTTTCCGCCGTCTATGGCGGGCCCAAGCACTGCTTTTATGCCAAATCAAAATTTATTGCCCCAGTCACATTATCAAAACTCTAACATGGCCGGGCAACCCTCACGCTCAGATCAGCAACACTCAAACAGCGCAAAATCTCAACGGTAGCCATGTTGATGAATGATCATGACGTCATGTTGTCCGCTGTACTGTACAAAGTTAAAGATGCCTTTAACAATTGACACACTGGGCGGGGCATTTTGGATTCTGACGCACAAAGTAGCTTTATTATGAAGGGGTTTGCAAATAAATTAGGTTTACCTAGATTTAAAGTCGAACTGACTTTACAAGGACTCGAACATATGAGTTCTAACGTCAATACTGGTGTAAACTGTACGATTGGTTGTTTAGTTGATCCTAAGTTTTGCTTTAATTCATAATTTTACTTGGTTAATCAGATTTGCAAAGATAAACTTATAATTTTAATAATTTGCTTTGCTTAGATAATCTGACTAGCCGATCCTGGTTTTAATAGTTGCTCCAAAATTGATATGTTGCTTGGAAGTGACATTTACCCCTATGTCTTACAAGAAGGTATAATAAATAGTGGTGATATGCCCGTGTGCATGAAAACGTCATTTGGGTGGACATTGTTAGGCAAGGTTAGGGAAACGCCTTCTTACACCTCCTCAATTAAAAAATGTTTCACTTTATCGGAAAGTGAATCTTTAGATGCCACTTTGCCAAGATTTTGGCAGGTCGAAGAAGTGCCGGATAAAAAACATATTTCACCGGATGACGAATTTTGCGAAAAATACTTCCTAAAAACCACTAAACGGAAAGAGTCGGGTCGCTACATCGTATCGATGCCATTTAAAATACTCTGCCAATATATGGGCCCCTAAGCTCACACTAGGTACTATAGTTATAGTGTACGTGTGAGCTAATATAACTAAAAACTGAACTATATTATATTCAACTCCAGACTAAATTACCTTTTGTTTGATTCCACACAAGCCATGTTTTGACTTAATCTCAAATTTTCGGAATCTACCCCCACCCTTAAAATTTGATATCACACACGCCATATTTTCAGTTTAACTCTAATTTTTGAAATATACCCCCCACCCTTTTTTTAAAATAAATTAAATCGTTTGGTATCACACACGCCATATTTTCACATAAACTCTAATTTTTGAAAGCTACCCCCACCTTTTTATTTGGTTTGTGTGTACAGACATACAGACATACAGACAGACAGACGGCGCAACAAAAAAGTTTCAAAATCATCTGAAACGCAAAGATATATAAAAATTTTTGAAATCGGAGCAATTTTTTTTTCTCGAAAAAATTAGGATCACCATAGCTCACACTACTATAGTATAGTATATGTGTGAGCTAATAAACTCTCTTGATTTTGGGGATACTAGGACTTTGGCTTTAAGGAGGTTTTTTTCACTAGAAAAACTTATTAAATAATAGTTCATATTGTGCAACATACTCTGATATCATGCAAGACTATTTGGATCAAGGGCATATGACCAAAGTCGAAAAACCCTTAGATTCCGAATAACATAATGTTTTCTACATTAGTCAGCATGCTGTTCTTAAAAAGGACCACGCCCTTAAGGGTTGTTTTTGATGCCGCAAGCTTTGCAAATGAAAAAATTTCGTTAAATTCCGCTGTCTATACGGGCCCAAAACTACAACAAGACTTAGTTGGTATAATTTTAAAATTTAGATTGCACAAAATTTGCTTTACATGCGATTTAAGACAAATGTATAGAAGAATCGGAATAGATAGTAGCCAACATAAATTCCAAAGAATTTTATGGCGGTTTTCACCCCAAGAACCTGATTACGAAATAAATGTTATTCTTTTCGATATATCATGTTCACCGTATCTTGCAATACGAACCTTGTTACAGCTTGCTATCGATTATTCGGATTTACCACTGGCTTCTAAAGCCAGTGGTAAATCCGCCCCACATTCAAAGTAACGCCTTATTTTTTTACCAAGATTCTGAAAATGTTTAAAAATTTTAGGTCAAAGATAATTTTTTCTACTCCTTTGAACCTACAAAACATAATACTTGCACCAAAAGAACTATTTTGAGTGATCTAGCTAGAATGTACGATCCCTGCGGATTTTTTATCCCTGTTACGTTTTTAGGAAAAGCCCTAGTACAATACTGCTAGTCTATAGGCCTTAATTGGGATGTTCCAGTACCTAACGAAATATTTTTAAGGTGTGAAAAGTTTAAACTTGAACTTTCAAATTTGCAAGATTTTTATATACCGCGAGAAATTAATATTTCAAACTATAAAAACGCACAACTTATTGGATTCAGTAACTCCAGCGAAATTGGATATTGCTGTGTTGTTTATATACGCGAAGTTTATTTAGACAATTCGATAAATAACTTTTTTGTCGCAGGGAAATCTAGTTTAGCGCCTTTACAGCGACAGAGTATATCTCGATGAGAATTGTGTGGCTGCGTGTTACTTTGCAAATTAATAAAAAATACTCTGCCAATATATGGGCCCCTAAGCTCACACTAGGTACTATAGTTATAGTGTACGTGTGAGCTAATATAACTAAAAACTGAAATATATTTTATTTAACTCCAGACTAAATTACCTTTTGTTTGATACCACACAAGCCATGTTTTGACTTAAACTCAAATTTTTGAAATCTACCCCCACCCTTAAAAAAAAACAAAAAACTAAAATGTATTTTGTTAAACTCCGGACTCAATTACCTTTCGTTTGATATCACACACGCCATATTTTCACTTAAACTCTAATTTTTAAAATATACCCCCACCCTTTTTTTTTAAATAAATTAAAATGTATTTTGTTTAACTGCAGACTCAATTACCTTTCGTTTGATATCACACACGCCATATTTTCACATAAACTCTAATTTTTGAAATCTACCCCCCCCCCCTTTTCTTTGGTTTCTGTTCGGTGGATTTTGTTCATTTTTAAATGGGACCATCTCGACCCAAGACCCAGCCTAGGTACCAAATTTCAATAAAATCGGCCCAGCGGTTTTTGAGTTATGCGCGTTGGTCGTTACAGACATACAGACAGACAGACAGACAGACATACAGACAGACAGACAGACGGCGCAACAAAAAAGTTTCAAAATCATCTGAAACGCAAAGATATATAAACATTTTTGAAATCGGAGCAACTTTTTTTTTCTCGAAAAAATTAGGATCACCATAGCTCACACTACTATAGTATAGTATATGTGTGAGCTAATTTTTACGATACTTTACACTCTACAATTAATTTTGAAAATATTTACGCATTCTCTGACAGTCAATGTGCGTTAGACTGGATCAGAGGTTCTGCGCATACCTGGAAAACTTACGTTGCTAACCGTGTAGCCTATATTCAAGAAAAAATTAATCCAGATGCTGGTTTTATGTACCCTCTAGAATCAACCCTGCCGACTGTGGGTCCAGAGGTATGTAGCCTGGAGAGTTTTTAAATTTCACCCTTTGGAAACAGGGACCCGAGTTTTCATTGATAAAATACGATTTACCCGTTTGCCAGGAATCCAAAACTGAAAGAAGAAACTTGCTAAATAGCTTAAATCTTAACACAACTTTGGTAGAAAAGAGTTTTATAGAAATTCTTTTTGAACGCCATAGTTCTTTAATTAAAATTAAAAGAATCGTTGGTTACTTTTTGCTATTGCTAATTGAGCAATTCCACGCCAAGTCATCCAATTTACAAAAAAAGTGTTGCCCTGACATTTAATTTTTTTCTGTAATCATGATTACTAAATGAAACAGCTTATGCTTAACCACTTTTGCACAATTTTAGATTTTTTAATCTAATTAGTCTGTTGTACACGCATTTGAAAAGTCTAAAAACGGGCAAAATGGGACTTTAAAAAAAAATTATGCTCATAGTAAACAGCACCTAAAAAAAATTAACCTATAATTTTGAAAACATGCATAAAAGTAGTTTTCAAAAAAATGTGATGTTAAGCAAAATCTTTTATACTGGCTTAATTAGAGCAATTTAGAGAATATCCAAAAAACGCAGAAATTTTGGAAGTTTTCATATTTTTTTGGGGTATAAATGTAATGTTTTCTTAAATTTTTGATACAGTGTTGGAAAGCTATACTCAAGGACAACATATTTAAAAAGTAGACGTTACCTTGGAGTTCCACGAAGAAGTTAAGAATGTCTGGGAAATCCCTCAACTTCAGCATCAAAAATGACCCTGTCTATCGGGGTGCTGGTGGTAATCAAGTAGGGTAAATTTTTCACTGTGTCATATACTTTTAAAAACAAGAATAAAAAATCTGGGTCTGTAATCCTTAAGGTCACTACACATTTTTTTGTTATTTTAATATTTTTAGTGATGTTAAATTGCATCACAAATTACAGGCGTGGATCTACAGGAGGGGATGCCCTCCCGAAATCTGAAACTTTAATCAGTTTTGACACACAGAATACACCTCCTGGTCACTATGCAAAATAGTTGTAAAATATTTATCATGATATTTTCCCCCAAAATAAAGTTTTTAGATCCGCCCCTGCAAATTAAGCTTTATCAGAAGGTAAAGTTTATTTATATGAGCACTGTTCAATAAATTATGATCTAAACTTTCTTCACAAGGTCACTACACAACTTGTTTTAAGTTTATTTACTTTTTTTGTAGTTACCTACTCTCATATTTAAAAAATCGGAAAAGAAGTTGAGTTCTATAATTTCAGAAACCGAACATTTTTTTTTTCTGAGCTTGAAGTAAATTTAGCATCTATAGTAAAATCATCCAGAGGAGTGAAAGAATGGTGTCCAGTTGTTGTTTGTTTGAGATTTTAATGTAAAACAAATCGTTTCACAGTACCTCCAAACGCATCACATGGGCTTTTACCATGCGTTAGTTTTGTAATTAGTTTTTTTAATGCACAGTGGCGTATGCCGAAATTTTCCAAGGGGGTTGGGAGAGGGGGCTTGAGTAAAAGCAAAGTCCTGGAAAACCATTTATTTCTTCTTTCAGAAAAATTCAATCTTTAGGAGAAGTTATTTAATGGCTTTGGAAAGATTAGGCCTCTAACCCCCCTCCCTCCTGCGTACGCCACTGTTAAACCTGAACCATTTCATTTACCAAAGAAACAAACTAATTAATGTCCGTGTCTTACCAAAAATGTATTCTTAAAACTAAAAAAAAAATTCCGACAGTGTACGAAGATGGGACTTGAACCCACAAACTAGGATGTCACGCAAAACAGTATGTGGCTATATAAAAAATAATGATTTTTATACATAATTTTTTTCCTTTTGCGACTCAATAAAAAAATTTGATTTTTTACATGCTTTAACCAAATAGCTTAAAAGTTGATGTTAAAATGACAAAATTTTTTTAGTAGTTGCCAATTCTGAGGTTTTTGCGGTTTTTCCAATTTTAAAAAATTTTGTTTGCTGAAAGCAATAGACCTAGAAATTTTTCTTTTGCCTTGTATGATAGTCAAGCCACTGAGCTTTAATGTGCGTATAGACTTTTTTTTTGATGGACCATATTCCGCACCGGTGTAAATAATTAAAAATCGAGAAAATCATAAAATTTTCTATTTGTTTAAAACTATTTTTGCCATGTCAAAAAAGTGAGGTTAATTTTTTTTCTGTATAGGATTATCCAACCAATATTAAAGATTTCTTCCGACAAATTTGTTTTTACATAAGATTTAATACAATAGAAATAAAAAAAATAAGGCCACAACTTCTTTTTTTTTTACTCTTAAAGTGGCCTGTAAAATACGGGAGACATTAAAATTTGTTAATTTGGTATTCCTAAGGACACTAATACATGTTATCAAAATGTGGATTTTTTTCGTGACATGGCAGCTACCCCCATTGGATGATTTGGCGTGGAATTATTCTATTGATAGTTTTAAAAATAAAAATAAAAATAAATTATCGTACTTAACTAATGTTGAGCTACACCGTGCGTTGCTTTTTATCATAAAGCACGTGCAATCGATTTATTTTAAAAGAGAGATTAACTTGTTACAAGAAAATAGACCAATGACAAATAAAGCTTTAATAAAACTGGATCATTTTCTTGAAGAAGGCACCGGTCTTTTGCGCGTCGGTGGACGTCTTACCTACTCAGATTTATCTTTTGATAAAAAATTTCCATTGCTCTTACCAAACAATTGCTTGCTTTCAACTTTGCTTATTAAAGATATACATATTATTCACCTTCATTGTGGTATACAAACTACTATGTTCTTATTTTTCCAAAACTTTTGGATTGTTTCTGCCAAACGTACTATACGAAGAATACTGCATCATTGCTTTTCAACCCCCTATGGGTAATCTACCCAAATTTTTCTTGCATCTTTTTGCATGTCGAAATGGATTTCAGTGGTCCATTTGAAATTAAAACAAGTAAATTGCGAAATGCTAAAACTTCTAAATCTTATGTTTGCCTATTTATTTGTTGCGTTGTAAAATGCGTCTCTCTTGATTTAGTTTCTGAGATGTCTACAGATGCATTTTTAGCCGCTCTTCGACGCTTTATGGCACGAAGAGGGCGAGTGCAACATCTTTATAGTGACTGTGGCAGTAACTTTGTGGGCTCGAATAGGTACTTACGTAACATTTTGGAAGACTGTGCTAAGCAAGAGTCGATTATGTGGCATTTTAATCCCCCGGGAGCGCCCCATATGGGCGGCTTATGGGAATCTAATATAAAATCTACTAAAACTCACTTAACAAGGGTCATTGGCAAGCAAGTACTTACTTATGAAGAGTTGGCGACCGTGTTAGCTCAGGTAGAGTTGCCCTTTATGTGAAATTTCAAATGACCCTAGTGACCTCGCTGTCTTAACGCCAGGTCATTTTTTATGTTTGGAACCCCTGACGGCCCTGCCTGACCCTGATTTTACGAAAATCCAGTTAAATAGATTGGACAGGTGCCAACTTTTATTGCGTTTGCAACAAGATTTCTGGAAATGCTGGAAGGCGGAATACTTGCATACCTTAAGGCAAAGAGCCAAATGGCATACTGAAATGGCGTCTGTCGCGGAAGGTACTCTAGTATTAATAGGGACCCAGTGCAATAGTGCCAGGCACTAATTGTACCGGGCACTATATTGACAGTTTCGCATTAAAAACTGACAGTTGATCTATCAAAATTGACATACCAAAGTCGAATTTAGAAATCCAGTCGTTTATTTTCCATTAATAGTGGCGTCAATATTAATTCCGGCTCTTATAATACACAATGGTCTAATTTTGAATGAAGACAGCTGTTTCTATAATGCGAAAGTGTCAATATAGTACCCGGCACAATTTGTGCCTGGCACTATTGCAATAGGTCCCTATTAAAAGATGAAAATTCACCACCCCTAGAGTGGCCACTTGGCCGCATCACTCAAGTAATTTACGGTGCCGACAAAGTACCTCGCGTAGCGGTAGTGAAGACTACCAAGGGTATGTACAAAAGGCCCTTCGTAAAGCTTTGCCCTTTACCACTACCCATTTCAAATGAATGAAATTCTCGGGCATGGTTCGTTTTCGCACTTTTGTATATAGGTTTTGCCTAATAACTTTGGGAATATTTTTAGAATTAATATATTTTTTCTTTTCTTTTTATTAATTTTTACTACGTCGCTATGCACGTAGAAAACACGCGAGTTTATTTTAATGATCATTAAAAATTATTTACTTAATATACATATTACTAATTTGATTTAAATTAAGTGGAATTAATAACTACTTTGCTAATTTAGTTACATACAAGCTCGATGATGCTCTCCTTTTCATCCCTTTCATAAGCGCCCCTTTAACCCCTTTCCTACGGTCCTCCTGAATTCCTCACGCCACCACTGGAGACGCGAGGGAGATGCGCGTGGGGTGCTACTGAAAAGAGAGCGCCAAGCATGAGAGACGACACAAATTCGCCAATGCGAAACGGCTGCAATTTTGACACGTGTCATGCGGTACCAGCAGATCAATTATTATACTACTTACTTTATAATTTGTGCTATTTCGAAAAAAGCATGATTTTCCTACCATTGGATGTCCAAATATATTTGTTGAGCTTGTTTGCTTTTTTATTATTCAATTAATTTACGATTAATTATCATCCCCTCCTTGAGTGTTAAAACTCAAAACATAGAATTTGCCAGGTGAATAAAACCCGCGCTCCCTACCCTTACGTTTCATAAATACAAAATTATTTAGTTGGCTTTCAGTAAAGACAAATTATCAATTCCTAATAAACAGTCAAAATAATTATGAAAATCAAAAATGTAAAATTTTAAAGGATTTAGGTCTGAATGAAAATTTTTTGAACATGGTATTTGCGTACTGTATTGTTCTATTGAATTGCCATGCGCTGTTGAGATTTGAAATGGATCTTCAATTAGGGATTTTTGAAAATATTTTTGTGCTATTGTGCGCCTTACAAAAGATTTTGTACTTCCGGTGTCTATTAGTAATTTAGATTATATTCTGGAATAATTATAAAAGGGAATTTATTTTCGCTATTCGTTAGGTTCATCAAATGAAATTTTGGCGGTTCAAGGCCGGTTCCTGAAAAAATTCGCTCGATTCAGCTTCGTCTTGTATATAGTCAGTCTCGTCATCGTACTGGTACTGATTGTTATCTTCAATGGGGTATTCGATTGTGGGTTGAGTTTGTGATTGATTTTCAATGGTATTTATTTCTTCGATTTTATAGTTTGATAGATAATTAGATTGTTGATTGAATTAATGGTAATTTTGAAATGGGCTGTAAGGGGTATTTCGGTTTTGGGAAGATTTTATTGTGGAGACTCCGCTCATTGGTGTTGGCTTTGGTAAATTAGGTTTAAAAGCATTTGATTGATTAAAGGTGTTTGATTGACTAAAGGCGTTTGATTGATTAAAGGCGTTTGATTGGTTAGGATTTCTGTTAAAAATCGGTTTATTTTGCTCTGGTCTATAAGTCAGGTGTGGTGGTCTGTAATTCGAAGTAAAAGGGAAATTGTTAGAAAAACTAGATTGAGGGAAACTCGTTAATGCCAAAGGGCTGTTCACTTTTGGTTTTATAAAAGGCGCATTTGGTTTTTGTGGGGGTTTAAAGTGTGTTTTTGGTTACTGTCGATTTGAAAATCGTTTGTAAGCTTTTGAAGGGCTTCGCATTAGAGAGCCAATCGGTTCTTTTAATCCGCGTAATAATATTCTTAAAGCTAACGCTCTGAAAAATTTACCGAAAATCAATTTTTCTTCTTGGGCCCCATGGGTCAAGAGATAAGAAGTTTGATAATTTAGTTGATGTTGAATTTTATTATAAAAATCGAAAGCTACATTTCTGTACCCTCGACTATAAGGGTGCAAAGATCGCGTTTATCCCCATAAGTGCTGACAGGAATAAATATTAATATTTTACCTAAGATTCTTGACATCAAATATTCATTTTGATAATCAATCACGTCTTCTGTGTTTTAACATTTGGTAATTAGTTTTTAAGATATTTTTATAATTCTGGGTAATAATGCTGGTTCTCCATGAAACTCAGGCCTTAGTATTCCGACTTTAATTGCGGAAGAGCCATTTTTTTATTTTTTTCCAAATTTATAGAATTATCGAGTACACTATTATCTAAATCTAAAGCTACATTACCTATCAAGTCCGCTAAAAATTGATCAAGCTTTGAATTTTAATTTTGTTCCAAAGTATTGTTCAAATTTGGGCTTGGTGCGCGATGTTCTTGGTTTTGTGAGTTAGAATCAGAATTTGAGAGATCAGAATAATCAGTTTTTACGGAATTTCTAAATGACATGAGATATTACTTACAGCAAAACCATTAAAACGTCCAGTGATGGCATTGGTAATCCAAATTCCTCGATATCCTCTCGACAAACACGAATTAATCAACTATGTCGTTTAGTAGATCTTTTTCGTTAGGCTACTTCAGTTCACCTAACTGGACAGTCTTACATCAGCAAAAATTAATCAATAATCCGAAATTTTCGATATGCTTTCGATATGTTCTTTAGTAGATCTTTTGGTTAGATTAAGATCTGTTACGCACTGCACGCACAAATTGATCAGTCTTTTTAGTTATCTATTTGTTCGATTGTCAATAAATCGTTGAAACGAACCGTCGATTATATTCCTTAATCTCACGCTTGGGCAATCCTACCGACTGCGCCACTTAAAAGACAGGCTTAGCCGAAACCGTTTTAAAAAAACAACTTGTATTATTTACAATCAACTTAACACATCTAATCGGTCTTAAATCTAGATTCTAACTAACTATTCTAATGCATGTAAAAACTATTATTAATAAATCCGTAGTAGGGAATAATGTCTCTGTCAGCATAAATAGTTCGTACATTTTTGTAATGTTTACCCAATAGGGTCGGTTCGGTTCGGTTCATTAAAGCGAAGTCGTTTGTTCTTCCGCCAAATCTGGTATAAAACTTCACATCCGGTGTTACCCCTCTTCTTTTAACTTTTAGTTCACAGGTCATCGGGATTTGATGCGAACAGTGTAAACCCTTATGTTTCTATTCCTATCCAATCACCTGCTAAACTAGTTTTTCTTTTTCTAAGCAGACTACCCTATGGTCAGTATAGCTTTTTTTCATGTGGTATACCTACAACATTCCGAAGTCCAGTAGTAATAAAAATTAAGAGGCTCTTGCAAAAAAGTCAACAGATGCTACAGATGTTGCATTTTTTTTTGGAAATTTAAAAAATATTTGTATAATTACGTAGTTTTCCCGGCATTTGGTCAGGTGGTAAATTGGTTGTGAAACTCAATTTATCTTGACAAAAATTTTAATTTTTTGGGTTATTCACTGTTTTTTGAATTTTCTTAAACAAATGTAAATTTAATTTAATTTTATAGTATATTTTTATCTCAGGTGCTTTAAACTAGAGATGTGTGAGACAAAGACAAAGAAAAGAGAGAGAGAGCAATCATTTCTAATGCGCCTGTCTTCAATCCTTGTATTTCAGAGGGGTTCGAAGTCGGTTTGAGTGGCCTGATGAAACGGACAACTGACTTTCCGATAACAGTACAACGTGGACCTAGAACGCAAATAGGATTTTTCGGACGGTTTTATAACTATCGAACGGCCTGATGGAACGTAACGTGTATGCACAAAACTCACATTTTGACTTTTTCGGTTTCACAGCTTCCACAAAAACGCAATTTACTGGATATGACGAAGATATGCAATGAGCCTGCAATTGTTATGGGTTGGGGACTAACGCATAATCGTAAAGATGCTCGAACTTTGCAGTGTGTTGTTATGCCCATAATCACAATGATGGAGTGTATGAGTTTTTACGAACGTAAGTAAATACAATGACTTCTATCTAAGTGAGGCAAAAATATTAATATTTTTTATAGAGAGAGCACCCTGCGCAGGAGGTGCTACTTTTCCTTTTTTACTTTTACCCTCCGCTGATATTCTGTGGTTTTAAAAGTTCGCGGACGTTTAATGATTTTTAATCTATAACTGGATTTTTACTGCGATTAGGTACTAATAAAGTTTTTTAAATAATCAAAGCTACTTACTTCAAAAAGGAAACCGGCTTTTCACTCCTATAAAACTCGTTTTTACAACGCATCGTATTCCCATTTTCTATTTTTGTTCAACAAAAACAATTTCAAAAATATACTGACAACATTGACAGACACTTTAATGACATATCACAAATGACAATCTCTTGAAGTCTTAAGTTCACAGAATACCACCGGTGATTACTAGAGAGAGAAAGGTTGCAATGCTTACATATTCATTGTATGTTTTCACTCTAAAAAACTGTTTAAATTTTTGCCTCAGGATTTTTGAAATCGCTCTATATTTGATAAAATTATGCAAATATGGTTTTTGCATAGGGTGGGGGGAATGACAGGAGAAGAGATGGGTGGAAGCAGGGAGGACTGTTAGCTCCCGCTAAATTTCGCGGTTGTTTATATATTTTTAAAACCACACAATTGTATGAAGGACAGAGCGCATTTCGCGTATTTGGACATGCGCACCAACAACCAGTGAGATCCTTGTCGACCGCCTCGAGAAAATGGCATGTTAATTTCGTTCTCCAACTATTTCAAATTTCTACACCTCAAAGTGCTCGATTTTGGTGTACTGAAGCATAGAACTAGAAACTTCAGCCCTTCAGCTACGTGGTGACATCATTAGATCCAATCAGGGGCCCCTTAGAACGTGGAGAAAGTGGCTGCAAACTGGTGAGTGCATTTGTATCTGATTACCGTTGTGTGGCACCAATATTTTACCTATGGACGTTTGATTATTTCGTAATTTCATATCAATATATTTATGTTTGTTCGCGCATCATTTAATTAAATTATATACAGTCCATTGCATTTATCGTTTTTCTTACTGCGGGCATAACAAGGACTACAAAGTAACTACAGCAAATTAGAGGACATTTGCAATGGGTAATCAAGCAAGTAGCAATAAAATACCCGGAAATTTAGATAATTGGTATGCTGTAAAGCCTACATCATGTGACAAAATGGCGTCTGAAGCCCGTCATGTTAATTCCTGTTTAAAATAATATCGCCTATAGCACCTTTAGTAGCAATTCAACGACACCTTTTTTGTCAAAATCGGTTTAGCCGTTTAGCCTCTAGCGTGTTACAAACATACTTACCACAGTATACTAATTATTTATAGTAAGGAAAGCACCCCGGTCTTGTCATAATACTGTTATACATACCCCCTGTATACATTAGTTCGGAATACAAAGTTCGAGAGGCGCTTATTACAGACCGTCACCCCTGGTATAAAAATATTATGTACAGACTCCTGTCCTGTCCTGTCGCCATGGACATTAACCGCTACTCTCGGTATATGTTTTTGATTATGACTGACATTAGCAAAACAGATAAAAATATGACGTAAATGTAATTCGGCATTTTTCATTTGTGGTTGCAGTTTTTCGTGATTTTTCGACTTTTGACCTTATTTTTAAAAGTGTTTTTTGCTAAATTGTGGCCTATCGGTAATTAAGAAATTTAAAAGTAAACAATTTTGTGTTCGTGGGTGCGAAGACTATGTTAGCAAGCGCCATTCCCAAACGGAACCTAAAAAAATATACTTCGGCAAAAAAACCAACTTTGACGAAAGACGAAATTCACAAATATATAGTGTGTGATGGACACGTTGAACCTGGACGAAGTTTTAAATGTTTAGTTTTAAATGTTAATATTTGGAAAAACATAGATTATTTCACTATACTTATATACAGGGTCCGGCAGAATGATCTCCCACAATAAAAACGCCATTGTGCAGTAACTCTAAAGCGATATTCCTGTAATTTCTTGGTGTATTGCTGCTTTCAATTCGTCAATGGTTCGGGAATAGTGTTCAGATATTCCTAAAGTATCTGGAACTAAAACATGTCTCCAAGTCTACCAAGTGCGAAGTGAGTACGAAAAATCACAGATTCGTTACCTACTTTTGCTTAACGTCTCGATAACGAAGGCACGATGGATAAGCTTCCCCTCTCTTCAGTGATTCAAGCACAGTGGCAGTGCAAAATGTGGGAGATCATTATGCCGGATCCTGTTTAATTAAATGAATCACCGGCAATATTCACTTTACTTTAAAAGGCTTACGTTACATTTTTTTATTTTTCATGAAAAAACAATTAAAAATGTTTCCGTTTATAGAACATTATTGTGTATAAAGTATTGTAAAAGTATACATTATTAATTTAAGTTAATGTAGAATGTGTAAATATTTTCTATGTACTAATAAAAAGGAAATTACTGTAGAATATTCGTCAAAAAGCCTTTTTTAACTAGAAAATTAGCCTCTCAAGGAAATTTATGTACCTAAATGAATGGGAAACAGACTTTTAAACCTTATAGATTGAATAAAAATTTAACTTTCCTTTTTTATTGCTAGTAGTCATTAATTTAAACATTCTTTGATTAAGCTTCCTTATTGATTGATGTTTATAGAGTCTTTTTAAGCAAATTGAGCTTTGACACAAAATAACTTAAAATTTAATTTGATAAAAACTGTTCAAAACACTATATTAAAAGATGTAGCTTGATTGGAAAACAATTTTATTGATGGCTACGAGCATCCGGTATACAATAATTTGAAAAGCCATCCTGTAGCTTAGAGACAAACTGTGCAAGTGTTATATTGTTTCAAATCCCCCTGTAAATGTTTAGTACGGAGCAGAAAGTTGGAGAGGCGCTGATTCGTGCACGACACCCCGGTATACTGCGCCTATTTAGTAATACAACTCCCACCGTGTAAGTGTCTGGTCTATCTCTGTCATTCGTCTATGATACTTACTTACATACGTACAACAATCGAAAAACATTTATTAAAATTTTTAAAAAAATTATTTAGAAAAAAACTCTAAGCATCAAGGGAAAACAGAAAAATGCCAATATATCATTTTAATGTTGATACTTGTAATATGTGGATCAATAACTGACATTGTTTTTATTTTATTTTATGCATTTCTATTTAATATATAAATTATATGAAATTCGGGAACCTAATGCAATGCAGTGGATCACACCGACTCAATTCGACGCGATAAATGGGCCACTGAAACCCAAAGCAGCATACAACACGCTGCCCACAGAGTGTGTAGCACTTTTCTGTTAGCTCCTTCGAACAGAGATAGATTTTAACAGCAGCCTATTGAGCGAGAGAGATGGGATCAATGTTGGCCATTTCAGCGTTATTTGAATGAGAAATATAAAAAAAAAATGTGCCTGGCACAGGTCATCAGTTAGTCGTATTACTCGCATTCTTTTTGTGCGTGAAGTATGGATGTTTTAATTTACTCCCTACAATTCCAGCAGAATTTTTTGATAAATTATGGCGGAATTTGTTTGGGCAGTTTCTTAAAAAAAAATTGAATTAGAGACCTTAAACATACTAGTAGTAGGTATGTTTTTTAATGACCTGTGGCTAAATATTTGGGCGCAACATCCCGATTTTTTTTTTACTGACTCAAAATTATGACACCACGCTGCTGGAAGGCGCTTTTGATGGGGTACCATTTTAATTTTTAAATTTTTTTTTGTTGTCTCTTATTTTAACAATGTTGGCAGTGGCGGCGAGCTGTAAAGCTAGGGGGGGGCGCAAATGGTTTAAGTTCTGGATTTTTTCGTTTTAATAACATAGAAAAAAATACCACAATGTGGTGAAAAAAGTGAGAAATATTTCTTATAGTAAAAAAACTGAAATGAAAATCAACATAGGATTTACCTGCCTAAATTGTTTTTAATTATCCTTTTTACTTTTGTATCGTTCAAAATAATCTTATTATAGAGAGTTATTAGCGATGAACCGCCCGCCTATTCTTCCTTTAAATCGGAGAATTTAATAAAGAGCGTTTAACCAAGACCCGTCAAAAAATTATGCATTTTCATTGTTTTATTAACCAATCCCTGCTCGGAGCTTTTCTTTGGTTAAAAGAACAATGAAAATGCATACTATTTTGACGTTTCTTGATTTACCGCTCTCTGTTAGATTCTAGTATTTAATGGAAGAGAACAAATAACCGAACGGTCCATCGCTAATAGGCACCTTTTGCACGCACTTCATTAGCTAACTTCATTCTTTATTAATGCGACGTTAAACGACAGACAAACACATGATATTAAGAAGTCCTATATTTTTATATCCGCTATCTCAAAATTCAAGATGGCGGACGAAATTAAAATGTACCCTTCAAAGATGCTCGTTTACTCTTGTGTTGCGAACATGTTTTAATTATTTTTTTAAATTAGTAAAAAAGCTACATTCCAAAGAAATTCAAGGAACCCTGAATGTTTTTGCTACATTCTTGCCACGCACAACAAGGTACGAATCAATAAAATCGGTTTAGTGGTTTTAAAAAAATATATTTTTGTTTCAACCATTGTTTTGCATATTATACGATTGCGTTGCCAAACAGGTCTGCATTTATACTGAACCGATTTTACTTTTTAAAGATCATGATCAAAGTTTATCGCTATCTTAAAATTTAAGATGGCGGACAGAAACATACTTAATTTTTCAAAATGGCGTGTTTATTCTTTTTTTCCGAAAATACTTTAGTTTTTTTTTATAGAAAAGCACCACTTTGCCTCCACACAACGAGATATAAATTCGTAAAATCGGTGTGGTGGTTCTCAAAAAATCTATTTTTTTTTATTGTTTTACAGATTTTACAATTGCATTGCCACTCCTGTCTGCATTCATTTCCTTATAAATTCGTTACTACTAAACCGATTTTAGTGAAATAAAAAAAAATCATGGTGAGAATTGATTGTTCTTTAAAGATAACGTATTAAAATCGGATCAGTCATAATGAATTTGTAAAGAAATAATTGCAGGCAGAATTGGCAATGCAACTGTATAATTTGTAAAACAATCGTTAAAACAAATCAGATTTTGTGAGAACCACTACACCGACTTTATTAATTTGTACCTCGTTATACGGACGAAGAGTAGTGCTTCTCTATAAATTAAAAAAAAGCTAAAACATTTTTGGAAAATAAGAATAAACGTGCCTCATTGAAGGGTCAAGTATGATTCTGTCCGACATCTTTACTTTTAAGATGGCGGCAAATTTCGACGATAATATTTAAAGAACAATCAATTCTCATCATGATTTTTTTTTATTTCTCTAAGATCGGTTAAGTAATAATAAGTTTATAAGGAAATGAATGCAGACAGGATTAGCAATGCAATCGTATAATCTGTAAAACAATAGCTGAAACAAAACTAGATTTTTTTGAGAACCACCACACCGATTTTTCTCACTTGTACCTCGTTGTGCGGGGCAAAAGTAGTGCTTTTCTATAAATTAAAAAAAAACTAAAACATTGTCAGAAAATAAGAATATACACGCCATTTTGAAGAAATAAGTATGATTCTGTCCGCCATTTTAAATTTTAAGATGTCAATGAACTTTGATCATGATCTTTAAAAAGCAATAAATTCTCATCTGTTCAGTACTAATGAATTTATAAGGAAATGCAAAACAATGGTTGAAGCAAAAATATTTTTTTTTAGAATCACCGAACCGATTTTATTGGGTCATACTTTGTTCTGCGTCGCAAGAATGTAGATTTTTTACTAATTTAAAAAAAATAATTAAAACATGTTCGCCACACAAGAATAAACGAGCATCTTTGAAGGGTACATTTTAATTTCGTCCGTCATCTTGAATTTTGAGATGGCGGATAAAAAAATATATTTAGTCAAAACTCTGACTAATTCTCTGCCAAGTGCATTTTGTCCCATTAAAATCGATTGTATAGTTCAAAAGTTATAATGGAAAAAAAAATTTACCGGTTTTTTTTGGCCCACCCGGTATGTCGCTCTTTATTGATCGCGGAGCAGTAAACCGCCGCGTCATAGGCTGCCGAGTTCCAGTTGGCCGGGAGTTACCAGACAACCGTCCTTTTACGAACCGTGGGCAGATGTGAGATTCGTCATAGATTCATTTGTTTTACTTTTGTAGGCCCAATGCAAAAGTTGCTAGACCAAACATTTTGTACATATTCAGAAGAAGGCAAGGATTCATGCCAAGGTGATTCTGGAGGGCCGGTCTTCTGTGGAGGGCAACTGCAAATAGGAAAGTAGTTAAGCAATATTTACCTTCATAGCCCAAGCAGTAATGGCTAGAGAAGATATTGCTTTCAACGTGATGTCTCCCTCTGTGTGTGTGTGTATGCAAAAGTGGGCCAGTAGTTAACAGCAAAATTAGTTAACTACGTCGTTATATACTTTTTCCGTAAAAGCAGTTGTACTCTGATTACTTTTTTTCTTTCTAGTAGTTATACTCAATTGTTTTTATTCTGCATAAAATAATCGCAAAAAGTACTTTAAAAATTAGTTAACTACTTAGTTTTAACTATATATAAATCAGTCTATAACGTTCTCCGTCGTCTTCTGATTTTCTTTCTCTGATATCTCTTTCTATTCCTTCTCTTCCGCTTAGTTTGGGGTTTCTCTTTTGCTTCTTCCATGTGGTGTCCAATTTAGTATTTTCTTTGGGATTCTGTCTTCCGCCATTCGTTGTACGTGTCCGTACCATCTAAGTTGGTTAATTTGTATATATTCCGTTTTTTTGTGTTTAACATTCTCCAATTTCTCACTCTTTCCAGTTTTGATTTTCTGGCAGCGCGTCTCCAGTCATTCATTTCAGTAGCTTTAAGTTATTTGCGACCTTTTTCTTTCAGGGGTCATATTTCACTAACATTTTGACTAGTCGGATAAGTTATAAATTGTAACTTTTAAATGAATAAATGCTGTTTTTTGATAACTGATGATGCTTTTAATTTACCTCCTTTTAGTAATTTAATTACTTTTGTGTAGTTCGATTACTTTTCACAAAATTTAACTACTAGTAGTCTTAACCACTTTTACAAAATTTGATTGTTTTTAAAAATATTTAACTACTAGTTCAAAGAGTTTTTGTTAACAAGCAATACTCCCAGTCCAGAGACATAACTTGCTTTTCCTTATGTATGTCAACGACTTGTGTCAAATGAATGTGTGAGCAGAGCTGGCTGTTTTTGCAGACGACGTAACTTGTCTCTGGCACTGTGAAAGTGTGGAAGAACTAAGGGGAGTAGTTTCTTTGCAATTGGTACAAATTAAGCGTTGGTTTGATGCCAATAAACTTGCGCTTAATATTGATAAGAGCAAAATTATGGGATTTAAATGTTCATTGGAATGACTAATACTAGCAAACAATCCTTTGCAACAGGAAAAAAACACAAAAATCCTAGGCGTTTTCATTGACGAAAAGCTGAATTTTGAGGCACATATAATTCCATTGAGAAAGAAGATCGCATCAGGGTGTTTTGCTGTAAGAGTGGTCCGGAGGGAGCTTGGGGTGGAATTGGCGAGAAATGTATACTTTGCTTTAGTTGAATCTCATTTACGCTATGGAAGAGCATTCTGGGGTTCATGTAGTAACACACTATTTGAGTCTGTTTTTCGTTATCAGAAGAGAGCTATCAGGGCTATGTTGCAATTAAAGCAAACTGATTCTTGAAGACCGCATTTTCAAAATTGTAGAATACTTACCCTAATTTGCTTGTACATTCTAGAATCAGTTTGCTTAATCTTTAAAAATAAACACAGGGAAGATTATAACTACCATCACAATCACAACACTAGGCAAATACAAGTAGTCCATCTTCCAATCCCTAGTTCAACAATGATAAAGAAATCCATTATCTACGAAAGCAGAAAAATTTTTAATAAACTTCCGTTGCAGTTCCGAGAAATTAATGTATATAATGGCTTTAGAACTGCTATTAAGGAATACCTTTTAGAGCAGTGTTTTTATACCTTGGAAGAGTTTTATATACATAACTAAAAAAGGAATTTTCCAAGAATTGTTTTGTTTTATATATTTTTAAACTTTTTAAATATTTTGTATTGTTAATTTTGTTTTTTTAATGCTTTTGTTTTAATCTTTTTTGATGTCTTACTGTGTTAGATTTAATTAATATGTGTGAATGTGATTGTAACTATCTGTTTTGATTTGCTTGTTTTTGTATTATTGCAAGTCCTACTTATTTTTTTTGCTAAAAATTATCTAATATTTTGACAATTTGTACTTATTTTTATTGGTGTTACTTAATTATAATTTTAGACAACATATTTTTTAGTTATAAGATTGATGCTTTGTCAACAAGATTTTTTTTCTTTGACAATAAAGCTTTTTCTGATTCTGATTCTAGTAGTTAGTCCTTAAAAGTAGTTAAATCACTAAAAGTAGTGAAAACTATGTACCTAACTACTTTTTGAAGTACTTTTTGCGATTATTTTAAATACAATAATATGCTAACTCTTTGAAGAAGAACATTTCTTAGTTAGTTTTGATTTACTTTAAAAGTCCTTTACGCAGCATTGCGGCATTTAATTCGCCATATAAACCATGTGGAATACTGATATAATGCATTTTACACAAAGTGTCGAAAACTAAAATAAATAAATATTCGCGTGAATACTGCGGGCATTATTAGCTGATTGGGCAGTCCTTTTTATACTTATTTACCTAATCTGTGGGCAGTCCTGTCTATTTACAGTTTTTGGCCGATTCCTAGGATAACTGTGACGTGGCTCTGACGTCACGGCCGTCGTGACACCCGAATCATTTTCTCGCCCTCAACTGTTTTTAAACACTGTTTCAATAAAATACGTCATCGATTGGTGAGGTCACAACACTGAAATGTCGTGTTATTAATGCTCAAAAACAATTGAAAACCCAATACCATCTGTATTTCCTCCTAACAATTTGGTAACTTCAAAAAAAAGTTAAAAAAGTTTGGTTTTTTTAATTATTAATTGTTTCAGTTTAAATAATGATATTTCCCGCTCGTTAGCAATGACGTCACGTTTGAACAAATTTCAATGGTTTTGAAACTAGCCTTTCTTTAGTTTTAAACCAGCGCATGCGTTTTTTTGCCTAAAGTCCACATGCTACTTTTTTATATCTTTTATAACTCACTCTTTTCGACAAAGACAGAAATAGAAGACGTTCGTTGTGGACTGGCCATGGCAGCTAACTTCTCGTCCAAGAGTGTTATAATGTTTTCGACAAATCTTGCGTTCTTGAAATCTTTCCCATAGGAACGTTCTACTGAACTCACACAATCCGTGTTATTGAGCTAGGAGAGATCAATTCTACTAAATTTTAAGAGAACTTTGTTCTATTATTGAGTCGACCCAGTAAAACAAAGGCATTTTGTGTTAAAAGCATTCGCATTAACACCGAGAAAACAGCAAACCTTTATCGTAAACGTGTTCTTCGAGGTGGTCACGAACTATGAGCTAAAAATTGTGTAAATTTTCCCAACTTCACCTGTGTCTGCTAATTTCGTTTAGTTACGTAAAAACAACTTTTTTCTCCTTCGTAACAATATAAATCTATTCGTTTGAAACTCGTAGACAATGATTGAGTAGAAATAAAATTTCGGACTTCCATTGTCTTTATTTATATTAAACACGACGTTTCGGTTAGAGATACTGACTAACCGAAACGTCGTGTTTAATATAAATAAAGATAATGGAAGTCCGAAATTTTATTTCTAATATAGATCTACTCTGCAAAGAAAACAAAAATTAGCTTTTACCTCGTTTCAAAACTGACACATGTTATGTCGTTTTTTGACGTTTAGTTGAAAAATCAATATTAAAAAATCAATGGTAAAATTTTGTTTTTTTTAATTCAGCCATTGTTTCTTAATTTTATTTAGTTTTTACTAAAATATTGACAAAAAATCACAATTTACACCTCTGTGATCGGTATTTCATCGTATAACGCCCACAAATTCGAAAATATAGATATTAAACGTCACCATCAATTGATGACGTATTTATTGAACCACTGTTTCAAAACATACAGCAAGAAAATTCGTCTCCGTTTCATTAGAGACCGTGGTTGCTAGGAAGCATTTTCTCGCGCCCAACTGTTTTAAAAGTTTTAAAACAGTGACGTAACGTTTGACGTAGTTTGATAGATTTGTGCCTAACTTCGCTCAGCCCGTCAGGGGTTCTATTCCCGATCATACACGATGTGAGTTTTCTATGATAGAGCGGGAACAATCTTATGTAGGGTGTCCATTAAGCGTATTATCCGAGGGGATTTTTCTTTTCTTGGCCTCAGATTGGTTGATTTAAAAATTTGAACGAATCAAAGCCTTAGAAAAAAAATCCACGCGAATAATACGCTTAATGGACAGCCGGCTTTATCCTATACCACGTTATTAGGGACTTATTGCAATAAAGCCAGACACTAATTGTGCCGGGCACTATTCTGACTGTTTCGCATTATAAGCTGTCTTCTTTCAAAATTAGGCCTTTGTGTATTATAAGAGCCGGAATTAATAGTGCCGCTATTAATTAATGGAAAATAAACGACTAACTAGATTTATTAATTCGACTTTGGTATGTCAATTTTGAAAGATCAACTGTCAGTTTTCAATGGATCAGAATAGTGCCCGGCACTATTACTGCCTGGCCTTATTGCAATAAGTCCCTATTAACACGGGTCAACTAACAAATATCACGGTTGCGACGTACTGAATTTTTTAAAAATGAGCTTTTCTTCTATTACGTTGCCAGACCTATAAAGGGTATGGCTGACTGATATAAAAATTTTTGCAAATGAAAGCCTGAGATAATACGCTCCTTGGACAGCTGGATTATTTGGAGTGTTTTCATGACTATTTCCTATTCTGTGAGCTAAAGAAAGAAGCTGGTTGATTGAAATTTGTTGCTTTTTTTTTCTTGTGATTTGGGGCATAGCGGGTATAGGGGTGGGATTCTACGAAGTTTGATAAGGTGTTAAACATTGTTACGTAACATTTGTTAGCCTACATAAAAATAAAGTAATCTCAGCTCCAATACATGTGTACTATTAGCTGGTTGAAGGTAATATTTTACTAATAAAAATTTTTACTGTGCAGTTTTTTTAGGGGTTAGGACAATTCACCGGGGCTGATTCACTTTTACTTCTTTTCAATTTTATTTGTTTGGCGTCTAGATACCACTATCTTCCTCAAAAAATAAGAAAAATCGTTTAAAAAAATAAAATTAAAAGAACTTAAAAAACTGCTTTGTGAAAAAAGAATTTTTTTTTTAAATATTATTTTAAAAAAATGTTTTACTGATAAATATTTTCTATTCAGAATAAAAAACTAAAACCACGGGGTGGCTAGTTTTCCCGGTGGCGAGTTGGGTCAGCAGCAAGTCAGTCGGTTTGGCGGCGATATGGCACAGGCGAAATTTTCTTATTTCCATTTATTTCTACTGTGCAGAGGCAAAAGAAGATACTTGCAAAAATTAAGTTTCGACATATAATATATATATATATATATATATATATATATATATATAATCTTGACACATGACATTTTTTTTTCCTTCTAGATTATAAAAATATGCAGGGTGTAAACGGTATGATAGAGGAGGCCAAAATAAGAAAAAACCTCATATAATATGGAAGTCCTGTTTTTAAAATGTAGGATTATTAAATGTTTGAGGAGTAAGGGATAAAAGAGTTTTATTAAAAAATAAAATCCGGCAACGCTAAATGATTATCTGGTTCATTATGATTAGAGGCAAGTTAAGGAGATAGTCAAAGTTACCTCCTAAAATGATAAAATTATTTAAAAAAATTGAACTATTTTGTTTGTGCTAATATAAACTTAAAAATATTAATGATATGATGTGCCTAGAGACCTGTTTCGTATAACATAAAACAGCAACAAAAATATTGCGTTTACTATGGCATTTATAAAAGGTTATAAGCAAATAAAAGTTTTTCTTGAAAAATTACCCTAATAATTTTTTTTAAACAATTTTTATATTTTTTTAATTATTTTTTCTATTTTATTACACCTCACCAAATTTTATAAATTTGCTGTGTTTCTTAAAGAAGTTGTACCCAAAAAAGTTTAAAAAATGGTTAATCGATTGATGCTCTGTATCTCGAAAATATGTGTGTGTTTTTTCAATGTCTTATGGTTTGTTTTCTTATTTTGACCTCGATCACGCATTAAAATATTGTGAGTCATACCATTTACACCCTGTAAATTAATGCAAACAAAAAATGAGAATTTAAAAACTTAAAAGAACTAGGTAACATTGGTATTTTTTGCAAGTACATTTTTTTTCTTTGCAGTGTACGAAACAGAAAAAAGTAGTTTTTCTTTAACTAAACGAAAGGACAAATTAGCAGATACAGGTGAAGTTGTGAAAATTTACACAATTTTTAGCTCCTAGTTCGTGACCACCGTGAAGAACACGTTTACAATAAAGGTTTGCTGTTTTCTCGGTGTTAATACGCATGCTTTTAACACAAAATGCCTTTGTTCTACTGGGTCGACCCAATAGAACAAAGTTCTCTTAAAATTTAGTAGAAGTAATCTCTCCCATAGGAGCTCAAGAATACGGATTGTGTGATTTCAGTAGAATGTTCCTATGGGAAAGATTTCAAAAAAATATAACAGTCTTGGACGAGAAGTTAGCGGCCATGGCTAGTCCACAGCAACTGACTTCTATTTCTGTCTTTGTCGAAAAGAGTGAGAAGCATTATAAAAGATATAAAAAAGTAGAATGTGGACTTTAGGCAAAAAACGAATGCGCTGGTTTGAAACTAAAGACAAGCTAGTTTCAAAACCATTGAAATTGGTTCAAAAGTGACGTCATTGCTACCGAGCAGGAAATATCATTATTTAAACTGAAACAATAAATAATTTAAAAAACAAAACCTTTTTAACTTTTTTTGGAAGATACCAAATTGTTGGGAGAAAATACAGATGGTATTGGGTTTCCAATTGTTTTTGAGCATTAATAACTCGATATTTCAGAGTTGTGACGTCATCAATCAATGACGTATTTTATTGAAACAGTGTTTCAAACCTGGTTCGACTGAGAAAATGCCTAGGGCCTCTATTTTATAAAAACTTTTTCATTACAGGAGTTGTTTCGTGGGGATTCGGTTGTGGCGAACCAGGACGGCCAGGAGTATATGCCCGAATCGATTATTTTTTAAAATTTATCAACAGAGTTAAAAAGGCTGAGAAGAAACATAAATTAATAGCAAAAATGGCAGAAAAAAGTGCGGCGCCAGCGAATCCCTTCAAAATATGTTTTTTACTTTTATTTTATTTTGCTTTTTAGCAGTTTTCTGTTCTAAATCATTAAACTTTTAACTTATGTCTAATTTAACAAAGAAACTAAAAATAAAAAATTAGAAACCCACGTATTATTTATTTTATATAGTTAAGGTATAGTTAGTTATACAGGGTGTCCCAGACCACCCGTCCACCCCTTTTGAAACCCAGGGGAAAAGTTTTTTTAATGATCCAAAAAATGACTCGAGTACGCTCTTTCGACTGATGGTAGATGTATTCAACTTTCGGAGTCGACCAGAAGTGGCCTATTTAGGCCTGGAGTCCGTTTTTCAATTAGGAATGGGCATATATAAAAAAAAATAATGACGTTTAAGAAAAAAATGTTTCAAATAAAAGGTACGTCTTTTCTTGCGTAGAATCCGAATCCGTTGCAAAACTATGTCCATCCCTATTCAAAAAACAAACTTTAGGCCTAAATTGGCCACTTCCGGTCGGCGCCGAAATTTGAAAATACCACCAATTAAAAGAGCGTACTCGATATGGCTAAAACCATTTTTTAGATCATTAAATTAACCTCCTCAGTTCCCAGGTATCATGTATGATACTACGATTTAACATTTTAAACGTGAGTGCTACGTGGTTTTAAAGTTTACTACCCATCATAAAAAATTGAAGCGGTGTCATAAAAATAATCGCAACCTGACTTTTTTTCAAATTTAGTGTATTTTATGCAAAATTAATACACAACTCAACACTACTTTATACTGATAGGTGCCGGGCGCAGCCCACGAGAAAGACCGGCCCGGGCGCCGAAATATTACGTGGCCATAGGAGGGTCACAAAAGAACGCCTCCCGGCCAGCTGTCATTATAAAACATGTGTGTTTTCAGTTTTGGTATGTTTGTTTACGTCGAGCAGCTCTTAAAAGTAGTGGTAAAGGCTTAAACTCGTTTTTTTTTTACTTGAATTCAAGAATTTTATAAAAATCTAGGGTCCTCCTTGAAGGGGGCACGCGTTATTATATGTATTTTTTTTTTAATTTTTTGTAAACCAACTTACACAAAACGTTTAAAATGTAGTTATAGGCTCTATTCTCGTACTTGAACGATGTAACCATCCATGTCACACGCTTTGACCAATAGCAAACCCTGAGTAGTCGCGTGTTGTGCGAAATGACTTGTCTCGACCAATGGCATAGTCGCCCGCTCTTCAGAGTTAGTGAATTTTACGCGTTTGAATTGAAATCTCATTTCCTGTCCCGTACTGATTGAACGTTTCTCGGTCGGATCGTAGGAGAAGCTTGCGCAATGCAGGTCTGGCCAAAGTATGTGATGGGAACTACCACATCGCTAAAATACCAGAATAGCTAGCCAGGCAGTAAGATGTTCAGTTTTATGTGAAACAGGCAATTTTTCTTTTTAAAGAAGTAGAAGCTGTTTCTATAATTTTGACAACAAGTAAATTTTATATAAATTTTGTTTATTTTGTTAATCTATAAGGGATGTCCTGTGGTTATATTTTAAAAAAACTGGGATTTAAGTATTGTTTTATAAAATAAATTATAAAGCATTAGTGTCTTTTGTAATTTTTGAGTTTCAAACGCCCCTCTAAATCTGCTTAAGATGGTTGTTTTCAGATGCAAGAAAGGCTGGATAGGATCCTGCACCTGCAGAAAAGCAGAACTGAAGTGCTCCATCCCCTGTTCCTTTTGCCAAGGGCGAAGCTGCACCAACGTTGCTCCCATCATCCTGGATGAGCAGGACGAGGAATTGGACGATTTAACTTATGAGGACCCACCTCCATTTTCAAAGAATGTCCTTCCTCCTCCTCCTCCCCCCTCTCCGACTAATCCGGAATGGAAGAGGGCCAAGTAAAGTAGGGTTTTTATATTATTATATTTTATAGTTTATACATATTATATTAATGTTGTTTATTTTTAATTACGTTTAATAAAATATGTTTTCATGATACCCTTCAAAGTTCGATGTTTTACTATATTTTGGTTTTTGAGGAAAATACAACGCCTACTGGTCTCATTCTTAAATTATATTAAAGCTGAATAAATTTTCTACAACATTATTTCTCATGATTTTTCTCTAGAGCCAATGTTTAGCCGATACGTGCTTTGGAATGTGACCGTATTCATAAATTTTTAGTTTTTCAATAACGAATTGGCCTAGATGGTTCGGATTGGGCTTAAATTGTAGGAAATTTAGTTGACCTTATGAAAGTATAGAATAATTAAATTCGAAAAGTGCTGTCTTAACATAGTTTTTTCAAAAAAACTGAAATAAGTACCAAACTTTTGAGATTTTTTAAGTATCACAGGAGTAGCACAGGGTTTTGAGGGTTACAAAATTCGGCATAACTTAGTCTCATGGGTCCTAACAATATATAAAAAAATCGTAGATACAGTCCCGTTTGCGATCTTTGCCTTTTTAAATGTCTTAGATGACTAGCCTACATCGCCATTTTTAGAGTAGTTTGGTTTAGCTGCGAGTGGATACGAGTCGGTAGCAAATACACTTTGTGTAATTTTGGTTAAAATATTTCCTTTTGTAGAAACAAACATGGCAAATTAAAAGCACAACTATTAATAATAAGAGTGAATACATATTTGGATCGGAATATTACTCCAGTTGTGTGGGAAAGATGGTATAGTTAAAGAATAACAAATGTATATGCAGTGATCTAAATGAAGCACCACAACAAAGGTAAGAAAGTAAACAAAAGAAAAAAAATGGTTTTGTATGAATTATCGCACACCTAACGTTATAGGTAATCAGACAGGGAATGCGACAATTCACCGCGGACGATTAGCCGCCGGACCTTAAGCCGCGTATTCATTTGAGGCAGAATTCGCAAGCCTCGCAGCGGGACCAAGCGAATGCTTCGTTTGCATTCATGCAAAAGTGAATACGCGCCTTGAAATTGTGTGCCTTGTATTTACTTGAGCATGAATTGTTTGGCCTCGTAGCGAGGCACTTACTACAAAATTATTGTTTACATACAATTTTATTTTCAGAAGCTACGGATCCGAATTTCCTTTACTGAGTGTCGAGTTCACGAAAACCTCAACAGACTGTTGCTGCCCTGCGTTTCCAAAATAGAAGAATTTTATTTACGTTATTTATGTTACCTTATCTTTAGAGATATTTGAAAAAAATATATTTTTTCATTGTTAAAAAAACATTTATTTTTCAATGTTAGAAAAAAAAATTTTTTCACTGTTAAAAATCAATATTTTTTAACGTTCGAAAAACACTTTAAAAAAACGTTATAAAAACATAAGATTATTTTTCTAACGTTAGAAAACGGGTTATTAAGATTCTTTTTCATTATGAATATGACGTTAGAACTAACATCCAACCTAACAGTATTAAAATGTTTTTGTGTTTAGTGGGGAGGTGTCCAAATTAGACAACAATGTTCAAGGAATATGAATATGGTATAATTTTTGTCTATTAATCATATTGTTTCATCAAAAATTTTTTCTAGTTTGGAGTAGGGTCACTAAATTCCCTAAGCCTGACATCTTCAGGAGTAGCGACAAGCCCACGGAATTTCCATGGGCGACTCGTCAAATTACCTCGCAATAATTGGCTCCGGAACTAGTGAGCGAAGTATCAAAAGGGCGCAGTAATAAAAGAGCGAATAATAAAAAGAGCAAAGTCAATTGAGCTAAGTGATGAAAGAGCGAGTAACAAAAATGCGATGTAATAAATAAGCAAATGTAATAAAAGAGCGAATGTAATATATAGGCGAAGTAACAATAGTACCAAGTAATAAAAGAGCGAAAATAATAAAAGAACGAAAGTAATAAAAGAGCGAATGAAACAAATGAACGAAGCAACAAATGGGCGAAGTAAAAACTAACATACAGTACCGGCCAAAAATAGAGAAACCACCTAAAATTTTATATAAATCTGATCCTATACCAACTATAAAAGAACAAGTGATACATTTGAAAACTTGAATCCAGTTCTCAGTTCACGTGTTTCGGCGATTTTCGATACAAAATTATTTCATGCCTTTTTGCCACGTTTAAAAAAAAGCTTAAAATAAAACTTTTTTCTGTGTAATTTTACGCAATAATGGCAAGTACCATTCGAAAAAGACGTAAAAGTTTTATATGTCCTGAAAATTTTATAACAATTGCAAAAAAAATCGTCTACATATAAATTTTTAAAATTGGCAAAAATGATCAATATTGGCAAAAATGTAGAAATATTGGTCATTTTTAGCACTTTTAAAAATTTATATGTAGACGATTTTTTTTGCAGTTGTTATAAAATTTTCAGGACATATAAAACTTTTACGTCTCTTTCGAATGGTACTTGCCATTATTGCGTAAAATTACACAGAAAAAAGTTTTATTTTAAGCTTTTTTTTAAACGTGGCAAAAAGGCATGAAATGATTTTGTATCGAAAATCGCCGAAACACGTGAACTGGGAACTGGATTCAAGTTTTCAAATGTATCACTTGTTCTTTTATAGTTGGTATAGGATCAGATTTATATAAAATTTTAGGTGGTTTCTCTACTTTTGGCCGGTACTGTATTTAAAAAAAAATCTTTGACTTCTTTCCGGGATCCTAAAGGGTCTGAAACCTAACCGAACCGAACCGACAATTATTTTCTTAAATTTGTTCTCCTATCCTCCTTTTGAGAGGTCGAAATTAGTGTTTTCTTAACCTTTGCCAATTGATCGCAAACGTACCCTAACCGGTCCAGATACCCCCTTTTTCCACCAAAAAAAACTGTTATGTCAAATAAAAAATTAAAACAGGAAGATTTGGTATGGAGGTACATGCGAGGTGTCCAAATTAGACAACAATGTTCAAGGAATATGAATATGGTATAGTCACTGCATCCCCTAAGCCAGGCGTCTTCAGGAGTAGCGACAAGCCCACGTGACCTGCCTCGAAATTTCCATGGGCGACTCGTCAAATTACCTCGCAATAATTGGCTCCAGAACGAGTGAGCGAAGTATCAAGCGAAGTATCGAAAGGGCGCAGTTATAAAACGGCAAAGTAACAAAAGAGCGAAGTAACAAAGGAGAGAATTATAAGAAGAGCGATGTCAACTGAGCGAAGTGATGAAAGAGCGAGTAATAAAAATGCGATGTAATAAATAAGCAAATCTAATAAAAGAGCGAATGTAATATATGGGCGAAGTAATAAATGAGCGAAGTTATAAGTGCGATGTAATAAAAGTGCGAAGTAACAATAGTAGCAAGTAATAAAAGTGCGAAATAATAAAAGAGCGAAAATAATAAAAGAACGAAAGTAATAAAAGAGCGAATGTAACAAATGACCGAAGCAACAAATGGGCGAAGTATGAACTAACATATTTAAAAAAAAAATTGACTTCTTTCCTCTTTCCGGGATCCCAAAGGGTGTGAAACCGAACCAAACCGAACCGACAATTAGTTTCTTAAATTTGCTCTTATGATTGGTATTATCTTAATATATTTTAAACAGAGCATTTTAAAACTTTTAACAACATATATATATATATATATATATATATATATATATATATATATATATATATATATATATATATATATATATATATATATATATATGTATATGTATATACCTTAAAAAGCGGTAAATCTGCCGGACCCGGAAATATCCCAGCCGAACTTATTAAATATGGCACTGAAGAACTGTTTTGGAGATTACGGAATCTTTTCCAAAAATATTTAGCAGCAGAATATACGGTAAAATAATAAGAAATAAAGTAGAGAGCGAATATAAAGACATGGAGGCAGAAGAACAAGCTGGTTTCAGGGCGGGTAGATCGACTTCAGATCACCTCTTTTGTATAACCCAAGTTATTGAAAAGAAAATGGCATACGGTCAAGAGCTGCATCTGCTTTACGTGGATCTGCAGAAGGCATATGATAGTATACCACTAAATCTGCTTTGGAAAGCGTTGGAAAACACAAACATAAGCGTACAACTAATTAAGGCCATCCAACAGTTATACCGCAATAGTAAGGCAAAAGTTAAAATAAAAGCAAAACTAACCAAAGGCTTTCAAGTAAATAAAGGTCTTAAACAAGGTTGCTGTATCTCGCCTACGCTCTTCAAGATATACTTGGAACAAGTCCTTAAAGTATGGAAGAGAAAATGCCAAAACATGGGAATTCCGTTGGACGAAACCACCTTGTATACTTTATGTTTCGCCGATGATCAGATAGTAGTGGCTCAGGATTATGACGACCTCGAATATATGACACGAAAACTAATAGAAGAGTACAATAAGTGGGGACTAGAGGTTAATCTCAATAAGACAGAGTATATGTGTATCGGTGGAATGAAACAGGATCTAATCTTAAATACCGGGCAGCGAATTCACTCCTGTGATGAGTATAAATACTTAGGTCTAAAAATTACAGCTGACGGAACACTAGACAAAGCTATAAAAGATCGAAACGTACAAGGAAGAAAAGCAATAACTTTATTAAATGGAATAATTTGGGACCAAAGTATATCAAAACATAACAAAAAGCTTATATATAACACCATTATAAAAAGTATTATTACATACGGCTCAGAAGTATGGCCAATCAAGGATAGAACAGAAAAAATGCTTTCCGCTACGGAGATGGACTATTGGAGAAGAGCAGCAGGGAAATCAAAAAGAGAAAGAGTTACAAATCAAAGAATAAGAGAAATTATGACAGTGGGTGAACGTACTTTAGTGGATGATATAAGAACAAAACAACTGGTGTGGTACGGACATGTACAAAGAATGAATGATGAAAGACTACCTAAACAAATACTACAATGGAAACCAACTGGCCGAAGAAAACGAGGACGGCCAAGGAGAAGCTGGAGAGAAGGAATAGACAGTGAAATAAGAATAAGAGGCCTAGATGATGAATTATGGGCAAACAGAAACGAGTGGAGATTGGGTATCGGAAGACGTAGAACGTTGTGAAACCGATAAATATATATATATATATATATATATATATATATATATATATATATATATATATATATATATATATATCTATATTTTTTTTAAAATACCGCTTAGCTTATTATGAATCTTATTTAACCTAATCTGTGGTTATGATATCACTTTCTTATATCCATATTTGCGTCTTTATAATTTTTTATGAACTATTTTTGAGTCTTTATTATTTTTTATTAAAATAATCTCCGTTGCGTAGCTCCTAAACCTAATCTGACATAACTATTTAAAGAATCTGGTAGCATGTAAGGCATGTTTTGAAATAGTGTTTAGCTTATTTTGATACATTGCTCTCTCTCTTTTCGATATTTGCTTTTTTATTTTATTTGTTTTAGTATACTTGATGTACAGGGTTTTCCCGTATATTTTTACACCATATCTAAAATGTTTATTTGAATAGATATCAAAATATGATAAATACAAAAGTTTCTTTTTTTTTTTTACGAAGTTTGAGAATTTTTAAGTCGGAACGTCAAAAAAAAATTCTAAATGTCAAAATTTGACAGGTTGATGGTTTTTTGAAAGGGAACACCCTGTATATTATTTTAGATATTTATAGATCTTTTACCCCTGATTTAAAAAATATATAACATTGTATTATTTTATTCATTAGTTTTGGAGATATACGCGCTTAAATGTTTAAAATACTTAAATTGATTTCCTTAAAACATCAAGGCAGCCATGAAAAAGACAATCGCATTTACACAAAAAGTGATGCTGTTGCTTTTGTAAGGTATATAATTAATTAATATTTACTATCCGGAGTGATTCTGCGCAGTAATGTGTGGCGCCGCAAGCCAGTAAAAACAAAAAATTATGCAATTTTTGTGAAAGAAAAAAATATTTATTACTTCATTTTTAATTCTCTACATAGCCTCCTTGATTATTAATACAATTTTGAATAATTCTTACAAATTTTCTTTGGATAGCTTGAAAGATAGAGTTCGCAAAATTTTCGTTAAGATCAACAATTGTTGGCTCTATTTTCTGTTGTAAAATTTGAAGTGTTTGCGGCCTGTTATAATACACCTTATTTTTTAGGTAGCCCCACAAAAAAACTCAAGGGGAAACAAATCGAGGCTATTTGCTGGCCATAATAATGTGCCGTATCTTCCTATCCAATACATATCTATTATTTAAAAAATTCGTTAACCGCTGGATGTTATGTGGGGCTCCGTCCTGTGGCCATATTGAATTTCTATAGTTATTAACAGGGAGTTCTTCTAAAAGCTCTTCTATTTCATTTCGCAACAAATCATGGTATTTTTCTCCGGTTAAGTTACCATTTAAAAATATAGGTCAAATAACTCTGTTATTCAGGAGACCGCACCAAACATGTAGGGATCTGCGTCCTTGAATTTTGACAGCTTGTAAAGCATGCGGATTTTCGCTTGACCAAATATGCTTATTTTTCGAGGGGTCATCGGCACCCTAAAATTTTGTACAGCGTCCAACAGGACTTGGGTCCTGACGTGTACTGTTGGGTCCTGTTGAGTACTGTTGGGTACTGTCGAGTACTGTTGGGTACTGTCGTGTATTGTCGAGTACTGTTGGGTCCTGTCGGTGTACTGTTGGGTACTGTCGTGTACTGTCGAGTACTGTTGGGTCCTGTTGAGTACTGTCGTCGTGCCTTGGGAGGGTCCGACAGGGACAAAGCGCGCCCTCAAAAAACATGCGAGCAAAAACAAAAAAAAAAAAAAAAAAGGTCATCATCTTTGGGGAACCGCGCCGCGCTCACAAATCTTGCGACCAAAAAAAAAAGGTCATCCTGGGGAAGGCCGACAGGGCCTTAGCGCGTCCTCAAAACACTGGCGACCAAAAAAAAAAGGTCATCAGCTTTGGGGACCCGCGCCGCGCTCACAAATCGTGCGCCCACAAAAACACAAAAGGTCATCCTGTTTGGGGAACGCCGACAAGGCCTTAGCGCGCACTCAAAAAACTTGCGACCAAAAAAAAAAAAAAAAAAAGGTCATCCTCTCTTTTCGCATCTACGCCACTGTTTCGGGTAAAAGGGTTGTGTCGAGTACTGTTGGATTCTATCGTGTACTGTTGAGTACTGTTACGTACTGTCGTGTACTGTTGAGTACTGTCGTGTACTGTCAAGTACTGTTGGGTACTGTCGGGTACTGTTGGGTCCTGTCGTGTACTGTTGGGTACTGTCGTGTACTGTCGGGTACTGTTGGGTCCTGTCGTGTACTGTCGAGTACTGTTGGGTACTGTCGTGTACTGTCGAGTACTGTTGGGTCCTGTCGTGGTACTGTCGAGTACTGTTGGGTACTGTCGTGTACTGTCGAGTACTGTTGGATCCTGTCGTGGTACTGTCGGGTACTGTTGTGAAATTTGTACAGTACTGTTGAAAGCTGATGACCCCTCGTTATTTTTTCTATTAAACATTCCCGCCGTGGTAAATGCTGCCTCATCAGTAAAAATTATATTTGACAAATTTATCTGATTTATTGCCGCTATTCCTCGTTGTATTTCCTGACAAAAATGTAATCTGTTTATTTCATTTTCGTTGCTTAAATTTTGCACGGATAAAAATGTATAAGCCTTATCTTTGTAATCTTTTAAAACACAGTGAATTTAATGCCATGATTTGTTATAAAAAGTTGCTGCATTCGGAATAGACCGTTCAGGATTCTCTAAAATAACAGGGGAAAACATTTTTTTAAATATGATAAACTAATAAGCTTAATGTTGCTGAATTTGACAGCTAGGTACTTTTGCTTTGCTGATGATATAGCATTGGTTTTTACTGGCAAAGATCTAGTGGCATTAAGCAAAATCATAAATGATGACCTGCTATTATATGTGAATTGGCTATACAACAATAAACTTAAAATTAATATTGACAAGACTAACTATATGATCTTTTCGCAAAAAAATAAACCACTTAGCAAAATCACTCTAAAAATTAACAATATAGAATTAAAGCAAGTAACCAAAAACAAGCACTTGGGTCTAATTATAGATGATAAATTAAGTTGGAATGGCCATATAGAAAGCTTGTCAAAGAAACATATGCAGATGCAGAACATATTTATCTAAAAAGACTAAATCTATGATATACAATGCATTCTTTCTGTCACAATTACGATATTTAATACCAATCTGGGGGATGTGTAATAAGACTAACTTTTCAAAAATGCAAATTTTACAAAACAAAATTTTAAAAACTTTATACAATTTTGAGAGATTAACACATACTGAAAGCCTTTAAAATGAATTACATATGTATAAATTAGACATTTTACTAAAAATTGAACAATGTAAATTAATTTATAAAATTATAAATGATCTTCAAAAATCTAACATTGAACTCACATTTTCTCGACAAATTCATAACCATCAAACAAGATCCAATAATGACATTTATTGTAACTACACCAGAACTAACTGTGGCCTATTTAATCCCATAGTAAATGCATCGAAAACCTTTAACAGTTTACCACAAAAAATAAAATCAATAAACAAATTAGACCTGTTTGTAACCAAAATTAAAGAATATTTTTTAAATAGTACAAATTAGAGGACATTTATGTAGATATAAGTAAAATTAATACTTTTGTTAGCATCCTTTAATATTTAGTTAAGACAGAAGATATAAGTAAAAATGAATGCTTTTGTTAGCAATGTTTAATATTTAGTTAAGATTTATATTAAAACAAATGAAAAGAACAAATTTTAATATTTTATATTTAAGTGTATTATTTAAAGTACTTATGTATTTTAATGCTGTGTATTTTTATTTACTGGACATTGCAAGTGTTTTATTAACCTGTTTTAAGTTTTTGTAGTATTTACAAGTTAGATTTGATCTCATAATATGTACCAAAAATAACATTATAGATTAGCTTAGTTAAAATTTAATGCTAATGTTTCTATAAGTATTTTTTGCCTTAAGTTTATGTTTTTTACCACCAACAAACCAAATGTTTTAAACGCAAATTCTCGAGGCCAGAGCTATAAGCACTGATTAGGGAAACTGTACCTTATGAATGTAATGTTGATTTTTTTATTAATAAAGTTTAAAAAAAAAACCTTGAAAATATAACAAAATATTTAAGTCCTCGTCAGCGTTTCTTCCGACTGTTCTAGTTTTTCTTTTAAGTGTTTTTCTTTGATTAAATGAGTTTACAATATTTACTATGGTTTGGCGGGTTGGTTGTCTTCTGCTGGGAAACTGAATATAATACTGGTTGCGAGCTACAGATGCATTTTCATTATTTGAGTAAAATAATTTAATAATATCCAGTTTTTCTTCCTCGGTTCATCATCATAAAAATCATCCTTAACCGCTCTAAAAACTGAATTTGACAAGGTGACAAAACAATAGCATTACTTTTGTGTCAATGCAATTGTTTTTTTCATAGCTTCCTTGATGTTTTAAAAAGTACCAATTTAAGTTTTTTATACTTTTAAACGCATATATCTCCAAAACTATTAAACGAAATAATCCCAACATATATATTTTGGAAATCAGGAAGAAAGAATCTGAAATAATATATAGGGTGTTTCATTTAAAAAATCCATCGACCTGTCAAATTTTGACATTTACAAATTTTTTTTGACATTCTGACACAAAGATTCTTAAAATTCGTAAAAAATTATGAAACTTTTCTATTTGTCATATTTTGATATCTATTCAAATAAACGTTTTAGATATGGTGTAAAAATATACGGGAAAACCCTGTACATCGCCCACAATAGCGTCTTTAACCCCCAAATCCTGTTTACCAACTCTGATAGGCTGTAGGGTTGCTTTAAAAACTCCCTATAGTATGTTTTAATACCATACTATTCTTGTTTATCGTTGGGTACATTCATTCTTTGGTTTTTTTTAATTTTGTGACTTTTCCTGTATACCAACCACTCAAAAATTGGGTGCGCATGGAGGTAAATGAGATTTTTTTTCCTATAACTTTATATGTTTTTAAACGAAAAATCGTCTTTTTTTTAATTTAGCTATAACATTTGATTGGTCCACTGTATTTTAAGTAAATATGAATATAACTTCAACATAGTGACGTGTGATGGACCTATCAAGGTCAAGGATCAGTGGCCCAGGCTAATTTTAGTTTAAACGGATTTCATCTTCTAGCTTTGGTACGCTGCACGGATGGTATTGAACCGCTAATCCCGGTATGTTCGCTGGAACGATCTCAATTTATACTAGTCGAATTTCCGCAGCCGCCATTTTGTTCGAACCGTGGTTGTGGTTGGTGTTTCGCCACAGAAGAGGTTTTGTGCTGTGTCTTCTCAAATCTAAAAATAAAATATAAACTATAAAGAGGAAAAAATAAGATATACAAACATAAGATGTCGAAAGAAACAACACCCTTGGAGAAATCCGTTTTACTAGAAGAAGATTTCCAAATGCTGACTAACAATCCCACAGACATTTCCCAAGAGGTAGATTACCCTGATTATTTATTTTTAAGTTCACATATTAAAAAGGAAAAGTCCCAAAAAGATGTTAATCAACCTGAATGCAGCAAATGGGAAGAAAGCATGAGACAGAGGTCTAGTTCAGACAAAATAAAAGTCAAAGAAGAGTTTCCAGAATGTGGGGCCACTAATCATTGGTAAGTAGATAGCATGGGTCTACTACGTTTTACCTTGATGCTTACATATGGGTGTTTCTTTTTTTAATTATAAGTTTAGGTCGTTTTATACTGTTTTCAAGAAAAAAAAAATGCAGATTTTTTGCATCTGTTTTAGAAATTTCAAAATTATAAAATTGGTAAAAACTTATACAAATTGCTATAGAAAGAATTTATTTGACGTTTGTTATTTCGAGATAGAGAGGGACGGCTCACAATCAACAGAGCTTTAAAAAAATGGTCATTTAGCCAAAAATAAGGTGACCAACTGTCTGGCAAGAGGTGATAAAAAGTTATATTTTTTTGAAAAGTACTTCCGCATAGATAAATGGTTACACCATATTTTTGAAATCTAACGTTCGACCTGACATCTTGCTCCAACATTTTAATTTGTCGCACATTTTTTACTCTGTAAAATCGTCCAAAATCCTCTATTGAGAATTTATAATTAAAAAAATCATGCAGAAAGTTATAATAATGTGTAATATATGATAATGATGATTTACAGAAATTCAGCAGTTCGGTTCGGGTCGATCTTAGATTAGGTTGGTTGTGTCTTAAAGCAATTCAGCAAGAGTCGCTGAACCGACACCTGCTGAATTACTTTAAGACATAACAAACCTAACCTAAAACCCGAGGGGTAAACAGCTCTCACAATCAATGTACACATTTCTCACAATCTTTACACAATCCCTCCCAATCACTCACAATCTGTCACAATCCCTTACAATCCTTCACAATCCCTCACAATCTTTGCACAATCCATCCCAATTACTCACAATTCTTCATCCCACAATCCTTCACAATCTTTATACAAACTATAGACATGATCTAAATAAATTAATTTACGGGCTGGTCCTCAGAACAAGGTAGTGGTAGTTGTTCTGAGGACCAGCCTGTAAATTAATTTATTTAGTCTATGACCACACCTCAAAAAATTCCTTTCATATTTAATATAGATGATGACCTGTTTTTTTTTTTTTTGGTCGCAAGAATTTTTGATGGGCTGTCGTCCACAATCCCTCACAATCTTAGCAAAAGATTGTGGATTTTCACAATCGGTGTACACATTTAGGGTTAGCTGTTCACCCCTCGCTAAAACCAAACCGAACCGAACTTAACTGAACCAAACCGAACTGAACTAAACTGAACTGAACTAAACCAAACCGAACCAAACCGCACAAGCAATCAGCAAGAATCGGCTGCGCCGATTTTTGCTAAATAGTTCTAAATAAATAATTTCCTGTAATCTGCGCCTTTAACCCTCAGATGCACCGTAACAAGGCTTTGCTAATCCATTCTCCATCTTTGTTGTTTTGTATGTGAGCAACAAGGACTTAATCGCGATTAAACCCATGATCGCGCTTAAGCGCTTACGGTGCATCTGAGGGTAAGTCAGCAAGTAAGCAAATCGAATTGGGAAATATTATATGGCCGAATGACCTAGAAAGAGTCGGCCCAGGCCCAATGTGTCAAAATATCTGTGGGAAGGTCAACTGTACAAATTTTCAAAATTATATGAGAAAAGCGATAAAAAACACGAAAAACTAGGTACGTAATTAATTTAAAATTGTAAAATAATTAATCCTAAGCTAATTTACAAATTTATGTCGAAAATTTGACGATGCAATTACAGAAGTTGATTTTTTTCAACCAAAACAAGTCAAAGAAAATCCCCATGTAACGTTTTTTTAAAAAATTATTTTTAAAAAAACCAAACTTTTTTTTTTAATTTTCCGTATCTAAATCGACTAAAAATAGTCCAAAGAATCATTTTCATACAAAAAAATCGTTATATAGTGCGTTTTGACGAGCGAGGTAAAACGTAGTAGAACCAGATTGGGGCTGGTGAATTAGAAATGTTTAAAAAAGAAAATTGCAAATTATCCAATTACGCCGTATTGCAAGATTGATTGCACCAGTCCAAAGTACACCGTTTTTGCCGTTTTTAAATTAACTATTTTTGAAATATGTTTAAATAGGTATAAAAGAGATTGTAACTTTTTTGTGCAAGCCTGAATTTGTATGTCCCATTTTAAATGTGTGTCGATCTGTATTCCTAAGTAATTTGCTGAGTTTTTGCTGTTTATTGTAATATGCTCGTTTCTGAATTCCAATGGAATGGTTATTTGCGTGCTTGTTGGAAGGCCTGTTACATAGCTTGGTACATAAACTGTCTTTTCAGGGTTTATCGTTAGAAGGTTTGCGTCGAACCAGTGGATAATTTTTTTAAGGTCACTTAATGTTTTCTTCAATTTTTTCCCATGTCTCCCCTTTTACATAATACACGGTGTCATCAGCAAAAGCACTAATTTTGCCACTTAGGTCGAGGTCAAATAATCCATTAATGTATATGTTCGGGCTTCACCCTCAAAATTAGTTTATAAGTATTCTTTAAATTATGTTTTCGTTTAATTTTGCATTTCCTATCAAAGGAATTATTTTCTTTATTTTTATTGGGTTATTTTAGGTAATAATTAAATATTCATATATTTTTATAATAAAACCTTTATTTTCTTGTCGCGTCGCGTAAACTTTTACAATCTCGCGCATTCATCAAAAAATCCAAATATATGGACTTCAGCTTGCACGAGAAGTGCCCTCATGCGTCAAGAATATGAGGCAGAAAACCGTCAGAAAATGACGGAGACACTTGTCAAAAACTCGAAAAAAACGGACACGTGGAGTTTAAATAAAAACTCAAAAAAGTGCCTTTATACGCTCGAAACAAACCCGCAATTACCCGCAATTTTGACTAGCTGATGGATACTACCCCGAGAAGACGATACCAGTGGTAAGTGCTTGCTCAATTTCCCGCATTTCTTATTTTAATTAAATCGTTCCGCAAATTAATATTTCAAAAAAAAAATTGGTAGTATACCGTATGCTAGTGCATATGGTCCTTATCGAGCCGAATTGCTCAAAAAAAAAAGGTTTCAAAACCAAAACCGCGCTAATTAAAGCAAATTATTTTCACAATAATTAAAATTACCCGCTTTCTATGTTATGCTCATTTTGATAAGTTTTATTATTTTCGCCCAAAAAATTCAAGGTTGCACTCGGCGCGCAACAAAATACTGTTTTTTGCGGTGTATTCCGAATTCTTTAGGGGGTTTCCTAGAATTTTCAAAACAAACAAGATTTACTGAACTTTGTTTAGGTTTTTTATTTGTTTTCAATTTAGATAATAGAACATATGTTCTACAGAAATTAAAGGCTTACATACACGTTGACTAAAGGTACATATTTAAACAGTTCCTTGACAGTTTTTTGAATAGCTATAAATATGTCGAACGCCGCTAAGATTAAACAACACAAAGCCATACGCACTATGGCGTGTAACCAAATGGCGGAGTTAAAAGACTTTGCCGGCCGCATTAAAAATGATTTACAATCAAAAAGACAATTTAAGTCAATGTGCATTCATTTTGACCAGATAGAAGCAGATTTTAGAAAAAATCATCAGGGTATTCTTACTTTGGCTGCGATCACGGAAGGCGAGGACATTACTGCTGAAGAGGCTATTCGCACGGAGTTCCAATTTAATGCTTCTTTTGTGCGTTCACATTATGAATACCTGGAGCACAATGAGGTTCCTCCCACGCAATCTATTCCTCGAAAAACTAATAATGCTAGGTTACCTAAAATAGATATTCCGACATTTTCCGGTGACCTAAAGTCGTTTAGATACTTTCATGATATGTATAAATCCCTAGTGCATGAAAATTCTGATCTTTCAGATATAGAAAAGTTTAACCATTTGCTATCTGCTCTTGAAGGTTCACCTTTGGCTCTTGTTCAATGTACTCCTCTATCCGCAGAAAATTATAATAGTGCTTATCAATCCTTAATTGATCGTTACGATGTACCGAGATTAATCGCTTTTTCTCACCTTCAAGCACTAGATAATGCACCCTACCTCTCAAACTCTAAAGATTCTAAACCGCTACGTACATTAGTGGATACATTTACAGAAAATCTTTCTTCTCTAAAAACTATGAATTTTCCAGTTTCAGAATGGGATTTCTTGTTATTCTTCATGTTTTCTAAACATCTAGATAAAGAGACGATTACTCGTTTTGAAATGGAAGAACATAGAGCGGGAAAGCACATTCCAAAGTTTGAAACTTTAAAACAATTCGTTCTCAACCAGTGTAACGCTCTCGACGCTATAGAATTTTCTGTATCCACAACAAACGTTAAATCCAGCGGAATTGCTTCAGAATCACAATATAAAAAATCAAAACCGCCATTTTCTAATCAAAACTCCACGCAAAAATATCGTTCAAATGCATTTTTACTTCAAATAATAATACGCATAATAATAATATGCAAAATAATAATACGCAAAATAATAATACGCAAAATTTCTGCTCTTTCTGCCATAAAACTGATCATCTTATTTATCGGTGCCAAAGTTTTCAAAATAAGTCTGTACAAGATCGCTTCAACTTTGTTCGACAAAAAGGTTGGTGTACCAACTGTCTTAGCTCCAGGCACAGATTCAAAAATTGTAATTCTCCGCATGTATGTCGTTTCTGTTCTCTAAAACATAATAGTTTGATTCACCTAGAATGAGCAAATAACCCAACTGATTCATCACCAATGCCCAATTCGCAAAATCATATTTCAAATGATATTCAAAATATCAATTTAGAAAATCAAATTCCGCAAAATTCTTCGCCAAGCTATTGTGGGCTAAGTGCTTGCAATAAAACTACTTTATTATCAACAGCAATTGCTGAAATTCGTGACCAATATGGAAGCTATCATAAAATACGAATGCTCCTGGACGGAGGATCTCAGTTAACTTATATATCAGAATCGTTTGCTAACAAACTAGGACTCAAGAAGTTTGATTGTTCGTTGTCTATATATGGTCTTGGACAAATGTCTGAACGTACCTCAAAAGGGGGGGGTTACCTGCACCCTTAAACCAGTCGGCAAAACTACACCCACCTTTTGCACAGACGCGATTATCTTGCCTAATCTTTGTCCATTTTTACCGTCAGCCACTATTCATCCAGCTTCTTGGCCGCACATTTCACAGATTGAGCTTTCCGATCCTAACTGGTTTAAACCTTCATCGATCGACCTTCTAGTAGGTGCAAATTTGTATCCTTATATTTTACAAAATGGCCGCTTGACCGGCAAATCAAACGAACCTGCAGCAATGCTAACTTCATTCGGTTGGGTACTTTCCGGGAACATTGGACAAATCGGGACGTGTACGAACTCCTTTTTTTTACATGCAGAAAACAATACGCTGTCTCTAGAAAAGACAATGCAAAAATTCTGGGAGTCGGAAGAACTACCAAAACTACCATTTAACTCTCCGGAAGAAAACTTAACAGAAAAAATATTTCGCAAAACTCATACTCGCGTTGATTCCGGCCGCTATCAAGTACAATTACCTTTTAAAAACGACTTAGAACCTTATTTTCCTAAGAATGAGTCTCGCGCACCCGCTTTGCGTCGTTTTTACATGCTCGAAAAAAGACTTTTATCAAATTCAGATATTTATAAAAAATATTCCGATATAATTCGTGAATATTTAGATTTAGACTACATGGAGGAAGTTCCTAAAACCGCGAATCCAATAAGCTCATATATTATACCCCATCATTTCGTAAAAAAGGGCGAATCTATTCGAATTGTTTATGATGCTTCAATGAAAATTTCAAATCAAAATCTATCCTTAAATGACACTCTCTTAGTAGGTAAAAAACTGCAGCACGACATAGTAAAAATTTTGCTTAATTTTCGGATTTATCCAGTCGTTTTTACTTGTGACATTAAGGGAATGTTTAATCAAATTCTAATTGATCCCAAGCACCGCGATTTTCAAAGAATTTTATGGCGCTTTTCGCCAAATGAACCTATCAAAGAGTATAGGTGGAAAAGAATGATTTTTGATTTATCAAGTTCTCCATTTTTGGCCAATCGTGTAATAATGCAACTTTCAGAAGATGAAAAATTGAATTACCCAAAAGCTTCTGAGGTTTTAAAAACTGACATTTATATAGACGATTGTGCCAGCGGAAGCTTTTCCCTTGCAGAAGCGAAATTAATCCGCGACGATTTAATAAAATGTCTGGCATCCGGTGGATTTGAGTTGCGTAAATGGAGTAGCAATTAGTCCTGAATTTTTAGCTGAGCTACCTGAAACACATATCCAACTCAATCTCTCAGAGTTTGACATTGACGCGACTACCATTAAAATCTTAGGTCTACGCTGGCAACCGTCAAACGACTTTTTTAATTATTCTGTTCAAAATATAAGCGCCACTTCGTGTACAAAACGCGTTATCCTAAGCCTGAGTGCCAGGATTTTCGATCCCCTTGGATTTCTGGCACCCGTCACACTTTTTGCTAAATTAATGATTCAAACGTTGTGGATGGAAGGTTTGGATTGGGACGCAACCCCGTGTGTCGATACCATCGAACGATGGACACAGTTTAGGGATCAATTACCGCTTTTATCGCAACTTGAAATACCGCGTCAAATTACTTTAAATAAAATTAATAAAGAGTGCGATCTTCTTGGTTTTTGTGACGCATCACAGAAAGCAATGGCTTGCGTTATTTATTTACGATTTCTGATGATTCGGGTAAAGCCAAAATATTTTTTGTTATGTGTAAAACTAAAGTAGCTCCCATTAGAAAGAATTTATCAATTCCGCGATTAGAACTTGAGTCTGCTCTCATGCTTTCTAAGTTAATTTCGTATGCAACTGACGTTTTCAAAAATAACTTACAAGTTCAAAATATCTACGCGTGGTCTGATTCCACTATCGCTTTGTATTGGATCAAAAGTCTACCTTACAAATGGAAAACATTTGTTTCTAACAGAGTTTCTAGAATTCAGGAAAATGTAGCACCTTCTGCGTGGTATCACGTGACTTCTGAAGATAACCCGAGTGACTGCGCGTCAAGGTCGCTTTTTCCGCGCGATTTACTTAGTTCAAGTAACTGGTTTACAGGTCCATAATGACTTGAAGAACCAAAAGAAAATTGGCCTAAATCAATCGAAATTAAATTAGACAAAGAATCGGCTTCCTTGGAGGAGCGTAATTATCTATCTTTCGCTACATTTACTGAAGATTCTAACTGCTTTGACCGCTTAATTGAAAAATTTTCATCTCTACCACAACTGCAAAGAATTGTTGCATATATTCTCCGATTTGTGAATCTCTTACGTCAAAAAACGGTTCCTCTTGAGGTAAAATTTAGTGAAAATCTCACAATCTCAGAGTTGGATAATGCTCTTTTTTCTTTAACAAAGTTTGTTCAGCACAAGGTTTTTGCCGAGGACATAGCAAATATTACTGCAAATAAAAGTCCTGCTAAATATTTAAGAAAATTAGTAGCTTTCTTGGATAAAAATGGTATTCTTCGTGTTGGAGGCCGCTTAATAAATGCTAAATTACATTATGATCAAAAACACCCAGCAATTCTTCCACGCGATCACCGTCTTACAAAATTAATTATCGACCACTTTCATACTATCTACCTTCATCCAGGAAGGCAAACTTTATTATTTTTGCTTATGCAGCGATTTTGGATCTTGTCACCTAGGCGTGCTATCACGTCAGTGCTATCAAATTGTAAAAATTGCTGGATCCTTAATCCAAAACCTTATCAACCAAGCCCTATGGGCAATCTACCTGTTCTACGGGTATCTCAAATAAAACCCTTTAGCTGTATTGGAATAGACTATGCAGGGTTTTTTACTACCGCTTTATCTAAAACACGAAACCCAAAAACGACCAAGTCGTACGTGTGCATTTTTAAGTGCTTCGCCACTTGCGCAATGCATCTAGAGATCGTTTCAGATTTATCTTGTGAAGCATTTATGAGTGCATTTCGTAGGTTTACCTCACGTAGAGGAAGAGTTTCCCGGATAGTGTCAGACAATGCAACTTGCTTCACGGCTGCAGATAAACAATTGCGGGAGATTTTTAAAAAATCTGCTGAAAAGGAACACATTGAATGGCACTTTCAACCACCCTCAGCCCCACCTTTTTCGGGATTAGCTGAATCAGGCGTCAAGTCCTTTAAAACACATTTACATAGGGTTGTTGGTGACCAGATTTTAACATTTGAGGAATTTTACACAGTTATCGTCCAAATTGAATCCTTATTAAATAGCAGACCGCTCTGCAGCGTCTCTTCTGATCCTAACGATCTTTCTGTCCTAACCCCAGGACATTTTCTCACCCTGGAACCTCTATCCGCCTTGCCTGATCACGATTTATCGCATCTAAAACTAAACCGATTGGATAGGTGGCAAATGCTTCAACGTATGCACCAGGATTTTTGGGCAAGATGGAAAAACGAATATTTAAATACGTTGCAACAGAGGGGAAAGTGGCTGGAACCCATTTTTCCTCTTCCTGAAATTGGAACTTTGGTGGTCATTAAAGCAGATAATGTCTCGCCATCGCAGTGGCCTCTAGGTAGAATCTTAGAGCTACATCCTGGCAAAGATAAAGTAGTAAGAGTACCGACAGTAGTAACTTGTCAAGGAACTTACAAAAGACCTTTAGTCAAGTTGTGTCCACTGCCCTTTTCTGAAAAGCATTAAAAGAATAATGATTCTTTTCGGGGCGGAGCATGTTCGGGCTTCACCCTCAAAATTAGTTTATAAGTATTCTTTAAATTATCTTTTCGTTTAATTTTGCATTTCCTATCAAAGGAATTATTTTCTTTATTTTTATTGGGTTATTTTAGGTAATAATTAAATATTCATATATTTTTATAATGAAACCTTTATTTTCTTGTCGCGTCGCGTAAACTTTTACAATCTCGCGCATTCATCAAAAAATCCAAATATATCGACTTGAGCTTGCACGAGAAGTGCCCTCATGCGTCAAGAATATGAGGCAGAAAACCGTCAGAAAATGACGGAGACACTTGTCAAAAACTCAAAAAAAACGGACATGTGGAGTTTAAATAAAAACTCAAAAAAGTGCCTTTATACGCTCGAAACAAACCCGCAATTACCCGCAATTTTGACTAGCTGATGGATACTACCCCGAGAAGACTATACCAATGGTAAATGCTTGCTCAATTTCCCGCATTTCTTATTTTAATTAAATCGTTCCGCAAATTAATATTTCAAAAAAAAATTGGTAGTATACCGTATGCTAGTGCAGTATATGATAAAGAGAACTGGCGCAATAATTGTTCCTTGAGGAACTCCAAAGTTTACTACTTTTTCTTCACTTATTTCGTTTTCTATTTGTACAACTTGGGTCCTTTGACTAAGGTAACTGTACCTCTAATTCCAATATCATTGAGTTTTTGCAACAGTTTTTTGTGGCAAACCGTGTCAAAAGCCTTTGCTAAATCTATGAAAACTGCTGCACTTTTTTTCGAATCGTCAATGGTTTGGTATATCTCTTTTGTTAAATAAGCTATTGCATCATTCGTAGATGTATTTTTGCGAAAACCAAATTGTTGCGGTGACAAAATATTGTATTTTGTGATAAAACTAACAATTTGATTTTTTAGCGCTTTTTAAAAAATTTTTGCCAGGTTTGAGATTAAACTTATTGGTCAGTAATTTTCTGCCATATAAGTTTTTCCTTTTTTATATATAGGTTTGATGATTGCTCTTTTGAATAGTCTAGGACACTTACCTGTAGAACATGATAAATTTATAATATGTTTTATTAACTCAATCAATTCTGTGGATGCTTCTTTTAGTAATTTGACTGTGATTCATATTATTATTTTGTTTGTATCTGTGATATAGTTTGTCTCTCTTTTTCATTAATTCAATTATTTCTTTTGTTATCCAAGGTTTTTTGTTAGTTTTGAACTTATTTACTTTTGTATATGTCGCCTGTGTGGTTGCTGACTGTATCCATTCTGTTAGTTTATTTGTGCAAAAATCAATATCTTGACTGTTAAGTATTTCTTTATAGTCATTTTGTAACATTTTTCTTTTAAAAATATTGTAATTGAGATATGTTTTTGAACGTTCGGCTTTTTATCTTTTTTTATGTTCTCTATGGGTATTTTTAGAAGTGTCGGATAATGATCTGTGATTTTGGAGTGAAGCACAAGTTGAATAGTTTTTTTATAGTCAATTTTATTTGTTTTTAAAAAGATGTGGTCTATACAAGTCTTAGTTTCTGTTGTTTGGCGGGTATATTCATTTATGTGTGACTTAAAACCATTTGCTTGTAACGACACTAAGTAATTATTGGACTGCTCACTGTTTTCCAAAAGGTTTATATTAATATCACCAGCAACTATTTCAATGTCTTTGTTTGAGTGTCTTGATAGGTACAATTCTAGTTCCTGAATAAAAAGGTCTTTGTTTATGTCGTGTAATCGATATATTGCAGTAATTCCAACGGTATGTTCATTTATTTTTGTTTCTATTCTTATACAGTTTAATCCTGCAATTTGTTTTATTTCTGATGTAAAGTTAAAGTGTTTTTTAATATATACAATCACTCCATCGTTTTGATTAAAATTTCCTTTGTTGTATATTATAGAGTAATTGTCTATATTGAAAAACAGTGGATTTTGTAGGATTCTTGTTTCCGTTAATATTATAATGTCGAATGGTTCCGTCTGATTCAGGGTTAGTTCAAGTTGGTCATAATTTTTCTGTAAGCTGCAAATATTTGTATGGAAAATGGACAGCCCCTTTATTTTATGTAAATATTCATTTGCAGTACTTATGTTACTTGCGACCTTAGTTATTGGTTCAAAATTATCAAAATCTGTAATGTATCGAGTGATATATATCCGATATATTCAATAATTTTACTTATTAAACTAAAAATATTTTCTACCATTCTAAATATCTGAAAATTTGTCAGTACTCCCCTGCACAAAGGTATAAGCATCTGTAAAGGTGTAGTATCGATCGATTCGGCTGCCGCATAGGCATCACGGGGCTGACTGGGAATCCCCTGTTTCACATCTGGTAAATCCCCGACGCGACGATTTCTTTTGTTTTCTGTTTTCCCAGGTTAGAGCAGTTACTGTGTTTTCCATCTGTGTGTACTTTTGATTTATTAGTAAGTAGTGATTTTTATTTAATATGCCAAAACCAAAGCATTGATAATGATATATATCTGATATATATCCAATATATATCATATGATATGATATTTATATAAACATCATGATATTTTCGAACCCTGTTTTAAACCAAGATTTTCAAGATTTTTTTTAAGATTCGAGATTTTATTTCAAAAGTATATAAATTTTACATTATAGTTATGTTATTGTTATTGCACATCAATTTTTAAAAAAAAGCAATTCCTTAAATCTAAAATTTGTACCAGCGGCGGCTCGTGCCGCAGGCGAGGTGAGGCGCTACATTATAAAAATTAGTACAAACGTTATTCTCCTTTAAAACTCGTCGCGTCCTGGAACTTTTAGAGCATGGTACGTCTGTTAAAAACAGAAAAACAACATTATAAATAAAACTTTTTGCCTAAAAATATGTTTGGTGATCTCTTTTAACTGGTATAACATGCTCTAGGTGTATCATTTTTTTAAATTAATTTGAATTTTACTTTAGACAAAAACTTTGGTAATAGAACTTTTAAAATTTAAATTGTACAAATGTACAAACATTTTTAACTTAATTAATCACATATGCTACTTTATATAACTTAGAAAAGTTCCAATAACTTGTCAAAATTTTCAAACAAAATTTTTTTTAATTTTAATTTAAAACTATAAGTTGCAATGTTTCTCAAATTGTTTGATAATAAATTTTAGGACCTATACCTATTTAAAGCATTTCTTTGTATCAGGCAGATATTAAATCTTTGTGTACTGAAATTCGAGGGGAGGGGAGAGCACATTTGCCTTTGCCGGCCTTAGTACTTAATCATGCTTAGGGTACCCCTTAGGCGCCAGTACCCTCGAGGTCCTGGATAGTCCTGTGGAAGCCCTGTAGAGGTCCTGTATAGTCCTGTGGGGTCCTGTATAGTCCTGTGGGGTCCTGTGGAAGTTCTGTGGGGTCCTGTAGAAAAATTTGTACATCTACTGTGGGCAGCTGATCACCCCTGAAAAGAGGTCATAAATTATTATGATAGCCTCCTCCCCACCCAATGATACCATAAGTGAGAATTTACTGGAATAACATGAAATAAAATATTTTTATCAAAACGAATTTTATACATCACACAAAGGTATGTGTGCCTAACTTGCGAGTGTCAGAAGGAGAGGGAAGAGTTGATTTTGGTTGTTTTCCTACTTACACAAGGTTGCATCTAGAGATGCAATCAACTCTTCCCTCTCCTTCTGACACTCGCAAGTTAGGCACACATACCTTTGTGTGAAGTATAAAATTCGTTTTGATTTTTATCGATCCACACACAGCACATTTTCCATCTTTCTTCTTTGCATAAAATATTTTTGCTAGCTTTTTGTTTACTATTTTTGAGATTAGTCTTGCCATTTGAGATGAGAGTCAATGTATATACCTAAATATTTGATGTGGTTATCTTTAGATATATTTTGATCAGAGTTGCAATGTTTGCTGCAGTTAGTTTTGTGTATTGTAATATTATCGAAATGGGACAACTGGGCGCCGCCAACTCGGCGCCGCCAACTGGGCGCCGCCAACTCGGCGACGCCAACGGGGCGCTGGGCCAACTCGGCGCCGGACTAAAATTTTTTTTTTGATAAAATGTGTAGATGAAAAATAAAATATATTATTTATATAAAAACATCTTTAAAAAATCCTTTACGCAATTTTTTTGAAATTTGTTTTTGTTAAGTAACGTTAAATCCATTAAGTCGACTGTTGAATCTTGGTATTTGTAGTATTTGGTAACCTGGTAACACTACAATTTACGTTTTTTATTACAACAATGGCGGATCCAAAAATCAAAATGGCGGATCCAAAATGGCGGATTTTCTTATATACTAACCGATTTGTCTCAAACTTGAAATATTACATTGCTTGAGGTCATTTAACACAATTTTTTACTCAAACTTAAAAGAATCAAATTGGCGGATCCAAAATGGCGGATTTTCTTATTTACCAACCGATTTGTCTCAATCTTGAAATATTACATTGCTTGAGGTCATTTAACAAAATTTTTTACTCAAACTTAAAAAAATCAAAATGGCGGATCCAAAATGGCGGATTTTCTTATTTACCAACCGATTTGTCTCAAACTTGAAATATTACATTGCTTGAGGTCATTTAACACAATTTTTTACTCAAACTTAAAAAAATCAAAACGGCGGATCCAAAATGGCGGATTTTCTTATTTACCAACCGATTTGTCTCAAACTTGAAATATTACATTGCTTGAGGCCATTTAACAAAATTTTTTACTCAAACTTAAAAAAATCAAAATGACGGATCCAAAATAGCGGATTTTTTATTTACTAACCGACTTTGTCTCAAAGAATTGAAAGAATTCAAAAAAAAGTTTCTACAATACATTAATTTTAAATTTTTCAACAATGAATTAACCTATGAAACTCTCTATCAAAGATTAAATCTCATTCCTTTGTCAACAAGAAGAGAGAAGAAACACCATGACCTTCAACTACTTTTCAAAATCTTAAACTCTAGTAGACTGCTCAAGCCTTATTAGTAAAATAATTCTAAATGCTCCTCAAGTTAATACTTGAAATCATTATCTTTTTCACATTCCTTTTCACCGTTCTAACTATGGAAAAAATTCATTCTTTTCCAGAAGTATGTCATTGGCAAATCAAAGTCCCTCTCTTGATTTTTTCGGGTCTACAAAACAGTTTTTAAATCAACTCTCCCAGGTACCTTAACTTTGGTTTATTACCTCACTGTATTATTTTTGTTTTTTTTTTAGTTTATTTATGTTATGTACTAAGTACAATTTATTTTCTGTATTTTTATTTTGTACCTTTTTTAAAAAATGGGCATTTTGTCCGTCAATAAATGAAATGAAATGAAATGAAAATGTTTCACCTATCACAATTAGAACCGTGTCATCAGCATAAGAAATTAATACACCCCATCAGAACAATGGCGTTTGCAATGTTGCCACATTTCTGCAAAAATAAAGAAAATAAGCATCATAGTGATTACACTATCTGGACCACCTAAAAAAATAAAATTAACAAAACCTAGCACAACCTAAGTAAACCCAACCTAGCTCTACCTAAACCAACCTAGACTGAACTGAACCAAACCTAGCACAACATATGTAAAACCCAACCCAGATCTACCTAAAATAACCCAAACCAACCAAACGAAAACTGAACCTAACCAAACTGAACCTAACCAAACCAAACCAAACCTAACAAAATCAAATCAAAATCTTTATTAATGCATATATAGTTAATTATTTATTTATATAGGTCTTGCCATTTTCAAAAATTACAAAAAATAACTAATACTAAAAAACTACAAATAGATAAAAAACATATTAAAATCACAATATCATCACAAAAAAGGTTAGGTAGCAGGTACAATTGGACAAAACCATACTTAGATTTTTTCTCAGTCTTAAATCAATTCACACTCGATCCAAAAAAGTTTATAGAGCCTGAACCAAGTTTGCTTCTGCAAGCATTCTTGAAATTGATTCATTAGTCCTGTGAAACTCACAATGAAAAACTTCAGTGAATCTTTCACGACGGATATGGGAATGTAAACCTACCATAGCCAGTAACCCAGAGCAGTTTATATGCCCATTAATTAGCCTGTAAAAAAAATATTAAGTCCGATTTAAATCGTCTTAGTTGCAAGGGCTCTAGATTAAGTGCAGATAAAGTTTCACTATATGAATATTCCTCCCTAGTATATCCACATCTATAAGCCACAGACCTCAAATTTTTTTTTTGGACTTTCTCTAGTGTTTTCATATGTGTTTCGTAATGAGGGCTCTATACCACTGCACAATATTCCAGAATGGAACGCACTAGTGAGCAATAAAGAGTCCTAAATGTTCCGACCGATAGGTCCCTAGATATCCTTTTAATATATCCCAATGTTTTAAAGGCTTTGGATGTAATTTTTTTAATGTGGACATTAAAACTTAGTTTGTTATCCAATAATACCCCAAGATCTTTTATTTCCTCACATACTTTTATAAATTCGCCATCAATGGAATAATTGAACCTCTGTGGACTGGAGTCCTGTAGAAAGTAATCGGATTAGTTTTTCCCACATTAAGGTCCATGCAGTTCTTTTCACACCAGGAATAAAACTTTTCGATATCCTGCTGGAGTAGCAAACAATCAAAGAGGGTTTTAATTAAACGAAAAAGTTTGACATCATCGGCAAAACACAGAATTTTGCTGTTGACAATGACCTCAGGAAGGTCAATTAAAAATAGGTTAAAACGAATTGGACCACGGTGTGATCCCTGCGGAACTCCTGATAACACCCTTATTTCAGTTGAAAAGTTAGAGCCATATTTTACAATCTGTGTTCGCTCAGTTAAAGAACTCTTAATCCACATCAACCAATTCTCTGGAAAACCAATATATTTTAGTTTGGCCAAAAGGACTCCAAAGTTGCCTCTGTCGAACGTCTTTGGAAAGTCCGTATAGATAGAGTCAACCTGAAGCCTGTGTTCTTATTACTTGCATAAGACCTAAAGGCCCGAGAATTCACTGCAATATCATTTTCGATTTTGTTTAAATAAATCATGTAGTCCCTGTCCCTAATATCTCGACATTGTTGCCTTAAAATTTTAAACAATTCACACTCTGCCTCACTTCTCGTAGATTTCAAAGATCTGTGTAATATCTTTTTTTCAATAATTACCTGAATGAGGTCTGTGTGCTAAACCACCTAGGAAAGGATGATGTTTTATATCTTTTCACAGGTACATAGTTTTGAATTGCCTGAAAAATTAGATAATAAACATAATTAAGAGCATCATTAATTTCAAGTGAATCCAAACAAGCCCAGTGACATGAGGCTATAAAATCATTAATCAACTCATAGTTAGCTTTTCTAAAATCATAATAAAACTCTTGATAAGGTGCCGTGTTGCACACTTTAACCATATTAAATTCAAAAGAAATTGCATTGTGATTCACAGAGTTTTGCAGAAGCAACTCGGTGGGCTCCACAACAACAATATCCCTATCAAAACTACAAAAAACTAAATCAAGAAGTCTAAACCTACTATTAAAAATCGCATTCAATTGATAAGCATTGTAATAACCTAAACAATTCACAAGAAGGTCAGCAGCTGCATCTTTCACATCGGTGTGGGCTGCTGGATATGCAATCAGGCCCAAATCATCATTTCCCCAATATGTGTTGGTGAGATTAAAATCACCCATTAGGATAAAGTCATTGATATTACTTGCCTCAGAGACACAATCTATGCACTCACAGAATTTTGAGTATGTTTCTTGAGTTGACGAGGGTGTTATGTATGAACAACCCAATATTATCTTTCTCGAACCAATAGTGCATTCAACAAATACCTGATCAAAGTTGGTCTCAGGTGCTGTCAGTCTTCATGAGCAAAGGGACCTTTTGATGGCCAGCATTACTCCTCCTTATTATACTCAAATAAGCCAAGCTCACTGTCCTCAAACTGGTCATTTAACCATGTCTCACAAATAGCTATTATCATAGTCACAAACTTGAAAGGCAGATTTTAATTCTTCAATCTTAGTACGAATTCCACCCATATTTTGGATGTAAACCAAAATAGAGTGGCTGTTTTTATGGCCTATCCGCTTCGATTTACTCTCGAATGCTGTGGAAAATTTCGTCCACCATTTCTAAAATCATTATTTCTAAATTTAAACTGACGAAAAACAATCTCTTGGCCAAAAAGATGTCGAGTTTATATCATCATAGAATTTTGAAGCACCACCTTAAAGGAGGAACTTGTATCCTTACCCTTTAACTTGTATCCTTACAGTTCAAAGCTTCCACTTCAAGATCTTCGTTTTGGATCTCTGCATTTTGTTTTAAAATGTAGTCTATAACATTTTCTGTTTTAACATGCAATTCAACTCTTCCTATGTATAACCATTTTTTACTTGGTCTGGCCCGGAACGTGTCATTTTGATCAGCTATTCCCTTACTTACGGGGGGTTTGTTGAAAGTTATTTTTCTCGATTGAACAGTTTGAAAACCATCATTATCTTGCTTCCCGAACCGAACCGAACCGTTTTGAGTGACTGTGGTTTCTAAGGAAGGTATAACCCTCTCTTCAATATTCTGAGAGTGACTGTTAGGGGACGAAATTGATTGAGATCTTGCCCCGTTCCTGACTTTCGTAACAACTTTGGGGCTGTCCCCCGTAAGGTGCGCGATCTGGCTCAAGTTGTAGTGCGTCGCTTTATCGATTTTCGGATGTTGTTATTTACAAACATTGTCGTTTTGGAGGTTAATAATCGACGTATTTTCGCAGTGATTATAACGGCGGTCCTGGACCTCAACCTTTTCTTGCAACAAGTATAATTGCTCCCTTAGTAACTCTATTTTTCTCGTTCAGATATCCACAGCGCTCTTCTGGAGCCATTTTTTCTATGACGTCATCTTCATTTGCACAGCAGCTTGGACAAAGCACTCTATTAAATTTCACAACTTTAAATCCTTGGATTCTTACAACACAGTAGCTATGGTATGTAGAACCACACTTTTCACACCAAATAATCGCTTTTATAGCTCTTTTACAAGATTTATACAACTTTTTTACTTCCGCGTCGTCGGAAACCTGCTCATTGTCGGCCATCTTGACCATAGATAAAGGCTTTTTGCTGCGGTTCAGTCAGCTTTTATTAGATAGGCAACTCCGGCTGTTTGACAGATCGTTAACTCTGTGGCGCCCACTACTGAGCTTAGTGACGAACTAAAAGTTGAGGCGGGAAATTTGAATCGCCTTTTATAATAAATTTTCTTTAATTTTAAAGTTTTTTTTGAAATTTTTAAACAGTCAATATTTATAAGATATAAACAGATTGAAAATGTGGTGTATATATAATAAAGTGCAATAAATATATCATTTTTGAAATGAGTTTTTATTATTATAAATAAAGCTACAAATTACCGACTAACTATTGATGAAATAATACATAGTCTAATTGATTGGTAAAATAAAATATAATGAAAAACCAAACACTATCTAGTATATTTAAATTTGCTTTTAACATTTCTGGTGAGTGATGAGTGAATAAATAATGAAACAGTTGTTCGTGAAGAGAATCATTCTTAAATGTCTACTTTTTAACAGCTTGACGAAAATCTGACATGATTTAAAAGTACCTCCTCGCCTTGGTTGTACGTTGTGTAGGGTATGTTTCAAAGCAGTATATACATAGCTTATCAGTGGTCGCACATATCATTCAAAAGCTGAAAACAATAAAAAAAATTAACTTATAACCACATTAATCATAGGTACTAGATTATGGTAAGATAAAGATTTAAAATTAAGGAATAAATTTATTCAAAGTACATTACGCTGCTGAGTAATTCCTCGTTTACCCATCAATTAAGCACAAATTTAGTGTTAATTCTGTATGTGTCTCCCTTTTACTTAATATCAAAAGAAAGGGATAGACATAAAATTAACACTAAATTTGTGCTTAATTGATGGGCAAATAAGGCACCTGTCAGGCATTGGAAACCTGTATTCAGAGTTCCGTAAAGTAAGCGATAAGAAGTTAAAAAGACACTACCAATACAAATTTTATCAAATGCCAATCTAACCTCAAATGAGAAAATAAGAAAACTTACCTTAAAATGTCTCGGAAAACTATGCATTTTATACTCGTCTAAACTTTAGACACTTCACCCAGAAAAGCAACTAGAAATTCTTATTCTTTTATATTTAAAAATTGCAAAAGTTACAAATTTAACAAAATTTAATTTTAATGCGTCACAGCAGCAAAGATTACCTACATAAGCCAAAAAGATAGATTTAAAATGAACCCGAAATAAAATGCGGTGAAAGAGGTTTTTCTACCTGAATAAAAGGGGGACGGAAAATCCAAACCACAGATAATTCTCGAACAAACGCGCGACCGCAGCGGCACTTTTGAGCTTAGCTAACGACCTGTCAAATTGCATTGAGTTTCCTAGGGATGCATCTGGACCTAACCTTGCAATTATTACAATCAGGCTTGATGAAATATTATCAATAAAAAAAATTAAATAAAATATATACATGTAAAATGTTAAATATTTTCTTTTAAATGTTTAAAATAATGCCTCAAACATCACTTCTTCAAAATAACTCTTAGCATATCACAATTATTTCAATTTCAAGTTCAAGATGGTGGTCGTACATAAAACATCAAACAATTTCTAAAATCAATTAAACAGCTAAAAGGCACATTTGTTCCTAATTTTTATACAAATAATATTTTTTTAACTTCTTTACAAAAGACATTATAACTACTATAAAAAAATCTATCTTGTCACTTTCCTGTGACACAACATTAGCAATTCTGCACATTCTATTTATGGGCATATTAACGCCATAATTTGTTCTGTGACATGCCTGGCTAAACAACTCTTTTTTATTTCGTGAGTTTCTAACTGGGACATGAAGACCAAACTCTGCAAGAAGCTCTGGTGCATCAATTTTATTATTAATTATTTTAAAGAGAGTACAAACATCAAAAAATTGTCTTCTGTTTTCCAAAGGTGGAAGATTTAGAAGTTTCATAATATCATCACATAAGGAATACCCATTTTAAGTCCAACTCTCTTCAAAAACTTTCTCTGCACCCTTTCCAAGCTCTGCTTGACTCGCATACTCAAGCACAGAGCATACCCAGGCACAAAATACATCTTTCAAAACAAAAATATTTTCAATTTCTTTTAAACTGCGACAAACCTTAGTAGTCTCATGGCTCTGCCTGTGGCTTTTTCGATGTGAGAATTAAATAATAAATCACTCTGCAACCAGACACGAATGCCCTTCACCAGGGTTTTCCTCTCTAACACGATGTTGTTAAGACAATAGTTAAAAGTTATTGGCTGTTTTATTTTGCTAAATGTGATGACATTACACTCATTAATATTTAATGTTAAATTATGAGCTCTGCACATTGTTGAAAATATATTAAGCTGATCTTGCAAAGATTGACAGTCCAACAAATTAGTTACAATCTTAAAAATTTTGAAGTCATCAGCAATGGCCGCCTGGCCTTTTAGCCAATGGTGAGAAGACAGAAGCAGAAGCTGGCAGGGGTGTGATCGGCGAGAGGGGATATTTGTTAACATCTGATATAACCTCACTATCTTCCAATATGCTAATTCTTGTGGTTAATTCTTTAATTTTTATTTCCAAGTCACCAATTTTTGTATGTAGAAGTTCATTATTGTCCATCAGAATAAGAACCAATTTATTAAGCAGGTCGTTTTCACGTACAAGCTCATCTTTTGTAGATACATCATCAGACACTTTTGGCGCGCAAAACGGACACGAAACAATACCCATACCAAGGGTTTTTGCCCCTTTAACCCTTACTACATTATATATATTTAACTTCAGTAATTGAGAAAAGGAGCGCCAGAAATATAGAGACTCATGTTACCTTTGTGGACCTACAATAAGCATATGATACCGTTCCAGTAGAAAAATTATGGACAGTGTTAGAGCAGACTAATATCAATCATACATACATATACATAAAAGCGATAAAAGAACTATGCAAAGGGTCAAAATCTAAACCTAAAATTGGATATCGACTTTCAAAAGAATTCCTGGTAACGAAAGGCTTAAGACAGGGATGTTGTATCTCTCCAACTCTTTTTAAAATATATATCGCAGTAGCTCTAAAAAACTGGAAACGCAAAGTACACGGCATGGGAATACAACTTAATGACCGATTTACCATATACATACTACAGTTTGCTGACGACCAAGTAATTGTAGCTAATGATAAAGAAGACATGGAGTATATGATGAGAAAGTTAACGGAAGAATACCAAAAGTGGGGGTTAACAGTGAACGTGGATAGGTCACAGTACTTATGTATTGGAAACGAATCAAGTGAATTAGAACTAGAAAATGGACAAACAATATCTCCATGTAATGAGTATGTATACTTGGGTGTCATATTTGATAAGAAGGGAACAGACTGTAAAGAACTGGAAAAAAGAATAGTAAAAGCAAAAAAGGTTATTGGTTACAGTATTTTATGGAGCAGAGAGATAAAAAAGAATGTAAAATTTAACATATATGAAACAATGGTGAAAAGCACGCTGTTGTATGTAATAGAGACTTGTCACGTAACAGAAAAATACAAAACAAAAATGGAAAGTGTCGAAATGGATGCAATAGGAAGATCAATGAGAATATCTAGAACAGATCATATAAGAAATGAGATCATAAATGAAAGAATGGGAATCGAGGAAAGCATAATGGATGGCATCACTAAAAGGCAACTGATATGGTACGGCCATGTACAACGGATGAGCGACAAAAGATTACCAAAGCAGATCCTAGAATGGCAACCAATAGGGCGCAGAAAAAGAGGGCGTCCTAAACTGGAATGGCAACAGTCAATCCAAAAATCAATGAGTCAAAAAAACCTGACGGAAGATGACTGTCAGGATCGAAGGAGGTGGAGAATAGGCGTCGGACAACGTAGAAAAACGTTCTAAACCGACATAGTAGTAATAACTTCAGTTTTCACTTCTTTTTTACAAGAACTACACTGCATTTTTTCCGAATTTGCGGACAATTTGTTGACTTTCACTATCCACCATCTTGGGATTCCAACCTAACCCAACCAAACCAAAACTAACCAAACCCAAGAAAACCGTAACAAAACAAACCAACCCATCCCAACTGAACCCAAACCAAATCTAAATCAAGGCATCCCAGCTTTTCCAAAACCAACCCAAACCCAACCTTTGTACTTACAAATCAAATCAAACTTATCCTGGCCTAGAAAAGGGGGCAATCAAATCAAAATCTTTTATTTAACACATACCTACCTGTGATGTAGCAACTTAGCCGTTCCTAACAGTGCCCCTATCGCCCCTATTCTTGATTGAGTGTCTGTGAGTCGAATTCAGGGATCATCCAGTATCATATATGCCCACTATCCCAGTGTATGTGCATTTTATATAAAAATTGAATAGTGTGTTTTTTCGAGATTAAAAAAATGTATTAATTTTCTGTAATTTCAAGATTGCTAAATTACTATTTTCAAAAATAATTGTCATTAAAAAATGTCTTGTTTTAGTGTTCTGATAGTGCACCGAAACCCTCAAATCAATTACTGATAATATTAATAGTATTTGTAACATTAGTTGTAAGCCACACTTTGTATGAGCAAAGTATTAAGTAAGTACCTTATTTTGAGAATAAAAAATCTAGAAAATCAAAGATTAAATTTATTGCAGAGCTTCGTTGGGGGTGTACTCTAACGGTCTTATAGTATTGGTAACTGAACCGAACCACCCCAAAAAGACCCTCAAAAATACCAATCGACAACTAATTTCTCCACAACTAATTAACGATTAATTCACGGCAAATTATCCACCTAGTCGCGATTCGATTTGCGATTGATGCTTGGAAATTTTCTTAAATTAATCTATTATTTTTATGAAACGCTCCTGGCATCATTTTTTTCTGATTAAAACTCAAGGAGCAAACAACTTTCTCATATAAATCAGCATGAAAATACATGTACAAATTTTGAGTCATTTGTACCGTGTCATTTCATATCAAATCAATTTTATTATGAAATCAACCAGGGGTTTGGCAGACACCCTCTCCGATTTTGATAATTTTTGGTACACTTATTTTATTCATAGAGTAGATGAAAAAAAATTACCAAATTTTGCTCTTACATAAGTATAGAAAAATAAGGATATCTCTAAAACTACTTATCAGAAATGCATTAGCGATACCTTGTTTAAAAGTTCTTTCAAATACCTTTTAAATGGTGATGGATGAATGATGGGTTCCATATGAAAAAAATAAAACAATATTCAAATATGTAAAAAATGGTAGATTTTTGAAGTAAAAAACATAAGAATCAAAAACAATTGCTATAATATAGGAAAAAACAATATTTTATAAGTAATAAACACGCTTCTCAAAATTTCAATTAAATTAAATATTTTTTAAATTATTTTTCTTTCCAAAATTTTGGTCGAATCTGACATTGCCTCCTTTGTCAATGTGTTGAAATTTTCTTAAAATTATTTTTCTTTCAATAATTAAAATATCTGATTTTGGTTTAGGGTAATAAAAAGAGAGAGTGACCCGTTTGGATGCAAAAAACTCACTTTAACTTCATTTGTCTAAAATAATTTGAATATTGAATAAGGAATGATTTTTGTAATATTTATAACTTTCGGTCTATATAACAAAAGAAAAAAATAAGTATAGTTTTGTAAAAAAAATAAAACTTAAAACTTACCCAGCTTCAGGGTATTCAGCATTTTTTACCCATTACAAATCTTCATCCTTTGCACATGGCTTCAGTAATATTTCTTAATTTTCCTGAATGTTTCCCAGTTTTTAATGGATCACAACACTTAGTTGAAAACTTGTACCATTCTTTTGCCTGGTTTTCAGATATTGTTTTGCCGGACCGCCGAAATCACTATTCTCCCAAAAAACTGTTTTGCCAAAATTTTCTAAAGTTTTCTACATGTATTCACACACCAAAATAAATACACCAACGTCTACTTGTTGAGCTCAAATAAATTAAAAATAAGATTATTTTTATGCATATTTCTAAGACTGGATCAATCAGATAAAATGAGGTGTGGCATAGCTAAAACATGAACATGCAGGTTTTTGTATCTATTTCAAAAAGTAATTCAAATAAGCGTAAAGTTTAGTACCCGTGAATAAAGAAAACAACAATTTTTCGTGGCTAAGCGGGCATAGAAAGATTTTGTTTTTCTTGTATTTTTCCGTGGGCAGCTCGAAAGCTGTACACCCACGGGGGCACAAGATCTAATGGACACCTATTAAGGGACTCTTCAGATAACTGCATTGTCAACGTTTACATATACCGTCTCTGTAGCTTTACAAACGTGTCACATTGACCTTCCAGTGCACTCTGGGATAAACCCAGTTAATTTTGGCCATTATAGGCAAAATTTCAGGTCACTGCTCCGACTTTCAAAATAGTAATTAAATTTATATAAATATCCATTTAATCATGTCATCAAATCAAAAGGTCAAAAAATTAAGTAGGCTTTGCGTGGCGTTAGCTCAAACTGCGCATACGCCCGTGATAGAAACCGATTGTTTTCCTTTTGACAATTTACTTCAATTTCGATGTGACATTGTGATTAAATAGTTATTCTGGTGAACATTTTTTTTGACGGAGAACAATAGTCAGGGTAAGTACCAAAACTATTATAATTCAAAGTTTTTACACTGTTTATGTCAAAAAAGTTAAAGTAGTTTTGTGGCTGAATAAGTTATTTCATATTTCTTTTTACTTAGAGCCACAAAAATTGATTGCAAATGAGTGATATAAGAGTAGTATTTTACAATGCCCTGAAATATCAGCTCAAATAGCACAAACGTTACTTTTGCGAAAAATTGCGAAATTCCGTTTTAGGCGTAATTCTAACATAAGTTGCAAAAATATAAACAAAATATTTTGCTTTGTCCTATAAAAACAATAGAATATATAACGACCTAAAATCCAACTTTCTCTTGTTTTGTCATAAGTAGGGTTGGGCATGTAGTATTTAGTTGTGTGTGTGTATATTAATATGTTTTTAAGCATAACTCGAAAAGGGTTTATTCGATTTTATCGAAATTTGGCACGCATATTTCGTTTAACGAGTGGAAAGTCTTATTATGTTTTAGGAAAAATCCAATTTGGCGAAAGAAAATGGTGGTAACCTGAACTTTTTATTCTGATAATAAATACTCAATTAAAATAAAAATTGTTAAGGATGTTTTTAAAGCAGACAAAATGTGAATCTTTGTTTATTTTTATTGTTTAAAAGTTCTAGTCCATAATAGACAAATAATAGAAAACTATCTTTTGCCTTCGAGGTTCCCAGGAGAAGAAGCATCAGAGTCGCGAAACGAGTTGTATAAGGAAGATCGAGAAAACCATGCAAGAAAGAACAGTAGAACTATTACTATTACAGATGTTTTAATAGAGTAATGGATACCCGGTAATTTCAACATTTTCATTTAGATCACGAAAACAAAAACTAAAACTCAAGAATTTACCTATTAAGGTTAAAAATTTCTTGAGCCATACAAATTTAAATAAACGACATGGGTTTTTTTAATTTTTCACAAAAATTCAATAAAGTGACATAGGAGTTTTTTACCCAAATTTGTTTAATTTTTGTTTTAAAAACATACACTTTAATTATGGTTGACAAAAACAAAGGACTGCATGCCTATCGGTTTTTCTCTTGTTCATGGCCATAATATCTTTAATCTATCCCATAGTGCAGTGTTCTGAAGAGTCCCTTAAGGATGAAACAGTTAACTGTCAACACTTAATGGGTGTCTATTAGATCTTGGACCCCCGTGGATGTACAGCTTTCAAGCTGCCCACGGAAAAATACAAGAGAAACAAAATCTTTCTATGCCCGCTTAGCCACAAAAAATGGTTGTAAACTGAATAAGTTTTACAAAAACCAAGAGAACCCAACTAGCTCTAATAAAAAGTAAATTTTTGAAGGCAAAATCATGTGTCATAAAATTTTTATTTATTTTTTTACTTAAACCCATAAATCCCCATATTAAAATTTGTTCAGTATCTTACTAAAATATTGACAAAAGATATAATTTTTTTTTAAATTTTTTTCAAAAGTTTTATTTTTAAAATGTGTCATGTGGTACATCATTTAAAAAGTCTTTAAAATACCTTTTCTAAAAGGTATCACTCATAGATTTCTGTAAAGTAGTTTTACAGATATTCCTATTTTTCTATACCTATGTAAGAGCAAAACTTAATTTTCAAAAATTATTTTAAAAAAAACTACTGAGCCAAAAAATTTCAAAAGTTAGATTTTTCATCTACTTTATAAATAGAATAAGTGTACCAAAAATTATTAAAATCGGGAAGATGAAAATCCAAAGTCACTATTTTATTGGTTGATTTCATTTGAAATGACCGTTAAGTATTAAAATTAATTAAAAAAAAATATTGAAAAAGAAGTTTTCTATTCTTCTTAATATATGGAAACCTAATAAAGGTACACACTAATTCTAGAAATATGAGCACTTGACTATTCTATTCTATTCTTTTTACAAGCTTTTATTTAGCTTCAGATGTTCTGTCTAACTAACTATCTAACTAACTATCTATCAAATCTTGTGAAGCGTTTTTGACACACTTCCCATTATCCGATTTGGATGAAATTTGGTATACATATAGTGGTCCGATGACAATACAACATTGAAAACAAAAATCCTACCACTCCTACCCCCACCCCATCTATAGAAAAATGCGTTTTTGACACACTTCCCATTATCCGATTTGGATGAAATTTGGTATACATATAGTGGTCCGATAACAATACAACAATAATGAAAAAATGTTCTCCCACCCCTACCCCCACCCCTTCAATAAAAAATGCGTTTTTGACACACTTCACTTCAAATGACTTTTATAAAATTTGGTATATGCATAAAGGTCCGATGGCAATACAACCCAAACAAAAAATATATTTCTACCTCTACCCCCACCCTCTCCTTCCCCCAATAGAAAAATGAGTTTCCAAACAACTCACGATCAGCGATTTCATTATAATCTAGAATAAACTCTTCTGTTCTGTTATTGAACAAATATTTTCATTTAGTAGAGTAGATAGCTGAGACTAAAAAGTAGAAAATAAATTGGCAAAAATTTTTTTTATGTCACAAGCTTTTATAAAATGCACTAAAAATTAAAAAATAATTTTCTAACATTTTAATATTATCATAATAATAAAAGCGATGGCCGCAAATCAAAGCATAAGTTAATCTAAATTTGTGATCTAAACACTTAAACAATATTCAACATAGCAGGTCATCAAAGATATGTTTGATGTGCCGCAATGTTATGCCATTGCCATACCTATGTCAGAGAAATGCTGGGGTATCTTGGGTCGGGTTAGGTGGGTTTGGTACCTCTGCATTTTTCTGCTAGATTGATTCTTAGAATAGTGATATTTAATTGATACGGATATCTTATCGTGCTAACATCGTCAAAATTTCCATCAGTCGGCCATCGCTTTTATTATTATGATAAGATAAGAGTTTGATTAAATTGGCATATTTTTTTCCACCCAGTATATAAAAAAACTTTGCACACTACAACAAAAAATGATTTAACTAGTAGAACTTCTAATGTTATAGGACCAAATGATTAGAAACTACCAGATTTTGGCAAAGTTTTGGGTCATATTTACACTTTTTCAGGCATTAGAATATAAAAATTGTCCTGTCCTCTAACCTAAGGACAAGAAATTATTTAGATTTATCACACACAACAAAGCTCTTGAAAAACTATGTCGGTCAAGGGAACTAGATGGGAAGAAAAACAACCTTTAAATAAATTTTTGAAACACTATTAAAACAAAAAAAAATGTTTGTTGGTTTTGAAAACTCAGTTCTTTGAGATCCGACTGAAAATGTTTTAGCAGTTTTTGTTTTTTGTATATCTTTAGGAGAAAATTTTGGTGATTCGATAGAAACTGAGTATTTTTTATAAGATTTTTGCAAAATGAATAACTCTTTAATAAAAACAATCTTCTAAAGATCATTATAATCAACTTCATGACATTTACCACTTTTAAAAAGTTTAATTTTCAACATAATAGAACCTTTTTTTTTGCAAATCCGAACAGGAATAATTAGAACAAAAATTTTTGATTAAAAAAAATATTTATTGTTTATTAACAAAAAGTAACTATAAACTATAACCAGCAAGATGTAATGATACCTTCCCTAACAAAAAAAAACCAAAACAGTTTTCATTATGCAATATAGACAAAAGTAGGGGAGAGTGGTCTGTAGTGGGACAGTTTTTTTTTATTGTAAAAGGTTTATTATTTTTAAATAATTGATGGTTCTAAACTAACCTAGGATAGGATATTAATATAAAAAAAAATAATAAAAAAACATCTAACTGCTAAATCTACTTGTGCCTACTAGCCGCAGTTGGGTACAAAATTGATAGGTATGCTTCAACTTTTAGTTTTGCTGCCCAAAGTGCACTTACGAAATTATACAGTTTTGTATTTTTTATGAATCAGGTTATTGGGTAATTTTATACCGAACTGCGACTAGTAGTTACAAGTAGATTTAGCAGTTGGGTGTTTTTTTTATTTCCAACTTTTAGGTTTATTTCTTATTCAACCTTATAAAAAAACTATGCATTTACCATTCTTTTAGCGTTACCCAAAAAGTACGTGTAGATTTTCTATAGACGCGAACAGTGTTACCTTCCATTGAATGAAGGTGGGGGAGGAGAGAGGGAGGACGGAACTAGTAAAATGGTGTTGAAAAAATCTTAAAGCATGTGTAGAAATTTTTTTTGAAATCGCTCTATATTTGTGAAAGTTATAGCCACAACTATTACTAATAAGGAGGGTAGGGAGGAGAGAGGGAGATAGAGCGGCAAACTAGTAAAAGGGTGTTGGAAAAATGTCTTAAAGCGTGTGCAAATTTTTTTTTGAAATCGCCCCATATTTGATAAAATTATCCAAATATGGTTTTTTAAGAGGGTGGGGGGGAATGACAGGATGGGAGATGGGTGGAAGCAGGGAGGACTACAAAGTATAACAGCAAACTAGAGGACATTTGCAATGGGTTATCATTTCATTAAAATCGCCTGAATTTTAGGTAATTTGTATGCTTTAAAGCCGACGTCATGTGACGAAATGGCGTCTGACCACCGCCATATTGATTCCTGTTTAAAAAAAAAGTTCATAGCACCTTCGGGATCAGTAGCAATTCAACGATACCTTTTTCGTCAAAATCGGTTCAGCCGTTTAGCCTCTAGCGCAACACAGACATACATAATTACATACATATCCCAAGCGAGAAACATTATCCTTCCTTTTGCCGTGCTGCAGTTGGGTAAAAATAAGTGGAATTAATTTCTTTTTATGTGTGTGCTTTTCCTAAAAGGGTTAGGACCTTTTTATTTGGTCCATTACTTTTGTTTGTATTTCTAGCGGCAATTTAAAGAGTCACCGACTGTACATCCTGGGCTAAATCCGAGACTAAATTTTATTTTAATTTTTTAGCCAGTCAGATAGCAATTTCCTTGATTCGTCATCATTCAGTGTTAAACCAGAACTTAAAGACTTTGAACTAAAAACTGAAGAAATCAAGCAGGAAGGACTCATGTTAGAAGACAGCTCATCCGGGTAAGTACATTGTATATTCAGTGGCGCACCCAGGAATATGTCTTGGGGGGGGGGAGGCCATATTTCATTATACAGTTTTGTATTTTTTATGAATCAGGTTATTGGGTAATTTTGTACCGAACTGCGGCTAGTAGTTACAAGTAGATTTAGCAGTTGGTTGTTTTTTGATTTTTTTTTTATTTCCGACCTTTAGGTTTATTTCTTATTCAACCTTATAAAAAAACTATGCATTTACCATTCTTTTAGCGTTACCCAAAGAGTACGTGTAGATTTTATAAACGCGAACAGTGTTACCTTCCAATGAATGAAGGTGGGAGAGGAGAGAGGAAGGACGGAACTAGTAAAATGGTGTTGAAAAAATCTTAAAGCATGTGTAGAAAGAATTTTTGAAATCGCTCTATATTTGTGAAAGTTATAGCCACAACTATTACTAATAAGGAAGGTGGGGAGGAGAGAGGGAGATAAAGCGGGAAACTAGTAAAAGGGTGTTGGAAAAATGTCTTAAAGCGTGTGCAGAATATTTTTTTGAAATCGCCTTATATTTGATAAAATTATGCAAATATGGTTTTTTAAAAGGGTGGGGCGAATGACAGGATGGGAGATGGGTGGAAGCAGGGAGGACTACACCGTAATAACAGCAAACTAGAGGACATTTGCAATGAGTTATCATTTCATTAACATCGCCTGAATTTTAGTTAATTTGTATGCCTCAAAGCCGACGTCATGACGAAATGGCGTCTGACCACCGCCATATTGACTCCTGTTTAAAAAAAAGTTCATAGCACCTTCGGGATCAGTAGCAATTCAACGAAACCTTTTTCGTCAAAATCGGTTCAGCCGTTTAGCCTCTAGCGCAACACAAACATACATAATTACATACATATCCCAAGCGAAAAACATTATCCTTCCTTTCGCCGTGCTGCAGTTGGGTAAAAATAAGTGGAATTAATTTCGTTTTATGTGTGTGCTATTCCTAAAAGGGTCAAGACCTTTTTTTTTTGGTCCATTACTTTTGTTTGTATTTCTAGCGGCAATTTAAAGAGTAACCGACTGTACATCCTGGGCTAAATCCGAGACTAAATTTTATTTTAATTTTTTAGCCAGTCAGATAGCAATTTCCTTGATTCGTCATCATTCAGTGTTAAACCAGAACTTGAAGACGTTGAACTAAAAACTGAAGAAATCAAGCAGGAAGGACTCATGTTAGAAGACAGCGCATCCGGGTAAGTACATTGTATATTCAGTGGCGCATCCAGGACTATGTCTTGGGGGGGGGGCGAGGTCTTTGGGGGAGGCCATATTTCATTATACATTTTTGTATTTTTTATGAATCAGGTTATTGGGTAATTTTGTACCCAACTGCCACTAGTAGTTACAAGTAGATTTAGCAGTTGGGTGTTTTTTTATTTATTTATTTTTTTATTTCCCACTTTTAGGTTTATTTCTTATTCAACCTTATAAAAAAAACTATGCATTTACCATTCATTTAACGTTACCCAAAAAGTACGTGTAGATTTTCTATAGACGCGAACAGTGTTACCTTCCATTGAATGAAGGTGGGGGAGGAGAGAGGCAGGACGGAACTAGTAAAATGGCGCTGAAAAAATCTTAAATCATGTGTAGAAAGAATTTTTGAAATCGCTCTATATTTGTGAAAGTTATAGCCAGAACTTTTACTTATAAGGAGGGTAGGGAGGAGAAAGGGAGATAGAGCGGGAAACTAGTAAAAGGGTGTTGGAAAAATGTCTTAAAGCGTGTGCAGAATTTTTTTTTAAATATCCCTATATTTGATAAAATTATGCAAATATGGTTTTTTAAGAGGGTGGGGGAATGACAGGATGGGAGATGGGTGGAAACAGGGAGGACTACAGAGTAATAGCAGCAAACTAGAGGACATTTGCAATGGGTTATCATTTCATTAAATTTAGGTAATTTGTATGCCTTAAAGCCGACATCATGTGACGAAATGGCGTCTGACCACCGCCATATTGACTCCTGTTTAAAAAAAAGTTCATAGCACCTTCAGGATTAGTAGCAATTCAACGACACCTTTTTTGTCAAAATCGGTTCAGCCGTTTAGCCTCTAGCGCAACACAAACATACATATCGCCTTTCGCCTTGCTGCAGTTGGGTAAAAATAAGTGGAATTAATTTCGTTTTATGTGTGTGCTATTCCTAAAAGGGTCAAGACCTTTTTTTTTGGTCCATTACTTTTGTTTGTATTTCTAGCGACAATTTAAAGAGTCACCGACTGTACATCCTGGGCTAAATCCGAGATTAAATTTTATTTTAATTTTTTAGCCAGTCAGATAGCAATTTCCTTGATTCGTCATCATTCAGTGTTAAATCAGAACTTGAAGACGTTGAACTAAAAACTGAAGAAATCAAGCAGGAAGAACTCATGTTAGAAGACAGCTCATCCGGGTAAGTACAATGACTTCAGTGGCGCACCCAGGAATATGTCTTGGGGGGGAGGCCATATTTCATGCTATTTTTTGTTTGTTCATAAAAAATGTAGAAAATATTTTAAAAAATCCTAGGTTTGAGGGGGGGGGGGGTCGGGTCCTAAGACAGAAACAAAATCGTCCAAGGACATAAATGAAAATGGTATACCAGTCCAATGGCAAAAACGGAATTCTTAATAACCGGAGATTATACAAAAACGTCATTCATCAAAACAAGACAAGAGCAAAATCGAAGTTTAGTTAAATCTTTTATCAGAACCTGACAAAATCAAAAATACTGGTTCTGTTTCTCTGCCTCTCATACAAATCGGCCTCATGGAAGTTAGGCGGCAAGTTTACATCGGGAACAAATTATATCTGGGGGCACGGTAGTGCCCCGCCAAGTTCGCACGGAAACTGCTTTACCATATTTTCTGGAAACATTTCAGCCCATATTTGACCTATGTAAAACTCTACTGCGCAATGAGCTACGAAACTCAAACTTTGCACAGTCGTAGATCTTTATAGAGTTAACAATCCCTCCAAGTTTCATGTACTTCCATAAAATAGTAAAGTAGTTACGAAATTTCATAAAACGTCGAAATTGCCACTCACTCACTCACTAATGTATAGATCATCAAAATTCTACTGTACTTCCAGACATGCTACAAAGCTGAAATTTGGCACACTGATAGAAATTGTGACCAAACCCTAAAAAAAAACCCCAATATTCTAATTCACTCCCCTCCGCCATACATGTAAAGTTATGTAAAAGTAACATTGCCCACTTCCAGAGACGCTGACTGAAAATATGATAAAACTACATGAAAAAATTAAAAAACCCCAAAATTTTAAATTGCTTCCCTCCTCCGTAAATGTAAACTTATGTAAAAGTAACATTCTCCACTTACAGAAACGCTAGAGAGCTGAGCTTTAGAAGACTAATAGAAACTATGATAAAACAATAGGAAAAAATTTAAAAACACCAAAATTTTAATTTACTTTCCTTCCCATTGCCAATTTTCAGAAACACTAGAGAGCTGAGCTTTAGAAGGCTATATAGGAAAATATAAAAAAAACCTCAACATTTTTAATAAGGCATTGCCAAAGGAGTAAAATTATAACAAAAACATTTCATTGAAAAAAAAAGCCAAGTACACGAAAGTGGTATTCCGTAAAAAGAATTGAGATAAAAGTAAAGCCAAGTTCTCCACTACAAATTTCAAAATTAAAAGTTCTTACTAGTTTGGAAATGTTTTTCTAAACTTGGCTGTTACAGCTGCAAATGACTCTTAGGCACAGTGCTAAATTGAACATAAAGAAGTTTGGGCTGGAATAGCAAAGTTTAAAAAACATTTCCAAACTAGTAAGAACCTTTTATTTTGAAATTTGTATTGGAGAACTTGGCTTTACTTTTATCTTAATTCTTTTTACGGAATACCACTTTCGCGTACTTGGCTTTTTTTACATGAAATGTTTTTGTTATGATTATTCTTTGTGGACCCAAAAATACATAAAAAAATTTCTGTTTTTTTCCTTTAATTATTATTACTATTATTTATTATCTCCCCTGTCCTTCTTTTAAGAGGTAGAAATCGGTGTTAACCGAACCGAACCTCTTGGTCAATTAATTGCCGATGAATCCTAACCTAGGGTCTATCACCCGACCTTTTTTAAGGATAGGCCTTGCTTAATAAAAACGCCGTATGTGCTAGATATGGCGTTTTTTTAGGCATGGCAGTAAAGAAATTGCACTGAAGGACCCTTCAGTTGCAGAGCAATATCAGGACCGTTCTTCTTTAGGTGCCGTTGCAAGCTAGGTCCGATCCCTTTTTATGATTTTGTCCGGTTTTGATACAAGACGTTATACAAAACTTTGATTTTGCTCTTGTCTTGTTTTGAAGAATGACGTTTTTGATAATGTCCAGTTATTAATAATTCCGTTTTTACCATAGGCCCATTATGCCACGTTCCTTTATGATTTTAGACAATTTTTTATTTATCCTTTATGATAAACTTTGGGGGCCCACAAAAAATATAGTTGAACACAGTGGCGGCCCGTGGATTTTAATATCTAGTTGAGAGGCTTATAGTCAAAAATCGTGTGAAAGATTTTTTTAAACTGCCTTAGATCCTCTAAAATGCAGATGAACATAAATTTTTAGGCATCACCATTTTTTTACTGTTTTATTGATGTGTTTCCCCATTTAAAAAGAATACAATTTTTGGTTTGCTTATATACTATAAAATAATTAAGGTACATAGTCAGTTATCATTTACTAATGAAATATATACCTACTAATTAAAGTCATATACCTACTTAACAGAAAATTCACTGACTGGGCCACTATCTATGTTCTCTAATATGTTTTTTGAGTGTATAAATTGAAGTGTTGAAGAAGTCCAATTGTAGAAGAAGGAGGCATTTTGTATCATTCTATTAATTCAAAAGGGTAATTTTCCCTTAAAGTGCGAGGGGGCACATGAAAATGTAAGGTAGAGGGAAGTTTTGGACAGTCAATAAGGCCGTTTATAAGTTTGAAGACTATGACCTGATTAGATGATTTTCGCCTGTGATCTAGTTTTTCAACCTTCAGAAGAGTTCGAAGTTCACTATAATTAATAATCAAACAAGTTTCGTGGCTAATCGGGCAAAAAGGAGATTTTTTGTTTCCCTTATATTTTTCCGTGGGTAGCTTGAAAGCTTAACCTCACGGGGGTCCAAGATCTAATGGACACCTAATAAGTGTTGACAGTTAACCGTTTCGTCCTTATGGGACTCCTCAGAACACTGCTGGTCAATGTGACAAATCTTGCGAAGTTAATCAGACGGTTTTGTCTCTAATTAAATGTAATTAGTGAGCGAACTATAGCAAGAGGCGCCATCTACCGAGATACGATAGAAACAAAAAACCAAAAGCAGGGAAAAACACTGCTGCTGTACAATATCGATCAATGAAAAGATCGAATGCAAATAAAAGAAAAAACAACTATAGTCCGTGACCTACGACAGCTCAAAACATGTTGTTTGATTTTTAAATTCACGGGTACGAAATTCCGTTTGTTAGTAATATTTGGCTTAAAAGGCTTAAAAATTCCGTTGATTGACGCTCACTGTCTTGAAGACGGGTAAAAATGCAATCTGTGTTGATCCGGCCTGAAGGACAAAGAGCTGTCGTAGGTCACGGACTATAGTTGTTTTCTTTTATTTGCATTCGATCTTTTCATTGATCGATATTGTAAAGCAGTGTTTTTCCCTGCTTTTGGTTTTTTGTTTCTCTCGTATCTCGGTAGATGGCGCCTCTTGCTATAGTTCGCTCACTAATTACATTTAATTAGAGACAAAACCGTCTGATTAACTTCGCAAGATTTGTCACATTGACCAGCAGTGTTCTGAGGAGTCCCATAAGAACGAAACGGTTAACTGTCAACACTTATTAGGTGTCCATTAGATCTTGAACCCCCGTGAGGTTAAGCTTTCAAGCTACCCACGGAAAAATATAAGGGAAACAAAAAATCTCCTTTTTGCCCGATTAGCCACGAAACTTGTTTGATTTTTAAATTCACGAGTACGAAATTCTACGTTTGTTACTATAATTAATGTTTTCGAATGAAATATTTAGTTTAAACGCAATATAACGTACAAATTTATTTTGAACTTTTTCAATTTTTGAAGAGTTACTTTAAAGAGTTTTTATGGCATTAATGTTGGTGAAGTCTTTTGTATGTCGTTTAATAAAGTCAAGCATCTTGAGAGCTTTATTGCATATTTTTGTTATGTGTTCTGTAAAAGAAAGGTCAGATGAGAAAAATACTCGAAGATCTCTTATTATATTGACTTTTTCTATTTCTGTTCAAGAAGATATTACATGTTAGGTTGTGGAGAGGTACTTTTACTTTTTCAAAAAGACTTAGTGAACTGGATATACTTACATTTCTGTGCATTTAAAGTCATACTGTCAATTGCCTGTAATTTTCAACACATTATAGCAACATCATCATCAAAACCGAGCATCAAGCCTCTATGCAATATAAATAGCAAGAGAAACTTTAAAATAATAGGCAGCAGTTTAGGTCTATAATTTTCTATTTGAACCACACATCAGATACTGTATTCCTTTCTGGGGATACACAACTTATAGAACGCAGTTCGTATTTCTATTACAAAAAAGGGCAATTCAATCAAATCTTATATCAAAGATTGCAGAAACAAATTTATGCCAACCGTATTTTAGAAAGTAGAAAATCTTCAACATTCTATGATCTAATTTTATATGAATCAGTGACAATGATCCACACTTATGGTAAAACAAGGTTCTTTCATAAAAAATCTGATGTGCATCAACACAAGACCAGGAATAAAAATAATTTAGTTACCGACTATAAAAAAATTATCCCCTAAAAACTACCTGGTGGAATCTGCAAATTATTCACTTGAAAATACTATTAATAAAGAAAATATATTTCCTCAATCCATAAAAAATGAAACAAGCTGGATTGCAACAACTACAGAGGAATTTCAGTAACCAGTACTCTTAGTAGATTGCACGGTAGGATTCTTAGATACCTAATAGAGAATGATTTTCATGACCAAGAAGAAGAAGAGCAAAGTGGGTTTCGTGCAGGCCGATCTTGTAGTGATAATGTTTTTTGTCTTAAACAAGTAATTGAGAAAAGGGGTGCCAAAAATATAGAGCCTCATTTTACCCTTGTGGACCTACAAAAAGCATATGATACCGTTCCAGTAGAAAAATTATGGACAGTGTTATCAATCATACATATATAAAAGCGATAAAAGAACTTTACAAAGGGTCAAAATCTAAAATTAAAATTGAAAATCGACTTTCAAAAGAATTCCAGGTAACGAAAGGCTTAAGACAGAGATGTTGTATCTCTCCAACTCTTTTTAAAATATATATCGCAGTAGCTCTAAAAAACTGGAAACGTAAAGTACACGGCATGGGAATACAACTTAACGACCGATTTACCATATACACACTACAGTTTGCTGACGACCAAGTAATTGTAGTTAATGATAAAAAAGACATGGAGTATATGATGAGAAAGTTAACGGAAGAATACCAAAAGTGGGGATTAACAGTGAACGTGGACATGACACAGTACTTATGTATTGGAAACGAATCAAGTGAGTTAACTGTAGCTGCGTTTGGTATTTGCATTTCAGACGTGACGGATTTTTGGTTATGTGATTACAGATTAGTCTGAGCAAATTGGAATTATCTAACGATCCAGATCAAATCGATCAAATTTTTATAAATGGTTATAACCTTAAATATAATCAAAAATATTTTGTACATATTGCAACTCACGCCCAGCTATAATTTTGACAATTTGTGATGTCGGAAATTTATATAATTTGTTGTCTTCAACATCAAAAGGCATAAAAAAATTATTTTTGTATAGATACAAAACAAATACACAACATATGTCACAATCTCAGATTAATCTGTTTCGTCGATCAAAATGTACGGAGCAACCAGATTTACGTCCGACTAGTCTGAGCAGAATTACCGAACGATTCAGATCTACCTCCCCTAGATCTAGATGGAATTAACGAACGATTTCGATCAAATAGATTGCCCGATTAGCCATGAAACTTGTTTGATTTTTAAATTCACGGGTATGAAATTTCACGTTTGTAAATACCGAACGTAGCTAATATCTCCATGCAATGAGTATGTATATTTGGGTGTCAAATTTGATAAGACAGGAACAGACTGTAAAGAACTAGAAAAAAGAATAGTAAAAGCAAAAAAGGTAATTGGTTGTCTTAACAGTATTTTATGGAGCAGAGTGATAAAAAAGAATGTAAAATTTTACATATATGAAACAATGGTGAAAGCACGCTGCTGTATGGAATAGAAACTTGTCGCGTAACAGAAAAATACAAAGCAAAAATGAAAAGTGTCGAAATGGATGCAATAAGAAGATCAATGAGAATATCTAGAACAGATCATATAAGAAATGAGATCATAAAAGAAAGAATGGGAATCGAGGGAAGCATAACGGATGACATCACTAAAAGACAACTGATATGGTACGGCCATGTACAACGGATGAACGACGAAAGATGACCAAAGCAGGTCCTAGAATGGCAACCAATATGGCGCAGAAAAAAAGGGCGTCCTAAACTGGAATGGCAACAGTAAATCCAAAGATCAATGAGTCAAAAAACCTGACGGAAGATGTTTGTCAGGATCGAAGAGGTGGAGAATAGGCGTTGGACAACGTAGAAAAATGTTCTAAACCGACATAGTAGTAGTAGTATTTCCTGACTCAAGTACCTGTCAGAACCAACTGAATGTAATTTGATAAATTTAAAAAAAAATAATAAATTGTAACAATAAACTGCAAAGTTTTAAGATTTTTAGTTTTAGGAATGTTATTTTGTACAGCTTTAGGCTTTTGCAATAAAAATTTTTGATTTGATTTGATTTTGATCGATTGGTAATAGATCACACATTTTTTAAGTCACCGGGTGTTTTCCTTCAATTTGAGTAGGAGGTGTGTGACGTCATATATCTAGATAGCGGCTTTTTTTAATGTAATTTCACAAACTTTGACGTTAAATTAGTTTCACAACAAAACTGCTAATATGCTTTCCGTTTGCAAGAGAAGACCAATTAATTACCTTTATATCTTAAAAACTAACAAAGAAATTAATTTTTTTAAAAATACAAAAAAATTGTAAAACTTTTTTTACCTGAAAAAAACTTTGAAGAAGTAAGTTTTGGACCATCTCAAATCGATTGGTTATGGATCACTCAATTTTAAGCCGTCGGGTGTTTGCCTCAAATTTGAGCAAGAACACTTATGTGACGTCATAAATCCAAGATTACGATTTTTCCAAGCTTTATATTTCAAGAACTAAAAAAGGTATTGTTATTTTTTTGGCAAAAACTTTAACTATATTTTTTATTATTTAAAAAAAAGTTCGTTTCATAAAGGTTGTCCATGTGCGTCTTTTTCTGTAGGATAGAAAAAATTTAATTTCTTGCTCCCAGTGTTTCTTTCTCAGTTTTTTGTTTTAAATTAAAATAATTTTGGCGTTTGATGTCTACCTGTCAATAAACTCCAAAAAAAGAAAAATTGTTGAAGACTAAAGCGGTCTACACATGATCAGTATGTACAGCTTGTCCCATTTTCGATGGGATTAAATGGGAAACTCGGTTGTTATTAAAGATATCCATTTTCGAATGGCATCTTACCGTGCTCTTTTTTTGAGTCCTTAAAAATTATCAGATTTTTGCTATACGCCGTGGTTTCGCTAATACAGGGAGTTTTTTAAAAAATTGCATTTTTAATAATACCTTGTATCTCGCTTATTTTGCAAGATATTTTCAATCTGTAAAAACCTTTTAATGGCAACTTTTTTAGAGCAAAATAATGACGTTGCCAATTTTTTTAAAGTGTTCCGACACTGGAACACTAGACAAAGCTATAAAAGATCGAAACGTACAAGGAAGAAAAGCAATAACTTTATTAAATGGAATAATTTGGGACCAAAGTATATCAAAACATAACAAAAAGCTTATATATAACACCATTATAAAAAGTATTATTACATACGGCTCAGAAGTATGGCCAATCAAGGATAGAACAGAAAAAATGCTTTCCGCTACGGAGATGGACTATTGGAGAAGAGCAGCAGGGAAATCAAAAAGAGAAAGAGTTACAAATCAAAGAATAAGAGAAATTATGACAGTGGGTGAACGTACTTTAGTGGATGATATAAGAACAAAACAACTGGTGTGGTACGGACATGTACAAAGAATGAATGATGAAAGACTACCTAAACAAATACTACAATGGAAACCAACTGGCCGAAGAAAACGAGGACGGCCAAGGAGAAGCTGGAGAGAAGGAATAGACAGTGAAATAAGAATAAGAGGCCTAGATGATGAATTATGGGCAAACAGAAATGAGTGGAGATTGGGTATCGGAAGACGTAGAACGTTGTGAAACCGATAAATATATATATATAATTTTTTTAAATATTGTTTGATATTTATCCAAAAAAAATTAAATACGGACCTGCATTTTTTTTATCACTATTTATATTCGCTTCATGCTATTATTATCTTAAGATGATAAAACTTTAATATTTTTTTGATTTAGGCTTAAACAAATAATATTTAATATAAAAAAAAAATTTAGTCCGGACCTGGAAATTTCCAACAAATATAAATTAAAAATTGCTGCATTTTTTTTATCACTATTTATATTCGCTTCATGCTATTATTATCTTAAGATGATAAAACTTTAATATTTTTTTGATTTAGGCTTAAAAAAATAATATTTAATATAAAAAAAAAATTTAGTCCGGACCTTGAAATTTCCAACAAATATAAATTAAAAATTGCTAGTTGAACGATTTTTAGTTTAACTGTTTTGATATTTGGCAAAATAAAATGGTTTTTCGTTAATTTAATGATTTGTTTGAAACAAAGTCTACGACAAATACAAAAAGATAACGAATTACCAAAAATTCTAATTTTATAGGATATAAATGTTCAAACTGATTGCTATTATGTATGTTGGCATTTTTGAGTAATTATTCTTAACGCATTTTGCATAAAAATATTTCTGCCGTTTAAATATTGGGATTTTGATGCTTTGCAAAAATGGATATGGTCGATGTCTAGTCATTTTAAAATAATTGAGAGTGAGACATTCACAAAAATGACAAGTAAAATGATTATGTCAATTCCAAGCTTTTGACTTTTAATGTTGAAGTAAATTTCATGAGTTGCTGTGCTACCATCAAATAATTACTATGATATTATTTTTGTAAGTTTTTCACGCTTATTACTTTATTTAGAAATCTTTTAATTGACGTTTCAAAACAGATAAACTAAAAATCGTTCAACTACGTGTCTTGCAATTTTTAATTTATATTTCCGTTGGAAATTTCCAGGTACGGACAAAAACTTTTTTTAAATATTTAATATTATTTTTTTTAACCCTGAGTCAAGTTTTAGCATTTTAAGATAATAATAGCATGAAACGAATCACAATAGTGATAAAAAAATCCAGGTCCATATTTCATGTTTTTATGATAAATACCATATCTCAAAAACTAAACAATATTTTAAAAAATTGACAACGTCATTATTTTGCTCTAAAAAAGTTGCCATTAAAAGGTTTTTTACAGTATGAAAATATCTTGCAAAATAAGCGAGATACAAGGAATTATTAAAAATGCATTTTTTTTCAAAAACTCCCTGTATTACCGAAACCACGGGGTATAGCAAAAATCTAATGACCTAAAAAAGAGCACGGTAAGGTGCAATCAGAAAATCGATATCTTTAATAACAACCGAGTTTCGCATTTAATCCCATCGAAAATGGGACACGCTGTAAAATATGTTTCATTAAGCCCCCCTCCCCCAAATGGTCGATAAAGTGTGTTTTCATTAAAACTTTTTAATCACCCCCCCCCCATTCCGAATTTTTTTCCGAAATCGGCCTTGAAATAAGATAAAATTTAATAAAACATTAACATGAAACAAAATAAGCGACACCATTCTTAAAATACGTAATGTTAAAATAAACAAAAATGTTAGGTTAGATCACTTAGATTCGTATGTAGAAATTGGGATCCGAGGGGACTTTACCACTCGACTCTTATAGTCCAATACGAGCTTTCAAGAATTCGAATGTTGAATCCGTATACGGATTTTTTTCGGTCAAAAATACAATAAGTAGATAATTTTTCCTTGTCAGCATGGTTTTTAAAAAGGCTACCTAAAATAGTTCATTCTATATTGAGTTGGATCAACTCAATCATTGAGTGATTTTTACACAATGTTTATTTTCAATTGACTAAAACAATATTTAAAAAAAACATTTGACTTCTTTTTTGGATAAAGCTTTCCGAAAGAAATTAACATAATATTTGATATTTTAGAGTGCTAACAACAGTGTCTATCCAAAAAGATGATTTAACACAGTTCTTTTACTGTATCAATATAAAAGCGAATAAATTTACACAGTGATTTAGTCCAAAATTGAGTAGATTAACAAATATTATAAAAAATCACAGGTTTGGTCGTTGGAATTTAGCAATAGAACGAATGCATGCGGACGTTAGCTGTCATGCAAAAGGGCGGACATGGAAGCGGAACAGTCAAGGTAACGGTGGCTTTTTAGGAGTGGTGGCATTCGGTTTTGGGGCCTCTTAATTTACGCACCTCAAGCGGCCCACGCCAGGGAATCCGGAGGGCGACGAAAGGGTGATAGTTGAGTCAACTGGGCGGTAATTAGTATCGTTTCTACAAAAAGTGCAGTACCGGTTACACGATTAAAAGTAACTAAATTACACCTATATTATAGGTAGGTATTTATTTATGTTGAAAAAGTTTTATATACGGTAGGGGTAAAATTATTCTTAAAAACTTATTTACATTAACTATTCAACTATATTCCAGAACATTTAGAATCTAATTTCACATGGTCAACATTTGTTTTGTGTTTCAAAGTTTATTTGCTCAAGCCTGCAATGACTCAAAATCGTGTATTTTCAAATAAAAGTTAACTTTTCAAGGTCGTGTACGGACTGTGTGTGCGTTTTCTTTTTCTTTTAATAACTAGATTCGATCTATGCCTTCGAGAACGGCTTCAATGTATACCCTATGTTTTCTATCTCTGTTTATCATATAGAAAATTATATAAGACATGTTTCATTGCTGAATATTTAGTGTTTAGTTCCAGCGCAAGTGCTCTGCTACTAGGGTTGCCAACTCAGTTGATCAAAAAGGTGACGGCTTGTGACCTGTTTAAGGTTTAGTGCTGCAGAGCATAGATATCGACAGTAAAAATATCAAAAATACAAAAAACTACGCTTTGTATTCAGTGTTCTTTGTTTTCTAATTAATAAAATAAGTTTAAAATGTTTTCACCAATTTTTGTGAAAACTTCATGGTGTTCAACATGAAACAAATACAAACAAAATCAATGCGTCTGTTTTGTTTTTGTAAAGACACTTAAATCTTTAGATGTGGCATAGAACGCCCGATTCATTTGATTTTCAATAACCAAATTCAATCTTAAATAATCAAATAATTAAACTTGATAACCGGATAATCTAAAAATACCGAGGATAAACAGTGCAAATTTTGTACGTGGACGTCAAATTTTTTACTAAATTCAAATTGCACTCAACAGTGTAGAGCATGTATTTTTCTGGTATTTTAATTACCCTTTAATTTCCTAAATACAATATCACCATTAAATTATTGATTTTTTTTAGCCTAGTCATATTTTAGTGGTGAATTCCTATTCACCTAGAAAAAAATAGGTGCAAGCTGGATTTTTGTATAATTATTCCTTTGCATCCGGGACACATCCTCACATATTCTCCGCCAAAATTCTCCTTGAGCTTCGCTAGATATTAGGCCCCAAATGTTCTAAAAATCAGTTTTTTGGGATTTTCTCGAAAACTAATAACTTTTTTTTAAAAAGGTCAAGAGTGAAAAAATACGCAACATCATTCGTTCTATTGTTTTATACTAAAAGACTAAGAAAGAAACCTAACCTAACAATTTAAAAATATATTTAAAAAAATGATTTTTTTAATTTAATTTTTGTCTTGCTCTTGAGGTAACTTGTTTTAAAATGTTAATACTTTATAGTATTAAGCTTGATACCCACTTGTATTAAACACCATTTACTAAAATTTAGTTTTTGTTTTTTCAAAGTTAAACAACTTTAAGTAAAGGTTAGGAAAGTAGTAAATACTAGCCGGACCACAATTGGGATTTTGAAAATTAAATTTTAATACCGTTAGGAACTGTACGACACAAAAAAGCGTAATATTAAAAATATTTAACTTCTGGTTAGAAACACACTTTTATATTAATTGAAATTCCAGCTTAACAGATATTAAAGTAATATTTTTAAAATTTTAGAAAAAATAGTGTTTGACTAAACCTATATGTGACAAAGAGGTTTAGGCCAAATACATGGAACATAAGGGCAATGATCTCTATCATAAGGTTGGTTTATTAAGGGTTGAAAATTATAAACAGAGGTACTTACATAACGTTTTAACAAATGCTCGTATTAATATGCAAGTTTCAGTTTTTTATGTCAAGGCTGTCAAAAACCAGGCTATATGTACATGGATTAATTATTTTTTGTAGATATCTGAGAAACTAAAGCATATATAATTGGGGAAAAATCATGATACAACGACTATTCGGTAAAACTTTATGTACTCATGTTTATAATTTTAAATCCTTAAAAAACCACCCTTTTGTTTATAGCCCATCTCACCGACTTTTTTTTCGTTACTTAGCCTTAAGTGTTCCTTATTACGTCATATTATGATTATATTAAGAAACGCTTTAAGCTAAGTAACAAAAAAAAAGTCGGTGAGATGGACCCTTAAACCTTTGTCCCATTAAAGTTTAGTGAAACACTATTTTTGCTATCAATAGCAGTTTGGCTGGAATTTCGAATATAATAAAAGTGTGCACATTTGCGCATATTTCAAAGCTGTTTCTACCCAGAAGTTGAACTTTTTTTATTTACGCTTTTTGTTCTGATACAGTGCTTAAATGTATAAAATTGGCCTAATAAAAGTTGTTTAACTTTTAAGAAACAAAAACTAAATTTAAGTACCTGGTGTTTTATATAAGTGGGGATCAAGCTTAATGTTATAAAGTATTAAAATTTTAAAACAAGTTGACTACAGGGTAGGAAAGAACTAAAATTAAAAAAAACATTTTTTGAAAATATATTTTTTTAAATGTTAGGTTAGGATTTTTCGTAATTTTACATTATGGACCAAAAGATTTTGCGTATTTTTTCTCTCTTCACTTCCCAAATACTGGTTTTTACGACCTTATATCTAGCGAAGTCACCTGTCTAGGGTCCCTTTCCCAGGGTTACGCGAGAAGACCACATCGGTATGAAAGACGGAGAGGATACCTCGGTACGGTGATCATAGCGTAGGTGGCAACTCTTCTTTTAGGGATAGTATAAAAGACTGATGCCTTCCAGTCTGGCGTTGGCTCGTCAAAGGCTAGAGGAGAAAAACCTTGATCAAAAATCCTGGCCCTCCAAGTAGGGGGTTGAGGCATTAGACTGGTTCTCTAATACTTGTAAAACAAAGATATTACCAAAAAGCCTAAACAAAGCCTCGGAGCAATGGACGGAAATTCTCAAAGACGAAAAAAGCAAAGACAAAGGACTCTGAATATAGCTACATGGAACGTACAGGGAATAAACCAAAAGTTGGACATTATTGCAACCGAAGTGCAGAATAGTAATATAGACATTATTGCAGTTACAAAGACAAAAAAGAAAGGAATAGGTACAAGTAGTGTCAGTAACTTTGTTCACTTATTCACTGGAGTCCCAAAAGAAAGGAGAGCAGCCAGAGGGGTATCCTTATTAATAAAGAAAAACCTCAAACATAAGATTACAGACTACGAGTGCATTAACGAAAACTTACTTCGAGTTAACATGAAGATGCTTGGACACAATATAAGCATAATAGCAGCCTACGCACCATCAAATGACGAAACGGTAGCTATAAAACAAATGTTCTTCGATCAACTTGATGAGACTCTCAGTAAAATCGGCAATACCAGGGAAATAATTATGCTTGGCGATTTTAATAGTCGAACTGGTAGACAAACCAAAAGCAAAGTGGTAGAACCATTTGGAGAGGAAGTAACAAATGATAATGGCTTGAGACTGATGCAATTGTGTGAAACCCACAATCTAAAAATAAACAATGGTTTTTTTAAACATAAGGAAATTCATAGATATACCTGGATTCGGCCAACAAGAAATCTTCATCAATCATTGATTATGCTATAGGTGGACAACACTCGGAACTAAAGTGGTATGATGTGCGAGCACTTCGTGGTGTTACCCGTGGATCTGACCACCATCTGGTAAAAGCAAAAATATTATTCCCTGTAAGAAAAACAAATAGATACGAAAGTATTGGAGAGAGTGAAAACCTAGAATGCATCGAGGAAAATCAAAAATACAACTTTAGAAGTCTAGAAATCGAAAGTACGCAAAGATTGTATCAGAAACGATTAGATGAAAAATTAATAAACACAGCATTCATTTGAAGAGATATATACAAACATAGTAAAAAGCTTAAAGGAAGCAAGCAAAGAAGCTGTTGGATACCAAGATAATAAAAATAACAATAAGATGTGGTGGACGGAAGAAATACAGGAAATGGTCAAGGAGAAAAAACGTACATATTTGAAATGGCTCAGTACCAAAGAGCAAAGAGACCTAGAAATCTACAGGGAAACCAGAAGACAGCTAAGAAATCTGATACGCACGGAAAAAAATGAAATGTTCGAGCGAAAATGCCATGATATAAATACACACGTAGGAGGTAGGCAGAGTTCTGAAGTATGGAAATTCATTTCAACGTTAAAAAATCCAACAGAAGAAAAAGTAAACATCCAGATCATCAAACCAGAACAATGGTCAGAACACTACAAGATACTGCTGCAGGAAACAAGACCCGAATATCTGTCATCCTCTCCGAGGAGAGACATAGAAATACATGGAGAGGAAGTGATTATCAAAAAAGAAATTATAAAGAAAAGCTTAAATCCAAAAAAGCTAGCGGACCTGGGGGAATATACGCTGAAATGCTCAAATATGGATCAGAAAAATTACTAGAAAATCTCACATATTAGCAATCAATGCATAAACGGGCATCCAGTACCTATAATAAGCTGGATTGCAACAACTACAGAGGAATTTCAGTAACCAGTACTCTAAGTAGATTGTACGGTAGGATTCTTAGAGACCTAATAAAGAATGATTTTCATGACCAAGAAGAAGAAGAGCAAAGTGGGTTTCGTGCAGGCAGATCTTGTAGTGATAATGTTTTTGTCTTAAACAAGTAATTGAGAAAAGGAGTGCCAGAAATATAGAGACTCATGTTACCTTTGTGGACCTACAAAAAGCATATGATACCGTTGCAGTATGGACAGTGTTAGAACAAACTAATATTAATTATACATATATAAAAGCGATAAAAGAACTTTACAAAAGGTCAAAATCTAAAATTAAAATTGAAAATCGACTCAAAAGAATTCCAGGTAACGAAAGGCTTAAGACAGGGATGTTGTATATCTCCAAATCCTTTTAAAATATATATCGCAGTAGCTCTAAAAAACTGGTAACGTAAAGTACACGGCATGGGAATACAACTTAACGACCGATTTACCATATACACACTACAGTTTGCTGACGACCAAGTAATTGTAGCTAATGATACAGAAGACATGGAGTATATGATGAGAAAGTTAACGGAGGAATACCAAAAGTGGGGGTTAACAGTGAACGTGGACAAGACACAATACTTATGTATTGGAAACGAATCAAGTGAGAACTAGACAATGGACAAACAATATCTCCATGCAATGAGTATGTATACTTGGGTGAAGAATAGTAAAAGCAAAAAAGGTAATTACCTTTGGTGGTTGTCTTAACAGTATTTTATGGAGCAGAGAGATAAAAAAGAATGTAAAATTTAACATATACGAAACAATGGTGAAAAGCACGCTGTTGTATGAAATAGAGACTTGTTGCGTAACATAAAAATACAAAGCAAAAATGGAAAGTGTCGAAATGGATGCAATAAGAAGATCAATGAGAATATCTAGAATAGATCATATAAGAAATGAGATTATAAAAGAAAGAATGGGAATCGAACGGATAACATTCATGTACAACGGATGAACGACGAAAGATTACCAAAGTAGGTCCTAGAATGGCAACCAATAGGGCGCAGAAAAAGAGGGTGTCCTAAACTGGAATGGCAACAGTCAATCCAAAGAACAATGAGTCAAAAAAACCTGACGGAAGATGATTGTCAGGATCGAAGGAGGTGGAGAATAGGCGTCGGACAACGTAGAAAAACGTTCTAAACCGACATAGTAGTAGTATATCTAGCGAAGTTCAAGGGTGATTTTGGTGGAGAATATGCGGGGATCTGTCCCAGATAGTAAGGAATAATTATACAAAAATCCAGCATGCACCTATTTTTTTTTTCAAGTTTCAGTGTTTTTTCCCTAAATACTGCTAAACAAACTGCAGAACTTTAGAATAAAATGGACTTGTGCCAAAATAATCAGTTCATATTTAAGCGACAGGAAACAGACCGTATGTGTGGGCAGGCTGCTGAATCCTGCCACTCTAAAATTTGCCGCGACATAAGAATGCAAATTAAATTAATACAAAAATCTACCACCGCCAACTGAATGTGTGGCTAATTATGATAAAAATTTTTTGATAAAATTATTTTCGCTTACATAAACTTTATTTTCGCTTACATAAACTTTAAAAAAATATCAATGACATTGTTAGGTCTACTTAGACACTTGTTTCTAAAAATATAAAATATCAACAAAGATATTGCGTTTAATATAGTATTTGTAAAAGTTTATAACAAAAAAAAACACAGTTTTCTATAAAAAAAACTTATCTACATAAGTTTTCTTAAATAATTTTTACATGTGATTGTTGTTTTTATTTTGATACACGACTTCAACGAATTTCATATTGTTTAACTTATTTCATAACTAAATTGTTATATAAACATAAAACCGAAAAAGCTTTGTTTCCCAGATACAGGGTGTTGTGTGAAAAAATTTTCGTCATTTTTAAACCACTCTAGATATTTTTATGAAATTTAGTACACGTTTTTTTGCATCTGCATTTTGGTGTAAAATAATTTTAAAAAATTTTAGCAGTTGGCGTTGTGTTGGATGTGCTTGGATCTATAATTTTTGAAGAAAGAAAAATGGTGCGCCACTGCGTTTTCTTTAAATGAAAAATATTTTTGAAATCCTGTCTAATTTAGAGCAAATTCGGTTTCGTCACTTATTTTTGTACGGTGCACTATTTTCGAGTAAAAAATAAAAATCATTTTAATGCACATTCGTGGAAACTCATAAACAATTCAATTACCAATAACACCCTGTATTTCGGAAAAGAAGCTTTTTGCGTCCCATGTCTACATAACATTTTATCTATGAAATAAGCCAAAGAATTGCCTACTTTCTTTTTTAATGTAACGGTGGTCACCCAGAGAACACCCTGTACAATTCCCTGCAAAGTGTAGATCATTTCATTTTGTGAGGTTTTTTGACCCACTTGGTATCTATTCAAAAAATTATTGGCTACCCGGTATACTTAGTAGTAGAAGTAGTGGTGGGTGACCCGTAGGTCTGGCAAATCGGCCAAAGTAGTTCCTTTTTTTCATGCCTCAGCTTTATTAGTTCGGGGCTTAAGAGGGTAATTTTGGGGTTTGTCTGCATTTTCGCGTACCGTAATGAAATTTGGTACAGAGGTAGTACACACCTAGAGATGAGGTGGGACAGAAAAAACGATAAAATAAATATGAAACTCATTTCGCGCCCAGTTTTTTGTTTGATTCCCTTATAGCGTGTAAATCCAAAAAATTTACAAAAAATAAAGTTGAGAAAGCGGTTTTTTTCAGGGGGGGGGGGAGCAAAAGGAAGGAGCAGGACAGACATTGTTAAAATCCAATTTTATCTGAAATGGTCGTGGGGGGTATCGATTTTTAGGTAATTTCGTATTCTTAACGAAAATAGATATAAATTAAGTCAATACGTCAAACTGTTCACATGATATGTCAAAAACTGACACCAAAATGTACCTGTTCTGAGATCTACGCCAGAGAATATTAAAGACACCTAACCAAGCCTAACTTAATAAAATTTGATAAATTAAGTAAAAGTGGAGTTTCTGGAATTTTTTAATTATAATATACAGCGTGTTCAGAGTTAAGTCGGCACTATTACTTACTTTGTTAATATTAAAGCTACAGGGTCAGTTAAATCAAATGACGAGTAGGTAAGTTATGATAAAAAAACACATTTTTTAAATGGGACACCCGGTATACAGTTCAGTCAATAGAAAGAATATTTGGCATTAAACAAACGTTATCTTATGACTTTTTCTCTTAAAGTCAAAAATAACGAAGTTATTAACAACTTTCCTAATTATAGAGGATATGGGCTGTGGTATTTAAATCTATCGAAAGCTGTCTTTGTTTAGAAAATCGTTAATATTTTTTGTATTTTTGCCTTTAGGAGAAAAAGTCCAAGGACATCTTTTGGTTAAAAATAAATTTTCTATCGATTGAAAGTACTATGTAACGGGTATTAAAGTGAAAAAAAAAATCTTTAAAATTTCACTTTTTACTGTAACTCATGTACGCGTTTTTGACTTTTCTTTTGTTTCCAAAATTTTATGTCTTAGTGCAATAAAAATTTTTCAATGATATCTTTATTTAACATATCTAGAGTTCTTTGAATTTTTAGCACTAAAATAAAAAATTTCGAAAAAACATTATTGTGTAGTTACTTTTTAACACTGTACAAAAATTTTTATTTACGAAAATAAAAGCTGTACTAGTGTTGTTGTAATGTGCTGACTTTGAGTTTTCTATAGTGATTTGTAACGTCGTCATAAAAAAGCTACTTAAAATGATCATAAAAATTTTATTTATATTTAAAAATCACCCTGTATTTTTAACAGTTCAACCAAGCTCTTTTTTATATATTTTTTTCCATATCATTACGTCTAACAAATCCACATACTTTTCCATCTTTTTAGATTTTTCAAATTTAGAATTAGTAAATAAAACCACCCTGTACTTCGACCGTGTCTATGTCACACCCGTCAAGCAATTTTTGTTTTAAAGAAAAATTAATTGTTTATACCCACATTAAATTTTATCGCCGTATCCTGCATAACTAAGCTCCTGTATACTAAACACCCATAAATTTCTCATAAAAAAAAATATTTTTTTTATTTCTTGAAAGAAAATAAATCAATATAGATTTTTTTATTGCTTGAAATAAAAGTGTATATGTCCTTATAATTGGTGCCAAGTTTCATTGCTCTAGCTTTATATTAGAATTTTATAAAGAATTTTATTGAGATAGATGCAATTCAAAATAAAACACCCTGTATCTTTGCTCTGCACTGGGTTGGGGATGTGCACCACTTCGTAAAATAATACTATAGTGTTGTCCTATATTCGTGCCAAGTATCATTACGGTACGCAAAAATGCAGACAAAAGTGGCTTAGGCTCCGGACTATATCCCTTAACCCATTCTGCACTTCCATTCGATATCCAGGTAGCTCATTGAGCCTTTCTGTTTTCTTTACAAAGTCCAGCTCACAATTCGATCCCCGCTGTTGGTTGTTTTGCGAATTCTTAGGTCTGTCTACGAGTATAACCTGTTCCGGTTTCCCAGGAGTTTGTTAGTGCGTCCTACCGCAAAAAAATACCAACAAAAATCGGGTTTGTCTTTTTTAATTTTATTATTTAATTAAAAATTAAAATAATAACTTTAAAAAAACATATTGATAGGATATTTTATTTTCTACAAAAAAGTACTTTTAGTACAAATCTCGAGTTATGCTTTGTTTTTAAAATATTTTGGAAAAATATAACAGCGCCATTTTTATTCTACACACAAAATCGCACCATTACGTAGCTTTTATACAGTAATTTAATTATTGTTAGCCATCAAAATAACGTACTGGTCTATAGAAACCCCGCAACACAATTTGTTCTTTCTAGTTATTAGTTGGTTCAAAAGCCTAAAAAATATATTAAAAGTTCTTAAACTATCAAACACACAAAAATATATGAGCGGAAACGGAAAACCTCCCATCATTCTTCTCAAAACACCCATGGCTTCAGCGCGCCAAATATAAATTGTTCTGCTCTGCCCTTTAAACAACGTGGCATACAGATTTAATTAGACAAAAATACCTGTCCCGATTTTTGCCACAACGGTAGATTTGCCTGTAAAAGATTGCTTCTAGCTGCTATTTTTTTTTCTTACATTTCAGAATTGAGCAAAATCCACATCAAGGCTCCCATTGCGATTATCATATCGATTTGGGAGCGAAACAGCACAATTTGTTACAACACAAAAGCGTGGAGTTCAACTGCTTCGAATGTCATCATTGGAGTTACGAGACCAATTGTAAGAAGCAGTTTGGATGCAACCACTGCGACTATAAGGCCAAGAACAAGTCTGATCTGAAAAAACATTTGCTGCGACATAAAAATGTAAATGAAATTAATTGGTTTAAATGCAACCAATGTGAATACAAGGCCAAGCTGAAATCTCAACTGAAAACACATTTGCTGCGACATAAAAATGCAAATGAAATCGATTGGTTTAAATGCCAACAGTGCGACTACAAGGCCAAGCTGAAAGGTCAACTAAAAACACATTCGCTGCAACATAAAAATGCAAATGAAATCGATTGGTTTCGATGCCAAGAGTGTGACTACAAGGCCAAGCGGAACTCTCATATGAAAATTCATTTGCTGCAACATAAAAATGCAAATGAAATCGATTTGTTTAAATGCAACCAATGTGACCACAAGGCCAAGCAGAAATGTCAACTAAAAACACATTTGCTGCAACATAAAAATGCAAACGAAATCGATTGGTTTAAATGCAACCAATGTGACTACAAGGCTAAGCAAAAAAATCAACTGAAAACACATTTGCTGCAACATAAAAATGCAAATGAAATCGATTGGTTTAAATGCAACCAATGTGACTACAAGGCCAAGCAAAAAAATCAACTGAAAACACATTTGCTGCAACATAAAAATGCAAATGAAATCGATTGGTTTAAATGCCAAGAGTGTGACTACAAGGCCAAGCAGAACTCTCATATGAAAAATCATTTGCTGCGACATAAAAATGCAAATGAAATCGATTGGTTTAAATGCAACCAATGTGCCTACAAGGCCAAGGAGAAAGGTCAACTGAAAAAACATTTGCTGCGACATAAAAGTGCAAACGAAATTAATTGGTTTAAATGCCAACAGTGTGACTACAAGGCCAAGCAGAGAGGTCAACTAAAAATACATTTGCTGCAACATAAAAATGCAAATGAAATAAATTGGTTTAAATGCAACCACTGTGACTACAAGGCCAAGCAGAAAGTTAATCTAAAAACCCATTTGCTGCGACATAAAAATGCAAATTAAATATTAAAAAAATCTTTTTATTTTTTATTGTCGCTTATGTAAACTTTAAAAAAATATCAATGATATTGTTATGTCTACTTAGACAACTTCTTTATAAAAATATAAAATATTGTTACGGGTTCACAATTACAAATAAAACGAGCAAATGTCAAAAATAATTGTCAATTTATTTCGACTCCCTTTGCGCGATGTCCGGCCCTATATATAGGGTGTGCGATCTTTCGCGAACAATCTATCGTTTTTCGATACTAGAAGGTTCGCGTCCAAGTACGAGTGTGAGTCATAGATAACGGAACTAAAACCTAGACTAATAATACAACCATAAGATAAGTCAACCTAATACTACACTAAACCTAAATAAATTCTAACTATAAAATTTAAATAACTTAAATTTGTAACAATATTAACAAAGATATTGCGTTTAATATGGTATTTATATATATATATAAACTTATCCTCATAATTTTTTTTTAATTATTATTAGACTTCAACAAATTTCATATTGTTGCTGTATTTGTTCAAGAAGTTATAACCAAAAAAGTTTAAAAAATCGTCAACTTTGAAGTTCTTTATTTTAAAAACAAAAGAGCTTTGACCCCATGTAATATAAACTTTTTTTTCTTATTTTGACCTCCATCACTCATTAACATATTGTGAGTTATACAATTGACACCCTTATATATCTTGTGCATTTTTATAAAATCGAGTTACCTACTCTATAAAACACTGTTTAAAAAAAATCGGTTCAGCAATTTGTTTCCAAAATACTGTTTGCTATTTTGTTTTTAGTACCAGTTTGATAGATGTTGAATAAGCATTCTGAGCCTAAAAATTAAGGCTTTTAACCACTGCAGTAATGTTTGCACACGAAAAGCGCATGAAGGTCTCCAAGCGAGTAAAGTATAATACGAAGTGCTCCAAAATATTCCAAAGCAAAAAACTCACAGTTCTGTAGATCCGACCCTGTTTCCTTTAGTTGGTTATCCGCTAAGTTTTTTTAATAAGTATTCAACTTGATTTTAACTGCCACTTTAGTTTTTGATATATTACATAAAGTTAGTGCTTTTTAAATACAGGGGTTCCAGCACTCACGGTACATAGTAAAACTGTAGATTCTTTTAATCAAAGTATTAAGATTTAGCTGCACTTGCCCTAGTCCAAAATTTGAAATTAACCGAGATACAGGGTGTTTTTATAGTTAGGAAAAAACAAATGCAGAGACGAAAAAAAGTTACATCTATTTTAATGTAATGGTAACAACCCAGACAATACCCTGTACAATATACACCAAAATTTTTCCCAAAATTAAATTGTTCGTTTCAAGAAACGCCATACCCCAATTTTTTTTGCTAAAATATAGTAGTAAGTAAGTTATTAAAGAAAGTGATTCGAGAATTAGGCGTATCACAAAATTTTTACCCATGCAATAAAAACAGTGAATGAGGTACCAAAAATTTACACCGATTTTAATGTAACGGTAGTGGCCCAGAGAACACCCTGTACAAGTCCCTGCAAAGTGTAGATCATTTCATTTTGTGAGGTTTTCTTAGCCCACCCGGTATCTGTTCGCAAATTTTATTGGCTACCCGCGCCGGACCAAAAATGCGTCGGACCAAAAGCGCGCCTAAGAAAAAAAACTGCCGCAAGAATAGGAGTAGGAGGTGTGTCATCGGTTAGGTTACATTTGCGATTAATCGACCACGGTTAGGTTTCATCATCTCAATTACCATCCATTGACCTGCCAAAAGGAGGACAGAAAAGTTGATTTGGGAAAAAATAAGTTGAGTTTGGACACGTTAGTCGAATTGCATTGGTTAGCTTAGGTCGATTTTCGAAAAAAATGCTTTTCCCGGTTCTGGTTTTGTTTCACCTCTTATTTCCTGTAAGCGCGGTTCTGGTTAGGCGCTGTTTTGGTTCCGGCGTGGTTTTGGCCGCGCCGATTTTAATAGTGATTACCTTGTTTAATTTGGCATAGATTTGATTAACATAATGAAATATTTGGGTTTTTTTTACTCTTACATCTGAAACGTAAAAGCGAACCGAACCAACACAAAATTTTAGCCGTGGTCATCATCTTGAATTTTAAAATGGTGGACAATTTAGCTTAAATCTAAATGTAAAGTTTATGAAGGCCAATACAGTTTTAGTGTCATGTGTCATTAAAATCTGTTAGGAAATAAAAAGTAATGATAAAAAAAAATCTTTTTTTAGCAAATAGTAGATATTCAGACTGGAAACGGTAAATGTCATATCTGAAAAAGTGCATGACCCATTTTAACGAAAATACTTTATTGTGTTAGGCAACAAACCAGCTTTTTTACAGCCTAACAATAATTTAATGTTTTTGTAGATAAATAACAAAACATAAGAAAAAATCGAGGGTGAATTATTACGTGACTTTAAAATTTGAGTTTAAGTTGATGTTTATACTTAACCATAATTTATCCTACCAATAATAGAGAATATGAAATTGGCACAGTGTTTTTTGAGTTTACACTTTTGTTTTTTTGTCTTTTTAACTGCAGTGAGCCTCAGTCGGAATATATTTGCAAAAAATATATTCTTCTATTTGTTCTATTTTCTCTTGGTTTATTCTTTTCAGTCAGTTCTTTTTTCTTATCGGTTATTACTGTTATTAAGGCCTTTGATGCCTATTTCTTCCCAATCTAAGTTTTTAAAATCATCTTCTAGAGTCTTGTTAAATAGTTCAGGAGATATTGTGTTACCCTGTTTGACACCTCTTTTTATGCGGATTAGTTTGGTTCCTTCGTGGATTTTGATTAATGTTGTTGCTTCGCTATATACAGGGTGGGCCAAAAAAAACCGAACAATATTTTTTTCATTATAACGTTTGAAATATACCATCGATTTTAATGGGACAAACTGCACTTGGCAGAGAATTAATCAAAGTTTTAAAAAAAATAACAACATGTTTGCAACACAATATTATACGGGAATCTTTGAAGGGTACCTTTTAATTTCGTCCGCCATTTTGGATTTTGTGATGGCGGACAAAAAAATATGTTTAGTCAAAACTCTGATTAATTCTCTGCCAAGTTCAGTTTATCCCATTAAAATCGATTATTTAGTTCAAAAGTTATAATGAAAAAAAATTGACCGGTTTTTTTTTGGCCCACTCGGTATATTGGCTATTAAATCTGTGTATCTGAGATCTATTCGGCTATTAATTTAAGATGCTTTTACTGCACTATAAACGCAATATATAGTGGAATGTTGTATTCGTTGGCTCGTTCTATTAGAATTTTCATGGTTAATAGGTAGGTTAGCTGTACTGAAACCCTTTCTGAAGCCTGCTTGTTCTTTTGATATCCGTCAATTTTTGTAGTTAGTCTATCTGTTAATATTTTTGTGAAAAGCTTATAAATTACATTGAGGAGTGTTATAGGTCCATAGCTTTTTAGATCCGCTCTATCGCCTTTCTTGTGTAATGGTTGTGGATCCTTTCCAGTTGTTTGGGATTATTTTTTCTTTTAGTATTTTCTTCAGGAGAATATATAGGGTACAAACTACAGCTTTACCACCGTATTTGAGCATTTCTGCCGTTACTCCGTGTTTTCCAGTTGATTTGTCATTTTTCATTTTCTTTAATGCTCTCTTTATTTCCGCTTTGCTTATTTCAGGTTGTAGCTCTGAGTGTATGTTCATTATTTTTGTTTGGAGTTTCTTCATGGTTTCCTTTTTGTTTGGTATAATTCTGTATAGAATAGTTGTGTGATATTTATAATATCCTTTTTAACGTTAGTCTCTATGCCGTTCATATCCTTTATTTTAAATATATCTACCTAGAGTCGGCCTTAGACATTATTTCTGTTGTTTTCTATAAATCTCTTAACTTTTATATCTTGGATCTTTCTTTTATTTTCTTTTATTATTTGTCTTATAGTTTTATTGACTTCTGTGTATCTATCGATACTCTTTTTCCTTCTTTCTCCGGGTTCCGCCTTTTTGCCATCAGTTTCTTTATTTCTTCTGATATACAATTTTTTATCTTTTTGTGCTATATCTTTTCCTACTTTGGGCATAGCTGTTGTCAGCGTATCATTTATTTCATCTATATTTTCATTCAGTTTTGGGTTAGCTGTTCCTTTAGCATTTCTATGTATATAGCTTTATTTTGTGTAAGTTTATCCAAGTCAAGTTGTTCATTGTTATTATTAATTTTTCTTTTCATTTCGAAATTGCTGTCAATGCAGATTTTTGTTCTGACCATCCTATGATCACTGCCTGTTGTAAAGCTGTTTAGTACTGTTACATCTCTGACCCAGTAGTCAGTATGTAATCGATTTCATTTTTCGTTATTCCATTAGGACTGAGCCATGTTCACTTTCGTTGCAGTTTCTATAAAACGAAGTCATTGCATAAAGGTGTTTTTCCTTTTGATAATTTATTAAGGTTGTGCCCCTGTCATTTTTTTCGCCATATCCAAAGTCCCCTATTTTAGTTTCTTCCATGTTCATTCTCTTACCTAATTTTGTGTTCTTCCATAGCTTTTGAGATGTCTTCATAAAATGCTTCGATATGCTCGTCATCGTAGTACGGGTTTCTGACAAGCCTACGATGTCCCATTTTATTCTTGTCAGTTCTTCCTCCAGTTCATTAATTTTTTCGTCGTTGTTCATTGACCTAATTTTATTTGTTCCTATTGTTAGTTTGACTAGTTTTTGTCTTGTTTTTGAATGTTTGATCCTTGTCATAAGCGAATTTTTGCCTCCCTCGGATTCCGTGAAGCTGATCATAGAGGTGTGAGATTCGTATAGTTTTCTTTCCACCTGGGGACCAATTCCTTTCGTTTTTAAATTCGCTGCTACCCGCGCCGGACCAAAAATGCGTGGGACCAAACGCGCGTCAAATTAAAAACGGACAGCACAAAAGCGCGCCTAAGAAAAAAACTGCCGCAGGAATAGACGGCGTGTGGGTTAGGGTACGTTTGCGATCAATTGACCACGGTTAGGTTTCAATCATCTTAATTATCATTAATTGACCTGTCAAAATCTGAGTCGTTCGGTAAATGAATCCAGATCGATCGGAACCAAATCTGCGTGCTCCAATTTATTTTCAGACCGATCTTTCAGATTAATCTGTTTGTTTGAGGTTATGTTTATTATTGTTTTTATCATAAATTAGTTTTTTTCTAAATATGAGGAATTTGGAACTATTTAAACCAGAAAGTGGAAAAGCCTATAGCATATAGGTATCTGACGAGAACTATGCTGAAGTTGTGGGCAATAACAGTAAGTATCTCTATCTGTCCGTTCGGTAATTACAATTTGCTCCGACCAATCTGCGATCAGCTGTTCAAAAATCCATCGACTCCGATATTTGATCGGATGCAAATACGGAACCTACCTTTTGATGATGATACCTGAATGGTAAATGGTATAACTCATAATATTTTAAGAGTGATAGAAAAAAAAGTTCATATTACACTGTTGCCATTCTAGTTTAGGACGGCCTCTTATTCTGCGCCCTATTGGTTGCCATTCTAGGAACTGCTTTGGTAATCTTTCGTTCATCCGTTGTACATGGCCGTACCATATCAGTTGCCACTAGTTTTTGTTATATTACATAAAGTTGTGTGTGCTTTTTAAATTCAAGGTGTTATAACACTAATGGTACATAGTAAAACTGTAGATTCCTTGAAATAAAATATTAAGATTTAGCTACACTTGCCCTAGTTTAAAAGTTGATATTAACCGAGATACAGGGTGTTTTTATAGTTAGTAAAATATCAATGCAGTTTTTTACTTTAATATAATGGGAAATACGAGGATTGTCTTTTATATTTTCCATATAGGGACATAAAGAGCGACACTGATCGAATGTTATTAATAAAACTCAACCTTATATATATAGTTTTATAGCTACAATGAATTTTTTAATTAACAAATCAGTCGAAAAATGGAATAGAACCGAGAACATATTCGAAGGAAATTATCTCAACAAGAATGCCTTGCAGAGTTTATTTCTGTTTTCGGTAATAAAGCATTACAATCTGTCGACAGTTTCTCGTTGGTATGGAGAATTCAAGCGTAGACACATTAACCTTAGTAATGATCTAAGACCAGATGCACCAAAAACGTCACATAGGAAAACATCGATGCTCTGCGCATGCTCATCACGGAAGGTCGAAATGTGACATATCGCGAGATTGATGCTTCAATAAGGATTGCAAAGACAACAATTCAAAAAAATTTGCATAAAAAATCAGTTTTTCGCTGGATATCGCATCTGATAACCGAAGAACAGAAAAGAGCTATGGTCAATTGGTGTTAGAAAACTCTAGACCGCTTTGAGGCAGAAAACTCGAAAAACGTGTCCAGCATTGTCATTGGTGATGAATCGTGAATTTACTCATATGAACCCAAAAATAAACGTCAGTCGTCTGTCGGACAATTTCTTTGGAAGATCAAAGGACTGTTACTGCCAATTGGTACATCAGTATTTGTTTTCCGAAAGTTATCGCTGAATTTAGAAAAACGAACCCCGAACGACGAATCATCCTTGTAACGAAGTTACCTTTTTTTTACATTTAATTAGCCCAGACAGTTGTTCTTTCAAAAATATAATTTAGTTTTCTGTTGTAAAGCTAAATTATCGGTTAATTTGACCCGGATCTCCCCTATTAATTAGCCCAAGCAGTTGTTCTTTTAAAAATATAATTTAGTTTTCTCTTATAAAGCTAACTTATCGGTTAATTTGACCCGGATCTCCCCTATGAATTTTCCTGCACCTTGCTCCATATTTAGCACAGGATTTTGAGCATGCGCCGGAATCATTTTTCATATATGGTCATACTACTTTCGTATTAGAAAATAATGACATGCGCCGCGGCACATACTTATTAAATGGAAAAATTGGCGCCTTTATGCCTGCGCATTGATGACTATTTTCCATATTTGGAGATAATTAATTCATGCGTGCGCAGGACGGTAAAAATTTTTGTTATCTGGTAAGCCATTTACAATGTTAAATATATTTTTTTTATTTATTTTTATTTTGCTTGATAACCTTTAGTACTCGCGTTTTTATTTCTTTTCTTTTGTGATTTGTTTCCGCTTATCTTTTATAAAATTGCAAAAACAAACTGTATTTATTTTGCTAAATTGTAAAATAATAACTGTAATTTATTAGGTCGTTTTCATTCTTGGCTCACAAATTCTTCGGGATTGTGAGTGGTTGGAGTATTGACCACTTAATTAATTACACGTCTCCGGTCCGTTTTCTTGTTAAATTATGTATTTAAAATAATAACTGTAATTTAATAGGTCGTTTTCATTCTTGGCTCACAAATTCTTCGGGATTGTGGGTGGTTGGAGTGTTGACTACTTAATTAATTACACGTCTCCGGTCCGTTTTCTTGTTGAATTATGTATTTAAAATAATAACTGTATTTAATAGGTCGTTTTCATTCTTGGCTCACAAATTCTTCGGGATTGTGGGTGGTTGGAGTGTTGACCACTTAATTAATTACACGTCTCCGGTCCGTTTTCTTGCTGAATTGTTAAATAATAATAATTTTGTATGTGATTTGGTGGGTTGTTTTCATTTTTGGCTCACAACGGCTTATAGGTAGACCGCAACATAATTTTTCAGTCTTTTTAAGAAAACTGACATACCGAAAATTTTGTTGGCTACCCATGGGCTTGTGAGTGGTTGGAAGGTTGACAGCTAAACTAATTACATGTCCATGTTTTATCTATTTTAATGAAATTAAATATTTTATGTTATTTTACAAATGTATCACCTTTTGGTCAAGCATAAACCATTTCAGCCTGTAGAACAAACCTACATAAAATTTGGTGAAAGAAGGTAGCTGACTCGGGTATTTTGTAAAGTAAATAAATCTGAAAACTAGAGTACTATAAGAGCATAAGCATTTTACTAAATTTCATAACTGATGCATTGGGGCCTGGCTTTTGGACTTTTCTTGCTTTTATCCGTACATAAAATAATCTGCTTTTGAGTAAATTTAACCTAAGTTTGCTTCAACTTCGCTTTGTTTGTTTATATTTTATTAATTAAACACTGCCTGAACCAAACACAAGTTGCTTACTTACAGAAGGTTTATTATAATTTTCAGGGGTGGTTTACTGTAAATTTTAATATTTGCTCCGGCATAGAATCAAAGGTATCTTAATAATTTAAGGTACCCGAGATCTGGTTTTCTTTATTCTGTTAAACTGGGTGAATTTTACCGTTAGCATTATATTACATATTTTGGTGATATTCTAGGATGTAAAAGAAAATTACACTTTTATATAATAAAAAATTAATTTATTTATAACCACAGTGTTAATTATTATTAACCTCAAATTTGAAGTAATACTTTACCTGTTTTCTCCACTGTATAAAAGTTTGCCGAGAGGCACAGGGAACTCTAAGCTCCTTTATTTCTTAGACTGGCGCTCGAGGCATCTCTTTCTGTCACTTTTCTGTAGGAAATTTGACGTCCCAGGGTACGCCAAAGTAAGGGAAAAACTCAATAAGGGGGATTTTTAATATAATATTAGAAATTAGTATAAATTCAACCCCCAGAGCAAACACCCTCACATCCTCCATCAAAACAATGCAAGTTCGCAGAAAGTCCAAAAAAACCATTGAATTTTTTACCCAACAGAACGTCGAATTGTTGGATCATCCTCCATACACTCCCGACCCAAGCCCTAACGATTTCTATACTTTTCTGAAAATAAGTTGCCAGAGGAAGCAGTCGACGCCGTCAAGAATTCAATTTTGACAGTGCCAACAAACAAGTGGAATTACAGCTTTGACAACTAGTTTGAGTGCATGCAGAAGTGCATTAATTTTCGCGGAGAATACTTCGAGACACAATAAAGTCTTTAACAGTTTTCTACTATTTTATTCCAGCTGTATATGCAAAACTTAAAAGATAACACTCTTATCATAATTTTAATAAAAAGTGGTATACACGGAGACGAGAAAAAGTTAAATCTATTTTAATATAATGGTAACAAATATTTACCTAAATCAAATTGCTCGTCCCAAAAAAGCCCATAAAATAAAATAAAATCTCAAAAACCGTAGCTTTCAGCAAGATCAAAAGACGAGGTACGAAAAATTTACACGGATTTAAATGTAACGGTAGTGGCCCAGAGGACACCCTGTACAATTCCCTGCAAAATGTAGATCACTTTATTTTGTGAGGTTTTTTTTAGCCCACTTGGTATCTATTCGAAAATATTATTGGCTACCCGGTATACGTAGTAATAGAAGTAGTGGTGGGTGACCTGTAGGTCTGGCAAGTCGGCCAAAGTAGGTCCTTTTTGTCATGCCCCTGCTTTTATCCCTTAACCCATTTTGCACTGCCATTCGATATACAGGTAGCTCATTGAGCCTTTCTGTTTTCTTTACTTTAAGTCCAGCTTAGAATTGGATCATTGCGTGGGGTTGTTCTGCGAGTTCTTGGTCTGTCTACAACCTGTTTCTGTTTCCCAGGTGTTTCTTAGTGCGTCCTACTTAGGTATTACCGCAAAAAAATACAAAAAAAATCGAATTTGTCTTTTTTAATTTTATTCTTTTTAGTAGAAAAAATAAAATAATAAATTTGAAAAAACATATTGATAGGATATTTTATTTTCTACAAAAAAGTATTTTTTGTACAAATCTCGAGTTATACTTTGTTTTGAAAATATTTTGAAAAAATTTAACAGCGCCATTTTTAGTCCATACTTAAAGACGCACCTCTGGATTACGTAACTTTTATACAGTAATTTAACCAATGTTAGCCCTCAAACTGACGTACTAGTCCATAGAAACCCTGCAATTTTTTTTCTAGTTATGACTTGGGAACCTGTTCAAAAGCCTAAAAAAAAGATAAGAATTCTTAAATTAAAACACAAAAATATAAGAACGGGAACGGAAAACCTACCCATCATTCTTCACCACCCATGCCTTTATGGCGCCAAATATAAATTGTTCTGCCCTGCCATTTACACAACGTGGTATACAGATTAGACAAAGATACCTGTCCCGATTTTTGCCCCAACGCTAGACTTGCCTGTGAAAGATTGCTTCTAACTGCCATTTTTTTTCTTACATTTCAGAACTGGGCGAAATCCACATCAAGGGTCCCATTACGATTATCAAATCAATTGGATAGCAAAACAGCACAATTTGTTTGGATGTCCCCACTGCGACTACAAGGCCAAGCAGAAATCGCAACTGAAAACACATATTTTGCTGCGTCATACAAGTGCAGATAAAATCAGTTGGTTTCTATGCAACCAATGTGACTACAAGGCCAAGCGGAAATCACATCTGAAAAATCATCTGTTGCGACATAAACATGCAAATGAAATCCAGTGGTTTAAATGCAACCAATGTGACCACAAGACCAAAGTTAAATATCAACTGAAAACACATTTGCTGCGACATAAAAGTGCAAATGAAATTAATTGGTTTAAATGCCACCTCTGCGACTACAAGGCCAAACAGAAGTTCGCTTTAAATAATCACCAGTTACAACATACCGATGTGAACGAAATCGATTGGTTTAAATGCCAACAGTGTGAGTACAAGGCCAAACTGAAAGGTCAACTAAAAAGACATTTGCTGCAACATAAAAATGCCAATGAAATCGATTGGTTTAAATGCTATCAATGTGACTACAAGGCCAAGCGGAAAAGTCAACTAAAAACACATTTGCTGCAACATAAAAATGCAAATGAAATTAATTGGTTTAAATGCAACCAATGTGACTACAAGGCCAAGCGGAAAGGTCAACTAAAAACACATTTGCTGCAACATAAAAATGCAAATGAAATTAATTGGTTTAAATGCAACCACTGTGACTTCAAGGCCAAGCAGAAAGGTCAACTAAAAACACATTTGCTTCGACATAAAAATGCAAATGAAATTAATTGGTTTAAATGCAACCAATGTGCCTACAAGGCCAAGGAGAAAAGTGAACTGAAAAAACATTTGCTGCGACATAAAAGTGCAAATGAAATTAATTGGTTTAAATGCCAACAATGTGACTACAATGCCAAGCTGAAAGGTCAACTAAAAAGACATTTGCTGCAACATAAAAATGCAAATGAAATCGATTGGTTTAAATGCAACAAATGTGACTATAAGGCCAAGCAGAAGTCTAATATGAAAAGACATTTGTTGCGACATTAAAATGCAAATTAAATATATTGGTTTAAATCCTAAAAGTGCGTAATTCATTGGTTTAGATAAAACCAATGTGACCACAAGACCAAGCAAAACGCTCATATGAAAATTCATTTGCTGCAACATAAAAATGCAAATGAAATCGATTTGTTTAAATGCTATCAATCTGACTACAAGGCCAAGCAGAAAAGTCAACTAAAATCACATTTGCTGCAACATAAAAATGCAAATGAAATCGATTGGTTTAAATGCAACCAATGCGACTATAAGACCAAGCAGAAGTCTAATATGAAAAGACATTTGTTGCGATATTAAAATGCAAATTAAATATATTGGTTTAAATCCTAAAAGTGCGTAATCCATTGGTTTAAATTAAACGAGGCGATATGGCAAAGTCATATGCTATTTGAGTCGATCTTTGACTAAGCAAGAACGTGTTTACACGACCACCGAGCGAGAATGTTTGGCATTGGTTTGGGCGATAGAGAAGTTCCGGCCATATATTGACGGGATCTCATTTCAGGTCATAACAGATCATTTTAGCTTAAAATGGCTTCATAGCTTGAAAGAGCCCAGTGGAAGACTTGCTCGTTGGTCTGTAAAACTGCAGCAATATGACTTTGAAGTAATCCATCGAAAAGGGAAAGATTTAGTTGTCCCGGACATGTTGTCTCGTGCAGTACCTTTGATTGATACAATTTCGCAGCCCAGAGACGTTTCAACAGCAATTAAAGATCGATGGTACCAAAAGATGGTAAAGAGGGTCGTAGAATCACCGTTAAAATTTATGAATTGGAGATACACTGATAATAAGTTGTATAAATATGTCAAACAAGAATACCCTCAACTTTCACCATCTTACGAATATTGGAAAGAGGTAGTCCCCAAAGATCATAGGCGTAGAATTATTGGAGAAGCTCACGATCCTCCTACCGCAGGACATATGGGTGTGTATAAAACCTTCCACAGACTGGCAGAAAAATATTATTGGCCAAAAATGCGCCAGGACGTGGCAACTTTTGTAAAGAAATGCTTTGTCAGTGCGGCTCATAAAGGTGATACACAAGGTGTATTTGATCAGATGATATCTCACCCGGAACCAACTCGTCCTTGGGAAATTATTTCAACAGATTTATGTGGACCTCTACCTCGTCCGACAAAGGGTAATTGCTGGATTCTCGTCGTTACGGACTATTTGAGTAAGTTTTCATTAGTTTTTCCAATGCGAACAGCCCCTACTCAAGCTGTTGTCAAGCATCTTGAGGAGCAAGTATTTATGGTCTTCGGAGTACCTCGTTTGCTACTTTGTGATAATGGTCCTTAGTACAAAAGTAATGAGTTTAAGCGTTTTGCTGAGAGTTATCAGGTTAAAATTCAGTATAATCCGTATTATCATCCCAGAGCTAATCCAACGGAACGGACGAATCGTACGTTAAAAACCATGTTATGTTGTTATGTGAAAGACAACCACAGGAAGTGGGACGAACAAATACATAAACTTGCCTGCGCGATTCGTACTGCAACCCATGAGACAACCAGGATGTCTCCTTTCTTTGTTAATTTCGGTAGGAATATGTGTTTGTCAGGAAAAGATTACTCCAACCCAGTTTTGTTATCTGAAGAGAATGGTGTACAAACTGCAGCTGAAAGTAAGAACGAAGGTTTCCGGAAGCTCTATGCTAATGTTAAGAGAAGGCTAGAGGGGGCGGGAGAGAAAAACGTAGTTCAGTATAATTTGGGTACAAGGGGGAAGAAGAATTATGTGTTGTCAGATGCTGCGAAGTTTTTCTCGAAGAAGTTAGCACCGAAATTCGTTGGTCCTTATGAGATTAGGAATAAAATTTCTCCATGGATATTTGACCTTCAGGAACCATCGGGTAAAGTACTACCACGGCGTTGGCATGCCAAAGACCTTCAGTCGGCAGCGGACCTCTCCGATTAACCTTTTTAGGTTAATCGTCTTGAAGTTGGGGGGGGGGATTATGTAACGTGTCATTTTTACGTTTAAGGCACACGTTACATATTTGTTTTATTTATGTAAATAACCAAAGCTCTTCGACTCGTTTTTCTGTACACAAATTAAGGGTATTTTATAGAGCTAGGTTTTGAGGTTATATATTGTCCAGAAATTTACCTTATAGAGGAGGCATTCCATCGTGTTATTGTAACCACTGCGTACGTCGCATTATTTAGGCATCGTAATTGGAATTTGAGATCACAGGTTTCGGGAAAAATCACATAAAAACTTTTGATTATTTTGTTTATCTTTAAAATTTCGTAATTTTCTTTGACGTCCACGAACTAGATAAACAGCTGTTCTGCTGGGGCATGGCGGCGTTGCCACATCACAAATGGTTTCAATAACAGCGGGGACACACACACGTCTATTTTGGACGTTCGATTATTTCTATTTTCGAGGATATTAGGAATGATTTCTCGTCCGAACCTCTTCTTCTTCACGGATTAGCTAGTTTTGTAGCACGAAAACATATTTAGGTCCACGGTTTGACCAGGAACAACCGAGGCTTTGCCCACTTTCATATTTTTATTACTTTGATAAGGAGAAGATAAAATAAATACAAGTTATGCAATTTTGTAAATTGGAGATAATCGAGAGATAAAAACCAGGACCAAAAGAATAAACAAAATGTACATAGTTAAATAAAGTTAATATCTAGCTCAGTTAGTCGGATTGAAGGGTTATGTAGGGCTAGATAGTGGTGAACAAACTTAACATCTGAGCACTCTTGTGCCGGGTTTAAGCAGTAGTTCAATGTGTATTTTTAGGTTCAAGTTCAGAAATAACTTTAATAATGTAAAAATGTTTTACAAAAATGGCGTCAAACTATATGAATCTTAGAGAAAACATATATAAAGAGCAAAGGAAACTTCTGACTAAAACTATAATTAAAATACAACTAAATTCTACACTTAGTATGGCTTTAATCATATGGGAAAAACAATGAAACTCTACCTAGTTTCGAGGCTTCCAGAGTATTTGTGTAATTAAGAAAACCAAAAGAAATTGACTCATTGACAAAATTAAATTTTAAAAGATTCCCAAAGGAATTAAAATGACACAAATAGACTTCTTTATAGGTAGATAGACATCTTCAACAGGTCATGGTGTACCTACATCTAAGTCAGTAGTGTGAGACTCAGTTATATAAATGATTGTAAAAAAATACACTTCCAAAATCATTCCGTCATAGGGGAGATCTAGACCAAATATCTGCTGTCATCATTCTACGTTGGGTAGAATGAGACAGACAGCAACCCAGTCCGAGATCTACCCCATGAGGTAAAACAATGTAAGGAAACGGCAAAAAATATAACCTTATCTCTCTTTTGTCTCTGCAAAGTTGGTCATTGGGTTGTACAAATAATACAAAAATTTAGTTCATCTTGTTCATTTTAATGGTAAAATTGGATAAAAATACCAAAAACATTAAAAAAAATAAATAAATGAAATGAATGTAAACAAGTTAGGGCCAGAATAACACGCAATAGCAATTTGACAGTAGAACTTAAGTTAATTAAGCCGCAAAATCATGGTCATCACGTCATACCCTTATCTTGCGTTCACAAGAAGTGTTAAAATTATATTGAAAATTTATATGAAAAGATTATGTCTAAATTATATTGAAAATTTATATGAAAAGATTATGTCTAAATTATATTGAAAATTTATATGAAAAGATTATATCTAAAGGCTTGCTCCTACCTTGGCCCTTGATTATTTTGTGTTTAAAATAAAAAAATGTATTTTATTTTGTAAACCTGGAAGTTCTGTTGTCCCAGACATTTTCCCACTGTTACTCCGGTTCTGGTTTGCCCGCGCCTTCCCTAGTGCCCGCTTAGCACATCACGCTAGGGCAGCACATGGTCTCAAGATGTTTGATCCTTGCCCGAGCCTAAAACCCTGTAGAAAATAAAATATTTCAGTTTCCTGGAATTTGTCGGTTTTGCACGAGGTTCCCCTACATCGAGTAACTTAAATCAAGAACCCCATGTCGACTCAATAAAATAAAGCAGATTTCAACAGATGAACTAAAATAACCCTTACATACCTTTCCCAGGGTTACAATGCTACAACCGGCTTCACACCAGCGTCCAGCACAACCCTCCCATTGATGGATTGGACAGGGCTGTAGACAAAGGAGAAAAACAATATATAGTTTTTATCCAAAACGTTGGTTAAAAAAATATATCAAAAAACTCCAAAAATCCCACACGTCTTGTGTAGAAAAATTATATTTCACACGAACAACAGTTACAATTTGAGAGGCAAATATTATCTTGAAGAATACCCAAATAAAAAATAAAATAAAAAATCGAACTTACCACTGCCTTTCCCATAGAAATGGCGCAGGTCGCCTTGAATCCCTCACTCAGGATGTGAGCCGTCACTAAAATTACGCCTAAATGACGGACTCACTCTTACAGTCTCTGGGACAGAACCTGCAAACACTGCAGTAACCAAAAAACAATGGCGATCCCAGAGACTTCTTCTTCTTTAGAAAAGAGAAATGACACTTTGTCAAGGAAGATGCCGGAAATAGTTAATATATAGAATAAGTTAATTTGGTGGGGCACAGTACCAACCAAATTTTTCTGGTTAAATTCAAATAAGCATGCAGACCCATTTATAAAAAAACGCTCTCACCAAAAAATCTTCAGCCCCGGGTTTGCAAGCCTGGAAAAAACTACACCGTTTTCAAATCAGCCAATGACGACGTACACTAGTACTTCGGTATAGATCTATAGAGGGCAGCATCAATCAAGGAAATATCCCAAAGGCGTTCATCGCGCATGAGGTGTTGTCGGATCTAATTCTACGGACTGGTATTTTTATGGCACAAAACAAACAAAGCCAGCAGAATGAAAATAGAGGCTCTAGATGGAGTAGGCCAGCACCAGTAATGGGATTGAAAGAAAGTGAAGATTCTACCCTAAAAGTGGCAATCAAAGAATCAGACACATCATGGATATTTGTGTCTGGTCTGGTTCCAGAGACTAGTACTGAAGAAATTATAAATTATATGACAACAAAACTTCAAACTAAGAAGCAAAACATACGCAGCTCATTTAAAGTTCAAGTATCCAGACAGTTTGAAGAAGCAGCTTTAGATGCCAATCTCTGGCCAAAAGGCATCATAGTCAACAAATTTTTAAACCTGCAGAGGTCAGTACCTTACCAAAGAAGGTGGAAAAGAGATCCCCAAGGGACTTCTTATCAAGAGCAAGTATAATCCATCAAAATCTCCAGTCTATTGGAACTGCACATAATGCACTACAAAATTTAGTAGACTCAAACAACACATGTGTGGCAGTTTGTGTCACAGAACATTGGAAAAGCCAGACACAGCTGACAAATTATAAACTGTCAGGATTCGAACTTGCATCTGCTTATTGCCGAGAAGAGGGTGAATATGGAGGAGCAGCTATTTATATAAGAAATGAGTTCCAATGGAAAGAGAGGAAAGACATTGTAGGAGAGACTATTACAAATGTTTTTGAGTGTGTGGCAGTCGAGGTCAAGCTTCAAAAAGTAAAGGCAATCATATTATCTATTTATCGTACAGACAAAACCTGTTCAGAGGAGTTTTTTGCTAGATTAGAACTTATTTTAAGTAAAATTTTTAATCAAAACTGTTTGATATTTATCTCTGGTGATTTTAATATAGATCTCTTGGAGAGTGAAAAGAGCTCAACTGATTTTGTCTCATTATTAGGATCATTTCATATTTTTCCTTCTATTTTAGAACCCACAAGAATATGTGATACCAGAAGTAGTTGCCTTGACAAATTGTGAAAATTTTGATGTAAAAGTGTTTGAGGAACATATACCTGATCACAAAGGTCAAATTATATCATTTCCAATCCAGGTGAGTTTGGTTCAAAGCAGTGTAAGAAGAAGAATATTTAGTTCAGAAAATAAGGAAAATTTTAAGCTTCTTTTGGGTGAGGTATCCTGGGAGGGCTTATACAACCTGCCAGTGCACGAGGTTGATCAACAGTGGATTTGTTTCATGCAAACAGTTACACAAATTTTTAATAATTGTTTTCCATTAAAAACAGTTAATTTAAAAGCAAAAAGAAACAAACAGAAAACAAAAAACCCGGAAATTCTGGCATGCAAAAATCAATTAGATGCTTTGCTTGTCATGAGCAAAAGGGATTCAATATTTAAACATGCCTACAAGGAAACAAAAAAGCTTTACAATAAATTGTTAGAAACCGAGAGGAAAAAACAGTATTTTGAGAAAATAAATCAAAGCGACAATAGGTCCAAGTGCATTTGGTAGTTTGTGGGGAAAATAAAAGGAAAAAATTCTAAAAACAAGTGTTAGAGAAACTTTTGCGTCTATATTCTTGTAAAAATTCAAATTTAATAAATCCCGCCATACAGGATTAAAATGTGCACGAGAAGACTCGACAACGTAGGATTCTGCGTCTACATGCGCGAGAGAGTGCGCAATGACACTTCGTTATCACGGCAAGTAACGAACGGCATGTTAAAAACTCAAGTGATCGAAAAATCCATCAAAAATTCAATCCAAAACCTTATTATTCGATTTTAATTATAATCTAATTAGTGTTAAGCAATTCCAGTGACATTCTACAGTAAAAGGAGCTCCCGGGATGGTGTATCTGCGACAAAACTGGTAAGTGCATATTTTTTTGGTTTTGTATGGCTTGTTAATTATTTTTTGGAAATTTCAGAACCATAACGTTTTACAGTCCGCGTTATATTTTTTTCGAAGGAAAGATTCCATTCTAATTCAAATCTCTAACATTTTTGTTCCATCGACCCAGATAAATTTAAAATTTTTTAAAAATTCGCCATTATACCCCACCGGGAACCTGCAATTCGGTCATCCAGCGAACAGCGTTCGAAGCAAGGCTCTTCCCTCCACATACTAAGGACGGAGCTCAGTTTCACAGCGGTTATACTTCGCGGTTTGTTTACATCTCAAAATAAAATAATTCAATTCAAAAATTCAATAAAAAATTCTTCTTTTATTCGAAATTCGATTATTGTTTATGTGTGGTTTAGCAGTGGACAAAACAATTCTACGAACGGCGTTTTACTAGGTGTGAATAAATCTTTTTAATTACCTAAATTATTTGGGAAAAATAAGTGGTAAAAATACCTCTATATAAAAGTGCATTTTATGATAAAATAAGGATCTCGGTAGCATATACTAACCTACTCAACAAGTAAGAAATTCTATTTTTAGCATAAAATAAAAATCGATATTTACCAGAACAAAATAAAAAACTATTTTATTCTTTTAAAATACTTTGTGCTATAAAAATAAACTTAATTCAATATGCCTTCAAAAAATAGTTTGATAAACCAAAGAAAGATATCTATTTCACGCATTACTGAGGTATATAACTTGGCAACTAAATGCAAGGAGGATGCGTCTCTAAGCGTACTTTTTAAAGTATCTTACGAATCTTTCGACGATCATTACGAGGAATTTAAACGGTTACATAACGACATCACAGGCCTCATTGAGGACGAGGAATTCACGGAACAGGACGTATTTAGGAAGGATACCGACAAATTCTATTACGCTACCAAGCAAATATATGCAGAACTCTTTCCAGATTTGGGCCCTAGGTTTTCGGGAAACAGCCCTGCTATAATTCAAGCCCCAATAAGGGACGAACTAGGACCTCTAAAAATACCCTGCTTTGATGGATCACCTCGAAAATGGCCCACCTTTTTTGATATTTTTTCTTCCCTCGTAAATGATAATCAAAATTACTCAAACATTAAAAAATTTCAGCATTTATTAATGTACTTAGAGGGCGAACCTGCAAATTTTTTAAATTTAATTAAATTAACGGGAGATAATTACGAAATAGCGTGGAATAGGAATAGAATAGCATCCACCTATTGGAATGCTATTTACACAGCGATTTCTTTAAAAAATAACTCGGCAAAAGAGCTTAGAAAATTAATCGATATTTTTTCGGAAAATGTGCTAGCCCTAGGTAACCTTAATTTTCCAGTAGATCAGTGGTGTTGATATTTTTTCTTCCCTCGTAAATGATAATCAAAATTACTCAAACATTAAAAAATTTCAGCATTTATTAATGTACTTAGAGGGCGAACCTGCAAATTTTTTAAATTTAATTAAATTAACGGGAGATAATTACGAAATAGCGTGGAATAGGAATAGAATAGCATCCACCTATTGGAATGCTATTTACACAGCGATTCCTTTAAAAAATAACTCGGCAAAAGAGCTTAGAAAATTAATCGATATTTTTGCGGAAAATGTGCTAGCCCTAGGTAACCTTAATTTTCCAGTAGATCAGTAGTGTTTTTGTCTGTTTTCAATTTTACTTTCAAAAATTGATAATTCGACCAGAACTGCATTTGAGCTAAAATACAGCACTACTTGTTAGCCCGCGGTTAGAAAAACGATAACTGCAATGGACTGTAAATATTTTAATTAAATGAAGCGCGAACAAACATAAATATATTGATACGAAATCACGAAATAATCAAACGTCCATAGGTTAATTGTTGGTACCACACAACGGCAATCATAGACAAAGCACTCACCAGTTTGCAGCCAATTTCTCCACGTTCCAAGGGGCCCCTTTCTGGATCTAATGATGTCACTACGTAGCTGAAGGGCTGAAGTTTCTAGGTCTATGCTTCAGTACACCAAAATCGAGCACTTTCAGGTGTAGATATTTGAATTAGTTGGAGAACGAAATTAACACGCCATTTTCTCGAGGCGGTTGACAAGGATCTCCTTGATTGTTGGTGCGCATGTCCAAATGCGCGAAAACGCACTCTGTCCTTCATCCAATTGTGTGGTTTTAAAAATTTAAACAACCGCGAAATTTTAGCGGGAGCTAACATAACTGCCCTCCAAAACACACAATTTTAGAATCTCAACCGGACAGATATAGATATAAGAAAAATGATCGACCGATAAATATAAATGAATGAAAACAGATAAGTATCGTAAGTTTATTTAGAGATAACGAAATCCCGAAAAAGTCAAAACAAACAAACAAAAAATTCAAAAAAAAAAATAAAAATAAAGAAAAACCTATTGTAATACCCGGTAATAGGTAGAAAAATTAAAATTACTTTTAATTTGGCAAGAGGCACAGTTTTACAACTGGCCGCTTATAAACACCGGTAACCGTTTGTACCGTCGCAACACGCACCTGACCGTCCCCGCCGGGATGCAGTTCGATGACCCGACCGACCGGCCATTTCAAAGGTGATTGAATGTGATCACTTCTTATGATAACCAAATCATTTAATTTGATATTTGGGGACGAATCAGCCCACTTGTGTCGCTGTTGTAGCGTATGCAAATACTCTATAGAATACCGTTTCCAAAAATCATTATGTAGTTTTTGGATTAGTTGCCATCTCGAGAGCCGATTTAGGGGAACCTCGGACAAATCTGACTCCGGAATTTCTGAATTAAGGGGTTCAAGGGTCAAAAAATGCCCAGGGGTAAGAGGTTGAAGATCGTGTGGGTCTGAAGAGGCAGGAGATAAAGGGCGACTATTAAGTACGGCTTCTATGCGACATGTAAGGGTGGACATTTCCATGATAGACAACTTCTGGTCGCCGACAACTCGAACAAAGTGAGTTTTAAAACTTTTGACGCCAGCTTCTGCCAGGCCATTGAAATGTGGACTGAGAGGAGGTCCCAGATGCCAACGAATAGAAAGTCTGGTGGCCGCACTTCTTGCGTAATCAAGTAATTGGTTACGAAACCCTATAAAATTACTGCCTTGATCTGACCAGCATTGCGTCACGCTTCCACGTCTGGAAATGAATCGATGGAATGCACCTACGAACCCTTCGGTGGACAGTTCCATGGTTAATTCCAAATGCACGCAATGTGTAGCCGTACAGACAAACACACAGACATACAATTTGAAAGCTTTACAACCACGGTAACGATGAGGAATCACAAAGAAAGGTCCACAAAAGTCGATAGCTACACTCGAAAAAGGTTTAAGTTGATTGATTCGATGAGCGGGAAGTGAACTCATTATGGGCGGTCTATAGGGTTTAGGGTTGATTCTAAAACATTGCAAGCACTTGGATATGGTTCTTTGAATTGCACGTCTGGCAGATAATATCCAAAATTGCTGTAAAAGCAGATTATGTAATGTTTTAAACCCAGGATGAAGGTATTGTCGATGAGCGGACTTGATAAGAAGAGTAGTTAAACGATGGTTACTCGAAAGTAAGACGGGGTGTTTTGCAGAATAAGACAAAAGGTCAGATTTTTGTAATCTGCCACCGACTCTAATGATATTATTTTCATCAAGAAAAAGTGAAAGTTTTCGAAAAGGTTTCGGTATTGGTTTATCCTTAGATAACGCGGAAAAAAGCTCAGAAAAACAAGAACCTTGAACGCGTTTGATAAGAAGGTATAACGCACTTTGCATCTCACCGGTGGTAGGAAAAACAATATTCTCAAAAATAACTTTTTGGTCCGGCGGCTTAGTGGGTTTTTGATAGGAATGGTTTTGAAAAAGGTTAACTATTCGAAGGACATAACAAATGATACGTTGAATTTTTGATATAGATGAATATTTGATAAGAAGCTGATCTAAGAAGTTAACATCAATTATCGCATTGCAACAGACCTTTGGCTTTTCGTCCAGATTAATATCTCCAAAATCAATCGGCATTTTTGATTTATGAAAATCGGGCCATTCGTTTTCGGGAGACCACAAAAACGACGGTGCGTTCAACCACATGTCATGTGACTTTATAGGCGCGACCCTAGATTTTGCAGATATGAGAGAAACAGATTTATTATTTTCCTCTTCTACACGAAAATATACGACGCCTGCGTAGCCTCGAATTGAAGCGTCACAGAAGCCGATGATTTGACAGGTATTGGTTTTTGACAGTTTGATTTGTCGGGGTAATTGAAAATTGGAAAGAAGCGGGAATTCAGAACGAAGTTTGTTCCAAGAGTCGATGATAGAAGAATCTGGTTCTTCGTCCCAGCCTATTTTTGATATCCACAACTGTTGCAAAATAAATTTTGCTTGTAGCAACAAGGGACAAAGAAAACCTAAGGGATCGGTTCCTATGATAGATAAAATAGAACGTTTGGTTGGGGGTTTGTCCTTCATTCGGCATTGATAAGAAAAAATTTCGTTTTTTGGATGCCATTGAAGTCCTAAAACTTTGATAAAGTGGGGTTTCTCCTTGTCGAAAGAGAGAGGCATTTGACGATCGGACTCTGGCAATGTTGCCAATAACTCAGGACAATTGCTTGCCCACTTTTTAAGTTCAAACCCTCCCGACTTCAACAAATCATTGAGTTCTGTTTGAAGGGAGAGAGCTTCAGAAAGCGAGGGGCTAGTTCCCAAGATATCGTCGATATAGATTGACGTTTTTAGAGCAGTACTAGCCATAGGAAAACGTTCCTTTTCTCTCTCTGCCAGCTCATTTAATGTACGCATGGCTAGAAAAGGTGAGCATGTCATGCCAAAAGTGACAGTAGAAAGTTCCCACAGTGAAAGTGGGTCCTGTGGAGAAAACCTCCACAATATCCTTTGATAAGGACGGTGATAAGGATTGATAAGGACTTGACGGAACATCTGTTTGATATCAGCAATGTAGGCAATATGATTAAGACAAAACGTAAGGAGTAAAGAAGCAATATCTTTTTGAAGTTTCGGTCCCGATAACAACGTGTCATTGAGACTAATATTTTTTGGGGTGACTGCCGAACAATCCCAGACTACCCTTAATTTTGTACTTAAGCTTTCCGGCTTTAGTACGCAATGATGTGCTAAAAAACACGATACGTCGACCTTTGGTTGACTAGATAAAACTAAACTCATATGATTAGAATCGATATAGTCTTGCATGAAACTTGAATAGGCAGTGTACAGAACAAGATTTTTGATTAATCTATTTTCTAGAAGTAAAAATCTACGATAAGCTTGCGGATAAGTATTTCCTAGGTCAGGGTTTATTTTATCAACAAACGTGAAATTTCGTACCCGTGAATTTAAAAATCAAACAAGTTTCATGGCTAATCGGGCAAAAAGGAGTTTTTTGTTTCCCTTATATTTTTCCGTGGGTAGCTTGAAAGCTTAACCTCACGGGGGTCCAAGATCTAATGGACCCCTAATAAGTGTTGACAGTTAACCGTTTCGTCCTTATGGGACTCCTCAGAACACTGCTGGTCAAGTGACAAATCTTGCGAAGTTAATCAGACGGTTTTGTCTCTAATTGAATGTAATTAGTGAGCGAACTATAGCAAGAGGCGCCATCTACCGAGATACGAGAGAAACAAAAAACCAAAAGCAGGGAAAAACACTGCTATACAATATCGATCAATGAAAAGATCGAATGCAAATAAAAGAAAACAACTATAGTCCGTAACCTACGACAGCTCTTTGTCTTTTCAGGTCGGATCAACGCATTTTGCATTTTTACCCGTCATCAAGACAGTGAGCGTCAATCAACGGAATTTTTAAGCCAAATAATACAAACAAACGTAAAATTTCGTACCCGTGAATTTAAAAATCAAACAAGTTTCATGGCTAATCGGGCAAAAAGGAGTTTTTTGTTTCCCTTATATTTTTCCGTGGGTAGCTTGAAAGCTTAACCTCACGGGGGTCCAAGATCTAATGGACACCTAATAAGTGTTGACAGTTAACCGTTTCGTCCTTATGGGACTCCTCAGAACACTGCTGGTCAAGTGACAAATCTTGCGAAGTTAATCAGACGGTTTTGTCTCTAATTGAATGTAATTAGATCGAAAAAGCTTGGCCATAATTTTTTATCACCTCGAAATATGGGAATACCTAACTCTTTGAGTTTTGGAGTTTCGTTTTGTCGAACATATGATCCCGAAAAGGATGGGGCCTCAACCGGAAATATTTTAGAGTAAACCCCCTTACACGCATAAAAATATTTACGAGCTTCTGAAAGGATCGCATCCTGCGTTTTAAACTCCTCGTCGTCCGCGTCAATCAAATAATGACATCATTATGTGCCAGCATGCATTTATCGAAGGTTTCATCCAAATCGAAATACCTCACTTGAAACTCGTTTCTCGCTTTTTCGTCCGATGCCGCGGTCTGTGAAAACACATAACACTCGGTTATCGCAGATAAAAAACCCTTGCGTTTTTGCACGGCTTTTTTGACAGACATGATTTTACCTTTGAAATGACGAAATTGTCGGTAAATATACAATTAACGCTAAATTAATGCTTCTGAAATAGAAAAATGACGAATTGTCGAAAATATGCACTAATTTATCGCAATTGATGAAAATTGTTTTAAATATCGAAATGATATGGAACACACCTAACACATAAATGAGAAATGTTGTTTGTTTGTTTTTTTTATTGATCCTTGATTTTGTTTACTGAAAATATGGAACACATCTAATCACAGAAATGTCGGTAAATATACAATTAACGCTAAATTAATGCTTCTGAAATAGAAAAATGACGAATTGTCGAAAATATGCACAATTTATCGCAATTGATGAAAATTGTTTTAAATATCGAAATGATATGGAACACACCTAACACATAAATGAGAAATGTTGTTTGTTTGTTTTTTTTTATTGATCCTCGATTTTGTTTACTGAAACGACCACGCGGTAGACCCGTTACCATAGCAGCGGACCGAAAACAGGTACTGCGCCGACACCGAAGGTCGAACGAAACTTTCTCTCGTTTCAATACGATTGGGAAAATTCAAGGCCGTGATCTCGGCTTGTGAAAAAATGGCCGACTTATTAATACCGTTGTATGGAGTAAAATTTAAATAATTCGGGTCGAAAGGAACACTTATGTTAGCCCGCGGTTAGAAAAACGATAACTGCAATGGACTGTAAATATTTTAATTAAATGAAGCGCGAACAAACATAAATATATTGATACGAAATCACGAAATAATCAAACGTCCATAGGTTAATTGTTGGTACCACACAACGGCAATCATAGACAAAGCACTCACCAGTTTGCAGCCAATTTCTCCACGTTCCAAGGGGCCCGTTTCTGGATCTAATGATGTCACCACGTAGCTGAAGGGCTGAAGTTTCTAGTTCTATGCTTCAGTACACCAAAATCGAGCACTTTTAAGTGTAGAAATTTGAAATAGTTGGAAAAAGAAATTAACACGCCATTTTCTCGAGGCAATTGACAAGGATCTCCTCGATTGTTGGTGCGCATGTCCAAATGCGCGAAAACGCACTCTGTCCTTCATCCAATTGTGTGGTTTTAAAAATTTAAACAACCGCGAAATTTTAGCGGGAGCTAACACTACTGAAATACCAATTTACAAAACTTTAATCGAATTTTTGTCAAATCAATGCAAAGCTCTTGAGTCATTGCAAATTATCCCTTCCCAAGTGACTCAAACCAACTTAACAAATAATAAACCGTATAATTCAAAGCCCAACAATTTTAAATCAAATTCATATTCTCAATATCAAACCAAATCAAACGCCCAATCTAATTTTTTTGTAAACGCCCCACCAACCTCAATGAACAAACAAAAAACTCAACATCAAAATTCACCTAATAACTCAACTCATCAAAATTATTCTCAAGCTAAGTGCAGGTTATGAAATAATTCGATACATTTAATAACCCAATGTCCGGTTTTTATTTCAGAGTCTCCTAATGATAGGTACGCTTTCATAACTCAACAAAACGCATGCGTAAATTGTCTGCGTTTTAATCACGTACAAAAGGATTGCGTAAGCACGTATAATTGCAAAATTTGTCGTTTTAGACATCATACAATGATTTGTAGACAAAACTCCGGAGTTAGTCAATTTAGCTCAAATAATAACTCTAACCAATCCAATTTTATTCAGCCAACTCAATCAACTTCAAACTTACTTCCTAACCCCACAATTCACCCAAACTATGTCAATTCTTTGCCAATAACTAAAAATCACTCAACTCAAAATCCAACAACTCAAAATTATTAAATTATTCAACCTCAAAGTCAAAATTTTGTTGCCCCAACAAACTTGTGGACTTCTTTTGCTACCACAGCAACAAAAACTTGTTTATTATCGACTTGTCAAGTGGAGGTTCTAGATTCTAGGGGTAATTATCAGAAGGTTCGAGCCATCCTTGATAATGGTAGTCAACTTAGCTTGATGAGCGAAAACTGTTTAAATCGTTTAGGACTTTCTAAAAACAAAGAATCGATCCCAGTCCTAGGATTAAACCGTTCTTCATCCTCGACCAAGGGAATCTGAATGTGTACAATTCGTCCAGTAGGACAACCATACCCAACCTTCAATTTTCAAGTTCATATTTTGCCTAACTTATGTGCAAACATGCCTTCTATGAGGGTCAATCCTACAAATTGGAGCTATATTCAAAATCTTAAACTAGCAGATGAAAAATTCTATACACCTGGACCAATAGACATGCTAATCGGAGCAGAGCTCTACAAAGATATCCTTTTGTCAGGACGCATTGATGGCCTACCAGGGCAACCAACCGCCTTTGAAACCATCTTTGAATGGGTCTTACTGGGGGATACACGCGACGTCATTTTTCAAACCACGCTCGATAATTCTTGTTTTTTTCTATCCGAACAGTCTCTCGATTCTAGTCTCAAAAAATTCTGGGAATTAGAAACTATAAAACCTAGAGTTTTTCTTTCTCCAGAGGAGAAGAAATGCGAGGAGATCTGCCAAAAAACTACGACAAGAGAACCATCAGGACGCTTTATTGTCAACTTACCATTTCGAAGCGCAGAGCCGCAGCTTGGCGATACCTTTTCTATTGCGTACCGTTCCTTTATGTCGCTCGAATCTAGGCTTTTAAAAAATCCAGATCTTTATCATCTATACTCCGAATTCATGAGAGACTATTTAATCAATGGTCACATGTCTCCTATACCAAGTCATGAACCCAAACCAGCTTTATCCTGTTATTTGCCTCACCATGGTGTTCTTAGACCTGATAAAACTACTTCAAAACTCCGGGTTGTTTTTAACCCTTCGATAAAACCCTCATAAAACAGCACTTCCTTCAAATCAAAATAAATCCTGAACATGAATGAATTCATGAGAGACTATTTAATCAATGGTCACATGTCTCCTATACCAAGTCATGAACCCAAACCAGCTTTATCCTGTTATTTGCCTCACCATGGTGTTCTTAGACCTGATAAAACTACTTTAAAACTCCGGGTTGTTTTTAACCCTTCGATAAAACCCTCATTAAACAGCACTTCCTTCAAATCAAAATAAATCCTGAACACAGAGATTTTCAAAGACTTCTCTGGCGTTTTCATCCTAGCGAACCCTTACAAGAATTTCGACTAAATACAGTTACTTTTGGTATGTGTTCTAGCCCTTATTTAGCTATTCGTACATTAAGGGAGTTAGCCAAAATCGAGAGTGAAAACTACCCCGAAGCTTCCAAGGTTCTTCTTAATAATATTTTTATGGATGATATTTGCGCAAGCGCAAAGTCCCTTGACGACGCCTTAGCCCTTCAAAATGACCTTATTGCTTTGTTAAACTTAGGTGACTTTCAACTCCGTAAATGGGCTTCCAATGAACCTAAACTTATATCTCATTTTTCACGATCGGATTGTCAAATTCCTGTCACTTTTGACAAGGACGATTCAAGTTCAATCAAGGTCTTAGGACTGCAGTGGCAGCCTTATTCCGATCAATTCACATATTCTTACACCCAATCTGAAAAATCCTGTACCAAACGGAATATCCTTTCAGCAATAGCAAAAATATGGGATCCGCTTGGTTTTTTATCACCTCTATCATTCTTAGCAAAACCATTATGCAGAAACTCTAATTGTTCATGGGACGAAAAGCCTCCAGACTCTATTGTAAATCTTTGGAACCAATTCAGTAATGAACTAAACTGCATTTCAAATATTTCCTTACCACGCTATATTTTTTCTACTCAAGTAAAAAGCTGTAAACTTTTAGCCTTCTGTGATGCGTCTGAGCTTGGTTATGCCAGTTGTGTGTATGCTCGTACTGAGTTGCAAAATGGTGAAATCAGGTCAGCCTTGGCTTTAGGCAAATCTAGAGCAGCCCCTATCAATACAAAATCAATACCACTTTTAGAACTTCTGGGAGCCACACACTTAGCTGATATCTTAGAAATCGTTATCCGAAACTATTCTTCGCTTATTTCTATAGACGAAATACTTGCATTTTCCGACTCACAAGTCGCTTTACACTGGATTATTGGTTCTCCTCACAAATGGCAAACTTTTGTAGCCAACCGAGTTTGCAAGATTCAAGAAACCATTCCAGATGTATCCTGGTACCACATACCCTCGGCTGAAAATCCCGCGGATTGTGCAAGTAGAGGTCTATTGGCTAGTAACCTCGTTAACCATCCACTTTGGTTTCAAGGTCCCTCTTGGCTCACCTTACCAAGGTCCGAATGGAAAATTCAAAATTTTCTAGACCAGATGTCAGACAATGTCCCAGAAGAAGTTTTCCAAGAGCAAAAATCTTCAGTACTCGTTACGTTTCAAACTTCACCTAATTATTTCGAAAAACTTATTCAAAATTATTCTAACCTTGACCTTATTCAAAAAATTATATGTCATTTTTTAAGAGTTATTCATAATCGAAAAAACCCGCAGGAGTCCCTTCCTCAAGTTTTTTCTTCCAATCAGTTACATGAAGCTTTATTAGTTTTAGTCAAGAACGTCCAAGAAAACTGCTTCTTAGAACTTATTCAAAAACTCAAAAATCAACAATTGCTTCCTAAACAATACCGAAAACTTGCGCCGTTCCTTGACGACAAGGGCTTTGTCAGAGTGGGCGGACGCTTGCGTCATTCATCTGGAATTCCATACGACTCAAAACATCCAATTCTACTGCCTCGATCTCACCGACTAACTGATTTAATTATTATCAATACTGTCTTGTATTTAATACGCCAAAAATTTTGGATTTTATCAGCTCGTAGAGTTATAAATCATGTTTTATCTCAATGTATTCAGTGTTTTCGTATGAAACCAAAACTCTACACTCAATTCATGGCTGATTTACTGATTTATATTACTTCACAGTTGAAGGTATTTTCGCATGTCTGCTTGGACTATGCTGGTCCCATAAACATTGTCTCTTCACGCATGCGCAAAGCGAAAATTCTTAAGGCATATATTGCTGTTTTTGTGGACAATTGCGTAAAAGCTATCCACATCGAATTGGTCAGTGACCTTACGACAGAAGCTTTTATCGCAGCTTTGCGGCGATTTATTGCGAGAAGAGGTGCTTGCACTCAAATCACAAGCGACTGCGGATCTAACTTTGTCGGAGCTATCAAGCAACTTCAGGAGTTATCTAAATCCGCGGCGGAAAGCCTATAAATCCGTTGGTGCTTGAATAGTCCCGGAGCGCCTCATTTAAACGGCCTCGCTGAGGCAGGCGTAAAATCTATCAAAACTCATCTCTACAAGTCAATCGGTAGTCAAATATTTACTTTTGAGGAGTTATACACGCTCTTAACTCAAATTGAAGCTTTGCTAAATTCACGTCCAATTTTCGAACAAAGTACAGACCCTAATGATCTCTCCCCCCTTACTCCAGGGCATTTCATAAATCTCGAACCCTTGAACTCTTGCCCAGATCCCGATTTAACTCACCTAAAACTAAACACACTTAGCCGTTGGCAATTAATTCAACGTTTAAATTCAGACTTCTGGAAACGCTGGAAGTGTGAATATTTAAATACTTTGCAGCAGGGCGCTAAATGGTGCGATCCATCGGTCGAGATTAAAATTAATACACTTGTTCTAATCAAAGACGAAGCAACACCTCCCTTGCATTGGTTGTTGGGTAGGATAGTGTGGGTACACCCCGGTCCTGATAACAATGTAAGAGTGGCAACGGTGAAGACAAAGCAAGGCCTTTTCAAACGTCCGGTCGTAAAATTGTGCCCATTACCGTTGGATCCACGCTAAATCTCATATTCAATGTTTTTTTTTGTAATGTCTTATCTAATTCTTAGAATTCTTATTTTTTTGTTTTTGGGAAAATTCCATAAAAATTGGAAAATGTTTGGGTAAATTCTCCTTTAATTATTTTTCCATTTTTCTTAATTCTTTGATTTTATTTTTTTTTCTAAATTTCTTAATTTTAATTTAAAACTTCGTTTTAAGTGGGCGGAAATGTTAGAGAAACTTTTGCGTCTATATTCTATATATACAGGATTAAAATGTGCACGAGAAGACTCGACAACGCAGGATTCTGCGTCTACATGCGCGAGAGAGTGCGCAATGACTCTTCGTTATCACGGCAAGTAACGAACGGCATGTTAAAAACTCAAGTAATCGAAAAATCCATCAAAAATTCAATCCAAAACCTTATTATTCGATTTTAATTATAATCTAATTAGTGTTAAGCAATTCCAGCGACATTCTACAGTAAAGGTAGCTCCCGGGATGGTGTATCTGCGACAAAACTGGTAAGTGCATATTTTTTTGGCTTGTTAATTGTTTTTTGGAAATTTCAGAACCATAACGTTTTACAGTCCGCGTTATATTTTTTTCGAAGGAAAGATTCAATTCTAATTCAAATCTCTAACAACAAGTCATGTCAAATAGAGGGTGATCCACAGATTGTTTCAAACAATTTTAACAAGTTTATTCTTGAGGCATCACCAAAATTGGTAGCAGAACTGCCAGAAGCACCTACAAGTCCATCTCCAATAATTGAAAATACTTGTTCCATCTTTCTATCTTTAACTACACAAAAAGAAATTTCCAAAATAATAAAGTCTTTAAAAAATAAAAGAAGTTGTGGTTATGATGAAATCTCTAGCAGCCTCATAAAAAAATGTGAACATGAATTAGTGGAGCCTCTAACTTACATAATTAATAATTCTTTTGAACATGGCATCTTCCCAGAAAACCTAAAGTTGGAACTTGTAAAACCCCTCTACAAGAAGGGAGATCCTGGTCAGCTTCAAAACTACAGACCAATAAGCCTGTTACCAGCTTTTTCGAAGATTTTCGAGGTTGCAATGTGCTCCAGGTTGTTGAAGTTTTTTGACTCACAGCAACTGTTAAGTCCAGCACAACATGGATATCTAAAAGGCAGATCTACCAATACAGCAATCTCTGATTTTATCGAGAAAATTGAAAGGAACCTTAAGGGTAAAAACTTATCAATCGGGACATTTTTAGATCTGTCAAAGGCATTTGACAGCCTGGACCATGTGATCTTACTTCAGAAGCTGTAATAATATAATCAGGGGGGGTTCGTCTCTGATGATGGCATTTTATCTATGGGAATACCACAGGGTAGTGTGATGGGACCTTTGCTCTTTGTTTTTTATATAAATGACCTTGCATCGTCTGTCACAGGTCAAAAATGTTATCTAATTAATTTTGCTGATGACACCAACGTCTTATCTTTGGGAATATCACTTGCAGATTTAGTACAGGTTACAGACGAGCATATAGCCAGAGCTCAATCATGGTTTATAAAAAACAAATTGGTACTAAACAGGGACAAAACCCATCACATTTGTTTTACAACAAAACAAAATAACCACTCTCGTCCTGAATCGGTTCAGTTTAACGAGGAGAGCATAACTCTTGAAAAAGACACAAAATTTCTTGGTGTCTATTGATCAAAACTTAGACTGGTCAAAAGAAATATCAGAAGTTTGCAAAAAAGTCAATAGTGCTACATACAGCTTAAGGATAATGTCCAAATCTATCAAAGGAACATCTTAAGACTGTATATTTTGCAAACATATATTCTGCTTTTCGTTATGGTCTGATCTTTTGGGGGGGGGGGGGGGAGAAGTGATGCCGAGATGGTTTTTAAAGGTCAGAAGAGAGCTGTGCGAATTCTCTGTGCTATGGGCGTTAGGGATTCCTGCCGGGGTAAGTTCGAAGGCTTGAATATTCTCACTCGACCGGGACTGTTTGTCTATGAGTGTTTATTATTCTTGTTTAACAACCGGGAGAAGTTTGAAATGTATGAGAAAAAACACTGCTTTGACATCAGATCACATGGATATAACTTGCCCACACACCGACTGACCAGTACAGAAAAGGGGCCAAACTATCTGGCAATAAAATTTTTCAATGCTCTACCAAATGAGATAAAGATAGAAACAAACTTGAACATCTTTATAAAAGCTATTTTTCAATTATTAGTTAAAATAGAGCCTTACTCTCAAAATGAGTTCTTTTCATTTGTCAAGGAATCCTAACATTTTCCTATTTTTTAGATTGTGTTTAGATATTTGTGTTTTTAGTATATGTGTCAGTGGTTACTGACTACATTTTAATTGTTTTTGAAGGTACATGTAATTAAACATTTTAAATTTATTTTATGTAATTAGGTATGTGATTATGTGAGATTGTTAATTTTATTCAATCATATTTTATTGAAAAGCATTTGCATTTTTTAAATTTTGACGCCATTCATTTCAATCTCTGTTATGAGTTTTTTATTGAATAAAGAGATTTTTGACTTTGACTTTGACTTTGACTATAAACGAGGATTTCGAGGCGCCATGCATAGACCGAAACAAATGTCAACCGGACCCCTGCCAACAGCAAGTAGGATGAAAATAACCAGTTAGACTATAAGAAGTTTAGTGTTGAAACCATCAACTGTAAAATCAATTACTGGAGATCAGAGCATGCATCAAACCCAGGAATATTCGAATACTCAACCAATTCCCATATGAGTAAAGCCATACTAAGTGTAGAATTTAGTTGTATTTTAGTTATAGTTTTAGTCAAAAGTTTCCTTTGCTCTTTATATATGTTTTCTCTAAGATTCATATATTTTGACGCCATTTTTGTAAAACATTTTTACATTAATAAAGGTGTTTCTGAACTTGAACCTAAAAATACACATTGAACTACTGCTTAAACCCGGCACAAGAGTGTTCAGATGTTAAGTTTGCTCACCACTAGCTAACCCTACATAACCCTTGAATCCGTCTAACTGAGCTAGATATTAACTTTATTTAACTATGATTATATATTAATTTATATAATATAAAAATACGATTTTGTTTATTCTTTTAGTCCTGGTTTTTATCCCTCGTTTATCTCCAATTTACAAAAGTGCATAACTTGTATTTATTTTATCTTCTCCTTATCAAAGTCATAAAGATATCAAAGTGGGCGGAGCCTCGGTTGTTCCTGGTCAAACCATGGACCTAAATATGTTTTCGTGCTACAAAACTAGCTAATCCGTGAAGAAGAAGAGGTTTGGACGAGAAATCATTGTCCTAATATCTTCGAAAATACAAATAATCGAACGTCCAAAATATGTGTTCTCGCTGTTATTGAAAACATTTGTGATGTGGCAACGCCGCCATGCCCCAGCAGAACAGCTGTTTATCTAGTTCATGGACATCAAAGAAAATTACGAAATTTTAAAGATAAACAAAACAATCAAAAGTTTTTTGTGATTTTTCCCGAAACCTGTGATCTCAAATTCCAATGCCTAAATAATGCGACGTGCGCAAATTTCTGGACAATATATAACCTCAAAACCTAGCTCTATAAAATACCCTTAATTTGTGTACAGAAAAACGAGTCGAAGAGCTTTGGTTATTTACATATATAAAGCAAATATGTAACATGTGCCTTAAACGTAAAAATGATACGTTACACCTCTCCTGACTCGGCACCTGATAAGGATCTCGTCGGTCCCTGTAAAAGAGTTCTTGCCTCCGCCTCTGCATGCCGTGTAAGAGGTGTTTTGTCTGATGTGGTGATGTATGTGTAGTGCTTGCAGGCGTCTTTGGTTAGGTGGCATGTAAGGCAAGAGAACTTGTGATACATATCACCGACATCCAGTGGTGCCACGGGGAGGCAGAGCAGAAGTTGGATTACTATCCCCTGTCAGATGTAAGTCTGCATAGGGCATAGCAATATCAAAGACCCACACCACAAAAAACAAACTAAGATAGGAATGTCAAAGTCATTTTGCTCTAAGTTAAACCGTTTGAGTTTTATAGGCCCCTAAACTGTCTAGAATGACATTTTTCACGGGGCTCTAACTCGAAAACTATTGACAATAGAGCCATGGTGCCTGAGATAAAATTACTTAGAATTATTGGTGGAATCCAAATATGTAATAAAATACAGGGTGTCCCATTTGAAAAAATAAAGTTGACATCGGTAGAGCCTTTTTGGATTTTGAAATGGCGGACAAAAAAATTTATTTATTCAAAACTCTGATTAATTCTCTGGCAAGTGCAGTTTGTCCCATTCAAATCGATGGGATAGTTCAAAAGTTATAATGAAAAAAAATTGTCCGGTTTTTTTTGGCCCACCCCACATTTGTCTCTTTATTATTTTTTATTAAAGATTTTTGCGTCTTTATTATTTTTTATTTTTATTATTTTTTATTAAAATAATCTACGCCCCTATTGCGTATCCCCCAAACCTAATCTGACCTAACTATTTAATGAATCTGGTAGCTTGTAAGGCATGTTTTAAAATATTGTTTAGTTTATTTTGATACATTGCTCTCTCTTTTCCATATTTGCTTTTTTATTTTATTTATTTTGGTATACCGGGTGGGCCAAAACAAACCGGTCAATTTGGCATGGCATTCGAAATTAAATTGTTCCCTTCAAAGTTACACATTTATTCTTGTGTTGCGAAGATGTTTTAATTAATTTTTTTAATTAGTAAAAAATCGGCGATCTTGCCACGCACAACAAGGTACGAATCAGCAAAATCGGTTTGGTGGTTCTAAAAAAATGTTATTTGTTTCAACCATTGTTTTGCATATTATACGATTGCCTTGCAAATCATGTCTGCATTTATTTCCTTATAACTTCATTACTACTGAACCGATGTTAATAAAACAAAAAAACATCCTAGTGAAAATTGATTGCTTCTTAAAGATCACGATCAAAGTATATCGCTGTCTATAAGTTTAAGATGGCGGACAGAATCATACTTGATTCTTCAAAATGGCGTGTTTATTCTTTATTTCCGAAAATGTTTTTTTTTAGTTTATAGAAAAGCACTACTTTTCCCTCACTTAACGAGAGACAAATTAGTAAAATCGGTGTGGTAGTACTCAAAAAATCTATTTTTGTTGTTTTACAGATTATACGATTGCATTGCCAATCCTGTCAATTCATTATTACTAAACCGATTTTAGTAAAATAAAAAAAATCATGGTATATGATCAAAATTTGCCGCCATCTTGGAACTTATGATGTCGGACAGAATCATACTTGATTCTTCAAAATGGCGTGTTTATTCTTATTTTCCAAAAATGTTTTAGTTTTTTTTTTAATTTATAGAAAAACACTACTACGAAATAATATTTTTTTAAAAACTAAAACATTTTCGGAAGATAAGCATATACACGCCATTTTCAAGCATCAAGTATGATTTTGTCCGACATCTTAAATTCTAAGATGGCGGCAAATTTTGATTATAATCTTTAAAGAACAATCAATTCTCAGCATGATTTTTTTATTTTAGTAAAATCGGTTTACTACTACTACTATTATTTAGCCTTCTTCAATCCATCTTTGGACATATGCCTCTCCCAATATCTTCTACTCTTCTCTGTCTGTCGCCGTGTTCATCCATCTAGTTCCCGCGTGTTTCTTCAAATCGTTCGCCCATCTCATTTGGGGTCCCAACTGCTTTTTATTTCGCAACGTCTCCAGCTTACAATACATTTGTTCCATCGATCGTCTTTCTGCCTGATATTATGACCGGCAAATTTCCATTTTAATTTAGCTACTTCTCCTCTGACATCCCTTACTTTTGTTTTATTTCTTATCTCTTCATTCCTTTTTCTATCTGTTAGCTTTACATGTAACATTTATCTTTTCTTTTACCTTTGGGCTTTTGTTACCTTATCCATGTTTGATTTTGTAAGTATCCAGGTCTGGGATCCATAGGTAAGTACAGGAAGGATATATTTCAACTTTCAACTTTACTTTATTGCCATAAATCATACATACATACGAACAGCAACGTTACAAAAAATAGTATTTAAATACAAAGTACTTAATAAATTTAAAATAAAGGAAAATACATATTTAAATACTTAAGTACCCACTTAATAAATTGGAAATAAAACAAAATAACAACATTTTTATATTAATTATGTTCTAGAAATGAAAAATCATAATAACATTTTTCAAGTGCAAAAGCTGTTACTGATGTCTTGAACTTTTGGAGATTTTCGATTTGTTTGATGGAACTGGAAAGTTTTTCGAATTCTTTTTTTGCCATATAATGAGGCGACTTTTTAAAGAACGTAGATCTGTGGGTGGGTAAAGCCAAAGTGTGTATATTTCTGGTATGAATATGAAAATTGTTGGAATAGTTATCATGAAATTTTTCCCGGTTTTTCTGAACAAAAATAACTAATTGTTTAAAGTATAGAGAAGGTGCTGTTAGAAGATTCAGTTGTTGAAAGTAGCATGGATCGAATGATTCGTTTTTGAGTTATGAATATTTTTTTTTGCTTCAGAGGCTGATCCCCAAAATAAAATACTGTGATTGTGATTGGATTGAGGTAAGTTTTTAGGCTACTTAGTGACATTATATCCCTCAATCTTCTGATGATGGCACAAAACTATTTAGTTTTGATGCTAACGTTGCAATGTGGGTTTCCCAAGTAAGTCTTGGATCAAGCGACACACCTAGAAATCGGTTAGATTCGCTTAGTTTTATCGATTTCCCATTTAATGGAACATATGGAGAGGAGGCGCCAGTGCCAACCATTCTGAATGACATTAATGAGTTCTTCTCAATATTTAAAGTCAAATTGACGTTATATTGGTTATACACTTCCGTTTTGAGGTACTAAGGATATTTTCCTTAATATGTAGCTTAATTTACCGAATGCTGCCCAGGCCAATCTTACTCGTCTCTTGATTTCAGCTGTTTGGTTTTCTTTTTTTTAGTTTAATAATTTGTCCCAGGTATTGTTCTATTTTCTTTTGGTTTATTCTGACCGTAATATCTTCATTTGTGTTTGTTATGATTTTACTTTTAGTTTAGTTTTTAGTCATATTTAAGCCTATATTTTTAGCTGCTGTATCCAGTTCTTCCAGCATTTTTATCAGTTCTTCTTTCTTGTCTGTTATTAAGGCGATATCATCAGCATATCTTAAATGGTTCAAGAATTGTCCGTTTACTTTGATGCCTATTTCTTCCCAATCTAAGCTTTTAAAAACATCTTCTGGGGCCTGGTTAAATAATTATATATTGCGTCACCTTGGCTGGCACCTCTTCTTATGAGGATTGGCTTGGTTCCTTTGTGGAGTTTGATTGATGTTGTTGCATCGCTATATATATTGGCTATTAAGTCTGTATATCTGTAATCTATTCGGCTATTAATTAATGCTTTTACTGCCCAGTGCTCAATGCAATCGAAAGCTTTTTCGAAGTCTATACACGCAATATATAGTGGAATGTTCTATTGGGATTTTCATGGTTAATAAGTGGTCAACTGTACTGAGACCTTCTCTAAAGCCTACTTGTTCCTTTGATTGATATCCGTCAAATTTTGTTGTAAGTCTATCTGTTAATATTTTCGTGAAAAGCTTACAAATTACATTAAGGAGTGTTATAGGTCGATAGTTTTTTAGGTCTGCTCTATCGCCTTTCTTGTGTAGAATAATGGTTATGGATTGTTTCCAGTTGTTTGGGATTATTTTTTCTTTTAGTATTTTATTCAGGAGAATATGAAGGGCATTAACTACAGCTTTACCACCGTACTTGAGCATTTCCACCGGTACTCCGTCTTTTCCAGGTGATTTGTTATTTTTCTTTTTCTTTAATGCTTTCTTTATTTCCGTTTTGCTTATTTCAGATTGTAGCTGTGAGTTTATGTTCTTTAGTTTTGGTCGGAGTTTCTTCATGGTATCTATTGATGGTTCCCTTTGTGCTTGTTATAGTTCTGTATAGAATAATTGTGTCATATTCATGATATCCTCTTTAACGTTAGTTTCTATGCCGTTAATATCATTTATTTGAATTATTTCTTATCTTAGACTTTTCTTAGACATTTTTCTTACAGTTTTATTTATTTTGGTGTATTCTATAAATGTTCTTTTTCCTTCCCTCTCGAGGGTCCGCCTTTTTTTCAATCAGTCTCTTTATTTCTTCTGATATACAATTTTCTTTCTTTTTATCTTTTTGTGCGATATATTTTCCTACTTTGGTCATAGGTCTTGTCAGCGTATCATTTATTTCATCTTTATTTTCATTTTCGCATCCCAAGTTTTGGGTTAGCTGTTCCTTTAGCCTCTCTCTGTATATAGCTTTATTTTTGTAAGTTTATTCATGTCAAGTTGTTCATTGTTATTATTAATTTTTCTTTTTATTTCGAAATTACTATCAATGCAGATTTTGGTTCTGACCATCCTGTGATCACTGCGTGTTGTAAATCTGTTTAGTACTGTTACATCTCTAACGATATTGTTATCAGTAGTCAGTATGTAATCAATTTCGTTTTTCGTTATTCCATTAGGGCTGAGCCATGTCCACTTTTGTTGCAGTTTCTTTCTATAAATCGGTTTATTAATAACGAATTTATAAGCCAATAAGTGCAGACAGTATAATCTGTAAAACAATGGTTGAAATAGATTTTTTGAGAACCATCATACCGATTTTCCTCATTTGTACCATGTTCTATTGGGGAAACGCAGTTTAAAAAAAACAAAACATTTCCGAAAAATATAAATAAACACGCCATTTTAAAGACTCAAGTATGATTTTGTCTTTTAGATGGCGATAAACTTTGATCATGATCTTTAAAAAGCAATCAATTCTCACCAGGTTGAGTAGTAAAATGAATTTATAAGGAAATAAATGCAGACATGATTGGCAAGGCAATCGTATAATTTGCAAAACAATGGTTGAGACAAAAATATTTTTTTTAGAACCACTGAACCGATTTTGCTGATTCGTACCTTGTTGTGCGTGGCAAAAACGCAGCTTTTTACTAATTTAAAAAAAAATAACAAAAACATGTTCGCAATACAAGAATAAACAAGCATCTTTGAAGGGTCCAATTTAATTTCGTCCGCCATCTTGGATTTTAAGATGGCGGACAAAATAATATATTTTGTCAAAACTCTGATTCTCTACCAAGTGCAAGTGTTATATTGAAAATAAATTGTGCGGTTTTTTTTGGCCCAACCGGTACTTTAATATGATATGCCAAAATCCAATCTGACTTAACATGCTTATGTGTACCCAGCGTGGGGACTCACCAATATTTTCAATTGAGTAGGCTTGGTTTTCAGTGCATTTATTTTACTATGGATAACGAACGAACTAAAAAACCAGCTTTTTGCCCACGAATCTCCAAATTTACTACGAGTTGTGTTTAATCACCATAACATAAACTCAAAAAAACGATAAAAATGTAGCGGCCGTAAGAAAACGATTTTTTCAATACATTGTGGCAGTTAACGTGTTCACTGTTTAATAAATCTGATAGGCTGTAGGGTTGTTTTAAACACTCACTTTAGTGTGTTTTAAAACCATAATATTATTTTTTATCGTTAGGTACAAATTCTTTGGTTTTTTTAATATTGTGACTTTTCTTGCGTATACCAACCACTCAAAAATTAATTACGAACAAAAAATCGTTTTTTTTAAATTTGGCTACAATATTTGATTGGTCCACTGTATTTTAAGTGAATATGAATCAATTCAACATCGTGAGGTATGATACGGATATATAACGGTCAAGGGTCCGTGGCTTAAGGTATTAAATGGATTTCATCTTCTAGCTTTAGTACTCTGCACGGTTGGTATAGAACCGGTATGTTCGCTGGACCGATCTCCATTTATACTCTGATTTCTGCCGCCGCCATTTTGTTCCTGGTTGATGCAATGGCTTCTAACTTTTGTTGTTGGTGTTCTGTGCTGTGGCTTCTAAAATCTAACAAACATAAAATATAAACTATAAAGAAGATATACAAACATAAGATGCCAAAAGAAGCAACGCCCTTAGAGAAATCCGTTTTACTAGAAGAAGATTTCCATCTGCTGACTAACAATCCCTCAGACATTCCTCAAGAGGTAGATTACCCTGATTATGTATTTTTAAGTTCACATGTTAAAAAGGAAAATTCTCAAGAAGATGTTAATGAACCTGAATGCAGCAAATGGGAAGAAAGAACAAGACCGAGTTCAGACAAAATAAAAGATGAAGATGAGTTTTCAGAATGTGGTGCCACTGATCATCGGTAAGTAGAGAGCATAGTACTTAAATCAATTAAGAACTGATATTATTTATAATATTTGTAATATTAGTTGTAAACCACACTGTATATTAGCAAAGTATTAAGTAAGTACCAAGGTAAGTACCTTATTTTGAGAATAAAAAAATCTAGAAAACAAAAGTTGTAGAAAATTTATAAAATTTGGTGCAGGGCTTCATTGGGGAGTTATACTCTTATGGTCCTATAGTATAAAGAATATGGTATAAATTTTAAAAGGGTAAGGGAAACCCAGAAGAGGAAATTTTTTTAAATTAATCTACCTACTATTTTTATAAAACAGGCATCATTTTTGTCTGATTAAAACCTAACAAAGGTACACACTAATTCTAGAAATATGAGCACATCACTTGACTATCCTATTTTATTCTATATCACAGGGACATAGTGGTAGTGAAAGCAGGGTAGATTCTAAAGGATTCTCATAGGAAGCTTTTGTATTGTATGTATTCTAAAGTTGTGGCAGTCTTTTTTCACCTAGTACCTACATAGAAAAACTTTTGCACACTACATCAAAAAATGATTTAACTAGTAGAACTTCTCAGGTTATCAGACCAGATGAATAAAAACTACCAGATTTTGGCAAAGTTTTGGGTTGTATTTACCTGTTTACCCTTTTTTAAGCCTTATAAACCACTACTGGTTTTTTCATTTAGAAGTGTTACATATATTGAAATAGGGATACCATTACAAGTCTTAAAAACAGTAAGTGTAAAGACGTTTACGGCTTAAATAAGAACATTTTAAATTCTATTAAAGAAATAATTATTACTCCACTGACAAACTTATTTAATGATTGCATTAAAAAGAGTATATTTCCAGATGTTTTTAAAATAACAAAAGTCATACCACTACACAAGAAAAATGATATAAATAATCCTGGAAATTACAGGCCAATATCAATTGTTCCTATACTTGGAAAGATTTTCGAAAAAGTTCTTAAAAATCAAATAGATGATTACTTTGAGGGAAACAATTTGTTCTGTGCTACACAGTAAGGGTTCAGGAGAAATCTATCAACAGGCAAAGCTATTAATAGGTTGATAGAATTAATAAACAGAGGTTTTGAAAGAGGTGAATATATATCAGCTCAATTTCTTGATTTAAGTAAGGCCTTTGACTGTGTTCCTCACGACATACTCCTGGAAAAATTAAATTTTTATGGTTTTACCTCACAGAGTCAAAAAATTATATGCTCTCACTTGGCTAATAGATTGCAGTATCTTTCATTATCTGGCAAAGATTCAGACAGATTACCTATCGAGTATGATGTGCCTCAGGGTTCAGTGTTGGGTCCAATTTTGTTCTTGATTTTTGTGAATGACCTTGCCAAAGTGTTTCCTTCATCAAATTTTGTCAGGTTTGTAGATGACAATACTTTACTAGATTTCGGTTTGCATCTAGATGAACTCAATATAAAGTCCATGAGAACACTTTCGGTAGTAAAACAATGGTTCTTATCAAATAAATTAAGCCTAAACGAGGAAAAGACAGAACAGCTTACTTTTACACTAAAACAGATTGACAGATCTGGTGATATGGACACTGAACAACTTGTACGCTTTTTGGGTACTTACTTGGACACAAACTTATCTTGGGACGGTCATATAAATCACTTATGTACTGTTTTGTCACATAACACTTACCTATTAAGATCACTAGCACAGTGTGTAGGTAGAAAAACCTTGCTAACTTGCTATCACAGCATTATTCACTCACTGATGTCTTATGCCTTGTTAGCTTGGGGACATTCATCGCATTCGCACCTTATTTTTAGGATACAAAGGAGAGCTATTAGGATAATTGCGGGACTTAAATATAGGGATGACTGTGTGGAGGACTTCAGGTCTCTTGGTATTCTGTCATTGCCATGTCAGTATATTCTCTTTTGTTTGCTGCATATAAAGGAGAATATTGCGGATTTTGTCCCACACAGTGCAATCCATAACATAAACACCAGGGGTAGAGATAACATTGTTTGTCCTTACCAGCGTTTGACAAAGACCAGGGTTGGCACTAACTATTTCTGTATAAAATTTTATAATGTACTACCGGAAGGGGTGAGGAACATGGAAAGGAAAGCATTTAAAAATACTGTTAAAACTTTCTTGCCTCAAAATGTATTTTATTCATTTGAACAATATTTAAGTGCAGATTTTTCTCAAATATTGGCTTAACATGTAACTTGGGGGTGACCTACTCTATACCTGGAATTTTAATTTTTATTTTATTGTAGTTTGTTATTAAATGTTTTTTCTTTTAAACTTTTTATTTTGTTTAACACTACAAATCTATTGTAAAATGTATGTAATTTGTTGTTAAATTGTGCGAAGTGTTTTAACTGTTTAATTGTTCGTTTGTGTAAACATTTTGTAAACATTTTTTTTAGTTTGACTTGTGTAAGTGCTTTAGCACAATAACACCAATAAAGAAACTTGAAACTTGAGACTTAGAATACAAAAATTGTCCTGTCCTCCAACCTAAGAAGTTCTACTAGTTAAAAATAAAAATGTTTATGGTTTTGAAAATCTGTGGTTCTTTGAGAACCAACTGAAGATGTTTTGGCAGTATTTTTAGGAGAAAATATGGATGATTTGATAGAAACTGTGTATTTTTTAAAAGATTTGTGATTATTGAACATTATAAACAACTTCTTGACATTTAGCACTTTTAAAAAAATTAATTTTCAGCAAAATAGAGCTTTTTTTTCAAATCCAATGCACAGGAATGATTAGAAGAAAAAATATTTATTGCTATAGACAGAAAGTAACTATAAACTATGACCAGCAATATGTGATGACCCCTTCAATAACTAAAAAAAACAAAATTTTTAAAAACAGTTTTCATTGTGCAAAATAGAGAAGTAGGGAAGAGTGGTCTGTAGTTGGACAGTTTTCGTTTTTATATTATATACTGTTTATTATTTTTAAATAATTGGTGGGTCAATGAATTGCTTTAGGGGTTATTTTCATGAAATTGACTGAAAACTGGGCCAATTTTGAAACCAACCTAAGATAAGATATTAATATAAAAATAACTTGAATGTGGTAGGTGTGCTTTCGGGCTGTTCGGCCGTCGTCGTTGGAAATTCGTTCTCGACGTTTCGCCATCTTGAGTGGATGGCATCTTCAGGAGATGTTGACTGCTTGTCGGCTTCTCGAAGTCTCGAAGAGAGTCTTCGAGAAGCCGACAAACAGTTAACATCTCCTGAAGATGCCATCCACTCGAGATCACGAAACGTCGAGAACGAATTTCCAACGACGGCGGCCGAACAACCCGAAAGCACACCCACCATTGGACGATGGCCGCGAAAGCCTTTCACAATTTGTAAGTTGAATGTGTGTTATATGTGTGTGGCATTTCTAAAATGATCAAAATTAAAATAAAAAAATTTGCTCCTTTATTTCTATTTGTAGCGGCAATTTAAAGAGTCACCGACTCTGGGCTAAATCCCAGATTAAATTTTATTTTAATTTTTTAGCCAGTCAGATAGCAACTTTCTTGATTCATCATCATTCAGTGTTAAATCAGAACTTGAAGATGTTGAACTGAAAACTGAAGAAATCAAGCAGGACGAACTCATGTTAGAAGACAGCTCATCCGGGTAAGTACATTGTATATTCAGTGGCGCACCCAGGAATATGTCTTGGGGGAAGGCAGGCCTTTGGGGGGGGGGGGGGGGCAAGGCCTCATGATGCCATATTTCATGCTTTTTTGTGTTTGTTCATGACATGTGTAGAAAATATCTAAAAAATCCTAGACTTGGGGGGGGGGACCCAGTTCCTACTATAATTGTATTTTTGATCTTTAAATGGGGAGACCCGTAAATAAAACAGTAAAGCAGTTATTATTAATTAATATTAATATGCCATGTTCCTTTATGGTCTTAGACGATTTTTTATTTATCCTTTATGATAAACTATGGATATCAATCAATGTGCATGCAAGTACTGAAAAATAATGGAATTTCCTTCGACAGGTCGCCGGTTTAGTTTAGTTTAGTTTCTTTATTGCCATCAGATCATTATTACAAATGCAAAAGCAACGTCTAAAATAATATCTTAGATATCTAAAAAAATGTAAATACAAATATGATAGAAAGAAAAAGAAATGAACAGTAAAAACGAATTAAAAGTATAGGTACAAACAAATTAATATAAACAAACTAGGTACATAGTTTTTGGTTTTTTTACTACCTACATTAAGAGAGGAAATTGAAGGAGTAAAATTGTTTTTCCAGAGCAAAATTATTTACCTCTTTCTTGAAGCGCACTCTACCTTCAATATCCCTGATTGACTTGGGAAGCATGTGGTAAGCTTTAACTGCACGGTAGTAAGGGCCCTTTTCGTAAAAACTGGTATTATGGGTGGGGATAGCGAGATCGTCTCTATTTCTTGTGACCATGGCAGTTTCTAGAGCATTTTCTCTATTTGTAAGAAACAGATCTTCGTGTTTTTTAACAAATGTTACTAAGGTTTTAAAATAAAGGGAAGGAGCAGTTAAAATATTTAGTTTTTTAAAATATGGTCTGCAAGAGGTTCTTGGGTGAAGTTTTAGCATTGTCCTTATAACTCTCTTTTGTGCTTTAAAGACTGACTCGGCATCCGAACCTGCTCCCCAGAACATAATGCCATAAGACATAACAGACTGCACTGAGGCATAGTAAAAGAACAGTCTGGCTGTCAACATAAAGAACAGCGCGCACAAAAATCACAGTGAAGACCGTAAATAAATAATCTAAAACTGCACAGCAGGAATTTCCAACACTCCTGCAGCCTCCACAAGTGTTTGAACAACCAGGGGATAATAAGAAACTCAAGAAAATCGCAAAACAAATCAGGCATTTTTCACGAAAAGTGACACTTGAATCAGCTGGCTGTCATTCGTCAGCCATACCAGAACCGTTACACTGCTCAAGGTTGGGCGGGCGTGTTCGGTTATTCACATGCAACCTACTAAATAACAATGGTCAATACACCGACACAGGCCGGAAAAACCGAAACGGAATTCTTAAAATGCCACCCGAATCAAGAATTTAAATGTGTAGTATGCAAGATTTGCTACGCAATTCTACATAATAGCTGCTTCGATCGCGACTTTAAAGAAGGAACCAGAATTAATACAAAAATATGCTACTGTAGTAAAGTAGTAGATGAAACCATGGAGCAAGACTTGCAAAAAATGAAAAAAGACTTACAAAAGGAGCGCAAAGCCAGAAAATCATTGGAAACTACTAATTTCGAACTTAAGCAACAGCTAAAGCAAGAACAAGAAGAAAAAAATCATGAACTGGAGAAACTGATCGACAACAATGAAGTTCAGCAGTCAAAAGAAGAACCATTAAAAAATACCCATCTAAAAAAACTGGAAGAAGAAATCCTTAAATTAACTAATGAGTTTGCCAACATGAAGAAACACACTGATGACTCTCTCAAACTGCTAAAAGCACAGATTGAACTAAACAAAGAACAAAAAAGTGCTGAGAGCACCACAAACTTGGACATAACGCCTAGTAACCAGCAAAGCACAAATGCTGCTAATAAAATGATCCCTCCTGAAGGCGAGTTACAAGGTTTTCGTCATATGATGATGTATCAGCGTCAAATAATGGGAGACATTATCAATATCGACAGTGACATGAAAGACAAACCTGCTTCTCATACTGATGATAATAACCAAGAATACTCTGAAGTCAAACGCAGGAGTAACAAAAGGCAATTTGGGAATGAGCAGCCACTGGATCAACAAGAGCCAAAACCCAAAAAATGGACATCCAAGCCAAAACGAGTAGGGACATGTGAAGGTAATGAATTTGCTTTTGAGTCCAGTCAACCACAAAATAAAGAGAAAAAGATCTGGTTATTTCTATCAAGAGTCAAGAATACAGTTACAGAAAAAGCAGTTAAAGACTATGTTGCTTCAAAAATTGAAGAATGCGACTTAGACTCTATAGAAGTTAAAGAATGTACCCCAAAAAATGGCGAAACTGACACCAAACATTTTATGGTAGGTGTAAAACCAGAATATAAGGATACTGTGTATCAAGCAAACTTCTGGCCCAAAGGAGTCATCTACAACAGATTCAACTTTGCAATGGGCAAAAATTTTCTGGACAATACTCGGAAAAACCCGCCACTTACAAAAAACCAAAATCAAGAATCAGAAAACTAAGAATCTTTCATATGAATATTGAAGGCCTGAACTCAAAACTACTAGAGCTAGAAGTGTTGATTGACACCTTAGATCCTGACATAATTTGCCTTACTGAGCATTGGTTTCGATCACCCGCAGAAATCCAAAAAGTCTACATGAACAATTTTGCACTTATCAGCTTTTCCACTCGAACCGAATTTGAGCGAGGTGGTACCGCAATCTTCGTTAAGAACTCTCTTCAGGCAACTGAACATCGCACAAAATTGATCTCTGTTGATAAAGACTGTGAATTTTCTGTAGCAAATCTAACTTTAAACAATTTAAATTTAAATATTGTTTGTATTTATAGGTCACCAAATGGGAATGAAAAGGAGTATTTTTACTTAGTGTCCAGTCTTCTTGAAGAGGTGCACTCTACTGAAAAATCACTGGTTGTATGTGGTGACTTTAATTTCCACTTTAATAAAGAATCTGAAAATGCTGTTGCAATGCTTCACCTATTTTCCACCTACGGCCTTGTGGGACATATCAAAGGGGTTACGAGACCTGCTTCAAACAATCAACTGGATAATGTACTGAGTGACCTTGCGGAAGAAGCCGTTACAGGTACTATTGATACCACCAAAATCTCTGACCATTACAGTCAATATGTGGACATTAAATTGACCAATAATTTTAAACAGACAACTGGCAAAAAAAGATTTTTTACTGATTCAAACATAAGAAACTTTAGAGACTGCCTCTGCACCGAAACATGGGATGGTGTCTTCTCGGTTGATAACGCTAACACCGAGGTTAATACTCTCTTTATTAAGTTTGAAAATGTGCTAAAATATCACTTTGACCTTAGCTTTCCATTAACTTCTTTTAAAATAAAAAATAAGAAAAAACGCTGGGTAACAAACGAAATTAAAGAATATTCTGAAAAAATTAAAGACCTCTATCTTCTCTCAAAAAGAACAAATAGTCGCGAGCTTTACAAAAAATATAAGTGTGAAAGAAAACAATACAAGCGATTTTTAGCACAGCACAAAACAGCAATCAATGAAAACAAAATATTAAACTCATCCAATAAAGTTAAAACTGTATGGAGTATTATCAACCGAGAAACAAATAAAAATAACTTTACTGAAATACAGCTAAAAACAGATGAGGGTAATGTAATAAAGGATCCTCAAGCTGTTGCTGATATGTTTGGGGCTGCTTTTGATTTCCCGGTCAACAATATACAAAACACTCAAAATATTGTCAGTACTGATTTACATCAAACGCATTTTTTAGATGAATGGACTTTATGTAATACTGAAGAAATATTAAATATTATTGCTGATCTTCCTAACAAAAATTCCGCAGGTATAGATGAATTTCCCATATTTTTACTAAAGCACATTGCACAATATATAGCTGCTCCCCTTTGCAAAATCATAAACAGTTGCCTTACTTCCGGAATTTTTCCTGATAAACTTAAGATTGCTAAAATAGTCCCTGTTTATAAAAAAGGTGCAAAAACTGACTTAAAAAACTACCGGCCCATATCGATTCTTCCTGCAGTGTCGAAGGTCTTTGAAAGGGTCGTATATAAACGTATTCTGGAATTTGTCACCTCCAATAAACTGTTATCTGAAACTCAATTTGGCTTTTTACCTAACAAATCTACGCAACTTGCAATTTTTAAGGTAATAACGTTTGTCGTGGACCAACTGGATAAAAAACAAACAGTTTCCGGCCTTTTCTTTGACCTATCGAAGGCCTTCGACACGGTAGATCACAAATTACTCATCGGAAAACTTAATAATTTTGGCATAAGAGGTATTTGCACTAAACTTATAAATTCATACTTGAGTTTTAGAAAACAAACTACTTGTGTACGACACAATACTAAGGAATACCTTTCTAAAACAACAAATATAAACCAAGGTGTACCGCAAGGGTCAATTTTAGGGCCAATACTCTTCCTGCTGTATGTCGATGGCCTGTCGGTCCTGGTTGATGCTGATCTCCTGTCACAGTTTGCTGATGATACAGGAGCAGTTATAACAGCTGAATCAGTGTCTGCTCTGTCAGCGGGCTGTTCGGCTGCAGCGAGGGGGATGATAAATTGGTCTACCAATAACTGCCTAAAACTCAATGTTGAAAAAACAAATCTGTTAACCTTCAGAAAAACAGGATCTGCTGATGCTTCATTATATGTTCCAATTCAAGGCAAAAACTGGTATTATGGGTGGGGATAGCGAGATCGTCTCTATTTCTTGTGACCATGGCAGTTTCTAGAGCATTTTCTCTATTTGTAAGAAACAGATCTTCGTGTTTTTTAACAAATGTTACTAAGGTTTTAAAATAAAGGGAAGGAGCAGTTAAAATATTTAGTTTTTTAAAATATGGTCTGCAAGAGGTTCTTGGGTGAAGTTTTAGCATTGTCCTTATAACTCTCTTTTGTGCTTTAAAGACTGACTCGGCATCCGAACCTGCTCCCCAGAACATAATGCCATAAGACATAACAGATTGCACTGAGGCATAGTAAAAGCATTTCATGCTGTTGACAGTTAAATTTTGTCGAAGTCTACGTATTGCGTAACAGTGGCAGTTTATAGTTGATGCAGTAGTCTTTATTTGTGTATTCCAATTTAGGGTAGGTTCAAGTATAATTCCAAGGAATTTGGTGTGGTCACTTTCAGGTATTGATTTGCCTTGAATTGGAACATATAATGAAGCATCAGCAGATCCTGTTTTTTTGAAGGTTAACAGATTTGTTTTTTCAACATTGAGTTTTAGGCAGTTATTGGTAGACCAATTTATCATCCCCCTCGCTGCAGCCGAACAGCCCGCTGACAGAGCAGACACTGATTCAGCTGTTATAACTGCTCCTGTATCATCAGCAAACTGTGACAGGAGATCAGCATCAACCAGGACCGACAGGCCATCGACATACAGCAGGAAGAGTATTGGCCCTAAAATTGACCCTTGCGGTACACCTTGGTTTATATTTGTTGTTTTAGAAAGGTATTCCTTAGTATTGTGTCGTACACAAGTAGTTTGTTTTCTAAAACTCAAGTATGAATTTATAAGTTTAGTGCAAATACCTCTTATGCCAAAATTATTAAGTTTTCCGATGAGTAATTTGTGATCTACCGTGTCGAAGGCCTTCGATAGGTCAAAGAAAAGGCCGGAAACTGTTTGTTTTTTATCCAGTTGGTCCACGACAAACGTTATTACCTTAAAAATTGCAAGTTGCGTAGATTTGTTAGGTAAAAAGCCAAATTGAGTTTCAGATAACAGTTTATTGGAGGTGACAAATTCCAGAATACGTTTATATACGACCCTTTCAAAGACCTTCGACACTGCAGGAAGAATCGATATGGGCCGGTAGTTTTTTAAGTCAGTTTTTGCACCTTTTTTATAAACAGGGACTATTTTAGCAATCTTAAGTTTATCAGGAAAAATTCCGGAAGTAAGGCAACTGTTTATGATTTTGCAAAGGGGAGCAGCTATATATTGTGCAATGTGCTTTAGTAAAAATATGGGAAATTCATCTATACCTGCGGAATTTTTGTTAGGAAGATCAGCAATAATATTTAATATTTCTTCAGTATTACATAAAGTCCATTCATCTAAAAAATGCGTTTGATGTAAATCAGTACTGACAATATTTTGAGTGTTTTGTATATTGTTGACCGGGAAATCAAAAGCAGCCCCAAACATATCAGCAACAGCTTGAGGATCCTTTATTACATTACCCTCATCTGTTTTTAGCTGTATTTTAGTAAAGTTATTTTTATTTGTTTCTCGGTTGATAATACTCCATACAGTTTTAACTTTATTGGATGAGTTTAATATTTTGTTTTCATTGATTGCTGTTTTGTGCTGTGCTAAAAATCGCTTGTATTGTTTTCTTTCACACTTATATTTTTTGTAAAGCTCGCGACTATTTGTTCTTTTTGAGAGAAGATAGAGGTCTTTAATTTTTTCAGAATATTCTTTAATTTCGTTTGTTACCCAGCGTTTTTTCTTATTTTTTATTTTAAAAGAAGTTAATGGAAAGCTAAGGTCAAAGTGATATTTTAGCACATTTTCAAACTTAATAAAGAGAGTATTAACCTCGGTGTTAGCGTTATCAACCGAGAAGACACCATCCCATGTTTCGGTGCAGAGGCAGTCTCTAAAGTTTCTTATGTTTGAATCAGTAAAAAATCTTTTTTTGCCAGTTGTCTGTTTAAAATTATTGGTCAATTTAATGTCCACATATTGACTGTAATGGTCAGAGATTTTGGTGGTATCAATAGTACCTGTAACGGCTTCTTCCGCAAGGTCACTCAGTACATTATCCAGTTGATTGTTTGAAGCAGGTCTCGTAACCCCTTTGATATGTCCCACAAGGCCGTAGGTGGAAAATAGGTGAAGCATTGCAACAGCATTTTCAGATTCTTTATTAAAGTGGAAATTAAAGTCACCACATACAACCAGTGATTTTTCAGTAGAGTGCACCTCTTCAAGAAGATTGGACACTAAGTTAAAATACTCCTTTTCATTCCCATTTGGTGACCTATAAATACAAACAATATTTAAATTTAAATCGTTTAAAGTTAGATTTGCTACAGAAAATTCACAGTCTTTATCAACAGAGATCAATTTTGTGCGATGTTCAGTTGCCTGAAGAGAGTTCTTAACGAAGATTGCGGTACCACCTCGCTCAAATTCGGTTCGAGTGGAAAAGCTGATAAGTGCAAAATTGTTCATGTAGACTTTTTGGATTTCTGCGGGTGATCGAAACCAATGCTCAGTAAGGCAAATTATGTCAGGATCTAAGGTGTCAATCAACACTTCTAGCTCTAGTAGTTTTGAGTTCAGGCCTTCAATATTCATATGAAAGATTCTTAGTTTTCTGATTCTTGATTTTGGTTTTTTGTAAGTGGCGGGTTTTTCCGAGTATTGTCCAGAAAATTTTTGCCCATTGCAAAGTTGAATCTGTTGTAGATGACTCCTTTGGGCCAGAAGTTTGCTTGATACACAGTATCCTTATATTCTGGTTTTATACCTACCATAAAATGTTTGGTGTCAGTTTCGCCATTTTTTGGGGTACATTCTTTAACTTCTATAGAGTCTAAGTCGCATTCTTCAATTTTTGAAGCAACATAGTCTTTAACTGCTTTTTCTGTAACTGTATTCTTGACTCTTGATAGAAATAACCAGATCTTTTTCTCTTTATTTTGTGGTTGACTGGACTCAAAAGCAAATTCATTACCTTCACATGTCCCTACTCGTTTTGGCTTGGATGTCCATTTTTTGGGTTTTGGCTCTTGTTGATCCAGTGGCTGCTCATTCCCAAATTGCCTTTTGTTACTCCTGCGTTTGACTTCAGAGTATTCTTGGTTATTATCATCAGTATGAGAAGCAGGTTTGTCTTTCATGTCACTGTCGATATTGATAATGTCTCCCATTATTTGACGCTGATACATCATCATATGACGAAAACCTTGTAACTCGCCTTCAGGAGGGATCATTTTATTAGCAGCATTTGTGCTTTGCTGGTTACTAGGCGTTATGTCCAAGTTTGTGGTGCTCTCAGCACTTTTTTGTTCTTTGTCTAGTTCAATCTGTGCTTTTAGCAGTTTGAGAGAGTCATCAGTGTGTTTCTTCATGTTGGCAAACTCATTAGTTAATTTAAGGATTTCTTCTTCCAGTTTTTTTAGATGGGTATTTTTTAATGGTTCTTCTTTTGACTGCTGAACTTCATTGTTGTCGATCAGTTTCTCCAGTTCATGATTTTTTTCTTCTTGTTCTTGCTTTAGCTGTTGCTTAAGTTCGAAATTAGTAGTTTCCAATGATTTTCTGGCTTTGCGCTCCTTTTGTAAGTCTTTTTTCATTTTTTGCAAGTCTTGCTCCATGGTTTCATCCTTGATTTTGCATGCTTTACTACAGTAGCATATTTTTGTATTAATTCTGGTTCCTTCTTTAAAGTCGCGATCGAAGCAGCTATTATGTAGAATTGCGTAGCAAATCTTGCATACTACACATTTAAATTCTTGATTCGGGTGGCATTTTAAGAATTCCGTTTCGGTTTTTCCGGCCTGTGTCGGTGTATTGACCATTGTTATTTAGTAGGTTGCATGTGAATAACCGAACACGCCCGCCCAACCTTGAGCAGTGTAACGGTTCTGGTATGGCTGACGAATGACAGCCAGCTGATTCAAGTGTCACTTTTCGTGAAAAATGCCTGATTTGTTTTGCGATTTTCTTGAGTTTCTTATTATCCCCTGGTTGTTCAAACACTTGTGGAGGCTGCAGGAGTGTTGGAAATTCCTGCTGTGCAGTTTTAGATTATTTATTTACGGTCTTCACTGTGATTTTTGTATTTTTTTGTGCGCGCTGTTCTTTATGTTGACAGCCAGACTAAAGCCGCGACAGACAGGTTTGGCTTTACAAGCACATTTAAAAATAATTGTCGGTATTGGAAAGTTACGATACATATGGAATTTTATATGAAAAGGCACCTACCTCGGACTCTCTTGCGGCTCCAGTCAACGTTTAAACGTCCAGTTTTTTCACCTCAAAATTCACTTTTTCGGGAACGTGATTTTTCTAGTGTCTTGTTGTGACGGTGGTTGTTTGCGCACTCATGGCGGCGCTGCTTGTCCTCCACGTGTGCGGTGCCGTGAAAACCCATATGCATATTTTAGAGCGCGAAAATTTAAATTATTTTAAACGCGCAGAAAAGGAAAAGAAAATGAAAATTAGGAAATTCCTTGCTTGCACCAACAATCAAAAGAACAAGCAGCTTCAGAAGAGGTTTCAGTACAGTTGACCACCTATTAACCATGAAAATCCTAATAGAACGAGCAAACGAGTACAACATTCCACTATATATTGCGTTTATAGACTTTGAAAAAGCTTTCGATAGCATTGATCACTATAGATCACAGACTTAATAGCCAATATATATAGCGAAGCAACAAAATCAATCAAAATCCACAAACCAAACCAATCCGCATAAGAAGTGTCAGACAGGGTGACACAATATCCCCTAAACTATTAAACCAGGCCCTAGAAGATGTTTTTAAAAACTTAGATTGGGAAGAAATAGGCATCAAAGTAAACGGATAATACTTGAACCACCTAAGATATGCTGATGATATTGCCTTAATAACGGATAAGAAAGAAGAACTGATAAAAATGCTGAAGGAATAGGATACAGCAGCTAAAAATATAGGCTTGAGTATGTAATGTACGAAAACTAAAGTCATAACAAACTCAGATGAGGATATCAAGATCACAATAAACCAAGAGAAAATAGAACAAGTAGAGGAATAGATATAACTGGGACAAATTATTAAACTAAAAAAGGAAAACCAAACAGCTAAAATCAAGAGACGAGTAAGATTCAGCATTCAGTAAATTAAGCTACATATTAAAAAATAAAAAATATCCTCAAAACGAAAGTGTATAACCAATCTTCCTGTACTTACCTATGGATCCCAGAACTGGACACTTACAAAATTAAACATGAATAAGGTAACAAAAGCCCAAGGATTAATGGAAAGCTAACAGATAGAAAAGGGAATGAATGGATAAGAAATAAAACAAAAGTAAGGGATTTAAGAGGAGAAGCAAAATTAAAATGGAAATTTGCCGGTCATAATATACAGAAAGACGATCGATGGAACAAGTGTATTGTAACCTGGAGACCTTGAGAAAATAAAAGAAGTAGGGGAAGACCCCAAATGAGATGAGCGGACGATTTGAAGAGACATGCAGTAGCTAGATGGATGAACACGGCGACAGACAGAAGAATGGAGGATGTTGCGGGAGGCCTATGTCCAAAGATGGATCGAAGAAGGCTAAATAGACAGATATATAGATAGATGGGAGCCCACTACTACACACACGTCAGATTTTAAAAAAAATATAGTTGATCACAGTGGCGACCCGTGGATTTTAATATCTAGATAAGAGGCTTATAGTCAAAAATCGTGTGGAAGATTTTTTAAAACTGCCTTAGATCTAAAATGTAAATGAAAATAAATTTTTATACATCACAATTGACAATTGCCATCATCATAAAAAATTTACCATCAAGCCTCTATGCAATAAAAATAACAAGAGAAATTTTAAATCACTAGGCAGCCGTTTAGGTCTCATTCTCTATTTTGAGGTACACATCAGATACTGTATTTCTTTCTCGGGATACACTACAACTTCTAGAACGCAGTTAGTATCCCTATTACAAAAAAGGGCAATTCGCCTTAATCAAAGATTGCACAAACAAATTCATGCGAACCATATATTAGAAAGTTGAAAATTTTAACTTTCTATGATTTAATTTTATGTGAATCGATGACAATGTTATACACTTATAGTAAAACAGGGTTCTTTCAGAAAATATCCGATGTGCATCAACACAATACAAGAAATAAAAACAATCTAGTTACCGACAGGCCACTAACTTTACATTAAAGGAATTCTTTTTTTTTATATGGGTTGAACTATCTATAATACATTGCATAACACTATAAAAGAATTGTGCCCTAAAAAATTTGATTCAACATTGAAAAACGATCTGATGTAATCCACAAATTATTCACTTGAAAATACTATTAAGAAAGAAAATATATTTCCTAACCTAAAAGTACCTGTCAGAACCAACTGAATGTAATATTTTAAATAAAAAATAATAATAACAAATAAACACCGGGTGTTTTCATTCATGGCGGCTTTTTAAAATGTTTTTTCACAGAAAAATTGCTAATATGTTTTTTGTTTGCAAGAGAAGACCAATTATTAGCTTTATATCTTAAAAACTAACAAAGATATTAATTTTTTCAAAAATACAAAAAAATAGTAACTTTTTTTACCCGAAAAAAAATTGAAGAAGGAAGTTTTTATTTTAAAGCAATTTGTTATGTGAACAAGTTTCCCAACTTGTTTTTATTTTTGTAAATAATTATATTCTATAATTTTCACTTAAAATTAGAGAAGCTATCTCTCTTAGTTTTTAAATATTTTTGGGTTACATTTTCTACGCTTACAAGCGTTTTTAGAATATTATTTTGATTTACTTTACGCTATATCTTTCCATATTTTAAATGTAAACTTCGCGCGCTTCTTCCAGCAATGAAGGATTTGAGATAAGCGGCTAAATTCGGCCTAGCAGACGCAAACGCCGATTGTCTGAGCGAACAACTCAACCGCGCGCCACGTGCAACTAAAGTCACCGCACCGCTATTATTTTATATTAAAATTGTGGAAACTATTAATTTTACGCTTTAGTTTATTAGATATTAGTGTTTGGAACATTTTGAACTATAGAACAATGGAGAGTCTGGTACTTCGCGTATAATCGGGCTGGCCAGCCAAGTAGCTACGAAAGACATCTAATGGTAAGTCGTTTCTTGAGAATTTTTCATTGCTACGCTATATTTTAGTATTTAAGTTTTTAGGCTCTTTTTTCCCTGTCGGAGCCCTGTGGAAAGATACAGTCCCTCTTAACTCCCACACGTTTTTCTCGAGCTATCTCGAGTGGTCCTTCGGTATATTTTATTTTCTACAGAAGGCCTGACCTCACCATTTGGTCCAGGTTCGAGCCCGATAACAGGACCCCGGGAAAAATTAAAGTCTAAATCGCATTTTGTTAAATATAAAATTTTTAATAAATACGCTGACCTTGCTCTTTTTGCTGTGCTCGCAGTAAAAATAACAAGTAAAAAAGTACCGAACGCGCATTGTTTTCGCGCATTTCCTACCTCTTTTTGGTTTGGCGTCGACTGCACGTAGGAAAAGTTTCCAACACAAAGATATTAGAGAGGTAAATGAGACTTGTTTACATTTTTTATCGCCTATTCTCTTTTCTTTTTAAACGCTTTTAATTTTTAAATATTAAAAATTTCGGAAACTAATCGTTCACCTGTGTTAACGGAGTTTTTTAAAAACATCACAATGAGTACGCAACTTAAGAAGTTAGAAGCACTCCGTAATGTGCAACATAATCGCATTAATACTCTTCATAACTTAGCTAATGCATGCCTAACGGATGATACAAAAAAACCGTGTTTACAGGTTCGACTTATCGACCTTGATGAAATGAAAGAAACATTTTTTATTTATCAAAATCAAATAATAGAGGCTTATTCGGCAAGTCCGGAGAGACTGGAAGAAGAAAATGAACGCCTTACTGAGTTTGACGACAGCTTCTATGATATTAAACGAATTCAAAAACAACTATTTGAGGTGAAAATTGAAGCTCCTCAACCTCAAAACTTAACGCAAATTTCAAATTCTTCTGATCCAGACCGCTTTATGGCGTCTTTAATGCCAAGACTGCGCATTGTCGAATTTCATGGCGACATCACTAAGTTTCCAACCTTTCTAGACATGTACAATAGTTCTGTACACAATAATCCTAGTATTCCTACAAACGCTAAATTTAATTTGTTACTGTCCTACCTAAAAGGACCGCCTTTAAACGTAGTTAAACACTTACAAATAACCGACGCTAATTATATAATCGCTTACAATACGCTTCTAAAACGCTATCATAACCCCCGCTTATCGGCTCAAACTTATTGGCGCTCCGTGTATAATTTTCCCGCTCTCAAAGACGACAATCCAGAAACACTGCGCACGCTGCTTGATGTTTTTTCAGAAAACATTGAGGCTTTAAAAACTCTAAATTACGACACTGATCAATGGTGTTTTCCGCTCGCCAACATTTTACTAGATAAATTGCCTGAGGTACTACTTTCGCGCTTTGAACTAGCTAATTCTAGGTCTAATGAAATGCCCAAATATCAAGAAATTTATAATTTTCTTGAAAGTCAATGTAATTCGCTTTATTCGCTACAATCTAAAAATAGATTTAAAAATAATAAACAGTTTTATAAAAATAACGCCTCGCCTTATTATACAAAAACGCTCCTTGGTACGGAAAATACTCATTCTAAAGATAGATGCGCTTTTTGTGATTCTAACACACATTCAATATATTTATGTAACGCATTTAAAGGTAAATCTCCCTACGAACGCTATTCTTACGCTAAAAATAAAAAACTATGTTTAAATTGTTTAAGCTCAATACATTTAACAAATTCTTGTCAAAGTCTACGCTCATGTCGCTATTGCCCTGGTAATCAAAGACACCACTCATTAATTCATTTTGAGCGAAATTATAATTACGCTAATTCTCAAAATCAAAATAGATCCCATTTTGATGCTAACGTGAATTTCTCACAAAATCTCTCTAATATGTCTCCCAACGCATCTCCAAATAGTTCACCACGTGGTTACTTGGCCAGTCAGCAAAGTTTTAGATCCCCGGCTACTGGGTGTCCGCTTCAAAATTACTCTACTCAAAATAATAACAATTTTACTTCGACGTCTTCTAATTCACAAGTACCAATCGCAACTCCTTCGGGTTCTAACCCCACGCATTGTGGTTTTATTTCTGCGCAATCGCAAGTTTTATTGTCAACTATCCTAGTAAAAATTCAAGATGTCCGCGGTCACTTTCAAACAGTTAGAGCCGTTTTAGACAGCGGTTCGCAAAACACTTTCTGTTCTCAAAAATTAGCGCAACAATTGGGCCTTCCCAGACAACCCTTATGTTCAAATATACAGGGGGTTGGAGGCAACTCTCTTACTTCTGATCTAGGATCGATTTTTATTAAAATTTGTAATTTTCAAAAACCAGATATTTTTGTGTCCACGCAAGCGATTATTTTGCAAAAGGTTTGTACTGATTTACCGTCAGTAAAAATAAATACAGAAAATTGGCATTTTATAAAAAATTTACCCTTAGCAGATCCCACTTTTTACAACCCTTCGCCTATAAATTTACTAATTGGTATGGATCTATTTCCACTAATTATACAGGGTGAAAAAATCGCTAGCGATGATCCAAATCATCCCTTTGCTATGGGAACTATTTTCGGCTATATTTTGATGGGACAAATAAATCAACCCTTAATTTCTACCCCGCCAATTAATGCTCTTTTTTGTCAAAATGAAAATGACTCGCTTTCGCAATTAATTTCAAAATTTTGGGAAACCGACTGCGTCCCCCAAAAAACTCATTTGAAACCAGAGGATGAAATTTGTGAAAATTATTTTAAACAGAGCGTGTCGCGTAATCAAGACGGCCGGTACACAGTATCCCTTCCCTTTCGCACATTTGACAATCCACCACAGTTTCCTGGAATAAAACAAGTCGCGCTAAATCGTTTCTTATCTTTAGAAAAAAAACTGCTTCGCGATAAAAACTTGTATTGTGAATATTCTAAATTTATGAATGAATATTTGGAATTGGGTCATATGGACTATGACTCAGAAAAAGAAGACGATTCAGACAGCTATTTTATTCCACATTTCGCTGTTGTTAAAAATGAAGCTATCACTACTAAGACAAGGGTAGTTTTTAATGCGAGTATTACTGACCCTTTTACGCATATTTCGCTTAATCAAGTATTATTATCGGGTCCAAAACTACAAAAAGATATTATTCAAATATTATTACATTTTCGCCTTAACCCTGTGACGCTCACCTGCGATATTCAAAAAATGTATCGTGGTATAAATATCAACCCTGATCATCAAAAATACCAAAAAATATTTTGGCGGTTTAACCCTAATGAAAAAGTTTCCGTTTTTAAACTACGAACTGTCACTTACGGAGTGAACTGTTCACCATATCTCGCTTTACGCACCCTTCAGCACTTAGCTGAGTCCGAATATGATAACTTCCCTCACGCTGCTCAAGTTATACTTAACGATACCTATATTGATGACGTCACTACTTCATGTAAAACGGTTCAAGAGGCGTTAAATTTGCAGCAAGAGCTTACGGAGTTATTAGGAAACGCTGGCTTGAAATTACACAAATGGTCTAGCAATCGCTCAGAAGTGATCTCTCATTTAGATCCCTCCTTAGTCAACCCCGCAGTTTTATCTCTCGATTCGGATGACGTCACTAAGGTCTTAGGCCTGTGTTGGCATCCTTCCTATGACGAGTTTCGATTTAACATATTACCTAATCAGCAAAGCTGTACTAAAAGGACGCTTCTCTCTTTTTTAGCACGCTGCTATGACCCCCATGGGTATCTTACCCCAGTAACATTCACTTTAAAATATTTGATTCAACAAATTTGGTTACTTGGTATTTCCTGGGACGCCACGCCTACTTTAGAAATAGTTCGTCAGTGGACATTCTATCAATCTGAATTTCAAGTTTTAGAAAAAGTTAGTTTGCCCCGCCACATTGACATCACCAACGCCGAATCCATCGATCTCTGTGGTTTTTGTGATGCGAGTGAACGAGGGTACGCATGCGTAATATACTTACGGGTCTTACGAAACGCTAAATATCACATATATTTTGTTCTTGCGAAAAGTCGCATCGCTCCACTTAAAAAATTTGTTAGTATTCCGAGAATAGAACTTCTAGCCGCTACTCTTTTATCTGAGGTCTTAAAATACACATATGATATATTCATAAAAAGGTTCACAATAAATAATATTTACGCTTTTTCGGACGCAATGGTTGTTTTACACTGGATAAAATCCCATCCAAGTAAATGGAAAACTTTTGTCGCAAATCGTGTTAGTCTTATCCAAGATAATATTAATCCAGAATGTTGGTTATATACCCCCACTTTTCTCAATAGTGCCGATGTAGCCAGCCGCGGCTGCTCGCCGAGTGAGCTTTTAAATCATCCCCTATGGTGGGCCGCCCCTAGTTTTTTACAAGAATCTTTCGATAAATGGCCAACAAAAACCCCGCAAGTCAAAATAAATGACAGTTTAGAGACTGAGGAACGAAAAAATGTTGCTCTGATTTCTTGTGACCGAACAACGGAAAATTTTTTAGATTCGCTTTTAAATAATAAATCCGATTTTTACGCTATTCAACTACTTTTAGCCCGCAGTTTACGATTCATAAATAATTGTAGACTATCCGCAGACGTCAGAAAAAAGACAAATATAGATTATATCGATCTCTTTAACGCTTTAAAATGTTTGGCTAAGCACGAACAACAAAAATACTTTTCTGAAGTAATTCTTAACCTTCAAAACCAGAAAAAATGCATAAAACCCATACAAAAATTGAATCCCTTTTTAGACCAGGATGGTCTTATAAGAGTTGGAGGACGCATTCAACAAGCCATGACTATTTCTTACGGACAAAAACATCCTCTTCTTTTACCCAAGGAAAGTAGACTTTCTTATATTTTTATTGAATATATGCACAAAAAATATTTGCATGTCGGAGTGCAAACAGTCCAATATCTCATTAGTCAAATTTTTTGGATTTTATCTGCCAAACGCTTAATTAAAACGGTTTTATCCAAATGTGTTCGTTGCTTTCGCGTCAAACCGCATTCTTATGAGCAAATCATGGGACAAATTCCGTCCTACCGCTTGATTCCACAAAAGCCTTTTACTTTTAGTGGAGTAGATTTTAGTGGTGCTATACCTATCACTCTCAGTAAACACAGAGGTGTAAAAACACAAAAAGCATATATCTGCCTTTTTATTTGTCTAAATACTAAAGCTTTACATCTCGAGTTAGTGTCAGATCTAACTTCGGACGCTTTTTTAGCTGCGCTACGTCGCTTTGTTGCCCGAAGAGGTTACATAAAAACTCTTTTTTCAGACAATGGCACAAATTTCGTTAAATCAAGCAAAGAATTGCTTGATCTTGCAAGAAATGCTTGCACGCAACAAGCTATCGCCTGGAATTTTATCCCTCCATCAGCTCCCCACTTCGGCGGTCTTTGGGAGTCAGGGATAAAATCAGTAAAAACTCACTTAATTCGTACCATTGGCTCGCAGATTCTGAGTTATGAGGAGTTGTACACGGTTCTTTGTCAAATTGAGGCGATTTTAAATTCTCGCCCCTTGACCCCGCAATCTACCGACTGTAACGATCTACAGGTTTTAACACCGGGACATTTTTTAACACATGGACCTTTAATTTCTGTTCCTGATGAAGATTTTTCAAGTAAACCTGAGAATCGGTTATCGCGATGGAACTTGGTCCAACGAATACAAGCCGATTTTTGGCGTCGTTGGAGCCAAGAATTTTTACATACCCTTCAAGTACGAAATAAATGGTTGGAACCATGCGCCGAGCCAAAAATAGGTACCGTCGTTCTTATCAAAGACGAGTTATCACCGCCCCTTCAATGGCGGGTAGGTCGCATTATTGAAATTTTTAAAGGGCCTGATGGGCACGCTAGGGTGGCAAATGTTCGTACCGCGTCCGGTATCTTTAAACGACCTTTAGTCAAGCTTTGCCCCCTTCCAATTGATTCAGATTCACCTACCGAAAAATGATGCTCATTTTGGTGGGCCGAATGAACAAGTTTCCCAACTTGTTTTTATTTTTGTAAATAATTATATTCTATAATTTTCACTTAAAATTAGAGAAGCTATCTCTCTTAGTTTTTAAATATTTTTGGGTTACATTTTCTACGCTTACAAGCGTTTTTAGAATATTATTTTGATTTACTTTACGCTATATCTTTCCATATTTTAAATGTAAACTTCGCGCGCTTCTTCCAGCAATGAAGGATTTGAGATAAGCGGCTAAATTCGGCCTAGCAGACGCAAACGCCGATTGTCTGAGCGAACAACTCAACCGCGCGCCACGTGCAACTAAAGTCACCGCACCGCTATTATTTTATATTAAAATTGTGGAAACTATTAATTTTACGCTTTAGTTTATTAGATATTAGTGTTTGGAACATTTTGAACTATAGAACAATGGAGAGTCTGGTACTTCGCGTATAATCGGGCTGGCCAGCCAAGTAGCTACGAAAGACATCTAATGGTAAGTCGTTTCTTGAGAATTTTTCATTGCTACGCTATATTTTAGTATTTAAGTTTTTAGGCTCTTTTTTCCCTGTCGGAGCCCTGTGGAAAGATACAGTCCCTCTTAACTCCCACACGTTTTTCTCGAGCTATCTCGAGTGGTCCTTCGGTATATTTTATTTTCTACAGAAGGCCTGACCTCACCATTATGGGTTACTCAATTTTAAGTCGTCCGGTTTTCGCCTCACATTTGAGCAAGAGCGCCTGTGTGACATTATAAATCCAAGATTGCGATTTTTTTCATGTTTTTTCAAAAAATTTTGTTTTTAACTTTTGCCACATCAACTTTAGAAAAAAATTGTATAGGTTATGATTTGTTCGCTGTAGGAAAACAATTTAATTTTCTTTTGAACAAGCTTTATATCTCAAGAACTAAAAAAGATATGATGGTGTTATTTTTTTGTTTGCAAGCTCTAATTAATGTAGCGAAGAATTTAACTTTATATATTAAGAACTAACAAAGATATTAATTTTTTTTAGTTAAAAAAATGTTATCATACTTTTTATTAATTAAAAAAATATATTTGTTAGTTTGTAAGATATGAATCTAATTTGTTTAGTATATTCATTGCTTTTTTTTTTTTTTTTTTTGACGGGTATGCACACTCGCAAGGGGATCCCTATCACGCTCGAGAAGCGGCAAGTGCGCGGAAATGTTGGTGTGTGTTGGTTTTGAAACGGTTCAGGTTGTAACCTGCTGGGAAAACTGTCGCAGGGAGTTTATTACACAGCGATGCTGTTCTCCAGAGATATGAATTCTGATATAATGAGGTTCTTGGTGCCTCCATTTTGACAATAAATTGATGGTTACCGTCTGTTTGACGTGTTCGCCTAGTAGGTGCTACTCCCCTGGGGAATCATACGTGCCAACTCTTCAGAGCATTTTCCGTGATAATACCTGTAGAAGAGAGATAGATCGCCCACAGTTCTTCGATGTTCGAGACTATCCAAGCTACGGGTAAGTGCGGGGTCATTGATCAGCTTGATAGCTCGTTTTTGCACGGTGTTCAAAAGCATTAAGGTATGTTTGGGTGCCACACTCCATATATGTGAGCAGTACTCCATAGTTGGTCGAATCTGGGCTTTGTAGAGTGTCAGCAGTTGGCTTGGTGTATACAGATGTCTTGTACGAAATAGCACCCCAAGCTTCTGGGACGCCCTTTTAGCTATATCTGCCACGTGACTGTGCCAAGACATGTTGGTCTCTGCAGTGACTCCTAAGATGTTCAACTGGCTCTGCAATGCGACAGCACTTCCAGATAGCATGATGTTTGGCTCACCGGTGCTGGTCTTTTTTGAAAACAGGGCTGCTTGGGTTTTCTGCGCGTTGAACTGTACAAGGTTTTTGTTGCCCCAGTCCTCTATTATCTCCAAGTTATTTATCTGTGATATTTGAGTTAGTCTAAGATGATGGAATTCACGTGCGGATAGACACTGAGTGGGTGGTATGACTGAGGAGACTACATTGCCATCATCTGCAAAGCAATAAAGTGGATTTACTGTTTTATCTATGAGGTCATTTATGTAAATCAGAAAAAGTGTTGGCGAAAGGATTGCTCCCTGTGGCACACCAGCATTTATTTGGTAAGAGTTGGAGTTCCGGCCATCCAGTGCAACATAAATGGATCTATCCTTAAGGTAACTTTCAAACCAAGTGCAAAGTCTCGGCGACAATCCCGTTGCTTTGAGCTTGTTGAGCAGATTTTCATGCCAGACTTTATCGAATGCTTTAGATATATCTAAGGCAATTGTTCTTGTTTCACCTCGCAACTCAATCGCTTTTTGCCATAAGTGAGTGACGTATGTAAGTAAATCGCCAGTTGACCTATATTTTCGAAATCCGTATTGCTTCTCGTTGATAATTTTGTACTTTTCCATGTACTTGGTTAGGTGATTGTTCACAACTCTTTCCATTACTTTTGATATCACCGGAAGTAGAGCAATTGGTCTATAGTTTAACGGATCTGTCTTTTTTCCTTTCTTTGGAATGGGTTGTACTGCGGCAGACTTCCATGATGATGGATATACTCCTTGCCTATAAGATAAATTGAATAATTTTGCGAAAGTTGGGGTGAGTTCGCTAGCACAATTTTTGAGTACTATCGCGGGAATGCCATCTGGACCCATTGCTTTGTTTGTATCCAACTTTTTAAGGGATTTTCGTATTTCTCTGTGACAAAAGGGTACCTCTGGCATACTGTGGGAAACCCTTTCAATGAACGGTGGAGTTTTTCCATTTGGCACTGTTAGGTTTGAGTTGGAGGAAAAGATTTTGGCCAGCATATTGGCTTTTTCCTCTGATGTTGTGGCTAAGTGAGTATTTTTATCTGTAAGTGGTGGTATGGATGACTTGGTGAAGTTTGATCCAACGGCTTTTGCAAGAGACCAAAAGGACCTAGAACTACTTGGACAATTCAGCAACCTGTTTTTTATTATTTGATTGTATGTTTCTTTGGCGGCGTCAATAGTAATTTTACAACTATTTCTGGCTTCTATAAATTCTGTGTGGTTTTGAGCGGTTTGTTGTCGTTTCCGAAGGTTATATGCTCTGTGTTTTTTCTGTTCAGCCGTTTGACACTGGCTGTTGAACCAAGGTTTTGCATTAGCTCTGCGTTTTATTGTATGTGGGATATATGCATCCATTCCAGATAAGATTACTTTTGTTATTTCATTACAGCAAATAGTGGGATTAGCTGTTTTAAAGCAAACCTCTTGCCATGGAAAATCCAGGTAAAACTGTTTAAGGTCATTCCATTTTGCCGATTTATAGTGCCACATTTTACGAGGAAGTGATTGTTGGCTTGGCGGTATGAACATTTCGCATTTTGTTCTTATAAGTTTATGATCGGATGAACCAAGTGGGGGATCTACTTGAATTGTGTACAAGTCAGGATTTGTAGTTAGGAACAAGTCTAAAAGCGCTGCAAATTCACCCCTTTCTGAGATACGGGTAGGTTCATCGACAAGCTGCGTTAGACCACAACTTATGGCAAAAGCTTCTGCTTCCCTGCCTTCATTATCTGTTTTGTTGTGGTGTTTTAGCCAGGGTATGTTGTGGACGTTGAAATCGCCTAAAAAAACAATTTCCGCATGTGGATAGCTAGACTGTATACTATCACAGTTTTCGGATAATGTCGCACAAAAGTTTTGATACTCGGTGTTACTTGGCGGTCGGTAGAGGCAGCAAATGAACTTGGTCGATGACTTTGAGGTGAATTTCAGCCATATGATATCGAGGTTCGCTGGTTCTAGCTTCTCCTCTCGATGACATGAAAGGTCATTTTTAATGTACACACAGATCCCAAAATTATGTCGAAATCGGTGGTGTAGGTCATAGCCGGGATAAAGATAGTTCACAATAGGTGTTGCAGAACTGATTTTAGTTTCAGTGAGAACAAGGATGTCAGGTCTTTGTTCTTCAAGATGTTGGTGAACTGAATTCATGTTGGTACTTAATCCTCTTATATTGCTAAAATCAATTCGGAGTTGAGTTTTTGGTCTTCTTTTAATATCTTTGCATGAATGACCCCCAGGATCACCCGACGCCCGGAGATCCGAGTGGTCGGGTATTTTACCTCCGGAATATTTTGATCCTGGAGGCGCCATCATGCTATCTGTTACTCATTGTTGGAACCGGACTGCCAGCGCAGTAGCGGAACGTGGTGATACCACTTAGCGCTACTCAGTTCTGGCATGGTGGTATCTCACCGGCCGACGCCCAATGAGTAAAAAGCGTCTACCACCTAGCTTCTCTTGCAAACAAAAATTATAATTACAGTTTTTCCGTAAAACTAATTTAGCAAAAGTGATTAGCCAAAGTTTGTGGAAAAATATGGAATATGCCGCTATTTTCCTAGATACCCTGTGTATGACATATTGTTACTAAAGAGAGACGCGACAAACCAATCAAAGTCACTGAAATTAACATTTTTTGGTAATGTTATTTTCTTGCCAAATTTATTGGCGTTTCACTAAAATAATTTAAATGGTCAGTGGTAAGTGACATCAAACATTATGCAAGATATAAACAAACATGTTTGTCGGGCACTTTCTGTATAGGTTTTGTTATAAAACGTTTTTTTTTATTTTCCAACGCTTATGAATTAACAAGGATAAAAGATGCGTCTTTCTATAAACATCGCTAGAGTATAGAAGGCCGATATTTTTATCCTTTGATTTTGAATCATGATCATTGTCTACGAGTTTCAAACAAAGCTTTGATTTTGACTTAAAGAAATTTGACTTTGAAGAATTTGGCTCGTCTCTATATCTTTAAAATATGTCGTATATACAGGGTCTCTTGCCCCTCCTACTCAAATTTGAGCCAAACACCCGGCAACTTAACATTGAGTAATCCCATAAACTTTTTTGCTCAATCTTGAATTTTTTAGGTTTTATAGTTTTTGTGATATAATGCTTACTAAAACGACAACTCAATTGTTCTATTGCAAACAAATCACAACCTATACAATTTTTCTGTAAAGTTAAGATGGCAGAAGCAGAAGCTTGTGACAAAACATGGAAAACATCGCAATCTTGGATACATGACGTCATTCAGACGTTCTTACTCAATTTTAAGGCAAAAACCAGGCGACTTAAAATTGAGTGATTCATAAACAATTGATTAGGGATAGTCTAAAACTTTCTTCCTCAATTTTTTTTTGGATGGAAAAACGTTACTATTTTTTAGTAATTTTTAAAAAATTAATATTTTTGTTAGTTTTTAAGATATGAAGCTCATTTCTTTACCATCTTACTTGGTGTTTTATTGCAAACAAAAAATGTATTTACAGTGTTTCTGTGAAACTAATTTGGAAAAAAGCTATAAGGCAAAGTTTGTGAAAAAACATCAAAGAAGCCTATAATGTATTTTGGATTTATGACGTTACACCGGCTCTCCTACTAAAATTGGAGGCAAACACCCGGTGACTAAAAGCTGTATGATCTATTGCCAATTGATGTAGGGTAGTTTTAAAAAAAATTTCAGAACAATCCCACGGGATACCACAGGCCACTCAACTAACGGGAGGGTCATCACTCTTGGTCATCACTCATTACAAAACAGAAATTATGACAGCTCGTCTTAAGCTTACGTTAAAATTATTCGCAAAAAACGGCCTAAAACTAATTTTTAATTTAATTTTTTATTTTCTGAGTAGAACAGTTTTGCCTTTTAGGCCGATAAGAATCATAGATATTTCAAATGAAAATTGACACTCAAACATTGTTCAAAAAGCCGTTTTTTGTTTTAAATTTAAATACTCTTTTACTATTGAAGACTTAAGCGGTCCTCATATGATCAGTGTACATTATGTTTCATCAAGCCCCCCCCCCCAAAAATGGTCGATAAAGTGTGTTAAAAGTGAACCCCCCCCAAATTTTTTCCTGGGTACTGCCCTGAAATAAGATAATATTTAATAAAATATTAACATGAAGCTACGAGACCATTCTTAAAATACGTAACGCTCATGGAGGAGGAGGGAGTTAGCCTTGCGTTACACTTAATGATTCTTTTATGTATTTTTTCTTGAAAATGAGCTTCAAAGGTGGGTCAAAAATCCTGTCTGTGTGTTACACAATTTAAAAATATGCCCTAAAGGTAAAAATATTGGTATATATTTTCTAAACTGAATAAAAAGTTCCGAAACGTAGCTATATTTTCTGTAATTTTTTAAAATTATTTTTCTTTATTTAGGCATTACTCATTTAAGAAGCTGTTAATTCTTAAGAAACATTAAAACCACCAAAAGAAAAACATAAATTGACCAAGCCCCCCAGCCGTAACGCAGTTCCAAGAAAAACAAATTAAAAAAGCATTGAGTGTCACAAGGCTTAATCCCTCTTCACATCCTCAAGCCCTTTTATGGCCAAATCGCGTCTATTTTAAGAAGACCTCCCAATTTTTTTTAAAAATAAGGCAAAATTAAGCACACACCAGAAAATATAGTAAACAAAAATGTCAGGTTAGATCACTTAGATTCGTATGCGGAAATTGGGATCCGAGTGAACTTTACCACTCACTCTAATAGTCGTATACAAGCTTTCAAGAATTTAAATGTTGAATATCTGTATACGTTTTCCGTATATCAGTCAAAAAACTTAGTTAACATGTTTTTTATTTTTTCCAAAAAAAAACAAACATTAAGCCGCTGACGGCATTGTTTCAATACCAGTACCAAAATTGGTTATTTTGGCTTCAATGGTAGATTTTTACTTGGCTATTTTTAAGGATCATAAAGGAAAATTTTGTGAATGAGTGCGACCGGTTCTAGCAACAGTTCAAGACATATATCATATTGCTGCTGCAAAACTTTGAATTATTGTAATTTTTAGCTTCCTAGCCCGCGTAGCAATGGCTAGAGAAGGTATTATTTTCGACGAAAAAATTGTTTTTGAGATAAGGTGTTATTTTGACCTATCTTAGCAATATCGTCGTGATGTATGTGTGTGTGTGTGTGTGTTTGTATATATTATTTCTGTCCGTAACACGATAGCTCCTAAACCGCTGAGATGATTTTCATAAAATTTTCAGGTAAAATTTTTTGGTCAAAATCCATTGATGCTAATAAAAATTATTTAAAAAAAAATGCTAACTTTGTAACGGAGCATCGCATCAATATGCGGTTTTCAGAATATAGTAGACTACAATTTTCTCAATAATTTGTTTTATTTTTTTTTATTTGTCAAACACACTGTGTTTTTTTTTATTACAATCTAGTCAGTAAGACTAATTAGCAATTTTGTTTTAACTTAATTTACTAGAAAAGTCAGATTTAAACTTAGGGTTCACTCAACAGTTCTCCCCGCTTTGTTTAGTCTGTAACTCACAATTGTGTTGTGTTTGTAGCATTATTTTGTTTTATGTGTAATTCACTTAGTTTACTAGCTCAAACGGCTTCACTCTTTTTAGTCGTCGAACTAGCATAGTATTGTCTAGAAGCTGAATTGCTTCCACATTCACATGCCGATGGAGTCTATCTTCATGGCTTTTTGCGTACTTTTTTATAGTCTCTGCTACAGTTTCGATTTTTAGATCTCGATGAAGGTCACTATTTCGAACGTACCAAGGTGCATTCACAATGTTTCTTAATACTTTATTTTGAAATCTCTGTACAACTAGAATGTTACTCTCTTTAGCACAACCCCATAGTTGAATACCATATGTCCATACTGGTTTCAGTATTTGTCTATAAAGCAGTAACTTATTATGAATTGTTAAATTGGACTTCCTTCCAATTAGCCAGTTCATTTTTCTATACCTTATCTCAAGTTCTTCTTTTTTTTCTTAACATGTGCTTTCCAGCGCAATTTGGCATCAAGTGTCATACCTAGATATTTTGCCTGATTCGAATATGGTACTGGAATGTTGTTAATTGTTATTTGTATGTGATTTATATTTTTGTTTGTAAAATCAACATGAATTGATTTGGTTTCATTTAATTTTATTCGCCACTTTGTGGTCCAACTGTGAATTTGGGTGACTGCATCCTGAAGTTTTTCTATGCATTTTTCAATAGATTTTTCTACCGTCAATAAACCAGTATCATCGGCAAATGTTGCTAAGTGACAATTTTCTGGCTTTGGGATATCACAAGTGAATAATAAGTATAGATAAGGGCCTAGTACGCTACCCTGGGGCACGCCTGCTTGAATTTCTCTTAAATTTGAGTATGAGTCTTCCTGTTTTACTCTAAAATGTCTATCAGATATGTATGATTCCAAAATATCCGAATATTGTTTTGGCAGAAACCTTTTTAGTTTAAAATTAAGGCCTTCATGAAACACTTTGTCAAATGCTTGTGCTACATCTAGAAAAACTGCAGAACAAACTTTTCCCTCTTCTAGTGCTTTTTCTATTATATTAGTAATTCTGTGTACTTGATCTATCGTGGAATGCTTGTCTCGAAAACCAAATTGATGAGATGGAATAATTTCTTGTCTTTCTATGATGGGTTTTATTCTTTTAAGCAATAATTTTTCATAGAGCTTGGATATAATTGGCAGCAAAGATATTGACCTGTAAGATGACACGTCATGGAGTGGTTTTCCCGGTTTTGGAATCATGATAACTTCTGCAACTTTCCACAGTTTAGGTACATACCTAAGCCTAAAAGACGCATTAATTAGGTTGCATAGTTTTACGATAGCTTTTCTGGGGAGTTGTTTTATGACTACCCCGTTAATAAGATCATACCCTGGGGCTTTTTTCGAATTAATATTTTTGATTTCTGTTAATATTTCTTTTGGTGATGTAAGCTTAATATGGTCCTCGATTTGATGGGGTTCATTTAAATGAAAGTGTTCATCTGGTGCTTCGTGGGGCTGAAATGTTTTTTCTAAATGACTTGCAAAAATATCTGCTTTTTCTTCGTTACTCCTTGCCCACTGGTTGTTAGATTTTCGTATGGGTGGAATTTGGATAATTGGTCTTTTAAAATCTTTGGTTGCTTTCCAAAGGGAATAGTCGGTATTTTTATCATCTGTAAGTTCATTAAGAAAATGGTTAATAGATTCATTTTTTATTACTAGAATTTCTCGCCTAATGCGCTGCGTCATGTTGTTGAGATTTGTTTTGTCCCGAGGATCACGGCTTTGTTGCCACTTTCTTCTTAGTTTCCTTTTTTCCAATATAAGGTCTCTAATTTCCTTTGGATAGTTTTTTCCCTTAAAAATTCTCTTTGGTTTTGGACTGTTTTCCCAAGCTGCTTGTTGAATATTTGTAACAAAATAATCAACTTCTTTATCGATTTGTTCTGGCGTTTGCAATGGTACTGATAGGTTTATTTTTTCTGACAGACTTTGTTTAAAACTAATCCAGTCAGTCAGTTTATTAACTAGTGAGATATTTGCTTCTTTCTTTATTATGTTTTTACTAAGAGTTAGAATAATAGGTGAATGATCTGAGTGTAAATCAAAACTTTCTTCTATATCTACAAAACTTAAAGATATATTTTTTACTATAAAAAAATCAATTAGATCTGGAATTTTTCCTGGATCTGTTGGATAGTATGTGGGCTTACCAGTTGATATCGGCTCACATTGATATTCACTAATAGCTTGCAAAAGTTCTTTTCCTTTAGAATTCGTCAGTCTAGATCCCCAGTAGGTATTTTTTGCATTAAAGTCACCTCCAATTATAAAACGGTTTCCTAATTTTCTGAGAAAATTAAGATATTGATTTTTCTTTAGTAAGTGCCTTGGTGGTATATAGACAGCACTTATGACTAATGTATATGTTTTGGTTTTTACACTTACTAATGTAGCTTGAATCTCTATGGTTTTATATCCCATCTCCTCATAGTGTGATATATTTTCTTTAATTATTACAGCACTTCCCCCATGTGCAGTATTGCTAGGGTGAGTTGTATGATACACTTTATAACCTTTAAATTTAATGTGAGACTGGTTAGTGAAATGCGTTTCTGACACAAGACAGACGTCAATTTTTTCTATGTCTAGAATAACTTGCAAGTCTTGCTGATGTTGCAAGAGACCATTGGCATTCCAAGCTAGGATTCTAAGATTACTGACCATTTTGAGTCATATTGGTAGCTCCGTTATTGCTACTTTCTAGTTTAGTTAATCGCTCATCAAGTTTGTTCAATTTCTCCAAAATTAATTGTAGTGTTTGTTCCATAGTATTTTGACTACTGATATTAATATCAGGTATAGTAGCTGTTGCTGCTACTTGGCTGTATGTCCTTGTCACAGAGTTTTGTGTGACTGTGTTTCTTGTCTGTTGGTTTTGTCTATTTGTACTCACGTTTGGTATGAGATTCGGTTTCTTAGGTTTATTTTTCAATTTTTGTATTTCCTTAGCAACAAGGCATCCTCTGTAGTTAGCAGGATGCTTGCCTCCACAGTGGATGCATTTTGGCTCAGATTCTTTTGGTTTGGGGCATTCTACAGTAAGATGTTTCCCCGTGCATTTTACGCAACGTGGTTCTTTAGCACAACATTTTTGCGTGTGTCCATAAGATTGGCATCTTTTGCATTGAGGAACTAACTTTGAGGTTTTTAGTGCTTTTATTTCCACTTCAATCCCAAGGATACTGGAAATTTCAAAAATTTTGTTGATATCTTCATCGTGGCTAAATGTGAGCATAAACATGTTAAGAGGTTGTCTTGTCTTGCAATAATTTGTGTTATAACGAAAAACCTCGTAAGAGCTTTAGTTTCTGATATATTTACAAAAAACTGTTTTTAAGGCTGTTTTATCATGGCTTCATTTAAAGTTTGCGCTAATAGGCTAGCCAGAAAGGTATCAGAGCCGCTTTGGATCCATTTATTTTAAATAAAAATCATTATTCGTGTTTTAGCTTAATTCTTGTATTTTTAAGGTCATGTGAGGACTAATTAAAAATATATTTTTTGAAATCCTCAATATCGAATTATACACGGAAAGAAATAATTTGATATAAATCATAAAACGATTTTATAGAATCTATATTTAACACATTTTAGTAGCTACTGGTCCAAAATGGTATAATAACTTTAAAATTGATACAGTCAGATGTGTTAATGTGATTTAGGATAAGTTTTGCGTCTTGTTTGATTGTTTCGATAACACTGGGAAGAGATTTGCTTTATTACTAATTTTAATAAATCTTTACATAGTGGGTTTTATAGATTTAACACTTTTTGGAGTTAAATGAATCCTAAGGGTTTGGCATAGTTTTGTCAAAACTAGAGGTAAAACCATCAATCATCAGCACCGTTTTTTAAAAGTCTAACCAAAATAGTAGGAATATTAGTAAGTTCTCTAGTACAAATTTCAAAATGAAGGGTTCTTACTGGTTTGGAAATGTTTTTTTAAACTTTGCAATTACAGCCAAACTTCTTTATGTTCAATTTAGCACTGTGCCTAAGTGTGATTTGCATCCGGAATAGAAAAACATTTCCAAACTAGTAAGAATCTTTCATTTTAAAATTTGTATTGGAGAACTTGCCTTTACTTTTATCTCGATTCTTTTTACGGAATATCATTTTCGCGTACTTGGCTTTTTTTATATGAAATGTTTTTGTTATGATTTCACTCCTTTTTTAATGGATTTGGACAATGTTTAAGTTGTAGTAAAATTTTGAGGTTTTTTAATTTTATCCTATGGTTTTATCATAGTTCCTATCAGCCTTTCGAACCTCAGCTGTCCAGCGTTTCCGGAAGTGGGCAATGTTACTTTTACGTAAATTTACATTTATAAGGGAAAGAAGTTAATTAAAATTTTTTGGGTTTTTTAATTTTTTTCTATAGTTTTATAATAGTTCCTATCTGCCTTCCTAGTGGCCAATGTTACTTTCACATAACTTTACATTTATAGGGGAGGAAATCAAATTAAAATTTTGGGGTTTTTAAATGTTTTCCTATAGTTTTATCATATTGCCTATATGTCTGTCCAAGCTCAGCTCTCTAGCTCTTCTAGAAGTGGACAATGTTACTTTTACATAACTTTATATATATATATATATATATATATATATATATATATATATATAGTTTTTTTTTCCCTTCACACATACGTGGTTTTGGCTAACAGTGTCCGGGCGCTCATTGTCGCCAAGGACACTGCTAGTGTCAATACGGCGAGACAGTCCGTCGAATAATTCCAACGGTCCCAAGTACAACGGCTTTCTGCATCCATGTGATAGCACTATTTGGCATGCTAAGCTCTGTTATATGTTGCATGGTTTTTCTGTGTACCAAGCCGTTGGCGCTGATGACTATTGGCATTATTGTCACCTTTTGTAAGTTCCAGATGGTTTTTACTTCCTGAGCCAATGCTTGATATTTCGTTATTTATATATATATATATATATATATATATATGGGAGGGGAGTTAATTAGAATTTTGGGGTTTTTTTATTTTTTCCAGGTGTTTGGTCATAATTTCTATCAGTCTGCCAAATTTCAGCTTTGTAGCATGTCTGGGGAAGTACAGTAGAATTTTGATGATCTATACATGAGTGAGTGAGTGAGTCAGTGATAATTACCACGTTTTTTGAAATTTCGTACTACTTTATGGAAGTCCATGAAACAGGAGGGGTTGTTAACTGTATGAAGATCTACGACTGTGCAAAGTTTGAGTTGCGTAGCTCATTCCGAAGTAGAGTTTAAGATAGGTCAAATATGGCCTAAAATGTTTCACTGCCATGTCCTCAGATTTACCCATATAACATTAATTGATTTTTACGCAGTTTTTTTAGTGTATCAATATAAAAGCGAATAGATTATTGGAGAAAGCTATGCGCTTAAAAAAGAGATGAACTTAATATTTGATAAATTGATGAGATGTTTGATTGGTTCTACCCAAAGAGACATTGATTTAGTCCAAAATTGAGTAGATCACACAGGTTTGGTCGTCAAAATTTTCCCATGACTCATTAGTTTAAATTTTAAAACGGTGCGGTGATGTTCAGGGCACACGTATTTTCTAACCCTAAAATTGGCGTGAGTAGTTTGTGTTTTTGGTGATCATAAGTGCACACATAACCAAGGATTTATTTTATTTTAAAAAAGGTAAGTTTGTAGTTTTGGGTTGGGGTCAGACTTCTAAAGTAAATCAAGGTAAGTACTGGGTCTTTCTTTACAATTGTGTCCAATGTTACCCTCTTACTGTTGTTAATATATAGGTAGGTATCTATTAATGTTGAAAAATTTTATATACGGTAATTGTAGAAATCTTTTTAAAAAATATTAACATTTATACCAATATTTAATACGAGCTTAAAACTTAGCATTTTTCACCGGGTTCAAGTATCAACTCTATAGACTTGATACCGACCGGTTTAAGTGTATTTTTTTAATACTCACTATAGTGTGTGTGAAAAAATCAATTACTTGCATTGACAGGCATTTAAATAATTAAAAGCTCTCAATATTGCCAAAGAAATATAATAAAATCTGTGCATTTTTAAATAAAAAAAAAATAGAAACTATTTATTGATAATATTTTTGTTATAATCTTAGTATATTTGAGTTAATCAAGAATAAAATAAATAAAACTCACACACAGTACCTAAGGGACGTACAAAATAGTTTTAAAATTAATCCAAAATTTTCCTGGTTCTATGTGGAAAACTTAAGGGATACTCCAGATTTTTTTAGAGGAAATGTCTCTAAACAACGTAACATTTAATGGTACGGAATCCATTGTCAATGGATTTGCAACTTATTTTAAATCCGTTTTTATTAATGATGACTTAAGTATTTGTGAAAATTATACCCAACAAAGCAATTGGACCTGATGGAATCCCCTCGTATGTTTTCAAGGGCTGTGGTGAGTATCTAATTTTACCACGTAAATTTCTTTTAATTTGATTATTAGGACTACTGTTTTCCCAAACAAATGGAACCTTAGTAAAGTGATTCCCATACATAAGAGCGGAGCAAGAGAAAATATATCGGCCAATAACTATTGTAAGTTCTGTCTCAAAAATTGTTGAAATTGTTGTATAAAAAATGCTATACGATGAAGTATCGGCAAAAATTTCTCCAATATCAACATGGGTTTCTACCAAAAAAATCTACTTTGACCAATCTGGCTAACTTTGCGCAGTATATTCATGAAGCGATAAATGAAAAGGCACAAGTTGATGTTATTTTTACTGACCTAGAAAAAGCTTTTGACAAAATTAGGCATAGTATCATAATAGATGGTCTTAGAAATTTGGATGTCTCGCCATTTTTAATTAAATTAATGATATCATATCTAGGCAGCAACAAAGGCAAAAGATATCAATATGTTAAAATTAAAGGCTGCAAATCTGAAATTTATGCAAGTTCATCAGGAGTTCCTCAAGGTTCAAACCTTGGGCCATTGCTTTTTATAGTTGCATTTAACAAAATTCTAACAAGAACAAAAAATGTGCAATCATTGGCATTTGATGATGATTATAAATTATTTTTTAGAATTGTCTGTTTAGATGATTGTAAAATACTTCAAAATGGGTTTTATAAGGTTGCAGATTGGTCAAGTGGTAATACACGTAAAAAAATACTATTGATTTTAAATATTTACTAGATAGTAATATGCCTTTGTACAATGTTTAAAATTCTGAAAAATGATATTGATTGTCCAGAAATATTGAATCAGCTCCCTTTTTTCGTTAACAGATTGAATTCTAGAAGTAAAAGTGTGTTTTACTTAGCTTATCCAAGGACTAATCTTGTTAAGACTTCTCCTATATATAGTTTATGCAACCTGTTTAATCAGTATGCCTCAAATATTGACATTGATAATATCAGATTAAAAGCATTTAAGAAGATATTAGATAAGAAACCTCGTGAGGATTAGTGATAAGTGTTGGATCTCGTGTGCGGTTGCCAGATGGCTACTGCCCCAATAGAACATGAAAGTTACTTCGGTATGGTTCAGTGCTGCAGACTCCGAACCAAACAATAAGTGTGATAAGTTCTATGTTCTATATGTACCTACTTTTTGTGTGTATTTTAGTACCTGTATCTGTAATTGGTGTAATGCTGTTGATACATTGAAGAATAACTAAATAAAATAGATTTGGCGGTTGGCCTAAGTTTTTGATTTGTAGTTAAAATAATTAAGTGTAGCTTTGTCAATAGAAATGAACGTTTTTTGGATAATAAATTATTTTGTCACCCTAGTCCTTTTCCACTGCCAATCCCTGTGGTGATCTAGCAGTGCAAGCAATATCTCTAAAACAAAGCCTTAAATTAGTCTTAAATTCATTGAACGTTATATTTTAAGATAAATATTTATTTTATTTATTTGTTAATTATACAAATTGTCCGTAATTTTAAAATCCAAGATGACGACTGCGGCTGAAATTTTACATTTGTGGAACTTTGCATTTTAGGTATAAGAGTAAAGTAAATAAATATGTAATATCGTCGCCCAGGTGCCAAAACCTCTTATCTCAATATGAGTTTCATTAGGAATATGAATTCATATTCCATCGATTTCATAACCTAGTAACTTTATTGGGTAACAAAGCTAAATATAAATTCCTCTTATCTCGCGACCGGAATAAGTCAGATGTCAAAACCTCATATTTCTCTTTTCCTGAAAATTTTGCTCTTTGAGATACGAGGTTTTAACATCTGAGCGACAATATGTAAACCAGATCTTTGTGAAATTTAATAAGGTATTTACTATTAAAATCGGTAAAATAGTTTTTGAAATATGACGATTACAATAGGTGCTTTTTCAGTCTTATTTGCTGAACCGAGAAAACATCTCTCGATTATTACTACTGTGCTAAGTGTGGTCTAAACTAAACTCCAGTGAAAAGTGACTAAAATCATTGGTAAAACTGAACAGAAAATTCTGAAATTTGGCAGACATATCAAGAAAGAAGCGTACAACGTCCTGTTAAAATCTTAATAGTAGCAGTCGCAATAGCAGAAAAATATCTGGTTAAGTAAGTACAAATATTTATAATATTTACAATATTACTCCCACTACTATAAACAGTAGGTACAATAACAAGCGTACGAAAGAGTGGAATTGTAGCAGACAGCGGCAGCGTGGCGACAATTTTAGTATACCCGTTCTCACACACACACACATACTGCACGCCACACAGCAGCAAAGGCGCGAGAAAATTACGATGACAGATAATGCGGCTGTACTCCAGAATATATTAACTCAATTACAGGAACTCTCTTGTAAAATAGATCATAATCAGTCAACATTAAAAGTCATTAAAAGCGAATTGAGCAATAAAAAAACGGAAATTGACCTTCTAAAAAAAGAAAATACCAGTCTTAGACAGGAAGCCAAAGCTTGAAGACACGTAAAAAAAAATCAATAATCATACAAGGTATTCCGGACAACAAAAGCCTTGAAAAAGTAATCAACTTGATTTTAACTGCCACTCTAGGTTTTGGTATATTACATAGAGTTAGTGCTTTTTAAGTACAGGGTGTTTTAGCACTAATGGTACATAGTAAAACTGTAGATTCCTTGAATCAAAATATTAAGATTTAGCTACACTTGCCTTTGTCCAAAAGTTGATAATAACCGTATTTTTATAGTTAGTAAATAACCAATGCAGAGACGAAAAAAATTTTGATCTATTTTAATGTAATGGTATCAACCCAGACAATACCCTGTACAATGTACACCAAAATTTTTAAATTAAATGCTCGTCCCAAAAAACGCCATACCCCAATTTTTCTTTTGGATTCTTTGGCGGCAAATGTAGATTAGTAAAAAAGTTATGAACGAAAGTGATTCGCGATTTAGGCATAGCACAAAATTTTTACCCATGCAATAAAAACATTAAATGCTAAATCTTGAAAACAATTGCTTAGAATGACATCAAAAGAGTATAACTTTTTTATATAAGATATTTCAAATAAAATACGAGGTACAAAAAAGTTACACCAATTTTTATGTAATGTTAGTGACCCAGAGAACACCCTGTACATTTCCCTGCAAAGTGTAGGGAGGTTTTTTTAGCCCACCCTGTATCTCTTCGAAAATTTTATTGGCTACCCGGTATACTTAGTAGTAAAAGTAGTGGTGGGTGACCCGTAGGTCTGGCAAGTCGGCCAAAGTACTTCCTTTTTGTCATGCCCCAGCTTTATCCCTTAACCCATTCTGCATTTCCATTCGATATCCAGGTAGCTTTTTGAGCCTTTTACGTTTTTTTTACGAAGTCCAGCTCAGAATTCGATCCCCGCTTTTGGTTGTTCCACGAATTCTTTGGTCTGTCTGCAACCTGTTCCTGTTTCCCAGGAGTTTGTTAGCGCGTCCTACTTAGGTATTACCGCAAAAAAATACCAAAGAAAATCGAATTTGTCTTTTTTAACTTTATTATTTTTAGTAAAAAAAATTAAATAATAAATTAAAAAAATTATATTGATAAGATATTTTATTTTATACAAAAAAGTACTTTTTGTACAAATCTCGAGTAATGCTTTTATACAGTAATTTAACTATTGTTAGCCATCAAACTAACGTATGAGCCTATACAAACCCTGCAACACAATTTGTTGTCTGACAGCAAAAAGGTTGCGAAGGCTCTATTATAAATGTTTTAAAATCAGAGATATACTGTGATTCACTGGTCGCTTCCATCCTAAGGTATTGCATAATAGTTTGGGGTAGTATGTATAAAAATGCATTAGAGAATTTAGCTACTGCTCAAAACATTTTATTTAAAAAATACTTTTTTTTTCAACTGCCCAATTATACAAAGGTTTTAAAATGTTCAACATAAAAAACCTTTACACGTTGCATTGTTTAAAATTTTTAAGCTCCAATTAACAATTATTTCCTTTAGCTCAAAATACAAATAATGTAGCTAGATCAATTACTAGTGGAAATCTACAAATCCCAAAAATGATTAATAATGTAACCCAAAGATTTGCTACATTTTTTATCCCAAAAATTTTTAATTTCCCAGAAACTTCTTCCCCAGAAACATAACAAATAACCTAAAAAATAAAAGAATATTTAACAAAGAAGTAAAAATTTATATTTTAAATAATCTTTCAAAATTTACTAATTTATTATTTAGTTAATGTAAGAATTAAATTTTTTTAAAACTTTTGAATGCAAGTTTAAACCAAGAAAATCTTGTAAAACTCTGGCATCAGACATCCTCAGGGTTCTAACTCCACTCAGCCGAAGCTATCTCTACCTATGGGAAGACATAAAATAATAATGAAAAAAATAGTGTTTTCTCGGGAAAAAATAAAGTATGGTAGCACATCTGCACACAAGCAAAGGACTGTAGTGCCAGCGTTTAGGCAGATGTGATTCCAAAGATACTTAAATTTAAGATAGAAATTTAAAAAGTTAAAAATAGGTAACTAGGATAAGCTAAGTATTGTTAATGTATTAAGTTTTTCTATAACAAATAAAACCATATTTGAATTAAATTGAAAAATAGTTATTAGTAGGGACCCTATTCAAAAGCCTAATATATATATATATATATATATATATATATATATACAGGGTGTTTCCTAATTGAATGTCAATATTTATGGGGGTGATTTTTGGGCCCATTTTAAGAAAAAAACTTTATATGAACATATGTCCCAAACGTCTTACCTTTTGAGATACAGGGTGGTCATATTAACGATATTATTATGATCATGCAGAGAAACGGTTTTTATTTTTTTAAGCGAAAACCGTGCATCGGATTGAAAAAAATCAAGTGATCAACTTTGGTTAGAAATGATTGGGGATTTCAAAAATAATTTTTATTTTAGGAAAAATCAGTTACTACTACATTAGTAAGTGTAAAAACCAAAACATATACACTAGTCATAAGTGCTGTCTATATACCACCAAGGCACTTACTAAAGAAAAATCAATATCTTAATTTTCTCAGAAAATTAGGAAACCGTTTTATAATTGGAGGTGACTTTAATGCAAAAAATACCTACTGGGGATCTAGACTGACGAATTCTAAAGGAAAAGAACTTTTGCAAGCTATTAGTGAATATCAATGTGAGCCAATATCAACTGGTAAGCCCACATACTATCCAACAGATCCAGGAAAAATTCCAAATCTAATTGATTTTTTTATAGTGAAAAATATATCTTTAAGTTTTGTAGATATAGAAGAAAGTTTTGATTTACACTCAGATCATTCACCTATTATTCTAACTCTTAGTAAAAACATAATAAAGCAAGAAGCAAATATCTCACTAGTTAATAAACTGACTGACTGGATTAGTTTTAAACAAAGTCTGTCAGAAAAAATAAACCTATCAGTACCATTACAAACGCCAGAACAAATCGATAAAGAAGTTAAATATTTTGTTACAAATATTCAACAAGCAGCTTGGGAAAACAGTCCAAAACCCAAGAGAATTTTTAAGGGAAAAAACTATCCAAAGGAAATTAGATACCTTATATTGGAAAAAAGGAAACTAAGAAGAAAGTGGCAGCAAAGCCGTGATCCTCGGGACAAAACAAATCTCAACAACATGACGCAGCGCATTAGGCGAGAAATTCTAGTAATAAAAAATGAATATCTTTGGAAAGCAACCAAAGATTTTAAAAGACCAATTATCCAAATTCCACCCATACGAAAATCTAACAATCAGTGGGCAAGGAGTAACAAAGAAGGTGGTAGACGCTTTTTACTCATTGGGCGTCGACCGGTGAGATACCACCATGCCAGAACTGAGTAGCGCTAAGTGGTATCACCACGTTCCGCTACTGCGCTGGCAGTCCGGTTCCAACAATGAGTAACAGATAGCATGATCGCGCCTCCAGGATCAAAATATTCGGGAGTTAAAATACCCGACCACTCGGATCTCCGGGCGTCGGGTGATCCTGGGGGTCCTTCATGCAAAGATATTAAAAGAAGACCAAAAACTCAACTCAGAATTGATTTTAGCAATATAAGAGGATTAAGTACCAACATGAATTCAGTTCACCAACATCTTGAAGAACAAAGACTTGACATCCTTGTTCTCACTGAAACTAAAATCAGTTCTGCAACACCTATTGTGAACTATCTTTATCCCGGCTATGACCTACACCACCGATTTCGACATAATTTTGGGATCTGTGTGTACATTAAAAATGACCTTTCATGTCATCGAGAGGAGAAGCTAGAACCAGCGAACCTCGATATCATATGGCTGAAATTCACCTCAAAGTCATCGACCAAGTTCATTTGCTGCCTCTACCGACCGCCAAGTAACACCGAGTATCAAAACTTTTTTGCGACATTATCCGAAAACTGTGATAGTATACAGTCTAACTATCCACATGCGGAAATTGTTTTTTTAGGCGATTTCAACGTCCACAATATACCCTGGCTAAAACACCACAACAAAACAGATAATGAAGGCAGGGAAGCAGAAGCTTTTGCCACAAGTTGTGGTCTAACGCAGCTTGTCGATGAACCTACCCGTATCTCAGAAAGGGGTGAATTTGCAGCGCTTTTAGACTTGTTCCTAACTACAAATCCTGACTTGTACACAATGCAAGTAGATCCCCCACTTGGTTCATCCGATCATAAACTTATAAGAACAAAGTGCGAAATGTTCATACCGCCAAGCCAACAATCACTTCCTCGTAAAATGTGGCACTATAAATCGGCAAGATGGAATGACCTTAAACATACCACCATGCCAGAAGTGAGTAGCGCTGAATTCAGTTCACCAACATCTTGAAGAACAAAGACCTGACATCCTTGTTCTCACCGAAACTAAAATCAGTTCTGCAACACCTATTGTGAACTATCTTTATCCCGGCTATGACCTACACCACCGATTTCGACATAATTTGGGGATTTGTGTGTACATTAAAAATGACCTTTCATGTCATCGAGAGGAGAAGCTAGAACCAGCGAACCTCGATATCATATGGCTGAAATTCACCTCAAAGTCATCGACCAAGTTCATTTGCTGCCTCTACCGACCGCCAAGTAACACCGAGTATCAAAACTTTTTGCGACATTATCCGAAAACTGTGATAGTATACAGTCTAACTATCCATATGCGGAAATTGTTTTTTTAGGCGATTTCAACGTCCACAATATACCCTGGCTAAAACACCACAACAAAACAGATAATGAAGGCAGGGAAGCAGAAGCTTTTGCCATAAGTTGTGGTCTAACGCAGCTTGTCGATGAACCTACCCGTATCTCAGAAAGGGGTGAATTTGCAGCGCTTTTAGACTTGTTCCTAACTACAAATCCTGACTTGTACACAATTCAAGTAGATCCCCCACTTGGTTCATCCGATCATAAACTTATAAGAACAAAGTGCGAAATGTTCATACCGCCAAGCCAACAATCACTTCCTCGTAAAATGTGGCACTATAAATCGGCAAAATGGAATGACCTTAAACAGTTTTACCTGGATTTTCCATGGCAAGAGGTTTGCTTTAAAACAGCTGATCCCACTATTTGCTGTAATGAAATAACAAAAGTAATCTTATCTGGAATGGATGCATATATCCCACATACAATAAAACGCAGAGCTAGTGCAAAACCTTGGTTCAACAGCCAGTGTCAAACGGCTGTACAGAAAAAACACAGAGCATATAACCTTTGGAAACGACAACAAACCGCTCAAAACCACACAGAATTTATAGAAGCCAGAAATAGTTGCAAAATTACTATTGACGCCGCCAAAGAAACATACAATCAAAGAATAAAAAACAGGTTGCTGAATTGTCCAAGTAGTTCTAGGTCCTTTTGGTCTCTTGCAAAAGCCGTTGGATCAAACTTCACCAAGTCATCCATACCACCACTTACAGATAAAAATACTCATTTAGCCACAACATCAGAGGAAAAAGCCAATATGCTGGCCAAAATCTTTTCCTCCAACTCAAACCTAACAGTGCCAAATGGAAAAACTCCACCGTTCATTGAAAGGGTTTCCCACAGTATGCCAGAGGTACCCTTATGTCACAGAGAAATACGAAAATCCCTTAAAAAGTTGGATACAAACAAAGCAATGGGTCCAGATGGCATTCCCGCGATAGTACTCAAAAATTGTGCTAGCGAACTCACCCCAACTTTCGCAAAATTATAAATCTTCTATTTATCTTATAGGCAAGGAGTATATCCATCATCATGGAAGTCTGCCGCAGTACAACCCATTCCAAAGAAAGGAAAAAAGACAGATCCGTTAAACTATAGACCAATTGCTCTACTTCCGGTGATATCAAAAGTAATGGAAAGAGTTGTGAACAATCACCTAACCAAGTACTTGGAAAAATACAAAATTATCAACGACAAGCAATACGGATTTCGAAAATATAGGTCAACTGGCGATTTACTTACATACGTCACTCACTTATGGCAAAAAGCGATTGAGTTGCGAGGTGAAACAAGAACAATTGCCTTAGATATATCTAAAGCATTCGATAAAGTCTGGCATGAAAATCTGCTCAACAAGCTCAAAGCAACGGGATTGTCGCCGAGACTTTGCACTTGGTTTGAAAGTTACCTTAAGGATAGATCCATTTATGTTGCACTGGATGGCCGGAACTCCAACTCTTACCAAATAAATGCTGGTGTGCCACAGGGAGCAATCCTTTCGCCAACACTTTTTCTGATTTACATAAATGACCTCATAGATAAAACAGTAAATCCACTTTATTGCTTTGCAGATGATGACAATGTAGTCTCCTCAGTCATACCACCCACTCAGTGTCTATCCGCACGTGAATTCCATCATCTTAGACTAACTCAAATATCGCAGATAAATAACGACCTGGAGATAATAGAGGACTGGGGCAACAAAAACCTTGTACAGTTCAACGCGCAGAAAACCCAAGCAGCCCTGTTGCTATCTGGAAGTGCTGTCACATTGCAGAGCCAGTTGAACATCTTAGGAGTCACTGCAGAGACCAACATGTCTTGGCACAGTCACGTGGCAGATATAGCTAAAAGGGCGTCCCAAAAGCTTGGGGTGCTATTTCGTACAAGACATCTGTATACACCAAGCCAACTGCTGACACTCTACAAAGCCGAGATTCGACCAACTATGGAGTACTGCTCACATATATGGAGTGCGGCACCCAAACATACCTTAATGCTTTTGAACACCGTGCAAAAGCGAGCTATCAAGCTGATCAATGACCCCGCACTTACCCGTAGCTTGGATAGTCTCGAACATCGAAGAACTGTGGGCGATCTCTCTCTCTTCTACAGGTATTATCACGGAAAATGCTCTAAAGAGTTGGCATGTATGATCCCCCCGGGAGTAGCACCTACTAGGCGAACACGTCAAACAGACGGTAACCATCAATTTACTGTCAAAATAGAGGCACCAAGAACCTCATTATATCAGAATTCATATCTCTGGAGAACAGCATCGCTGTGGAATAAACTCCCTGCGACAGTTTTCCCTGCAGGTTACAACCTGAACCGTTTCAAAACCAACACACACCAACATTTCCGCGCACTTGCCTCTTGTCGAGCGTGATAGGGATCTCCTTGCGAGTGCGCATACCCGTAAAAAAAAAAAAACAGTTTTACCTGGATTTTCCATGGCTAGAGGTTTGCTTTAAAACAGCTGATCCCACTATTTGCTGTAATGAAATAACAAAAGAAATATTATCTGGAATGGATGCATATATCCCACATACAATAAAACGCAGAGCTAATGCAAAACCTTGGTTCAACAGCCAGTGTCAAACGGCTGTACAGAAAAAACACAGAGCATATAACCTTTAAAAACGACAACAAACCGCTCAAAACCACACAGAATTTATAGAAGCCAGAAATAGTTGCAAAATTACTATTGACGCCGCCAAAGAAACATACAATCAAATAATAAAAAACAGGTTGCTGAATTGTCTAAGTAGTTCTAGGTCCTTTTGGTCTCTTGCAAAAGCCGTTGGATCAAACTTCACCAAGTCATCCATACCACCACTTACAGATAAAAATACTCACTTAGCCACAACATCAGAGGAAAAAGCCAATATCAGAGGAAAAAGCCAATATGCTGGCCAAAATCTTTTCCTCCAACTCAAACCTAACAGTGCCAACTCCACCGTTCATTGAAAGGGTTTCCCACAGTATGCCAGAGGTACCCTTTTGTCACAGAGAAATACGAAAATCCCTTTAAAAGTTGGATACAAACAAAGCAATGGGTCCAGATGGCATTCCCGCGATAGTACTCAAAAATTGTGCTAGCGAACTCACCCCATCTTTCGCAAAATTATTCAATTTATCTTATAGGCAAGGAGTATATCCATCATCATGGAAGTCTGCCGCAGTACAACCCATTCCAAAGAAAGGAAAAAAGACAGATTCGTTGAACTATAGACCAATTGCCGGATTCCGGTGATATCAAAAGTAATGGAAAGAGTTGTGAACAATCACCTAACCAAGTACTTGGAAAAGTACAAAATTATCAACGACAAGCAATACGGATTTCGAAAATATAGGTCAACTGGCGATTTACTTACATACGTCACTCACTTATGGCAAAAAGCGATTGAGTTGCGAGAAGAAACAAGAACAATTGCCTTAGATATATCTAAAGCATTCAATAAAGTCTGGCATGAAAATCTGCTCAACAAGCTCAAAGCAACGGGATTGTCGCCGAGACTTTGCACTTGGTTTGAAAGTTACCTTAAGGATAGATCCATTTATGTTGCACTGGATGGCCGGAACTCCAACTCTTACCAAATAAATGCTGGTGTGCCACAGGGAGCAATCCTTTCGCCAACACTTTTTCTGATTTACATAAATGACCTCATAGATAAAACAGTAAATCCACTTTATTGCTTTGCAGATGATGGCAATGTAGTCTCCTCAGTCATACCACCCACATGTCTCTCCGCACGTGAATTCCATTACCTTAGACTAACTGAAATATCACAGATAAATAACGACTTGGAGATAATAGAGGACTGGGGCAACAAAAACCTTGTACAGTTCAACGCGCAGAAAACCCAAGCAGCCCTGTTTTCAAAAAAGACCAGCACCGGTGAGCCAAACATCATGCTATCTGGAAGTGCTGTCGCATTGCAGAGCCAGTTGAACATCTTAGGAGTCACTGCAGAGACCAACATGTCTTGGCACAGTCACGTGGCAGATATAGCTAAAAGGGCGTCCCAAAAGCTTGGGGTGCTATTTCGTACAAGACATCTGTATACACCAAGCCAACTGCTGACACTCTACAAAGCCCAGATTCGACCAACTATGAAGTACTGCTCACATATATGGAGTTTTGAACACCGTGCAAAAACGAGCTATCAAGCTGATCAATGACCCCGCACTTACCCGTAGCTTGGATGGTCTCGAACATCGAAGAACTGTGGGCGATCTATCTCTCTTCTACAGGTATTATAACGGAAAATGCTCTGAAGAGTTGGCACGTATGATCCCCCGAGAGTAGCACCTACTAGGCGAACACGTCAAACAGACGGTAACCATCAATTTATTGTCAAAATAGAGGCACCAAGAACCTCATTATATCAGAATTCATATCTCTGGAGAACAGCATCGCTGTGGAATAAACTCCCTGCGACAGTTTTCCCTGCAGGTTACAACCTGAACCGTTTCAAAACCAACACACACCAACATTTCCGCGCACTTGTCGCTTCTCGAGCGTGATAGGGATCTCCTTGCGAGTGCGCATACCCGTAAAAAAAAAAGAAAAAGCAGATATTTTTGCAAGTCATTTAGAAAAAACATTTCAGCCCCACGAAACACCGGATGAAAACTTTCAATTAAATGAACCCCATCAAATCGAAGACCATATTAAGCTTACATCACCAAAAGAAATATTAACAGAAATCAAAAATATTAATTCGAAAAAAGCCCCAGGGTATGATCTTATTAACGGGGTAGTCATAAAACAACTCCCCAGAAAAGCTATCGTAAAACTATGCAACCATCCTTTAGGCTTAGATATGTACCTTAACTGTGGAAAGTTGCAGAAGTTATCATGATCCCAAAACCGGGAAAACCACTCCATGACGTGTCATCTTAGAGGCCCATATCTTTGCTGCCAATTATATCCAAGCTCTATGAGAAATTATTGCTTAAAAGAATAAAACCCATCACAGAAAGACAAGAAATTATTCCATCTCATCAATTTGGTTTTCGAGACAAGCATTCCACGATAAATCAAGTACATATAATTACTAATATAATAGAAAAAGCACTAGTAGAGGGAAAAGTTTGTTCTGCAGTTTTTCTTGATGTAGCACAAGCATTTGACAAAGTGTGGCATGAATGCCTTACTTTTAAACTAAAACGGTTTCTCCCAAAACAATATTCGGATATTTTGGAATCATACATATCTGATAGACATTTTAGAGTAAAACAGGAAGACTCATACTGAAATTTAAGAGAAATTCAAGCAGGCGTGCCCCAGAGTAGCGTACTAGGCCCTTATCTATACTTATTATTCACTTGCGAAATCCCAAAGCCAGAAAATTGTCACTTAGCAACATTTGCAGATGATACTGGTTTATTGACGGTAGAAAAATCTATTGAAAAATGCATAGAAAAATTTCAGGATGCAGTCACCGAAGTTCGCAGTTTGAAAAATGGAAGTAGTTAACGTTTCGGAGAAACATCTATCAGCATGAAAGATCGCGGAAAAAAGTAAATATTGGAAAATCTCAAGCAGCGGAAATTGTTAATAAATATATATCAAAATTTCGCAGTTCCCTCTCTTAAGCGGACACCTCCAATAAGCGGACAAAATCGACGGAACCGTGAGTGTCCGCTTATGGGAGGTTTCACTGTATTGACATTCAATTAGGAAACACCCATATGTATATATATATATATATATATATATATATATATATATATATATATATATAAAATAAAATAAAATAAAATTTGACGTTCTGAAACGACCAAAAACACAAAAATATATGAACGAGAACGGAAAACCTCCCATCATTTTTCTCAAAACACCCATGGCTTCAGGTCGCCAAATATAAGTAAATTGTTCTGCTCTGCCCTTCACACAACGTGGCATACAGATTAGACAAAGATACCTGCCCAGATTTTTGCCACAAGACTAGATTTGCCTGTAAAAGATTGCTTCTAGCTGCTATTTTTTTTCTTACATTTTAGAACTGAGCAAAATCCACGTCAAGGGTGCCATTGCGATTATCAAATCAATTGGAGAGCAAAACAGCACAATTTGTTACAACACAAAAGCGTGGATGAGATCAACTGCTTCAAATGTCATCATTGCAATTACGAGACCAAACGTAAGGAGCAGTTTGGATGCAACCACTGCGACTATAAGGCCAAGCAGAGGTGTGATCTAAAAAAACATTTGCTGCGACATAAAAATGCAAATGAAATAGAGTGGTTTAAGTGCAACCAATGTGACTACAAGGCCAAGCTGAAATTTCAACTCAAATCACATTTGCTGCGACACAAAAACGGAAATGAAATTAATTGGTTTAAATGCCAACAGTGTGACTACAAGGCCAAGCGAAAAGGTCAACTAAAAACACATTCGCTGCGACATAAAAAAGCAAATGAAATTAATTGGTTTAAATGCAAACTCTGTGACTATAAGGCCAAAAACAAGTTCGCTTTAAATAATCACCAATTACAACATACCAATGTGAACGAAATCCATTGGTTTAAATGCCATCAGTGTGACTACAAGGCCAAGCAGAAAGGTCAACTAAAAACCCATTTGCTGCGACATAAAAATGCAAATGAAATCGATTGGTTTAAATGCCAACAGTGTGACTACAAGACCAAGGAGAAAGGTCAACTGAAAAAACATTTGCTGCGACATAAAAGTGCAAATGAAATTAATTGGTTTAAATGCCAACAATGTGACTACAAGGCCATGCGAAAATGTCAACTAAAAACACATTTGCTGCAACATAAAAATGAAAATGAAATAGATTGGTTTAAATGCAACGACTGTGACTACAAGGCGAAGCAGAAAGTCCAACTGAAAAGACATTTGCCGCGACATTAAATTAATAAAAAAAATCTACTAATTATGATTAAAAAATGTAGTCTAATTTTTTTGATAAAATGACAAGTTGTCTGTGGATGGGTAAAAAATTAAAACAAATAAAACTTTTTAGTTTTGATTACATAATCTTGAAAAAAATATCAATGACATTGTTATGTCTACTTAGATACTTGTTTTCTAAAAATATAAAATATCAACAAAGATATTGCGTTTAATATGGTATTTATTTATTATATTATATTTATAACAAAAAAAACTTAAAAAAAAATTGCCCACATAATTTTTTTTAGAAACTTTGATTGTTATTTTTATTTTGATACATGATTCAAGAAATTTCATATTGTTGCTGTGTTTCATAAAGAAGTTATAACCAACTTTCAATGTTCTGTATCTTGAAAACAAAAGAGTTTTGACCCCCATGTAATATGTACTTTTTTTCCTTATTTTGAATGAATGAACCTCCTCTGTCACTCATTAAAATATTGTGAGGTATACCATTTACACCCTGCATAAAATGTATAAAATACTGTTTAAATAAAATCGGTTTAGAAATATTTGTAAATTTTCCACAATACTCTTGTTTTCGATGTGTGAGCCGCCATTTTGTTTTTTGTTCCAGTTTGATAGATGTCCAATAAGTAGCATTCAAAGCCTAAAAATTAAGGCTTTCAACCACTGCAGTAAAATTTGCAAGTAACACGAAAAGCGCACGAAGGCCTCCAAATGAGTAAAGCACAATATGAAATGTTCCAAAATTTGCCAAAGCAAAAAACTCACAGTCCTGTAGATCCGACCCTGTTTTCTTTAGTTGGTTATCCTTATGTTATCCGCTAAGCCTGATTAATTTCCTGCAAAGTGCAGATTTTTTCTTAAAATCGATGATATAATTCAAAAGTTATAATTAAAAATGTTTTGTGCGGTTTTTTATTTTATATACCGGGTGAGCCAAAAAACCGGACAATTTTTTCTTTCAATATAACTTTTAAACTATACCATCGATTTTAATGGGACAAACTGCGCTTGGCAGAAAATTAATCAGAGTTTTGACCAAAAATATTCTTTTGTTCGCCATCCCAAAATCCAAGATGGAGGACGAAATTGAATTGTACCCTTCAAAGATGCTCGTTTATTCTTGTGTTGCGAACATGTTTTAATTATTTTTTTTAAAAAAGCTGCATTCTTGCCACGCACAACAAGGTACAAATTAGCAAAATCGGGTCAGTGGTTCTAAAAAAAATATTTTTGTTTCAACCATTGTTTTGAATGTTATACGATTGCCTTGCCAATCATGTCTGCATTTGTGTCCTAAATTCATTACTACTAAACCGATTTTAATAAAATAAAATCCATCCATCAAAATTTATCGCCATCTTAAAATTTAAGATGGCGGACAGCATCATACTTGATTTTTCAAAATTTGTGTTTATTCTTATTTTCTAAAAATGTTTTAGTTTTTATTTTAATTCATAGAAAAGCACTAATTTTTCCTCGCCCAACTAGGTACAAATTAGTAAAATCGGTGTGGTAGTTCTCAAAAAATCTGTTTTTGTTTCAGCCATTGTTTTACAGATTACGATTGCATTGCCAATCCTGTCTGCTTTAATTTCCTTATAAACTTATTATTACTAAACCGATCTTAGTGAAATAAAATAAAACATGGCGATCTAAAAAGTTAAGATGTCGGACAGAATCATACTTGACCCTTCAAAAAGGCAACTTTATTCTTATTTTCCGAAAATATTTTAATTTTTTTTAATTTAAAGAAAAGCACTACTTTTCTTAAGCTTAACAAGGTACAAAGTACTAAAATCGGTGAATAACTCTTACAAAATCTAATTTTGTTTTAACCATCGTTTTACAAATTATACGAGTGCCTTGCATCAAGTATGATTCTGTCCGACATCTTAAATTCTAAGATGGCGGAAAATTTTAATTACAATCTTTAAAACAATGGTTGAAACAAAAATAGATTTTTTGAGAACCATCTCACCGATTTAACTAACTTGTACCTCATTATGTGGGGGAAAAGTAATGCTTTTCTATTAAAAAAAAACTAAAACATTTTCGGAATAAGAATAAACACGCTATTTTTTCATGATCTTTAAAAAGAAATCAATTTTAACCAGGATGTTTTTTATTTCGTCAAAATCGGTTCAGTAGTAATGAATTTATAAGGAAATAAATGCATACATGATTGGCACGGCAATCGTATAATATGCAAAACAATGGTTAAAACAAAAATATATTTTTTAAAACCACATATAGTACAATGAATAGAGGAGTTTTACCCTACAAATGGTCCGGTAGTTCTGAATTTTGGATGTGTTATTAACGTCGAAAGGGTAGTTAAAAATCTGAGTTTTCGTCACCCCCACCCCTATGCTTCCTCCGCCATCTTGAAAAAACCATCAAAAATTTGGCACCTTTTGTAGTTCTTTGCCTGTAACTTCGTTCCAGTATACTAAATCGCAAAAAGAGTTATATGAAATTTTTTAGAAGATATAATTATTTACAATTGGGTGACTAAAATCAAGTGCTTGGGCAAATTTTCAGATATTTTCTACTTTAGACGGCATAAGCTTCGAAATACTTTGTTCTAGGGTAAAAGTTCTAGGAACATATCTTGTAGAGAATTTTATCAGCTACAAAATCCATTCTTTAAATGTATTGTTAAATATTGTAATGGAGTGGGAGTAACTTTTGACTTAAAGTTAGTAAGAAAATAATAATGTTTTTAAATTTAGTGCTTTAAACGGCACGTTTTTTATTTATTTTTATTTTTTTGTGTATATTTAGTGACGCACAAAAAGGTAAGAGAGCTTAGGGGTCAAACACCTCCTTAAACTAACCACCTCTTCAAAAACCTCCCCAGACTCCCCAAAATCTAATATATTTAGGTTTTCTCAAATTTTCTCAAAAAATACGCTTCTAAGAGAAAAATGTGTAACATACTTTATTGTAGACAATGAAATTTTTTTTTGAAAAAGGTACAACTCGATGGGGGTCAACTATTTATAAACTCTTTAGCGTTCGTTAATTGAAGTAATTTAAAAAAGTAAAAAAATATCCATGATTTATTCGATTTTTTTTTAAACCAAGGTTTATAGAACAAAATGTGTTATACATTATTGTAGCACATAAAATTTCCTTTAAAATGCTGTACAAGAAAGTCGGATTGGTTTTATGGTTATAAATTCAGAGGCGCCCGTAAATTTTACCAATTTTAAAAAATCACAAATTAAAATATTTTTGTTACAAGTTTTATCTAATTTTTTCAAAAACTAAGCCTAATTTAAAAAGATGCTATGATGCACTTTATTAACAGTAAAATTCTCTTTCCAACGGTGTATAACTCGATGGGGTTTGACTTACAACGAACCCGCCAGCGACGTCCGTAAATGGGGGCCATTTAATAATTTTTTTAAAAAATTATGTTTTGCACAGGTTTTATTTGATTTTCTGAAAACCACACTCTTTATCAAAAAAATTGTTTTTTGTTTCGTTGTAGATAATAAAATTTCCTTTTAAACGTTGTGTAACATGGTAAAAAATATTTCATATTTACCGCTCCAGTGGTGTGCTTAATTTAAAACAATTGTTTTAAAATCACCACAAAAATTAATTCTGTTACATATTTTATTCGATTTTCTTAAAAACCAAGCCCTTTATCAAAAAATGTGTTCTATACTTTATTGTAGATAATAAAATTTCCTTTTAAATGGTGTATAACAAAGTCGGATTGGTTTCATGGTAATAACTTCAAAGGCGCCCGTAAATTAAACCAATTTTAAAAAATTTGTGATTTAAAAAAAAAATTTTTAATTAAGCACACCACTGGAGGGGTAAATATGAAATATTTTTTACCACGTTACACAACGTTTAAAAGGAAATTGTATTATCTACAATGAAGTAAAAAACAATTTTTTTGATAAAGAGTGTGGTTTTCAGAAAATCAAATAAAACCTGTGCAAAACATAATTTTTGAAAAAATTAATTAAATGGCTCCCATTTAGGGACGTCGCTGGCGGGTTCGTTGTAAGTCAAACCCCATCGAGTTATACACCGTTAAAAAGAGAATTTTACTGTCAATAAAGTGCATCGTAGCATCTTTTTAAATTAGGCTTAGTTTTTGAAAAAATTAGATAAAACTTGTAACAAAAATATTTTAATTTGTGATTTTTTAAAATTGGTTAAATTTACGGGCGCCTCTGAATTTATAATCATGAAACCAATCCGACTTTCTTGTACAGCATTTCAAAGGAAATTTTATTTGCTACAATAATGTATAACACATTTTGTTCTATAAACCTTGGTTTTAAAAAAATTGACGCCGCTGAACAGTTTATAAATAGTTGACCCCCACCGAGTTGTAACATTTTCAGAAGGAAATTTCATTGTCTACAATAAAGTATATTACACATTTTTCTCTTAGAAGCGTATTTTTTTAGAAAATTTGAGAAAACCTAAATATGTTAAGTTTTGAGGGGTGGGGGGGTTTTTAAAGAGGTGTTTAGTTTAAGGAGGTGTTTGACCCCTAAGCTCTCTTACCTTTTTGTACGTCACTAAATTTACACAAAAAAATAAAAATAAATAAAAACGTGCCGTTTACCCTAGAACAAAGTATTTCGGAGCTTATGCCGTCTAAAGTAGAAAAAATCTGAAAATTTGCCCAAGCACGTGATTTTAGTCATTTTTGGAAATTACCTAGCTCCGTTACTACTACACGCAGAACAACCATAGTACCACCCAATTGTAGATAATTATATCCTCTAAAAAAATTCGTATAACTCTTTTTGCGATTTAGTGTACTGGAACGAAATTAAAGGCAAAAAACTAAAAAAAGTGCCAATTTTTTCTGGTTTTTTCAAGATGGCCAAGAGAGCACAGGGGTGGGGGTGACGAAAACTCAGATTTTTAACTACCCTCCTGAGCTTAACAACATATCCAGAATTCAGAACTACCGGACCTTTTGTAGGGTAACCCCCCCATTTTGGCCTCTATTCATTGAACTATAACAGATTTTGCTGATTCTTACCTTGTTGTGCGTGGCAAGAATGCAGCTTTTTACCAATTTAAAAAACAATTAAAACATGTTCGCAACACAAGAATAAACGAGCATCTTTGAAGGATACATTTTAATTTTGTCCGCCATCTTGGGTTTTGAGATGGCGAAGAAAAAAATATATTTAAAATATAAAACTCTACTTAATTCTCTGCCAGCTGCAGTTTGTCTTATTAAAATCGATTGTATAGTTCAAAAGTTATAAAAAAATTGTCCGGTTTTTTTGGCCCACCCGGTATATAAATTTTATGGGCCACCCAGTATACTTGGTAGTAAAAGTAGTGGTAAGTGATCCGTTGGTCTGGCAAATAAAAATAAGATTTTGGAATTCCATTGTTTTTATTTATTTCATTTTAAAGACGACGTTTCGGTTAGTAAGTATCTCTAACCGTTTTCAAGTGTAAACTTAACAATCCATTCTACAGGCTACTACTTATACTACTTGGTGTGCAGTCAGGTGTGACGGTCCGGCCCGTTTTTTAATACTAAGACGCTTGTTTTCCTTAAGGAGTGGTTTTCATATTTTTGGTAGGTCCGTGATTGGTTGACTGAAAACTTCTTTATTCTGCATAATAAACGCGGCTTTAATATACTTTTGTTTTCGCCATGCAAAACTTTAGCTTCAGACCATTGAATCGGATTTTTCAATATCCCATATTGGGTACTTTTTAGATGTTCATTTACTAAGACGCTTGTTTTCCTTAAGAGGTGGTTTCCATATGTTTGTGCTTGTTTGACTGAAAACTTCTTTATTCTGCATTATAAACGAAGCTTCAACAAACTTTCGTTTTCGCCAATGCGACTCCTTATGCAAAACTTTAGCTTCTGACCACTGAATCCTGTGATCATTTGACCATGCATGAACCGCCAAACCTGATTTTTCAATATCCCCTAATTGGGTACTTTTTAGATGTTCATTTACCCTAATCTGAAGAGCGCGTTTCGTTTCACCTACATATGATTTACCACACTCACACGGGATTTGGTAAATACATTCCTTATTATTTGAGGGTTTTTCTGGTTTTGTTTTAGTTACAAAACGCCTTATCGTATTTTCAGATGAAAATACTGTTTTTAATTTATAGTGTTTGGCTATTCGTCTGATGTTTTCTGAAATCCCTTGAACATATGGAATGTTAATAACACCCAACGGATTATTATTTTGAGAATATGCTACATTTGATTTGTTTTTATTTTTAGACATCGTTGAGTTATTCCGAGCAATTAATTACGTAGCTTTTTTTGCCATCAAACTAACTTGTTAGTCCATAAAAACCCTGCAATACAATTGTTTTTTCTAGTTATCAGTTTTGAACCTATTCAAAAGCCTAAAAAAAAGCTAAACTAACAAACACACAATAATGTATAAACCGGAACGGGAGACCTACCCTCACTCTTCTCAGATTATCCATGGCTATAGGGCGCCAAATATAAGTAAATTGTCCTGCTCTGCCCTTTGACCTTGCCACATCGCTAGATTTGCCTATAAAAGATTGCTTCTAGCTACTATTTTTTTTTCTTACATTTCAGAATTGGGCAAAATCCACATCAAGGGTCCCATTGCGGTTATCATATTAATTGGGGAGCAAAACAGCACAATTTGTTAGAACACAAAAGCGTGGATGAGATCAGCTGCTTCAAATTTCATCATTACCAGACCAAACGTAAGGAGCAGTTTGGATGCAACCACTGCGACTATAAGGCCAAGCAGAAGGCACATCTGAATAATCATTTGCTGCGACATAAAAATGCAAATGAAATCGAGTGGTTTAAATGCAACCAATGTGACTACAAGGCCAAGCTGAAATTTCAACTAAAAACACATTTGCTGCGACACAAAAATGCAAATGAAATCGATTGGTTTAAATGCAACCAATGTGATTACAAGGCCAAGATGAAGTTTCAACTGAAAACACATTTGCTGCGACACAGAAATGCAAATGAAATCAAGTGGTTTAAATGCAACCAATGTGACTACAAGGCCAAGCTGAAATTTCAACTGAAAACACATTTGCTGCAACATAAAAGTGCAAATGAAATCGATTGGTTTAAATGTAACCTTTGCGACTACAAGGCCAAGCAGAAGTCACATCTGAAAAAACATTTGCTGCGACATAAAAATGCAAATGAAATCGAGTGGTTTAAATGCAACCAATGTGACCACAAGACCAAGGTGAAATATCAACTGAAAACACATTTGCTGCGACATAAAAGTGCAAATAAAATTAATTAGTTTAAATGCAACCTCTGCGACTACAAGGCCAAACAGAAGTTCACTTTAAATAATCACCAGTTAAAACTTACCAATGTGAACGAAATCGATTGGTTCACATACATGCCAACACTGTGACTACAAGGCCAAGCAGAATTCTTTTATGAAAATTCATTTGCTGCAACACAAAAATCCAAATGAAATTGATTTGTTTAAATACAACCAATGTGACTACAAGGCCAAGCAGAAAGGTCAATTAAAAACACATTTGCTGCTGCAACATAAAAATGCAAATGAAATCGATTGGTTTAAATACAACCAATGTGACTTCAAGGCCAATCTGAAGTCCAATATCAAAAGACATTTGTTGCGATATTAAAATTCAAATTAAATATATTATTTTATATACATTATATACATTTTCCAAAAATTTTAGTAGGTTTTACTTACTTAAGTTGGTAAAAAAGCGTCAAGCTTTTTATAAACGAATGGAAATTCTTTATAAAAGTGCCCTGTTAGCCCAAGCAGATAGTAGTAAAATTAACAATTTCAAATCGCGTTATGAAGACTTTTCAAGTTGTTATAGTTCGTTTGACTCTTTACATTTGGATATTCTTTCTTTGTCAAACGAAGGAGATCAAGATTCTCATTATGCAACAGGTAAAAAATTTGATGGAATGAAATACAATGTAAGTTCAATAGCCCGAGATCTTGTAACGCAGCAGCCTGCTGTAAACCCGCTAGTTTCTATGAACCAATTCATCTTTTGTCCAAGACCCTTCCGATGGGTTGGAATTACCGCGAATAAATGTGCCTACTTTTGGTGGTGCTAGGCGAGATTTATTGACCTATTCCGAAGTTCATGAAAAAAAATCCTTGATATTCAAAGATTTCAACATTTATCCATGACATTGCAAGGTGATGCAGCTGATGTTATATAAAATATACCATTGACTTCTGATAATTATGCTGTAGCTTTCAATGCCTTAATAGAAAGATATGAAGATAAAAGGGCATTAGTAACAGATTATTGGATGTCAATATATTTTTGAAGCCCTGCAAATGTGTTGTCAACCTTTTCTCAAAATCTGATAGCCTTTAGTCATGTCCACGGAATAGACTTGTGGAATTTTACAAAATTGAACTTATGACTCCAAAAAATTGATCCTAGTTTAAAAACCCGTTTTGAACTTAAACATAGCGACAAGTCAATCCCTAGATATTCACACTTGACTAATTTCTTGAACAAAACCTGTAGAGCTTTAGAAAATAGTGTTTTGCTTAACCAAACAAGTCAGAACTATCCAATCCAAAATAATTCCAAATAATTTGAAAATAGGTCAAGAATGGCACCTCTAGTAAAATCCTTTACGACTTCCACCGTACCTCCAAATTGTCTTTTTTGTAAAAATGGGGCTCGACATCTTTTAATTAAGTTTGAAAAATTCTTAGAGTGTGACATTGCTGAACGGCATGCATTTGTAAAGAAGGAACGCAATTGTTTTTCCAAAACACATACACCAGTATTTACTAAGACCTTAAGACTAAGCATTGTAGACCGGGTTTAAGTATCAAGTCCATAGACTTGATACCGACCGGTTTAAGTGTGTTTTTTTAATACTCACAGGTCATAACTGCAAAGATTTGGTTCACCCTATAGTGCAATATGATAGTAAGCATTTCTCAGTGAGTTTCATCTCATATAAATTCAAATTAACTTTAGAAATAAAGTAAAACCACATAAAAATTTTGTAACAAAATGTCATTTTTTGGAAATTTAGTCCGTGCAGTCGTAGGATTCTCGTTAAAAATAGTCTCAAATTGTAGTACCACCCCCGAGGGGTAGTTTAAAGTTCGAAAAACAATAGAAATAATCCATGATTGACAAAAAAGCTTATATACAAAAATATTCAAAGCTAAATAATAAATACGTATTAAATACGGTATTTAAATAATCAATATTTAAATACTGTAAAAAGTACAAGATATATTAGAATCCCTTTTCAATTACACATTCACCAAAACAATCAACCATCGGTTTAATCGTCGCTAACTTGTCTAAAAAATTAACATAGCGGACAGCTGACACTGACTTACACCGTTTTTTTGCGACATTTCCTAGTGGCTACCATTTTTAACCAAAATATTTCATTCTTTTTATTTATTTATAACCTTTGTGTGTGTAAACTTTTGTTACAACGAAAAAAGATGACCCATATCGCAAGATATTTATGAACAATTTTTATAAATATTAAAAATTATTGCATTCACGGGAAAAATAAGTTAAACCTTCAACCAAAATGTAAACTTTTAAACCTAGGATTGTAGCACTTAGCACTGTAGACCCTTTAGTAAATACTGGTGATAGTGTCTTTAATTGTCTTTGAAACATAACTCGTTACTCCACTTTGTAACAAGGCAAAATCCTTCAAATTGTGAACCCAATTGCCAACCTGAACTTAATTTTAATAATGGAAATTCAGGTCAGGCCTCCAATAATAGTGGTAGTAGTAGTGATCGCCGTCAGTGCTACGCAAGTACCCTGCCACATTATGAAAGTGTTTTGTTTGCCACTGCAGAAGTTTTAGTATATGATTCTGCAGGACATCCTGTGCTGTGTAGAGCTTTGCTTGACTGTGCGAATCAAGTTAGTTTTGTTTCGTCCTCCATGGTTGAACGCTTAAGTATCTCAATTGCCTCAAGTAATATTCCCATCCAAGGGATTAGCAACATGTCTACCTTAGCATCTACGGGTATTGCTCAGTTAAGGCTCTCTCCAAAAAATAGCTGTCAACCCAAATTTGTCTGCCTCCATAGTCAACCCAGGGAAATGGAAGTACCTCTAAAATTTAGATTTAGCAGATAAAAACTTTGGTCAGCCCCGTGAAGCTGATTTATTATTAGGTGTAGATTTATTTACTGAAATCATATTGCCTGGTTTTATGAATGCCAAAAGTGGTGGACCATGTGCAATTAAAACGGTATTTGGTTGGGTTTTGTTGGGCGGCATCAACCCCTCCCACAACTCCGAGTTTGTGTCACTATGCACTTCTCTCACTCCCAATTGTGATAGGTCAGTTGATTCCAATTTGCAAAAATTTTGGGAGCACGAATGTGCCCCTCAAAAAATTCCCCTTACCCCTGAGGAGGAAAAATGTGAGACTCATTTCAAGGGTCATTTTAAGGAAGACCCTCACATTTTAGGTGATTCTAGCTCTCCGTCGTTTTAATTTACTAGAGTGTAGACTTCAAAAAAACCCCAGCCTTCGCATTTTATATAGTGATTTTGTGAAGGATTACCTCCAGCAAGGCTTCATATGGCCTTGTACTTCCATGGAATCTTCATATTATTTTCCCCATGATTGTGTGGTAAAAGAAGACTGTGGGTCTGTTAAAATTATAGTAGTCTTTGATGGGTCATCTAAGGCCTCAAAGACCTCCAAAACCTCCAATAGTGCAAGTGTGAATGATGTGTTGTTAGTGGGCCGAAAGCTGCAAAATGATATAGTTAAAATTTTGCTGTCCTTCCGATTGTTTTATTTTATGTTTACTGCTGACATCAGACAGATGTATAGGAATATTGTTGTTGATGAACGAGATGTTAAATATCAAAAGATATTGTGGAGATTCAATACTTCTCAAGCTATTGACGAGTATAACCTACTTACCGTCACTTACGGTTTAAATTGCAGCCCTTACTTGGCAATACGAACATTAGATCAGCTCGCTTTGGATCATGGTGACAAATATCCTTTAGCTGCAACCACTCTTACGCAGACAACCTATGTAGATGATATAATAGGATATTCTAACCTTATGGAACATGCTCTGGAACTTCAGAGACAGTTAATAGCCTTACTTAGTTGTGGTGCGTTTGAATTATGTAAGTGGACCTCCAATTGTGAAAATTTGTTAAGTACAGTTCCAGAAAGTCACCAGCAGAGCATTTCTTTTTCCGATACAGATAGTTCTGTGCTTAAAGTCCTAGGTTTACAATGGAATCCAGTTTTAGATGTGTTCTCCTACTCTGTGAAGCCCGTTGTTAGAGACTGTACCAAGAAAGCTATTCTTTCAGAGATAGCTGAAATATATCATCCCTTGTGTTGGTTGCAAAATGCCTTATTCAACGTTTGTGGCTCCAGAGACCTGGTTGGGATGAAACTCCATCCCAAGACATTGTAACCCAATGGAACCTGTATGTTTTCCAGCTTCCTATGCTTTCCACTCTCTGTATTCCCCGTCGTGTGACTATAGATAACCCTTTGTTGACTGAGGTCTATGGCTTTAGTGATGCTTCAATGGTTGCATATGGTGCCGTTGTGTACTTGAAGCAGGTAAACACCCAAGGTGAAGTGTCTGTGTCCTTGTTGTGTGCCAAAAGTAAAGTATGTCATGTGCTTCCAAATCACTGAGCGCTGATGAACTTTATAAGTCTACGTGTGTTTTAGTAAAAATTACCCAAAATGAGTGTTTCAGTAAGGATATAAAAAATCTGTAAACCCAAAGCCCTTGTTTTAAGTCTTTGAGGAAATTGGCTCCTTTTTTAGATAAGGAAGAAAGCAACCAAAACTCATTGTTTGACTAGTTTAAGACAACAATTCTGGATTTTGTCGATAAATCGCGCCATTCACAGTGTTGTGTCCAAATGCTTTAGATGCACTCTTGTGAAACCCATTCCCTACTTTCTGTTTATGGGAGATCTTCCAAGAGTTCGTGTGTCCCAAGTGAAGCCCTTTTCCCACACTGGTGTGGACTACATGGGACCAGTTTCGATGACAATTTCTCGTCGTCGTGGTGTCCGGAGTCAAAAATAATACATTTGCCTGTTTGTGTGTATGTCAACTAAGGCGGTAGACCTTGAGGCTGTCTCTGACTTGACCTCTGAGGCCTTCCTAGCGGCCTTCAGAAAGTTTGTTGCCCGTAAAGGACGTTGCTTAGATCTATATTCCTACAAAGGTTCCAACTTTGTTGGATCAAATAGGCTGTTGCTGTCCTATATGCAGAACTCTGCTGAGAAAATGGCCATTAAATGACATTTTAACCCCTCTTCTGCGCCTCACTTTTGGGGCCTAGGAAGTCGGGCGTGAAGTTCGTTAAGTCCCATCTATATTGTGTCATTGGACATCAAGTTCTATCCTTTGAGAAAGTATCCACAGTATTGGCTCAATGTGAGGCCATTCTAAATTCAAGACCCTTATGCTCTAAGAGTCCCGACCCTAACGATCTTGAATATTTGACCTCTGAGCACTTCTTAACGTTGGAAGCGTTGAATGCCCCTTCAGATGAGGACGTGTCCGATGTGAACATCGGCCGTTTAAAACGTTGGCGGTTGCTCCAACATATGTGTCTGAATATCTACTAGTAGAGCAAATTTGTAGGGTATTTCAATAAAAAGCTGCAAAAAGGGTATATTTTTTTATATTTGGCATGGTAGTAGCTAACATCAAAAGCTAAATTTTCAATCGAGGATCCCCTGATTTCCGGCATCGTAATACAAGATGGCGGCTGCCAAAGTTAAGAAAAAAATGAATTCCCTGTTTTAAGACAAATTAAATTAATTTTGATAAACTTACTTTAAGTAGGACCTACTTAATTCAAAAATATAAAAAAAAATTACACCTGTCACTTTAAAACAAAATGGCGGCTATATTTAAAAAAAATCGTTTTGCTTCGATATATTAGCTCACACATATACTATACTATAGTAGTGTGAGCTATGGTGATCCTAATTTTTTCGAGAAAAAAAAAGTTGCTCCGATTTCAAAATTTTTTATATATCTTTGCGTTTCAGATGATTTTGAAACTTTTTTGTTGCGCCGTCTGTCTGTCTGTCTGTCTGTATGTCTGTCTGTCTGTCTGTCTGTCTGTCTGTGTGTCTGTATGTCTGTCTGTAACGACCAACGCGCATAACTCAAAAACCGCTTGCCCGATTTTAATGAAATTTGGTACCCAGGCTGGGTTTTGGGTCGAGATGGTCCCATTTAAAAATGAACAAAATCCACCGAACACAAGCCAAATAAAAGGGTGGGGGTAGATTTCAAAAATTAGAGTTTATGAAAAAATATGGCGTGTGTGATATCAAACGAAAGGTAATTGAGTCTGGAGTTAAACAAAATACATTTCAGTTTATTTAAAAAAAAGGGGGGGGGGTAAATTTCAAAAATTAGTGTTTAAGTGGAAATATGGCGTGTGTGATATCAAACGAAAGGTAATTGAGTCTGGAGTTAAACAAAATACATTTTAGTTTATTAAAAAAAAGGGGGGGGTAAATTTCAAAAATTAATGTTTAAGTGGAAATATGGCGTGTGTGATATCAAACGAAAGGTAATTGAGTCTGAAGTTAAACAAAATACATTTTAGTTTAAAAAAAAGGGTGGGGGTAGATTTGAAAAATTAGAGTATAAGTCAAAACATGGCTTGTGTGGTATCAAACGAAAGGTAATTGAGTCTGGAGTTCAATAAAACATACTTCAGTTTTTAGTTATATTAGCTTTCACGTAGATACACTATAACTATAGTACCCAGTGTGAGCTTAGGTGCTCATAGATTGGCAGAGTATTTTTTATTTTTGGCGCGATATTTATTTTTAATACAATACTCATATTAAAGCCACTGACCAGCTCTTTAAACCTAATGAAAAAAAGTTATTAGTTTCTCAGCCGACACAAAGATGGCGTTTAATATGTCAAAAATAAAAGAGACCTTAATAACCTGTAGACCAAATTAAATAAAAAAATTTTTTTTTTTGGATTTTATCAATAGTAAGCCAAGTTTTGTAAAAATTTCAAAAAAATTACAATATGACATTAAAAATTTTAAGATGGCGGCCGAAGTTCAGATAAAAAAGTTATTTTTTGTTCTTGTTTGACAGAACTAGTATTCCCGTGTAATATATCGATTTATACTAAATAGGGGTTGCCGATTTTAAATAGTTCCTCATAAATGACACATGTCTATTATTAATCAAGATGGCGGCGTTCAAAATATAAAAACAACATTATCTTCTTGGTTTGATAATTTTTTTTACGAAGATATGTAGTTTTATATTACTTATTTATTTATTTTTTAAAGATGGCGGTCGAAAAAGTAAAAAAAACATATTTGTTTATTTTTTCGAAATTTAACAAAAAAAATTGGAAAAAACAAGACATCTCGGTAAACAAAACACAGATATTTTAAAAATGCCAAAAAAGTTGACATATGTCACGTACCGGGTGATTTGATTGAATTGACCATATTTTACTTAATAGCTATCTCCGTTAATATTGATCTAACAGTAACGTTTAAATTAGCAAAGTTAAATAATTTCTTCTAAATCATCAGAATCTTATGCCAAAAATGACATATGTTATACACTTGTCAAGCTATAGACATATGGTTTATTTTTTTAAATAAAACACCCTGTATATAATGTTTTTAATTGATAGGGCTCCTTTTTCTGATTTCAAAAATATATAATATGTTGACATTTAGTCCAGCCGTTATTGAAATATTTGCATTTTAATAAATCAATATGTTACACGGCAATACTAGTTGTGTCAAACAAAAACAAAAAAATTACTTTTTTATCTGAACTTCGGCCGCCATCTTAAAATGTTAAATGTCAAATTGTAACTTTTTATAAATTTTTACAAAATCTGGCTTACTACTGATAAAATCCAAAAAAAATTTTTGTAAAAGTTTAATTTGCTCTACTGGTTGTAAAGGTCTCTTTTATTTTTGACAAATTAAGCGCCATCTTTGTGTCGGCTGGAAAACTTATCATTTTATTTAAGCACGATTAAAGGACTGGTCAGTAGCTTTAATATGAGGTATTAAAAATAAATATCGCACAAAAAATAAAGAAAATATCGAAGAAAAACTACTTTTTTTTAAATATAGCCGCCATTTTGTTTTGCAGTGACAGGTGTAATTTTTTTTTACATTTTTACATTAAGTATATCCCACTTAAGGTAAATTTATCAAAATTAATTTAATTCCTCTTAAAACAAGGAAATAATTTTTTTTTCTTAACTTTGGCAGCCGCCATCTTGGATTCTGAGGCCGGAAAATCGGGGTTCCTCGAATGAAAATTTAGCTTTTGGTGTTAGGTACTACTATGCCAAATATAAAAAAAATATACCCTTTTTGCAGCTTTATTTTACAAATTTACTTTACTATACATGATTTGCAGCAACGTAACAAGTGGAATGTTCCAAATAATTTACCTACAATAGGTTCTTTGGTGGTTGTAAAGGATGAAAACCAACCCCCACTAAAATGGGTCATTGGTAGGATCGCTAAAATTTACGGTAGTCCCGATAAAATACCGCGAGTTGTTCAGAGGTTTTTTGGACTGACGCCTTGTTAAAATTTGTCCCTTACGCTCAAGTAACGTTCCCAACCGATTCTGTGTGTGTGTGTGTGTGTGTGAGTTAATAGAATTTTTATTTTTTTTTGTTTTGCTACATGGAACCAATTTTAGTGTGGTTTTGTAAACAATTTTTTTTATTTTATGGGCAGTTTATGTTGGGCGGTAATGTTTGTGATTGGAAAAATACACTTAATTACACATTAATTTGACGCCGATATATTTAACTTCTTTGATTTTTTTGTTGATTTGCAATCAGTGTATTTTATGCAATCGTAGGCAATACCATTTTCACCCTGTATAATATTATGTTTTTAGCTTGTGTATTTTTTTTTATAAAATCGAGTTACCTACTCTGTAAAACACTGTTTAAAAAAAAATCGGTTTAGAAATTTTTGTTTTTCCACAATACTCTTGTCTTCGACGTGTAAGCCGCCATTTTGTTTTTGTTCCAGTTTGACAGATGTCCAATAAGTAGCATTCAGAGCCTAAAAATTAAGGCTTTCAACCACTGCAGTAAAATTTGCAAGTAACACGAAAAGCGCATGAAGGCCTCCAAATGAGTGAAGTACAATATGAAATGTTTAAAAATTTTCTTAAGCAAAAAACTGTCCAGTCCTGTAGATTCGACCCTGTTTTCTTTAGTTGGTTATCTTCATGTTATCCGCAAGCCTCATTAATTTCCTGCAAAGTGCAGATTGTTGTCATTAAAATCGATGGTATAGTTCAAAAGTTATAATGAAAAACATTTTGTGCGGTTTTTTATTTTATATATATATATATATATATATATATATATATATATATATATATATATATATATTAGACAAAGATGCCTGTCCCGATTTTTGCCACAACGCTAGATTTGTCTGTAAAAGATTGCTCCTAGCTGCTATTACATTTCAGAATTGAGCAAAATCCACATGAAGGGTCGATTGCGATTATCAAATCAATTGGAGAGCAAAACAGACACATGTCATCATTGCAATTACCAGACCAAATATAATAGGCAGTTTGGATGCAACCACTGCGACTATAAGGGCAAGAAGAAGTCTGATCTGAAAAAACATTTACTGCGACATAAAAATAAAAATAAAATAGAATGGTTTAAATGCAACCAATGTAACTACAAGGCAAAGCTGAAATCTCATCTTAAAACACATTTGCTGCGTCATAAAAATGCAAATGAAATTAATTGGTTTAAATGCAACCTCTGCAACTACAAGACCAAACATAAGTTCGATTTAAATAAGCACCAATTACGGCATACCAATGTGAACGAAATCGATTGGTTTAAATGCCAACAGTGTGACTACAAGGTCAAGATGAAAGATCAACTAAAAAGACATTTGCTGCAACATAAAAATGCAAATAAAATCGGTTGGTTTAAATACAACCAATGTGAGTAGAACGCCAAGCAGAACTCTTATATGAAAAATCATTTGCTGCAACATAAAAATCCAAATGAAATCGATTGGTTTAAATGTAACCAACCAATGTGCCTACAAGGCCAAGGGGAACGGTCGACTGAAGAACCATTTGCTGCGACATAAAAGTGCAAATGAAATTATTTGGTTTAAATGTCAACAATGTGACTAAATGGCCGAGCACAAACATCAACTGAAAACACATTTGCTGCAACATAAAAATGCAAATGAAATCGATTGGTTTAAATGCAACCACCCAAGCAGAAATATCAACTAAAAACACATTTGTTGCAACATAAAAATGCAAGTGAAATCGATTGGTTTAAGATCAACTAAAAAGACATTTACTGCAACATAAAAATACAAATAAAATCGGTTGGTTTAAATGCAACCAATGTGAGTACAACGCCGAGCAGAACTCTCATATGAAAAATCATTTGCTGCAACATAAAAATCCAAATGAAATCCATTGGTTTATTTAAACCAAACAATGTGCCTACAAGGCCAAGCAGAAAGAACAACTGAAAAAAACATTGGCTGCGACATAAAAGTGCAAATGGAATTAATTTAAATGCAACCCCCAAGGCCAAGCATAAAGTTCAACTGAAAAAACATTTGCCGCGAGATAAAAATTCAAATTAAATTAATTTAAAAAACTACTAGTTATAATTAAAAAATTTAGTATATTTCTTTTGATAAAATTACAAGTGGTGGACAGTTCAAAAGTTATAATGAAAAACATTTTGTGCGGTTTTTTATTTTATATACCGGGTGGGCCAAAAAAAACTGGACAATTTCAAACAAACTGCATTTGGCAAAGAATAAATCGGAGCTTTGAATAAATATATCTTTAAATTAGTAGCTGCATTCTTGCCACACACAACAACGTATTAATCAACAAAATCGGCTTAGTAGTTCTAAAAAAATATTTTTGTTTCAACCATTATTTTGCATATTATACGATTGCCTTGCCAATCATGTCGGCATTTATTTCCTTATAAATTCATTACTAATGAGAATTGATTGCTTTTTAAAGATCATAATCAAAGTTTATCCATCCATTTTAAATTTTAAATGGCGGACAGGATCATACTTGATTTTTTAAAATGCTTTAGTTTTTTTAATTTATAGAAAATCAGTACTTTTCCTTCACACAACGAGGCACAAATTATTAAAATCGGTGTGGTGGTTTTTAAAAAACTCTCTTTTTGTTTCAACCATTGTTTTACAGATTATACGATTGCTTTGCCAATTCTGTCTGCATTAATTTTCTTATAAATTCGTTGTTACTAAACCGATTTTAGTGAAATAAAAAAGATCATGGTGAGAATTGATTGTTCTTTAATGATAACTTATTAAAATCGGTAGTAATGAATTTATAAAGAAATAATTGCAGACAGGATTGGCACTGCAACCGTAAAATTTGTTAAACAATCGTTAAAACAAAATCAAATTTTACTAATTTGTAACTCGTTATGCGGGAGAAAAGTAGTGCCTTTCTATAAATTAAAAAAAGCTAAAACGTTTTCGGAAAATAAGAATAAACTTGGCTCTTTGAAGAGATTGTTTGGGAACGTTTTAGTTTTTTTTAATTAATAGAAAAGCACTACTTTTGTCCCGCACAACAAGGTACAAGTTAGTAAATACGGTTTGGTGGTTCTCACAAAATCTATTTTTGTTTCAGCCATTGTTTTACAGATTATACGATTGCATTATAATCGAAATTTGCCGCCATCTTAAAAGTTAAGATATTGGACGGAATCATACTTGACCCTTCAAAGAGGCACGTTTATTCTTATTTTCCGAAAATGTTTTAGTTATTTTTTAAATTTATAGAAAAACACTACTTTTCTCCCGCGTAAAGAGGTACAAATTAATGAAATCGGTGTAGTGGTTCTCAGAAAATCTGATTTTGTTTTAACCATTGTTTTACAAATTATACGATTGTATTGCGAATCCTGTGAGCATTCATTTCTTTATAAATTCATTCATTTAATTAAAATCGGTTCAGTAGTAATGAATTTATAAGAAAATAAATGCAGACCCGATTGGCAAGGCAATCGTATAATTTGCAGAACAATGGTTGAAACTAAAAAAATTTTTTTTAGAACCACTGAACCGATTTTGCTGATTTGTAACTTGTTGGTCGTGGCAATGCAGCTTTTTTACTAATTTAAAAAAATATTTAAAACATGTTCGCAACATAAAAATAAACGAACAGCTTTGAAGGGTACATTTTAATTTTATCTGCCATCTTGGATTTTGAGATGGCGTGCAAAAAATATATTTAATCAAAACTCTGATTAATTCTCTGCCAAGTGCAGTTTGTCCCATTAAAATCGATTGTATAGTTCAAAAGTTATAAAAAAATTGTCCGGTTTGTTTGGCCCACCCGGTATATATATATATATATATATATATATATATATAGATATATACAGGGTGTTCCAACTAAAAGGTAACAGACGTGTTTTTTGGTATTTTTTGTGTGAATTTGGAGAAACGCTCGGACACGTCGATTTTGTTTGCTATCTTGAAATTTTTGTAGCACTCACCATCGAGGGGTATACTTTACCCCTATATTTTGAATAGGGAAAGTGGGTCTAGTGATACCTTGTTTTGAAGGCTTCTTGAATGTCTTTACAACCGCGTAAAAATTTCAAAAATCTATTAGTGTTTGAGATAATTGCCTTCATACTTTCAAATTTAACATAGACTGATAAAATAAAAATTTAATCAGAATTTTATATTTTTCGGATTTGATTTTTATTTTATCATTCCATGTAAAATTTGAAAATTTGAAAACAAATATCTCAAAAACTAATCTATATATATAAAGTGTCCCCTCGCAAACAAAATCGACGTGTCCGAGCGTTTCTCCAAATTCGCACGACAAATACCCAAAAAAATGTCTGTTATCTTTTAGTTGAGACACCCTGTGTATATATACCGGGTGGGCCCAAAAAAACTGGACAATTATTTTTCATTATAACTTTTGAACTATAAAATCGATTTTAATGGGACAAACTGCACTTGGCAGATAATTAATCAGAGTTTTGACTGAATGTATTTTTTCGTCCACCATCTCAAAATCCAAGATGGCGGACGAAATTAAACTGTACCCTTCAAAGATATTCTCGTTTATTCTCGTGTTGCGAACATGTCATAATTAATAAAAAGCTGCATTTTTGCCACGCACAACACGGTACGAATTAGCAAAATCGGTTCAGTGGTTCTAAAAATTTTTTTTGTTTTAACCAATGTTTTGCATATTATACGATTGCCTTGCCAATCATGTCTTTATTTTTTTCCTTATAAATTCATTACTACTAAACCGATTTTAATGAAATAAAAAACATGCTGGTAAGAATTGATTGCTTTTAGAAGACCCTGATCAAAGTTTATCGCCATCTTAAAATTTAAGATGGCGGACAGAATCATACTTGATTCTTCAAAATGGCGTGTTTATTCTTAGTTTCCGAAAATGTTTTAGCTTTTTTTTTAATTTATAGAAGAGCACTACTTTTCCCTCACACAACGAGGTACAAATTAGAAAAATTGATGTGGTCGTTCTCAAAAAATCTATTTTTTTTTAGCCATTGTTTTGTAGATTATACGATTGCATTGCCAATCCTGTCTGAATTCATTTCCTTATAAATTCGTTATTACTAAACCAATTTTAGTGAAATAAAAAAAATTGTCTTGAGAATTGGTTGCTCTTTAAAGATTATAGTCGAAATTTGCCGCCGTCTTAGAATTTAAGATGTGGGACAGAATCATACTTGATTCTTTAAAATGGGGTGCTTATTCTTATTTTCCGAAAATGTTTTAGCTTTTTTTTGTAATTTATAGAAAAACATTACTTTTCTCCCGCATAAAGAGATAAAAATTAATTAAGTGCTTTTCAATAAATTAAAAAAAGAACTATAACATTTTTTGAAAATAAGAATAAACGTGCCTCTTTGAAGGGTCAAGTATGATTATTTACGACATCCTAACTTCTAAGATGACGGCAAATTTCGATTATAAACTTTAAAGAACAATCAATTCTCACCATGATTTTTTTTTATTTCACTAGGATCGGTTCAGTAATAATGAGTTTATAAAGAAATTAATGCAGACAGGATTGGCAATGCAATCGTATAATCTGTAAAACAATGGCTGAAATAAAAATAGATTTTTGGAGAACCACCAAACCGATTTTACTAGTTTATACCTTGTTGTGCGTGGGAAAAGTAGTGCGTTTCTATAAATTAAAAAAAAAACAAAACATTTTTAGAAAATAAGACTAAACACGCCATTTTGTAGAATCAATTATGATTCTGTTCACCATCTTAAATATTAAGATGTAAAATAAATTTGGATGATGATCTTTAAGAAGCAATCAATTGTCACCAGGATATTTTTTATTTCATCAAAATCGGTTCAGTAGTAATGAATTTATAAGGAAATAAATGCAGACATGATTGGCAAGGCAATCGTATAATATTCAAAACAATGGTTAAAATAAAAATATTTTTTTTTAGAACCACCTAACCGATTTTACTGATTCATACCTTGTTGTGCGTGGCAAGAGTGCTGCTTTTTTAGTGGTTTAAAAAAATTATTATTATTAAATTATTAAAACATGCTCGCAACACAAGATTAAACGAGCATCTTTGAAGGGTACAATTTTATTTCGTCCGCCATCTTGGATTTTGAAATGACAAACAAAAAAATGTATTTCTTCAAAACTCTGATTAATTCTCTGCCAAGTGCAGTTTGTCCCATTAAAATCGATGGTATAGTTCCCAAGTTATAATGAAAAAAAAATTGTCCGGTTTTTTTTGGCCCACCCGGTATATATATATATATATATATATATATATATATATATATGGGCTACCCAGTATACTTAGTAGTAAAAGTACTGGCAGGTGACCTGTAGGTCTGGCAATTCAAAATAAGATTTCGGAATTCCATTGTCTTTATTTATTTCATTTTAAACACGACGTTTCGGTTAGTATCTCTAACCGTTTCAAGTGTAAACTAAACAATCCAGTCTACAGGCTACTACTTATACTGCATTATAAATAAACTTTAATAAACTTTCGTTTTTGCCATGCAAAACTTTAGCTGAATCCTGTGATCATTTGACCATGCATGATCGTTTCCGCCAATGCGACTCCTTATGCAAAACTTTACCTTCAGACCATTGAATCCTGTGAACTAGATTTTTCAATATCCCCTTGTTGGGTACTTTTTAGATGTTAATTTACTCTAATCTGAAGAGGGCGTTTCATTTCACCTACATATGATTTACCCAACTCACACGGGATTTGGTAAATACATTCCTTATTATTTGAGGGATTTTCTGGTTTTGTATGATAGTGTTTGGCTATTCGTCTTGTTTTCTGAAATCCCTTGAACATACGAAATGTTAATAACACCCAACGGATTATTATTTTTAGAATTTGCTACATTTAGTTTGTTTTTAGTTTTAGAGATCGTTAAGTTTTTATTCTGAGAAATTAATAAACTCAACGATCTCTAAAATTAAAAACAAACCAAATGTAGCAAATTCTCAAAATAATAATCCGTTGGGTGTAAATTGTAAGTTGAAAATAAAGTAATCAGTGTAGTGTAGATTCATACGTATACTTTACTATACCATATTAAAAGGAGGAAAAAATGCTGACAGTCACCATTACACTTGAAAAGAACGATAAAAGTCCACGCGCCAGGGGAAAAAACGCTGAAAGTCCACTTCTGCGTTAAAGCGCTTCGGCCATTTTTATTTCCTGTTGCTTTTTTAGTTCTCGTTAGAACTTGTCGGAAGCATAATATTGTTTTTTTTTTTAATAACTAAAACTAAACAAGAAAATCCCTCAAATAATAAAGAATGTATTTACCAAATTCCGTGTGAGTGTGGTAAATCGTATGTAGGTGAAACGAAACGCCCTTTTCAGATTAGAGTAAATGAACATCTAAAAAGTACCCAATAAGGGGATATTGAAAAATCTAGTTCACAGGATTCAATGGTCTGAAGGTAAAGTTTTGCATAAGGAGTCGCATTGGCGGAAACGAAAGTTTATTGTAGCTGCGTTTATAATGCAGAATAAAGAAGTTCTCAGTCAACCAAGCACGGACATACCAAACATATGGAAACCACTTAAAAGTAGCGGTAGGTGACCCGTAGGTCTGGCAATTAAAAATAAGATTTCGGAATTCCATTGTCTATATTTATTTCATTGCAAACACGACGTTTCGGTTAGTAAGTATCTCTAACCGTTTTCAAGTGTAAACTAAACAATCCAGTCTACAGGCTACTACTTATACTACTTGGTATGACAGCTCGCCTCCTTTTTTAATACCAAGATGCTTGTATTCCTTAAGGAGTTGTTTCCATATGTTTGGTATGTCCGTGCTTGGTTGACTGAAAACTTCTTTATTCTGCATTATAAATGCAGATTCAATAAATTTTCGTTTTCGCCATGCAAAACTTTGGCTTCAGATCATTGAATCCTGTGATCATTTGACCATGCATGATCCGCTAAACCGGATATTTCAATATCCGCTGATTGGGTACTTTTAAGATGTTTATTTACTCTAACCTAAATTTAAATTTACCACACTCACACGGGATTTGGTAAATACATTCCTTATTATTTGAGGGATTTTCTGATTTTGTTTTAGTAACAAAACTCCTTATCGTATTTCCCGATGAAAATACTGTTGTTAAATTATAGTGTTTAGCTATTTGTCTTAAGTTTTCTAAAATCCCTTGAACATATGGAATGTTAATGGATTATTATTTTAAGAATTTGCTACATTTGGTTTGTTTTTAATTTTAGAGGTCGTTGAGTTTTTATTCCGAGAAATTAATAAACTCAACGATCTCAAAAATTAAAAACAACCCAAATGTAGCAAATTCTCAAAATAATAATCCGTTGGATGGTATTTAACATTCCATATGTTCAAGGGATTTCAGAAAACATAAGACGGATAGCCAAACACTATAATTTAAAAACAGTATTTTCATCGAAAAATACGACAAAGAGTTTTATAATTAAAATAAAACAGGAATGTATTTACCAAATTCCTTGCGAGTGTGGTAAATCATATGTAGGTGAAACGAAACGCCCTTTTCAGATTGTTTGCTTTCATTGTCTACGAGTTTCTGGCAATTAAGCCAAAGCAAGTTTTTTTGGCATGCTCCAGCTTCATCCCTTAACCCATTCAAGTGCAGAATATCCAGGTCATTTATTCTACCAGTTTTCTTTCAGCTCAGGTTGGTACCCCGCTTTTGGTTGGTCTACGAGTTCTTTGGTCTGCCCACAAGAAAATAATGTAGGAAATTGAGTTTGTCTTTTTTAATTTTATTATTTTTAGTAAAATAAAAAAATAAATATTACATTTAAAAAAGCATATTGATAGGATGTTTTATTTTATGTAGTATTTTTGTTCAAATCTCGTGTTATATTTTCTTTTCAAAATATTTTATTTAAACAGCGACATTTTTAGTCTACACACAAAATGGCACCTCTGGACGTAGCTTTTATACAGTAATTTAATCATTTTTAGCTAACAAACTAACTTATTAGTCTATAAAAATCCTGCAATACAATTATTGTTTTTTCTAGTTATCAGTTTTGAACCTATTTAAAAGCCTAAAAAAGTTCCTAAACTAACAAACACACAAAAATGTATAAACCGGAACGGGAGACCTACCCTCATTCTTCTCAGAGTACCCATGGCTTCAGGGCGCCAAATATAAGTAAATTGTTCTGCTCTGCCCGTTGCCCGGGCCACATCGCTAGATTTGCCTGTAAAAGATTGCTTCTAACTACTATTTCTTTTTCTTACATTTCAGAATTGAGCAAAATCCACATCAAGATTGCGGTTATCATATTAATTGGGGAGCAAAACAGCAAAATTTGTTACAACACAAAAGCGTGGATGAGATCAACTGCTTCGAATGTCATCATTGCAATTACCAGACCAAATGTAAGAAGCAGTTTGGATGCAACCACTGCGACTATAAGGCCAAGAAGAAGTCTGATCTGAAAAGACATTTACTGCAACATAAAAATGCAAATGAAATCGATTGGTTTAAATGTAATCTTTGCGACTACAAGACCAAGCAGAAGTCACATCTGAAACAACATTTGCTGCGACATAAAAATGCACATGAAATCGAATGGTTTAAATGCAGCCAATGCGACTACAAGGCCAAGCTTAAATTTCAACTGAAAACACATTTGCTGCGACACAAAAATGCAAGTGAAATCGAGTGGTTTAAATGTAACCAATGTGACTACAAGGCCAAGCTGAAATTTCAACTGAAAACACATTTGCTGCAACATAAAAATGCAAATGAAATCGATTGGTTTAAATGTAACCTTTGCGACTACAAGGCCAAGCAGAAGTCACATCTGAAAAATCATTTACTGCGACATAAAAATACAACTGAAATCGAGTGGTTTAAATGCAACCAATGTGACCACAAGGCCAAGCAGAAATCTCAACTGAAAACACATTTGCTGCGACATAAAAGTGCAAATGAAATCGATTGGTTTAAATGCAACCAATGTGACCACAAGGCCAAGCAGAAATCTCAACTGAAAACACATTTGCTGCGACATAAAAGTGCAAATGAAATCGATTGATTTAAATGCAACCAATGTGACTTCAAGGCCAAGCAGAAACGAGAAAGACATTTGTTGCGACATTAAAATGCAAATTAAATATATTGGTTTAAATCCTAAAAATGCGTAATCGATTGGTTTAAATTCAACCAATGTGACTACGAGGCTAAGCAGAAAGTTCAACTGAAAACACATTTGCCGCGACATAAGAATGCAAATTAAATTGTAGTATAATTTTTTTGATAAAATTATTTTCGCTTACATAAACTTTGTTTTCGCTTACATAAACTTTAAAAAAATATCAATGACATTGTAAGGTCTACTTAGACCCTTGTTTCTAAAAATATAAAATATCAACAAAGATATTGCGTTTAATATAACATAAAAAAACACAGTTTTTGTATAAAAAAAACTTATCTACATAATTTTTCTTAAATAATTTTTACATGTAATTGTTGTTTTTATTGCGAAAATTTCATATTGTTGCTGTACTTGCTAAAGAAGTTATAACCAAAAAATAAAATCGTCAACTTTAGGTACGTTCGGTATTTAAATCCCAATCTGCCCAATCTGTGTGCTCCAGTTTTCAGACCGATCTTTCAGATTAATCTGTTTGTTTGCGATTATCTATATCATTTTCTTTGTTTTTATCGTAAAAAACTAACGTTTTTTTTTTTTAAATAAAGAATTAGGAACTATTTGAACCAGAAAGTGGAAAAACCTATAGCATAAAGGTATCTGACGAGAACTATGCTGAAGTTGTGGGTAATACCAGTAAGTATTTCTATCTCTCCGTTCGGTAATTACAATTTGCTTCGACCAACCTGCGATCAGCTGATCAAAAATCCGTCAGCTTGATCGGATGCAAATAGCGAACCTACCTCTTGGTGTTCTGTATCTCGAAAATAAAAGAGTTTTGACCTCTATCTAATTTGGATCTTATTTTGACCTCTTCTATCACTCTTCAATGTTGTGAGTTATACCATTTACCATTTAGCATAATCTTTTTTGTACCTTGTGCATTTTTTATAAAAGCGGTTCAGAAAGTTGTAGATTTTCCAAATTTCTCCTGTTTTCCATGTGTGAGCCGCCATTTAGTTTTTAGTACCAGTTTGATAGATATCCAAGAAATAGCATTCTGAGCCTAAAAATTAAGGATTTCAACCACTGCAGTAAAATTTGCAAGTAACACGAAAAGCGCATGTAGGCCTCCAAACGAGTAAAGTACAATATGAAGTGTTCCAAAATTTTCCAAAGCAAGAAACTCACAGTCCTGTAGATCCGACCCTGTTTCCTTTAGTTGTTTATTCTCATGTTATCCGCTAAGTTTTTTTATAAGTAATAAACTGGATTTTAACTGTTACTTTGGTTTTTGTTATATTACATAAAGTTGGTGCTTTTTAAATACAGGGTGTTCCAGCACTAATGGTACATAGTAAAACTGTAGATTCCTTGAATCAAAATATTAAAATTTAGCTACACTTGCCCTAATCCAAAAGTTGATATTAACCGAGATACAGAGTGTTAAACTATTTTTTCATTTTGATTTTCTTTTTTTTTTGAGGTGAGTAATTTAATTTTGGTAAAAAATTTGATGTACATTGTACCGGGAATTCTTTGGGTCACTGCCAATAGATTAAAATCGCTGTAACTTTTTAGTTTCTCTGTCCATATCAGTTTTTATTTAAAATATGATTTTTCCCATCATTTTTTTTTAAATTAAAACTGGCATACACCGAGACGAAAGGAAGTTACACTTACTTTAAAGTAATGGTAACAACTCAGAGAACACCCTGTAGAATGTACACCAAAATTTTTATCAAAATCAAATTGCTCGACCCAAAAAACTCCCACCCCATTTTTTTTGCAAAAATGTAGATTACTACAAAAGTTAGTAAATAAAGTGATTCTTGTATTAGGCATCTCAGAAAATTTGTACCCGTGCAATAAAACCATTAAATGGTAAACTCTCGAAAATCGTTGCTTTAAGCTACATCAAAAGAGTACAACTTTTTTATACAGGGTGTTTCTGAATTAATGGTACATCCGAAAGTATGCGATTCTTTGGCTTTATTTCATAACTAAAATGTTAAATTAAAGCTTTAATAAAAAAAAAATTTCATCATTTTCAAACCATTCTAGATATTTTTATAAAATTTAGTACACGTCTTTTGTGCATCGAAATGCATTTTTTGGTGTAAAGTAATTTTAAAAAATTTTAGCAGTTGGGGCCGTGTGGAGCTTGGATATTTATTTTTGCACTGATTTCGAGTAAAAAAATAAAAATCATTTTAATGCACATTATAATAACACTAACCCATTTAATTACCAATAACCTCCCTGTATTTCGAAAACGAAGGTTTTTCTGTCCCATGTTTATACAACATTTCAGCTATCAAATAAGCAAAAGAATCGCCTACTTTCGGATTTATAAAGATAAACTGCTCAAAAATTGAAGTGAGCCACCCCATTTTTTGGATATGTTTAAAATAAATTTATTCCCAAACGAAACGGTCAATTCCCATACAATTTTCTATGTGATATAGCTTCGATTATCTTCTTTTATTGTTTGGTTTCCTTGTCCTGCGCTTGACAGATTTCTTCACAGGGTGGCTACAACGCAAATGTAAAAAAAATACGAAAATTTGCACGGCTCCCATTTCTTGTACGATTTTTTTTTAAAATGACACAAAATGACACTGAGCACAAACAGGGGCGTGCAAAAATAATTTTTCGTAAATTCTCCTTTTTATGACCAAACCTGAGTTTCACCTTCTGTAGGTAATCTGATATCAACTCTAGGTAAGTGCAAAACACGTTTTATTGAAGTTTGAACATTTATGCCGAGACGGATTTTTAATTTTTGTTAAAATTTCACCATTGGCGTCAGGATAATTTTTTGTAAAAATTATTATTTATTTCGCAGTCACAGTAAAAATCATAAAGCAGAGCTTATGCCACGTGTGCCATCTGATTTAGGTTGTAATATCTCACAAACGAAAGTTACAAGAATTTAAAAAAAAATTATTGTGAAATGCATTGGAACCAGAAATGTTATGTATGTATGTATGTTATGCTTGTCGTCTTAAGCATTTTAAGGTATCTAATAATACGCAAAAATAGGTTGAGAAATAAAAAAGTAACTACCGATAAAATATTTTAGTGATCTTATATACAAAGCAATTTTGCTCCCAGATTTCTCATTTCTTGACCGATTCTTGTAAACGATACATCAAAATGCTTGGAAGAGGAGGCTAATAAAACGAGACAACCAAAATTATTAGGTACTGTTGCATCACTGTTTAGAAAAAGTTAAAAACATTAAATCAGTTTTTACATTGGCCTACCGACAACCCCTATCATTGCAGTGCTCTTCGGGCCATTAGAATGACAGATAAAACAAACGTCTAGTGTCAGTCTTGTTTTATTCGAAGGTTTTTATTGAAGTGAAATCTAAATAAAACAAACATGAGTAGGTAAGCTCTTAGTTTGGCTTCTCTATAAGAATTTTTATACAAGAGTCCTTTTCCTAACTAAAGGGGCACATTCTCCTATATCATTGAACGCAAAGTCCGGCCAAGCAACACGTTAACTCTCTGCTCCTGCAATGTTGTTATTTTTAGTAGTTTTAATGCACAGTTATTGATGATTTTTAAAACACGGAGATTCTCGGTGAGTGTCTGGTTTTTACGCTGAATTCTAGTCACAAAAATATCAACATTTGGTGTACGATTTTTTTTTATTTATTCAGCTACTGCGGGCGTACAAATGAACCTTATGGTTTGTACGTGTAGTTCCTAATTAAACTACAATTTGTTATTTTTTTATTTTTAAATCTCTAAGAAAAAATAAAGTAAAAAATAAAGAAAAAAAGGAAAATAGTGGTAAAAATTAATTAATTTTAGTATTATTAAATAAAAATTTAGGAAAAGAACAACAAAGAAAAATACCTTAAGAAACAAATATTTACAAAAAAAAAATTAAAAACAATTATATAATCTAAACATTAGGACTAAGCAAAGCATACATTATTGCGGCGTTGTCAGAAACCCAACTCTTTAGTTTTATTTTAATTTTATTATATGGCTTGTTTCTAAATTGGTATGGTGCAGTGGCGTATATAAGGGGCCCGGGCCCCTCCCCCCTAAGCTAAGATTTTTTCAGATATTTTCCACATATTTCATGAATACAAACATAAAATAGCATACAATACGGCCTCATGAGGTGTCGCCCCCCCCCCCCCGAAACTTTTTTCTATATACGCCATTGGTATGGTGTAATATTAAAAATGTTTGGTCCTACATAAGCAACATGTCTGGGTTTTTGTATAATTCATTCTCGTAATAACAATATTATTTCCACTTCTTGTGTTTTTAGGGTTGTCATTTTGTTTTTTGTAGTGATCATATTTAAACATATATTTAGCAATAATCTTTGCAGTTAGTAATGGCAGCGAGAATTGTGCTGTTTCTCTAAACAGCTGTAAAGTGGGAAAAGTTTAACTTTTAAAAAGCATTATTTTTATAATTGATTTTTGTATAACTTCCAGTGGCTTTAGGGCGCTTTTAAAAGTAAGTCCCCAGACCAATAACCCGTAGCTGAGTATGGACTCAACCAAAAAATAGTAGAAAATAGAGTATTTTTTTTGTTTTATAGTTAATGATTTCTCGTAGTTGTAAAAACTTATAAATGAGCTTTCGAAGCTTAATTTTAACATACTCTATGTATTCTTTATATGTAAGAAATTGGTCCAAGAGAATACCCAAATATTTTGTGCAGGTTCTTTTTTCGATTTTTATGGCACATTTACATTCTTTAATTGAGATACATTGCTCAGTGTGCAATGTTAAATACTTTTTCTGTGGCTGTGTTGATTCTGTTTTGGTAAATGTCAAAAAATTAGTTTTATCTTCATTTAATGTTAATAGACTTTGATCCAACCACCGCTTAACATCGTTAATTGCTTTTTCTGCTTTGTTCAGCTTTCGGAACTGATCAGTAAAAGTGTGTCATCGGCAAAACAGATAACTTTTGCATATTTTGTTGCTTTTATTATTCCGTTAATATATATTGAAAACAGAACTGGACCAAGAGTACCCTGTGGTACACCGAACTCTGCTGAAAGGGGATCACTAAAATAATTATCTATTTTTATCTGTTGGGATCTATCACTAAGAAAACATTTAAATAACTGAAGATATTTTCCTCTTATTCCAACATTTTCTAGCATTACCCGGCGCGAGACAGTGTCAAAAGCCTTGGACAATTCTAAAAATATTCCTATAGTTTTATTATTTGCATCAAAATTTTTTGCCACAAATTCTGTCACTTGACACAGAGGATTCTCAGTCCCGATGCCTTCCTGAAAGCCATACTGTTCAGCTGATATTATTTTATGTTTTACTAAAAATGTAGTTAACCTCAACTTTATACATTTTTCCATTAATTTGGCTATCGTACCCGTTATAGCGATTGGTCTATAGTTAGTCATAAGATCTTTGCTTCCGGCTTTGTAGATCGGTACTATAACCGCTCTCTTAAGTAAAGATGGAAAAATGCCTTGCACAAAAATTATATTTACTAGATGCAACAGAGGTCGGATCAAATCTTGATGAAACATTTTAACAATTTTTGGATCTATATTTTCATTGCTAGATGTGTTACATTTCAAGGAATTCATAAGAATAATCTCATTATTTTCTGAGATAGGATCACCACCTTGATGGATTATTTGGGGTTATATTTTGTTGCCTAGTCAAGGAAAGTATTTTTTCCGCTAGTTTCTTACCTATTGTGCTAAAAAAAGTATTAAATTCGCATTCCATTTGTTTACCGTTAGATATTACTTGGCCATCATGTTTTTTGAGTTTTTTAATTTGAAGACTGGCTTTAGTCTGGTTTGTTATATTTTTTATGGTCTTCCATTTTTTTTTGGAGTCACCATGACAACTTTCAATTAATTGCCTAAAGTATTTTATTTTTGTGGTTTTTATAAATTTGGAAATTTTGTCTTGAAAGATATAGCGTATTCATTTTTAAGAACTAAATTTTCTGGGTCAACCGTTTTCTCATATTATCCCTTTTTTTTATGAAAACAAGAAGGTGAGCCGACATCCCAGGGTTGATTTGGTATTTTTTGCTAGAAATCCTTTTTGTTTCAGTTCAGGTTTTAATTTTGTTTTTTAAACTAGTTAGAAATGCTTTGGCACACTGATCAGAATTTCTTTTGTTTAACACATCAGCCCAATCTTCATTCACAAGTAGATGTTTAAGTATTTTCCTGTATCTGCAGTTGTATCTGTATTATTGTGGGATAGTGATCGTGAGTGTCAATAGCCTTTGCACTTATTATCGCCGTTTTTACTTGTATGCCATTATGACTTCTAGCAAAACAATGATCTGGACAACTTTTCTGGTTACCTCTTTCCCTTGTCACTACTTTTATTTTACATAAGAAACAATATGTAGCGAGAGAGTTAAGGTAGCTATCCAGAATTCTATTTTGATTGCCTAGAAGATTTATGTTAATATCTCCGAGAAATACACTTGGACATTGTTTTTATTTTGTGTGTATATTAGGCAGTGTTTCTAGAGCAATAATAAACCCTTCCTGATCGGTTGCTGGTAATCTATAAGTACCAAATACCTTCATTTTCATTTCATGTTTTTCTACAGTAACTGTCACGAATTTGAATGAACCGAACCGAACCGAACCGAACGAATTTATGTTCATTTAAAGTAATAATATTACTATTTCTATTTATATTACATATACTACATTTATTTCTAGAGCTCTGATTATAGATAAACTTCATATTCTGGTATTTGAAAATCTTTAGTGCAGTAAATTGGGTGGGTTTCTGACAGTACTATCACATCAAACAGTTGATTGTATGCTTCTAAATAAACCAAAAAATTATCGAAATTTTTGTAAATGCTAGTTATGTTTATTTGGATTATGTTCAGCCCTAAAGGGTTGTCTAAGAAGACAGCATCATTTAATGTTTCACATTTATAGTATCACAAACTTCATAATATCGAGAAAGGTGTTGGGATTCACTGGTCGTAATACAAAAGTTAACTATGTTTGCGCGCTGTTATTTTTGGGGTTCAAGCCTTAAGCTGATTGACATGATCTATATTCTTGACTCTTATGGCTTCTGAGTCAGCTGTCTTTGGAGTATAACCTTGTCCATTTTTTACCCATATGTAGGCAAAAGTATGGCCTTTCTTTAGCTTTTTTGCTTCCATGAGTAGATCCCTTACTGTCTTGTCAAGATCCTTCGATATAAAAATTTTCCTACATTCACCAGAAAATCCGCACAACTCTGTGTTAAAATTATTAATTTTCTTCTTTGCTTCTAGTATTTTATTGCGTATTTCCTCATTAACAAGTTGTACTAATACTGTTTTTTCTTGTTTTGCACTAGGGAGAAGATACGACTTATAATCTCAATCCTCCAACTCTAATTTTAGGGTCTTTAAGACCTTCTGAACAGACGCCTTTACATTTTCTTTTGTAACCATTGATAATAAGATTTTTCTTCTTCGATTGCTGATGATCTTTGTCTTGTCTATAGGCCATAAGCTCTAGTTTTTTTTCAAGTTGCATTAGTCTCTGCTTCATGATTTCATTTTCTTTTTTCAACTGTTTATTTTCCTGTCTTATTTCCTTTACTATATTGTTTGTATCTTTAATCATTTTCCATTTAAAGTTAAGTGAATCTTCAAACCTTTCGAATCTCTCATTGAAGATCTTAACAACTTATCATTAATAGATAGTCCCGAATTACTACTGCTGGGACAGTAAATACTTTTTCTACCTGACAGAGAGTTCTGACTATTGTTAGACAGTCCAGGCCCAAAACATTGATAATCTCCTATTTCGCTAACTCTATTTCTTAACTATCTACGCTTCCACATAGGTTTAGTAATATAACATTAAGGACATAGCCACGGGTCATTTATCTTATTGTTAGCATGTGCTGCAAATTCCATAGCTGTGAGGTTTGTACAGCTATTATGATAATACTCGCCACATTCTCCACATTCTATACCATGTATGCCATACGTCAGCTAGAAGCAAGGCATCTCTCTTGTGCAGCGGCGCGCTTTCACTCTGATTCTGTTAAACTTTCTGCCGGGGCTACGGTACACTGTCCCTGGTATCTCATGGAGATGCCCAAAATGCTTTACGGTAGATACAGTTGATCTGAGAACTACAATTAACTAATGCTTTGAAAGTATACTTGCCGAAATTAAAGAAGACAATTAACTCTAAGCTGGAAAATAATATGGAGGAATTCCAGAGTTTTAAGCTGGCCATATCACCACCTCAGGTTCCGTCCTTTCCTGACGCTGTCATCCGAAAGCCACACACGAGGATAGTGATTAAACCAATTGATGAAAATCAATCAAGCGAACGAACAAAAACCGACATTCTGGAACACATCAAACCCATCGACCAAAATATTCAACTTAATCAAGTCAAGTCGATCTCCCATGGGGGTCTCTTACTATCTGCGGAGTCTAGCAGTACAGCGAGGTTGCAAGGGCTTGCAACTGAAAAAATGGCAGCCAAGTATGAGATAAGAGAGGTCGAAAATCGCTCTCCAGTCGGAAGAATCGTCGGTATCAGTCAATCAACGCCAACAGACATATTTCGTGAAGACTCTAAAATTATAATACAAATTGGCCTACTAAAAAAAACAGTATTTTTCAATTCGAACTGTGGTTGGATGTATCTACTTACAGGCGCCTTATGCATCAGAAGAGGCTACTGATAGGGCTGGACAATTGTAACGTCTATGAAGCTCCTTCCATTCTTCGTTGTTATAAATGTAACTTATTCAATCATGATCTTAACCACTGTCATGGTAATTTAACTTGCCCTTTATGTGCTGAGTCTTATGAGCTTAGGGACTGCAAGTGTACGGAGAACCGATACAAGTGCATCAACTGTCACGGCCTAAACTTGAAAAATCCCAATCTAAATCTTGACACCGAACACGCAGTCTGGAATTTCAATAAATGTTATGGTTATAAGCAGTTGAACCAAAAACTTAAATCGTCTATTTTTGATCCCGTCCTGTAGCAACAACAGCAAGTACAGTACGCGCATACACTTCTTTCCCCTGACCCCTCTGAAGTTGATACTTTTGTCTCACCCACAAAAGCGGATCCCCCTACGAATGGCGCGCTCAGTACAGCTCGCATGCGTTGTAAAGTGAACAGCGATAAACACCTTTCCATCTATTATCAAAATACGCGCCGACTAAGAACGAAAACTACCGAATTTCACAACGCTCTTTTAAGTAGGGATTATGATATTATAGCGCTCACTGAAACCTGGCTTTGCGACAGTATTTTCACTTCTGAACTTTTTCATTCTGACCACTCAGTTTTTAGACAATATTGTAAATATGCTGAAGTTGTTGCTGATAGGGGGGGGGGTGGTGTCTTGCTGGCTGTAAAGCAGGATTTCCAGGTCTCAAATGTTAATCTGAATCTTCCAACATTTTTAAGAAATAAAATTGAATTTACCGCTTTAAAAATTATCTTTTCTAATGCGTAATCCCTAATTCTTCCCTACCAAGCCTGATCTGAGCCCGAACATATATGAGCAGCTTTTTAATTACATATTATCTAAACCGATTCTTCTTAATTCAAACGGTATTTTTCTTGGCGACTTTAACTAACCTGAATACATATTATATCTAAACGGATCTGGACCTACTGCCCGGCTAAACGAGTACTTATACTTCGAAAGCTTCACAAATTTTTCACAGATAAACAATATTTTAAATTCAAATGGCAGAATTTTGGATTTTGTGCTCGTCTTAAGGGCAGAATTGTGTGTGTTGGAACGTTCTCAGGATGCTCTTATCAAGGAGAATAATCTTTTTCCTTCACTTATTATTCAGTATAATATAGGTAAATTTTCTCATCAAAGATCTACTTTAAAAATTGAAAATATATTTTACAACTTTAAACGAGCCGATCTTAGACTCCTATACGATGCATTAATAGGGATTAATTAGGACTTTTTACTTAACACTAACAATGCCGATACAGCTGTCAAAAATTTTTATGAAAGAATATATCACTATTTGGATCTATATGTACCCAAAACAAGCAAAAGTAAAAAAAGTTTCGCTGGTTCACCAGCGACGTCATTAAGCTTATTAAACGTAAACATAACTACTGGAAAAAGCATAAGGGGGGGCGATCAGGAGGCATTGGCAACGTTTAGGAACTTACTTAAATAACCATTGATTCTTCTTTTAAGGAATACTGCGCCAATCTGGAACGTAACCTAAAGAGCCAGCCACAAAATTTTTGGAGACTAATTCAAAGCAAGCAACGGAACAGCATACTACCTCAAAACAATGATTAATAATGCGGGCACAATCATCACCAATCATCAAGAAATTGCTAATGCGTTTGCAGAATATTTTCAGAGTTCTTATACAACTCCTACTTCCAAACAATCAGCATCTACATACATCAAACAAAGCTAATTCACATACTGGAAATGTCATTGCTGTTCCCTATATCACGGAATCTTATGTACGTCAAGCACTAAAAAGTATGAAACCCAAGGCAACGGTGGGGCCAGACCGAATACCCTCATTTTTCTTAAAAGATTGCGCTTGCAAAACCTTTGACAATAATTTTTAATATAATCTTAGTACAAGCGTCTTTCCTAGTACTTCGAAGCAATCGTAGATTATTCCCGTCTATAAAAAGAATGAACGGAAACACATAGAAAATTACCGCCCAATAACACTAGCTAACATAAGCTCTTAATAAATCCTAATCAACACGGTTTTATGAAACAGAGATCTACCACAACAAATCTTATGTCAGTTACTCAATTCATTGCTGAGTGTCTCGATAATGGTACCCAGGTTGATGTTATATAATATACTGATTTTTCGATAGACTCGACCATGACAATTTGCTTGAAAATTCATTTAACTTAACAAAACATTTATCAGATCTGTTTCGTTTCATGCTTGGTGCTATGGTTCAGCGTCATCGGAGATCTTAGCTTATTCTGGTGTCCCTCAAGGTTCGATTTTGGGACCACTTCTGTTCAACTGCTTTATAAACGATATCTCTTCTAACTTGGATGCCGACACCTTGGGACTTTTGTACGCGGATCATAAAAAGCTTTACTGTCAAGTTACGAAGAAAGATGACTGTATCAAGCTTCAAACTGCATTAAATGAAGTAAATAACTGGTGCGTTGCAAATCGTTTGCCCCTAAACCCTTTAAAATGTAACGTTGTTTCCTACTCTGTTAAACGTAACATCATTGAGTTTGATTACCATATTGACAACACACTTGTGCCGCGGTCAACAAAGTTCAAGGACTTGGGCGTGATATTTGATCAGAGACTTTCATTTGTGCCACATATCGAAGATATTTTAAGTACAAGCTATCGAATGCTAGGTTTTCTGTTTAGAAACTCCCGAGATTTTAATTCTACACATAGCATAAAAATATTGTACTTTGCCTATGTTAGATCTAATTTAGAATACGCTTCGGTAGTTTGGTCTCCATACTACCAAAATCATATTGAGGTGATTGAAAAAATTCAAAGAAGATTTTTTAAGTATATGTGGTACAGGTGTGAGGGCGCTTATCCTGAAATCGGTTTTCCTACCGACATACTTACTCAGAGGTTTTCGTTGCAGTCTTTAAAAGCCCGTCAAAAACTATCTGAGGTTCAGTTTCTCTACAATCTTATTAACGGTAGGATTGACTCATCTAATCTTCTGAGCCAAATAAAATTTTATATTCCCAGAATTTCACCTGGCGAACGACCTACCTTTTATCTTCAGGTTTCTAGAACAAATATTGGCAAATTTTCCCCAATAAATAGATTGTACAGTATATTATAATAGTATACAGGGCCAGTGTGATATCTTAAACTGCACTGCGAATTCATTTGAAAAAATCGAAATTTTTGCGGTACAAAATTACAAAATAGTGATATTTTCTTCTTTCTTTTAAGACTTATTAAATTATGGTAACTGATAGTACTAGTAGTATTTTGTGTGTGTGTGTGTCTGCTATAAATAGATAGATATATATATATATATATATATATATATATATATATATATATATATATATATATATATATATATATATATATATATATATATATATAGATATACACTTTTTTTTGTAGTTAGTTGATTTAAGTGTTTTTAGTTATTTTCTTAATTATTTTAATTAATTATTGTCACTTTTTAAAATTTCTGATTCCCACTTTGTAATTGGATTTTAAATCTGTTAAGTGGGTTAATAAATAAATAAATCAATAAATAAATAAATATCGTATCAGTGCGTGTCCAATATGACAAGACTGACACTAGATGTTTCTTTCATCTGTAATTCTAATAGCCCGAAGAGCACTGGAACGATAAAGTATGTAAAAACTGAGTTAATTTTTTTCCGACGCAGTTCACATTTCACTTTTTCAACACTTTCGTTTGTGAGATATTACAACCTAGATTAGATGGCACACGTGGCATAAGCTCTGCTCTACGATTTTTGCTAAGGCAACATCAAAATCATCTCTAGTGGACTGAGAAAATTCGTTTGAATCCATGGACTTTGCGAAATAACTGACATTTTTACAAAAAATCATCCCGACGGTGATATTTTAACCAAAATGGAAAAACCGTCTCGGCATAGATGTTCAAACTTCTATAAAACGTGTTTTGCATTTACCTAGAGTTGATATTACATCACCTACCGAAGGTGAAACTCAGGTGTGGTCATAAAAAGGAGAATTAATGATAAATTATTTATGCAACTCCCTGATTGTGCTTAGTGGTCCTCTAGGGTACAATGGCGTACAAGTTTCAAAAAGGCCAATATTTGGTTTACCTCATAGCAAATTTGGTTGCTATAGGTCAAACCGGGTAGAAACGTCAAACTATCATATCTCGGAAACTAAAGAGAAATTTAAAAAACTGAGAAATAACTTTTTTTGGCTTTAGCTGACTATTATTTTGTGTCATTAAAATTTTTTTGAAAAAAATCGTACGAGAAATGGGAGCCGTGCAAACTATCGCACTTTTGTTATACTTGCGTTGTAGCCACCCTGTCAAGCTACCTGTTAAGCACGGGACAAGAAGGAAACTAAACATTAAAAGAGGATGATAGACGCTATATCACATAGAAAATTGTATGAGAATTGACCGTGTCGGTTAAGAATAAATTTATTTTAAACATTTCTAAAAAAATTAAGTGGCTCACTTCAATTTTTGAGTTAAGAAAAAGTTACACCGATTATACTGTTCAGTAGTGACCCAGAGAACACCCTGCAAAATGTAGATCATTTCATTTTGTGAGGTTTTTTTTAGCCCACCCGGTATCTATTCGAAAATATTATGGGCTACCCGGTATACTTAGTAGTAGAAGTAGTGGTGGGTGACCCGAAGGTCTGGCAAGTCGGCCAAAGTAGTTCCTTTATGTCATGCCCCAGCTTTATCCCTTAACCCATTCTGCACTGCTATTCGATATCCAGTTAGCTCATTGAGCCTTTCTATTATCTTTACAAAGTCCAGCTCAGATTTGGATTCCCGCTTGTGGTTGTTCTGCGAATTCTTTGGTCTGTCTGCAACCTGTTCTTGTTTTCCAGGAGTTTGTTAGTGCGTCCTACTTAGGTATCACCGTAAAAAAATTGGATTTATCTTTTTTAATTTTATTATTTTTAGTAAGAAAAGTAAAATAATAAATTTGAAAAAACATATTGATAGGATATTTTATTTTCTACAAAAAAGTATTTTTTGTATAAATCTTGAGTTATGCTTTGTTTTCAAAATATTTTGAAAGAATTTAACAGAAATAGAAGAATAGAAACCCTGCAACACTATTTTTTTTTCTAGTTATTTGTTGGGAACCTGTTCAAAAGCCTAAAAAAGAGAATTATTAAATTATTAAACACATAAAAATATATGAACAGGAACGGAAAACCTACCCATCATTCTTCACCACCCATGGCTTCATGGCGCCAAATAGAGTGTGTCCCCGGATGGAGTTGACAAGAGGAAAAAATCCTTTATTTTTGATTTTACGAAAAAAACTCACTCTTTATAAAAAATTCTGCTTCTTTAAAAATTAAGATTACGATAATAAAATCTTTCATTAAATGTACAGGGTGTTATCAAATTAAGAAACATATAATTAATATGAGGAGAAAAAATTTTATTTTTAATTTCATGAAAACATCACTTTGTACAGAGTTTTCCCGTATATTTTTAAACCATATCTAAAACGTTTATTTGAATAGATATCAAAATAAAATAAATACAAAAGTTTCATAATTTTTTACGAATTTTAACAATCTTTGTGTCATAATGTCAAAAAAAAATGTAAATGTCAAAATTTGACAGGTCGATGGTTTTTTTTTAAGGAATCACCCTATATATATATTTTTTTTTTGATTTTTTTTTCTTAAACCATATATTTTATATTTTTTAGGTTTGTAGGTTTCTTGGGAATGTGGTTCATTAATCAACTAGGAACTTTTAATTTACATTTATTAACGTTTCGGTCTAAAGACCTTCTTCAGGACTAAAAAGAAATTGAAAACAACGTTTTAGGCTATTTGTTTTTTATGCCATTATTTTTAAAAGAAAGAGTAAAATAATTAAAACAACGAAAAGTACTCACCATTCATACATTCACAATTTCACCTTACGTTAATCAAAACAACATACAAAAAAACACAAGTTCAAAAAGACACATCACATTATTTTACGAAACATTTTTAAAATCAATATTATGAAAACGAACTATACGACTATATTTTAATTTAAAATTCTGTTGATATGTGTGTGTGTGTGTATGGGTGGTGTCTCGTGGGAGGTATAATGATAAGTTTTTTGTGTTATTTCTTATAATTTTATTTTGCCATTTTTGTTATGGATCTTTTTAGCATACATATATGTTTTGGCGAGTTTGAGTTTGGTTGGAGAGGGTGTTATTTGTTTTTTGTTAATAAGTTAAAATATATTGGATTTAATTGTTTTATGTCAGTCCGTGAGTTGATACAATTGTAACTTTTTTGTATTTCAATCATTTCCAAGAACTCTCGTTTTTTTTTGGTGGCATTCAGTTTTCAATATTTTTGTATTTTCAAAATCAAATGTATGGTTTAAAGACGTACTGTGATTGGTTAGAGCTGTTTTATTTTTTTTATCATATTTGTGTCCATTTAGTCGGTTTTCTCCTTTTGAAAAATTATCAAAATACTTAAAAAATATCCTCCAAAATATTGTGAATAAAAATTGCTACTACATAAAAGACTCCACAGACGAAGAATAAAATTAAAAACATAAAATTACCTAATGACCACATATTAATATCTCTAGATGTAGTATCTCTATACACAAATATTCCAACAGAATTAATACAAAAAAATCATTACAGAAAAATGGACAGACATAAAAAAATACACTGACATACCACTAGATGAATTTTTATCAGCAATAAATTTAACATTAAATTCCACTTATTTTTCCTATAACACAAATTTTTACAAACAAATCAGCGGCTATGCAATGGGTGCCTCAATATCAAGTGTCATAGCACAATTAGTTTTAGAACATCTAGAAGAAAAAGTTATAAAAAACTTAGACTTTGACCTCCCCTTCTTTTTCCGGTACGTCGATGACCGCATGCGCTGTACCAAAAAACAAAAAAAAATATATTTTAAATAGTTTTAACGCCTATCACAAAAAACTTCAATTTACAATAGACAGAAAAAGACCAAAAGATCAACTTTTTAGACATGACCTTACACAGACAAAACAACACAATAAAAACTGAGTGGTACACAAAAGAAACATGGTCGTCCAGATATTTAAATTACAAATCACAACACCCTTTTTCCTAAAAAAAATCAGTTATAATTGGTCTTGCAGACAGAGCGATACAGCTATCCGATCCAGATTTTCGAGAATCTTCTATAAAAAAAGCAAAAAAGCACTGTTATTAAACAACTACCCTGAATCCTTAATAGATAAAACTTTTAAGAACACACTCTATTTATTTTACAATAAACTTCAACATAAAAACAAAACAACAATTGCAAAAAGTAATAAATATCTATCAATCCCATACATACCAAAGCTATCAGAACAGATAAGCAATATTTTTAAACCCTATAATGTAACAACAGCCTATAAAGGTCACAAATTATCTAAAAAAAATTTCAGTCAATTAAAGTCTTCAATACCAAAGGATAAAAAAGCCACGTTGTATATCAAATACCCTGTAAAAACTGCAACAACATATATATCGGACAAACTTCTCAACATCTCAAAAACCGACTAAATGGACACAAATATGATAAAAAAATAAAACAGCTCTAACCAATCACAGGACGTCTTTAAACCATACATTTGATTTTGAAAATACGAAAATATTGAAAACTGAATGCCACCAAAAAAAACGAGAGTTCTTGGAAATGATTGAAATACAAAAAACTAAGAATTGTATCAACTCACGGACTGACATAAAACAATTAAATCCAATATATTTTAACTTATTAACAAAAAACAAATAACACCCTCTGTTATGCCCGCAGTAAGAAAAACGATAAATGCAATGGACTGTAAATATTTTAATTAATGAAAGCGCGAACAAACATAAATATATTGATATGAAATTACGAAATAATTAAAAGGTCCATAGGTTAATTGGGGGGTACCACACAACGGAAATCAGAGACAAAGCACTCACCAGTCTGCAGCCAATTTCTCCACTTCCAAGGGGCCCCTATCTGGATCTAATGATGTCACCACGTAGCTAAAGGGCTGAAGTTTCTAGTTCTATGCTTCAGTACACCAAAACCGAGCACTTTCAAGTGTAGAAATTTGAAATAGTTGGAGAAAGTAAATTAACTCGCCATTTCTCGAGGCGGTCGAAAAAGGATCTCACTGATTGTTGGTGCGCATGTCCAAATGCGCGAAAAATGTACTCTGTCCGTCATCCAATTGTGTGGTTTTTAAAATTTACAAACAACCGCGAAATTTAGCGGGAGCTAACACCCTCTCCAACCAAACTCAAACTCGCCAAAACATATATGTATGCTAAAAAGATCCATAACAAAAATGACAAAATAAAATTATAAGAAATAACACAAAAAAACTTATCATTATACCTCCCACGAGACACCACCCATACACACACACATATCACGCTGTTAAACAGAATTTTAAATTAAAATATTTTATTAGCAACCTAAGTAATAGTCGTATAGTTCGTTTTAATAATATTGATTTTAAAAATGTTTCGTAAAATAATGTGATGTGTCTTTTTGAACTTGTGTTTTTTGTATGTTGTTTTGATTAACGTAAGGTGAAATTGTGAATGTATGAATGGTGAGTACTTTTCGTTGTTTTAATTATTTTACTCTTTCTTTTAAAAATAATGGCATAAAAAACAAATAGCCTAAAACGTTGTTTTCAATTTCTTTTTAGTTCTGAAGAAGGTCCTTAGACCGAAACGTTAATAAATGTAAATTAAAAGTTGCTAGTTGATTAATGAACCACATTCCCAAGAAACCTACAAACCTAAAATATATATATATATATATATATATATATATATATATATATATATATATATATATATATATATATATATATTTATATTTATATTATTAAAAATATATATGTTGGGATTATTTCGTTTAATAGTTTTGGAGATGTATGCGTTTAAAAGTATAAAAAACTTAAATTGGTACTTTTTAAAACATCAAGGAAGCCATGAAAAAACAATCGTGTTGACACAAAAGTGATGCTATTGTTTTGACACCTTGTCAAATTCAGTTTTAAGAGCGGTTAAGGATGATTTTTACCGAGAAAGAAAAACTGGATATTATTAAATTATTTTACTCAAATAATGAAAATGCATCTGTAGCTCGCAACCAGTATTATATTTAGTTTCCCAACAGAAGACAACCAACCCGCCAAACCATAGTAAATATTGTAAACTCATTTAATCAAAGAAAAACACTTAAAAGAAAAACTAGAACAGTCGAAAGAAACGCTGAAGAGGACTTAAATATTTTGTTATATTTTCAAGGTTAGTTTTTCTTTATAAGTTAGTTTATCATATTTGAAAAAATGTTTTCCCTTATTATTTTAGAGAATCTTGGACGGTCTATTCCGGATGCAGCAACTTTTTTTAACAAATCATGGCATAAAATTCACTCTGTTTTAAACTATCATAAATACAAGGCTTATAAATTTTTACCCGTGCAAAATTTAAGCAATGAAAATAAAATAAACAGATTACATTTTTGTCAGGAAATACAACGAGGAATAGCGGCAAATTAAATAAATTTGTCAAATATAATTTTTACTGGTGAGGCAGCATTCACCACGACGGGAATGTTCAATAGAAAAAATAAGCTATTTGGTCAAGAGAAAACCTGCATGCTTTACAAGCAGCTGTCAAAATTCAAGGACGCAGATCCCTACATGTTTGGTGCGGTCTCCTGAATAACATAGTTATTGGGCTTATATTTTTAAATGGTAACTTAACCCGAGAAAAATACCATGATTTGTTGCGAAATGAAATAAAAGAGCTTTTAGAAAAACTCCCTATTAATAACTATAGAAATTTAATATGGCAACAGGACGGAGCCCTGCCACATAACATCCAGCCAGTAACGAATTTTTTAAATAATAGATATATTATTATTATGGCCAGCAAATCGCTCCGATTTGTCTCTCCTTGATTTTTTTTGTGGGGCTACCTAAAAAGTAAGGTGTATTATAACAGGCCGCTAACAATTGTTGATCTTAACGAAAATTTTTCGAACTCTATCTTTCAAAATTTGTAAGAATTATTTAAAATTGTATTAATAATCAAGGAAAAATGTAGAAAATTAAAAATGAAGTAATAAATATTTTTTTCTTTCACAAAAATTGCTTAATTTTTTGTTTTTAATGGCTTGCGGCGCCACACATTCCTGCGCAGAATCACCCCGGATAGTAAATATTAATTAATTATATACCTTCTAAAAGCAACAGCATCACTTTTTGTGTAAATGCGATTGTCTTTTTCATGGCTGCCTTAATGTTTTAAGGAGATCAATTTAAGTATTTTCAACATTTAAGCGCATATATCTCCAAAACTAATGAATAAAATTATACAATGATATACATTTTTAAAATCAGGGATAAAAGATCTATATATATATATATATATATATATATATATATATATATATATATATATATATATATATATATATATTTATCGGTTTCACAACGTTCTACGTCTAGGCCTAGGCCTCTTATTCTTATTTCACTATCTATTCCTTCTCTCCAGCTTCTCCTTGGTCTTCCTCGTTTTCTTCGGCCAGTTGGTTTCCATTGTAATATTTGTTTAGGTAGTCTTCCATCATCCATTCTTTGTACATGTCCGTACCACACCAGTTGTTTTGTTCTTATATCATCCACTAGAGTACGTTCACCCACTGTCATAATTTCTCTTATTCTTTGATTGGTAACTCTTTCTCTTTTTGATTTCCCTGCTGCTCTTCTCCAATAGTCCATCTCCGTAGCGGAAAGCATTTTTTCTGTTCTATCTTTGATTGGCCATACTTCTGAGCCGTATGTAATAATACTTTTTACAATGGTGTTATATATAAGCTTTTTGTTATGTTTTGATATACTTTGGTCCCAAATTATTCCATTTAATAAAGTTATTGCTTTTCTTCCTTGTACGTTTCTATCTTTTATAGCTTTGTCTAGTGTTCCGTCAGCTGTAATTTTTAGACCTAAGTATTTATACTCATTACAGGACTGAATTCGCTGCCCAGTATTTAAGATTAGATCCTGTTTCGTTCCACCAATACACATATACTCTGTCTTATTGATATTAACCTCTAGTCCCCACTTATTGTACTCTTCTATTAGTTTTCGTGTCATATATTCGAGGTCGTCATAATCCTGAGCCACCACTATCTGATCATCGGCGAAACATAAAGTATACAAGGTGGTTTCATTCAACGGAATTCCCATGTTTTGGCATTTTCTCTTCCAGACTTTAAGGACCTGTTCCAAATATATCTTGAAGAGCGTAGGCGAGATACAGCAACCTTGTTTAAGACCTTTATTTACTTGAAAGCCCTTGGTTAGTTTTGCTTTTATTTTAACTTTTGCCTTACTATTGCGGTATAACTCTTTGATGGCCTTAATTAGTTGTACGCTTATGTTTGTCTTTTCCAACGCTTTCCAAAGTAGATTTAGTGGTATACTATCATATGCCTTCTGCAAATCTACGTAAAGCAGATGGAGCTCTTGTCCGTATGCCATTTTCTTTTCAATAACTTGGGTTATACAAAAGAGATGATCTGAAGTCGATCTACCCGCCCTGAAACCAGCTTGTTCTTCTGCCTCCATATCTTTATATTCGCTCTCCACTTTATTTCTTATTATTTTGCCATATATTCTGCTTAGCGTACTAGTTACAGATATACCTCTATAATTGTCACATATATCTTTCCTTCCTTTTTTGTGTATTGTGGATATATATGACGTTTTCCACTCAGTTGGTACTACAGCTCCATTTAAATATCTTTGGAAAAGATTCCGTAATCTACAAAACAATTCTTCAGTGCCATATTTAATAAGTTCAGATGGGATATTTCCGGGTCCGGCAGATTTACCGCTTTTTAAGGTTTTGCACACGTTTTTGACCTCAGATATTGTGAGGGGTACTGGAGATCCCATCGTTCTAATGATATTGTCTCTTTCGTCTTCCTTGAATTCTGCTCTATCTTCAGTTAAAAGTTTTTTAAAATGCTCATCCCATTCTTTGTCTGGTATTGGTGAAATAATATCTCTGCATGTTTCTTTTTTGATCGATCTTATAGTTTTCCAGCTTTCGGTACTTCTCCTACCTCCTAAGTAAGAATCTATTTTCTGGCACTTTTGCATCCATGATTGATTCTTCTTATCACTGATCATTCTTCTCACCTTTGATTGCGCGATTTTGTATTCTTCTCTGCTTCTATCTGTCTTTTGGGATAAGTACGTGTGATATAATTTCCTTTTTTCCTCTATTTCACTTTCAATCTCAGCATCCCACCAGTATGGTTTTGTTCTTTTAGGAGTTTCTTCCACTAATCCTAGTGCTTCTTTTGCAGCTTGATGGATGCTTAATGTGATACATTCGTATTCCTCATCTGGGGTTTCACCTGAACTTGAATTAAGTTTTTCGTTCAGTCTCTTTTTGTATAAGTTTTTTACGCTGTCATGTTCTAGGCTTAGTAGATTATATTGACAGTGATCAATTTCCTCATTCATTGTATCATCAAGATTTTGTTGATGGAGGCTTCGGCCTTGATAAGGAAAGAGAATTTTGGTCTCCAGAAAATAGTGATCACTTCCGCATGTTGATCCACGCTTTGTTCTGACATCTTGAATTTTTAGTTTTGTCTTTTGTTTAGTGATAAGATAATCAATGATGGATTTCAGGTTTTGTGAGGGTTTGGTCCAGGTATATTTGTGTATTTTCTTATGTTGGAAAAAACCGTTTTGGATTTTTAGGTCTAATTGCTCACATACTGTGATAAGCCGGTTTCCATTGTCATTAACAACATCTTCTCCATATTGGCCAACTGTCAGATCATTTACTCTGTTACCTGTTCTACTATTTAAATCTCCCAATATTACAATTTCTCTAGATGTACTTACTGCTGATATTTCATTGTGGATTTCTTCAAAAAAATTGTCTTTCACGGCTACATTTGCATCGTCATTATACGCATAGATTCCAAAAATCGTAAGTCTCATTCCTTTTATTGTGATATTCATTCTTATTAGCCGTTCATTTACTGCTTCCCAGAAAGATCTAATAAAGATCTATAAATATCTAAAATAATATACAGGGTGTTCCCTTTAAAAAAAACCATCGACCTGTCAAATCTTGACATTTAGATTTTTTTTTTGACATTCCGACCTTCTTAACCTTTGTAAAAAAATATGAAACTTTTGTATTTATCATATTTTGATATCTATTCAAATAAACATTTTAGATATGGTGTAAATATATACTTAATTTTTCAACAAGCAGAATTTTTTATAAGAGGGAGTTTTTTTCGTAAAATCAAAAATAAAGGATTTTTTCCTCTTGTCAACTCCATCCGGAAACACACTATAAGTCAATTGTTCTGCTCTACCATTTACACAACGTGGCATACAGATTAGAAAAAGATACCTGTCCCGATTTGCCCGTGAAAGATTGCTTCTAACTGTCATTTTTTTTTCTTATATTTTAGAACTGGACGATATCCACATCAAGGATCTCATTGCGATTATCAAATCAATTGGATAGCAAAACAGCACAATTTGTTTGGATGTCCTCACTGCGACTACAATGCCAAGCAAAAATCGCAACTGAAAACACACATTTTGCTGCGTCATACAAGTGCAGATAAAATCTGTTGGTTTCTATGCAACCAATGTGACTACAAGGCCAAGCGGAAGTCACATCTGAAAAATCATTTGTTGCGACATAAAAATGCAAATGAAATCGAGTGGTTTAAATGCAACCGATGTGACTACAAGGCAAAGCAGAAATCTCACCTGAAAACACATTTGCAGCGACATAAAAGTGTAAATGAAATTAATTGGTTTAAATGCAACCTCTGCGACTACAAGGCCAAAAAGAAGTTGACTTTAAAGAAACACCAGTTGCAACATAAAAGTTTGAACGAAATTGATTGGTTTATATGCCATGAATGTGGCTACAAGGCCAAGCAGAAGAGTCATGTGAAAACACATTTGTTGCGACATAAAAATGAAAATGAAATCGAGTGGTTTAAATGCAACCAATGTGACCACAAGACCAAGCTGAAATCTCAACTGAAAACACATTTGCTGAGACATAAAAATGCAAATGAAATTAATTGGTTTAAATGCAACCTCTGCGACTACAAGGCAAAGCAGAAGTTCACTTTAAATAATCACCAGTTACAACATACCGATGTGAACGAAATCGATTGGTTTAAATGCCAACTGTGTGACTACAAGGCCAAGCAGAAAGGTCAACTGAAACAACATTTGCTGCGACAACATAAAAATGCAAACGAAATCGATTGGTTGAAATGCAAATAGTGTGACTAAAAGGCCAAGCAGAACTCTTATATGAAAATTCATTTGCTGCAGCATAAAAATGCAAATAAAATTGATTGGTTTAAATGTAACCAATGTGACTACAAGGCCAAGCAGAAGTCTAATATAAAAAGACATTTCTTGCGACATTAAAATGCAAATTAAATATATTGGTTTATGTCCTAAAAGTGCGTAATCGTTTTGTTTAAATGCAACCTATGTGACTACAAGACCAAGCAGAAAGGTCAACTAAAAACACATTTGCTGCAACATAAAAATGCAAATGAAATTGATTGGTTTAAATGTAACCAATGTGACTACAAGGCCAATCAGAAAGGTCCACTAGAAACACATTTGCTGAAACATAAAAATGCAAATGAAATCGATTGGTTTAAATGTAACCAATGTGACTACAAGGCCAAGTAAAAATGTCAACTAAAAACACATTTGCTGCAACATAAAAATGCAAATGAAATTGATTGGTTTAAATCTAACCAATGTGACTACAAGGCCAATCAGAAAGGTCAACTAAAAACATTTGCTGAAACATAAAAATGCAAATGAAATCGATTGGTTTAAATGTGACCAATGTGACTACAAGGCCAAGCAGAACTCTTATATGAAAATTCATTTGCTGCAACATAAAAATGCAAATGAAATCGATTGGTTTAAATGCAACCAATGTGACTACAAGGCCAAGCAGAAGTCTAATATGAAAATACATTTGTTGCGACATTAAAATGCAAATTAAATATATTGGTTTATATCCTAAAAGTGCGTAATCGATTTGTTTAAAGGCAGCCAATGTAACTACAAGGCCAAGCAGAAAGGTCAACTAAAAACACAAATGAAATCGATTGGTTTAAATGTAACCAATGTAACTAAAAGGCGAAGCAAAAGTCTAATATAAAAAGCCATTTCTTGCGACATTAAAATGCAAATTAAATATATTGGTTTATATCCTAAAAGTGCGTCATCGATTGGCATAAATTCAACCAATCGGAAACCAATCGGAAAGCAAGGCTAAGGAGAATGTAAATTAAATTAATACAAAAATCTACCGCCGCCAACTGAATTTCTTGCTAATTATGATTAAAAAATGTACTATAATTTTTTTGGTAAAATGACAAGTTGAGGGGTTAGTGAGTTACCCCCAAAAATAAAAAATTAAAACAAATAAAACTTTTATTTTCGCTTACATAAACATATATATAAAAAAAATATCAATGACATTGTTGTGTCTACTTAGACATTTGTTTCTAAAAATATAAAATATCAACAAAGATATTGCGTTTAATATAGTATTTGTAAAAGTTTATAACATGAAAAAACACATTTTCTATAAAAAAACTTATCTACATAATTTTTACATGTGATTGCTGTTTTTATTTTGATAAATGACTTCAACAAATTTCATATTGTTGCTGTATTTGTTACAGAAGTTATAACCAAAAAGTTTAAGAAATCGTCAACTTTAGGTACAAAGTATAAAAGGCAACTTCATTGGGGTATAGTCAACCACGGACACCGGTGTTTCAGTAAAAAGGCATTTTCTTCCTCAGCGTGGCTTGCCTGACACAAAGTAGAACAAACTGGCTACAAGATACAAGGTCAATCAAAAAGAATGGAAAAGTAGGTGACACCTATTTTTCATTCTACGAGTGAACGACAGCGAACTAAGGAAACTTAGTCCATGGCGGGACGATAACGTCCACCGGTCTATAAGGAAGAAAGACATTTCGTCACAGTTGAATCAGACCATGCTATCACCGTCTCCACGGTATCGGTTCGGAAACCGAAAACAATGAGTTAACAAAGTATAAAAGGCAACTTTTATATTGGTTGAACTGTGACGAAATGTCGTTCTTCCTTATAGACCGGTGGACGTTTTCGTCCCGCCGTGGACTTGGTTTCCTTGGTTCGCTGTCGTTAAATAAATGCAGACAATCGTATAATTTGCAAAACAATGGTTGAGATAAAAATATTTTTTTTTTAGAAACTGAACCAATTTTGCTGATTCGTACCTTGTTGTGCGTGGAAGGATCGCAACTTTTTTACTAAAGAATAAACGAGCAACTTTGAAGGGTACAATTTAATTTCGTCCGCTATCTTGGATTTTGAGCTGGCGGACAAAAAAATATACTTTGTCAAAACTTTTTTTTTAATTTAGCTACAATATCTGATTGGTCCACTGTATTTTAAGTGAATATGAATATATCTTCAACATCGTGACGTATGATGGACCTATTAGGGTCAAGGGTCCGTGGCCTAAGGTAATTTTAGTTTAAACGGATTTCATCTTCTGGCTTTAGTACGCTGCACGGTGGTATAGAACCAGAGATATTAGAACACTAATGTTCTATTATCCGTGTATAGAACCGGTACTCCTGGTATATTCGCTGGAACGATCTCCATTTATTCTAGACGAATTTCTGCAGCCGCCATTTTGTTCCCGGTTTGTACAATGGCTTCTAACTGTTGTTGTTGTTGTTAAGGACAGTCATCATAAAGGCAAGCCTTATAGGAAGCGAAGCCAACGTCAGGCTTTCTATTTTTTGGTTATTATTTTTGACATGTTTTCCTCGGTTTCGCATTGGCGGTTCGGTTTTATTTTAGAGATGTTGTTTTACACAGTATGAAGGCACCTAAACTATATATATTTACATAATTAGAATTATAAAGTTATGCTGCAAACTATCTTGAAACTGTATCATTATTAAATAGATCTTTAGACTGTGTTAAAACCACATTTTTAAAATAAGAACGAGCCGCCAATGCGAAACCGAGGAAAACATGTAAAAAATTATAACCCAAAAATAGAAAATCAGAGTCAGGCTTCGCTACCTGAGTGACCTTAGTTGGTGTTCTGTGCTGTGGCTTCTAAAATCTAAACAAACATAAAATATAAACTATAAAGAAGATATACAAACATAAGATGCCAAAAGAAACAACCCCCTTAGAGAAATCAGTTTTACTAGAAAAAGATTTCAATGTGCTGACTAACAACCCCTTAAACATTTCCCAAGAGATAGATTACCCTGATTATGGATTTTTAAGTTCACATGTTAAAGAGGAAAAATCTCAAGAAGATGTTAATCAACCTGAATGCAGCAAATGGGCAGAAATAACAACACAGAGGTCTAGTTCAGACAAAATAAAAGTTAAAGAAGAGTGTGGTGGTGCCACTGATCATCGGTAAGTAGAGAGCACAGTACTCAAATCAATTAACTACTGATATTATTTATAATATTTGTTTTATTAGTTGTAAACCACACTGTATAAGCAAAGTATTAATTAAGTAGGTACCTTATTTTGAGAATAAAAAAATCTAGAAAACAAAAGTTGTAGAAAATTGATAAAATTTGGTGCAGTGCTTCATTGGGGAGGTATACTCTCATGGTCCTATAGTATAAAGAATACAGTATAAATTTGAAAAGGGTAATGGAAACCCAGTAGAGGAAATTTTTTTGAATTAATCTACCTATTAAACAGTACAAGCTCCTGGCATCATTTTTGTCTGATTAAAACCTGAGGGGGAAACAACTTATGGCATTACCTTGCATTATATCATAATATTAATAATAAATTTATTTACCATGAAAAGTTACAATCGCTTTATAAATATAAAAAATAATTAAGGTAAATAAATGAGACAGCCACAAAAGATGTAATCTTGTCTGTGGCTTCCACACCTACTTACAAGAATATAATATCACAAATCAGGAATAAACATGTCACAATCAGGAATATTAGTCAATTTCAGGCAAAAAAGATCACATCCAGGATTATTTAAATAATCATTTTTCAGTTTAATTTTTAACATTCACTAAATGGTTAACTCGCTGTCTATCTAATTGGTAAAAAGTTATACACAATTGGTCGCAGATATGTATGACATCTCTGTCCAGCCATCTTTTTTATTGCTGGTACTACCAATAAGTTGTTATTTGCTCTGGTGTTATGGTTATGGCTTACTAAACAAGTGTTATTTTCAACTTGAATTGAGTTATTGCCAAAGTTTTAAAATAAAGTTGTCTTAAATCTAAAAAACTGCTCTCTTGATATTGTTCCTCTGTTGGATATCTATATCGTTTATTTAAAATTATTTTTATAATCCATTTTTGGACAACTTCTAGTGGTCGTAGGTGGCTGTGGTCTTTTATACCACCCCACCCAATAAGCCCATAGGTCAAATGCAGCCTTACAATAGTGTCATAAAGGATTTTAAGATGTTTTGTGTCCAAGATTGTTCTCAAAAATTTTAATTTTGCAATAAGGTAATGCAATTTAGATACCACAAACATTACATGACCATTCCACTTTAAATTCAGTCAAGAATTATTCCTAAATATTTAAATTTATTTACAAACTCAATACTTTTAGTGGTATTATTAAAATTTATTATAAATGGAGAATGCTTGAATATGACGAAAATGTCATACATTTAGTTTTTTCCCAATTTATACTAAGTTTTCAGAACTGGAAAAAGTTGACCAACTTTTCAAAATCTGCTGCGGCCAAACTTTTTGCCTCCTCTAATGAATCAGCTTTATAAAAGATGGCTGTGTCATCTGCAAAACTTATTATTTTTGCCAGTCAAAGGCAATTTAAATATGTCGTTAACGTAAAGGCTAAACAGGACAGGTCCAAGTATGGTACCTTGCGGTACCCCGCATTTTACGGTTTCAAGTTCAAGTTCAAGTTCATTTATTTCAAATGCTTAAATAATTTACAATACATTTGACTATCATCCCTAAGTCCTAAGTGACTTGTCGGAATGCTAGTTTTTGTCAAAAATCTTAATTCTAACATAGGTAACAATAACAATATTATCACAGTCGAAAATCACAAGTAATAGTAGTTATAGAGAAATAATAGTAACAGAGAAATAGAAGATATAATCCCTACAAAGTGACAACAACCAGAGTGTTTTGCGGTTAACCGAGTCTGAACCGTGCCCGAATCCAATCCACTGTTCTCTGACAAACATACATGCTCACACACACATACATACCATATCATACATAGTTTTTATTTTTACAAAATATTTAGTTTATCTATAATGTCAGAAGAGCAATTTTTTATCCAGTTTGTAATTTGATTATTAAATGTTTTTTTGTTACTCATTGATTTTATTTCATTAGGTATCATGTTAAAGAGACGAGGCCCAACAAATGCAATGTGTCGCTGACAAGACCTGTAATCAACTCTGGATACAACCAAGTTTCGATTTGTTATAGACCTTGTTGTAATATTATGATTTATCCTTGTTTTGTACTTATCATTGCTATACATGTACTTTGCAATATTTTTTATGTATAGTTCTTTTATTGTTAATACATTACTTTCTATAAATAAGTTTGCTGTAGGGTATCTTTTTGGTCTTTTAAACATAATTTTTAGTATATATTTTTGAGTTATTATTAAATTATTTAGAGTTGATGTGCATGCACTGCCCCAGATCCTCACACCATAACTTAGAATTGATTCAACCAAGGCTTGGTATACTATTTTTAGTAGTTTGTAGGACATAAACTCTCTTAGCTGATAAAATTTATATATGGTTTTCCTAATTTTGTTTTTTATATAATTAATGTGTATGTCATATTTTAAGTTACTATCAATATATACTCCCAAGTACTTTATATTCTTTGTAGATTCTATATTCATATTACACTGGCAGTTTTGTGGTATGTCTTTTGACAAGCAATCAAAGTTATGTATTTTTATTGTATTTTTTTCTAAAATTTTTGAGTTGTTCATTTGAAATTGTATGAATTTTGTTTTGTGTGATTAAGAGTTAATAGATTTTGATCCATCCAGAGTTTAATAATTGTGATATATTTTTCTGCCAATTCAAATGCCTTTTCCCACGTTTTGGCTCTTATCAAGCAAACTGTGTCGTCACAGTAACATCCTATCCAGCTATTTTCTTTTGGAAGTATATTTGGGAGGTTATTTATGTAAATTGAGAAGAGTATTGGCCCCAACACGGTGCCCTGTGGCACACCAAACTCTATTTTACCCTTTTTGCTTAAGTGATTGTTTATTTTTACTTGTTGTGATCTAAAGTTTAAGTATGATTTGAAAAGGCTATATTCGTTATTGTGTAAACCTATGTTTTGTAACATTTTTAACAGAATTGGATGCGCCACAGTGTCGAATGCCCGGGCCAAGTCAATGAATACTCCAATGGTTTTGTAACCATGATTAAAATTATTTAAGATTTGTTCTGTCATATCCTGTATGGCATCTTCTGTAGAAACTCCTTTATGAAACCCAAATTGTGAGTCAGATAATATATTATTTGCATCAAGATAATTAGTTAGCCTTAGTTTTATACATTTTTCTAAAAGTTTGTTTATTGTGCTTGTTACAGCAATTGGTCTGAAGTTTTCTTTGTTTTGTCTATCTCCTGTTTTAAAAACAGGTGTTATGACAGAGTTTTTTAGTAATTTAGGATATTTTCCGGTTTTTATGACTAAATTTATAATATACATTATAGGTTTTATCAAACTTTTTTGATTGCCTTTAATGACTTTTGCACTTAAGTTATCTGGCTCACAAGGTGATTTGTTTTTTAAGTTTTTTATTTCTCTGAACTGAGCCACTGAGTTAGTATTTGGTACTGGAAATTTATAACCATTTTTTTGTATTTTTTTAGTTAATTTTTTTCCTACATTACAATAGTGTTCTAAAAATGTATTTGCAATTTCTGTAGTTTTTGAGATACTAATATTGTTTTCAGTTAAAGAATTAATAATTGAGTTTTTATTTGTTGTTTCATTAGCTGCTTCTTTTACAATTTTCCAAACTTTCTTCATGTCATTGTTACTGTCAATTAGTTTTTTCTTGTAGAATGCAAATTTAGTTTTTTTAATTATGTTGTTTAGGGTGTTTCTGTATTTTTTAAATCTGTTTAGCAAGGTTAAGTTTAAAGGATCTTTTAGCGACTTTTGTTTTAATTTATCTCTATTTTTTATAGACTGTATTATACCTGATGTGATCCAAGGTTTTTTTCTTGTTTTGCTTTTTACTGTTTTTATTTGTGTTGCTCCCTGTATAATTTCAGAAACGCTAGTCAAGAAGACCTCCGTGCAGAGATCTGGGTCAGTACACTGTATTTTTAATTTGTTCAAAATTTACTTTTTTAAATTGAAAGTGGTCCCTTTCCAGGGTTAATTTCTGATTTTTGTTTTTAAGTATTAGAGCAATTGGGAAGTGATCTGATAGTCCACTTTGTAAAACGAAAGATTTAGCTGTTATTTTATCATTGAAAGTATTTTTAAGAAAAAAATGGTCTATACAGCTTTTTGTATCCTTAGTTACTCTAGTAGGAGTATTTATATAGCCAACATAACCATACTGGCTTAGACAGTTGAGATAATTAGTGGTTATTTGTTGTATATTATTACCTTCCAATATGTTTATGTTGGTGTCCCCACAAAATATTTCAACAGGAAGTTTACTATTTAATTCTAATGTATTTTTTAGATTAGAGATAAAAGTCTCTTTATCATGTTTAGGAGAGTTATAAATTGTGGTTAGTCCCATTTTAATACTATCTTTAACAAATGTTATTCTTAAGAATTTAGAAAAATGTTGATTTATTATATTTACTATAGCAAGTAAACTTGTTTTAATTAGGACAACAACCCCATCACACTTGTTAAGTTGACTCTCATTATAAAATATTTCATAGTCTGGTATCTTAAAATTATTTATATCATGTATTCTACCTGTCTCTGATAATATTACTATATCAAACTCCATTTCACCTGTCTCCAAATATGCAATAAGGTCATCAAAGTGTGCATTTAAACTACAAATGTTAAAATGGATCAGACTCAGCCACGACTCATCCCGCGGTATTATGATATCATTTAGATTGTCACATGTCAAGGTCTCCACACTCTGGTAGTTATCCAAAAAATTATTGTATGTCATCATTTTGTCCTAAAAAATATAATGTAAGATTAGGCTACATAATCTAATCTAAAATTAAATCACCTCATTAATTTTTCAATATCCTCCCCCTTTCTTATTTTGATTATTATGCTTTTATCTTCCCTTCTCACAAATACTCCTCCATTTTTTGCCCAAACATACTTATACCCAATTGTTTTTAGTTGTTTTGCCTTTTTAAATAGTTCATTCTGATCTTTGGTCATGTCTTCATTAAAGTATATAAGGTCTTCTTCTCCATGGTTTAATATTCCACAATCCATAGCTCTGATTTTTCCTTTTTCTTTTCTTTCAGTCACAAATTTAGTTTTTGCAGCTAAGGTTTCAAATTCAATTATCATGGGTGCATTTGACATTTTCATGTTCGTTAACCTAATTTTATATTCTTCGGTTTTTATATTGGGGTCTATGTATTTTGTTGCTTTTTCAGCATTTTGTTTTGCTATTTTTATCCAGGTATTATCATTTTCCGTTACATTATATTTTATTCCCACTATTATCATGTTGTTTTTCCTTTGCTGTGTGTCTTGTACAGCTAAAGCTGCTTTTATTTTCATAACTTCCGCTGTTAGGTTTTGGTTATGTTTCTTTAGTTCCTGAATTTCGTTTTCATACATCTGGTTTTTGATTTTTTGTTCTTTGTAGCTATCTGAGTAAAACTGCATTTCTTGCTTTATGTCCCTAACCTCAGTTTTAATTTCTTGAATTGCCATCATTATATCTTCCAAGCTTTCGCTTAGAGAATTATTCATTTGAGTGTATTGCTGTCTACCTGTTCAAAAACTCGATAGCAAATTAAGGATTGGTCCTCTAAAACCGTAGTGATCTAAGACCTGAATCAGTGTTTTGTGGTTGACAGTGTCAAAAGCTTTTGACAAGTCAACGAAGACACAAAAGGAACTTTTTTTATTATCGACTGCTTCATAAATATCTGACGTTAGGCACCCTATTGCATCTTGCCTCGACCTGCCTCTCTGAAAACCATACTGATTTTTGAAAATTAGATTAAATTTTTCCATAAAACTAGTTAGTTTTGATATAATTATTTTCTCAAACACCTTTGCAATGGTTGATGTTAACGAAATGGGTCTGTAATTAGACATGTCCTGTTTATCACCAGACTTATAGAGTGGTCGTATAATGGCAGTTTTCAGAACCGTCGGAAAGATACCTTGTTGCAAGGATTTATTGACCAATAAAGTGAGTGGTTTTATTAGATATTGCTTATAGGTTTTTAAAAACTCAGGTTTAATACCATTAATTCCAGGCGCCTTTTTTAATTTAAGAGATCTAATATGATAAGAGGCTTCTTTCTCATTGGTTGGCCTTAAAAAAAATGAATTTAGTAACCGATTTTGTGGATTATTTGTACCGATCGATTTCATGCCGGCACTGAGTTCAGTCCCAATATTTGAAAAAAATCTGTTGAAATTTTGAGCTATAGCTTTCTCATCAGACACTACTTTATTTTTATTGAAGAAATATAATTATTTTTTTCCTTGTTTTCCAGATCTTTAATGCACTTCCATACTTGATCAATTGACTTCCCTGTTAATTTATTTTGATAATACTTAATTTTAGTTTCAAGTCATTTTCAAGTGCTAAATTTTTTGGATTTTGTTTATGTTTTTTATACATATTGTCTCTTTTAATAATAGAATTTATAATGTTTTTTTGTAACCCATGGCGACTTTTTATAGTTTCGTTTATTTAATGGAACTGAACTCGTGCAGTTTTGAATAATATATTTTAATTTTTCAATGAACAACTCCATTGCAACACCGGCATCCTCCGTCTGAAAAACATCATGGCAGCTCTCACTTTTAAACGCACTTTCTACTTTTTGTGCATTTAAATACTGTTTGTATCTTTGTTTTTCTGTTCCTGTTAGACTGTTTTTAATGTGCATTTAAATACTGTTTGTATCTTTGTTTTTCTGTTCCTGTTAGACTGTTTTTAATCGGAAATATAACAAAAATTGGAAAATGATCCGTAATTTTAAAATCTAATTTAACCCCTATAAAGAACTCAAGTGTTTGTTTCGATTTTATAAAAATGTGATCAAGACATGACCGTTGGTCACCTTGTTCTCGCGTAAAGACATTCATGTAGGATTATAATCATATTCAGATAAGACATTAAGATATTGCTGAATGTCATCATCAGTTTCTTTAATAATATCAATATTTATGTCCCCTATGATAATATCGACTAAAAAATGTTCCTTTTTTTCTCTGAGGTATTTGTGAAGATCCTCGATAAATTCTTTTTTATCATGACTTGGAGAGTGATATATGCAAAGTAGTTCAAACCTTTGATTATTTAGCATTATTGTAAGTACTATCGCAGTTGTTTAAAAAATGTATGAACTTATAGCTAAAATTATATTCATTTTTAATGTATACAATTAAACCATCACACTTATTTACTTCACCCATATTATAAATTAATTTGTAACCCGGAATATTATACAAATCGGTATTGTAGAACACTCCTGTCTCAGTCAATACTAGACAATCAAAGTTTATATCTAATTGGTTTATTAAAATCATAAATTGATCCATATTTTTTCAAATACTACATATATTTTTATGTACAATTTAAAAATAATCAGATGGATTGTAAGATTTTAAGTAAGTTTGGCACTGGTTTAAATCTAAGACTTTTGTCTGTATTGACTGACTCGGAAAATTTTGTATATATAAATTCATTCTTATCAGAAAAAATTTAAGATTTCTATTTGGTAGTTATGTATGTAACAATAAAAAAAAATAAACAAAAAAAACACTATTAACAAATTTCTCACATAACAGGCTTTATTTTTTCGTTTTTCATTTATTTAAAAATTAAATCAATAATAATTAGAGAAAAAAAAACCGAGCAATAAAAAATCAAACGTAAAAAAGAAAGTACAATGTATTTAAAACTATTTTTTTAAATTTATCTGCCTATTTCTCAATTTTCTGGCTTCATTTTCAACAGCATCCATCGCTGTTTCTCTTTTCATTTTCATTTAAAAAAATGCCCTTTGTCAAGCTGGAGCTATTTTGATCACCTGAACTAGTAGTTTTGGTTTCAGTGAAAGATAATGGTGATTTTTTAAGGTCTACTGCCGTGTATGATTTTCCTGTGACTACTAAACAGCGGTTTTTAATATGTGCAGTTGGTTGACTTTCACGCACTGTTTTTAGCTGTGCATGAAGATATTTTTGCTCTTTATAATCCTCCTCTATTAAGTCGTGCTACGAAGATTCCAGTATCTTTAAATTTCTTTCCGTTTTTTAATATATCTTGTCTCATAAAAAAGCTCAAAAACTCAACAGCAATATTCCGTTTTTTATCAGTTTGTTTTGGGCCTAGTCTGCGAAAATCTCTTATGTCCGAAATATTGCAAGTTTTATTTAATTTTTGCTTAATAATATTTAAGAATGATATCCTCAGAAGCTTCACTTTTTTCTTCTACGCCATAGAACATCAATTTATACTTTTTTGACTCTCTTTCTACCCTTTGCAAGCGTTGCTTCAATATTAGGTTTTCCTCTGTAAGCTATTTATTTTCCTTCTGCAGAAGGTTCAACTGACTAAAAAGATCTTCTTTTAAATTGTGTATTTCTTCACTTATAGATACTATATTTTGTTTTAACTCCTCCTTTATTTCTTTGTTCGACTGCTGTAACTCTCGAAGAAGCTGGTATATGTCATTTGTAGTAGCATTTTTTCCCATACCGATATCCTGTCGTGTACGACTTGCTATATATTTTTATTTATTTATTTAATTAGCATGGCAATACATGTACAAATTTCTTGGCACTACCTCAAGATTAACATTGCATTAATGGCAGTTAACAGAAGCTTCACGCTTAACTTCGCTGAGTATAAAATAAAGTCCTTTTTATTTATTTATTTATTTATTAATACATGTACAAATTTTGGGTCAGTTGTAACCCTCTTTTTAAAACCTAAGTATTAAATTTGATTAAAAAAAAATATTGAAAAAGAAGTCCCCTATTCTCTTAAGTATAGGAAAACCTAATAAATGTACACTAATTCTAGAAATATGAGCATATCACTTAAATATTCTATTCTTTTTTATTCTATTCTATTCTATTTATCACAGGGACATAGTAATGTTAGTGAAAGCAGGGTAGATTCCAAAGAAATCTGATAGGCAGCTCTTGTATTGTATGTATTCTAAAGTAATACACTATTGTGCCAATGTGTCTGCTGAGTTTGACTAAACTAGTATATTTTTTTCCACCCCATACATAGAATAACTTTGCACACTATAACAAAAAACGATTTAACTAGTAGAACATCTTAGGTTATAGGACGAGATGAATAGAAACTACCAGATTTTGGTAAAGTTTTGGGTTATATTTACCTTTTTTCAAGCCTTAGAATACAAAAATTGTCCTGTTCTCTAACCTAAGGTTCTACTATTTAAAAATAAAAGGACAAGAAATGATTTGATTTATCACACACAACAAAGCTCTTGCAAAATTACGCCAGTCGAGGGAACTCAATGGAAAGGAAAACAACTTTAAATAAATTTTTGAAACACTATTAAAAAAAATGTAGCTTAATTTACTGAATGCTGCCAGGCCAATCTTACTCGTCTCTTGATTTCAGCTGTTTGGTTTTCTTCTTTTAGTTTAATAATTTGTCCCAGGTATATATATTGCTCTACTTGTTCTATTTTCTCTTGGTTTATTCTGATTGTGATATTTTTATCTGTGTTTGTTATGATTTTAGTTTTAGTGTAGTTCATATTCAAGCCTATATTTTTAGCTGCTGTATCCAGTTCTTCCAGCATTTTTATCAGTTCTTCTTTCTTATCTGTTATTAAGGCCATTAAGCAACATATTAAAAAATAAAAAATATCCTCAGTACCTCAAAATGAAATCCCAGATCCCAGACCTGGACACTTACAAAATCAAACATGGATAAGGTAACAAAAGCTCAAAGATCAATGGAAAGACAAATGTTACATGTAAAGCTAACAGATAGAAAAAGGAATGAATGGATAAGAAATAAAACAAAAGTAAGGGATGTCAGAGGAGAAGTAGCAAAATTAAAATGGAAATTTGCCGGTCATAATATCAGGCAGAAAGACGATCGATGGAACAGTATTGTAAACTGGAGACCTTGGGAAAATAAAAGAAGTAGGGGAAGACCACAAATGAGATGGGCGGGCGATTTGAAGAAACATGCGGGAGCTAGATGGATGGACACGGCGACAGACAGGGAAGAGTGAAAGATATTGGGGGAGGCCTAAATCCAAAGATGGATTGAAGAAGGCTAAATAGAGTAGATAGATAGATAAAAAAAAACAAAAAAATGTTTGTGGTTTTTGAAAACTCAGTACTTTCTTTTTTGTTTATCTTTAGGAGAAAATATGGGTGATTCGATAAAAACTGAGTATTTTTTATAAGATTTTTGCAAAATGAATCACTCTTTGATAAAAACAATTTAAAGATCACTATAAACATGACATTTAGTACTTTTAAAAAGTTTAAATTTCAGCAAAATCAAACTTTTTTTGCAAATCTGAGCTACAGGAATGATTAAAACAAAACATTTTGAGTAAAGAAAAATATTTAATGTTAATAAACAGAAAGTAACCATAAACTATAACCAGTAATATGTGATCACACCTTCCCTAACTAAAAAAAAAACCCAAAACTTTCAAGGTGGGTCTGTAGTGGGACAATTTTCGTTTTTTTAATATGAACTGTTTATTCTTTATTAGTTTTAAATAATTGGTGGTTCAATTAATTGCTTTAGGGGTTATTCTCATGAAATTGACTGAAAATTGGGTGAATTTTGAAGCTAACCTATGATAAGATAATAATATAAAAATAAGTGGAATGAGTTTCTTTTTATATCTGTGTGCCATTCCTAAAAGGGTCAAAACTTTTTTCAAAATTTGGTCCATTAATTTTGTTTGTATTTGTAGTGGTGATTTAAAGAGTCACCGACCGTACACCCTGGGCTAAATTCAGATAAAATTTTATTTTAATTTTTTAGCCAGTCAGACAGCAATTTCCTTGATTCGTCATCATTCAGTGTTAAATCAGAACTTGAAGATGTTGAACTGAAAACTGAAGAAATCAAGCAGGAAGAACTCATGTTAGAAGACAGCTCATCCAGGTAAGTACATTGTATATTATTCAAGGCAGTGGATTTGCAGAAAATCCAAATCAAATAACATCCTACTAACTCCTTGATTTGGCTCTCAGGAACTGCTGTAAACTCAAAAAGATTCTTAAATTCCGTTTTGTGATTATTTTGATAAAACTTAAGTTTTTCTTGATTGAAGGTAGAATTTCATGAAGCAGCCTGCAAGAAATAGTTGTTAATATCATTGGGCTTATTTAGGTGTTGTGGTATTAGTTTAGTGGTATTTTTTGTAAAAATGTCGTATTCTTTGAGTTTATTCCATATATACTTAGGACTACTATTTTGTCTTAGGGCGTGTTCAAAAAAACTATTTTTCTCATTTTGAATCGCAATGTTTAATTTTTTGCATTTCCTAAAAGCCTTGTTTTTTAGTTTTATCATTTCTTTGATTGTATCTCTACTCGAAAATCTCACATATATTATTAATCAATGCATAAACGGACATTCAGTACCTAATGATTGGAAAATTGCATTCATATCCTCAATACATAAAAAAGGAAACAAGCTGGATTGCAACAATTACAGAGGAATTTCAGTAACCAGTACTCTAAGTATATTGTACGGTAGGATTCTTAGAGATCTAATAGAGAATGATTTATGAACAAGAAGAAGAAGAGCAAAGTGGGTTTCGCGCAGGCAGATCTTGTAGTGATAATGTTTTTTGTCTTCAACAAGTAATTGAGAAAAGGAGCGCCAGAAATATAGAAACTCATTGTGGACCTTTGTGGACCTACAAAAAGCATATGATACCGTTCCAGTAGAAAAATTATGGACAGTTTTAGAGGAAACTAATATCAATCATACATACATAAAAGCGATAAAAGAACTATACAAAGGGTCAAAATCTAAAATTAAAATTGGAAATCGATTTTCAAAAGAATTCCTGGTAACAAAAGGCTTAAGACAGGGATGTTGTATCTCTCCAACTCTTTTTAAAATATATATCGCAGTAGCTCTAAAAAACTGGAAACGTAAAGTGCACGGCATGGGAATACAACTTAACGACCGATTTACCATATACACACTACAGTTTGCTGACGACCAAGTAATTGTGGCTAATGATAAAGAAGACATGGAGTATATGATGAGAAAGTTAACAGAAGAATACCAAAAGTGGGGATTAACAGTGAACGTGGACAAGACACAGTACTTATGTATTGGAAACGAATCCAGTGAGTTAGTACTAGAAAATTGACAAACAATATCTCCATGCAATGAGTATGTATACTTGGGTGTCACATGACTGTAAAGAATTGGAAAAAAGAATAGTAAAAGCAAAAAAAGTTATTGGATGTCTTAACAGTATTTTATGGAGCAGAGATAAAAAATAATGTAAAATTTAACATATATGAAACAATGGTCTAAAGCACGCTGTTGTATGGAATAGAGACTTGTCGCGTAACAGAAAAATACAAAACAAAAATGGAAAGTGTCGAAATGGATGCAATAAGAAGATCAATGAGAATATCTAGAATAGATCACATAAGAAATGAGATCATAAAAGAAAGAATGGGAATCGAGGGAAGCATAACGGATGACATCACTAAAAGGCAACTGATATGGTACGGCCATGTACAATGGATGAACGACGAAAGATTACTAGGTCCTAGAATGGCAACCAATAGGGCGCAGAAAAAGAGGGCGTCCTAAACTAGAATGGCAACAGTCAATCCAAAAATCAATGAGTCAAAAAAATCTGACAGAAGATGATTGTCAGGATCGAACGAGGTGGAGAATAGGCGTCGGACAACGTAGAAAAACGTTCTAAACCGACATAGTAGTAGTGATTGTATCTGTTAACCACCCAGAATTTTTGCATTTTTGTTTTATAGTTGTTTCCGGTGCAAGCACATCCAAAATGTGTAAGAGCCATGTATTGAAATATAAGACCTTTTGGTTAATGTCATTGAAATGAATAAGATTAAAAGGTGCTTGTTCTAAAAATTCTTGCAAAAGCTCTCAATCAAAGTTTTTGTAGTTTCTAAAGGTGATAGTTTCAGCATAATGTTGTATTTTGTGGCTTATTGAGCACTGCACCAGTGAGTGGTCAGCGATAAAAGAGCAGTCTTTTGCACCTGAATTAAAATCCTCTTTTTCCTTTGGTATCAGAATGTGATCAATCAGGGTGCTGAAGTGCGCGGTTATTCTTGTTGGTTCATTGATAATCTGTTTAAAGCCAAAAATATTCATCAATTCACTGTATTTTTAAGTAGTTAAGGCAATATCATGTGTTGTCCGTCTACTTTGATGCCTATTTCTTCCCAATCTAAGTTTTTAAAAACATCTTCTAGGGTCTGGTTAAATAGCTTAGGGGATATTGTGTCACTGACACCTCTTTTTATGCGGATTGGCTTGGTTCCTTCGTGGATTTGGTTGATGTTGTTGCTTCGCTATATATATTGGCTATGAAGTGTGTCTATCTGTGAACTATTCGGCTATTAATTAAATATGATTTTACTGCCCAGTGTTCAGTGCTATTGAAAGCTCTTTCAAATTCTATAAACGCAATATATAGTGGAATGTTGTATTCGTTGGCTCGTTCTATTAGGATTTTCATGGTTAATAGGTGGTCAGCTATACTGAAACCCTTTCTGAAGCCTACTTGTCCTTTTAGTGATATCCGTCAATTTTTGTAGTTAGTCTATCTTAATATTTTCGTGAAAAGCTTATAAATTATATTGAGGAGTGTTATGGGTCGATAGTTTTTTAGATCGCCTTTCTTGTGCAGAATAATGGTTATGGATTCTTTCCAGTTGTTTGGGATTATTTTTTCTTTTAGTATTTTATTCAGGAGAATATGTAGGGCACTAACTACAGATTTACCACTGTATTTGAGCATTTCTGCTGTTACTCCGTCTTTTCCAGGTGATTTGTTATTTTTCATTTTCTTTAATGCTCTCTTTATTTCCGCTTTGCTTATTTCAGGTTGTAGCTCTGAGTTTATGTTCATTATTTTTGTTTGGAGTTTCTTCATGGTTTCTCGCGATAGTTTCCTTTTTGTTTGGTATAATTCTGTATAGAATACCTAGTTGTGTGATATTTATAATATCCTCTTTAACGTTAGTCTCTATGCCGTTCATATCCTTTATTTTAAATATTTTATATCTACCTAGAGTCGGCCTCAACTTTGGCTCTTTCTTTTATTTTCTTTTATCATTTGTCTTATACTTTTATTTACTTCTGTAGATGCTTTTTTTCGCCATATCCAGAATCCCTTATTTTAGTATCTTCCATGTTCATCCTCTTTTCTAATTTGGCATTGAAATCTCCCATTACTGGTGTAAGATGTGTTTTATGTTCTTCCATAGCTTTTGAGATATCTTCAAAAAATGCTTCGATATGCTCGTCATCGTAGGTAAAAGTGGGGGCGTATACTTGAATAACTTTAAGTGATGTTCTTTTCATTTTGATTATAAGGTAGGCAACGCGATCTGTGATTCCTTTAATAGTATGGACGTGTTTACTTATCGTCGGTCCAATGCCAAAGACACGAATGTGCATAATTGATGTTTTGAGAAAAACGCGTTTTAAAAATTGAAGATACATTGCGAGAAATAGATATTTCATTTTTTAAATTTTTAAAGGAGAGAGAGAGAGAGCAAACACTTTCGTGCTTTTGGCATTGAATACAATGAATAAAATTGTACATACTGCTGCACATAGTCGAACATTGCCAAATTTGCACATTCGTGACTTTGGCATTGGACCGACGCGACGCACACAGGCGGATTTCACGAAAAAGCTGGTCAAAACCCAAGATCCATTTACAGCCCCCTAAAATTGCATATAGTAATAAAAAAATATATGATTTATTGTTTAAAAAAGATAAAGAAGAAAAATTATTTAAGGTCCCCACACAAAAAAATAAAATTTGGAACTTTACTAATTAATGTTAAATTTGAATAGCTGTTCCTTTTAGCTAGATTTCGCCCTTTCAGAGTTGGTCTTGTTAAGCAAAACAAATCCTGAATAAAGTCCTCATTTATTTATTTATTTATTTATTTATTTATTTAATTAAAATGCTTCCTAAAAAATCGTTGAAACCAGAATTTTGGCTGTATAAATTTATACAAGATATTGTTTGATTTTCATAATTGCATAGCTCCATAAAAAAATGTTTTAGCCAGCATGTAGGTATGTAAAATTCGCAATTGCATAAAACAATGTGATATTTTTGCAAAAACAAGTTAATTGAACTTTTTCTGTTTTTTCCGACTTTCGTTATAAATGAAGTATATCGTCTAGCAAGAAAAATACTCTGCCAATATATGGACCCCTAAGCTCACACAATGTACTATAGTTATAGTGTACGTGTGAGCTAATATAACTAAAAAATTAAATATATTTTATTCAACTTCAGACTCAATTACCTTTTGTTTGATACCACACAAGCCATATTTTGATTTGAACTCTAATTTGGAAAAAAAAATACCCACACCCTTTTTAAAAAAAATATATAAAATGTATTTTGTTTAACTCCAGACTCAATTATCTTTCGTTTGATATGACACACGCCATATTTTCCCTTAAAATCTAATTTTTCAAATCTATTCCTACCCTTTTTTTTGTTAAATAAACTAAAATGTATTCTGTTTAATTTAAGACTTAATTACCTTTTGTTTGATATCACACACGCCATATTTTCACATATACTCTAATTTTTTTAATCTATTGTGTATTTAGGTGTGTGTATATCTGTTCGGCGCAAGCCAAATAAAAGGGTGGGGTTTTATTTGGCTTGCGCCGAACAGATATACACACACCTAAATACACCACACAGACACACACACGGATAGACGTCACGATAAAATTGCTAAGATACAATACACCAAAATAACATATTTTCAGTGTTATCTCAATTTTTTTTGTTGTCGAAAATAATACCTTTTCTAGCCGTTGCTGTGCGAGCTAGGAAGGTAAAAATGAAATCAGAATACATGTGACATAATAATTATACTTTTGGTTTACAAAAACCATTGTTATTAAAGCTAAGAAAACTTATTTATTAATTTACGCATATTATGTACGTATTTCTTACTGGACAATTTTCTATATACACAAAAATAAATTTTAACTTTTTTACTCGATCCGCATAACTCCGCAGCTGAAACTGACTTTGTTACTTAGAAAACATATGCATGCACTTAATAGGACCAAAAATGTCAATAAAGTTGGATGAAGTTGAAACATTTAGTCAAATTCTATTTCAGAAAATGAAAATTTAAAAAGTTTTCTACAACGGTTGCTTAAACCGGTTTAAAATATTACCAATAAAATAAAAAACAATGTTAAATATGTACAATAAATAGCTACATACCTCCAGATTCTAAATCCATGTTCAAAAAAATTATTTTTGATAATAGGCGCAAGTTTTAAAAGGGCTTTTTAACCATCAACTTTTGTAAATTTAAGTAACGCAGATAACATAAAAAAATAAATGGAAGTTTCATCGGTCATTAATGGCAATTGTTTTTCAAATTAGACGTGACATGGTCACGGCCTAGCATGATGATCAGTGATTGCACTATTAGCAATTTTATAATTAAACAGGGCTTTTTAGTGTTTAGGGGTTATGGCCAGCTTTTTCTTAAAATCCGCCTGTGTGCGACGTTATGGTTTTATTTATTATAAATCCTACTCCGAAGTTCATGTTATCTTTGTTACCTTTATAGTACAGAAGATTATTGGAGTTCAGTCTTATTCGGTTTTCTGACGTTCAACGGGTTTCTGACAAGCCTACGATGTCCCAATTTATTCTTGTCAGCTCTTCCTCCAGTTCATTAATATTTTCGTCCTTGTTTGACTAGTTTTAGTCCTGTTTTTGTATGTTTGATCCTTGTCATAAGCGAATTTTTGCCTCCCCCAGATTCCGTGGGGCAGACCATAGAGGTGTGGGATTCGGATATAGACCACCTACGGACCAATTCCTTTCGTTTTTAAATTTGCCATAATTTTTCCTTTGGGTAAAATACTAAAGGAAATTAGGTTTGTTTTTTTCTAATTTTATTATTTTTAATAAAAAAATAAATATTAAATTTAAAAAAGCATATTGATAGGATGTTTTAATTTATACAAAAAAGTATTTTTGTTCAAATCTCTTGTTATATTTTGTTTTCAACATATTTTGAAAAAATTCAACGGAATTTTTTGTTTGAAACTCGTAGACAATGATTAAGTAGAAATAAAATTTCGGACTTTCATTGTCTTTATTTATTTTAAAACACGACGTTTCGGTTAGTAAGTATCTCGAACCGTTTTAAAGTGTAAACTAAACAATCTAGTCTCTAGGCTACTACTTATTCGGACTTCCATTGTCTTAATTTATTTAAATAAGTAGTATAAGTAGTAGCCTAGAGACTAGATTGTTGAGTTTACACTTGAAAACGGTTAGAGATACTTACCAACCGAAACTTCGTGTTTTAAAATAAATAAAGACATTGGAAGTCCGAAATTTTATTTCAACGACATTTAGTTTACACACAAAATCGCACCTATGGATTACGTAGTTTATAAAGTAATTTAATCATTGTTAGCCATCAAACAAACTTATTAGGCCACAAAAATCTTGCAATACAATTGCTTTTTCTAGATATCAGTTTTGAACCTATTCAAAAGCCTAAAAAAGTTCCTAAACTAACAAACACACAAAAATATATAAGCCGAAACGGGAAACCTACCCTCACTCTTCTTAGAGTACCCAATGTTCAGGGCGCCATATATAAGTAAATTGTTCTGCTCTGCCTTTTACACAACGTGGCATACAGATTAGACAAAGATACCTGTCCTGATTTTTGCCACAACGCTAGATTTTCCTGTGAAAGATTGCTTCTGACTGCCATTTTTTTTTCTTACATTTCAGAACTGGACGAAATCCACATCAAGGATCTCATTGCGATTACCAAATCAATTGTGGAGCAAAACAGCACAATTTGTTACAACATAAAAACGTGGATGAGATCAACTGCTTTGAATGTCAGCATTGCAATTACCAGGCCAAATGTAAGAAGCAGTTTGGATGCAACCACTGCGACTATAAGGCCAAGAAGAAGTCTGATCTGAAAAAACATTTACTGCGACATAAAAATGCAAATGAAATCGAGTGGTTTAAATGCAACCAATGTGACTACAAGGCCAAGCGGAAATTTCATCTGAAAACACATATGCTGCAACATAAAAATGCAAATGAAATCGATTGGTTTAAATGTAACCTCTGCGACTACAAGGCCAAGCTGAAGTCACATCTCAAAAAACATTTACTGCGACATAAAAATGCAAATGAAATCGAGTGGTTTAAATGCAACCAATGTGACTACAAGGCCAAGCGGAAATTTCAACTGAAAACACATTTGCTGCGACATAAAAGTGCCAATGAAATTAATTGGTTTACATGTAACCTCTGCGACTACAAGGCCAACCAGAAGTCACATCTGAAAAAACATTTACTGCGACATAAAAATACAAAGGAAATTGAGTGGTTTAAATGTAACCAATGTGACTACAAGGCCAAGCTGAAATTTCAACTGAAAACACATTTGCTGCGACATAAAAATGCAAATGAAATTAATTGGTTTAAATGTAACCTGTGCGACTACAAGGCCTTACAGAAGTTCACTTTAAATAATCACCAATTACAACATACCAATTTAAACGAAATTGATTGGTTTAAATGCCAACTGTGTGACTACAAGGCCAAGCTGAAAGGTCAACTAAAAATACATTTGCTGCAACATAAAAATGCAAATGAAATCGATTGGTTTAGATGCCAACAGTGTGACTATAAGGCCAAGCGGAACTCTCATTTGAAAATTCATTTGCTGCAACATAAAAATGCAAATGAAATCGATTTTTTTAAATGCAACCGATGTGACTACAAGGCCAAGCAGAAATGTCAACTAAAAACACATTTGCTGCAACATAAAAATGCAAATGAAATCGATTGGTTTAAATGTAACCAATGTGACTTTAAGGCCAAGCAGAAGAGTCAACTAAAAAAACATTTGCTGCGACATAAAAGTGCAAATGAAATTAATTGGTTTAAATGCCAACAGTGTGACTACAAGGCCAAGCTGAAATCTCAACTGAAAACACATTTGCTGCAACATAAAAATGAAAATGAAATTAATTGGTTTAAATGCAACCACTGTGGCTACAAGGCCAAGCAGAAAGTTAATCTAAAAACACATTTGCTGCGACATAAAAATGCCAAATGAATATCTGGGTAATTATAATTAAAAAAGTTGAGGAGTTAGGGCATTACCTCTAAAAATGGGTAAAAAACAAAAATATCAATGACATTGTTATGTCTACTTAGACAACTTGTTTCTAAAAATATAAAATATTAACAAAGGTATTGCGTTTAATATGGTATTTATAAAAGTTAATGACAAAAAAAATACACATTTTTTCCATAAAAAATCTTATCCCTATAATTTTTTTAACATGATTTTTATATGTGATTCTTTTTTAATTTGATACACGACTTCAACAAATTTCATATTGTTGCTGTATTTGTTAAAAAAGTTCGTCGTCATCTTTAAAGTTCTGTATTTTAAAAACAAAAGAGTTTGGACTCTCATGCCAGTGTGCTTCAACTTTCGAGTGCTCAAGCTAGATCGCTAGATGGCGCCACACTTTTGAGTTTACTCGTATTCTACGGATGCGAGTAATTCATATGTAGGAGTTGGTTTTGGTTAAAATAGGCTTACCTAGGTATGCTGTTCCCCACTGATGACGTGAAACACACACAAACGTATGTCTGGAGATGCTACCTTAAGTTGGAAAACAACCAAAACCAACTCTTCCTTCTTTTTCTGACACTCGCGAGTTAAGCACACACACCTTTGTGTGAAGTATAAAATTCGTTTTGATTTTGAACAGTATAAAATGTTCCAAAATTTTCCAAAGTAAAAAACTCACAGTCCTGTAGATCCGACCCTGTTTTCTTTAGTTGGGTATCCTCATGTTATCCGCTAAGTTTTTTTTAACTGTTTAACTTGATTTTAACTGCCGGTAAATGGTTGAAACGTCATATCTCTAAAATTCGTTATTACTAAACCTATTTTAGTGAAATAAAAAAATCGTGGTAAGAATTGATTGCTCTCTAAAGATTGTTATCGAAATTTTTGGCTATCTTGAAATTTAAGATGTCGGTCAGAATCATACTTGATTCTTCAAAATGGCGTGTTTTTATTTTGCGCAAATGTTTTAGTTTATTTTTATTTATAGAAAAACACTACTTTTCTCCCGCATAAGGAGGTACAAATTAATAAAATCAGTATAGTGGTTCTCACAAAATCGGATTTTGTTTTAACTGCATTCATTTCTTTTTAAATTCATGAAAAAATTAATTTAGAAAGAACTGAATGCAGAGAGGATTGGCAATGCAATCTTATAATTTGTAAAACATTGGTTAAAACAAAATCAGATTTTGTGAGAACCACTTAACCGATTTTATTACTTTGACCTTGTTAAGCCGGAGAAAAGAAGTGCTTTTTTATAGGTTAGAAAAACCTAAAACATTTTCAGAAAATAAGAATAAACACGCGATTTTGAAGAATCAAGTATGATTCTGTCCGCCATTCTAAATTTTAAGATGGCGACCAATTTTGAACATGATCTTTAAAAACCAATTAATTTTCACCAGGATGTTTTTTATTTCATCAAAATCGGTTCAGTAGTAATTAATTTATAAGGAAATAAGTGCAGACATGATTGGCAATGCAATCGTATAATGTTCAAAACAATGGTTGAAATGAAACTAACACTAAGTCAAAATAAAACTAAATTCTTAACGTTTTCTTCTTATTCCAGCAATCTTTTCATTTCATTCAGTTCCGGTTTTTGAATATAGGAAATGTCGTTATCTCTAGGACTGAATCAGGTATCTTGGTATATTGGTTGACGAACAATTAAGATGGGATAAACACACAAAACATATAAATTCAATAATTCGGTATTTACGCTTTTCACCTTAAATCATATTTAAATATAAAACAACTTAAAACTATTTATTTTGGCCTGGTACAATCGCAACTAAATTACGGTATCTCAGGTTGCGGCACTGTAAAAGATTGCTATTAGAAAGACTTGGAAGTTATACAAAAATGGATATTGTCATATTTAACAAAAAAAAACTTTCGCCAGCGATCTTTTATTTAAAGAAACAAATTGTAATGCTTGTAAAAAAAACAAAAAATACACTTACAAACAGTAACACAAAACAAAACACCAGTTTTAAGCAAGATTGTAGAATGGTCCCAACAAATAAAAAAGATATAGGTCAGAAATCAGTAAATTATGTAGCACCAAATTTTTTTAATATACTACGGAAAAATTTTTAAAAAATTATATATACAAAATCATTAAAAAAAAAATTAAATGCGTGGATAAAACAAACAGATAGAACCACTTTGCGGTTGTTATATTAGTATTAACTACTGTCTAATACACATGTGTTAAAAGAAAATAGTGTAAAAAATTATCTAGATTGTGACATTTATCCCGGATTTGACTTACCTCGAAATAGACAACTTATTCTCGGCTAGTGACATAAATTCCTGGAATTGCTAGTAGCACAAACATTTTTGCTTCTGTGCTTAATTGTTTATTTTGTTTAGTTTAACACTTTTAAATATTTTTGTAACAACTTTTTTTCTGAAAATAAACTTCTTTTATTTTATGTACTTACGTATGGATCCCAGACCTTGACACTTACAATATCAAACACGGATAAGGTAACAAAAGTACAAAGATCAATGGAAAGACAAATGCTACATGTAAAGCTAATACATAGAAAAAGGAATGAATGGATAATAAAACAAAAGTAAGGGGTGTCAGAGAAGTAGCAAAATTAAAATGGAAATTTGCCGGTCATAATATCAGATAGAGACTATCGAAACAATTGGGGGGAAGACCCCAAATGAGATGGGCCGACGATTTGAAGAGACTAGATGGATAAAGACGGCGACAGACAGAGAAGAAAGGAAGATATTGGAGAAGGCCTATGTCCAAAGATGGATCGAAGAAGGCTAGATAGATAGATTTTCTTGTGGACCGACCAAAGAACTCGTAGACGAACCAACAGCGGGGAACCAACCCTGAACTGGACTTTGTAAAGAGAACAGGAAGGCTCAATGAGCCACCTGAATATTCTGCACTTGAATGGGTTAAGAGATGAAGCTGGAGCATGACAAAAAGGACCTACTTTGGCTTAATTGCCAGACCTACAGGTCACCTACAACTACCTAAGTAAATTTTTTTCATTATAACTTGAACTATATATCAGTTTGATCAGGCTTTTGAGCAAGGATATGCTTTTGTCCGCCATCTTAAATATCAAGATGGTAGATATAATCAAACTAAACCCTTTAAAGAGGCTCGTTTACTTATGTTCGGTTTGGTTTTTTATTTTATTAAAATCGGTTCAGTGAAAATTGTTTCATGAGGAAATGAGAGCAGACAAAATTAAGACGGCAATCGTATAATTCGTAAATATTGTAAAAATAGGACGATTTATATAATTTTATATTTTATCATTTGTCACGAACTACCGGGTGGGCCAAAAAAAACCGGACAATTTTTTTTTCATTATAACTTTTTAACTATACTGCACTGCACTTGACAGAGAATTAATCAGAGCTTTGACTAAATATATTTTTTTGTCCGCCATCTGAAAATCCAAGATATCGGACGAAATTTAATTGTACCCTTCAAAGATGATCGTTTATTCTTGTTTTGCGAACATGTTTTAATCATTTATTTAAATCAGTAAAAAAGTTGCGTTCTTGCCACACACAACAAGGTATGAATCAGCAAAATCGGTTCGATGGTTCCAAAAAAATATAGAAGGCTTTTTACTTAGTAAAAGGTTTAGTCAAGTACAGCAAAAGATATAGAGAACCTGAATCTGACGAGAAATGTTCAAAGAAGAGTTTAGTCTATTTCAGTTTCTACTCTGTTAATAAGTGAGCCTTGAAGTGAGCTCTTCGAACAAACTACTTATCCACTTTCCCCTTCGTTGGGCTGATAGTTCACTTAAATCATAATGATTCATTGGTCAAAAAACTTTATATTCATTAAAAACTAACATTATCATAACCTCCTCCGCTGCCACAATTCACGACAGCAAAAAAACTTGGCATAATAATCAGTGGCATACCCAGAAATATGTCTTGGGGGACCCGAAACCTTTGGGGGGGGGCCAGAGGTCTCATGATGCTATTCTTTTTTGTTTATTCATGAAATATATGGAAAATATCTAAAAGAATATGAGGTTTGGGGGTCCCCGAGCCCCCCGTCCCTTGATGCGCCGATGTAAAAATTCAAAATAAGTAAAAAAACTAGAAAAATAGTTAACAAAAATAAAGAAAAACATAACCTACTTTTTTAAAGAAAACATGGTCCCTTTTATTTCAGATTTACGCGCTTTAGATTAATATTTTTCCCATATGCACAAAGGATCCGTTCTTAAAACTGAATCGTTTTTAAGACAAATCTATTGTCGTTTTTGTAAAATTTACGTTTTTGTTAACATGACGGCTTATGGGAAATCGGTTTGTGTGTCCTCCGGAAGACATCTTGGATTGGATCATATGTTTTTTTAGACAGCCCTATACTATACAGAAAAAAAATTAACCTCATGTTTTTGACATGGCAAAAATAGAAAATTTTATGATTTTCTCGATTTTTAATTATTTACACCGGTGCGGAATATGGTCCATCAAAAAAAGTTTATACGCACATTAAAACTCAGTGGCTTGACTATCATGCAAGGCAAAAGAAAAATTTCTAGGTCTATGGGTTTCAGCAAACTAAATTTTTAAAAATTGGAAAAACCGCAAAAACCTCAGAATTGGCAACTTTTGACTAAAAAAATTGTCATGTCTATCTGTCTATTGAAACTTTGCTTGTGCCTTGTTTTACTTGACAATGTATCGTCTAAATATAAAGAAAAAAAAATCTGGGTCTGTCATTTTAACATCAACTTTAGGGCTATTTGGTTAAAGCATGTAAAAAATCAAATTTTTTTATTCAGACGCAAAAGGAAAAAAAAATATGTATAAAAATCATCGTCAGGGGATCTTATTTATAGCCACACACTGTTTTGCGTGACAGCCTAGTTTGTGGGTTCAAGTCCCATCTTCGTACACTTTTGGATTTTTTTTTTTAGTTTTAAGAATAAACTTTTAGTGAGACACGGACATTAATTAGTTTGTTTCTTAACAGTGGCGTACATAGGAGGGTTGGGGGCCTAATCTTTCCAAAGCCATTAAATAACTTCTCCTAAAGATTGAATTTTTCTGGAAGAAATAAATGGTTTTGCAGGGCTTTGCTTTTATTCAAGCCCCTCTCCCAACCCCCTTGGAAAATTTCTGCATACGCCACTGTGCATTAAAAAAAACTAACTACTAAACTAACGCATGGTAAAAGTCCATGTGATTTTGGAGATACTGTGAAACGATTTGTTTTACATTAAAATCTCAAACGAACAACAACTGGACACCATTCTTTCACTCCTCTGGATGATTTAACTATAGATACTAAATTTACATCAAGCTCAGAAAAAAAATTTGTTCGTTTTTTGAAAATATAGAACTCAACTTTTTTTCTGATTTTTTAAATATGACAGGTAGGTAAATACTAAAAAAGTAAATAAACTTTTAAAAAATTTGTGTAGTGACCTTATGAAGAGAGTTTAGACCATAATTTAGAGAACACTGCTCATATGAATAAACTTTACCTCCTGATAAACCTTAATTTGCAGGGGCGGATCTGGAAACTTTATTTGGGGGGGGGGAAATATCAAAATAAATATTTTACAAAACTATTTTGCGTAGTGACCAGGAGTGTATTCTGTGTGTCAAAACTAAGTAAAGTTTCAGATTGGGGTGGGGGGGGGGGAATTTCCTCTTTTTCCCTTCCCCGTAGATCCGCGCATGTAATTTGTGATGCAATTTAACATCACTAAAAATATTAAAATAACATATTAAAAAAATGTGTAGTGACCTTAAAGATTACAGACCCATATTTTGTATTATTGTTTTTAAAAGTATATGATACAGTGAAAAATTTAGCCTACTTGATCACCAGCACCCCGACAGATGATAGAGATTCTTCGTGGAACTCCAAGGTAACGTCTACTTTTTAAATATGTTTTATATAAGGAAGATATAGTCCTTGAGTATAGCTTTCCAACACTATATCAAAAATTTAAGAAAACATTACATTTATACCCCAATAAAATATGAAAACTTCGGGAATTTATGCGTTTTTTGGATATTCTCTAAATGGCTCTAATCAAGCCAGTGTAAAAGATTTTGCTAAACGTCACATTTTTTCAAAACTACTTTTATGCATGTTTTCAAAATTATAGGTTGATTTTTTTTAGGTGATGTGTACTATGAGCATAATTTTTCTCTTTGAAGTCCTATTTTGCCCGTTTTTAGACTTTTCAAATGCGTGTACAACAGACTAATTGGATTTTAAAATCTAAAATTGTGCAAAAGTGGTTAAGAATAAGCTGTTTCATTTAGTAAGCATGATTAAAGAAAAAAAATTAAATGTCAGGGCAACACTTTTTTTGTAAATTGGATGACTTGGCGTGGAATTGCTCACATATTTACATACAATAATATTCCAAAAATAAAACCTTTCAGGTTGAAAATTTTGTAAACATTTTTGACATGTTTTACATTTTCTTATATCTTTGAAATATTTTTACATTAAAAAAAAAACATATTCATTTTAGATATTTTTTTACGTTTTTTAACATTTTTGAATTTTTTTCTGATATTTTTGGCATTTTTCTCATTTTTTGACATATTTAAACTACTTGAAGTACTTTTATCGTAAAAGTAAAAGACGGGGAAAATCAAGTACTTTTATATTGTACTTGGTACTTGAAGTACATTTGAAAAGAAAATGTACTTAGTACTTCAAGTACTTTTAAAAATCTTAATGTACTTCGTACTTGTACTTGAAGTACTTTCATAATGTACTTGTGACAGCTCTGTCCCTGTATAACAACCACTCAAAAATACAAGACGCTAGCGCTACCAAGTCCACTTCCAATCCCTGGCTTCGCATGCGTAGATCTACCAATATTATTTACCTCATGTATTAGAATCGATGTACAGGGTGATTTTCACTTGAATGATTCTAACCACATGAAAATAGAAAGTTTCAAAAACCTAACCTAACGAAACCTAATCAGATCTAACCGAACCGAACCAAAGCAAACTAAACCAATATTTTTTTTCAAAAAAAAAACTTTCCTGACTTCCTACCTGGGATGCTAGAGGATGTGAATCCGAACCGGACCGAACCGAACCTATCCCCTAACCTAACCCTACCCAACTAAACCTAATTAGCAGTACGTGTTGTAGATTAGTTTGGTTAGGTTAGGTTAGGTTTGGTTCAGTTTAGTTAGGTTCGGTTTGGTTCGGTTCGGATTCACATCCTCTAGGATCCCGGGCAGGAAATCTAGAAAGTTTTTTTTTTGAAAAAAATTATTGGTTCAGTTTCCTTCGGTTCGATTAGGTTTTGTTAGGTTAGGTTTTTGAAACTTTCTATTTTCATGTGGTTAGAATCATTCAAGTGAAAATCACCCTGTATGCATCTACTCTAAGACATGAGGTAAATAATATTGGTAGATCTGCGCTTGCGAAGCCAGGGATTGAAAGTGGACTTGGTAGCGCTAGCGTCTTGTCTCAAAAATTGAGTACGAACAAAAATTGTTTTTTTTTAATTTAGCTACAATATTTGATTGGTCCACTGTACTTTAAGTGAATATGAATGTATTGATAAATCAGCTGTTCAATGCCCACATATCTACGCGCACGAGCGCTTGCGTGAAGATCGCTCTCTTATCTCGGCTTTACGTGCATCGTGACACGCGTCTGATAAACTTTGATTAATTAGCTAGCTAAAGTGACTTTATAGTAAAATAAACTGTACCATCGTCCGTCCGACACTCCTCTCGCTCTTTGTAAGTATTATTTTACATTGGCGACGAGAAGGTTACGTAATAAATTCGAAAAGTTACGGTCGATCCACGTGAGTGCGTTGACAAGGACACCAAAGAGTAAGGTTATGTTCTTTTGTATATTTATGCTAGGGCGCGAAAAATTTGTTTCTGGCAGATTGTAAACAAGGGCTGAGAGAAGGAGCAGGAATTAGACTAGCAAAATGGCATTAATTGGCTCAATTCCTGAATTCGACTCCAGCAGCGAGTGTTCGACTGTTTATTCAGAACGTTTAGATTTATTTTTCACGACAAATAGTATTGAAGACGACAAAAAGAAAGTCGGCACGTTAATAGCTTTGGTAGGAGCAAATACGTACAAACTACTCCGCGATTTATGTCACCCCAAGTTACCAAAAGAAAAGAGCTTCGACGAGCTGTCTCAATTGATGGTGAAGCAGTTTGCTCCGGTGGTATCTACATGGTGGGAACAGGGGCTATTGTGAAACCCATATTATGTAGTAAATGCAACTGGACCACCACTACTTGGCAGGGCGTTTTTAAGCCAGTTTAACATTGGGTTGAATTTGAATGAAATGCATAATCTATCTGACATGAAAGGACACTTAATAAAAAAATACTCAGATGTATTTACGACTAAATTAGGAACTTTTAAATATGGTAAAGTGTCACTCAGTGTGAAAGAGGGAACTAGGCCAGTTTTTTTAAAACATCGACCCTTTGGCATATAAAAAGCAGGTTGAGGAGCAGATTAACATGATGGTTAAAGAAGATGTTTTGGAGCCAGTTTTATTATCTGAGTGGGCAACACCAATCGTCCCAGTTAGAAAGTCAGATGCTTCAAGTGTAATTTCTTCGCTAAAGAGATAGAATACCTGGGATTTAACATCTCAAAGGCAGGACTCCGTAAATGTGACAAAAAGATGAATGCCATAGTAAACGCAGAAAGACCAGAGTCGCTAACACAAATCAGATCATTTTTTGGTCTCGTACAATATTATGCTAGATTTATTAAAGACTTGGCAACAATAATGACACCTATTTACGATCTCCTGAAGAAGTCTGACAATAAAAAAATAGATTGGAGAGAAAAATGTGAGAAAGCTTTTCAGAAGATTAAGAAATTGATTAAAGAAGATGTTACCTTGGCTCACTTCAACCCAGAGGAAGAAATAATTTTAGTGACTGATGCCTCAGATGCAGGTCTATCAGCAGTGCTTTTGGGCAAAAATAAGCAAGGCACAGAGCGACCTTTTGGGTGTGCGTCAAGGACTTTAACACAGTTAGAAAGATCACTGGCGATTATTGATCGAGAGGCTGCCGCAATCATATTTGGTTAAAATATTTTTCAATTAGGTGTGATCACAAGCCGTTGCTAGGCATTTTTGGCGAAAACAAGGGAATACCAATCAGAAGTAGAGACAGATTGCAACGCTAGACAATTTTTATGTCTGGTTTCGACTATAAGCTAGAACACATAGCTGGAAAAACCAACTTCATGGCAGATTGCTTGTTCAGGCTTCCAGACAGAAAAAATAAATGTTCACCTGATGTTGGAGAGGAAACCGTGGACAACTACATAAATTTTGCAGCGACGAAATCAGAGTGGCCAATTGACAACAAAAAAGTAGAAGAAGAAACAAAAAAAGATAAAATTCTCAACCAAGTACTTAAATTCTGTAAACAGGGATGACCAAAACGACCAATGACGAGGCATTGATGCCATATCACAGAGTTGTGATTCCAAGTTCTTAAAAAAGGAAATGTTAGACCTCATTCACGTTAGTCATTTGGGCATCGTAAAGAGCAAACAACTGGCAAGGTCATACCTATGGTGGCCAGGCATGGACGCTGAGATAGAAAGAAAAATTCAGGCATGTATACTATGTTTAAAAACAGCCTCAGCTCCACCAACTTGCCCATTTTAACGTATCCATCTCGATTACTTGGAGTTGAGAGAAATTTTTTGATCCTGAAAAATTCTCATAGCAAGTGGCCTGAGACAATTCAAGTGACAAGCCTCACTTCCACAGAATTGATTAGACATTTAAGAAGAATCTTTTCAATATTTGGACTACCAGAACTGGAGGTTTCAGACAACGGAACCAGCTTCAGTTCTCAAGAAACCAGGCTTTTCTTCCAAAAAAATGGAATAAAACATGTGATGATTCCTCCTTACAATGGTGAGAGTAATGGAGCGGCTGAAAACGCTGTCAGGACATTTAAGAGAAAAATTACAGCGGCAATGGAAGATCCCAAAAATAAAAACATTGGTTTAGATGTTTTGGTTCCCAGATTCTTGCTTACTTACCGGAATACTCCTCATTGCAGCACCAAGTTTCCACCAAACGAGCTCATTTTTGGCAGAAAAACTCGTAGTTTACTGAATTTAGTAAAACCAATACAAGAAAACAAAGTGGAAAATCCAGTAGCATGTGAAAATATGAAAAAAGCACAAGAAGTGCAAGCAAAGCATAAAGGTGGAAGAACCAGAGAGTTTAAGGTGGAAGACGGAGTCATGGTAAGAGACTACAGAGTAATTAACAAAAAAAACTGGACTGAGGCATCCATAGAGAAAAGAGTGGGTAAGACAGTATACCTGTGTCGTTTAAAAACTAATCAGCTATGGAAGCGTCACACGAACCAAATTCTCAAAAGATCAGAACAAGCACGAGATGTTATCTGAGAAGAGGTGCTGGAAAGTCCAAAAATAGCAAGAACACATGTGCCTGTAAGAAAAATGGGTCAAAGGGTAACAAGCACACCATGAAGTCCTTTGACACCAAATGAAAACTTTGAATTACAAAATTCAGAGGTTGAAGAGCCAGTAATTGAGAGAGTGCAAGACACGTACAAACAGAGGGAACCTCAGAGCCCTCATGAAGAAAAAGAAGTGCAAAGCACTGATGAAGAGAATGAACAATTTCTTGGCCTTAAAGAGACTGAACAAACAGGTTTAGCAGTGAGCTCTACAGAAAATGCTCAGAGTGTGCATATGTACACTCAACCTGGGGTGACAGAACCCAGCTGCAGTGGACAAAATCCTAGACGCAGCAAAAGACAAAATAAACATGTTCCCCCGATCAGGCTAAAAGATTACACACTAGAGTTTGACTAAAAACATTTTCGCGTGTTGTACAGTGTGTTAGTGCCGTCGAAGCTAAATGTTTGTAAATTGAGTGTCTCAAGATTATGTGGAACAAATCTTAATGTGGAGGGATTTGTAATGTATTGATAAATCAGCTGTTCAATGCCCACATATCTACGCGCACAAGCGCTTGCGTGAGGATCGCTCTCTTACCTCGGCTTTACGTGCGTCGTGACACGCGTCTAATAAACTTTGATTAATTAGCTAGCTAAAGTGACTTCATAGTGAAATAAACTGTACCATCGTCCGTCCGACACTCCTCTCGCCCTTTGTAAGTATTATTTTACAATCTAGAGTGAATCTAGTAATTTTTACTATTAAACATTATTTACTGCATTAAAGAATTCTATGCTACTGAATCAATAATATAAAATTGGAGAACTTCAACACCCCCCCCCCGCAATTTTGCAAGACTTGACCCACATAAAAAAAGCCGACAAAAATCAATTGTAACATAAACACAACATAGCTGAAAGAAAATTGGGTTATGTATTATCAGTAAACATTGTTGAAAAACATCAAGTTATTTGTTTTTTTTTCCTTCTTTTAAACAATATTTAACAAATTTCTAAAATGCTTAAACTTTGGATTTGGCAGTGCTTTTGTCAAAATATCAGCTTGCTGGCTTTCTGTTGAAATATAATTTAAAACAATTTTCTCTTGTTCAACACATCCTCTTAGAAAATGATGTCGTACATCGATGTGTTTGGTTCTTTTTGTTTCCAATGATGATGCCATCTTAATACACGACTGATTGTCTTCATATACTTTAATTGGAAATAAATTTGTGTTTAGAATTTCACACAACAATTGGCCAACAAAAAGACATTCATACATACATACATAAGATATTCATACATGATGACAGAGACAAATATTCAGATTCTGCACTGGATAATGCAACAACATTTTGTTTACGAGTTTTCCATTCAATAATATTATGATTCATTTTAATAAGGAATCCAGTCACGCTTTTTCGTTCTAAAATGTCGTTGGCATAGTCAGAATCTGCATATGCAATAAAATGAATATCTGTACTTTCACTTTTAATAAATTTTAACCCTAAACTTCTTCCAGTGATTAAGTGTGTAACAGTTTTGAAACTGGCTAAAGTAGCTAATAGAAAAGCTTAAATCTGGCCTTGTCCCTAACATACCATACATTAAAGACCCAATCAATTCCCTGTAAGGTAGATTCCTGTTACATATCTGTTCTTTTTCATTAGAAACAATTTGAAATTTTGGTTCCATAGGTAAATCATGAGCTTTAAATTCAAGCATGTCAAACCTTTTTAAAATTTTTCTAATCAAAGACTTTTGAGTAATGTAAACTGTGTCACCAACTTTTGAAATTTCTAGACCAAGAAAATTAATAATTTTACTTTTATACTCATTCATTTTAAAATTGTTCATTAAGCTGTTTTTGATAAAATTTAAATTTTCCGAACTTTTTGAAAATAAAATAATGTCATCGACATGAATTAAAAGATATGTTTGTTCCATCATTAAAATACAAACAGGGATCCTTCTTAGATTGTTGAAAGCCAAGATCAAGTAAATTTTCATTAAATATTGAATTCCAACACTTTGGAGATTGTCGTAAACTTTTAATATCAAGTCCTTCTGGAGGATACATGTAAACAGGCTCTTTCAACGTTCCATTAAGGAATGCATATTTCACATCTAACTGACAAACTTTTAATTCTAACTTTACATACAATGACAAAAGAATTCTTATGCTTCCCATTCTTGCTACAGGAGCATCAATATCATCATTAATCACACTCTGTTTAAAACCTCGTGCTACTAACCTCGCTTTTTTCTTCACTTGTCCTTCAACACTCTTTTCACTAAATACCCACTTTGAGTCAATTATTTCAGCATCTTTTGGTGGTATCACTAACTTCCATGTATTTTATTTTTCTTCCAAAGCATCTAGCTCTTCCTTGACTGCATCTTTCCATCCATGACCTTGTTCAATAGCTTCTGAATAAGTCTGGCATTTCTGTGAAAAAATCTCCTGCTGACAACGCTGCAAATAAATTACAGTCATCTTCCAGTTCGTACTGTTCTAAATATTTAGGTATTTTTTATACTCATTTACTTTTCGTTCTCTCTTCTAGTTTTTCCTCTTTTTCTCCGTCACTTTTGATTTCTTTTTTATTTTCTTGTCTTTTTTCAGGTTGCTTTTGGTCATTTTCGTGTTTTTCTTTGTCACTCTCATTTGAAATGGGTATGATTCGGTTATCTAGTTCCCTCTTCCTGTCTTCAAAAATAATATTCCTTCCATGTACAATCTGTCCTTCTTTTTCGTTCCACAACCGATACCCATTGTTTGTATATCCTACTAATCATACTTTTTACTTTAACTCAATATCTCAAACTGCTTCTAAACAGGGTACCTATTATGCCTATAACTTGTTAACACTTATTAATATAATCTTTTTTGTATCTTGTAATTTTTTTTTAGAATCGGATTACCTACTCTATAAAACACAAAAAACACGTAAAAAACATGATTTAGGACACAAAAACATCAAAAATGCAAATGATTGATAGTCTTGTCAAAAGTACACATAAGATTTAAACAAAATAGAATTAGTTTACAAAAAATCGGTTCACAAATAAAACAGTTGTGAATTTTCCAAAATTGTCCTGTTTTCCATGCTCGAGCCGTCATTTTGTTTTCAGTACGAGTATGACAGATGTCTAATAAATAGGATTCTGAGCCCAAAAACTAAGGCTTTCAACCGCTGCAGTAAAATTTGCAAGTAACACGAAAACCGCATGAAGGCCTTCAAGCTAGTCCTATAGATCCGACCCTATTTCCTTTTCCGCCTGAAGAAGAAGCCTAGCCACTGCACGACCGAGTCTTATACAAACAGTTTGCGCCAAGAATGTTTAGGCTGTCTGTAGTAACATTGCTTCAGAATGTTTAAAAATTCATTTATAGTGCTCTCGATATTTGTTTTGTTGATTTTAAAACCTTTCCGCGTCGCTAGATACATGTGATGAAAAAGTTTTATGTTACTACGATTTAATTTCATTTTAATTATCATGATCGTTTTTAAAACTAACTGAGCGATAAAATTTGCCATTGTAAAAATGATTCCAGCATTAGTAACATTGCCTTTATTAATTTTAAACACGACGTTTCGGTTAATAAGTATCTCTATTCGTTTTCAAGTGTAAACTAAACAACTATACTACTTGGTATGCAGTCAGGTGTGATAGTCCGCCCCCTTTTTAATTCCATCTACAGAACATTGAAAAAGTATGCTGAAAATATCCCGGACGTTGTTAGATCCCGCCTGACATTGTTGATAACTTTTGATGTACTCTGTATTACCGTATGTATGTTGCCTTGAGACTATACGGTCACTAACAACTTTAAATTTTTAAATGAAAAGTGGCTCGTGTGATACCTTGTTCAAGAGGTATTTTTATCTCCTATGTAATTTTTTAGCGCTCGCTATAATCAAAAATACACATGACTCGATAAGTATTGTACAATTTTAATATACTTTTAAGGATTTAAATACAGAATAAAATTATCTTTTAAACAAGGTAACAGTCAACCCCCTTTTCGTAAAAAAAATTACAGTTGACAGTGATCTTATAGTTTATAAAATATCTTAAAAGTTAAGATGTTACCAACGTGCTTTTGATTTAATTTTGCGAACCTTGTGTAGAGTGTACTTTTTATAAATGGAACAAAAATGGCTAATTCAAACTTTTTTATTATTTTTTATAGCTTAGACCTGAAAATGTACTTGTTTTCTGAAAAATTACTAAAATTTCTCTAGGCTCCAAAAATCCCTAAAAAGGGAAAATAGCATGCATTTAGAAATACTGCTACCCACGCAAGTATATAAGAGAAACAAATCCTTTTTACCCGACTAATCACGAACATTTTTTGCCCCCATTTTAGTTTTAAAAGTGCCACTTTTCCACTCGTCTCGAAAAACCTAAGAATCGGTACCTTAATATTTATTTTTTCGTTGTCCATAACGAGACCCTTAATATTTCTTTTTTCGGTGTCCGTAATGACTTAACTTTCAAATACTTTGGAATTGCCCATGTCAAGGCATTGTCAAGGTTTTAATGCTTTATCCGCTTGGCGAGGATATGGCAAAACCTATGAATTTAATAAACGTTTTTTTATCCTTTTTGTGTTTTTTTATGTTTTCTGCGCGCTCGAAAAAAAAGTTTTTCTAACTCTTGCGGAAAGTTTCTTTTCTGCACTTGATTGCTGGCCGAACTCGGCTATGCATGGGTCGGTCCACCGAACCGAACCGAACCGAACCGAACCGAACCGAATCGTGGTTCGTAAGATATGATTTTTTTAAAATTTTATATCTCAAAAACTGTTCCTCAGACGAATTTGACGTTATTAAAAATATTGTTGAAAATAAAATCTTAATCTTACTTTGAAAACCTCATTTTGCTGCGGTGGTTCTCGAATTATGATTTTTTAAAAATACAGCTTTACAGCCCCCCAGCCCCACCAAAATATGGCCTAATCCGCGGGTGTGGGTATTCCAAAATTGTGTGCCAAATTTGTTTATCATCGGCTTTAGAGTTAGCGTGTCCCAGGCGAACGGACTGATAGACACCATCAAAAAGTTTGGTATGGATGACTAAAAACAGACAAGTCAATTATAGTTTACACTATATTTATATTTATTTACAATTTTATACAGTACTGATATAAAAATTACACATTATATTTAAGACCCTTAAACCTAACAACTGTGCTTTTTTATAATTACTAAATTAATTATATTTAACAGTAATCAGTTCCTTGTTCTAACAAGAAAAAAGTTTTCAAACAATTCTCTACATAAAGATTGTCTTAATTCAAACTATACCTGTTTTTTTGCGCGCATTTTAAGCCTAACCGTGGTTACAAGTGTGCAAGGTCTTTATACTTTTACACAAGGTGACTTACAGAATTTGAAACAGGGCAGGGTAGTGCCGTGGTATGATCGTCGGCTTTACATGCAGAAGGTACTAAGTTCGCGTCTCGAACAACGATGCAGCTCACCTCATTTTCAGCGTTCAACAGTCGTCAGCAAACTAGCGTGCGATGCACCGCAGCCTTCGTAAACTAACGAGCCACGAACCAGAAAAGGCAACATCGCAAATTGGCCGGCTGGTGGGCCGATATATACATGGGGAGATATAAACATCTGCTATTTGTTTTGATTGTAGTTTGGCGATTTTGTATTTTTTTTTGTAAAAACTAATAAACTGTGTTTAGGCGTGTTACATTTAATTTTTAAAACAAACAAAACATTTGGAAATAAATATCAGTGGCCATTAATCATGTTAAAAAATATGTAACAAAACCTAGAATAAACAGAAGAGAAATTACTTTTAAACAATTTGTGAGAACAACCCTAAAGTTCGATTCATAGTACCGTGAAGTAAGCAGTATGAAGTGAGAAGTAAGAAATAAAAATTGTTCCTTTCTTACTGCTAAGTTATTACTGTCAAGTTTGAACAACGGGATGTTTGTGGGATAGTTTCTTATGTCTGACTGCTTACTTTACAGAACTATGAATCTAGTTTAAGTGGTACCATGTTAATTTAAACTTTAAATGAACTTACCTTTTTTTATATCTATTCTATTTAGCCTTCGTCAATCCATCTTTGGCCAAGTTCTCCAGTTTACAATACATTTGTTCCATCAATCGTCTTTCTGTCTGACAATATGACCGGCAAATTTCCATTTTAATTTTGCTACTTCTGCTCTGACATCCCTTACTTTTGTTTTATTTCTTATCAATTCATTCCTTTTCTACCTGTTAGCTTTACATGTAACATTTGTCTTTCCATTGATCTTTGGGCTTTTGTTACCTTATCCATGTTTGATTTTGTAAGTGTCCAGGTCTGGGATTCATAGGTAAGTACAGGAAGGATACATTGGTTATACACTTCCGTTTTGAGGTACTGAGGATATTTTTTATTTCTTAATATGTTGCTTAATTTACCAAATGCTGCCCAGGCCAATCTTACTCGTCTCTTGATTTCAGCTGTTTGCTTTTCTTTTTTCAGTTTAATAATTTGTCCCGGGTCCTATATATTCCTCTACTTGTTCTATTTTCTTTTAGATTGATTGATATTATCAGCATATCTTGGTGGTTCAGAATTGTCCGTTTACTTTGATGCCTATTTCTTCCCAATATAAGCTTTTAAAAACATCTTCTAGGGCCTGGTTAAATAATTTAGGGAATATTGTGTCACGCTGACACCTCTTATGCGGATTGGCTTGGTTCCTCTGTGGATTTTGATTAATGTTGTTGCTTCACTATATATATTGGCTATTAAGTCTGTATATCTGTGATCTATTCGGCTATTAATTAAAGATCTTTTACTGCCCAGTGCTCAATGCTTTTTCGAAGTCTATAAACGCAATATATATTTATATATATTTCCATACCCTCCCTTTCTTCAATTTTTTTCGTTGTCGTCAGGATTTTCTCTTACTGGAGGTTTGGGGTTTGACATATACTCGGGTTGAGATTCAAATAGCCGAGGTATTGCCCCATTGTTTAACTTAGGGAATGTTAGTGGCACCTCCTTTTGTACTCCCTCTTTATCCCTAATTATCTCGGTTCTACCAACGTCACTTATGTCAAAATGTTTCCAACAAACCACTGAAGATGCAGACACAACATAATCTTCTCTGTGTATGGCCTGAAGCCAAGCATTTTTTAGGTCATTTTCTTTTGGGAAGCTAAAGGTTGTTTCGTGACCCTCTTCATTAATGCATCGTTACTTTTGCAACCAGGTACCCAACACTTTCACGGCATGTTTAAAATTTAAAAAGAAAAAACAGACCAAAAATTCCAAACAAAAACAAACATCTAACCTCACTTATTACCGGTGTACAAAAGGTCTTTTTTACACAGCTTTTATTAAGTAGGTAATAAAATTTTAAGTTCACCACACATCTCACTAAAACTAGAACAGTTGTTTTATTTGGTAACGCGATTTGAAATATACTAAAAGTTAAAAAAAAAACATTATCTGCGCGGAAACGGCCAGTAACTAGCGTGGTGGGCGACGCACGTGGACGAAAATGACTGGCCTCCGCGCTGTGTTGCCGTTTCTTCTGGTTCGTGGCTCGTTAGTTTACGAAGGCTGTGGATGCACGTAAAATATAAGTTGACCTTGAACATCGAGAATGCAAGTGTGGTCCAGGAGCCGACACGCGGCCAGCCGAGCAACCAGGAATAATAACCCAGGAGCCTGCTATAAATGCTATATAGTCGGTACCAGGATGGCGCCAGCATAAATCTTCTATAGTCAACTCGCGACTACCACGACTGTTGCACTGAAAAGGAAAGAATTGTATAGTCTATAACCATGTTCTGCTGGGACGATAGCGATCTTAGATGGATGCAATTCTAACATGTAGCAGGACCACCTTTCGTAAGGGGTGCAAAAGTGTGGGTCCACTGTGTATACGTGCTACGTAGTATCCCTCGACAAAGAGGTGCCGGGCAAAATTAAGTCCTCTTAGAGACAGAAAACTTACAGCCTAAGGGGCACGTGCATCAATTTGGTATATGGTGTACAGACAAATCGGGGTTTACGAAAAGGGCGCGCCGTGTGCCTAGCCGCTAGACCAAAAATGGTCTCCCCACCACTACTACTACTACTACAGTCGTCCAGCTAAGTTCACATGACTGGTCAAATTCTGTAGGCAACCTGTTTAATAGTATAAAGACCTTGACTAGTCCTCTCCTTTTCTTAATGCGTTTGTATGACAAACAACATACCACACTATACAAGAAAATACGGTAGTTTATGACAGAGCGGTGTAAGGGGGTTTATTTTCTGGTATGATCCGGTATGTTGCTTCTCACTTATACAAATGTATTAAGAAAAGGAGAGGACTAGTAACTACGATTGGGCATACAAAAAGGCTTTTATTGTAGCTGCGTTCGGTATGTACGTCGGATTAATTTTTTTGATCGAAATCGTTCGTTTATTCCATCCAGATCTAGGGGAGGTAGATCTGAAACGTTCGGTAATTCTGCTCAGAGTAGTAGGACGTAAATTTGGTTGCTCCGTGCATTTTGACCGACGCAACAGATCAATCCGAGATTGTCAGGTTATTTTGGGTATTTGTTTTGTTTACAAAAATTATTTTTTTATGAAAAATGATTGAAATTGAATTAATTGATGTTGAAGAAAACAAATTATGTAAATTTCCGACATCACAGGAATTTGCTCAGACTAATTTGTAATCACGTGACCAAAAATCCGTCGCGTCTGAGATGCAAATGCCGAACGCAGCTTGTACACTATTTTGAAGTTAGTTTAACAAGTTTAATGGTCGCGTCTAGTGTTAAGCGACAAATTTGTCAAATTAACTTCAAAATAGTCAATACTAAAGTCTGAACTTAACTATACTTAAATCTAAATCAATCTATGTTTAATTTTACATATAATGCAATTAAGTCAAGCAAAGAAGTTCTTAATTAAAAAAATTATTTATTGGAAAAACATATTTTTTTTTAAAATATTATTATTTTTAAGAAAAGGTTTTCAAGGAATAAATTTTTTGAAATTATGCTTAAAATTTTGTTTATAAAACAATTTTACAATTAAAAAACAAAATAAGAACTAAATAGGTACCTAATACAGAGTCTTTATGAAACAAGCCAACAAAAGTAAAAGTAAGGCTTTCGTTTACGAAACACAATACAATTTTATTTTGGTATTTATAGTGGTTATCTAATGTAAAAAGACAAAACATATTTCTAATTACAATATTCATACAAAGTGTTTTTAAATAATATGCTAATAATAAAGGGGGTCAATTTTGAGAAAAAGAAACTTTATATATGTGTACCCCCAAAAGAACAAAGACCTAACGCAAAAAATACGACTTTTCAGGTAACGCAAAAAATGATGATAGGTTTTTTGTAGATTTTGTTGATTGAACAATTTTTTTTTGATATGCTTGTTAGGAAATGTTTTTTCTAAGAAAATTGTTAACTGTTTTTTGTCTACATTGAAAATAGGTGGGGGATTTTTAAAGAAAAAAAGTTAGGCTTTAGTGACTAGAGTGAATTAATAGAGAATTATTGAAATACAGCCAGGCTATAATAGTGCCAGGCACTATTTTGACACTTTCACATTGAAAACTGACAGTTAATCCTTCAAAATTGACATACCAAAGTCGAATTTAAAACCTTCGTCGTTTATTTTCCAATTATAGAGGAAGGCACTATTTATTCCGGTTCATATAGTAAACAAAGGCTATATATCACAGCTGATATTACAATGTGAAGGTGTCAAAATAGTGCCTGGCACTATCATAGCCTGGCTTTATTTTAATAATTCTCTAGTAAAGCACTTTCCAGTCACATAATCAGGTTTTTGCTTTAATTACCAATCGATAGTTAGCTCTTATTTAAGTCAGACTTTGACAAAAACTCAATTTCCTAATTTTTTGAGTTAGGTCTTTGTTTTTCTGGGGGTGCGATATGTCCTAAACGTCTTTAATTTTGAGATACAGGGTATGTTTTTAAAGATCTCCTAGATATTTTTGTTAAAGTTAGTACAAACACAACTTTTTCTGGGTATTACGCCACTAGTAAGGAAAAATTATTTTAAAAAATTAAAAAACCACTGCGTTTCTCCTAGAAAAATAAAAATCACTAATTTGTCACTGGCTTTCTATAAAAATAAATAATTGCCTAGTAAAACCTAAACCACTTATCTTTTAATTGAATTTGAATACGCTACGTTTCGATTGCCAATCTACAATCGTTTTCAAGCTCTTTATTTATATTTTCTCTCAAAATCTTAAATGTTTCTTGTTCAAATATATTTTTTTATTATTATATAGTTGACAAATTGTCAATATTCTGAAGTTTATCAAAAACAATTGACCAATCTAAACAAAACACAAGGTAACATGATACTATTTCAAGACATTATGTCAGTCAATGTTGTTTTCAAATTTGAAAATAAACAGAACAGGGTGACTCATTAAAACTAGAATCAATAAGGTCTCTTTTTTATAACCATTTAGAAATTTTTACAAAATTATGATCATTGTTAATAATATTAAATTTATTAAATTATAAATAAATAAATTATATTACTATTATATCAAAATCTATTTAAAAAACAGTAATCAGAATTTCATTACAGTATTAATTAATTTTGAAAAAACCTTTTTGCAAATCTTGTCTGAGAATAGGAAGCCAAGCTTTACTTATATCTATAGAAATACTTGAAAGACAGTTATCTTCATTTAAATAAATACATGCTGATTCTTTTAATTTTCTTTTAATGTCATTTATTTAAAAAAAAATATATTTGAACAAGAAACATTTAAGATTTTGAGAGAAAATATAAATAAAGAGCTTGAAAACGATTGTAGATTGGCAATCGAAACGTAGCGTATTCAAATTCAATTAAAAGATAAGTGGTTTAGGTTTTACTAGGCAATTATTTATTTTTATAGAAAGCCACTGACAAATTAGTGATTTTTATTTTTCTAGGAGAAACGCAGTGGTTTTTTAATTTTTTAAAATAATTTTTCCTTACTAGTGGCGTAATACCCAGAAAAAGTTGTGTTTGTAAAATGAATCCGCCACAAACATATAGATTTTATTTAAAAGTTAGTACACACTTTCTATTCATTATAACATGTTTGTTGTTTCGACCAGTGGCATTCGTGCGGCAATTACCCTCGGTATTTTGAAAGAAAATAATGGTACGCCATTGTTTTTGTTTTGTAAAAATTATTTTTGAAATTCATTTGTTAAACAAATGCCGCTTCTTATTTTTTTTCGTTTGACGCACTTACAGTTTTTGTATAAAAAATAATTCATTCAACTGCTCACTAGACCTTTTACAAGAACAAACAATTTATTTAAAATACCAATATAAATTCTCACACAAATGCCACCGGTCAAAATAAAAAAAAAAACATGTTATATATATATATATAATGTAAGTGTGTACAATAACACCCTGTACAAATTTGTTCTTACTTAAATTTGCTACAGTAGAAAAAAAATGCTATACATAATTATTGGAATAAAGCCAGGCAGTAATAATGAGTATTCTGACAGTTTTACATTGTAGGCTGACAGTTATTCTTCCAAAAATTGACATAATAAAGACGATACTAAAAATAGATGGTTTATTTATCTTTAATAAAAAAAGACAGTATTTATTTCAGTAATTATAGTAAACAAAGGCCTAATATTGAAAGATCTGTCATCTTATAATGTAAAAACTGTCAAGATACCGCCTGGTACTATTCCAATAATTATTGTTAAAGGAGAAGAAAAGTCCTGCTTACTTCACAAACATTTTATTGTCCAACCACGACGCGTTTCGGTTCGGTAAAAGATAAAAATTATGTGTTTATGTCCGTTTGACTAATTTTTAATCTGTATGTTGTTTTATGTTTTTTATTTTTGTGTGTTCCAGATTTTCATTTGTTTCAAAGATGATTCTTAACTGTCTACCAGACCACTTGATAATGGTTTTTTTTTAAACCGAAACGCGTCGTGGTTGGACAATAAAATATTTGTGAAGTAAGCAGGACTTTTCTCCTCGTTTAACAATGGTTCAAGGACTTCACCCTGGAGAAATCTACAATTCATTATTCCGATAATTCCCTATTGAAAAATTAATAAATATATGGTCAAATTTGTACATATATAATTTTAATAAACATTGACAATTAACTGAAGAGGCAATTTTTTTTTAAATATGTCATCGTCAGTTAATATCCGAAGGATAAACAAAATGGAATGTGTGCGTGGAAATACCAAAAAAATATTATTAATTTTTCAAAAAAGCAATTTTTCATAAAAATATGCATGTTGTTAAACCTAAAATAAAATGGTGAGATTAATATCACAGGGGTACAAGAAAAATTCTTGCCTCTAATTAACAAGATATATCGTGAAAAGTACGACAGTTTCAGTCTTAGAGTGGAAAAGAATATTGTAATTAAGGGAAGTATTATAACCAGTATGACAGTGCATATATGTTACTTAAAATCTTATAAGTGATTGAAAAAATATATCAAATAACACAATAGAAGGTTTGTATATGACGCATTGCTAAGAAGGGTAACCAACAGTTTCCTATTTTCCTTTTGGAAAACTTATGTACTCTACTCTATTAGCAATACATTTTACATTACTTTAATTAAAGACCGCACACTGTAGATGCTGGATCCCATCTTGTTAGTTCTGACGAAAACGACAAAAATAGTTTTCAAAAATTTAGATGCAAATTTTTTTGAAACGTTTTGACATAACTCATGGAGGGCAGGTAAGGACATGATAGGTGGGAACTTACTCGATCTGACCGACAACCTAGTTCTAGATTTAGTCCTAACAAAACCGAAAATGTGGCAAACCTTTTCAAAACTACACTATACTAAAACCTATGACAGTGATTATTTGTTCCTGTAATATTAAAAAAAATAACAGACGCAGTATTACTAGATGGCCCCTAGATCGCCTATTTATATATTTTAGTATATACTTAACCTGTATTGTATCTGTTAGATACGACGCGAGTAGCTTTGTATATTTTAAATTCATTTAGAATTTTTTTTTCAGGTAAAATGGCAACCAATAAAAAATTCTACAACCTAGAAAGCGAAAAGGACATTGAAGAAATCCATAGATTATTGTTTGATGAGTCGGATGATGAGAATGGAAGTAAAGACCCAAGTGAAACTGCCTCTACTTATACGACCAGAAATCAAGAAGATGATATAGGCGAGGAATATGATACAGATGAACCTGAGGTGATAAAAGAGCGGCAAGAGAGCTCAGAATCTGAACAAAGCGATGCTGATTCATCTAGCGATGAAGAGGATGAATAAGGTTTTTATATAGCAACAAGAAAAAAGAACAAAAAAGGTTGTTGAGCGGTTTCCCTGGAAAAAAACTTTCTTTTCTGCTGCAAAAAGAATCTCAAAGCAAAATTTAATTAGAAAACTTCCTGGTGTTATTGGTCAAGCGAAAAAAGCTACAAGTATATTAGAAAGCTGGTCGTGTCGAGTGAAAACAACCCAAATGTCATTGTGGAATTTACCAACCAATACATTGACGTTGTCAAGGAGAACTATAATCGTGAGCGAGATGCTTTACATACCGACAAAGTTGAAATAAAAGCCTTTTTTGGTCTTCTTTACATAGCAGGACACTACAGAGGGGGAAGGCTAAATTTAGAAGATTTTTGGGATGCGAACGGATTTGGCATTGAAATATTTCGTATGACTATGAGTCTAAAAAGATTTAGATTTTTATACCAGATTTGATAATCGAGAAGAGCAGAAAGAAAACAGTATGACCGCCTCGCACCTATACGAGACATTTTTGAACAATTTGTGGCAAAATGTAAATCTTCCTTTCAGTTGGTAAAAATGTCACACTAGATGAAAAGTTCAAAGCATTTCGAGAAAGCTCTTTTATTCAGTACATACCTACAAGACCAGCGAAGTATGAAATAAAGATTTTTACTACTACTATGTCGGTTTAGAACGTTTTTCTACGTTGTCCGAGGGAAGCATAACAGATGACATCACTAAAAGGCAACTGATATGGTACGGCCATGTACAACGGATGAACGACGAAAGATTACCAAAACAGGTTCCTGGAATGGCAACCAGTAGGGCGCAGAAAAAGAGGACGTCCTAAACTAGAATGGCAACAGTCAATCCAAAGATCAATGAGTCAAAAGAATCTGACAGAAGATGATTGTCAGGATCGAAGGAGGTGGAGAATAGGCGTCGGACAACGTAGAAAAACGTTCTAAACCGACATAGTAGTAGTACTACCAATTTTATTTAAATTTATGAATTAAATGGCAATAATTTCGGTCTTAAAAAATTACCAATCTTTGTAAAATCGAGCAGAAAATTATTAATTTTACGGAAAAATTGTCTCTCAAACACGTGGTTATTAAGAAATTGCGGAATCATTTTCTTCTTTGCACCGGAAAATTATTATAAAATACCGTAAATAAAATTATATTTAGCAAAAATCCATAATAAAAAGGCAAAATAAGATGCATTATTTAATAAAATAATAAAATATTAATTTACCTTTTGTGATGTTCAAGGGTCACAAGCTTCGTCTTTGCCGCAAAATGGCTGTCGGCACTACGACGTTCGTTTTGAGTCTAAAATCCTCTATACAGAGATATTGTGAAGAAAACATACCATCTACGGGTAACTACAAAATCTTCACAATGAAGGAATGAATTGGCAAAAATCCCCATCACAACGGGTAAAAAAAAAATTCATCAAAAATCACCATAACAAAATTAAAACCAATCAAACGCTGTGACTTTTACGAACGACAGACACAAGGTGAAAACGGCCGCTCCGTTTTCCAGCAACTCTTTGCCGAGAGGGAGCTACTGCGATTGCGCGGATGCGCACACACTCAAAAATGACCAAACTAATCAAACATATCAGATCAGAAATAAATCATAAAATAATACTTCTATCTTTATCTAACCCTCACAGAAAGAGACAGCCACAATCGGTGGAGTCATTTTGGGAGAAGTCCACAAATCGGGAAAGTGAATTAACTGCATTGCAGATAATTACGTCAGTAATGTCAACGTCAGAAGCGATGCTGTCACATGTCTAAATCAAAAATCTTAATAGAAAATTTGAGAGGTTTTTATCATAATCATAAATCCAAAAATAATAATAATCAATATTTTCTGGACTTGAGTACCACTAATAATAATTAATTAATTAATTACCGTAATTAGAACCAAAAATAAGAAAAATAATATACACTACTAATTTACAAAAGTTAACTTTATTTACTCACACCCGAGAGAACAAGAAAATAAAGTAAGTACGGCAACGCTGGCATAGACGTCAAAATTTTCGTCTAAAAATAAATGGAATTACTGGAAAGCAGTAAACAACAACACACAAGGAAGATATGTGCCAAAGGAAAATTTTCTATGAACAGAGTAAATAGGAAAAATTACGCCTCCAAGGTAAGTAATGTTTTTGACAACATCACAAAAATAATAGTAAAATAAAATAGGCCAAAAATTCTATTTCGTAGGTATTGAACTAGGAATAGACTGCTCATAGACCACCAGATCCTAGAGTAGCAAAGAATTTCCATAGATTACTAAGGAATCGTTAGAAAAGAATTAAATAGTAGGCACTGCACTGATGTACAAAGTGAGCTAGAAAAATAGGAAAATAGGCCAGAGAATTAACTAGGAGACTAGATAAACCAAGATGAACAACAAATAGGATGGACTCAATGTAATAATATCAAGTAAGTACAAAACAATACAATATACAAGGTAATAAATTAATATATTCATAATGATAAACAACATCCATTATTTTAGGAATCCTAGACCAAACTAGATCATAGAGAAATCATAGACACAACCAGGAGGATGTACTACAGCCATGTAAACTACTTAGGATTACCAAAATGAGGTAGGTTTAAAAATAATAGTGAATTTATACTGAAATAGCCATTAGCAATGTCATACAACAAAGCATATTTTCTAGGTCTAATAGAAAATCATAGACAAGCGCTAGAAGGATACCGATAGTACCAAAACAATCACTAGAGATTCCTCCAATGGATTTTAGCAAGAAAGGTTAATTTTGATAAAGGAATTACTCAGAAATAACGAAGTTATGAAATGATGTACCACCACGTGATCACCATATGAAAACTATAATGTTAAAGGCAAGTTATATCTAATTTTCTATAAAACATTAACAATATTCTAATTTGTTCTTTCTTTTAGAAGGAAGCAGAGCAACATACTCAAAAATTAGACAAAAAGGAGCAAAAATGGCAATGTAGAGATAGATTGAAAATTACTGAAACACACAAATGGGTCTACTAGATAAGTTAAGCTAAATATAGGATAGGAGAGTTGTAACTTGGTCTTAAAATTAAAATAAAGTTAAAACTTCATTAAGTAAAGGTCTGTATTTGTTTTTAATTTAATCTTAGATATTTTAAGTACCAAATTGCTATAGAAAAGTCCATTAAAAATAAAAATCAAAATCAAAATATGTTCAAAGTGATGCCTTTAGCTACATAAAGCTGTAGTGTGCAACAATGGGTTTTTGCCCTAGCTCAGAGTTTCGAGAGTATTGTCGGGGTCTACGAAAACATTAATTAGTAATTAAATCAAAGCTAAATATAATTTGGACGCCAGGAAGAAACGGACCTTCCAATCCCTCGTTATAATGAGAACTTTATATAACTAAAACATCAAATCAATAATTAAATAAACAATTATTAATGCATTTTTCTGCCCAAAAATAAAAATAACGTAATGGCAAAATTAAGATGTTACAGTTTTTCATTTACCGTCTGAGACTGAGGTGCATTTTCAATTAACCATGGAATTTGTGTTTTGAATTATTGATCTGTTTTTATATATTTTAAACATTGAAAAACTCGTTTGTGAGTGGTTTATTTCACAGCTTTAAACTTTTATTAAAGTGTAAAGTGACTGTGTTTTGAGATGCCCTTTATCCAAAAAACTAAAATAGCATAAATAAAATTTTAAGAATTTTTGCCTGTCCTTCTGTATGTATGTTTTAGCATAACATAACATAATGTACATTCCAAAATTCATTCCAAATTCTCTGGACCAATGTCAATATGGCGAGTTAAATTAAACACAAAATCTAAATGGATCTATCATTGCTATTGTCAAAAAATTGGTCTGGATAAATTTGAAATGGTTGAAGTGTAGGCTGTATTTCATAAAAATCGGGTAAATGGGAACAAAAACATTCTTAAATATAAGATTAAAACAGTATTTCCTTTTCTCAAAATGGTAATATAAGTTTTTGGGAGCATTACTTCACACTTTTTGTAGATCCCCGCCATTTGCTGATGATTAACATGCTGACATCGCTGTTGCCGTCGAAGTCATACAACAAAAAGCTGATTAATAATTGGCATCCTACATTGAATGATACTAAGGAAGGCATTCTAGTTGAAATTAAGGTAAAAATAAGATTTTTAACTTTGAATCAAATTTAGTAGTTAAAAGCAATTACATTGCAGTATTACTAACAAAACATTGCCGAATCTAAGTTGCGATTGGCTTAAATTTTATAAGGTTGTAGACTCACTGATAATTGTGTAAATGAACAATAAAATTATTGTATCCCTTACCTTCCATTAGAATTGAAAGAATCTTGACTTTTTGAATTTTTCATACTAGGTGTTTTAAATCCAGATTTTAAGGGCGTATTTTTCAGGTCAAAATAAGATTTTTTTTCTATAAACATGCGTCCGCAGACGTTTAATTTTTGATCTACAGAGCGTTGTGGATTTTGAAGTAAGAAATCAATTCTTTGTTTTGTTTAAAATCTTTTTTGTAATGTTTTCGCATCAGCGATCGTTATCGAGAAAAACAATTAAATAAGTTTTTGTAATTCGCTAGAATTAATTAAATTTTTTAAAGGAAAACATTATAAACTTGACCAGTGTAGTCGTATAAGTGTGAAAATATCTTAATTATTAGTTTTCTATATTGTCAACTTATATATATTTCTATATTTTTTTTCTTAAAAGTCCTTCCTACTTTTCACCCTAAATGATAACTATTTTTTTGTGTAACTATTTAATTATTATAGATTTTTACGCAAAGAGCCTTTAGTATGAAAATGCGAAGTTTAAACCTTTTAACTTAAAGCAAACGTTTAATGTTCTGTATTAAATTTACGAATGTATAAAATTTATTTTCTTTTTCAGGCCAGCACTGACTTGGAGGAAGTTATCGAAAAACGAAAAAACATTTTGAAAAAACACGGGCTGCCAATGCTCCCGTTCCTGATTGTGGAGTCCCCAACCTTTAATCAGGTAACATCAGTGTATGTTAGTTTTGACACAATTTTGTATTTAGCGGCATCCATTTTAAAGGGGCTAGATATCTGCTTTCAGCTGTATCAAGTGTTCAACTTGGTGTATCCCTACCAATCTGAACATATTTGGATGTTTATCCAACGGGCGATGTACGATTATAAAACAAAGTTAGATAACATTCCTAATATTTTGGATATAACAAACAAAATAGAAAATAAACTAAACAATTGAATAACATTTTGTCAGTTTTGTACAAAATAATTAATTAGTTTTGTATCAATTTGTGCCTGTCTTCATCATTTTTATATATTTTTGTATTAAACGCGTGCCTGTTTCTTAGAACCACATACAGTGTAAAATATGTCTTAAGGTTTTTGGTAGCACAAGATCGTTTTTGGCTCATGTGTATTACACCCATCGATTTACAAAAAATTTAAATTGTTGTTTTACAACTTGTGACAGATTATTTAGCAATGTATCCTCTTTAAGAAAACATGTGTTGAGTTTTCACAACTCAATTACTGACCAACCTGCCACTATAATAATTCAAAATAAATTATCTCAGACTTGTAAAAAACTTGATTCAAAAAACGTTCAAAATGATATCATTGGTGAGGAACACCTTGCAAGTTCTCCAGACGTGCAAGAAATGTCAGATTCAGGTAACTTACAAACTCCTCTGGAAGATTTAAATAAGCAATGTTTGCGTTTCATATGTAAGCTTTAAAACAACAACTCAGATCGATAGTACAAGAAGTTGTTGAAAATACTTCGGAATTGATTTACAACATATATCTACATATTTTGAAAAATATTAACAACAAAAATAATGTAAGAACCCTTTCGAAAATTGCAATTCTGAATATAAGCTGTTGCAACTTCTTGAGAAATTGGGATATTTCATAAGACCAAAAAAATATTTCATTGGTAACCGTTTCGATACTAATACAGATAAAAATCACCATGTTTCAGTAATAAATATCGCATGTGAGGGGCAAATAGTATCTTTATTTAAAGTATTAAAAGAAATTCTTTCGCTTCCATCTTTTCTAGAAGAGCTTGTTAAATACATTCGCACAGAGGAACGTAAAAATGATGAAATTTCTTCGTTATTTAACGGCGAATGGTGGAATATGATAAAGGACACCTACAGAAACAACACAGTATTACCCATATATATATATTTTGATGATTTTGAATCAGGAAATCCTCTGGGCACACAGGCAGGCGTTCACAAATTGGGTGGAGTATATTTTAGTTTTGCGGCGATGCCACCACAATTTGCATCTAATTTAGAAAATATATATTTATGGGGTTTATTTCATTCCTCGGATCGAGTAATGTTTTCGAATGAAAGTGTTTTTCGACCTTTCGTAAATGAAATTAAAATTTTGGAATCTGAGGGACTTGTGATAAATGACCAAAAAATATTTATTGTGGTACCAAATCTATTAGGAGACAACTTGGGCCTACATTTGATAACTGGTATGGTGGAAAGTTTTTCATCCACATATTTTTGTCGTAGTTGCATTATGCCGAAAATTGTAACACTAAAAGCTACCCGTGAATCAAGGAAAAATGTATTTGGAATGAAATAAACTACTTTCATTGTAGTGAAAACATAACTTTTGATATAATGCATGATATCTATGAAGGCGTATGCCGTTACGATTTCGGCAAAATTCTTTATTACTTTATTGTTAAAAGGAAAATATTTTCCCTTGAAAAATTAAATATACGTATTAAAAATTTTGTCCATGAGGAGGCTGACATTTCCCACCATTCCCCAAAACCAAATAGATAAGCAGCTTATTATTATGTCAGCAGCTGAGATGCATGCATTTGTTTCTTACTTTGGCATGTTAGTTTATGACCTTGTTGATACAACTGATGAAGTCTGGAATTTCTATTTAATCCTTTTTGAATTAGTTTTTATGGTCTCTAAAGGATCTTTTAATAGATATGAGTTAAATTATTTAAATCACTTAGTAGAAGAGCTTCACAAACTGTTCCAACATCTTTTCGACGCTAATTTGGTGCCAAAATATCATTTCATGACTCATTATGCCTCGGCCATTAAAAAATTTGGACCTTTAAGTAAAGTGTCTTCCATTCGATACGAAGCTTTTCACAAAATCAGCAAATTAAATGCAAAAGTAGTGGCCAGTAGACGAAATATTACCTTAACATTGGCAACAAAACATTAGTTACGACTGGCAAATCGACTTATTTTAAAAAAGGGCCTTATAAATCAAATATCTTTCGGTAGTTTTAAACCTGCAAGGAATTGTAATATTGTATCCACCCATTTAACTGATCGGTCAGCATTTGTAAGCTGGGTTAAAATAAACGGAATAATTTATAAGCCAGGGCTTATTATTCAAATAAATAAGGATAAATTTAATGAGCCTGTATTTTCAAAAATTACTAGAGTTATATGTAATAATGATGAAGATATTTACCTTGCATATCAAAAAATAATTTGTTATGGCATTAACATTGACCTAAAGGCATAATTATGTACCCGAGGAAATCGTAAATATACAGAGTCTTGTGTATATGCCGTGCACCAGTCATATTGTTGGTGACGGAAAAAAATATGTTTCCAGTATTAATCAGGAATAGCTTTTTTAAAATTACAACTGTGTTACTATTTAGCCAAAACTGCAAAAAAAAATTCATAGACATTCTTAAAGATTGGCGCAAGTGGTATCATAGCATTTTAAAAAATTGGGAAAAGTTTTACATTTATAAAGGGTTTCTTTTTTTCTTGCATGAAAAAAGAGCTAACGAAAAATCTCAATATTTTATAACATTTAAACTGGTTTCAATCTCCCCACCCTTTATATAAATGTATCTGTGTACAGGGTCATTGATTATATTTGCATATAAAAAAAATTATGCAACTTTTGTATTTAAAGTTTTTTTCTATCCCCTACATTAACCACTGATAAAGGCCACGCAAATATAATCAATGACCCTGTACCTCGTAATAAAGGGACTGATAAAAATGTATTCCTAAATCATGACTTGCATAATATAGTTATAATATTAAAATATTACTGTTGAGGATTTAATAGGGTCTTTTTGGTCAGCATACAAAAATACGAACCTTAGTGGTTATCGTTATTTGAAAGGCCGTCAATAATAAAGTTATGCAATATCGATGCGCTAGCTGGAATGCGTAGACTTAGACAAATCTAAAAAATAAATTTAGAAAAAAAAACTTTTTGAAAACAAGCTTTTATAAAATGGACTAAAAAGCATAAAATAATTTGTTGAGTGTTCTGATGTCATAATAATAAAAGCGAGTCAGGCGTAATAATGTCCATCCATATCAGAAAAATGTAAGGGTAGCTTGAGTAGGGTTGGGTTTGGTTGGGTTAAATTGTCTACCCTTACATTTCTCTGCTATAATATAATGAATTTGGATTTTCACTGAACTTCGAGTTAAAAAGGCTAAAACAAAAAGGGTAAATTTCCTTTAATACATCCATCGCTTTTATTATTATGATATCAGAACACTCAAAAAATTATTTTATGCTTTTTAGTCCATTTTATAAAAGCTTGTTTTCAAAAAGTTTTTTTTCTAAATTTATATTTGTAGTTTTACTTAACAATTCACGTAAAATGTTTCGTATTTTTGCAAAAAACAATAAAAAACAGTGATTACAATTGTTACTTTTTAATCAATGCATAATAAATTGCTTTATGGGTAGGCATAGAAATAGTTTAAAAAATTAACCACAGTAACTTTATTCTTGACAGCTTGTCAAATACCCATAACCACAAAAGTTTGTATTTTTTATGCTGAACAAAAGTACCCTAATATAAATCTTTAAATATAAGCCTTTAAGAAAAAATTTGTGACCTGATTTTATTTTAAAATAGGTTTTAAACTTACCTATAAAATAGGTTTTTACTAAAAAAACTGTCGATACTAACTGTTAAGGATATGTCTACCTAAGTAACTCGATTTATGTAATAAATCTAATACTGAGATATGAGCAAGTTTGTACCAAGTGTACACACTTTCCGAAAAGATAAATAACCCCTAAACAACGACATGTAATCAAGTACTATTTATGCACGGTTTTGTTGGGCCAGGTGCCTCTATTTTGGTTCCCCCTGAATACATATAAATTAAAGACCAATTTATGCCTCTTATCCCAGAACTCACAAACCCACTAACACTTTTGTTATTATTATTATTTATTTTATTTATCCATAAAAAGGGAAACCTAGCTATTGCCAAATTGGCGAACAACCTGTAATTACATAGGATATTTATTTATTGATAAACTGAAATTTTTATTATGATATTTTATATCATATTTATTTAAAACACCATGAAGATCTGTCAGCCATTTTGTGGCTATATTCCCCTAAATTCTTCTCCAATACCAGCTTATTAAATACACTAGAAAAAAACAAGTTACTTTCTTGCCTACTACTAGATTGCAATGCGATAAATAATTGAATTTTTAGTTTTTAAAAGTATTGGAAAAATAATCCAACACAATCGTTTTTTTTTTTCATTTAACATAAAGAAGTATTCCAATGACATGCATCACTTCTCTGTATTAGGCCACACCACATGGCCTAGTCTATTAAAACCAAACATCTGGTCATTAGATAGTTTAAGTTGTGCTACGCATTTTTACGTTAAACTGCACGTTAGCGTCCGATTTAGCGCTCTACGTTTTGTTTAAAATTTGAGTTTAAGTTGATGATGTTTATTCGTGACGTAAATTTCTCCTCTTAGCAGAGAACAGGGAATGTGTCAATGGTAATTTTGAGGTTATAGTGTTTTGTTGCGTTTGTTGTGTATTTGAGGAAAAGTTTTTGTTTTTTTCGAGGTTTTTTTTACTGGGTACACAAAAATAAAGGTAGGTTTATAAAAACATTGATTATAATCTCGGACTTACCATAACATTAAAGTTTTTTGTTAGAGTTTCGTTCCTTAAATTGCAATCATCCTATACAAAGCATCTACCAATCTCTTCTTTTGTACAGGCACTTCTAAATAAAAAAAAATCTGGGCATCCACATATAATCTGGTTGTTCAAAAATCAATGGAGATCCTAACCAAAAATCTCAGTGGATTTGTTATTTCATCAATGTTTGGTTATTATGCAGTAGGTAAATGGTTTTCTTTTATTTTTAAGTTTTTTGCAAATTTCTTTCTATAGGTAGTTTTATTATCTGCCTTTGCAGTAATAAAAATACTTTTACCCCATTTAGAAAAAACAAATTAAAGGTGAGTTTTATCTCTTTCCTTCCTAAAAAAAAATATAAAGGATAGATATACACTAGAGCATAACTCTTCCTAGTGATGAACTGCAACAATCATGTTTTTTGATATTTGTATTTGCAGTGTTGCCATGTTGGTCTATTTTTCTTGACTTTAAAGGATTTTTTGTGATCAGGTCGAGTTTTCTTGAGGGGCAAACCCGAGGGGTGAACAGCTAATCCAAAATGTGTACACCGATTGTGAAAATCCACAATCTTTTGCTAAGATTGTGGGAAGATTGTGAGGGATTGTGGCAAGATTGTGAAGGATTGTGGTAAGATTGTGACAGATTCTGGGTGATTGGGAGGGATTGTGTAAAGATTGTAAAGGATTGTGAGAAATGTGTACACCGATTGTGAGAGCTATTCACCCCTCGGGCAAACCGTTAGTTGGATTATCTTCAAAATGTGTTCGCTTTTTCAAAAGCTATAAAAGAGAAAGAGACTTATTCTATCCAAAGCAAACAATTATAGAAAATCTCTCTGCCCCTCACTGTCAGTCAAATAATGTCATTCTAAAATAATATATGGCAGGTTAGGTTAGATTTTAGACAAGGGAGTAACAACTGACTCAAAATTTGTACATGCATTGCCAGTAATGCCATGTAAATCTTGTGGTAATTAGGCCTAGTGGTCATGCCATGCTAATTAATATGGCTAATGCAATGTAATGTAATAAGTTATTTCTGCCTTGGTTTTGGATCTACTTTAGGTCAAGTCAAGTTTATTTTCATATTTAACTTGTTTTTTTTAGTAAATAAAAAAAAACAAAACAAACTTGAAAATGTACCTCAACTAGATCTAACCTAACCTGCTTTAAACCTGGTGTAACCTAATCTGAACTGAAATAAACTGACCTGATACCTTTTGACAGGTCTTCTGAAAAATTACCTATAAATTTGGCAACAGTGTCTCTGGTATATCCTTTATATTTTTAATTGAGAATAAAAGAGATATTACTCTCTCTAAATTTATTTTTTTTTAATTTACATAAAAAAGTTTTTAATGCACACAGTTAACTTAAAAATAAAAGAAATCCATATACTGCATAATTAATGTTCTTGTCGCCAGATTTTCATCAGCTGCTAGAATTCTTGGAAAAATTGGCAACCACTATAATGATTCTTATTTATCTGTGGTTAAAACACAACTGTTTATTAAATCTTTATGGGCACCTGTTCCTTTTTACAAATGCAATAGCAGAGTCAAAATTATTGGTATTAACCTGAGTTAACTATATTTTGAACAAAATGAATCAGTTTTTCAGAACTTAAAAAAAGAAAGAATATTCTGGCACCAAAACTTTAGTATGATAATGGTTCAAGCTGTCAATTGCAAAAAAAAGGGTTGTCTGTACATTTTTTCTAATGTATGTCTATAAAATAGGTAACTTTACTTAATGTAGTGTTTCTTTTTGTTTTAGATATATAGCAGATATACATAATGGATGATATTTTAGATATCGCCCTATTTGACTCCAGCAGTGAAGATGAGGATGTGAATGATCTGCTGCTAATGGATTTACCTGAGAACCTTGCTAGGAGAGCAGACCTTTATGGGCGATTTTCCCTAGATAATATTTCAAATCAGCAAGCAGTAGACTTTTTTTGATTTAAAAAAGAAGACATCCCTCGGCTTGCAGTATGTTTAAGGTTACCAGAGGAGATCACCACAAGGGAAAATATTAAACTTTCAGGTAGGTTAGGGTGGGCCACCACTATGAGACATGCAAATAGTTTTGATATAGTTAAGAGTAGTCATCTCTGTATCATAATTATGGTAAAGTATGTATATAGTGGTGGGAAAGAATTTTGTAAACATAATTATGCAAGCAAAAGCATGTGTTTGACGAGAGGAGAGGGCAGGTGCTGTTGTCTCCGAAAAAAACTTGGATGCACACTACCAGTACTTTAATCAGCTACTAAGCCCTGAGTGTAATTCTATGTTTGGTTCATTTTAGTCAATCTGATGTAATTGCTGGTGTCAAATAAATTCACATTCAAATACTTTATTGCCTTTCTAATCTACAAAAGATATAAGATTGTTACAAAACATAATTCTAACTAAGTTTCTTATCAGTACAATTTAAAAAGGGTAATTTTTTTTTCCCATTACCCATTTCCACATAGACACCAACAGACCGACCTAAACAGACAAAGCTCTCTTAAATTAAAATGTAAAAAAAAATCAAATTAAATAACCTATGCCATCTTTGTTAACCACCTTTTTTTCACCTACATCATTCAGACTCATTTCAGGTGTAAATGCCTTATGTATCCTGCTCAGAAGGTTGGCATACCCAAACCGCTTAATAGATCTGGAACAAATGTTTGGATACTCATATGGTGCATTATCCAGCATCATAACAACTGTAAGCGAAATTGTAATAACCAACAAGCAGCATTTGCTTCAGGATCTTGCTGCTCATAATGGATGGCTTAATGAAGCTAAATTGCAACAATATGCTCAGGTAATGTAATATACAGCGTGTTATTTTAATAATGCACCAAACTTTAAGGAGTAGTAGGGCAGGTCAAAAGAAGAACATTTTTTCCATTGCACTTTGTATTAAACCTCTTTATTTTTTAGATACAGGGTGTCAAAGTTAACGATATTTTTGCGAATTTTTATAATAACTTCCTTAAAAATTACGATAAGAAATCAAAATTTTGTGGAGTTATCTACTATAATAAAGGTAATAATTAAGTGATTATTATTTAAATAAAAAAAAAATTACTGAAAATTATAACCAAAAATCTGTTTTTTTTTTCAAAAAATTAAAAAAAAATATATTAAATGTAGTACTGTTGTCCCAATATTTTTGTAATTATTAAGGGGTTTTTAGATGTGTACAGAGTGGTTCAAATTGGACACTTTTATAGGAAACGCCCATTTCTAGAGGAAAAAAACTAACTTACATGTTACGAGCTTGATTTTCGTAAAAAAATACGGCCGAAAACAGCACACTCTTAGGCACAGTGCTAAATTGAACATAAAGAAGTTTGGCTGTAATAGCAAAGTTTAAAAAAACATTTCCAACCTAGTAAGAACCTTTCATTTTGAAATTTCTATTGGAGAACTTGGCTTTACTTTTATCTCAATTCTTTTTACGGAATGCCATTTTCGCGTACTTGGCTTTTTTTTACATAAAATGTTTTTGTTATGATAAAAAATATTCATGAATAACCTAGTTACGAGGGTAAGTCGAAAATGCGCCGAATTGAAAACCACCCTAGATCTTGTAAGTAGTTTAAGATATCGAGCTCGTAACATATAGATTAGTTTTTTTCTATCTCCTCTAGAAATGGCAGTTTCCTATCAAAAGTGTCTAATTTGGATCACTCTGTAAAAAAGCCTATCTTAAAACTATTTTGTAAATTTAATAGCTCATAAAAAAATTAATTCTTAAAAAAAATTACAAATTTATACCTATTGCAAAGGTTATTTGACCACACTGTATCTCCTTAACCTGTAGTTTTTTGGAAAAAAGAAATAGAACATTTTTTGATCACAATGAATTACAAAATTATTTGTTTTTATAAAACTCACTCAAATAATAAATAAATAAATTTTTAAAACTCACAGTTTTTCCCCACTCTTCAAACTTGACAAATGCTATAACTTGGAAACAAAACGCTTTTGACCACTAGTTATTTGAACTTTTTGTCTAGTTTTCACCTTCTGCGCCAACCCTTAAGTTTGGTGCATTATTTAAATTACACCCTGTATAATATAGCTTATATACTTTGCACATATGTATAGTTTTGTACCTGATTAGGCATAAAATGTTTAACTAAAATGTACTTATTTAATTTACCTAATAATTTATAACCGAACCTAGCTAACTTAACCAGCTCAGAGGTAGGTTCCTCTGCTGGTTTAATTATAATCATTATCTATTTTAAGCATATCTGTACCATTTTGTTAACACAATTATATTTTTATAAAATAAATTTAAATAAAAAAAATTGAAAGGGATCAAAAGAAAAAGAAAGTTTGCAAACTAAATTTCACAATACAATTACTCAGTTCTTTTACTAGACTACCAGTCACTTGACAAAAAATTACGTAAGTCCTATTTCTTTTTAGGCTGTTCAACAAAAAGAAGCACCCCTAGACAATTGCTGGGGTTTCATAGATGGAACCATAAGGCCGATATGTAGACCTACCATTAACCAGAGGGAGTACTACTCTGGACACAAGCGTGTTCATTGTGTGAAATACCAAAGTTTAGTTTGTCCCGATGGTATTGTTGTCAGCCTTAAAGGGGCCTATCCAGGGACCTACCACGATTCCCGAATTTTAAGGGAATCCAATCTATATGAAGAGTTACAACAACACGCTGTTTTTGGAGAGCGAAGCTATGTCATATATGGTGATCAAGGCTATGGGTTGCGAGAGTTATTGATTCGTCCCTACAGCCAGCATGATATTGCTGGCAACCCTGCAAGACAAGATTTTAATAACTTAATGAAAGCTGCGAGAATAGGAGTAGAATGGGGATTTAATAAAATCATTAAAGAATTTGCATTTTTGGATTTTAAAAAAAATCAAAAACTTGTTACAGGACGTGGGGGCTTTATATTTCATTGGCATGATTCTAACAAACTGCCACACCTGCCTTTATGGCAGCCAACATAACAATTATTTTGATATAATTCCTCCACATCTTGAAGAATACTTGGGAAATTAACAATTATATCTTTGACAAAGGCGTAGAAGGGTCTGAACCAACTTTATTAATAAAATTACGGCTTTAGTCCAGGATGCATCAAACTTTAAGGGGCGGTAGGCAAGGTCAAAAGAACAAAAAAATTCTTATAAGATTTTTCATCAAACTTCTTTGTTTTTTAGAATAAGTCAAAGTTAAAAAAAAATCGATTTTTTGTTATAACTTTCTTAACAATTACAATGAGTTGGAGTTATGTACTATAATAGAGGTAATAATTAAGTGATTATTTAAACAAAAAACTGAAAATTATTACCAAAAATCTGTTTTTTTTTTCAAAAAATTATAAAAAATGCATTAAATGTAGTACTATTATCACTATTTTTTATAATTATTAAGGGGCCTTTATATGTATACAAAAGCCTGTATCAAAATTATTTTGTAAATTTAATAGCTAATAAAAAAAATTATTCTTAAAAAAATTGACAAATTTATACCTATTGCAAAGTTTATTTGGCCACACTGTATCGCCTTAACTTGTAATTTTTTGGAAAGAAGCAATGGAACATTTTTTTTATCACAATGAATTAAAAAATTATTTGGTGCTGTCCAATTTCACTATTCACAGTTGACAAATGATATAAGTTGGAAACAAAAAACTTTTGACCACTAGTTATTTGAACTTTTTCTCTAACTTTGACGTTCCGCAATAATCCTTAAAGTTTAATGCATCATTTAAATTAAACTCTGTATACTATACAGGGTGTAATTTAAATGATGTACCAAACTTTAAGGGTTGGTGCGGTGCGGAAAGTCAAAACTAGACAAAAGTTCAAATAACTAGTGGTCAAAAGTTTTTTGTTGCCAAGTTATAGCATTTGTCAAGTTTGAAGAGTAGGGGAAAACTGTGAGTTTTAAAAAGGACAAATTTGACAGCGCCAAATAATTTTCTAATTCATTGCGATAAAAAATTGTTCTATTCCTTTTTTCCAAAAAATTACAGGTTAGGGAGATAGTGTGGTCAAATAACCTTGCAATAGGTATAAATTTGCCAAATTTTTTTAAGAAATATTTTTTTTATGAGCTATAAAATTTACAAAAAAATTTCAAGATAAAATAGTGATAATATTATATCGAAAAAATTATTTCGGCAGAAGAATTTTGCTCGTCCCAAAACTTATTTAACACCAATCAGATTAAAGTGGACATGCACAGTGTACAGGGTAGAACACAAAACAAATATTTTGCATAAGAATAAAGTACCCTTGTTTAAATAGATAGAAAAAATTGTTTGTGATTGTACTAAAGAAACTTGTTTAGAATTAAAAGTTATGCTTAGATATGAAGTTTTAGCCACCTATGACATTTTTGAGAATTTTGAAAATTTCCGAGATTTTTTAAAGGATTTTTCTCTTCTGCATAAAAACAACAAAAATCATACTTGCTGGCACGGGTAGGAGTCGAGAATACATTTTCAATATGTTTATTGTGCAAAATATAAATATCCTTTAAAAAAATTCAGAAAATTTCAAGGTCATAACAAGAGGCTAAAATTATGAATCTGAACACTTTTAATTCTAAACAACTTTTTGATTACAATTTTTTTCTATCTATTCGATATATAGTACTTTACTCTTAAGCAAAACATGTGTTTTGTGTGCTACATTGTATAAAAGTTTTAGGCCAAGCAAAACTTTCCTGCAGAAATAATTTTTTAGAAAACGATACATGTATGAAAATACTCATTTGTTAAGGAAACACACTGTATATATATCTCAAAAACTGTGACTCCAACAAATTTTGATATAAGATAAATTTTGTTACAAATGTTATTCTAAACCTAAATTTAAAAACCGCGTTTTGCTAGATGCTGTAGTTCACGCAATATGTTTTTTTTTACAATTAAACACCCCCTTAATTTGGTGGTTAGGCCTTTTTTCATTCAAATAACTTATTTTCGGTGAAAATAAAAAGTTTTGTAAGTATGGATGGCTAAAAACGTACTCAAATTAAATAGTAAAAATCATGATTATTGCAATAAAGCCTGGATTTATTAGTGCTCGGCAGTATTCTGACAATTTTACATAGAAAACTGACAGCTGATCTTTCATTACCTAATAAATCACAAAACTATTTGAAATTGTCAAATTGATCATTTTTAAATTTCACAGTTTTTTTTCTCTTTAATCTTGGGAAATGCTATAATTTGGAAACAAATATTCTTTGACCATATCACCATAATCCTTTTTATATTTGAACTTTTTGTGTACTTTTGACCTTTTCTACTACCCCTTAAACTTTATCACTTAAATTACACCCTGTATAACGAGAGGGCAAAAAATCCGACAAAATATTCTTTGTTCCCAAGTAACATTTCTTTATTTATAGCAGAAGCTAAGAGGTTGCCAGCGCCTTTCCTTAAAACCATTAGTTCCAATGTTTGGTCGCTAGCACCTTCCCATTACCCTTAGATACCCCTTAAACCTCCTAAATGGGACTCCCCAATTGGTGGTGGCAACCTATGTATTAAACTCACTATAAAACCATAAGAAATAAACTCCAGCTTCGCCCTCTAGCGGTTCCACCAGTATAGAACCTTTTAGAGCCTAAAGCTATTTTGCCAGGTTCTATAAGCAACTCAGAAACGTGCTCTATCCTATTATAAAACTAGATTTGGTATGCTGGCGATTCGGTTGAATACCATAATACCTTTAGAGTAAAGAATTTTTCCTATAAAAGCTTTAGCGATATTTTAGATGCACAATGGCTATATAAAATAATTTAGGTCATACCATTGCCCAAAATCCAAAAAATGTCAGAGTCCCAAAATTATTTTATGATACAAATATATATTTTTTTTATGAGAAGTTTGTCGCTTTGTTGATCCTCAAAATTACATGCGGGACATATTTTACTGATAAAATCGTGTCTGAAAAGCCCTTAAAACAAGCGCGCCACCTCAGAAATGCTTTTTGATCGTTTTTTGATAAACAAAAACAAATATTTAAAATTAAAAAAAATTTATTTTCACCATTCACCCCTAAAAAATGTCTGTTTGGTTTACATAAATCAAAATTAAAGTAAAATAAATCTTAAAAACACTTCTAAAACGACTTGATAAATGTTTTCATTTTACAATATTTTGTAAATAATTGTATATACGCCATTATTGTTTTATAGCAGTCACGTGGTTTTATTTGTTACCGTATCGCAACAAGGATTTTTGAGTGCCCTTATTAAACCAATAAAAAAGAAGAAATTCAACATAACCTCACTTACATTTTTGTTTTTTTTTAAGTGTCGCACGTGCCGTACAGGCACAACAAGTGTGCCGTTAATTCCCTTGGTGTTCTGCTTAATTATGTTTTTTATTGTGCAAACTATGGAAAGGGGAAGGCCAATGCTCTCCATTGTGCCTGCAGGTTGGGTGGAGGGCAACCTGTTGTATTGGCCTTCGAAGCAGGCCCTGTCTAGGCCAGGGTGTCCGACACAAAAGGACGGAAAGTCAACAAGGGAGAAGGATTGGATTTCCCTCCCATGTAAGATAAAAAGAAAGGACTTTTTTTTATATGAATCCGCGGAAAAAGAGATGCAGCAAATGATTTTGCATTCAGATTCTGAATCAGAGATGGTAAATCCATGCTTAAGTCAAAAAGTAACTAAAAAACAGGTTATAAAAAGGCAATAGGGCTAAAAAAGCCAGACTATCAAAATTTGATTAATGAAGTGACCAACAAAATGGTAAGTTAATATTCAACCTTTAAATAATGACCTGCAAATAGGGTTCCTATTTATTTATTTATTTACACTATTCGCTAATGGGGTACATATATTGGATATTCTGGTATGCTTTGCACTATTTGACATTTGTTTATGTTTGGTTGCAGAAAGAGATTGAACTGAGTGAAACTTAAACTGAAAACTGACTTGATCTTACCAAAACCAAACCAGACCTTACTTAAACTGGACCTAACCTGATTCAATTCTGATATACCTAACCTGTGTGGTTTCAGCAATCAAACTTACAAAAAAATGAGGCTAGGTCATGGGGTTTCAAGTACAAAATGGAAAAAAGGAGCCCTCTTTGCATTTAATTATATTATATATCAATTATATTTTTAATAAGTATTTTCTGCTCTGGTCAGTCTTTTAAATGATATAAAAAGAAATGAATATAAAAATATTAGCGATATTATAAATCATGTTAGGGCAGCTTTAAACATCTTTTACCAAAAATGCAGAGTGTAAATCTAGGTTTGTCATATTGTAAACCATTATGTACAAATTTGGCTTGCATTTGCCGAAATTAATTGAATTTTGTCAATATTTGGGTTTGACATTATTATGCATTTCCTTATTTTTGAGATTTTCTCATGGTTGTGGTAGATTGATGGTGGCGGGGGTAAATTTACATTACTTAGCATTAATATTCATTACTCATATTAAATAACAATTTTTCTTTTCTTTTCAAATTGTTGTTGTATTTTTTTTGCATCAAAATTAATTATTTAAAGAAATCAAAAAGAATACATTTTTAAATATGTATGTACACAGATAGAGATAAGGTTCACAATTTTTTTGTTTTGGTTTAAAATACTTTTCCAAATTTTAAATAGGAAATTTTTTATTTTCGAGGGCAGCAATTTAAAAAATCCCTCAATATACAAAAACATGGTGGTGAATTCACCTTCATTGTATTCAGTGACTTTCATCGTTTGGCAAAAATTTTGGTCATACCCCTGGAAAAATGTCTGCTCACATACTTTTTTTTGTAGACAGAATGACCCCTTACTTGTAAAGTAAGTAAGTTAGTATTTTAAAGTGGTAGCATGCCCTGCTGGACCTTCAGGCATCACGACCACATGTGTCTCTTGTGCCCACAAGCCCACTTGTTATACCTAACTCATTTGATAAGTTTTGAAAAAAACAGTGGTATATATTTTTAAACATTTACATATCTAAGAATCAAAATGTGAAAAGATGTGCACCAGTGCATTTTTTGTATTCTTTTGGGAAAACTGGTGCAATTTTTCATATTCTATTGAGCAGTGTTGCGCTCAGTCCACATTTTTTGGCAATGGCTCTTTGAGTTCGTGTTGCACTAGTGCATTTTTATATTTTATAGAAATTACACAGGGACAATTTTTTGACACCATCAAAACAATTCAGTTGACCACGAGTGGCATGGAAGGGCGAAAAAATATCGAAATACAAAATATCGAAACTACAAAATATAGAAACCATAAAATATCGAAACTACATTTTATCGAATTACAAAATATCGAAAATACAAAATATCGAAACCACAGAATATCAAAACTACAAAATATCGAAACTACAAAATATTGAATCACAAAATATCGAAAATACAAAATATCGAATCACAAAATATCGAACATACAAAATATTGAAAATCAACAATAGAAAATTTCGAAACCATAACCTAACCCGACCTTGACATAACCTAACCTAATATAACTAAACCTAATCTGACTTAACCTCATAAAAATAGAAAGTTTTAAATTTTAAAATCTAAACTGACAAAACCTAATCAAATCTAGCCGAAACGAACCGAACTGAACTGAACCCAAGCAAACTGAACCAACAATTAAAAAAAAAACTTTCCTGACTTCTTTCCTGGGATCCTAGAGGGTGTGAATCCGAATCGAACCTAACTGAACCGAACTCAACCTAATCTAACCAAACTAAACTACAACACTGCTCATTAGGTTTGGTTGGGTTTGGTTCGGTTCGGTTCAGTTCGGTCCGGTTCGGTTCGGTTCGAATTCACACCTTCTAGGATTCCAGGAAAGTTTTTTTTTTAAATTGTTGGTTCAGTTTGCTTTGGTTCGGTTTGATTCGGTTCGGTTCGGTTAGATTTGATTAGGTTTCGTTAGGTTAGGTTTTTGAAACTATCTATTTTCATGTGGTTATATATAGATTAGGTTAAATTAGATTAGGTCATGGTCAGGCTAGGTCCGAAATTTTCTGTTTTTGATTTTCTATATTTTGTTGTTTCAATATATTGTATTTTTGATATTTTGTTTTTGATATTTTGTATTTTCAATATTTTCTTGTTTCGATATTTTGTATTTTCAATATTTTGTAGTTTCGATATTTTGTTATTCGATATTTTGTAGTTTCGATATTTTGTAGTTTCAATATTATGTACTTGCAATATTTTAATTCGATATTTTGTTTCAATATTTTTTCGCCCTTCCGAGTGGCATACTAACTTTTTCAAAAGAAATGGCTATATTTTTTTTGCACTATAATATACAAAAAAAGCAACAGGCAAGGGTATAATTTTTTTTCAGTTGTCAATCAAAATGTCAATGTGTTTTTTTATATGCCAAGAAAAGAGGCACCATGAGTGGGGTTAGGTTGGGTTAAATTTGTCCCCTTTGAAAACAGAAAGTTGCATGTGAGTAGACCCTTTTTTGAGAGTCAGAACAAAAATATTTTGCATTTTTTCTTTTCTTTTCTTTTTGTAAAAACCAAATATAAACCTGCCAGAGCCATCATTTTAATTAAACTCACTCACCACCTTGTATTTGACTTGTTAGTCATATTTTAAAGTTTAGATTGAAGGCGAGAAAAATGCCCTTACAAAGACGGATGAAGATCTAAAAAGTATGAATAAAATGTTTTTGCCATTAAATGAATCCTGGATGCAGTCTGTGGTTTGTTTTTTACATTATTTTCCAAGGAGTGATCAGCTGAACATTTTCTAAAATAGTATATTATAGTATAATAAATACTAAGGGAAAAAAGTGTCACTTTTCTTCCTGAGGTGAAAAGTTTGTAGTAGCTAGCCTTAGCAGCGGGATGGCAACGATTCATCTAGCGATAAAAACATTTTATCACGAGGTTTATGCTCTATTTTTTGCACTTTTTACTTTATTTAAAAAAAAATTATTTGTTATTTTTCTTTTAGGTTTGGACATTTTTTTTATTACTACTGTTTATCTCTGATCAGTCACTTTTCATTTAGGATTTTTGTTTGTTTGTAATATTCCACCCCAGGGATAAAAAAGAACACTTTTATGTCCAAAATGTGGGATAAAAAAGTACCATTTTCATTACAAAAGTGCAAAAAATATTTTTAATATTGTTTTTTAAATCTTGATTAAATTGCTTTTTAAAAATCTCTTGTATTATATAATTCAGTTCAATAGTTTTCTAAATATTGATACTTATGCAGTGTTTTGAAAATTTTAATTTAAAAGAACTACATAGCAATAAGTTTTAAATTGTAGACCGAAAACAAGAAAAGTATCCTAAAGAAAACTGCAACAGTTACAACACCAATAGAACATAAAGCTGAAGATCAGAGCCAAAAGACCGAAAACAAGAAAAGTATCCTAAAGAAAAGTGCAACAGTTACAACACCAATAGAACATAAAGCTGAAGATCAGAGCCAAAACCAAATGATAGACAAAACCTGGATACAGTCTATGGTTTGTTTGCTATCTTTCATATAGCCTAGGTTTTACCTGAAAGCATTTTGTTTTTTATGTTATTAGCTCACACATATACTATACTATAGTAGTGTGAGCTATGGTGATCCTAATTTTTTCGAGAAAAAAAAAGTTGCTCCGATTTCAAAAATTTTTATATATCTTTGCGTTTCAGATGATTTTGAAACTTTTTTGTTGCGCCGTCTGTCTGTCTGTCTGTCTGTCTGTCTGTCTGTCTGTGTGTCTGTATGTCTGTCTGTAACGACCAACGCGCATAACTCAAAAACCGCTTGGCCGATTTTAATGAAATTTGGTACCTAGGCTGGGTCTTGGGTCGAGATGGTCCCATTTAAAAATGAACAAAATCCACCGAACGCAAACCAAATAAAAGGGTGGGGGTAGATTTAAAAAATTAGAGTTTATGTGCAAATATGGCGTGTGTGATATCAAACGAAAGGTAATTGAGTCTGGAGTTAAACAAAATACATTTTATTTTATTTAAAAAAAAGGGTGGGGGTATATTTCAAAAATTAGAGTTTAAGTGAAAATATGGCGTGTGTGATATCAAACGAAAGGTAATTGAGTCCGTAGTTTTACAAAATACATTATAGTTTTTGTTTTTTTAAGGGTGGGGGTAGATTTCAAAAATTTGAGTTTAAGTCAAAACATGGCTTGTGTGGTATCAAACAAAAGGTAATTTAGTCTGGAGTTGAATAAAATATATTTTAGTTTTTAGTTATATTAGTTCACACGTACACTATAACCCTAGTACCTAGTGTGAGCTTAGGGGCCCATATATTGGCAGAGTATTTTTATATGTTTTCAACCCATAATAAGTTTTTTATGTATCTCTCTAAAAAAATTGTTTTTCTGTATTGGAGGTAGTGGGTGATAAATTTAAACTTGCAACTATCAGTAACATAGCTAAAAATTCAGAAAACAAAATTATTCTAATGGACACATAAAAATCTAAATAAATAGGCTATTGCTTATAAAATTTTAATTTTTTTTTTAAGTAAGGTCGATAATATCATACTTTAATATTTTAGGATGACGAAAAAACGCCACCCAAGGTAATTGTGGAAACTGTAGAAGATATTACCGAAGAAATTTTAGACATTTTGGAGGACACCCCAGTAAGTAAAATATCAATACAATTTTTGAAAAAATGCTGTTTTACATAAAAAAAATGTTGTTTTTTATTGACATTGTTTTTTTTAAGGAATGTGTTCTACATACGCACATATTATTATTATAAAATACTTATAGTAGCATTAGTTTTTCATTAGTATTTTAATAAAAAAATATAGATTTAAGTTATTTAATTCAAAGTAGGGTTTAAAACTTTATATGACCTGATTTATTAACTTTTTAGGATAAAACTGTGGAAAAAGCCCCTGAAGTAATAAGAAATGATAATATTGATACCTGTGATACCAACTTTTGTTTGAGGAATCCTCAGTAAGTATAACAAATAAAAATTCTGATTGTTTTGCGTTCTATTTATGAAACTGTTTATTTTTTATTTAAAGGCATAACTTTCTTCTAACCCTATAATCAATCCCAGAGTGGACACGAAAATAACAATTTTAAACATTTTAAGATGAGAAACCAATGTTGAATTCAATATTAGGATTGTAAACCATTTTTTTTTCACTTAAAATAGAATATTTGGCCGAAAAAAAGCCGTAGCCTGTCTGTTGATAACTCAAAATTCATATAAATAAACCATTTTAACCAAATTTGACACAAAAATTTTGCCTGTGTATAACTTTATTAGTTTAGGGTGGGGCCGGGCGGTAAGAGAGGTTAAAATATTTTTAAAAAATCATAGTTCGAGAACTACAGCAGCTAGCAAAACACGTTTTAGCTCACACTACTACTATAAGTAGTGTGAGCTATGGTGATCCTAATTTTTTCGAGAAAAAAAAAGTTGCTTCGATTTCAAAAATTTTTATATATCTTTGCGTTTCAGATGATTTTGAAACTTTTTTGTTTTGCTGTCTGTCTGTCTGTCTGTATGTCTGTCTGTCTGTCTGTAACGACCAACCCGCATAACTCAAAAACCGCTTGTCCGATTTTAATGAAATTTGGTACCTAAGTTGGTTCTTGGGCCATGATGGTCCCATTTAAAAATGAACAAAATCCACCGAACGCAAGCCAGTAGGGGGGTAGATTCCAAAAATTAGAGTTTATGTGAAAATATGGCGTGTGTGATATCAAACGAAAGGTAATTAAGTCTGGAGTTAAAAAAAATTAATTTTAGTTTATTTTTAAAAAAAAGGGTGGGGGTAGATGTCAAAAATTAGAGTTTAAGTGAAAATATGGCGTGTGTGATATCAAACGAAAGGTAATTGAGTCTGGAGTTAAACAAAATACATTTTAGTTTTTTTTTTTAAAGGGTAGGGGGTAGATTAAAAAAATTTGAGTTTAAGTCAAAACATGGCTTGTGTGGTATCAAACGAAAGGTAATTGAGTCTTGAGTTGAATAAAATATATTTCAGTTTTTGATTATATTAGCTCACACTATAACTATAGTACCTAGTGTGAGCTTAGGTGCCCATAGATTGGCAGAGTATTTTCAATTTAGATTGAGAATTCCATTATCCAGACTCAAAATTTCTGAGAAAAGAAAATCGGATACATCAAAAACAACAGCAGCTAAAGCAATATATATTTCACACATTGATTAAAAATTTATTTTAACAAATAAAGCTACCTCAACATCCACAACAACTAGGTTTTATGGATCGCTTTTTTTACTTTCTTTTTAATTTTTTTGTGTAGACTAGTGACTGGTACAAAAGTGGCTAAAAAATTAATTTTGAACTGATTGCTTTGATGGCACATTGTTTTTGAATGAAAACATAACCGACAGTTATTAATTTAAACATATTTTCAATCATTTCATTTTGGTTTCAGGAAAATTTGGATATACCACAGACACTAAAGGCTATTTTGGCGAATCAAATTAACCTGGCTAGGTCACTTGTTGACCTTTCCACAAAATTTAATATTTTTTTAAATACACAGAGTGATCAAAGGCCTCAAAAGGTGCCGGAGAAAAACGTGGCATCGAGTCATAAGGAATACGGTTTTCCTATCAACATCAAAGAAAAATTAGAAGAAATTAATATTAAACTACTAAATCCGAACTTTTTTGACGAATTGGTGAGTAATTTTTTTTTTAACCAAAACTGAATTTGATTTCTAAAGTCGGATCTAAGAAAATGGGTATTAAAAAATATATATTTTACTGTAAGCCTGGTTCAAAATAATATCAAATTAATAATAAATAATAATAATATATTTAAGTATAGAAATATACAAGGGCCAGAGTGTAGTTTACAGAATTTTGAAAATACTGCAAACTGATTTTTACACTTATCTTTGTAATTAAAAAAAATATATCTTAAATGCTACTTACAAAACTAGAAGGCTCAGATTAGAGAATTATATTTAAAAAGTTATGATGTAATTTTTTTTAGGTTGGCGCCAAAGTGACTGTATGTGGGACAACAGGAAAAAAATCTGGTAAAAACTGTGCTATATCTACTCGCCGATCACATATTTGAAAGACAACTTCTGACAGAGTTTTCTTGGGCTGGAGGGAGCCGAGACGAAAATAAAAAAGGGGCATTTAAGTTGTTCAAAAACATAATAAGTTTTTTTTTACACTAGTTCATAAGGCGGATAACGACTTTACTCAAGATGACTGTATCCTCTTTTTTAAGAATATTTTAAAAAATGCCAATAAAAGGGCGAAAATTATACAATGTAAACGCGTTCCAGTATCCAGAAATAGGCCCAAAAATTTAATATACAAAAAAAAGGTTGCAAATTTGCCTAATTCTCCCGAAAATAGCGAAGAAAGTATCAGTGACGATATTGACTCGAATGAGGGTGGCTCGAATAAAAGTTTTACAAATGTAGATTGTGAGGTTTACATTAACGTCGATAACGCGTCAGACTTTGGCGAAGTTATAAAACAATAAACACAATTCTGAAGCTGGCAAAAAGATTTCAGGGATGAAAGATGTGTAACATAACTTAGGGGCCATAGTGCAGCAAGTGATAGAGGATGTTATTTCTGAGAAAAAAGTTTATATAACATGGGGGTCAACACACATCGGTTTTCAAGATATAGGATTTTTAAAGTTAGAGGAGTGCGTGAAAAAATTCCTTTTTTTTTTGATAAAATTTCAAGTTGAGGAGTCAAAATAACCTCCAAAAATGTATAAAAAATAATCTTTTAAAAAAAAATTAAATTATATTATTATGACTCGCTAGAGACCTGTTTTTATTAACAAAAAATATTTTAAAAAACCATTGCGTTTAATATGGCATTTATAAAAGTTTTTTCTAAAAAAATGCCCAACTAATTTTTTATTTAAATAATTTTTATTTCAATTTATTGCTCTTGTTCTAGAATACACGACTTTACCCAATTTAATATTTTTATTGCGTTTTTTAAAAGTTATCAAAAAAGTTTGATAAATAGCCAACTGTGATGCTCTGTATCTCGAAAAAAAGTTTTGACCCATGCATTATTGGAACTTTTTTATTAAACATAACCTTCTCTATCACCTGTTGGCCTATGGCCCCTAAGTTATGTATATTTTTGTTTGTTGTGCATGATAACTAAGTTTTTTTTGAATTATGCATCCTTTAATGAATTTTGTTGAAATCTTTTTGAGGTCTAACTCTTTATATTTTTAGTAAAATAGAAACTTTCAGTATTATATCTGTTTTATTAGTTCCGGATCATTTTAAGACGTTTTTACAACATATTTTGACAAGCCACAAGCATATTGTATTTTTCTCTTAAGGATCCATTAGCTGTATATCAATAATCTATACAAGGTTTTCCAAGTTAAGTGTCCACTATTGCTAACTTTTTTATTATTAAAGATAGAAATAGTTTAAATTGGCAAACTAGTAGAATTTTTGATGCTCTTTAAGACACTTAAATAAAAAAAATAGAGCATTGCATTTTTGAGTTTTTTCAAAAAACATTTAAAAAAATATTTTATATTTTTTTTTCCTAAAGTTAAAAATAACGAGGATTTTTTTCATTCAAAATTACGTATTGAAATAATATTTGGTAGAAGTCTGAGCATAATTTTGATTTTGGAATAGTTATTTTTAACTTTAGAAAAAAAAATTAGAAGGTAATTTTTATTTAGAATTGAAAGACCTATCAGAGAAAATTATAAATACATGGTGTGCAATAAATTTTTTTTTATGTTTTTTGAAAAAACTCAAAAACGCGATGTTCGATTTTTTTGTTGATTGAAGTAACTTAAAAAGGTTCAAAAATTTTACTAGTTTGCATATTTAAACTTTTTTTCTAACTTTAATAATAACAAAGTTAGCAATGGTGGACACTTATCTCAGAACACCCTGTATATGTTTATTAAATGTATGTTCATAAATTGTGGTAATATAATGGCAGAAAACGTCTTGGAAAGGTCCTTTTGTATCAAAATATATACCTGTTTTACACTGACAATAAACCATCAATTTCTTCAGGGTCAAAAAGTTTGAGCAACATGAGAAATCGAGATCAAATAAGCAAGCAATTAGAACAATTGTACAACATACAGAAACAACTGTCAATAGAGTTTTAAACCGTTTCTTTGATTTGGTTTATTTTACCATTTTAATCACAGAATATCAAAATTTTACTTTCACTGCCGCAGTAACAAGTTAGTAAACAACCACAGGCCCCTTAAATTATCAAGCCTGATCCTACTTTGAATGGCAACAGTTTCAAAGGCTGACAGATTGACTGTTTTAAAAACAAAAAGATATAGGTTGACATGAAAATAATGGAAATGTCAGCCTTCGACAGTGTTCTGTTTGAAAGAAGGATAGGACTTGTTAATTTGAGAGGGCTATGAAACAACAAATCAACTATAAGGCTTGCATTTACGATGAGTGTCCTTAAATCAACTGCGTTTTGATAAATTGTCCATGTAAAACAGGTATAAATAGTGGAAAGTCAAGAGTATCAGGGACTTATTGCAACAAAGCCAGGCAGTAATTGTGCCGGGCACTATTCTGAGAATTTCGCATTATAAGAACAGCTGTGTTCTTTCAAAATTAGGCCTTTGTGTATAATAAGAGCCGGGATTAATAGTGCTGCCACTATTAATGAAAAATAAATAACTGGATTTTTAAAGTCGACTTTGGTATGTCAATTTTGAAAGATCAACTGTCAGTTTTCAATGAAAACTGTCATAATAGTACTCGGCACTATTATTGCCTAGCCTTATTGTAATAAGTCCCTGTTTTCTGATATGACTCTTATCATTTTAATAGAGTCAAAAAAGTGTTACTTTTAAAGTGTACTTTTTTTTGTTTGATCTATTACCTGTTTATTACTGTTAAATCAGAATTTTTATTGTACCTACATATTTAGTGAGCTTTTTAGACGTTGATTTAGCGTTAAGAAATGAATACTGTTTTAAAATAAAAAAGTTCAAATAAAACATTACATAATATATAACAAATCTAAAGTTATTTAAAACTTAATGTATAAAAACATCAGTTCCGTCGTCGCTAATATAAACTAACTTACATTTTATATCTTTAATACTAAAAGTTTTTTTCTCATAATCTTTAAAATTTGAACAAAATATATTCAGAGATGATGATTTTATCGGTTCTTTAAAAAAGAGATATTTCTCTTTTACCACAAGACCATATAAATATATTTTTTCGTCCAGAATTAAAACATTCTGGAGAGAAACAACTTCGTTTTGCTTCGTTAAAAACCACTGATTTTTTAATTCATTGTTTAATATAAAATTATTTTCAAAGCCAATTTGATAATAAAATTTATAATGAATCTTATCTCTTAATAATAGAGATTCTTCTACATTAAGTCCGTCGTTTATTTTCTTTAAAGAAATTTTGTTATTCTCTGGTTCAGATACGGCTGTTTCAGATTCTATTAAACTTATTTCAACTAAACGTTTCGCAACTTGGGACAAAGGATTTTTTCCAGTTTTAATAAGGTTTTTAATTTGGAACAGTTTACTTTCAAATACATATGACGAAAAAGAATCCAGTGTCCCAAATTTTTTGACTTCTTCAGGTATATGCAAAACATTATGAAAATTGCTTGTAATATGATCTTCGCCATAAATTTTTGAGAAATTAAATACAAAATTTTGGATCATTAAATCAGCCACGTCAACCAAACTATTATAATATCTGCTTGAGAAAATTGTCACTGCACAAAAAAGAGTTAAAAAATTCTGGTATGCATCCTCAGGCAAATATCTCCTTAAAATTACTACTCCGACATACAAAAAGAACGACCGAAACTCTAAACCTTTCCAGAAACTGAGATGATCAAGCCCTCTAACTTTCCTATGAATTTCTGATGGTAATTCAACAGACGTAAGAAAATTTGTTATTTCATTGGCCATTTGGGCTGACCATCTAGTTCTGTAATTTTGGAATGTACCATCTCTCCATCCTAGAATGCATCTTTTCATCACTCCTAAATCTAGAAGATGAAGAGAGTCACCAACAGGTATGTCAGCTACTATATCTATTGGAAGTTCTAGAAGTCTGGAATCAAATTTGTGGTAACTTTCACAAACTTTTTGTCTGAATTCAGTGTCAGTTCTAGGAATACCTTTATTGGCGGGGAAGAATACACAATTCCGATCATAAGAGTACTCGCCAACAACATTGCACTTTGAACAGCCATTTTTATGGTTAAAGTTTACTGTTTCTGAAACAAAAAAATAAAAACTGAAATTCAGGGACACAATACTTCAATTTCAATTTAGAAAATATTTTTAACCCTTACCTTTAATTAACGCTTTAGCAGGAGAATCCATAATAAAGGAACGAACGGAGATTTCTACCACATTTTCACCAATTTTTACTCCTCCTTTTGATAAAATAGCTTTAATCTCATCAATAAAAGGTGATAAAAATTGATTAACATCTTTTGGTTTACTTTTGCCTGAAAAAATGCCTATAATGTTAGGCCTCAAAGATGGAACTTCCTGAATCGTAAATAGAATTGGCCAAAATTCTTCTTTTGAGCTTTTATAAATCGGCAGACCATCTAAACTGAAATTTAGTGAAATTTTGTTTAAATCTTTTATATATTCAGCACAGTAGTTCTGTAGGCAAAATTCCAGTCCCTGATGCCAGTAAGTTTCTTTCCCTTCAAATGTTTTAATTTCCACTTTAGAAGGAGTTTGCATTAGAGTACGGCTGTCTTTGGGTAAAGTATTTTTCCAATATTTATTAATTATTTCGATTAATTTGTTCATTGCTGTGTGTCTAATGTTAAATTCGACATTCCATAGTCTGAGATCTTTCAACAAATTCTTTCTTAATTCTTCAGGTAATAGCTCATTAAAATTAATGTCTTCTTTGTAATGGTAATCGTAAAATAGTTCATCGTCGGAATTGATTTCATCAAAAGCCCCAACAAAACCAAGATCCTCTTGGTAATTATCTGAAATCCCAATGGGATATGGATCATCTTGGTAGACAGATGATTGACAACACTCCTCTGCAGCATAACCATTAAAAGTTTCAGGATCATTTTGGTGATCAGGTAATTGAAAGGTGTTTGATGAACCTATAATATAAATAAGTAAATATATTATAAAAATATACTGTACATGTTTCTGTAAGTTTTGAATAATATGGAACACATTTTTATTATTAATTTAGAAAAAAAATAATCAGAACTAAAAACCACATTTAAATATGCAATTTTCGACATTTTCAAAATTAAAAGCTACTTTACTATTGCAAAATTCATATTTTTTGACAAACCTAGAATATCAGAAAAATATATTGATATATAAATTTTAGAGCTTGCAAAGTATTTTAAGACAGAAGTAAATTTTTTCATAAAATTAATAGAATGGAATAGAATTAATCTTTATTTAGCAAATTATGCTATTTTTAAGCCATGATGTATATTTTTTAATGCCAATTTTTATAAATGTATAATTGTATAATAAAATCTTTAAAAAAGTGTAGGAAAGTAAAAATTGAATCATCCTCTTTCTTCTACATCCCACCTTTTTAGGCTTTTTTAATTAATATGTCATAAGCTGATTAATGGGAATGCTTTATGGAGAGCTCTGAAAAAGGTTTGACATTTATACAGGGTGCCCCAGATAAAAGCAACTACATGGGGTCTTACAGGGATTTTGGAAACGGTAAGAGATGCAATTTTAGTTAAATAAGAAAAAAGTTGGGCTATTCCGAGCACAATCAGATATTGTATCGAAATTAAAAATATTCACAGGGGTTTTTAGAATCTCAAGCAAAAACTAAAAACTGTGTGTTTTTAAAAAATTGAAACTAGGATGCCTAGAACAAAATCGGTAACATCATTCGATTAGCTGTAGTAGCTTATACAAAACTACCAAATTTTACTAAATTTGTTTACCAGATGGCAACAATATTTAAATTTCTGGTTTTTCCTTAATACTTTAACATGTAATTGAACTCAAAATAGCGCTTTTTTCACATTGAAGCAAAATTGGGACTCTTACGGTATTTGAAATTCCTGTAAGACCCCATATTGTGGTTTGTAGTTTTCCTTTGCCACAGGGATGTTATGTGTCAACATGGGGTGATCAACTACCTAAACCAAATTTGTACACCACAGTACAGGACTAAATTCTTGTTCATATAGTGTATTGTAGCAACCTGTGTAGTGTCCTATGGAGTTCAGCAGAAAAATTTTGTACCTACACATACCCTGTGCACCTAACACTAATCGCTTATCACTCATTTTCTTTATATACAGTACTTCTAAAATGATTTTTGTCCTTAATCTTTAAATCCAAAAAAATACACTATGTTTTATTATATATACAGGGTGTCCCATAACTTAGGAGCCATAGGCCAACAGGTGACAGAGGAGGTCATTTCTGATAAAAAAATTCATACAATGCATGGGTCAAAACTTTTTCTTTGTTGAGATAGAGAGCATCAAAGTTGGCGATTTTACTTTTATGATAATAACCTTTTAAAAACACGCTGTAAAAATATGAAATTTGGCAGTAATTTGAAATAAAAATAATTTAAAAATTTACTTTTTTACTATATAATTTTATGAATGCCACTTTAAACGCAAAGTTTTTCTTGATATTTTTTTTATTAAAAATAAGTCTATATGGAGACTTTTTATTAAAACATCATTGACATTTTTTAAAAGAATAAGTAAGCAATATTATTATTTTGTAAACAGTAAAGTCCGGATATAGTGAACTCGAAGATTGCACGCAAACAGGTTCGCTATATCCGAGGTTTAATACAAGAATACAAATAGACTAATGTATACCTAAAAAAAATTTTTGGGTATTTTGAACTGGGTTTGCTATAAGCGAGTGGTCATTACATACGCGTTCGCTATATGCAAACTTCACTGTATATTTTTTAAAGGTTATTTTGACAGCCTGTATCTCCGAAACTTGTAATTTTATCAAAAAAGGAATACTACATTTTTAGATCACAATTAGTATAGTATTCATTTAGCAGTGACACATTTTCTTTTTTTGTAAAACCCCCTCCCCCACTCCTCTAATTTTAAAAATCCTATATCTTAAAAACAGATGAGTGTTGACCCTGATGGTATATAAACTTTTTTATTAGAAATAATCCCTTCTATCACCTGTTCCACTTCGGCCCGTAAGTTATGAGACACCTTGTATATGTAATTTAAACTCACCATGTAATTTATGTGTTAAAATTTCCACTCTATGTTAAATTTTGTTTTGCATTGAATGGGGGATTATATCTTTGGTTACAGATAGAGGCGAGTCCTAGCTATATTCTAAATGTTTTTGTTACCAAAACTTTTTTAAGAGGCCTTGTTTTTATTTTTGTTAGCATTTACTCATTATTTACCTATCTGACATGTTTAGATTATAAAATGTCAATAATTTGTTTATAAGAACTGTTCAAAAGTTATCATTTATTTTTTAATAATAATTTTTTAAGTTATGTTTTACAAGTTTAGTTAAAGTAAGTGTTTGTTTATTGGGTTAAAGGGCATTCATACTACAAATATACAAAATTTCATCATTTAATTAGATATAAAACAAAAGTTAACCTACAGTTAAAATGTAAATCCCTATATAGGTATTTTCATGTTTGACACTAGTGCTACTAAATGTGGGAAAAATCAACCCTGCAAAAACTAAACTTAAAAACATTCATATAAAAGGCAACCCAGTACAGCTATTTTGTAGTTGGGTACACATTTCCCTCAAATATTCCACTTATTTGGACAACCAGTCATAACTATACATAATATTTCTCTCAATTATTTCAGGAAGGATTGCAGAATTGGACAGTGTAGGTACATATTTGGTTTGGTAAGCTATTCTCCCCCCCCCTCTGATTTCTTATTTATAAATTTTTTGGCATATTGCTTGATGGTTTACCTGTCATAATAGTTTTTATTATTTTTGATGATATGACAAAAAGTCTTAACATGTAAAATTCCTTGTTATAAAAGTCCCTTTTTTGACAAATTATAGCCTTCACTCTTATCATTACTACCAAGTTTTTATTTTAAGTGTAACTTTTATAATTTATATGTTGTGTATAAATTATTAAAATGGGTGAGAACGAGTGGATTTAAGAACAATGAACACATATTACTACTGTATGAATTTTTAAAATGGGATTTCTTTCATAGGTGATCAGTTAAACCAAATTTATACAAATTACAATACCATAAGTGTGCCATAAGTAGTGAGACACCGAAGTACCAAGACCACCAAATATCTTGAAAAATAACACTTTAAAAAAATATGTTACAGGTAAAACTTTTAGAACTTAAACTTACAGTCCCTCAAAAAATTTTTTTTGCAAAACCCAGAGGGTAGACCGTTGTAATCCTGCTAATTTTGGGCTGCGAAAAACAAGTTTCACAAAAAAAATTAGTTTTAAATGTCCAATTTGCCCCTATCGCCCCCTGGGGGGTAAAATATGATCTATTATTAAAATTCTTTATTAATAGATCCAATTTTGTCCCCAAGGGGTAATAGGGGCAAATTGAACAATTATTTTTTTTTGTAAAATTCGGTTTTAGCAGCCCAAAATTAGAAGGATGGCAGGGTTTACCCTCTGGGTTTTGCTACTTATTTTTATTTTTGGGGCTGTGTTATCAATTTAAGGGTCCCTTTTTTTTGTGACTTTTCTTTTTTCTTGAACCATATATTTGATATTTTTTAGTTTTGTTGGTTTTTGGGGAATGTGTTAAGGGTCACATTGACTTTAACATAGACACATTTGAGTATTTGTATTTTTAGAGATATTTAGGTGTTCCACTACTTATAGGACACCCTGTATATAGAGTATCTAATATGAAAAAAAAGGAAAGCTTTTACTTACCTACTTCTTTATTTTTGGCTTCCTGTTTCATTGCAATAATATCTTCTGCTGTAAATATTTTCACAGTGTTTTTTTGTCTATGTCTATAATAAGTTGATTTTTTAATATTTTTAGGAGGCTTAACCCTCGATTGATCCATTTTTTGTCCGTTTTTTCAAACGCACTTTTATTATGCTTTTATTTACCACTAAACAAACTAGCAACAACTAATAACTTATCAAATTTACGCTTCAACGAAAAATTTTAAAGTAAGGTTAGGTATGGTGTTTTCATGTGTTCTCTTCTTTTTATTTGTGTGTGCATGGAGAAGTTAACTGTTTTATTGCATCGCTTATAAGCGCCATAGAGGCCAGAAGCATAGGTTTGGGTGATCTGTGCCAGAAGTTTTATAAGCCGATCATTCTAGCCTTTAGCCTGTATTATTTTTATTATATGTAATAAGTTTTTTAAAAATCAAGGTGTTTTCTTCAAATTTAAATTTTAGTTTTTTGAAAATAGAAGAGTTTTTTAAAAGGTGGTAGGGGCTTGAAAATATTATGGGGAAAGCGATGTGATGGGAGAAGGGTGAAATCTACTAATAAACCCATTAAACCTTCAACCCTTTATTGTACTTTAAATACATCATGTTACAATAGGTAGGTACCAATCTGTGTCTAGGTATATCTATTATTTTTACCAGAAAAACCTAATAAAAAAAATTAAAAGCCGAAAGTATTTACTTGTGACCCTTAAGGAAACAAGGTTTTATATGGCCGCCTATTTAAATAATATTTAATATGCAACTATGAGTAACTATAAAAACCAAAGATTTAAAGGTTACCTTTAAGCCGTCCTATAAAACCTTGTTAAAATGCCTAAAAGTAATAACAAACACCAAAAGTCTAACATTTATATTTACCACTTTTAAAAAGCTTAAGGAAACTAGGTTCTATATGGGCCCTTATATAAATCATATTTACTATTAAACTACTGGTAATTATAAAAACAAAAGGATACAAGGAACTTTTTAGCCCTATTATAAAACACTTTTGTTATGACTTAAAGTAATGAAAAAACTAAATGACTAAAGTTTATATTTATTCCTTTTTAAAAACTTTAGGTAAAAGGGTTTTATAGGACCGTCTTTATAAATCAGAAATCAAGAGAACTAAAAGTATCTAAAAAGAACAGAAGGAATATCAGTTTTATTATATTCCCTTTATAAATCACTTTTTGGTTGTATAACACCTCTTTGGGTACTTGGCAATATAAATTACCTTTATGTGGCCAAATTGATCCTAAAAGTCATAATTGCATCTTCTAAATAACTTCGGAACCAAATTAATAAAACCTTGAGTGGTAATAATGTTACTTGGGACACCTTTTAACTATGAGCACAATATTTGATAATGTTATAGTTTTAGCATGCAATAATGGTGGGTTCGATGGCCAATTTTGCCTAAACTATATGCTCTTGAATAATATGTCCCCAAAACTAATAATGCACGGTACTAAAATACTTTCAATGTCAGTAGGCCCCAAAATAAAATTTTTGGATTCGCTTTTATTTTTTCCGGTAAGATTAGCGGATCTTCCCAAAACTTTCGGGTTAGGTGACAGTTTTGAAAAAGGCTATTTTCCATATTTGTTCAACACACCTGATAATGAAAATTATCAAGATGTCATGCCTGCTGTCGAGTTTTTTTGTCCCGACAGTATGAAACCCGCGGATAGGGAAGTTTTTTTAAAATGGTACGAAGCTAATAAAAATAATCATTTTTCGTTGAGGCAAGAGTTGCTTAAGTATTGTAAAAGTGACGTTAGAATCCTCGCGAAAGCATGTTTAAAATTCAAAGATATTATTAATAAATTGGGCAATGTTGATCCGTTTTTGGAATGTATAACTATTGCAGGGGTCTGTTCAAAAATTTTTCGGAGAAACTATTTAAAGGAAAACCAAATATCGCTTTTGCCGCATCTAGGGTATCGCGAAACTAACATAAAGAGCAAGCCTGCGCTTAAATGGCTTGTTTTAGAAGCTAGGGACCGCGATATTTATATTAAATAAGCTGGAAATGGGTTTGAACACATGATAAGACATTATAGACTATATTTTGTTGACGGTTATAATCGCGAGGGGCGTATCGTGTTTGAGTTTCATGGCTGTATGTATCATGGATGTCCGAAATGCCTAACTTTGAACAAGGATGTGCCGCTTTAAAAAAAAAAAATCTATCGATACTCTTAATAGTAGGTACGAAAATACCGTCGCGCGACGTAAAAAACTCGAAGCCTTAGGCTTCACTGTCGTCGAAAAATGGGAGTGCGATTTTTACAAGCATTTAAAAGAAAATCCTGCAGATAGGTTATATTGTGAAAGACATCCATACCTAGTAAATGCGCCGCTAATAGCCCGGGATAGTGGTGGTCTCTATGGTGGTCGGACCTCAAATCTCGTAAAAAATTATGTCGTAAAAAATGATGAACAAATTAAATATTATGACTTCACGTCCCTTTACCCAAGTATCAATAAAAATAAAAAAGTGCCTATCGGCCATCCTCAAGTATATGTAGGAGATGATCCCTGTGGTGCCGTGGACCTAAAAAACACATACGGGCTCATAAAATGTAAAATTTTACCGCCTAAAAACCTTTATCACCCTGTACTTCCAGTTAAATTACATAACAAATTAATGTTCTTACTGTGTTTAAAGTGTGGTGAAGAACTATCAAAAAACGCGTGCCGCCACTCTGCCGCGGAAAGAGCTTTAGAAGGCACATGGGTTACCATGGAAGCAAATAAGGCTATAGAAAAGGGTTATAAAATAGTTAAAATTTACGAAATTTGGGCTTATCAAACTTGTCAATATAACCCTGAGACTAAAGAAGGGGGGGTCTTTGCTGGGATGGTAAACACATTTATTAAAATTAAGCAAGAATCTAGCGGTTGGCCCTGTGAATCTGAGCAAGAAAAAACGGAATATTTGGAAAACTATTTAAAAAATGAAGGTATCGCGTTGGACCCTAGCAATATAGCTAAGAATGCAGGAATGCGGGCTATATCGAAATTAATAAATAATGCGATTTGGGGAAAAATGGCGCAGAGAGACAATTTGACAAAAACTGAAGTGATCACATCACCACAGAGCTTTTTTAAACTATTTTCGGACCCCAAAAAAAATTTTTGTCAATGGAATAAATTTAATAAATGACAATGTCGTAGTTGTCAACTATGAGCTAAAAGACGATGCCGCGGAACCCTTAAATAGCGTAAATGTAGTAGTCGCGGCATTTGTGACAGCTTACGGTCGGCTTAAATTCTATTCAGAGCTAGAAAAGTTGGGCGAGCGCGCTATTTATTTTGATACCGATTCCGTAGTCTTTATTACAGATGCTAAAAAACCAATGTACGAGCCAAAATTAGGTCAATATTTGGGTGATTTTACTAACGAATTAATAGATTTTTCACCAAACGCGTATATAACGGCATTTTCATCAACCGGACCGAAATGTTATTCGTATAAAGTTACAAAAGCCAAAGGCTTTACCCTTAATTATGAAGCCGGGCAAATTATAAATTATGATACAATAACGGATTTGCTCAAAAACCGACCTCAGGACGTCCTGGAGGTAAACGCTCAGCAGATACAGCGGACCAAAAAACACGAGATCATTACCCGTAAGGTGAAAAAAAAATATAGGGTCGTTTGTTTAAAAAGACGGTTTTCAAATGGAGTCTCTGTGCCGTATGGTTATTGCGGGAAATTTCCTAAATTAGGAAATAGTGCGAACGATTCAAGTGATAGTGATTTTGAGTAAGTATTAAATAAAATAACTAGATTAGTACTTCAACGTAGGCCTAGCCTTTTACTTAGGAACAATAATTAGACACATAGTTGTAGCGATATATTTAGACTTAATTTTAGATTTTTAGCCAAGCCGCAACCGCATAGGAGGATAAGCCAAAACAGGTAAGAGGTAAAAATAGGTGCATTTAAGTGTATTCCTAAAATTCTTACAATCACTTTTTTTGCCTCTTCGCTTGATTTTATCTACGCAACCACTTAAAAGATGTCATAAGCTACAAAATGTTTTTCAAAAAAAATAACTTGTGCTTTATATACCAAAATATTAGAGCCGAAAGAGTTAAGAGGATAAACTTGTGGATTGAGCGTATGTTTTAATTACATCGATCACATTTTTATCCTCACTGCCGCTGGCAATCTTCAAAAAACTAATTAGCAGCGGGCATAACTTTAAATATGTGGCCTATTAAAATGCGTTGGGTGACATTTGTGGCAGCTTAAAGACGTTGCCGCCATTTTGTGACACTATAATTAGAATAATAACAATTTGCCAATTTGTGACACAAAAAACCCACTGAATAATTAAACAAATATCTGGAAGCAGAACTGTATTTTCCAGCTAGGTAAAACATTAATATGCCCGGTAACTTTTATACAGTGGAGAAGGGGGGGGGGTTCAGAAATAAGAAAATTTTACGTGCGCCACAGTGTTTTAATATCAATGTTTTACAAAGAAGATTTTAATTAAAATACAGTTTAACCCAAACGTTGTAGCCAAACAATGAAACTCTACTTACTTCCGAGGCTTCCAGAGTATTTATGTAATTAAGAATAACCAAAAAAAAAACAGAATAAAATTCTAAAAGATTGAATTAAGATGACAAAACTAGAAGCACTTTACAGGTAGATGGACTCCTTTAACAGGTCATAGTGTACCTACATCTGAGTCAGTAGTGTGAGACTCGGTTATATAAATGATTGTTAAAAAAAATACACTTCCAAAATCGTTCCATCATAGGGGAGATCTGGACCAAATATCTGCTGTCATCATTCTACGTTGGGTAGAATGAGACAGACAGCAACCCAGTCCGAGATCCACCCCATGAGGTAAAACAGTGTAAAGAAACCGCTAAGACATATAATCTCATCTCTCTTTTGTCTCCGCAAAGTTGGTCATTGGGTTGTACAAATAATACAAAAAAATTAGTTCATCTTGTTTATTTTCATAGGAGGATGCAAATGAAATTGATCAAAATACAAAAAAATATTGAAATCTGAGAATAATACTTGAATAAACATGAAATGTAAACCAATGAAAAAGGGAAACAAGTTAGAGTTAAGGGCGTTCAATTTCACAGAAAAATAATATAATTAAATATGCCGCAAAATCTTGGGTTATGACGTCATACCTTTATCTTGCGTTCACAAGAAGTGTTAAAACTATATTTAGAATTTATGGAAAAAAAAATTATATCAAAAAAAATGTTCGCTTGTATGAAATTGAAGTAAACTCCTACCTTGGTCCTTGATTAATTTATGTGTGTTTTATTTTGTAAACCTGGTGTTGTTCTCTTCCTGCTACTTCGGGTCCCGTCCTATTCTGTCCGCGCCTCCCCTGCTGACTAACTAGCACATGGTTTCGAAAAGTGTGCTGGATCTTTGCCCGAGCGTAAAACCCTGTGGAAAATGAAATGTTTCAGTTTCCTGGAATTCGTCTATTTTGCACGAAGTTCCCCTACACCGAGTAGTTTAAATCAAGAACCCCATGTCGACTCAATAAAATAAAGCAGATTTAAACAGATGAACTAAAATAATCCTAACGTACCTTTCCCAGGGTTACAACTGGCTCGTCGATGGAACAGAACCTCGTTCCACCAGCACAACTGTCCCGTCGATGGAATGGACGGTGCTGTAACCAAAGGAGAAAACAATACATAGTTTTTATCCAACACGTGGTTAAAAGAAAAATATAAAAACGCCAAAAATTCCCCACGTCTTTTGTCAAAAAAAGTACATTTCACACGAAAAATAATTACAATTTGGGAGGCAAATATTATCTTGAAGAGTCCTCAAATAATAAAAAAAATGAAAAAAATAAAATCGAACTTACTACTGCTCTTTCCGTAGAAACGGCGTAGGCCTACTTAAATCCCCTTCAAAAGGGTGTGAGCGTCACTTTAGATTACGCCTAACACGACGGACTCACAATTATACCGTCTTGGGCATAATTTGCAACTACTGCAATGCCAATGACCACAAAACAATGGCGACACCACAAGACGGCCACCAGCCCAGCCAAAATTCTTTAGGAAAAAGAGACCAGGCACTTTGTCGAGAACACAAAAAAATGAAGTGGCCGGAAACCGTTTTGTAAATGTGGTGGGGACAGTAAAACGCAGTACCAACCTAATCTTCCCGATTAGATTCAAATAAGGATGCAAACCTATTTATAAAAAAAACGCTCTCACAGAAAAGTCACTAAATGCGGTTTGCAACACTGGAGGAAAAACCCGCGGTTTTCAAACCAACCAATGAGGAAATACACCAATATTTCCATACCGGTATATAGGGGGCAGCACCGACCAAGGGGATAGAAAATACGTAAAACGCGCATTGAGGTGTTGTCGGATCTATTTCCACGGTTGGAATTTTTATAACAAGGACGTCGAGACACCCTCCATACATAGACCGAACATTTGCCTACCGGACCCCTGCCAACATAGCAAGTAGGAGGAAAATAACCAGCCAGACTATAAGAAGCTCAGCATTGAAACCATCAATTGTAAATTCAATTACTGGAGATTCGAGCATGTATCAAACCCAGGAATATTCGAACACTCAACCAATTCCCATATGAGTAAAGCTATACTAAGTGTAGAATTTAGTTGTATTTTAGTTACAGTTTTAGTCAAAAGTTTCCTTTGCTGCTATATGTTTTCTCTAAGATTCATATGGTATGACGCCATTCTTGTAAAACATTTCTACATTAATAAAGTTGTTTCTGAACTTGAACCTAAAAATACCCATTGAACTACTGCTCAAACTCGGCACAAGAGTGTTGAGATGTTAAGTTTGCTCACCACTAGCCAGCCCTACAAACCCTTCAATCCGACTAACTGAGCTAGTTATTAACTTTACATAACTATGATTATATATAAATTTATATAATATAAAAATACGATTTTGTTTACTCTTTTAGTCCTGGTTTTTATTCCTCGTTTATCTTCCATTTACGAAAGTGCATAACTCGTATTTATTTTATCTTCTCTTTATCAAAGTAATAAAGATATCAAAGTGGGCGGAGCCTCGGTTGTTACTGGTCAAACCGTGGACCTAAATATGTGTTCGTGCTATCACAACTAGCTATGAGGTTCGGATTGTCCCAATATCCTCGAGAATAAACGAAAGGGAATGAAATGTTCATCTAAATGTTTCCTTCCTGTTACCGAAACCATTTGTGATGCGGCAACGCCGCCATTCCCCAGCAGTACAGCTGTTTAATTTCGTGAACGTCAAAGAGAATCACAAAATTCCACAGATAAACAAAACAATCAAAAGTTTTTATGTGATTTTCCCGAAACCTGTGATCTTAAATTCCAATTACGATGTCCAGATGATGCGATGTGCGTAGTGTCCACAGTAATTCGATGGAATGCCTCCTTTTAAGGTAATTTCCTAGACACTATATAACCTCCAAACCTAGCTCTATAAAATACCCTTAATTTGTGTACAGAAAGACGAGTCGAAGAGCCTTGATTATTTACCTGAATAAACAAATATGTAACGTTGCCTTAAACGTAAAAATGACACGTTACAAATACTAAATTATAATACTTTTTTATTAGTTGCAGTATCTTCACTTCGTTCTACACCAGGTCGGCGCATTGTATAACTGACTACTGAAAATAACAAGCTGTAGCCGGTTAGGGCCATTTAACCTTTATTTAAGAGCGGTATGGCTATTCTTAGATAGTTGAAAATAATTGCCGAAATGACAGGGTGTTTTTCTGATTATTCTAGTTTTTGTTCAAGTAGTGACAGTGAAAATGCATTTTCTGATGCTGACGAGTGGTTTACCGCTAGAAACAAACAAAGATTACAGAACCAAGATTATTTTAATAACTTAAAATCGAGTCATCAATTCATAATCGGCAAACATTTTGTTTTGCACTTTGGAGAGACAGACGGTCTTCAAACTTTTGCTTTGGAGGAGATTTGCTTCGCTGAGACAATGAAAGTACTTATGAATAGCGAGAATTTAATTTTACTTTTAAAAGAGCTTAAATTTATCGCTGAAAGTGAAAAAAAAGAAGATCTGAATACCAGCTTATTGCTCAAAAACAATATTTTCGGCGACTTATCTATTGAATGCATACCGCAAGATACTGGCATATTTTCATTGGACATTAAACAACTAGAGCCTGTTTATTTATTCGAAGAGGATATCTTAGCTTTTTACGAAATATTGGAGCCGCTTCAAGAATTTCTCGAGCAAATTAATTAACAATAAGGTATGAATCACCCTAATTTAAAATTGCTTTGCGGATATTTTCTTTTTATATTTTTATCGACTTATAGATTTTCATTTAAACTTGTATCTTTACAAACTTAATTTTAAAAAAGATGTATTTTCGTGGCTATGTAATTTCTTTTATTTTCACCCTATGCAGCCCATTATAACAAAAGACTCGATTTTGCTAAACTGTGCGGTTCTTGAATAAATATAAGTTTAGACCTGTGGTGGCTTGTCTTTCTTTTAAAATACGTAGCACCCTTAAAAAGGCTTCAGTTTCGGTTTATCTTTAACACAAAAAACAACGTGAAATGGCATCAAGTGACGCTACATCGTGCGAAAGTTTTTGGACCAAAGTCCGTAGTGAAAACATATACATTTACGAAGTTCGAAAATCACTATCAAATTTAAATTTTCAGATAACGACCGGACTAAGCCCGGCTAGAGGTTTTGAAGCCAGTGTTAAGCTATCTTTTACCGATGGATATTTTTCAACGTTCGCGTGTGTGTCATTTGACGAAACGAGTTGGTTAGACCTTCTAGGATGTTTGGAGAGGGAAGACTTAGCTGAAAACCGTACGATTTATGCACCTAGTTTTATTCTCGCACCGACAGAACTGGAAGATGAAACGTTAATAAAATTGGAAACGTTTGAAGCAACCATTTTCCTGTGCCATGATTGGATAACCGGTATTTGCGAAAATAGTGCTGCCATATCGACGCGCTTTAAACTTTTAAAAAAGATTAAATTTGCTGCATATTATTTAAATCTGCTAGAGCTGTGTAACGAGCAGATTCATATTTGGCGTTTTTCAGAGAGTCAAGTTATTAAATTTATTAAAGACATTTGCTTGTTGTATCCCACGGACGAATCCTTCTGCATGCTGGATTTTATGAATTTTAACTAACAGGTGCTCAAGGACCTGAACGAAAGGTTAATTTTAGATTGGTAAAAAGGTTAGATATATTATTCTTAAAATTTAATGAAATATGTATCGTAAATATAATATTCTTTAGCTATAAGGTTATGTGTTTTAAATAAAATTCAATTAATATTTCATAGTCGTTTATTTATTACAGAAACAAAACAAATTCTATACCCAAATTAACATTTTGTTATAGAATTTAGTTTACTACATCCTTTTCATCTACCCAACTATTATGTTGATCCGAAAAACCTAACCATTTTACATAATATTGTTTTTTATTTTTAAAATTTCTAGTTTTAATTACTTTTTCGATTAGGTACAGGTTTTTCGAATTAACTTTTTGAAGCTCATGCCCATAGAAAGAACCTTTAATATCTTGGTCGTTTATATCATGTAAAATATATGTTAAAGGATTTGTTATATTAATTTTCCCGATTTTAAATATTCCAGTCGACCAGTTTATTAAAAAACTTTTATCAAAGACACCTTTGTACAGACTTATTCTTACAGAGTCGCCTATACTAAATTTTGATTTTTTAACTTTAACTTTCGGAAACATTAGCATAGGTAGCTTCGTATGTTTGGTTACATCTACAGGCCGCATTTTGATTGTAGAATGTCGCGTGTGATTGTATTCTTTCGTAATATCGCTTAGAATATTTATCCATATGTGCGTGCCATTTAAGGCCATTTGCTTATAAAGTTTGTTTTTTATCGTTCTAATGACTCTTTCGGCTATAGCTGCTTTAAGCGTTGATTATGTATGATAATGGTTAATATTGCGCGTTTTAGTCATAGCCTCAAACTTTTTATTAAAGAACTCTTTGCCGAAGTCCGACTGTAGATTTTTTGGACAAATTCCTGCTTCTTCAAATATCTCATTCATTGCGTTTAAAACATCGTCAGCTTTTTTGGATTTAATGGCTTTGGTCCAAAGATACTTTGAGAAACAATCAATGCACACCAGAATAAATCTATAACACTTATTTGAGCACGCTAAATTTTGCATGTCTGCTAAGTCGATTTGCCAAAGATCAGCATACCCTAAAATTTTTGTTCTTCTTCTTAAAAAGTTTTTTCTAGCGGGGCGGTAGAGCTCAGAAATTATTTGAACTTTTGCTGACATTTTATCTGATATGTGTGCACTTGAAAATATTGATATATACTAAAGAGGTTTAAGAGATGTAATACAATAAATTCTTATTTATATAATTATCGGTCGGAGCGGAAATTATGCATCAGCTTGTCCAACCTGTCGACCTTTTCGCCTAACATGATCACGTGCGGTGTAATGCGCTGATTGTTTAGTTCGACCATGACATCCAAGTCTCGGCTAATGTTATTTTCTATTTCACCTTTTAAAGCGCTTATAGCTTGTTTCAAAATATTTTGTGTTTCTGCCATAAATATTCCAAGACGTATTTCTAAGAAATCGTAATTAATCGTATCTTTGTATCCCACAGGATCACCCAAATTGCAAATTCGTCGACCGCGCATATCATAATTCCCATCGGCTGTAAGATTATAGCCCTCCCCGGGTGGGCCCCGTTTCCGCCCATGTTTAAGTACCCCAGATTTTCGCCCAAATTTATCTATCGATCTTTGCATTTCGAATATTTAGAAACGACTGACGATATAGTTTTGTTTATATATATATATATATATATATATATATATATATATATATATATATATATATATATATATATATATATATCTTTCTATCATTGTTGCGTCCGTGTTAACGAAAATCCATATCATTATTGCTTCACCGACATTGTTGCGTCCGAATACCGGACGCAATAGTGCAATCCCATGTTATTTGCGAACAGAGAAGATTTTTACAATGACAATCAGACAGATTTTTAGCTCTTTTAGAGAGCTATAATATGCTATGTCTTATTTTTCTCTACTTCAAAATTTAAAGCATTGGCGCCAAAAAAACCCGCAAAAAATCGGACGCAATAATGATAACTAAATAAAATCCGGTGTATATTTTTAGTTTGAGATAATTCCGGTAGAGGCGACACTCCTTTTTGTATATTTTTTTTGGTTTTACTTCTCTATCATTCTTGCTTCCACAGATTTGGCAACATTGCGTTTATTATTATTTAATATATTTTATGAGTTTCCAATATCTAAATTCCTTGACCAGGATTGAAATTGTTTTCTTATTTTCATTTAACGCTAATATACAAAAAATGTATGTTTAATGTTTAAACTTTGAGTTTTCTGTCTATATATTTTCTCGGTACATTCTTTTTGCGCCATTTCTTGGATATATACAGATATTTTGCGCCAAAATAATCAGTTGGATGTGTGAGTTCAAAGTGTCTACATACTGATGGATAGAGACGACCCAGTGAAGATGGTAAACTGGTAGAGGATTACCTGTCACTTAGCATGAAACTGTCTGTGTCATCGTGTGCTTAGAAAATGCATACCTATACATAAAGACAATCCTCTTCCTGTTTCCGCAATAAACTGTCGTGATCATGGCATTGACAACTTGTGGAATGGAAGGCAAACCAAGCGATTTTTAATAAGTCGTAATGCTAACTCCAATAAAAAAAATTGCAATGTGGAAACGATCTACCTTTCTGAATAAGAAAGAACTAATTTCGCAAAGATGTTAATAAAGACGTTTGTCTAAGTTATTTATCGTAGACAGCCTAGGATTAATTAGATAATAAAATAGAACTCCACTTAGTTTTTTCTTTAAAACATATCTAATTACAATGAACCTTCTGGAGTTTTTAAATAAAGACCAGGATTAAGTTGCCATTGGAAACAAAATTAGTAAATAACTCAAAGTATGTTATTAAATAAAATAAATAAAACCCCAAACAAAGCCTCGGAGCAATGGCCTGATATTCTCGAAGACAAAAAAGTAAAACCAAAGGACTATAGCTAAATGGAACGTACAGGGTGTCTCATTATAGTTTTCCCACCCTTTTACACCATTAATAATTGATATAGGAATATAAAAGAAATTGTGTTCAAATTCGCGAAATTTTTAGTTTTAAATTGCATCTTGACCTTATTCCTGATGCTTACCATATTTGACAGGCGCTCAAATTTATAGTTTTTGTAAATTGGATGCTGCTTATATTATTTAATTGATAGATTAGGCTTGGAACATATTTTCCAAAAATTCCCGATATGCCGTAGTTTAGAGCCATAGTTTCTGAGATATTAGCAATTATTTTTTAAAATGATAAAAAGATAACAGTACCGCTTTTTGTGTTAATTTTAGTATCCTTATTCCAAATTATGTTAGTCCCCATGTATCAACAGTGACAATGACATTATGTGACACGACATATAAACTTTGTTGTCGTTACCGGTTGTCATTTTGAGCGTCATTTAAAAAAAACATTTGTCACTGTCACTGTTTATACATGGAGACTAACATCGTTGGAAATAAGGACACTGAAATTAACGCAAAAGTAGTGATGTTATTTTTTTATAATTTAAAAAATTGTGGCTAACATTTCAGAAACTATTTATCAAAACTGCGCTAATCTATTAATTAAACATTATAAGGAGCATTCAATTCACAAAAACTATAAATTTCAGCGCCTGTCAAATACGGTAAGCATCAAGAATAAAGTCAAGATGCAATTTAAAAGTCAAAATTTCGCGAATTCGAACACAATTTCTTTTATATTCCTATATCAGTTATTAATGGTGTAAAAGGGTGGGAAAAAATATAATGAGACACCCTGTACAGGGAGTGAACCAAAGGTTGGACATTATTGCAACCGAAGTGCAGAATAGTAAGATAGACATTATGGCACTCACAGAGATAAAAAAGAAAGGAACATGTACAAGTAGTGTCGGTAACTTTGTTCACAAAATAAAGGCCAAAGGGGTATCTTTATTAATCAAGAAAAATCTCAAAAATAAGATTATCGACTACGAGTGCATTAATGCTGAAGATGCTTGGACACCATCAGACGACGAAAGATTAGCTACAAAACAAATGTTCTTCGACCAACTTGATGAGACTATCACCAAAATCGGCAATACCAGGGAAATAATTATAATAATATATTTTATTAGTCGAACTGATAGACAAACCCAATTGTGTGAACCCACAACTTAAAAATAAATAATGGTTTTTTTAAATATATGGATATTCATCTATATACCTGGATTCAGGCATCAACAAATCTAAAATCTAATTATGCTATAGGTGGACAACACTCGGAATGAAAGTGGTATGATGTGCGGTTACTTCGTGGTGATACCTGTGGATCTGACGACCATTCGGTAAAAGCAAAAATATTATTCCCTTTCAGAAAAAATAGAGGTGAGAGTAGTAAGAGTAAAGAAAATCAAAAATACAACTTTAGAAGTCTAGAAATCGAACTCGTATGCAAATATTGTATTAGAAGCGATTAGATGAAAAATTAATAACTACAGAACACTCATTTGAAGAAACATATACAAACATAGTAAAAAGCTTAATAGAAACAAGCAAAGAAGCTGTTGTGTACATTGAGGGTCTTTCTCTGTTTGCAGGGTCGTTTTTCCGAGTTTTTCATGAAAATTTGTCAATTTTTGGGTTTTGTTTCTGGACTCAGCAGAAAGATAAACTCCAATTTCTTCTTCAAGGGTTGAAAAATCCAGAGTCCTCGAGTGTTTGAAAAATCAGCCCTTATGATGAAGTAATAAACAAATTAAGAAGATAGAACTCAACTTAGTTTTTTCTTTAAAACATATCTAATTACAATGAACCTTCTGAAGTTTTCAAATAAAAAGTTGCCATTTGAAACAAAATTAGTAAATAACTTAAAGTTGTTATTAAATAAAATAAATAAAACCCCAAACAAAGCCTCGGAGCAATGGCCTGAAATTCTCGAAGACAAAAAAGTAAAACCAAAGGACTCTGAATATAGCTAAATGGAACGTCCAGGGTGTGAACCAAAAATTGGACAATAATGCAACCGAAGTGCAGAAAAGTAAAATAGACATTATTGCACTCACAGAGACAAAAAAGAAAGGAACATGTACAAGTAGTGTCGGTAACTTTGTTCACATATTTACTGGAGTCCCAAAATAAAGGAGAGCAGCCAAAGGGGTATCTGTATTATTCAATAAAAACCTCAAAAATAAGATTACAGACTACGAGTGCATTAATAAAAACCTACCTCGAGTTAACACGAAGATGCTTGGACATAATACAACCATAATAATAGCCTACGCACCATCAGATGACGAAAGATTAGCTACAAAACAAATGTTCTTCGACCAACGTGATGAGACTATTACCAAAATCGGCACTACCAGGGAAATAATTATGGAAATAATAATCGAACTGATAGACAAACCCAAAGCAAAATTGTAACACCATTTGGAGAGGAAGTAAAAAATGATGATCGCTTCAGACTGATGCAATTGTGTGAACCTACAACTTAAAAATAAATAATGGTTTTTTTAAAATATATGGGTATTCAGGCATCAAGAAATCTTAAGTCTAATTATGCTATAGGTGGACAACACTCGGAATGAAAGTGGTATGATGTGCGATTACTTCGTGGTGATACCTGTGGATCTGACGACCATTTGGTAAAAGCAAAAATATTATTCCCGTTCAGAAAAAATAAATAGAGGTGAGAGTAGTAAGAGTAAAGAAAATCAAAAATACAACTTTAGAAATCTAGAAATCGAACTCGTACGCAAATATTGTATCAGAAGCAATTAGATGAAAAATTAATAAATACAGAACACTTATTTGAAGAAACATATACAAACATAGTAAAAAGCTTAATAGAAGCAAGCAAACAAGCTGTTGTGTACCAAGATAAAAGAAATAGCAATAAGATGTGGTGGACGGAGGAAATACAGGAAATGGTCAAGGAGGAAAAACGCCCATACTCGGAATGGCTCAGTACTAAAGACCAAAAAGACCTACGAATCTACAGGGAAATCAGAAGACAGCTAATAAAGTGAGGAAGGGTTAGCGGAAAATAAGGACAACGTTAGAGATTTAACCCTCTTTATTTTCTGGCGACGTTTCGACGGTTGTTTTCCGTCTTTTTCAAGCTATAAAACAAACACAATAAAAATGTAGAATGACGTTAGAAGACAATATAGCAGTATTATTATACATTCATAAATATTATAATTACATAAAGCTAATAGGTTTTTTTTTTAATTCAATTAATAAATAACATTAATACATAAGATATATTCTTCTGTTGTTTTTAAGTTTTTTTATCTATTTTAGCTCACACTACTACTATATAAGTAGTGTGAGCTATGGTGATCCTAATTTTTGTTGCTCCGATTTCAAAAATTTTTATATATCTTTGCGTTTCAGATGATTTTGAAACTTTTTTGTTTTGCTGTCTGTCTGTCTGTATGTCTGTCTGTAACGACCAACCCGCATAACTCAAAAACCGCTTGTCCGATTTTAATGAAATTTGGTACCTAAGTTGGGTCTTGGGCCGTGATGCATTTAAAAATGATCAAAATCCACCGCACGCAAGCCAAATAAAATGGTGGGGGTAGATTCCAAAAATTAGAGTTTATGTGAAAATATGGCGTGTGTGATATCAAACGAAAGGTAATTAAGTCTGGAGTTAAACAAAATGAATTTTAGTTTATTTAAAAAAAAAGGGTGGGGGTAGATGTCAAAAATTAGAATTTAAGTGAAAATATGGCGTGTGTGATATCAAACGAAAGGTAATTGAGTCTGGAGTTAAACAAAATACATTTGAATTTTTTTTTAAGGGTGGGGGTAGATTTAAAAAATTTGAGTTTAAGTCAAAACATGGCTTGTGTGGTATCAAACGAAAGGTAATTGAGTCTGGAGTTGAATAAAATATATTTCAGTTTTTGATTATATTAGCTCACACTATAACTATAGTACCTAGTGTGAGCTTAGGTGCCCATAGATTGGCAGAGTATTTTTTGTTATTACCATTTTTTTAATATTTTTTTTTAATTTTATTTTATAACTATTTTGTAAGATCTACGTGTTAACCCATTAATTTTAAGGGTAAGTTATTAAAATTAAAATCCATACCAGTAGATCCATAAATAAAAAATAAAACTAATTAATGTCAATATTACCTAACAAACAAATTATAATAAGAATTTAAATAGATAAAATCTATAAAAATAGTTATAAAATAAAATAAAATAAAAAATTATAAAAAAAATGGTGATAACAAATAAAATAGATAAAAAAACTTAAAAACAACAAAAGAATATATCCTAATATAAACCTATTAGCTTTATATAATTATAATATTTATGAATGTATAATAATACTGCTATATTGTCTTCTAACGTCATTCTATATTTTTATTGTGTTTGTTTTATAGCTTGAAAAAGACGGAAAACAACCGTCGAAACGTCGCCAGAAAATAAAGAGGGTTAAATCTCTAACGTTGTCCTTATTTCCCGCTAACCCTTCCTCACTGTAAATTCTAAGGACGTCAACTTTCTTCAAACAGCTAATAAATTTGATACGCACGGAAAAAAATGCCACGATACAAATACACACGTAGGAGGTAGGCAAAGTATGGAAATTAATTTCTACGGTAAAAAACCCAACCAAAGAAAAAGTAAATCAGATCATCAAATCAGAACAATGGTACAAGAGACTGCTGCAGGAAACGACACCGAAATATCTGTCAGCCTTTCCGATGAGAGACATAGAAGTACATGGAGAGGAAGTAATCATCAAAAAAGAAATGATAAAGAATAGTATTAAAAAGCTTAAATCCGGAAAAGCTAGCGGACCCGCGGGAATATACTGATTGGAAAATTGCATATCCTCAATACATAAAAAAGGAAACAAGCTGGATTCCAACAATTACATATAAATTTCCGTAACCATTATACTAAGTAGATTGTAGGGTAGGATTCTTAAGAATCTAACAGATAATGATTTTCATGAACAAGAAGAAGAGCAAAGTGGGTTTCGTGCAGGCAGATCTTGTAGTGATAAATGTTTTTGTCTTACACAGGTAATTGGGAAAAGAAGTGCCAGAAACATAGAGACTCATGTTACCTTTGTGGACCTACAAAAAGCATGATACCGTTCCAGTGGAAAAATTATGGACAGTGTAAGAGCAAACTAATATCAATCATACATACATAAAAGCAATAAAAGAACTATATAAAGGGTCAAAATCAAAAAAAAATTGGAAATCAACTTTCAAAAGAATTCCTGGTAACGAAAGGTTCAAGTAGTAGTAGTAGTAGCTCTAAAAAACTGGAAACGTAAAGTACACGGTATGGGAATACCACTTAACGACCAATTTACCATATACACACTACAGTTTGCTGACGACCAAGTAATTGTGGCTAATGATAAAGAAGACATGGAGTATATGATGAGAAAGTTAACGGAAAAATAACAAAACTGTGGGTTAACCGTGAACGTAGACAAGACTCAGTATTTATGTATTAGAAACGAATCAAGTGAGTTAAAACCAGACTAGAGCAGAAAGATAAAAAATATTGTAAAATTTTACATTGATCGAAGGAGGTGGAGAATAGGCGTTGGACAACGTAGAAAAACGTTCTATACCGACATAGTAGTAGTAAAATTTTACATACATGAAACAATGGTGAAAAGCATGCTGCTGTATGGAATAGACTTGACGCGTAACAGAAAAATACAAAACAAAAATGGAAAGTGCCGAAATGGATGCAATAAGTAGATAAATTAAAATATCTAGAACAGATCATATAAGAAATGAGACCATAAAAGAACTAAAAGACAACTGATATGGTACGGCAATGTACAACGGATGAATGACGAAAGACTACCAAAGCAGGTTCTAGAATGGCAACCAATAGGGGCAGAAAAGAGGGCGTCCTAAACTGGAATGGCAACAGTCAATCCAAAGATCAATGAGTCAAAAGAACCTGACATATTGTCAGGATCGAAGGAGGTGTAGAATAGGCGTCGGACAACGTAGAAAAACGTTCTAGTATGTTATTAAATGTCAGTTTTGGCTAATAGTGTTTGTCAAGATGTATAAACTTAATATTCGGCAAATTATTTTACAACTTTTATATCAAAATTTTAACAAATTTCATGGAAACCATTTTTTCCATCCATTTATATGGTGCCTTTAAGCCAAATAAAAAAAAACAAAATAAATTTAATAAATATACACACTGTATATAGGAAACATACACACACGGGACAGTACCTAAATTTTAAGTCTAATCAGTCTGTTGCTACAAAACAAGGAGTTATAACAAGTTTGTATTTAAGAGTCGTGAATATTTGTAGTAATAATGAAGAATTAACGCACAGAACTCTACAACATTTCGTCGCCCTAGTGGTGAACTGTCCTAACCCACATAAACACAAACTTGAGGTAGCACACTTTTAAAATGTTTTTTTATGGAAAAATTCATGTTTTCGTGTCTAATATTCTAAACAGAAGACGAAAAGCAGTATGTTTTAATCTTCTGTTGACAGTTTTATAAAAAAAAACATGATTTTATTAATGATTTTGTTTTTAAAGCGTGCTATTTCTAGTTTTGTTTATGTGGGTTAGGACAGTTCACCACTAGGGCGACGATTTAAAAGGACTTAAAACAGAATGGTTATTCCAAAAAATTAATAAACTCAACTATCTCTAAATTTAAGAACAAACCAAATGTGGGAAATTCTCAAAATAATAATCTGTTGGGTGTTATTAACATTCCATATTATTATGTTAAAGGGATTTCAGTAAACATAAGACGAAAGCCAAACAGTATAATATAAAAACAGTTTTTTCATCGGGAAATATGATAAGGCAGTGGCGAGGCGTAAGGATTTTTTTAAGGTTGACAGAAGAAATGAAAAAAAAATTACAAAAAAAAAAATATTTTTATTTTGCATAAAAAGTACAACAAATATTTATATTAATAGTGTACAGTAACTCTCAAACTGTCTTAAAAATACTAGTCTGGGTATTTTACTAGTAGTAAAATGGTCAATAACACTTTCCTTAAAATTTGGATATTAGAAATTTTATGTACACAAAAGAAAAATTAAACAATTAATTTTGTCTGACGTCGACACCGACACATACGTATGGAAACCATATACGTAGTATTTCCATACTCCCTGTTACCATTTACACAATGGCTGGCATTTGATGCAAACATTCAGAAATAAAGATACGAAAAATGCACAGACAACAAATTTACATAGATAGAGTTTTTGTCAACTCTGAGCCGATGATTTGACGTGACGAATACAAGAATAAAATATGTATTCGTAAAAGTATAACCAATTAGGACATTTTATCTTAAGGACCGGAAAAAGGATAGACTTATACCCACTGACATTGCTATTTCAAATATGTTTGCATTATGGATCATAAGGTACTGTAGGTATTGCCATAATACGTACTATAAGGACATAATATGCATATATGTTTGAAAGCAACCAATCAGGTCATTTTTGCTTAAGGACCGCAACGACTCATATTTGCATCATGAATTGGCAATTACAGTGGGTATTGGAATATTATGTATATGATGGAAACCCTAACTGCAAAAAAAGACGTCGATTTAAATCAAAACAAAATTATACACGCAGAGTCGAGTATACTTACGCTCAGCAAAATATTGCGCTTCGATATAAATTAATTATATGCGAAATGCACGCACTATCTAGCTGGCCGACTACAGCAGACAACTAGCCGAATGTCTTTTCCACTCGCTCTCTCCCACGCCAAATTGTCGCGCTTTTGCGTTGAACTGTACCAATGTTTTCATTGACTGTACCCTATAGCAGTGATTTTAGAATACAATTTTTAATACGTCTACATCATCTACACCGTGTTTTTTGAAGCGCACTTTAGTTGAGAGGGGCGGCCGTGCGGCGGGGACCAGGATTGTCATTATTCTTGGTTTTTAGTTGTTAAATAATAAAAATAATAAATAATATACAAACAATAAATAGCATTAAGGAATATTTTTATGTAATAATAATATCCAAAATTTTGGGTAGGCACTGTCTACTTTGTCTACCCGTACGCTTCGCCACTGCGATAAAAAGTTTTGTAACTAAAATACAACCAGAAAATCCCTCAAATAATAAGAAATGTATTTACCAACTCCCGTGTGAGTGTGGTAAATCATATGTAGGTGAAACGAAACGCCATCCTCAGGTTAGAGTAAATGAACGTTTAAAAAGTACCCAATTAGGAGATATTGAAAAAATCCTGTTTAGCGGATCATGCATGGTCAAATGATCACAGGATTCAATGGCCTGACGGTCAAGTTTTGCATAAGGAGTCGCTTTGGCGAAAATGGAAGTTATTGAAGCTGCGTTTATAATGCAGAATTAAGAAGTTTTCAGTCAACATGTGTACATAAGTAGTCAACAAGTGTACATATGGAAACCACTCCTTAAGGAAAACAAGCGCCTTAGGATAAAAAGGGGGCAGGCCATCACACCTGACTGCACACCAAGTAGTATAACTACTTTTATTCAAGACCGATATTAAAATTTAAAGAATTTAAACGGGTGCCCACGATCCATAAGAAATTGGCACGGTTCTTTGGTTCGGTTCAAACAAGTTCAAAGAAAAATAATCATATTTCGTAAACAAAAGACAAATGACCAAAGAAATAATTAACTTTGTTTAGATGACTGTTAATTTAAGCCATTAAAAGGAAATGTAAAAAATCGTGCAAGATATGGGAGCGCAAGTTTTAACAATTTGTCACACCTGTGTTTTGAGCCTTCTGTCAATATACCAATCCAATATCGGGCAAGAAAATATCGATAAATGAAAAGAGGGATGAAGAAGAAACAACAGGGTAGGTAATAATTTTATTATTTGTTAACAAGGTGCTTATCAAACAAGGAAATTAATATTTTTAAAATAATACTTAAGCATTTAAAACGAAAATGTCGATTATAGCCTGGAATTATTAGTTGTTATTTGGAATTTTAGCTTTAAATTAAAACATTTGAAAGCAAAAATTGATTGAATTGAATTCTACGTAGCTCGAATTTCTAGAACTAACAAAACTAAAACTGATTTGTAATAAATATCTCTGGCCGTTGCGTTGACACAATTTCCTTTGTTTCCTTATTAACATAAAATTTGGCAAACGCGCTGACGCAACAATGATACCAAGCTAAGCGAAAATTATACGATGTGGACGCAATTATGATAAGAAAGTGTCAAAAATTATACAAGGGACGCAACATTGAATGGCAAATAATTGGAAGCAATAATGTTTGTTTGTACAGTTTTTCGTATATTGCTATTTTTAGCCCAAAAATTACGAAAAATAGACGACTAATCTAGAAATTTCAAAAACTGAAATATATATGATTAAAACCTTTAAAAAACAGACGTTTTCTTGGAGACGCAATAACGATGCGTTTTAAATGGAAGCAATAATGATATAAGGATCTATATATATATATATATATATATATATTTTAACATATATATAAGGATTCAAAAAATTATTTTTTGTTCGCGCAACTCCTCCAAAATACTGCTAATTTCATTTTGGTTAGTTTCGTTCGTGTTTCCAGCGTGTTTTGACGCCACTAAGAGTTTTAGTCTTTCAACTAACTCTTTGGGCGTGTTCCAGTAAACATATTCGATTTTAGTATTGTCTTTATAAATCTTATACGTAGGATCAATTTTAACACCAGCACCTTGATTGTACGGCGCGCCCCCGCTGGTAACTAAAGGTAAAATAATTTCTCTAAATTTGCGCGATCTACCCTTATAATAACCGTTTTTCTCTTGGTAGTCGATGTATGCAACTTTTGTTTCATTTACTATAGCACCATATTTTTCTAACAGCTCTTTATTTATAGGTGTTTTTTTATAGAGCTGCGGCGGAGTTTCAAAAACATCAGGCGGTATAGGTCAGCGTCGCCCCTATATTCTAAGACCTTTTTTTTACCGCGATATAAAACAACATTACTTTGTGGAAATTTAATTTCACAATCTCCAAAAAAAAGCTTCTTCTTCTTGGTATCGAACCGTACCCCTAAATTTAAATCATATTGCGCGTTTCTTTTGTTTTTTATATCGTGTATGAACACGCGTAATAAGTGGTGAAAGCTTTCGTCAGATCTGCTCTTAGATGTATCATAGTCTGAATGTGTAGGCGTACTTTTAGCCGACGGTGTCGAAAATTGATCACCATGCAACGTTGCCGATTCTTCTCCATCTTGTGCAATACTGTCTTCATCCTCGCTTTTAGACGGGTTTGTTGAAGCGTTGTAGTTGTTACTCCAACTTGTTTCGCCTGGGACATTTAGCTGTTTTAACTGGTTTGTCACCGGTTCAAAAAGATCTTCTAATTCACTTTTGTTTTGAAAGTTTCGAGATTTTAAATCTTTAAATTTTTTCCTGACTGCGTTAGTAACATTGACCAGCTTTCTTTTTAAATTGAGGTCCTCACTATGGTGCATTTTATTTAATGTTTCTTCGTTAAAGTACAAATGTTAAATGACCATTAGGGCTGTTCGTCGAGACATATAATCTGATCAAAACCTTTTCTATAGCGACCATTATTTATTTCTCGGGTTTTATCTATAACTAAAAAATCAAACTTTTCTGACCAACAGAGTGCGGCCATTTCCAAAAATTTTTGATAGACCATATCGGGAGCAACAGCATCAGAAAAGACGTGTTTAAGATTGGTTTCGTCCTGTTTAAAAAGGACTATTAAGTTAGCGTTGTCCCTTAAACCTTGTTTTAAAGCTTTACTGTAAGTTTGTATCAGTAAAAACGAATCTATACACTTGTGTCGGCCCATGGAAAAATAGTTTCTTAATGGTGTCTGACATTCACCGATAACATCGTCAAATATAAAAATAGAGTTATTCTTCGTTTCTGACGGATGCATGATTTCCTCAGGATTCTTATATGGGAAATAACCTAGGCCTTTTACAGGTTCTAAAATCTGTTTTAAATATTGATACTTGGATTGATATAAAGATTTTGAAAATATATATAGGTTTTCAAACCTTAGGCCTTTGGGATGTGTAAGCAGTGTTAGAAGTACATTCGTTTTTCCTAAAATAAAAATAAAAAATAAAAAACAACAAAAATAAAAATAATGAATAAAACAATAATAACTTTGTAAAATTTAAAAACATACCTGAACAACTGGGCCCCGCGAAAATGGCTCTTATATCTGACGGAAATAATTCACCGTGTCTATTTTGCTCGTTTTTTAATCCTTCACCCACAGAACCATCAAAATTATCGATAGGGAATTCAGATTTTGCTTGTAATAATTTCATTGCTATTATGTATAAAATAAAAAAAGTTATTCAGTTTAATGTCGCCCGTCGACCGTAATAGACGTCAAAGAACTAAGCGCGAGCACTGTCAAAAAAAGACTGGTCTCGGCTTTGTTAATACGCTAATTAATAAACTTCCATTTGAACTTCACTTGCCGGGTCATAACTTTACGGGGCCTGGTACCAAGCTTAAGAAACGTTTGGCGCGAGGCGATAAACCGGTTAATAAATTAGATAGTTACGCTAAAGAACACGACATCGTCTACGCTAATACCAATAATTTAAAAGAAAGACACGCCGCCGATCGCATTTTAGAGGAAAACGCCTGGAATATCGTCAAATCTCGAGACGCTTCATTTAAAGAAAGAGCTGAAGGTTGGTTGGTTACCGGGGTTATGAAAGCTAAAAGAAAAATGGGGTTGGGTTTAAAAGCTAAACATAAATTACGCTGGAAAAAAAGTAAGAGAGCCAAACGGTTAAAAAAAAGTAGAGCCGGCCGCGGTTATACGCGTAGTCTAAAAAAAAACAAAACCTAAAAAAAAGGCTGTTAAAAAAATTGCATTTGGCTCTGGCCTGGTTAACAAAATTAAACGTGAAATTAAAATTGGAAGTAAAAAACTTGGCCACTCTACTCTAAAAATGGCTCAAAGAGCTCTTAAAGTAGCTAAAATGACTGTTAAAAAATTAGGCGGACGAAAAAAGTTTAAAACACCTAGAGTAATTCCGATCCCTAAGCATGGAGGGTTTCTTATTCCTATCATGGCTGCTTTATCAGCTCTCGGAAGTTTGGCTGCGGGCACAAGTACTATTGTGCGTACTGTTAACGCTGTTAAAAATGCAAAACAGCATTTAGCCGAAACAAAACGGCATAACACAGTCCTTGAACTTAATAAAAAAGGCAGCGGGCTATTTCTTAAACAATACAAATCTGGTCTAGCTCTATCTCTTGGCAAAACTTCAAAAAACTAATTAGCAGCATCCCCATAAAACCGCTTACGGATTTCGAACTCGTGAGATATGCAAAATTGTTAAAAATACCTTATTTTAGAAACATATACATGAGGGATGCGTTACCTAAAAGTCCGTTGCGAAACGAAAGCTGCATTGTTAATCTTGACGATTCAAAGGGGCCAGGGTCACATTGGGTAGCTATAAAAAAGAGAAATACAACCACATATTATTTTGACTCTTTCGGTAACTTACCACCACCCCAAGAGATCGTCAGGTACCTTTTGACAGGCCCTAACAAGTCTACAAACATTTTATATAACTATTTTAGACAGCAGAATTTTGGTGCAGTCGTTTGCGGTCATCTTGCTTTAAAGTTTCTCTGTGCGCGTGATGGATTTAGAGCAAATGAGTCGTGAAGAGTTAAAACGTTGTGCAAAAACGCTTAAAGAAATATGTTTAGGAAAATGTCTACGAGACATGTCCGATACACAATTGTCATATATCCCGAAAGAAGTTTTACTGGGTATGTTAAGTCATCAGATTCAGTCCATCTACAGCCGCCTACCACAGCACCTACAAGAAGATCCTGATATAAAATCACACATCTTATGCTTTGAACACTGGCCCAATACCGCGACATTCGAGTTAGGTGATAGAGACGTTTGCGGTACTGGTCTTCCTCCGAGAAGGTTATTTTGCTGCTATTGTGAAATTCCGGCACCATCTTCTGTTTTCGACGTTGAAGAGGAGATTCCAGCTGCGTGTTCATTAATTTAGGTTTTTACATGTACAATTAGTAATATATGAATGTTATAATAAATATAAACAGAATACCTAATTATATTTTGGCAGTATGTCTTCGACTTTTACCCTATCCGGTTATAGCAGCGTCCTTTCTGCGGATTTTTTTCCGCCTATAGAGCTAGAACCCTACGCGTTCTACGGTTTGGGTCTTATAGGGTTTTATTCCTATAATTCAATTCAAAATATTAATAAATCAAATAATGCTATAGGTTTTAAAGAGAACAAATCTTCACCATTAAAAATTATTTATATTACGCCAGGGACCTATGAAATTTCAGAGATAAATCAGGAAATTCTCAAAGGTATCGGTGGTCATATAAAAAAAAGTCGAACGCAGCATTGTTTAATTTATCAGCAAATAATAACACTTTAAAGTGTGAAATAAAAAGCGATCTAATAATTAATTTTAACTTGCAAAATTCTTTAAGAACTGTTTTAGGTTTTGACGCCGTAGAGTTGCAGTCTAATTTTTTACATTATTCCACGCAACCCGTTAACATAACATCTACAAGACTTATCAAAGTAAATTGTAATTTAGTTGGGGGGTCTTACAATAACGAAAAAGAATCCCACACGTTATTGGAATTCGATATTGACGTCGAATCTGGTTATAAACTGACAAAAGAGCCATCTAACATAATATACTTACCGCTTAAGCCTCTACATCGTAGGGACATTGATAACATAACTATTAGAATTTTAAACGATAACGACGAAATTGCTAGTTTTTGTGGCGAAAAAATTATAGTGAAATTAGAACTTAAAAAACTGTAAGATGGGTTTTTGTTACAACACAGGTTCTAAAATCAATGTAAGCCGTAAGGGTGTATATAATAGTGCACTTGATAATGATATTTACATATCGAAACGCGTAGTGTGTTTTGAGAAATAAAAAAGATTGTGAAGTATTTTGGACTTTCCCTTCAATCCTTTTCATTATGATTCTACTTCACCCTGGAGAAATCTACGATTCTACAAAGCCTGAAAACCTGAAGGCCGTTTTCCATGAATAGGTGAGTCAAATGGTTTTATTTAATGCAACTTTTAATACCTTTATTGTTCATTTTCCATAAATATTTTTATGAAATTTTTGGCATTTCGTTGGCACCGAACTGAGCCATGTTCTTTTTCCTTGTCTTCGGCCGACAAGTCCAAAAGGACCATAAGAACTTTTTGTTGCCACTACTGCCTGCACGAGCCACTGCTATCCAGTACCTCTTGTGAATATCTAGTCGCCACGATATTGAGACCATTTTGTGCCAACCAGAACTGCGTATATTACCTGATTAGAGTCCTGATGTCCTGAGCTGTGACAAGCTTGGTTGTATGACCACCTGCATCAATTCAGGTTTGAAATCTAATATACGCCACAAACAAGTAGAAATAAACCATAATGTCACTTTTAGTCCGACTGATGGAAATGATGTACTAAGCTTGATAATTAGTAATGAAGTAGACACCCCAAGAACCAAATATATTAGTGGAAATATGATAGTAGGCCTACCTCTAAGATCTGGATCTGGGATCACCATAGAGATTGGCAAAGGTGACAATATTGAAAAGAGAAGAATATCTATTGGTTTAGAAAGTTCAAATCAAACATATAATACTAAATTAGAGAGATGGATAATAAATAGGATTATTGATACCTCCGAAGAACTTGATTGTACAGGTTCATTTTTGCATAACTGCAACTGCACCCTGTCCAGTTGTTACACCAGAAAATGTCCTGGCGATAGAAGTTGTAATTCCTCATGGTGCTGGTCTATAAATGGCGGTTGTACCTGTTGCTCTGTCTCTGCAATAGCAGACAACAATGGACCACTGTTGGGTGTTTGGTAGGCAAACCAAGGAAGAATGTAGTTGCAAAACAATATTAGACAGCGACACATTTAATAATCGAAGTATAAAATTACCAGTTAAAAATCCCATAAGTTTTTATGAGAGATCACCTGATACTTTGCTAAGCTACTCCTATACAAACAGATCACATCTAACAATTTCTGAAATAGATGGAATTTTGTTAAACCCTGGTAATTGTAAGATTTGCAAATAGAGCCATTGTAAATATTGAAAGTATAAAGAAAGAGTTTAAAACTGAGATTAAAAGTGCCAACAGTTTGACAGACTCCATTCCAACAATGCCTGATTCATTGGATAAATTGAAAGAGGAATTAGACTCATGTCATGTGCTGGAAAATTGGTGATATCTGTAAATGTAAAGAAATAGAAGAAAATAGCTATGTTGGTAGAAAATTATTCAGCCTAGATGCAGATAAAATGAATGAGGTGGCAAACTTGCGTCCACATGCATTTATTAATTATAATGGTACCTTTAGTCCGACTGATAGAAATGGTGTACTAAGCTTGAATATGAATAATGAAGTAGACAACCCCACAACCAAATATATTGGTGGAAATACGATAGTAGACTTACCTCTAAGATCTGGATCTGGGATTACCATAGAGATTGGCAAAGATGACAATATTGAAAAGAGAAGAATATCCATTGGTTGATAAAGTTCATATCAAACATATAATACTAAATAAGATAGATGGGTAGTAAATAGGATTATTAATACCTCCGAAGAAGTTGAGCATGTTATGTTTGCAAAACAGCAACTACACCCTGTCCACTTGTTACACCAGAAAATGGCCTGGTGGTAGAAGCTGGGTCTGCAACAGCAGACAACAATGGAAAACTGTTGGGTGTATGGCAGGCAGAATATTTGAGAACCGAGATGACACTATGTGTAAGTCAAAGCAAAGAGTCCTTCCTCTGGTGGTGGGAGTACTATTCTCGCGTTATCAAACCGACTGTCGTAAACAAACTAGAATTTACAAAGAAAAACTGAATGTCTTCTCCAATAAAGTCTTTATTGTTTTGGGTTTTATTTAGGACATATTTCGAGTCTAAAGAGCACGCAGCGACCTCTATGTATATAGTTAACGTTAGTATTTGGTCCAGGGGATTATTGTAGGACCCTGGACTAAATACTAACCTTAACTATATACATAGAGGTCGCTGCGTGGATCGATGGATCATTATTATTATTTTCTATATTCAATACTCCAGTACTGGTTGAAGTTTAACTCCATAAGCTGTAATTAGTGTGAGTTTTCATTTGATTCCCACTCCATTTTAGAGGTTTATAAGTTGACTGTTTGCCTTAAAAAATTTTAAAATAATTTATTCGCATTATTGATTGTTTAGCGTTGAAGGGAAAAGATTAAGGCCAGCGTCACAATCTACGGAAATTTTGGAACAGCCAAAAAATTAACGGAGGGATAAAGAGATTCCCCTGGCTTGGTTGCCTATAATAGTTTTTGTCCTTTACCGACTTTAAAATTTGTCTCTCTCAAATATTCCCCCATCAATTTTGTCCGTTGTTCTTCGATGGGCGTCATCTAGAGACCAAATTTCGACTCATACTGTGGCCAACAAAAAAAATAACACGGGCGGCGTTACTATTTAGCCTGTGATTATTTTTCTGTTGGCCTTGTTTGATTAGACAGGTTATGTCAATTTTTTTAAAATGGTTGATCTTTTTAAACAGTTTTGATTGTTTTTTAACATTTTTGAAAATTTCGATAAATATTTGTGAGAAATAGTGTTTTTGGTGAACTTTATAAGTAACTGTTTTGATTTGTGCGCCGTGAACTTGAACCTGGGAGGAAAATGACCCCTGGGCGTCCACAAAATTGGGGTTCAAAGAAGTTTAGGAGTTTGGAACGTTATAACAGAAGAAGTCGGAAGTTACAAAACGAGTAAGTGCTAAATCTGCTAGTCAAATTAAAAAGTGTTTAGAAAATGTTTTCCTTTCACCATATATATTTTTACAGGTATGAATAAGGCCTAAAATCTTCTTTATAAAACTATAACATACTTTATACAAGACATAACCATTTAAAATTTTTCCAATTATTAAAAAAATATGGTAGCACTCCTAGTATAATTTCACCTTTTACTGATTTCAATGGGCATATATGATGTCTATAACATCTAAAAATGACATTTGACCGTCAAAATTGTTTTGATTTTCTCACAACCTGTCCACATATAACTTAAAAGAGTCGACGTCGTGGGGTAGTGGTAGCAATGTTTGTTTCCCACACCGGCGGTCCGGGTTCCATTCCTGGCGAGGTACTTGGTTGTTTGTGTTTGTTTAAAATACTTTAGCTTTGCTAAAACTTTGTGAAACTGGGCGATTGATCCTGATTGGAAGGAAAGTCCCAGTATAAACAAAAAAAAAATGAAAATTAATTAAAAATTATAACTTAAAAGAGTGGTATATACCAGGGGTGCCGAGTGGTACTTTTTTTTATTATTAAAAAAGAAGTGCTTATATTTCAAAAACTATTGTTCACAGCAATAAAGTATGTTATTATTTTAGAAAGAAGATTTTAAGCCCTATTCATAATATAAATGTAAAAATATATAGGGTGTTTCCTTTAAAAAAAAGTTACTTTTACCTGCCACTTATATATGGAAACTGCCAAAATAAATATCATACCGTAAACAAAAAGGAAAACATTTGCAGATCTCTTTTTAATTATTTCCTTTAGGACAAAAATTCTGGAAAAATTGGATGGTAGAAATATAATGAAACACCCTGTACAGGGTGTCCCAAATTCGATGTTTTTGGGGGGTTTAGGGTATTTCTAGGGGGGATACAAAAAAACTGTCCCACCTTTACGATGCTCAAATTTCAAGCCAAGCTGAAAGGTGAAAACCATATTTTAATATAGTAAGCCATAAGTCTGCATTTTGGAAGGGGGTCTATAACTTTTTTATTTATGAAAATTTTGTTTTTGTGTAAATTTTGTTTCTTTTTTTGCGGTATTTTTTTAGATATGTGAGAAAATAGGGTAATTTCACATCAAATTAACCAGAGGTTTGGCAGACCATTTCACCGATTTTGATAAAATTTGGTACACATATTCTCTATATGGGTGGGATCAAAATTCCAAAATATTTTTTTTTTCTGATTGGTAGATTTTTAAAAATTAATTTTCAAAAATCGAAAAATTGACCCATTTTGGTCTAACACAGCTTCACAAAAATTAAAATATCTTGAGGACCACTTACCGCAGATTAATAAGATATAGCTCTTTGTAAAGACAATTTAAATACCTTTCCAACTATGTGTCACATGACCTAGTATATTTTCATCTGTTTTTTTTTTGAAATTTTGAAAAAAACATTTTTTGATTTTTTTCAAAAAAGTTATTTTTGATTTTTTTTAAAAAAAAGTATTTTTTATCAAGGCTTTAGGAAAATATGTGCCAAATTTCAAAATGGAGAAATTATGGGTTCATGGTTAAAAAAAATAAAAACCAAATAAAAGTAACAAAAAATCTGAACAAAATTGTTTGAAATTCGTATTATCATGCATACATTATATGTGTATGTGCTGTAGGAAAAAGTTATATTTTGAATATTAATTCGGTGTAGTTAAATTAAAGCTAAAATAAAAATACCCCCTTTTTTTCATCCCTCCCCCTCCCCCCGTCAGTCAGTGTGCAAACTTGTTTATTCCTGTCATTTCTACTTTTTCATTGGTGAGTGATTCCCAGCCAATCAGACCAGACAATCTGTGCCTGTTTGATACAGGAAAATTCCTGCAAGAAATTGTCGCAAGAACACGCCAAAATATAAAATATTTGCGACCAGGTGATCTGTTAAAATTGAAGAAACATTCTGAAATATTGAGGAATGTTTCAGAAAATATGTGCTCTCATATAGACATTAAGCTAGGAAACTGATAAAAAGTTTAAAGAAAAATAATTCGCCTGAAGTGGGGTGAGTACATACTAGTTCATTTTCCTACCCAAAGCCTAAAGCAGATCTACTAATACTAAAGAAAGACCGGGGCTCTGCTACTGAAGAGCGCCTTACAAAATAGCGTGCATCAAAAGAGCGCGCATCAAAACAGCGCTGCCACAAATAAGCGCCTTACAAAATAGCGCTGCTACAAAATAGCGCGCATCAAAATGGCGCTGCCTCAAAATAGCTCTGCTACAAAATAGCTGTTGCTGCAAAATAGCTCGTATCAAAACAGCGCTGCTACAAAATAGCGCTGCCTCAAAAAAGCATCTGCCTGCCTCAAAAAAGCATCTTGATCATTGACACTCCCGGTGACCTCTTTCTAACATATTTAAAAAAAAAAAAAACTTCCCTGGCTTTTTTTTGGGATCCTGAGGGTGTGAAATTAAACCGAACCGGGATCCTAGAGGTTGTAAAACCAAACCAAACCGAAACTTCGGTTCGGTTTGGTTTTGTTTCACGCCCCCTAGGATTCCGGTAAAGAAGTCAGGAAAGTTTTTTTTTAAATATGTTAGTAAGAGACCTCTTAGTCGAACAATTGCTGTTTTTTTTAATGATGCTTTTTTTAATGTCGCTGTTTTTATTAGATATCGCTATTTTGCAGCAGCGCTTTTTTGATGCGCGCTATTTTGTTACAGCGCTATTTTGTTTTAGCGCTATTTTGTAGCAGTGCTATTTTGTAGCAGCGCTATTTTGTAAGGCGCTATTTTGATGCGTCCTATTTTGTTAGAGCCCTATTTTGTAGCAGCGCTGTTTTGTAAGGCGAAATTCTGTAGCAGCGCTATTTTGATGCACTCTATTTTGAAGCAGCGCTATTTTATTTTGTAGGGCGCTAGTCTGTAGCAGAGCCGTAAAATTTGTTCGTAATTTTCGCTTTTTAATTAGATTTCACATGTTTTTTTATGGTTTTTATTTTTTTTCATACTGAACCCATGATTTCTCCATTTTGAAATTTGGCACATATTTTCCTAAAGCATTGAGAACAAAAATATATTTTTTTTTTAAATCAAACAATGTTTTTTTCAAAATTTCTAAAAAAAACAGAAAAATATAATCGGTCATGTGACACATCTTTGGAAAGGTATTTCAATTACCTTTGCAACGAGCTATATCTTATTGATCTACGGTAAGTAGTTCTCAAGATATTCTAAATTTTTTAAAGCTGTGTTGGACCAAAATTGGTCAATTTTTCGATATTTGAAAATAAATTTTAAAAAAAGTACTGATCAAAAAAATTAAATATTTTGGATTTTTCATCCCACCCATATAGAGAATCATTGTACGGAATTTTAATAAAATCGGTGAGATGGTCTACCATACCTCTTTTTATTTTGGTTGATTTCATATGAAATTACCCAATAGTTTAGAGTAATTTTTTAAAAAACCCCTGTAGCTTGGGATAAAATATCACACATATCAAAAATGTAAAACCAGATTTACAGTTTTCACTGAAAACTAGACATTTTATCTAATTTCAGAAACCTTGATTTGGAATATACAGGGTGGAGACTTTAAATGGAATACTGTTTCTAGCAGGTTAATATTAATATTTTGAAAAAAAAAACCAACTTAGTTTTTTCATAGGCTTTCTTCCTGACAGAAAAGGGAAGGGGTCTACCCACATACATCTTTTTTTTTCAGATGGAATGACCCCATTTGTGGTACTTTGTTCAAAAGTATATAAAAAATAATGGAATAATTTTTTTTGACATATACCTACAATGTCAAAAGTTACATATACAGAGCCAGGGAGAAAAAAGATAAGGGTCCATTGGAAGTAATACTAAGATAATTGAAATTTTCCATACACCCTATATGTTATATTTTGTAAATAATTTAATTGCAAAACTAAACTAAACCTAAGCCCTTTTTGCAAGTCTGAACAAAATTTTTTGCCTCAGGAAAAAAGTCTGTAAAAAACTCAATTGATGTTGAGAGCCCAGCGTCAGTCTTCCAGAATGCACACACTAGACACTAGGAAAAAAATGTTTAAAAAAAAATACCTTTAAAAAAAAACATAATTTGGAAATTTTATTTCAAATTTAGGTTTTTAATTAAAATGTCTTTCAATGAAGTGTTTTCAAAAAGAAGTTGTAGCATAGAAACATTTTGTATAACAGTGTCCGAAATAAAAGTAATTGCTGGCTTATGGGGATTTCAGATTATACATAGTAAGACATGTAGTTTTGTAACCCTCTGCTGGTAAAGTAGAAAATCATTATAAATTTGGTAAGGTTTGGTATGATATGCCCCATTAAGTTTTTAAAAGCATTTAAGCATATAAAATGAACAAAAAAAAAAAGATTTTTATAATTTTTGACATTTACTAAAATAAATGGATCCATGATAGATCTGATACCTTCCTAGCTCATTAGTAAAACAAACAGCCTTACAAACAGTTTTTTGTAAATATCTTAGAAACTAAAGCTCCTAAGAAGTTTTTGGTTATTAGACAAATTATTAAGCCAATCATGTTCTACTGTATTCCGAAAACCGCATATTGATTCGATGCTCCGTTAAATAGTTAATATTTTTAAAATTTTTAAGCTGTCACTAGCGTTATTGGATTTTGAACAAACTACAGTGTTGAACACTATTTTATCATGAAAATCGTTTTAGCGGTTTAGGAGCTACCGTGGGCCGAAAACACACACATGGACAGACGTCACAACGAAATTGCTAAGATAGGTCCAAATACAACTAAATAACACATTTTCGGCGTTATCTTAAAAAAAATGATCAAAAACAATATCTTCCCTAGCCATTGCTGTGTGGTTCGGTTCGGCTACTGTGGGCCGAAAACACACACATTGCTGTGTGGGCTATAAAGGTAAAAACTAAAATAACTTAAAAACTGCTTACACTGGAAACATGATTTATGGCTTGTTAGAAATACATTTTAAAGACGCTTAAAAGTATATGTCACATAATATACTTTTTATAAAAAACTTTTTTAAAATTTTTGTAATTTTTTTTTTATTTCTGAAAACCATTTTTTATATTTCCGAAAAAAAATTTTTTTTCATTGATTGATTGCTAAGATATTTAAAAAATGTCAATATGGAGAAATGATGGGTAGATATAGTACAAAAAAAAATTTGTATGTTGTTATACACTAATACTACCATGCCAAGGCAAAAGAAAGTACTCGTAAAAATGAATTTCAGAGATAACTAATGTTTGAGGATTTTTTTTACCTTAATTTCATTTTTGATAATTGTTTTTTAAATTTTGATAAGATCCTTATTTATTTTTAAAGATATTAAAAATTAATATTTATGCAGAGAAGAAAGGATAATTTAAAAAACGAAGAAACTAAGTAATTTAAAAAAAATTGCGAGTACACTCTTTTGCTTTGGCACGGTAGAATACTGTACTATATTCACATGGGTTAGGTTAGGTTAGGTTATGCTCCATGTTCATTTAAAATTCAGTAGGTATCGAAAATTCTAAAAAAGTTTTTTATAAAAAGTATATCATTTGATATATTCTTTAAAGCGTCTTTAAAATGTCTTTCTAGTGCTTACTTTTTGAGATATATTTTTTGTTTTTTGGTAAGTGTCAGGTCAAACCTGCAATTTAAAAAAATATTTAAAAGAACTACTGGTCAAAAAAATCTGAAATTTTCGATTTTTCAGTTTAATAATGACTAGTATAACTGTACCAAAAATCATTAAAATCGGAGTTGATGAATACTGGAGGCTGGTTAATTTGGTATGAAATGACCTGTTATTTATAAATCCAAAGCATACATATCTTTTGAGGGTGACCTTTTAATAAGTTTTAGAAACAAAAATTTAGATTTTTTTTTCGAAAAAAAATATATATAATTAAAACTATTAAGAATAAAAAAACCTGTAAATTAAAACAATAGCTATCAAACTAAAAACTAGAAACCATCGTAAGTTGCATAAAAATGTAGTAAAATTATTATGTTTTCTTATTTTAGGAAAAATCCAGTTGGGGATGAACATTGCTATGCTACATTGGATTTTCATCTTTATACTGAAGAAACAAAGAGAGCAGACAAAAATAAGGGAAGCTGGAATGATAATTTTGCTTTGTCATCTATGCTTGTGTGAGTTTTTAGAACATTTATACATTTTATATAATTCATGGATTTAGGCATAAAGAACATACAGAATTATTAGTGATTTAAGTCCAAGTCTTAATGTATTTCTTTGCAGTTTGGACTACTTCTTAGTCTCTCTAGGGCTCCTTTTTTTTTTATTACGAAAACTAAATTTGGTGTTGATTTTTTATCTTTTATAGGGATAACAATGTTACCAGTCCACAGAACGATGGCGAACATAACGAAATATTAGAATCGGTAGTTGTGTAAGTTTTTTGTTGTAAAATGCCTAGTGTAACTTCTGAATATTTTTACTGTGGGTTTATAATTGAGAACAAATTGAACAGGGTGCACTTAATATTTCCTAATGTTAGAATGCATTTATAAAAGGGCCTGTGATGGAAAAATGTGTACTGAGTTGCACATAATAATCATAATAATTTACCTCTTTTTTTAGGCTTGTCCTAGTCCTATTGTATAAAGGTTAGGTGCTTATTTTTATTTAGATTGGCAAGCTTATGGTTTTTATTTTTTCAAATTTTATATTATTTTTTTTCTGACACTTTTTAGAGATGAAATTGTATATGATTGGATCTTGGATTTAGCTGATGCTAATGATGATAAGAACTTGAAATATAATGATGTTGAAAACATGGATGATGATGAAGAGACACCAAACATGAGTGACGATGAAGAAAATGTTGATTATTGTAACAATAACAATTATATACAGGACATTTACAAAACGTGAGTTTCTAGTATTAATTTTTTTTAATTAAAGACCCTAAATTTCATAACTTTGTAGCTTGCGCTATTGGACTGGACTGAAAAAAGTTTAGCAAAGTAAGCTTCTATCCATAAAATGAAGTGGGCCAAAATGATTGCCAAGGTCCTTTAACTAATATATAATTTTAATTATCTAGTCCATTTAATTTTTTTAGCTATAGGGAAAATGAGGATGCTGACGAAAATGAGACCACCTACTCAGACTCAGATGTTGAGGATGACGGCGAAGATGACAATTATCATGAAAATGAAGACATTTTTCAGGAGTAAGGATAACTTAACTTTAATTAATTTTTATAGAATTTGGATTTAAATAAAAAGCTAATTGGTTCATTAAGCTTTCCTTAAAATGGCAATAGATTAGGCCACACTAAATACCCTGAAATTATAATCTTGTTTGATTAAATTTCAGGGAAAATGAAGATGCAGAAGAAAATGAACCCACCTACCATGATGATTTTCAGGAAAACAATGAAGAAGAAAATGATATAGACAACATTTTTCAGGAGTAAGTATGACTAAATCAGAAAAGGTGGATTTTGTAATTTTCTATTCTATTTTGTTTTTTATAGGTTTCCAAAATTATCTTTTTATACATTTCAAGAAATCTTGTATATTGCATTCAGCTTGAAACAAAAGAAAGTGCTAATATGTAGATTTTTTTAGGAATGATAGTGACGAAGATGCAGACAGCCCTTTGACGCCGGGACAAGTTTCGGGAAATAGAATTATGAATGCGGAATATGTATTAAATGTGTGCATGGTCAAGCAAAAAGAGCACTTTGAAACATGCGCTGAAGGTGTTTTGCAGGTAATTCTTAAAAATTTTGCTGCACGTTATGGACAAAGTGATAAACGCAAAAAAATGTCACATTAGCATGGAAAACAGGTTCAAAATCCCATTAAAATAAATTAAAAAGTTAGTTGGTGCATTTATTTTAATTAAAGTAGGGCTTTATAACAAAAGGAAGATGACTAGAAAAAGTAGTATTTTAGAATAATTTTTCTAGGTGAAAGAGGAAAAAAGAATTGGGTTGGATTCAAAGTTTACTGTAAGATGCAATGCCTGCCATTTTTCGTCATCAGTTGTCTCACAAAATCCAACCGTTTCTTCCATTTTAAATACTGCTGGTGTATGGTCTGCTTTAGTAAGAGGCAACAGCTATCAGACAGTGGGAGAATCAGCAGCCATTATGGATATACCTCCTATTAACAGAAGGTTGTATTATAATATAGAAAATAAGTTTCATGATAAATGGGAACAATGTTGTATAAAATCAATGGAACAGGCAGGTAAGGAAGAAAGAGAGGAGGCTCTAAGGCAAAACCACGTCGATGACGATGGTATTCCTTGGGTCACAGTTTATGTAGATGGCGGATGGAGTACACGCTATGGCCACAGATACACAGCGTTATCTGGTGCTGCTGTGATTATTGGCAAGTTTTCCAAGAAGGTACTTTTTATCGGCGTGCGAAACAAATTCTGTATAATTTGCGTAAAAGCAAAAGAAACAAATATGGAAGCTCCTGCGCACAGATGTTTTAAAAACTGGGATGGATCCTCCCCTGCAATGGAAGCGGATATTTTGGTGGAAGGTTTTAATAAAAGTATTGAAATGCACGGCTTGAGGTATAAGGAGTTTATTGCCGATGGAGATAGCAACTCTTACGCTAAAATACAACAAGAAGTTACTTATGGACATCAAGTTACCAAAGTGTTTTGTCGAAATCATCTTATTAAAAATTTTGGAAAATCATTGTATGAGTTACAAAAAGACATGGCTATTAGTGCCGAGGCTAAAAAAATTCTCACCAAGGCCAGGATTGCCGAAATTGAGCTTTTAGCAACCACAATTGTATACTTAAATGCGAATGGAGATGTAGAATTGTTAAAGAGGCACTTGGAGTCAGTGTCGCGTCACCCATTTGGCAATCACATAAAATGTGACAATGCATTTTGTAATAAAGTCAATACCATAGAAGACGTGGAACTGTTAAGGAAAATGGAACAAACCGGATTGCAAATGTATCTTGATGAAACTGTCCAAAGGCATGTTATCGCTCAGGCCCATAAGCTACTAGCCAATGAGACAAATAACAGGGCAGAACAGTTTTTTTCTTTACTGTGTAAGTATAACTCTGGGAAAAGGTTAAATTTAATGACAAGAGGTTCCTTTGAAACCAGAGTATTTTGCTCCGTCTTACGTTATAATGAAGGGCCAGCATGGCAGGTAAAGTCTTGGAAGGATGCAACAGAGCGCGAGCCTGGAGTTCATTTCACCAAGCATATGGAAGATTTAAATCTCGCCTTAGCTTTACGCCGCGCTAGTGAGGGGCTACAAGGAAGGAAAAGAAAACGCAAAGACGAAAGCAATACGCAGCAGCCGCGACAAAATGCATATGGACGCCATGCTGACCCGGGAAGATTTACTGCTGCGGAATTTGAGTCAGAGAAACAGCGGTTGCTTAAAAAGATAAATGTCACTGCCAATCAGATTACTGATATAGAAGCCCAAACAAGAGGACAGTGGAACAATCCACTTTTTGTTCAACACCGCAAATTGCACATATCTGCATCAAGTTTTGGTAGAGTTATTCACCGAAGGGCCACGACAGACCCAGTCAATATTATTAAGGATATAATATATACCAAAGAAATTAAAGCTCCCTCAGTGCAGTTTGGAAAAAGGCATGAAGCAGCTGCGATTAGAATGTTTGAAGAACAAAAGCATACATCTATAAGTCCCTGTGGGCTTTTTATTGATGAAAGGCTTAATTTCCTTTCTGCTACCCCAGATGGAATGATCGAGCGTAATGGAATCATTGAGGTAAAATGTTGCTACACAGCTGCGAAGCTAAAGCTTACGTTGCAAGAAGCAGTTCGTCAAAAGAAAGTGGATTACCTCCAGGAAATCGAGGAAAACGGCCGAAGAATCATTAAACTTAAAGAGCGGCATAATTACTTTTTCCAAGTGCAAGGACAACTGCACATTGCCAAAAAGGACGTTTGCTTCTTTGTCGTATTTGTAAGCCAAGACCAGCCTTTGTTTATTCAGCCTATCTGTAAAAAAACAGGATTTTTTGAGAATAAAATGGAAAGGCCATTAACCGACTTTTATTTTAATCACTTATTGCCAGCCCTAATTGAAAGAGATGTTCGAATGCAAAGAAATGTGTACTAGCAGTACTTGTTCCATCAAATGGAAACCTTGATAAAAATTTAAAAGAGGCTTTTGTATTATTTAAAAAAAAAGCAAACGATAAAAATAAGCCCAATCGCTTTATACATTATTAGAAATGTATGTTGCTTTTAATTTATAAAAATTAATTTATAAAATCATAAGCACCTAAAAGCAGGTAATCAAAGCTTTGAGCAAGTTGTTTCAAGCAAGTAAACTGAATGACACAAGTACATATGTCGCAAAAACATTCCCTGTATATTATATATATATATATATATATATATATATATATATATATATATATATTTTAATGAAACGAAAAATAATAGTGTCTAAACACTATATCAAAAGCATAATAAATTCATTAAATGATGTTTTAAAGAAAAAATTTTATTATATTTGTTTAAACCATGTATAAAATTAGTGTTATAACTTCGTTTTCTTTTATAGGTGAAGACCATGACATTCAACAACTGTAGAGGTCTACGATTCTTCGACTTCCCTCAAAAATTTTACTTAATTAATATTTTCTTTTTATTTCAGGATTGTATTGTTTGTATTGGGTTGTAAATGACCAACACATTAAGTTGAAAGTTTTTAAGAATTATTTGTTCTAAAATTGTTTAGTAATTTTTGAGATATTTTTATAAATTACAAAAGTCTATTACTATCGGTTGAGTAAATATGTGAGAGGGAAGTATTTTTGAATTAAAGCGTCCTAGAATTTTCTTTTAACGTAACTTTGATATGGCTACATGGTATGGCAAAATTGATATGTGCTCGATGTATGCATTTTATTGGAAAGTAAAATAAAATGAAATGGAAATTAATTAGAAAATGAAAAACCCAACTTATCATTTTCAAACATACTAAATTCACACCGAAAATCAATCTAAAAACGAAAAATGTTATTTTTATTTACTGAAAGCGAAATTTAGTAGAAAAAGATCTAAGAAGGAATAGTTTAAAATTGAAAAAATAATGTTTCAGGAGAGAAATTTTAAAGAAAATTCGGAAAAACTGTAAAAATTCTAGGAGGAGCTTTATTCTAAGTAATTTTGAAAATGTGTATATTCATCTGGCTGGATTTGTTCTATTTATATTTGTTCTTTAATTTTTTTTAAACTGATTTTTTCTCTATTGAAATATTATATTTTGATTTGTTTTATATTGAATTATTTTGATTTGTTCTTAATTGAATCAATATGTTTTGATTTGTTCTAGTAAAAAAATATTATATTCGAATTTGTTCTATTAAAAAAATCTATGTGGATTTGTTTCATTTGAGATTATTCTATCTGTTCTTTTTGATTTTCTTTATAAAATGTAAAAATTGTTGTATCATTAAAATCTTAACTATGATAAAAACTTGTATTTCAGTTTTTGTATCATTTTGTGTTTGTTTTTGCTTATTTGTATTTTTTTTTCAGTTGTTCTTTCTATTAGATTAGTTATTTTTATATGTTTTTTTTTGTTTCGATAGAGTATTCCATGCTTGTCTTAAAGTTTATTGTGTTAACCTGGTAGGGTTGTTTTTTTTATTACACTGAAAGCAATAAACCAACTTAAATTTTGTCAAATATTGTCAATTAAACGAATTTTTTTTTATTTGGTATAAATATATTTTAAAGTTTTAAAATAATCAATTTTAATATTTTAATGTTTCAGTGTTTGTAATTTCTTGCTTTTATCTTTGTTTTAAAATTTGTTTTTTATGCAAACACGTTTTTTGGGTTAGACAACCTTTTGTAGGTTCTTTACCGTCTAACTAGTTTTAGTTCACCTAAAACTTATTTATAAGATGTAACATAAAATCAAAAAAATTTTTTTTATTTTTTAAATAATATTTTTCTTAAACAAATATTTTTGTTTTACATAAGGTTGGTTTATTGTTATTAAAAACATTGTTTTTCTTGTATTAAAATTATTTTATTTTTAGGTCAGCTATTGCAAAGTGCTGTCAACCATCCAACAAATTTCTTCCACAAACAGTTTAATCAACCAAGCAGCCATTCCACCATTAGTCATTAGATCTGCCAAGCAGCCATCATCACTACAATCGACGAAACGAAGAGCGTTCTGGTTTTAGTTTAGATTTGTGTTGTCTGCACTACTTAATGTTTGTTGTTATAAACCATTTTATTTCGACTTGCGTTTAAAAAAAATTGTTTATACTTAATCAGGGGGGAGTAATGTAACAAAACGGGATTTGAATATAAATGGTATTTTTGCCATTTATAAGTTTTTAAAGATTTTTAATTAAATATTGTTTTGACATCAACAAGCATTAATTATATGCAAGACTAGGTTAAGATTAAGTAAAATTTATGGCAACTCCGGCGACTTGTTTTTAGGCATGTTTTCAGGTTCGCTGTATTTTAATAAAAGTTGTATTCGGCTAATATGTCCTTTGAGCCACTAACATCAAAATAATTCATATTTTGTAACTGGAAACAAATTAGCTAAACTATTTTCAACTTTTAAGAAACACACTGTAAGATTTTAACTTTATCGCTTTTCTGAGTCCACGCATCTTTGAATTGCGGTGGTGTTTTGTCCTTTGCCTTTCTCGCCAATGCGAGAGAGCTTGAGTTTCAAAGCACGACAACGGCAAGCCAAGCATGTCTGTAGAGCAGCGTTTCTTGGATAAGAGAACCGTTAAAGAAAGCTTACATTTTAGACCAATCAGCTAGCGGCAAGCTGAGAATGTCTAGAGAGCAGGGTACTGAAACTTTCGAGTCGGGAGGGAGCTCACTCTTTAGTCGCGCTTCGCTTGGTACGTTACGCTTTCATTCACACTTCTTAAGGGGGGTTTTATTTCAACTGGGGAAATTTTTTAACTTTGTATAAGCTATTATCTTTATTATTCATAATTATTTTAGTCCTTTCTTTTCGAGTTTATTAATTATTACTGTTTCCAGTGTTTTAAAATAATGTGTTTAACTGTTTTATGTTTTTTTTAACATCAAATTACAAACCATTAGTTGCCCTAAAATCGGCATTTTTAATCAATAACATATCCCAAACCTAAACAGTAATATTAAGTAAATTAAACAGTTGATAAATAAATATATTTACAACAAACATACGAAAGGTTTATAAAACCTAAAAGTTGAAGAAGTGTAAATATTTGAATACAAAAGCTTAATAGTAGTAAAAAGTTCATATTCAATTAATAAATATAAGAAGTGAAAGTGTGAAGCTACAAGAAGAAAATTGAAAAGGTATGTATGATTATCCTACATTAGTTATACATTTGAGAAAAACGTTTATAGCATACTTTTCCTCCAAGAACCGCCAAGTTGTAGCCTAAGTTGGTAGCTTACAACATTTAAGCCTTGGCCACTTGAGGTGACAGTACCACTGTCATACGCAGGCCCCTGTTACAGTTTCAAAATGTCCCTAATAGGTATAGTAGAATTTTTTCTTTGTTTATTATATTGTGGCATTGTTTATTAATCTAAAAGCTGGCTGAGGGATAGGAGTCACTGGGTAAAGTAGATTTTTTATACAGGTTATGAGTTATGATTTTTTTTTATTTTTATTTCTTATGTTGTCTCCAATATGCTATAAAAAAAGAAGATTCTTGTTATATGCAATAAACGTACAAAACTTTACCTTATCACATATTTTAAAAAATGCATGCCCCCCACATCTCTGTTATGCTTGCACCCTGACTTCTATTTTTTATTTGAGATATTTTCTTTTTGTCAGGTCAAACTTGCAATTTAAAAAAATATTTAAAAGAACTACTTGTCAAAAAAATCTGAAATTTTTGATTTTTCAGTTTATTAATGGTTAGTATAACTGTACCAAAAATCATTAAAATCAGAGTTGATGAATACTGGAGGCTGGTTAATTTGGTATGAAATGACCTGTTATTTATAAATCCAAAGCATACATATCTTTTGATGTGACCTTTTAATAAGTTTTAGAAACAAAAATATATTTAAAGCTATTAAGAATAAAAAAACCTGTAAATTAAAACAATAGCTATCAAACTAAAAACCAGAAACCATCGTAAGTTGCATAAAAATGTAGTAAAATTATTATGTTTTCTTATTTTTGGAAAAATCCAGTTGGGGATGAACATTGCTATGTTACATTGGATTTTCATCTTTATACTGAAGGAACAAAGAGAGTAGACAAAAATAAGGGAAGCTCGAATGATAATTTTGCTTTGTTATCTATGCTTGTGTGAGTTTTTAGAACATTTATAAATTTTATCTAAATTATATTTTTGACATTATTAGACCCTAACAAACTTAGTTCTTCTTGCAAAAAATCGAGTTGACATACTATTACACCCAGCTCTGCAAAGTCAAAATCCTCCCCATTAGAAAGGAATATCTGCTTTTAGTTAACCCTCCATGTAACCATATACAGGGTGTTTCAACAAAAAGACCTTTTTAAATATTTTTTGATAGAATTTGAAAAAACCCTTGGAACCGTCGATATTGTTTCCAAGGGGGACACTTTTTAGCTATCTTGAAATTTTTGTAGCATGCATGTCCTTTACGGGGTATGCTTTGCCCCTAGTGATACCTTATTTTGAAGGTTTCTTAAATATCTTTACAACAATGTAAAAATTTTAAAATCTATTGATTAGTTTTTGACATATTTGCCTTCAAATTTTCATATTTATTCATATTAAATCCAAAAAATATAAAATCAAAATCTTTTCAAAATTTTTACATGGTTGTAGAGATATTCAAACGCCCTTCAAAACAAGGTATCATTAGACCCACTTTTCATATCCAAAATATATTAGTAAAGAATACCCCTCGGAGGGAATGCATGATAGCCAAAACGGGTCCCCTTGCAAACAAAATCCACATGTTCGTGGATTTTTGAAGTGCCCCAAAAGGCCTCTGTTAAGTTTTTGTTGAAACGGCCTGTATATTAAAAGTTACATTTAATATTATTTTTTTTATTGCTTTAAGCAAATTACTGTACTAACCGAAATTGCTAAACATATATCGAAATATAGATTATAAATAAAAAACCCCTAATCTCCGTGAAAATATTTTTGTGTAGCGAAATTCATCTGTATTGCAGCGAAATACATCTGTATTATTATTATTATCTTGGGGATTTTTTCTCTACAATTTGATGAATTGCTTTGCAAAAAGTGCCAGTTTTATAATTTCGTGTATAATGTGCTTTTTATGTTCATGATAAATTTCTGTTTTCAGAAATAATGATGGTGGTTGGCTATTAGGATTTAGTAAGTGCAATACAAGTTCACACTCCATAAGAAATCAGGTACTCAAAATCAACAGTTTAAAATTTCCACAACAAATTACAGGAGCTACTAGTACATCGTCGTTGGTTCGATGAAACCTGATATGTGACATTTGTTTCAAAAATAAGTTTTTTGCATAATCAATTAACCCTAGTCATAATGGATATCCTATATAAAATTATTTGCAAAAATGTAATATTAACGTTAATTGAAGCAAGGATAAAAAAAGGATCCAGACAGCTTATAATTGGCATCATAGACCTTTTTTGTCTTTTCTGTAAAATGTTATTTTGAACACAAATCAGTTTTCAGTAAATCAACGACCATATATTATATTATTATGTTTGAACCTTTTGTAAGAAAATTTGTTTTGAATGTTACTTATATTATTGAAAATTAGTTTTCTATAAAGAATAGGTTTTTTTTCAAAAAACATTTGTTTTTTAAAATATAAAAAATTTAACCTAGCAGTGTGTGTGTATGCTCTATATACTCCAATTCAAAAAAATTGAGACAACATTTACTAACAGTTTGACGAGTCTGACATTTAAAGATTATTAATAATGCCTGTCAAACAGTCAATAAAGTGTCTCAATTATTTTGAATTTGATTATAGAACTATTTTAGAGTTTATTTATAAGAATATAGAATGTAAATTTATAATAATAATAACTGAGTAGGCTGTAAATTTAAATGTTAGAAAATAGTTTTGCTAAATAAAAAATAATTGGTTGTTTTTTAAAACTGTAGTAGAGTGTATTTTCAGAGATATTTTCTAATAATTTTTTTTCAAGCTCCTGTTAAGAAGTTTCCTATTTTTATTACTATGCTGTAATTTATTTAAAAAAAAAACAATAAATCGGCAGCAATATATTTGTTATTTGTAGCAATAGAATAATAAATATTTTTAAACAATAAATAAATGTAAAAGTAATTTTTCTGAGCTTCTTTTAAAGTGCACCTCTGCACCTATGTCAAATTATGTACTACTATAAAGTTTCTAAAATTTGTTTGAAGGAGGGGAAGGAAATTGTCGCAAAATATTTTCTTCAATTAGAATTTGTTTCAAAACTTTTTTAATAAAAAAAAAATTGACATTTTCTTAAAAAAATATTAGCTTCCTGTTTTTCTTTTAGGAGGCCAAAATGATTGTAAATATTTTTGTGTTTAAAGAAAGTGTTTTTGTTAAAAGATAATATTTTTGAACAAATCTATGTTCCAAGAAAACATAAATATGCAGTAGGTAAGAATATGGTTTTCTCTCGGGTTTTCTTTTTTAATAAAAATGTTTTTATTGGTTGTTGATACTTACATTCTGAGAGAAACACAAAACTCCTCTGCAAACAATAAAATCTGTTTTTGCCTTGTTTAAAAAAAAAACAAATTGAAGGGTGAGTTTTATCAGATCTGGATGGTTAATCTCTACTTTCTGTGAGGTGAGGTGAGTGAAGAGTTCACTTTCACGGGTGAACTTGAAATGATTTCACCACCTTATTACATGGGGAAATGAATCCACAAGGTGAGCACTCCTCACGGTACAGACAATCAAGAATAAACACCCTGATCCTAACGTGATCTAAATTAACCTAAAATGTGGTTTGAACTGAAATATCCTACCTGATAACTTTTAACATGCTTTGTCAAAAACGACCTAAAAATGTAGAACAGGTTGTTTTAAAAAATGTTCAATGAACACACCAAGAAAGTTCTCATAGGTACATAAAACTCCAATGCAAAATAATTGAGTCACTTTTTATTGACAAATGTAACATTACAATTAACATTTAAATGTCGGACTCATCAAACTGTCAGTAAATTTTGTCTCAATTTTTTTGAACTGGAGTTTACATCTACCCATTATATTTTTAGTTGGAAAGACAGAGATAATAAGGACATTTTAAAACTCTAAAAATGTTGACAACTGTTATTGTTATAGTTATTTTTAAGGTTTCACAACCTGACTAATTTGGCTTTGTTTTCCTGGCCATTTTTACACTTACTATTGGTAGAATCCTCCTCAATTAAAAAATAAAACTTTTAAGCTTATTTTTATTAAAAAATCTACCAAACTTTACACACTTTGAGGTCAGTTGTTAGACGTAAATGTGACGAAAAAGTAAATAACTACTAAGTAACAATAAAAATCCCAATAATTATAATGAAGTGCTTATTAACCACAGCCAACTTCTAAGTTTGTGCATTTTGGTATTTTTTATAAGAAAAATTAGCCTAAAAGTATTATTCTTTAATTAAAGAAGATTCTACTAAAGGTAAGTGCAAAAATAGTCAGGCAAATAAAGTAATTCAACCTAAGTTGTGATACCTAGACAACAACTATAACGATAACAATTATCAAAGTGTTTCAAAATGTCCCTAATAGGTATAGTAGAATTTTTATGAATATAGAGTTACATCATTTCCTGGTATCTTTGTTTATTATGTGGGGGCATTGTTTATTGATCTAAGAGCTGGCTATCGAGGGATAGGAGTCACTGGGTAAAGTAGATTTATTTTATACAGGTTTTAAGTTAGTTTTTTTTATTTTATTTCTTATATGTTGTCTCCAATAATAGCATAAAAAAGAAGATTCTTATTGAGGGAAACAAAAAACTCCTTTTTTGCCCGATTAGCCATGAAACTTGTTTGATTTTTAAATTCACGGGTACGAAATTTCACGTTTGTTAGTACTATTTGGCTTAAAAATTCCGTTGATTGACGCTCACTGTCTTGATGACGGGTAAAAATGCAAAATGCGTTGATCCGGCCTGAAAAGACAAAGAGCTGTCGTAGGTCACGGACTATAGTTGTTTTCTTTTATTGGCATTCGATCGTTTCGTTGATCGATACTGTATAGCAGTGTTTTTGCCTGCTGTTGGTTTTTTGTTTCTCTCGTATCTCGGTGGATGGCGCCTCTTGCTATAGTTCGCTCACTAATTACATTTAATTAGAGACAAAACCGTCTGATTAACTTCGCAAGATTTGTCACATTGACCAGCAGTGTTCTGAGGAGTCCCATAAGGACGAAACGGTTAACTGTCAACACTTATTAGGTGTCCATTAGATCTTGGACCCCCGTGAGGTTAGACTTTCGGGCTACCTACGGAAAAATATGAGAGAAACAAAAAACTCCTTTTTTGCCCGATTAGCCATGAAACTTGTTTGAATTATAAATAATGAAATAAATAAAACAAAAAGCCTGCAAAGTGTTCTAAAACTTTAACACCACTGTTTACTAAAGGGTCTAAATTCCTATATCTAAAAGTCTAGATTTTGGTTGAAGGGGCAAGTCACTCACTTGGATGCAATAATTTTTAATATCTAGTTAATTTGTTTATAAATACTTTGCAATATAGGCCATCTTTTTTTGTTGTAACAATGACATTATATCCATACAAAACTTAAAAATAAATAAAAAAATTAGGAGATGTGTTAATGAAAAAGGATTCTAATATATCTTGCAATTTTTACAATATTTAAATATTGATACATATTTAATATTGTACTTAATGCTTTTACAGACACAGTTTTAAGTTATTTATGTATTATTTAGCATTGAAAAATTTTTATATATAATTTTGTTTATTGACCATGGATTATTTTTTTATTTTTTTGAACTTTAAACCACCCCATAAGGAATCCTATAAATGCAAAGACTAGATTTTTAAAAAAGGACATATTTGAAACATTTTCAAAAAATTAATTAGAATTATTGTGATCTTATACTCACTGAGAAATGCTTACTATGTTATTATTGCATATTAGCATGAACCAAACCTTGCAGTTATTTGACCTGTAAGTATTCAAAAAATACTCTGCCAATATATGGGCCCCTAAGCTCACACTAGGTACTGTATTTATAGTTTACGTGTGAGCTAATATAACTAAAAACTGAAATATATTTTATTCAACTCCAGACTAAATTACCTTTTGTTTGATACCATACATGCCATGTTTAGACGTAAACTCAAATTTTTAAAATCTACCCCCACCCTTAAAAAAAACAAAAACTAAAATGTATTTTGTTAAACTCCGGACTCAATTACCTTTCGTTTGATATCACACACCCAGATTTTCACTTAAACTCTAATTTTTGAAATTTACCCCCACCCTTTTTTTTTAATTAAAATGTATTTTGTTTAACTCCAGACTCAATTACCTTTCGTTTGATATCACACACGCCATATTTTAACATAAACTCTAATTTTTTAAATCTACCCCCACCCTTTTATTTGGTTTGTGTTCGGTGGATTTTGTTCATTTTTAAATGGGACCATCTCGACCCAAGACCCAGCCTAGGTACCAAATTTCATTAAAATAGGCCAAGCGGTTTTTGAGTTATGCGCGTTGGTCGTTACAGACAGACATACAGACAGACAGACAGACATACAGACAGACAGACAGACAGATGGCGCAACAAAAAAGTTTCAAAATCATCTGAAACGCAAAGATATATAAAAAAATTTGAAATAGGAGCAACTTTTTTTTTCTCGAAAAAATTAGGATCACCATAGCTCACACTACTATAGTATAGTATATGTGTGAGCTAATACACTTAAACGGGTTCATTCATTCTATAGCGAGGAGTGAACAGCTAACCCAAAATGTGTACACCGATTGTGAAAATCTAAGATTTTTTGCTAAGATTGTGAGGGATTGTGGTAAGATTGTGAGGGATTGCGAGGGATTGTGGAGGACTGTGCAGCGGTGTAGCGTGCCTGACGGGGCGGGGGGGGGGGGGGGCGACAGTCCATCACAAATTCTTGTGACCAAAAAAAAAAAAAAAAACAAGGTCATCATGTCTATAGTTTCCTTTCCAAGGGATTGTGCAGGACTGTGGTAAGATTGTGAAAGATTGTGAGGGGTTGTGGTAAGATTGTGACAGATTGTGAGTGATTGGGACAGACTGTGTAAAGATTGTGAGGATTGTGGGATGAAGGATTGTGAAAGATTGTGAGTGATTGGGATGGATTGTGTAAAGATTGTGAAGGATTGTGGTAAGATTGTGAGGGATTGTGGTAAGATTGTGAGTGATTGGGAGATATTGTGTAAAGATTATGAAAGATTGTGAGAAATGTGTACACCGATTGTGAGAGCTGTTCACCCCTCGGTCTATAGGATCCAAGTGCTAAGTTTTAAGATCATAATAAATACTGGTGTAAAACTCTACTGACAGAACACTCTATTTTTAAATAAAACTAAGATGAAATCTAAATGCACATTATATAATATCAGTTTATTAACGAAGAAAAACAAATACAAAAGTTTTACAACACATTCCAGAATTTCTGTTTTATTAATTTCATTATTTCAAGCATTATCTGTTCTTAAAATTTTAGCGAAAACAATAAAAATTGTAAAATCTTTAAAAAAAAGATTTAGTTAACCCAACCTGGAAAACGTAATGATTTTTATCACTAGGTGTGCTTAAACTTTTGTTGTACTCACACTGGTATAAAAAAAATACAAAAAAGAGGGGATGGGGACAGGACACCAAGTTTTCTTTCAACACCTCAAAGACTCTCATAAAATTTAAACAGCATGAAATGGTTATTTAAAAATTATTTTACTAGTATTTATTTCATATAACATAAGTTTGAACCAGCATGCATAATATTTCATTGCCAACATCATGCCAACATCAGAAAATACTCAAGTGTGGTTTTGTAGTTTAAACAGTAAATAAATAAAAAATTTTGTTTAACTGACATTTTTTTAAAATTCTGTTTTTTAACTTTAGGTAAAGGGCTACCAAGGCAAATTAGTAAGAACACAGATGACCCTCTTCTTTCACCATTGTAAAAATACAATTTTTTTGAGAAAATGGTTTTGAAAAAGAGTTAAGGCCTCTGTTAAGGCACTTTGGAGACCCAAGCTCAAAATACCTTTTACTTGCTGTTAAAGGCTCTTGCTGCCTTTGAATATTAAAATTTGTTTCATGTTAATATCTAACTTAGTGTGAGAAATATATTTTTTTAATTAGGTCTGCAAAACTATAACAAAAATTTAACTCCTCAAAAATCAATGAAAGAGGGGGGTGAAAAAAGTTGGTGATTTTGACATAGCTGAGGTCTACCTGAACACGGGCTAAAATATTTCGAAAATTTCTGACCCTAACCGTTTGATGATGTTTTATGAATTTACCCTGTGAAAACCTTGCATCCCTACTTTTATTTCTATAAATGTAGACATTCATTTCTTACTTACAATAATCTTGGCATACTTTATTCTCTCTAGCTCGACAGCTAGGACACACAGGACCTGGGTTTCATTCCAATCATGCATATCTTCTAGGCCTTCTTCTGGGCTCAGTTGAAGGGACTGACAATAATATTGTTCCTGGAGGATTTTAGCTCGTGTTGTTACAAACTCGCAAACATTTTTCAGCCGTAAAATCAAATCTTTACACACAAAACTTAAAAATTAAAAAATAATTTTAAAATCAAAACATTTGTTGAAAAAGAAAAACAAATGTGACATATAACTGACACAACTGTCATGACCCGTCATGACATCCGAGATCAATCTGAAGTTAGGCTCCGCGCCAATGGAATTTTTATCCATGAGTGGCCCACGCAGGACACTGGTAGACCTATTTTCTTGTTAAGTTGGTTGCCTACATGTTATTCTTTGAAGATTTTTGTGGACCTCCAACTTTAAACCTAATTTTCTCCAAAACCAAGAAGTTTTAGAAAAAAATAATAAATTTCCAGTAAATAGCTTGGGCTAAGGTACACAAATCCGTTTAGTCTCAAAAATGTGGGAAAGCCCCATTTTATTTTAGGCCCTGATTTTGATATGACAGATTTCGATTCCAATTTGGAATCAATTAAATCCCCTCAACCTGAACATTCTTGCTTTGGTTTTAAAGAAACAAGTAAGTGGTACAGGAACTTTTTTAAGTGACGAATGGTGTGATCATCCTATATAAATAAGAGATGGGAAAAATTCGCAAAACTTTAAGTTGTGTTTAAATGTTTTGATTTTGACTATCATTATTTTAGGCTCCAATTTTATTAAACCAGTTTTTGATTCCATTTTGAAAACAAGTCAATCCCCTCTACCGGGAAGTTCCTGCTTCACGTTTGGAAAAAAAAGTAAGTGGAATGGGACAAAAAAGTTAAAGATATTTAAAAAGTGACAAATGTTATGACCATCTAATATAAATAAGAGAGATTGTAAAAAATCCATTTTAAGTGATATTGTTTTCTATCGGCCTTGTAGTTAATACCAAAATTATTTTAGGCTACGATTTCGACAAAATGGGCGTGGATTCCAAAGAAACTTATGTAACCTATGAAAACAAGAAAAGTGAGTTTGTATTTTTAAAATGAGTAATTTATCAGTATAAGAAAAGGCGTTTTTGAAATATCCCCAGACATAAAATCAAAAAAACTTAAAAGTATTAAGGAAGCATTAAATAAAAGTCCATTATCTAGTACAACGATTCCTAAAAGACATGCACACTCTACTGGACCAAAAAATTTAAAAAAAATTGCCAACAATATGACTGATTTTGCCAATAACCTTGAAAAAAGAAACTTAACAAATGAGAGCCATTTAAAAGAAGTAATAGAGTTTGCAGGATCTGATAAATTTATTAAAGGCCGCATCAATAAATTTTCATATAATTTTTTAGTATCACAAATAACGCAACAGCGAAAAAAAGCCAGAGGTCGAAGATACACCCTTCATGATAAAATATTTGCACTTTCTTTATTAAAGCAAAGTCCTAAGCTATACAGGCTTCTCAATAAGGTTTTTGCTCTGCCTTCAAGAAAAACTCTATGCGAAACTTTAAAGACGGCATCTTTATCACCAGGTATAAATCGGCAAATAATTAAAAATCTCAAAACAAAAATTAGCAAAATGAGTCCCCTTGCAAAATTTTGTATGCTAGAATTTGATGAAACTGCCCTGACTCTGTCTAGAAGGTGTTGAAGATGTTGGTCAAAGAACTAGCAAGATTGCAGACCATGTAATGGTATTCATGTTAAGGGGGGTTGCAGCAAAATGGAAGCAGCCGGTAGCTTATTTTTTCATTAAAAGTACAATGACAAAAGTGGAAATTGCGAAAAATGTTAAAAATATAATAAAGCAGGTTCACGACTCTGGTTTGCGAGTAGTTGGCACCGTGTGTGACCAATATAACTCATCAGCTGTAAATTACTTAATTGAAGAATCAAAATCAGACTTTTTAAGACATAACATCGATCTCGAATATAGATCCAGAGGCTTCTTTGTTGAAAATAAAGAAGTTATTCCCATTTTTGATGTTCCACATTTAATCAAAGGAATAAGAAGTGGATTGCTAAAATACAACTGCAAATACCAATGGAAAAAAGATTGTCAAATAGCCTCTTGGAAACATATTATTCGATTTTATGAATTAGATGCAGGAGACTATGATACCAAAATGTGTAATCGTCTCACAGACGCCCACATTTATGAACACAAAATGAGAAAGATGAATGTACGATGCGCTGCACAAGTATTTTCCCAAAGAGTTTCAGCATCTATGAGAGCTATAATTACCTATGGTTAGTTATGCTTATTTTAAACATACATCATAATATACTTATTACTTTTTTGGGTGAGACGATATACATTTAATAGATTATTTTTTAACTCATTTTGATATATCAAAAATATCATATTTTAGGGTTTGTTAACCTAACTATCTCAACCTGATTCTTGGTTGTGTGTCTCTCTGTATGATTTTATATTTCCTGAACCGTTGAACCGCTAGCTTAAAAAGTCCATAACCCCCAATTAGAGACTAGGTGTAAAACCTTTTAAAAAAACTTTTGTTTAACATAAACGCTTCTAATAGAATAATTACCCTCTGCAATCATTGCCAATAATCTCTACTTTGTCTTACACTAAAAACCCCCCCTTTTTGATTCGATGTTCCTACAACTTTATTCATTTAATATTTACTGTACCTACTTACTGCTAAAATTGTAATCACAAAAAAATCGACTGAATAATGCAGAGCGACAATATGCGGCGCACTTCGACTTTTAAGCAGCAGGGGCTATTTCATATTTGACACGAAATCTATAAAAATCGCTCCTATAAAGCATCTAATTAACTTGGTCTAAGATTGGGCGAGTTCACTCTACTGAGCGGGCTTACCCTACTGGGCGAGGCTAGACCACTTTTCCATACATTTGGGATTGTAAGAAACTTAATCTTCTTCTATTTATTCCAACCAAATTTGGTATTTGTTCGTAGCTGAACTAGGGCCAGCACAATACATTAACTATTAATTAAAATTAAAAACTAACATGCATATACACGGTAAAAAAAAATGTTTTAGTTCAAAGCAAATTGCTTTGAAGTACCTTAAAACAAGCATCTTCTGGAGATCAGTCGACTAACAAGTAGAAACTCCCAGAAGATTCCAACAAGAATCACTCTACAACGACGACGCGACGCGACGGCTTTGTACTTACTTAAAATATAATATATTTTTTTTTTTTGACTCCCTTAATGGATCTTCTATAAAAGGGGAATATGCCAAACCCTTGAGATGTGCTATTCAAGAAAATTCGCCCCATTTACCATTTTATGACGAAGCAATAAACGTATTTACATCCATGCAATTTATAACAGAATCTGGCTACAAACAAATCCCGTCCATTACAAATTTTGTTAAAACTTTAAAGGGTGTAAAAGAGATATGGAAAATATGCCTTAAGGAAGGATTCAAGTTTCTGTGCCCAAGAAACTTAAATCAAGACCCCCTAGAAAACTTTTTTGGTATGATAAAGAGCTACGGGTATAGAAATGTTAGTCCAACTTGCTCATCATTTCAGGCCTCGTATAAATCGCTAGTCATTAATAACTTTTTTACAAACCATTCGCCGAGTGCGAATTGTGAGGAGGATACATGTGATGCAGCAATAACGTCATTTGAAACATTTCTGAAAAGTCCGCCAGATATTTTAAGGCCAGATTCTTGCAATGATTCAAATGTGATTGCGGGATATATTGGCAAGAACATAATAAAGGCAGTTAAGGGTTGCACTAAGTGTGCTGCCCAAATTAAAACAACAGAAAATGAACCACATCATAAATATTTAAATTTTAGAAATTACTTTAATCCATATGGCAACGCATTGTTTAGACCCAATTCCTACTTCTTTTATTTATTTAACCTTTGCACAGAAGTTTTGCACCATTTTTTGCCTAAAATCTATCACGAAACTTCTCTAAAAAAAAAGTTGGTTGCTTTATGCAAAGAATATATTACGCCAATATTTTTCTGCAAAAATCATGATTTATTAAATATTTTTTTAATAACTTTTATAAATTTTTATATATTTACATGGACAAAAAACATTAATCTTATTTTAAAAGGGCATTAAACAAAAACTAACGATGATGTTAAGAAAGAAGCTCTTGAATACTACAAGAAACATAAGGCACGAAAGATGAAAACAGCTCAATTAAAATAGCAAAATAAATAGTTAATTTAATATTAATTAATTATTATTCCTAATAAAATTTTAATTATTAAAGCCTAATGAAAATCGGAGACCTAATAGACGAGACAAAGAAGCTCTTGAATACTACAAGAAACATAAGGCACGAAAGATGAAAACAGCTCAATTAAAATAGCAAAATAAATAGTTAATTTAATATTAATTAATTATTATTCCTAATAAAATTTTAATTATTAAGGCCTAATGAAAATCGGAGACCTAATAGACGATTGATAGCAAGTACATCAATACTATAGAATGTACAGAAATGATGTAACAGTACAAATATCCAGACGTGAATAAACTAAAACGTAGATCGATCTCAGGAATTTCGATCAAGAAGTAAAACAGCGAGAAATGCTTTTCTAAAAATCAAAAAGTTCTTTTGCAGCAGGTACATTATTTTGAAACTAAGGATAAGAATTCTGCGCTGTTACGTTTTCTTGGCTCTTCTAATGAATGTAAAGCGTGGACAATAAAAATAGTAAAACGAACAGAGTTCATGGACTAATAGAGTCATAAATCAAGAACAGATGCAGATAGTTGATCATGTAATTAGGAGCCCCAAATTTAAGCTACTACACAAAGGGAAACATTAAATAAGATAATAGATGCCAAGAAAGAAGAAGAACGTTTTAACTCAAGACTATTAAGAGAATGGTGTGGCATGACGTCGAATTAACTATTTAGAGCAGCAGCAAATAACAAGATTCGCCTTTGCCATGATATCTAACCTTCGTTAGCAGTTGGAACTTTGAGAAGAATAGACAATTACATTATTATTTACTTTGCTGCGATTTCTCAACTCTTCTATATGTATGTATGGACTACAATGGACAATAAAATTAAGACACTTTAGAAATTGTTATATCGTTAAATGCTAAGAATTTCATGGACCAGCAGCAACTGATGTAGCTAATAAAAAAAGGACGGTATGGCTTTAAAAAATAAAATGTTGGACTACTTTGGTCATGTAATGAGTAGCCCCAAACACAAGCTACTATAAAATAAAGGGAAAATAAAGACAAGAGTAGCCAAGAAAGAAGAAGAATTACGTGGTTCAAGAATTTAAGGGACTGATGCACAATGACGTCGAATTAACTGCTTAGAGCAGCATTAGATAATTAGCCGTTGCCATATGGTATCTAAAACCTCCGTTAGGAGATGGAACCTTAGGAAGAAGACTGGACAATTGTTATTATTTTATTGTGGACTCAAAGCAATACCAGAAATTGTACCTACTTTAGTTTTGCAAGAAAATGCAAAATAGTTACTATATTGACTGCCGACGCTGCACAAGAAAATCTTTTTATCTTGAAATCTAAGGTTACCATTTATAACTAGATCCAAAAACTGAAAATATAAGTAGGTGCATTTATCCTACAGCGACACAAGTAAGGATATGAAAACCTCAAGAACGATAATATATTACCCTCAATAAACATAATATAATTTAATATAAATCAAACAATCGCCCCTTATAGACTTATGGAAAATATAGATATTTAGTTCATAAAATATTTAAATTAAGGTAAAATTATTAAACTAAATAAAAAAAAATGTGATTAGTAAACCGACAGTCAGATACTTTTGTTTAAAAAAGCCTGACTGGTGGAATACTGAACATAGCCAAATAAAAAATAAATGTGTTGTTATTGGGTTGTTTTTTATGTATTTCGTTGAAATGATTATCTAAAATATTTTAAAGAACATAGCAAAATAATAGATAAATGCGTTTGAGACAATTTTTATTAATTTTGCCAAAATCATTTTCTAAAATATCTAAAATAATTTTTAATATAATCCAAAGAATATGTAAATATCCTTTGAGTTATATTAAAAATATTTTTAAATCACTTAGTATATTTTAAATAAAATTAAATAAAACACCCGTGCGCGATTTTCGAAAACGTTTGTAGCGCCATCTTTGGACTGCTTACCCGAACTTATGTACGTTCGACACACTGTATACAATAATAGTATAATTTTGAGTAGCCCATCTTAATAATATATATTGTAATCTATAATCTTTGGTATATGTACTATGTTATTTTCTCAAAAATTGTGACAAACTTTGATACTACTTCGGGAATGTACTTTCTCAATCTAAATTTGAAAACCGCGTTTTGCCAGCTATATTGTGGTTCGTAGAATTTTTTATTCACAGGTACCAGTATTTGCGTTTGTAAAAAAGAAAGCAGCCTGTACTTTTCGTTTAAATCAATTTTTATTTAGTGTTTTATTTTTCTTGGGTTAGAAATATTTGTTTTTACTGGAAAAGTCAAAAACAGCTGTCCTAGTCTAACAGCGCCGCTGTGTAATTGATGTCAAAACTAAATTAAGAATTAAGAAAAAATTACAGATTTCTATCAGAAAGTACCGCTGGCGTGCAAAGCAAAAACCTAGTAACTCGACTTACTCGAAAATGAGATTTTTATATCATTGAAATAACCGTAAAAAACGGCACCAGAGAGTTTTTCTAGAATGTGGCTATCTTAAAAAACAAGGAAGTTGAATGTAGTTAAATAAACTATGGTTAGTATGTAGTTAAATAAACTTCAAACTCTATTTCCCAAAACACTAGTTTTTGACTCACTACGTTTCTGCTTTGCACGACAGACCACGTCTGTCTCTCTCATCTTCCTTTTTCGCAGTCCGTGAATCGACGATCACGTGATCAAAATAAATTTACAAAAAAACCCATGCAATTTCAAAATTTTGGCGATCAAGCCATATGATAGAAACCAATTATAACTTATTTTTTTGTTGTGTTAGATAAACAAAAGAATTTCGGGGTGCTCACTTTTTTCCGATTTTGAAAATATGGTCTAAAACGATGGCAAAATGCGAAAAACCCATAGAAAAATGTGCATATTTTAGAATAAAGCTGTGGAGGAGAAAATAGGGGAGTACAAACACGCATCGTTGTCAAATTTCAAAAAAATTAATTTCTAAAATGTTTGATAAAACCCAAAATAAGGCAAATTTCAAAAAAAGAAAAAAAGTCAGCACCCCAAATTCGATGAAGAATTTACTAGAAAAAACAAAAATTCCTCTAATGCTACCAGTTTCTCCCTGGATGACCTGGTTGAAAAAGCATCATATGGATAATTTCCAACACTGCAATTGTGTAATTTATCTCAAAAATAGGGATGAGACGGGCACCTTAATGATCTTGGGCCGGCATATATGTCGCCTTTCTTAAGTTGGTCTACCTGGCTTCCTGCCATTTTTCCTGACATAAAATTTAAACAAAGTTTAATTTGTTTGGTTTGATTGGATTTCCTACTAATTGTAAAATATTTTTCCCTTATCATTAGTGATTTAATGATTAGTTTTTAGATATACCAAGATGAGGACACTCTTACCCATTGGCGTGCTGGTGTGGGGGTTTGAATTCAAATTTCGCGCGGTTAACATACCCCGGAAGTGGAATATACTGTCATAACCTCAAAATAATTTATTTTTCTTCTTTTCCAACAATGTGGCGTAAGAAGCACAAATTTAACAAAAAAAAATTTCATTTGAAAAAATGGAAATAAGTTAAAGAATAAAAATGAAATTAACTTAAATTAAAATTAAATTTAGTTAAGATGATAAATAAAAGATATAGTTTGGATGGTTGATTAGTGCCTTCAACCAAAAAAAATGTGGTAAGATATATTTGATCACTCTGAAAAGAGAAATATTAAAATTTTAAATTCTTTTATCTTTAACGCAATTCTATATCTTTTGAATTACAGAATTCTCCACTTCCCACTCATGTTCAGGATACCTCTTTTTCGCTGGATTTTCAACTAGTAATAGCATCTATTTGAACCCCTTGCATTAGCTTGCTTGTTTTAGCTGATGATGGGTCTCTTTAGACTCGAAACATGTCCTAAATAAAACCCGAAACAATAAAGACTTTAGTGGTGAAGACATTCAGTTTTTCTTTGTAATTTGCAAACTCCACTTTGAGAAATGGACTATTTTTTCAAACTAGAATTTAATTACTTATATAATCTTTTATTAAAAAAAAAAATTGTACAATTAGAGGCCGAATTAGGCCATATATATAATCCTGAAATAGCTATACAATTTTACCAGCTGTTGACAATGAACGGTTTTAGTGAGAAAGCACTAGAACTATATTCGCACTGCATGAGCATTTTAACAATAAGTGCGACTTTTCCAAATTTCTATTCAATCCCTTATATGGATGAAAGCTTTACTGATGAAATTTACCACATTTTTGATCAAGCAACAGGCCCAATATAATCCACACAATCAGGAAAACATAGATGACGTCTTAGACGTGCTTGAAAATGAAAATCATCAAGAAAATTCTAACAATTAATATTTTATGTTCATTTTTAATCATTTTTTTACCATCTAAAAAATGGTACAAGTTTTTTTTATCTGTTTATTTACTAACTTTCTAAGTTTTTTGTTATAATTAAGCGTATGCTTGTCATTTTCATCTGGGTTTTCACACAAAGAAAACTTAATTAATTTTAATAAATATTATTTTTTCAAGGATTTAACAGGAAATAACGTATTTTTTTCTTATGTTTAAGGTTATCACTAATAACACGTTTTAGATTTTCAACAAATACACCAATAAAAATTGTGCCAGGGGCACATTTGCACAAACTTCCCGACGTCACGATAAACGAAAGTTATTTTCCACTCTTTTTTGAAGTACCGCAATTACCAACCATATGGAATTACGCAACTTTACGCACCGCCGAAAAACAACACTGCCTGGACACGCACGATTGCGCAATTCTCCAGGAGATCGACGCATTGAGACTAAACTTTACACCGTTGTTGCATGACGTTTCCATACACAATAATATGGCCGCTGGAGATTCTGCAGAAATACAGGGTAGGTCAAAAAGATCTTTAAATTTTTTGGGCGAAGCAATGTCATGGTGCTGCGGTTTGGTTACCAAAAGGCAGTTTGAAAATTTGTATATGGATGATACAAATTTGAAAATTCAAGTTTCCAAAATTTATCAAAATTTTCAATCTCAATTTAACAACTTTTTGGATAATTATAAAAATGTTTCGCATCTTAAATCCTCAAATTTTCAAATTTTAGAAACTTACATTAAAAATCTACAAAATTTTTTTAATTCTAATAAAAACGATATTTATTTAAGACGCGAAACATTTAAAAATTTGTAAGCCTCACTTGATTTATTATTAACATTTAAAAATCAAGAACTATCATATTCTTGTAGATTTCATTTTATATCACAATTTACAATAACTCCGAGAAAACTTCAAGAACTTAAAAATATCTCAAAAATTATTCAAATTTATGATAACAAATTAGCAATACCATTTACTGATATCTCAAAATATTATCAGATTCCTATTGCCGATTGCGCTATCAGTAAAACATAAACTGTTGTCACAGTAAACATTCTAATAAAAACGAGTAAATTTAGTTGGAAACTTTATGAACTTTTACCTATACCTTTTGCTTGGTATAACACAACTTGTACATTTTTTGCAGCAAAATCATTTTATAGCAGTAGCTAGAAATTCCAGCCCTTATGACGACACTTTGGTATCTGTGACGCCTATAACAGGAACTTTAATACCTTATAAAGAAAAACTTTGCTATTTGCCATTGCATTTGTCAGATACTTCTTTTGGAAATACTTGTTCTCAAAATTTACTTCTTGGAAACTCTCAAGGAACTGTCACAAGTCGCGACCTAAGCATTACAAGGTTCTATCTATTCATTAAAAGCCTATGTTGAGGAACGTTGTAATTGTAGGGCAGCGAAGTTTGTCCCTTAAAATGTCATCACTCAAATCAAACAATCATCTCGAAGTTTGACGATGACACTTTTATTTTTACTCATTTAAAAAGAAAAGTAAAGAGAAAATGTCCAAATAAAGAGCAGCACAACTTTGAAATCATTTTTAATTTGCTTTTGATAAAAATTAATTCGCGAGCCCTATATTTACGAATCTTAAAGAATGGTTTAAAAAAATCGGTCGTTGGCGACACCATATCTAAATCTTTCAACGGCTGAGGCAGTCAGACACTTAGTCAGCGGCTTTGATGAAATTAAAACACTTCAACAGCCATCTACGGTATTCAATACGCACAATGGCTTATTTCCATGTAGGAATATAATTTTGTCGCTTATCATTTTATATATCATGTGGAAGCAAAACATAATAGCAATGTTCTCGTTTTATAAATCAGTTACAGCAGGAGATTTAAAAAATCTCGAGACTGTTTAAAAAACTGAGGAGGTCTTATTAATTTTTTTAATAACATGCATGTTACTTTTCTTAGTGGGGATATTAGTCATTTTCTTAATAAAATTTTTGAAAAAAAATGAAGAACAACACTAAATTACCGGAATTAATAACAAAAAATCAAGTTGCAAAAATTCTACTTCCATCGGGTGAACATTTTCAAGTTTTATTCAATAAAGAGTGAACTCGAAAAAAAATTGGGGAAAATCAATGAAAACCAGCTGGTACAAAGAACCCATCTATTGTGAGATCAGGTTAGGTTGGGCTAATCAGAAACCTTAATAACCTTAACCGAAACAATTTTTAAACTCGAGTTTTATAGTTTTTCAATATGCATGTACATATTACCCATGAGTTGCGAGGTGAAACAAGAACAATTGCCTTAGATATATCTAAAGCATTCGATAAAGTCTGGCATGAAAATCTGCTCAACAAGCTCAAAGCAACGGGATTGTCGCCGAGACTTTGCACTTGGTTTGAAAATTACCTTAAGGATAGATCCATTTATGTTGCACTGGATGGCCGGAACTCCAACTCTTACCAAATAAATGCTGGTGTGCCACAGGGAGCAATCCTTTCGCCAACACTTTTTCTGATTTACAGAAATGACCTCATAGATAAAACAGTAAATCCACTTTATTGCTTTGCAGATGATGGCAATGTAGTCTCCTCAGTCATACCACCCACATGTCTCTCCGCACGTGAATTCCATTACCTTAGACTAACTGAAATATCACAGATAAATAACGACTTGGAGATAATAAGAGGACTGGGGCAAAAAAAACCTTGTACAGTTCAACGCGCAGAAAACCCAAGCAGCCCTGTTTTCAAAAAAGACCAGCACCGGTGAGCCAAACATCATGCTATCTGCAGAGACCAACATGTCTTGGCACAGTCACGTGGCAGATATAGCTAAAAGGGCGTCCCAAAAGCTTGGGGTGCTATTTCGTACAAGACATCTGTATACACCAAGCAAACTGCTGACACTCTACAAAGCCCAGATTCGACCAACTATGGAGTACTGCTCACATATATGGAGTGCGGCACCCAAACATACCTTAATGCTTTTGAACACCGTGCAAAAACGAGCTATCAAGCTGATCAATGACCCCGCACTTACCCGTAGCTTGGATAGTCTCGAACATCGAAGAACTGTGGGCGATCTATCTCTCTTCTACAGGTATTATCACGGAAAATGCTCTGAAGAGTTGGCACGTATGATCCCCCCGGGAGTAGCACCTACTAGACGAACAAGTCAAACAGACGGTAACCATCAATTTATTGTCAAAATAGAGGCACCAAGAACCTCATTATATCAGAATTCATATCTCTGGAGAACAGCATCGCTGTGGAATAAACTCCCTGCGACAGTTTTCCCTGCAGGTTACAACCTGAACCGTTTCAAAACCAACACACACCAACATTTCCGCGCACTTGCCGCTTCTCGAGCGTGATAGGGATCTCCTTGCGAGTGCGCATACCGGTAAAAAAAAAATATGTTTATTTTGCAAATTAATTTCATATCATTTTAAAGAAGTTTGAGAGATTTTTTGGTAGAATCTCTTTTTGCTTATATAATTATTTATATATTAAATGGAAATAAGCAACAAGAAATTAGAAATTACCTACTTAGTGTTTAAATAAGGCTGTTACAAAGGCCCAACTTTTTATAAAAAAATATTATAATTATAATAAATGTTGTACTTTAATCGCTTAAATCATTTTGCATATATAAAATCAGTTTTTAGCAAATTTTACTTTAAAATAAAAATAATTAGGCAGATTTAAGTAACTAAAGTTTAAAATTTTTGATTTTGTAAAGACAACCACAAAATCTTTCAACACTGATAAGCCCAGAACCAATGCCGCGTTGTGTTACATGACAATGGTGTGCAAGACATAGAAATACACCAAACAGCCTAAAAACGACTCCCAGCATTCGATGTCAGTACCACAGAATAGATGAATGGTTCCAGAGTTTAGTTATAGTCAAATCCAAACAACCTTTGATCCATGTGACACTGTAGTTCAGAGGCCGTCCGTAGCGCGAATAAAGTCGCTATATCAGCATAACTTTTTAGGTCCACGGTATAGTATTTTTAAAAGACAGATACCTATGGATACTATATACATACAGAAAAAAATAAACACCTGATAAGATCATTTTTTCGCTCATCAAAACAAGCTTATCTGCTCAGTGCATTTTTGCATACACTGCAACTATTTTCAGTCGAAGTTTAGTCTTAATTTATAAGCGTATTTTGACGGTTAAAATATTTTGTGATTTATTACTGATAAATACAATATTTTTGATCATGGCTAATGAGAATGCAGGTGAGTCTTACTCTTGATTACTTCCGTAGGGGCCTTTTTTTGTTAGGTCCCATTTTTTATCTGAAATTTTAATATGTTAGGCCCACAAAAAAAGGCAAGCGAGGGCAAGTTATGGCACCTTCTTTATTAGACGTCCCAGTGTATTAGCTTTCAACCGATATAAGTGCCATCATATCCCTGCATATCCGCAATGTATTTTTTTTGGTTTTTTAGAAATCAAGTCACCCATATCCAATATGGTTATTTATGAATCCTTCTTGAAAAAATTAATTTAACTTTGCAAGAATTTTCAAACTGGTGTAAAAAAATAAGCTTATTATAAATTGATCAAAAACAGTTCTCATGGAATTCAGAACTAAACTGCGTAAGTCACTAAACATCAATCTTACCTTTAACGACACGCCTCTTTCGTTTAGCGACAGCTCAAATTGTTTGGGAATCATGATTTTTTCTTCACTTAAATATGTTTATCTTCACTTAAATATGTTTAAATTCATGTATTAAATATAGGTATGTTTTTTTTTGCGGGAAAGAATGGTATTTTTTTGTATTATTAGTCAAACTTTAATTACGTTTTAATATTATGTTGTAAATATTCTTGTTTCCCTTAGTTAATTTTTTTTAAGCTTAAGTTCGTAGTGTAAGTAACTTAGTGTGTGCAATAATCTGTTTTGGTTAACAAACTTATTTTATTTATATATATTTTTTAGTTGCTTCCAATTTTTTTTTATATAGATATGTATAGGACAATAAACTTAATTATACTAGTTAAGCTAATTTTACGTCTAGGCCCATGCGCGAGACTACTCTTTTAGGCCAAATTTGTATTTATTGGTTGGTTTTATAGAAAATCCCAAGTATTTATATTGCCAATAAATGCTATATAATAATAATAATGATTGACACTTTTTTAGAATGGAATAATCATATAGATGCAGTCTGCTCTAAGCTAAATAAGTGCTATTATATGATAAAATCACTAAAAAGCTCCATGAGTCTATCAAATCTGATTACAGTTTATTACGCTAATGCATATTCCGCACAATCATACGGAGTGGCTGTTTGGGGTAGGGCTCAGGACTTTGATAGAGTACCAGTAACACAAAAGAGAATCATAAGACTAATTTTCAACCTGCCATTTAACTCAACATGTAGAGAAGTTTTTAAACAAAATAAAATTTTGACTGCTATAAGCATATATATTTATAAACTCTTAGTATATATCTATCAGCACCAAGATAACTTTAATTTAAATAGTTTTTACCATTGCTTTCCTACAAATAATAAAGAAAAAAATTGCTTAGGCAAACACAATCACGAATATATGAAAAAAAACTTGTCATTATCTTGGTTGCCGATTATTTAATGCATTACCAAAAAATATAAAAGAACTCCAAACTCAACATCTTTTTAGGAAAGAAATAAAAGGCATACTTGTGCATAAAACTTTTTACACCGTAACGGAGTTTGAAAACTTTCTGCTAGGCGAAAGGTAGAATTTTGTTTTGTTTTGGAACAAATATTTCATAAAAAAATTAACTTTGTTTTGTGTCTCAGCGTTAGTCTTAAATGTGATGTGTATTTTGTATTAGTCTTTTTACAATCACAGTATGAACGTTTGTTTTTTTTTACTTTATTTGTAATTTTAAATAATTTTTATTATTTATAACAAAAAATGGACTAGGTTCTTCAACATAAACAATATTTTTTGTAAAATTTTTGACTTGTCTTATCTACATTTTTGTAGCCGAAAAGATTAATAAATATTCTATTCTATTCTATTATAAAACTGGCTGAAATTCAAACATCTTGGAGGAAAGTCTTGCTGTGAAAATATTGAAAAGCAAATTAAAAGTAAAGGCCTTCAAAAAGAACGTGAAAAACTTATAAAAATTTTGAAAATATGAGAAGTACGGTGGAAAAAAAGTCAATGTGCCAAATATAAATTCGAAAAAAACAATTATGGTTGGTTAGGCAAGGCGGCAGATATTGGCGGCTCCTATGTGGCGGGTTCTAGGACTGGAAAACCAGCAAAAGAGTTTGAAAACTCGAGTCGGCGATCTAAATAAAAAAAGTTAATAAATACTAATTCCCATGAACTTGTATTTGCTACGCAAATGAGTTTACAAAAACAAGGAAGAAGAAAAACCGCAAACCTAATTTCATCACAACCGTCTACCTCAACTGGAAAAGGCGACAACATAAGTAATATTAAACCGATGACACCTGATGAAGCATTGACATTAATTATTAATACAAGAAGTAGTAAGTCAACATATTTAGCATATAGGAAAGCTGTCAAAGGATGCTCTTCCAACATATACCCATCATGGCATAATATTCTAAAGGCAAAGCAGTCCTGTTATCCAGATCCGTCAAGCATTAGCGTAAACGACAAAGGAGTAGAAATCAATTTACAGAGCCTTTCGAATATTACTGCATCTAGAATTGTAGCGTTTTTATTTTTCAGCAGAAATAGGAACCAAAACGCTACCTTTTGATAAATAAAAATTAAATAAAATTAGTAATTAAAATACAAAATTAATAATCATTCTAAAAAATACTATAAAAAAAAAATACAGGGCTTGCGTGAAACTCGAACGAGACGTTGAGCGTTTCGTATTGTTCGCTACTTTGTCTGTTGCGCCATATCAGCTCATACAGAAATTCCTGCAACTCCGTGAGATTTACTGCGTGTTTTGGGAAACTGCGCGTGCGTTGAAAATGAACTTCCTTGCTGCGATATTTAAGCATGGTCAGTTTAAATCATTTTTTTACTTTTTACTTTTAATTGAATTGCAAATCAACCAATGTTTTTTAGCCAAAATTAAGCAATCTCAAGGACAATAGGTTTTTGGTTAGTTGTTGATTTTTTGGACTTGATATTCTTCATCAATCATATTCATTAATTTTCATGTTTGTTTCTATTGCTCTCACTTGAAGTATACAGTTCGCTCGCGAATACAGGCGACTTTGCTTCGCACCGACCCCACTCAAGTTTTTTGAATCATTTTTTGATGTAGTGGGATACGACGAACGATTTCTCGCTTTTCGATATGTACTACCGATGTAAAGCCAACACTTAAAATTCTCGAAAATTAAAAATTTGTTTCTTCAGCCATGTGACACTTTCATTTTTGGTGCATTGTGGTGCTACGCAGTGAAATGACTGAGCTGCTATCTTCCACGGCCATCTGCATGTGCTGATTACAGATGTAGAATAGGGGTGAGTTGCAGTCTTAATTTTTTTGAGAAATAAATATAGTGCTTCTATCTACAAACTTCCACGTCTTTTTCCATATTTTTTTCTGATTCCTGTCTTTTCTTTGACAGAGTCCAAGATGAGAATTAGTCCAACCTTAGTCCAATGTAGTCCAAAGTAGTTGTAACATGATTAGTCCAAGATCTTAGTCCAATGAAGTCCAACATTAGTCCAACGTTGTTCCAACGTGGTTCCAACGTAGTTACATAATTAATCCAACATGAGAGCTAAAAATATGTGAGAAATGATGAAGTCCAAGTCCATTAGAGTCGGCAGTTTCTGATCCAAATTCACCGTAACTATCGAGTTAAATAAATTTTTTTAAAAACAGTTTTTTGCAGCCCATATTTTTTTAAACAAAGAAACATTTTTATGATAAATTTTTTGACATAATAGGTATTATTGCGCAAAATTATACTAGGTAGTTAAAATAATCGGTATATTTTTTTGTGTTTATAAAACACTTGTTTTTTATTGGATTATTGATTGGATCAACCACACATGCGAGATACTTACGGTACACTTGCATCTCCGGATTAATTTAACCAAAATCATACCCGACAATATAGTTGCAAAACAATAACAGACAGCGACACATTTAATATTGGAAGTATAAAATTGGCAGTTCAAAATCCCTTAGGTTTTTACGAGAGGTCACCTAATACTTTGGTAAGTTACTTCTATACAAACAGATCACATGAAAAAGAAATTAAACTCATGTGATATCCTGGGTGCTGGAAAATGGATGAGATCTGTAAATATAAATGAATAGAAGAAAGTAGCTATGTTGGTAGAAAATTATTCAGTGTAGATAGATGAATGATAGAGAAGTAGTTTTAAAGTTAATTTCTTGAAACAAAAATAACATAATTATTTCGCACCCTCAGAACGAAAGTAACACATTTCGAAATTTTAAGATTTTCACTTTTAAAAATAAGATGCAGTTTGTCACTCACTATTAACATAGTATTTCCTAAATTTAATATAAAATACTATACAAATGTACCTTACTAACTTTAAATTGCAAGACATCCTATTTGTGTGAAACAATTAGAAAAAAGTCAGTCAGAAAAAAGAAAATCAAAATACATTCAAAGAAAACTTCGACGAGTCTCAGGCACAAGAAGAATAAATGTCGTATACCATCTGTAACTGGGTTCTTAAATAAACCATTTTCCGGTTAGTAAGAATTTTGATGTATTTGAAAGCGAAATCACTATCGATAAGTGTCAAAGTAAGTCAAACTTCAAATTACAAATAAGAAAAAAATATATTTAAAGTTTTAAATCACCACAGCCTCTTATGGTAAGTGCAAAAGTTTTTGCGATTTTCCAACAATTACATTTTCTGAGATAGTGCGTTTTCGTTCTGAGGGTGCGATTTCTTTTTAGGTTCTTTTACTTGCAATAGGTAAGCCATACTACTAAAAAATTAAAAAAAACACTTTCGGCGGTAACACTGATACAAAATTATATTAGGTTTTGCCTTTTTTTTTTAAATTGTTATCCTTCTAAATTATTTGATATGTGTGTTGTTTTCTTTAGAGTTGCTTGGTTCACTGTACGCGTTATAAGTTCTGTTTCAAATTAAAAAATAAATAAATATGAGTTCTATAAGTCTCAGTTTTACATGTGACCTTTATTTAAATAGACAAAAAGTTTGTTTATGTTGCAACGAATAAGTAGTTCTAGGCAAACATCCTTAGGCTAATCATATTACATCGCAAACGAAAAAGTTAATATGCGAGTTTCTTTACAAGAATTAGGATGAGACAAATTCAAGATTTCCGTTTATGATTTGCTTTCCATCTTAATTTGCTGTGCTTGAGAAAAAAGATAAAAAAAATGATGACCTTTAAGAGATACTACCACATGCCAAATTTCCAAATATATCGGACTTAAAATAGAATGAAAAATCTGAAAAAGCGCGATTGTCTTATATTAAAAAATAAATAAATATGAGTCCTATAAGTCCCAGATTTAAATGTGACAATTATTTAAATAGACAAAAAGTTTGTTTACGTTGCGAGGAATAAGTAGTTCTAGGCAAAAACCCTTAGGCTAATCATATTACATCGCAAATAAAAAAGTTAATATGCAAGTTTCTTTACAAGAATCACAGATGCAAGAATCCCGATTATGATTTGCCTTTCATCTAGGTTTGTTTGCTTGAGAAAAAGACAAAAAAATATGACAACCTTTAAGAGATACTACCACATGCCAAATTTCCAAATATATCGGACTTAAAACAGATTTAAAAATTTGAAAAAGTGCGATGGGTACATAAAGAAGTCTTTAAAAAAAAAATAAGACAAAAATGTCTAAAATCTGCCAATAATGTTTAAAGGTAATTGCTAAGGGTATTCCACATAATTGTCACCACATAGTACTCGTACAGTGGGTAGAGGTGTTGAAAAAGTAATTATTCGTAACTCGAGTACTCATTACACGACAAATAACGGAGTAACGAATACCGATCCGAAAAATTAAATGATTACTTTCGTTACTTTGATTCCTTCGATTATTTTTGTATTCAGTATTACTGGAAAGTCGGTAATCCAAGATCAGGGAGTAACTATGATAACTTAAGTAACTAACGCATTTAAATTGTATTTGTAAAAGGTAAAAATAAGAAAGCCGCTTGCTCGGAATGCTCAGCTTCGGCTATCGGTTTGCAATTTTAAATATTATGTGATTCCCCGAAGTACGTTTTGCACTTAGCTCACGCATACCGATGACGGATGACGCAATATTTTGTTTTCTTTGTCTTTGTTAGTTTATTCCCTGGTGCCTTGCGATACGTCTCGTTGATGCGTGTGTATTTTTTGTACCCTGTAAAACTTGTATAATTAAATACCCAGGTGAATTGAATAAGATTAATATTATTTAACTTGTCACCAACAACAAAAATATACCTACAAGTATATGATATTCGAATTAACGACATTCCGAGAATTTTGCACTAATTGTATGATTAAATTGAATAAAGTTACAGTAATCAAAATAACGATAGTAACGAATCTATAAAATGATTACTTAGTAATCGAGTAACGATTAGTAACGAGTAATCAAAAGTAACGAAAATCAAAACCTCAACCCAAGGCTTTTATCACAATTTGATTGAAGAACTACCTTTGAGTGATCAAGTCCTTTTTTTTAATTTTGCAATAATGAGGACATCAACATATGAAAGACTTTTAAACGTATACGCGTTGTTTCCATTAAAATATCGCAGAGAGAATCACTAGAGCCAGGAAAGTAAGATTCCTGGCAATTGATGACTCCTATCCAGCCTGTCAACTGTATGCCCAATTATCAAAAAAACCTGTAACATAATTTGGCATATGTTACAACCCAAACCATTAACACAAAGATTGGCTAAAACTAGCCCATGAGTTTTACACTTTGTGGCAATTTGCAAATTGCATAAAACCCATAGACGCAAAGCACATTAGGATTCGTGCACCATCAAATATAGGTTCAATGTATTACAATTACAAAAGGTACTTTAGTACGATAATACTTGCACTATGTGATGCTAAGTATAATTTTATCGCTGTAGACATTGGGTTGCATGGAGCCCAAAATAGAGGTTAGTTAAAGCACAGAAAAACAAGCTAAGCTAGTATTTCTGTGGTTATATTATAGTATTTCTTTAACATATTCTATATTAATTTCAAGCGTAAAATCGGATCTTTTTTTGTCCACCATCTTAATAGGAACTTGCTACGCAATTGAGTTTGAGTGAATTTATGGTTTTGAACCAAGTGTTTTGGTGTTTTTAGCCTCCTTCGAGGTGACCCAACCGGCAGGTCTCTTCTTTATACAGCTCAAGCTCAGAACAATAAAGCCACACTTTCCTCGACCACTGTGTTGTTCTTTTCACATACTCTCTGTTGCTGCACCTACACAAGGTGTTACGATTATTCATCTTTGCAAAAGTATTTTTTTTTACTATACTAAAACAAGAACTTTTTTTAGGAGTTTTAAGAAACTCGAGCCTTGGGAAAAAGTTAGCTGAGGGGAAACTAAATATTCCTCTACCAAATGTTTTTCCAGGGACTGATATTGCCACTTTTTTTAATTGAGGATGAGGCCTTTCCTTTGGTTTGGAATTTAATGAGGCCATTTAGCAAGAGAAGGGACACACAAATGCCAGAAGATGAACGTATATTTAATTACCGAGGTTAATCAAATTAAAATATTTTACATATATAGGTATTTATTTAATTTTTTTATAGGTTGTCTCGAGCACGCAGGACGATTGAAAATTTATTATAGTTGCACGACAGAAACTGTCGATTCAAGCATTAAAGCCATAGTTAGTCTGCATAATTTTATAAAAAAGGAAAATTCTGACTTGTACTGTGGTCCAAAATTTGCTGACAGAGAGGAAAATACCTGGAGCATGGAGAAACGAAGTTGGTGATGGACTTGGTGCATTAGAAAGCAAAAATTTGAGGTTTGGAGCAAGAAATGATTCAAATAATGCCTAGAGATATTTTATAAAATACTATTTAAATGGTGTTGGTGGTGATGATTGTCCATGGCAATATGATTATATCAAAAGAGCAAATTAGAATAAGACATTTAATAAATTTAAACCTCTGTGATGCGTAACTCGATTTTAAATATTTTAAGAAGACACCCAATTTTAGATTTCAGGATGCTGTTATCAAATTTTTGATATGATTTCTCCACTCAATTTAAAAGTAAAAACTGCCTTGGTACTCTAAACTTAACCAACTTTTCATAAATTCCTCAGAACTCACAAGTTTTTCGGGCGAAACCTGGTCGCTTACGGTTTTCTTGGCCAGTTTTAATATATCATTTGAAAAGAGCTTCTGACGAACATTGCTCAGTTCGAAGAAGCTTTTCAACTATGTCAAGATCTAAATATAAGTAAAAAAATGTACACCTCCTTGCGGTGCGTAACATGATTTTAAATATCTTAGTGTTTAGTTTTGAAAGCTTTTTCTCTTTGGGGTATAAATTAAGCTTTCATTTTATTTATAGTTTTAACTTGCGATTATTTGGGGGAATTATTTGAGTTTTATTTAATTTTATAACTTTTTCCTTAAAATATCGCGTTTATAGCTTGGACCAAACTCTTATTAGCAGTGTTTAAATCGCGCACACAAATTCGCTGGTTTACCAACCGCCGCCGTGGGGAATTGAATTGCAGTAGATTCCCTAAACGAGCGGGCTATTCTTTTGAAAACCATTGACGAGTACACATGTCGATGGTGGAATTGCACAGGTTTGTTTAACACTTTAACTTTGTAAAAAAATTACAAAAAGTCTCTCCGCAGCCATAGTTTGTAAGAAATTGTGGTTCCTGTTGTTGCTATTTTTTTTTACTAGAACATAAAATAATTTCTCTGTCGGGGAAGAAGGAGCGGCACGCCCTGAATTCGCCATTGGTAAATGATGTCGCAAGCAGGATGTCTAAGCAATTGATAACACAAATTGGTGAATAATATGTATACTAAAAGAAACAACAATGGTGCATTTATACAAATCGCATTTTAATCAGTGGCGCACGTTATTTTAATTGTCAATGCTATACATATGATAGTATAGATTTTCCAGGTTTAAACACTTACTTTTTGTTTAAAAAGGGGGTGGCATACATTGAATTCAATTCAATTAACTCAACATTTTGGGGGGGGGTAGGCTAGGGTAGGTGTGATGTAGCCCCCCCCCACGTTCCCGTTTTTTCGTATTATTATCTCTATACCTTCTTATAAAACCCCCTATGGGATTATTACTTTACTTACTTACTTTAATGTAATTCTTTTTATTCACAAATTAAAGAATAATCAACTACCTAATTATTTGGACAACAGATTGATAAATGTCACAAATGTTCATGCCTATGCAACAAGGAATAACTGCAATTTTTATTTAAATAGTATAAATACTGAGTTAGGATATAAATCATTGTTTTATAAAGGAATCAGATTGTATAACAAATTACCCTTATACATAAAAAATTGTAAATCAAATAATATGTTTAAGAGAATACTTAAAAATTACTTGTTGCCTAGTCAGTTTGTAAGCCTGATTGTTTAGGTAAACCCTTGGTACCATATATTATATTATAGTATTATTTTAGTCTACATATTATTTTGGTGTGTTTTAGTCTAGTATTGTTATTTTCTTAGACTAAGATTAAATTGTATTTTTGTTTTTAGATTTTAAGTAAATAATTATTAGTATCATGTTTGGGATTATTATGTTTTATTAACATTAACATTTAAATGTATTTTTTTATAATAATGTTTGTATTATGAAATAGCATAAATTTGCTAATAAAGATTTATTCAACTTTTCACTTATATCCAAGAATTTTTATATTACACCCCTTAGAAAGTCACCCAATTTAAGATTTAAGGTGGCCGTTATCAAATTTTTATATGATTTCTCCACTCTATGTAAAAGTAAATAATGCCTTTGTATTCTAAACTCAACCGATTTTTCATAACTTCGTCAGAACTCACAAGTTGTTTGGGCGGAACCTGGGAGCGTATGGTTTTCTTGACCAGTTTTAATATATCATTCGAATAGAGCTTCTAACAGATATCGCTCAATTTGAATTCATTAAGTCAACAGTTTGTCATTTCATGTAATCAAGTTTTAAATAAGTAACCAAAAATACGAAAACGTTTTAAAGGAAAAATAAAGGGTACAGACTTTAAACTCACAAAAAATGGGTACAAATGGAACATATGGTACGGCAATCGAATGCACTGCTCTTTCAGAGACATACGAACTAAATTTTTTCATTTACAAAATTCAAAATCAATGTAACGATGAAATCTTTAATTTTGATAAACCAACAGACATTCTTCATAATAAATTTTCTAAAACAATCCATCTTTTGTTTTCTGGGAATCCGGATCAGGGTCATTTTGATCTTTTAAATGAGGTCTCAAACGATACGACCGCAGAAAACCAATGCCAAACTTGTTTAAAATATTTTAAGAATTCAAATGGTTTAAAAATTCATATTAAAAAAACTCATCAATAATTGCAACATTCAATAAGTCAAATGTATAATTCATCAAACTCTACATTAGAAGGAAATAATTTAACATTTGATTCAAAACAAGAATATAACAGTAATGTATTCAAATGTTCAGAATGTAAGCAAAGCTTTATATATCTTTCAAACCCTAAACCAGGACAAACTTTTGGTACTGAATGTGACCTTTGCAAAATTATTATTTGTAATAACTGTTCAAAAATATCTAATACTGAATATAAAACAATCACATTAAAAAATCGAAAAATGATTTTCCTCTGTTCTAAGTGTACGAATTCCTTACAATCCATTCCAAAATTACAAGAAGAAATTTGTATTCTCAAGAGGGAAATAAAAACTTTAAAAGACAGTAACAAACAAAGCCAACCGAGTCTCAATATAATTCAAAAAGAACTAACTATTGCTAATATGAAAAACAACAAATTAGATAAAGACACCTTGTTATATAACTCTAAAGACCCTCTTACTTTATTATCAAAAGAAAAGACAATATCTACATTCCAAAGGTTGAAAAAGAAAAAAAATAATCAAAAAACTATTCCGAAAAAAATAGATAAAGAATTATCTTTAAATCAAAATTCTGCCCAACAACATATACTACAAAATTATAACTCTACACCACATCAACAACCCAATAAATCAAATATTTATAAAACTGATAACTCACCAAAAATAAAAATTATCGGAGATCATTTTGGAAGAGGATGTGCAACCAAACTTCAAGAAATTATGGAAATTGGAAAATTCAGTATCGAATCATACTTAACACCGAATTTGCCTATCTCAAAACTAATATCCAGAACAGCAGATACTTATAAAGAACTTAAATCTACAGACCATCTAATTTTGTTCCTCAATAGGGACACAGAAGAAATAATTAACAATCCAAGGTATTTAAAAAATTTGTTAAACATAGGTAAAATAACTAATCTTATTATTTGTTTAAAGAAAAAATCATTTTATTTTAACATAATTCCTTTTATTAACCAATTTATGTTTCAAAACAGAAACATATCTATTCAAATTATTAATATGTTTGATTTTAATTCAAGATATAATTTTTATAAACATTTGGCTGATCGTATTAAAAGTAATTTAAAATACAATAATATTGTTTTAAAAACTTTAACGTTTACCAATTTTGAAACTAATTTGTTTTCAAAAAAAACTGCCAATTTAGAAGAAATAAACAGACCCACTATTTACAAGTCTTTTTTAGTCTAAACTCTGATCAATTAATTAGTATTTTTTATTTAAATATTCAATCAATAAGAAATAAAACAAACCAATTAACAGTTTTATTAAATAATCTTAAATATCCTGGTATATTACTCCTTACTGAACACTGGCTAAATAGTGATGAACCCTTGTACTTACCTGAATATGTTATAGTATCAAAATTTTGTAGAACAAACTCCAGAGGAGGAGGAACTATTGCATTGATTAATAGATATATTTTTGAAACTCTGGAATTTGTAACATTTGACAAATATAACAACATGTTAATTGAAAAAGAATTTGAATTTACAATTATTTTTTCAAAAAAAATTAATTTATACATTATCTGCTTATACCGTACTCCAGAAAACAATACTAACATAATTAATAATTTTATCAAAAATTTGGAAAGTTTATTCCTTCAAAAAGTAAAATTCTTTTAACTGGAGATTTAAATATAGATTATTTAGATAAAAATAATAATTTTACATTAATACTTCAATATTTATTATCTTCATTTAATATTAAAATGCATATTAGCTCTCCAACTAGAACAACCTCTAATTCATCAACAACAATAGACTATATTTGTACAAATTTTCTTGATGATCTTAGTTATGAGATCTCGGACCCAGGTTTCTCTGACCATAGCTATATTTTTGCAATATGCCCTATCAAAATTGACCTTGTCAAAAAAGAAAATAACATTAAAAAAAGAATATTTAGCAAAAGAAATTTTAATAACTTTAAACTCCACTGTCAAAATTTTCAATGGACCTTCATTAATAATTCGAATGACCCACTTAATGATTTTCATGATAATCTTTGTAAAATTGTGGATAAAAGCTTTCCTCTTCAACATGTTAAAAATAAACCAAAAAGAAAAAACTGGATTACGTCTGGTATTCGTTTATCTTCAAAAAATTTACGTTTTCTTCATACCTTAACAAAATTTTATCCTAATACTGACTTCGTAATAAACTATTTTAAAATATATAAGAAAACATACCGTAAAGTAATACATCATGCAAAAAGGAAGTTTTATGAAAATCGTATCAATAACTCAACAAATTTCCAAAAAGAATGTTGGTCTGTTGTCAATGAATTTACTAATCGAAATAAACTTTCAACTGACATAAATACTGATTTATTACCAAATGATTTGAATGATTTTTATTGCTCTGTTGCAGAAAATATTACTAAAAAAATTAGCTGTAATGTTGATCCCATTTCATACCTTAACGATATCAACATAACTAATGCGTTTATATTATATGAAACAAATCCTGATGAAATTAAATATACTTTAAATTTAATAAAAAATAAATCTTCTACTGGCATAGATGGTATTTCCTTAAATATACTAAAATATATAAGAATAATTTTAAACCATAAAAGAATTACCTTTTATTGCAATTAAAACATTATCTGAAGCTATAAATCATTCATTTTTATTGGGATATTTTCCTTCTTGCCTTAAACTTGCTAAAATAATTCCAATATATAAAGGAGGTAATAAAAATACACCATCTAATTTTAGGCCAATATCTCTTTTATCAACTCTTTCAAAATTAATAGAAAAACTTATTAAATCGCGTTTAGAATTATATTTTTGTGAAAATAATATGATTAATATTAATCAATTTGGTTTTCAGAGAAATAAAAATACAAATGATGCAATATTCTTTTTTATGAAACAATTATTAAACAGTATTAATGATAACGAACATGCGGCTGCAATTTTTTGTGATATTTCTAAAGCTTTTGATTGTGTTAATCATGAAATTCTTCTTTTATGGAATAAGAAACAACGCTTTAAGTTGGTTTAAATCATACTTACCTAATCGCCTTCAATTTGTGTCAATAAACAATTTAAATTCAAATAAAAATAATATTCAATGTGGTGTTCCTCAAGGTTCAGTACTAGGACCAATACTTTTTTTAATTTACATTAATGATTTACTAAATATTAAAATTTCTGGTTATTTTACAATATTTGCAGATGATACTACTATTCTTTGGAAAAATAAAAATATAGATGTTCTCTGGAATAATATAAAAAATGATATTATTTGTATAAAAACTTGGTTTGAATCAAACCAACTATCCCTTAATTTTTCAAAAACATATGTAATTGGTTTTAAAGAAATATCTCAACAAATTATAAATATAAATAATAATAAAATTAATACTACAGATAATATAAAATTTTTAGGACTTAACATAGACGAAAATTTTAAATTTCAAAACCATATTCATAATTTAAATAAAAAATTAAGTTCGGGTTGTTATTGTGTAAAAATTATTACAAATGAATTAGGTAAATCAATAGGCAGAAATGTATACTTTTCTTTAATTGAATCAAACTTACGATATGGCATTCCTTTCTGGGGTACATGTTCAATGTATTTATTTAGATCAGTGTTTATTCTTCAAAAAAGAGCAATTAGGTATTTATGCAATGTAAATTCTAGATATCACTGCAAAGACTTGTTTATCAAAAATAATATTTTGACTCTTCCTTGTTTATATATTCTTGAAACAATTTGTCTGATAAATAAACATCTAAATTACTTTGAAATAAACCAAAATACTTATTCAACGAGACAAGTTAATAATCTTACATTACCTATACCACATTCATTTTTATTTAAAAAATCCATAATTTATAACGGTATAAAATTGTATAATAATTTGCCAAACAATATAAAACTTAATAATAACTATAAAATATTTAGAAATAAGTGCAAGGATTTTCTTATCACTAAAGCTTTTTATTCAATTAACGAATTTCTTGATCAGAGTTACAATTAAGGAATAATTTTAAACCTAAAATTCTCAATTATTATAAAAAAAAAACAAGTAAATTAAAAAAAAAAAATATATATATATATATATATATATATATATATATAATCAAACAACATAATTAAACCACTTATTGGATGGATTTATATATTTTATATTTTTTAAATGATTTTTTCTATTATTATTATTAGTTATGTATTTGCTATGTCTACAAAGTTTTATACTTTATATAAGACAATAAAGCTTGATTTGATTTGATTTGATTTGATGTATTCAAGTTTTAAATAAGTTACCAAAAATCAGAAAATGTTTTAAAGGAAAAATAAAGGGTTTGGACTTTAAACTCATCTAGCGTTTAATCTATGTCAAGGTCTTAATATTTGTCAAAAAATTTACACCTTCTTGCGTAACATGATTTTAAATATCTTAGAAAGTAGCCCAATTTTACATTTAAGGGTGCCGTTAACAAATTTCTGACATGATTTCAATCAAGTTTCAAATAACTAACCGCAAATCCGAAAATGTTTTAAAGAAAAAATATAAAGGGAACAGGCTTTAAACGCACCGAGCTTTTAATCTATGTCGTCTTAATATTTATAAAAAAAATTACACCTCCTTGCGTTGCGCAACATTTTTCACAAATTTCTGACATGCTTTCGTCATTCTATGTAAGAGTAAATACTGCCTTCGAATTCTAAACTCAACCGATTTCTCATAACTTCGTTAAAACTCACAAGTGGTTTGGACGGAACCTCGTTGTTTAGGGTTTTCGTAACCAGTTTAATTATATCATTCGAATAGAGCTTCTAACAGACATCGCTCAGTTCGAATTCATTAAGTCAAAAGTTTTTCATTTCATGTAATCCAGTTTTAAATAACTAAGCGCAAATCCGAAAATGTTTTAAAGAAAAAATATAAAGGGAACAGGCTTTAAACTCACCTAGCTTTTAATCTATGTCAAGGTCTTAATATTTGTCAAAAAATTTACATCTCCTTGCGTTGCATAACGACTTTCAATGTCTTAGAAAGTCACCCAATTTTAGATTTAAGGAGGCCGTTAACAAATTTCTGACATGATTTCTCTACTCTATGCAAGAGTAAATACCGACCTCGCATTCTAAACTCAACCAATTTTGTCATAACTTCATCAGAACTAACAAGTTGTTTGGGCGAAACCTCGTTGTTTAGGGTTTTCTTGGTCAGTTTAATTATATTATTCGAATAGAGCTTCTAACAGACATCGCTCAGTTCGAATTCATTAAGACAAAAGTTTGTCATTTCATGTAATCAAGTTTTAAATAAGTAACCACAAATCCGAAAAGGAAAAAAAGTCTGACTTTAAACTTATCTGGCTTTTATCTATGTCAAGCTCTAATGCTTGTCAAAAAATGTACACCTTCTTGCGTTGCGTAACATTTACGTTAACGTTTACAAAGTCAGCACAATTTGAATTTAGGTAGCAAATTTCTGATGCGTTCTTGCCATTTTATATTTAAGAGTAGATAAACCAAATAAGGCTTAAAAGAAATAAACCAAAAAAGAAAGTTAAAGATGCTATGCCACTGTCATACAGGATATATATGTTGACACAGTTGATTATAAACCAAATATTCACCCAAAATTATACTTATCATAAAACTTTTTGAAAATTTTTGTCGGTTAAACACGTTCAGTTCAATTTGAATCCCGCCCTTGTATTCTGAGCTTAACCGATTTTCCGTAACTTCATCAGAACTCACAAGTTGTTTAGACGGACCCTGGTCGTTAACGATTTTCTTAACGAGTTCCCAAAAGTAATTTGAATGAAGCATCAAATAGACTTCGCTCAGTTCGAATTTTAAGGAGCAGCTGTTTTTGTAAAGGAGACCGCGGTACGACTTTGAATACCTTCTGTGTCCAGTAAATGGGGAGTACCTGTGTTCTCGTCCAATCCCAACCGGATGTTGTGCTACAGATAAAGGTTGTCCATCGCGTCGAAAGTTCCAGAAGTGGTCTTAGTCTTGGCATCTCCCTGAAAATGTGTCGGACTATACAGGGAGTCCCAGATAAAAGTAACTACATGGGGATTTTGGAAACGGCAAAAGATACAATTTTGGTTAAATGAGAAAAAAATTGCGCTATTCCAAGTCCAATCAAATGCTGTATTGAAATTAAAAATATCACAGGGGGTATTCAAAATAGCGATTAAAAACTATAAATCTGGGGGCACGGCAAGTTCGCGCAACTGCTGTACCATATTTTCTTGAAATATTTCAGCCCATATTTGACCCATCTAAAACACTACTTCGGAATGAGCTACGAATCTCAAACTTTGCACAGTCGTAGATCTTCATAGAGTTAACAACCCTTCCAAGGTTCATGGACTTCCATAAAGTAGTAAAGTAGTTTTTTACTCATGTATAGATCATCAAAATTCTATTGTACTTCCAGACATGCTACAAAGCTGAAATTTGGCAGACTGATAGAAATTATTCTTCCCTCTCCTATAAATGTAAAGTTATGTAAAAGTAACATTGCCCACTTCCAGAAATGCTAGAGAGCTCAGCTTTGAAAGACTGATAGGAACTATGACAAAACTATAGGAAAAAATTTTAAAACACCAAAAGTTTAATTTATTTTCTTTCCCTATAAATGTAAAGTTATGTAAAAGTAACATTGCCCACTTCCAGAAACGCTAGAGAGCTGAGCGTTGGAAGGTTGATAGGAACTATGATAAAACCATGAAAAAAAATAAGAAAACTTTAAAATTTTAAATAAGGCATTGCAAAAGTTTTGAGCAATATTTCGCATATTGTACTACACTAAAACTTAAATATTATCCAAATCCTTTAAAAAAGGAGTGAAATCATAACAAAAACATTTTATGTAAAAAAAGTAAAGTACGCGAAAATGGTATTCCGTAAAAAGAATTCAGATAAAAGTATGTAGAGGGGAGTAATTCATAACATTAGTCATAGGAGTTGACAGATAAAAAGTTTTTAAAGGTTAAGAGATCCTGATCGGGGAAGCAAAAAGTTGATTCTATTCAAAAACGATTAACGGTCAGGAATATTATTTTATCAATTTGGTTTGATCAAAATATTACGAAAGATTTGATTCTTTTAGTGTGTAAATTTCATGTCTCGTTATACGAGTAAGTTCACCGTGAGGAAAACCCGAAGGTTGGAGAGCTCTTTTTATGCTCTATTTAGTGGCGTATAATCCCAATATTTCGGCCATAAAAAATAGCAAAGTTGGCTTTGGTTACAAAAACTAGAAGGCCTAAAAAAATCGCTAACGTTAACGATTAGCCACAGTTGCTAATACAAAACTATTAAGTTTTATAAAGATTGTGTAAAAGATGACGGAAATATTATAATTTTTCTAAAAACACAATCATAACAAAAACATTTCATGTAAAACAAGGCCAAGTAGTGTTGTAACTATAAGTAGTGCTTACCAGAGGAAATTTGTCCATGTTTTGTTTAACAAATAAAATTGCTTCAAAAACAAGAAAACAAGGAACTTGTAATATACTGTTGTCTTTAAAAAAAGGTCGAGGAGTCTAATGGCTTAGGTCCATATATTTAACAAATTATCGTTTTTTGAGGAATAAAGATACAGTCTAGATCTGAAGACTGGCCCCAGAAAATAATCAAGGCATAGTAAACACCAAGTAGTTCTTTTTTTGTTAATATATTAGTTAGGTTCATTAAAGCAAAAAAGATAGAGTATTTTTTTGCTACAAAATCTATATGATTGGACCATGTAACTCCCTGATCTAAATATAGCCCAAGGAATTCAGAATTCCTAACCTGAGTTAAAGGCTCTCCTCTCAAGTTGATTTGAAAATCGGGTATTGGTCTACGTTTGTAGAACGTTAGACAGTGAGTTTTAGATACATTTATAATAAGTTTATTTGTAGTGCACCAAGTATCGAAGGCTTCAAGAATTTTATGTGAAATGTCTAGAAGCTCTTCGAAGGTTTCTGCAGTGATAACAATGGTAGAGTCATCAGCATAAAAAATGATTTTTATTTTTTGGTTATGCTGTTTTAAAAATTCTGCCAAATCATTAATAAAAGCTATCAAAAGTATTAGGGATAGAACACTACCTTGAGCTACTCCATATCGTACACTGTATTCCTGAGATACTTGTTGACCAATTCTTATATCAATTTTAGGTCCTGTAAGTAGAGATTTTATCCACAAATTTAAATGTTCTTTTGTATATAAACATAAACTCTTTCTGATTGATTTTTAGAGTCATCAGCTCCAACTTCTCAAGTTCTGACTTTATATTGAATGATGACGAATCAAGGAAATTGCTATTTGACTGGCTGAAAATTAAAACAAAATATTTAAGAAAATCTGTTGTTATTAACTAAAACTTTTTTTAACAATGGACAAATTATGCAGGACGCTTTTATATTTGAACTGTGTTATCTATACTAAGCTAAATGATCAGAAACAAAAACAGTTGAAAAAATACGCTTTAGAAAAGATGAAAAAATAGAAAAGGTAGTTAGACACTTGACAATAAAGTTGAGAATGAACCTCGAGAAAGAAACTAAGGCAAAATACAGTACCATGTACAATATAATACCATGTACTTACCAAAATGAGCTGTCATCTGACATAACCTCTTTCTGCTTGATTTTTTCAGTCTTCAGCTTCAACTTCTTAAGTTCTGATTTTACATTGAATGATGACAAACCAAAGAAGTTGCTTTTTAACTGACTGAAAAATTCAAACAAAATATTTTAGAAAATTTGTTGAAAAAACTTAAGTAACTTTTTTTTTAACAATGGACTTTTGGCAAGTGAATTAAATCTTGAATTTTACCAAAACTACAAATTTAAGATACAGCATATGTAGTACAATAGCCAAGCTTTTTGTAAGTTCTAGAACCGTAGAAATTGAATAGTCTTTGATAAATCCACAGTTGACAACTGTTTATTTCACCTACATTACGCAATGGGTAAATCAGCACCTAATTCATTAAGGTACAACTTTATTAATTCTAAAACAATTTTTTCAGCCGATATCTTTTTGTGCACGGCAAAGACGTAGCTTTTTGATCAATGTTTAAAACTGTAGTATAGTGGCGCACAAAAATTTTTTACGGGGGGTAATATTGATGTGGATATCTTCTCAGATTCTTTAGGGAGTATAAAAAACAAAATTGTACTGAAACATTAGTTTTAAGATTTATTAAGATTTAATAATTTAATATATACGTACCAGTTTTAATTTTAATATAGATATTGAGTTTCTTAAACATAAGTACTGGATGATTTATAAATTTATGGCAGTAAGGAGCAAATCTGTGATCACTTTTAGTCGATTGAAATTTATGAAGCTAGGAACTAGAGCATAAAATTTATTAGAAATGCAGGAGTATTATTCATCTTTCTCTTTGGTTTACCCGTATACAAACTTTGTTTAAAGTGGATATTTTATAACTGTTTTTAAAATTTTTATATTTGTACAATTTGTATGATTTGTATTTTTTAAGTTTTACTTGGCTTTGTTTGTGCCTGGTCCGCTGGCATTGATATAGCATTTTCTGACATATTATTATCATGATTGTTTTTCCTGTAAGTGGTTTTTTTTAACTGTAAATAAAGAAAGAACTATTTATTTATTTATTTATAAAAATGGTTAAATTTTAAAATCTTGGATTTTATAGAAATGTCAATTTTGACAAACAAGTTATATAGTCTCAAGTCTCAGCTTTCGATAGAGACCATAATCACAAAAATCAAACAAATGGTAAAAAATCTACAGCCTGAGTGATTTTAAGAAAAATACTTCAAATAAACATAGTTTCGCAAATGCTTAGTTTTCGAGATACAGGGTGTCAAAGATTCATCTTTTTTTTGTTTTTTCATTATAGCTGGTGCAGTTTTTGAGATGTTTGGCTCAAAACTGAAACGTGTATTTAGCTAGAAGGCGTACATCATTAAGCATGCCAAATATCAGAAAAAACTACAGGGTGATAATTTTCAGTTTTTAGGGGTGATTCCCCCCTTTTTTCCTCCAGAACTTTTTTGCAGTAAGCCAATGGCAGATTTAATAATATAAAGTGGAATCCTTGTTTTATTCAGAAACTTTTTGATCTCCAACTCTCAATTTTTTGTATCTCTAACCGTTTTCGAGAAAAAGGACAAAAATTGAAAATTTCTGCGTACTCCATTGAGTATAGCCTTTTTTAAAGAAATAACTAGTTCAACAACTTTAACTTATTTAATTTTTTTTATTAATATGATATAACATTATCATTCAGAATACTATGAGCTTTTTTCTCTCAAGTATGTAAAAATTTTATGACTTCCTGTCAAAAAAATCACAACATAACAAAAACATTTCATGTAAAAAACAGTTCCCGAAAATAGTATTCTGTGAACAGAATTGAGATAAAAGTATAGCCAAGTTCTCCAATACTCAATACACATTTCAAAATGAAAGGTTCTTGCTAGTTTAGAAATGTTTTGTTAAATTTGGCTATTAGGGGTGCAAATTGACTCTTAGGCATCATGCTAAATTGAACATAAACAAGTTTGTCTGTAATAGCAAAGTTTAACAAAACATTTCCAAACTAGTAAGAACCTTTTATATAGTAAACATTCCTTCAGCTGTGCTGTTTTAATTTTATTTTTGGGCTTTTTAATGTAAAATTTATGTTTTCAAGTTATGTGCAGAATATATTTTTTTAATTCTGCTCTCCTAAAGAATGCCACTATCTACGTATAAAACTTTCCTAGTTTTGATTAAAAAACCCGGAAAACAATAAACAAATGATGCTCCTTGTAAGTTATTTCTTAAAAACCATACAAGCTAAGATTTGCTTATAAAAATTGATGTAGAATAACGTTGTGATTAAGACAGCACCAAGAAATCAAAATTATCCAAATGTTGGATAACAACATTATAGCTTATGGACAGCAGTATTATGCAGTAGACTAATAAAAAAAAAATATTTGTTTCAATCTCACTTATTTTGGGGAATAGCAAACCAGAGTTTGTTTAACATTATTTTTGTCCTTCAAAAGAAAGCTGTACATTTTATGGCAAATATTTATCAAAGGGAATTGTGTCGGGCATATTTTAAAGATTTAAAAATACTTACCTTAACATCTATTTTTATTCTGGAAACTGCCAGTTTAGTGTTTAAGAATCGGGTTAGAATGGAAGATTTAACCAGAGTGGGTCGTGGTAGACATGTATGTATGTATGTGGTGATAAAGTGGTGGCAGGCCCTACTGTTGACGAAAGTGGCATATTTTTTTTCCACCCAGCACATAAAAAAACTCTGCAGATTACAACAATAAATGATTTAGGCTTAACACTTTGTCTCAAAGATACCACTAAGCCCTCTGCATTATTAGCCAGTAGCAGTAGACATAGTCACAACATCCCATTACTGATTCCAAAAAGCACCTTACTTAAAAAATCTATAATCTATGAGGGCAGAAAAACTTTTAATCACCTACCTGCTCAGATTAGTTGTGCTACCACATTCAGGCAGTTTAGAAGACATTTGAAAAATATTCTAGTGGATAAGTCATTTTATTCTCTTGATGAGTTCTATCAAGAACATTTTACATAAATTAAACCATATACAGGACTTACTTAATTTAATTTAAATTCTCAATACCTATAATTTTTATTTGATGTTTGTCTGTTCTGTTTTGCTGTTTTTATTGATATATTGGTGGTACCTAGCGGGCTATTTCTGACAACGACTGGACAAGCTTTAATGTGATTTTGTGATAAAAAATTTTACGGTAATTTTATTATTGAATTTTATTAGCTAGAATAATTTGAAATAGAAATGAAAATTGTTTTAACCATAGAGAAGAACAGGGTATTTGACAAATTTTAGAAAAGTGTTTAGAATGTCGGACAACATAGAAAAACGTTCTAAACCGACATAGTAGTAGTAGTTTAGAATGATACATATGTAGGTCCCTAATTTGCTACACAAAATTATTAAAATAGTATATTTTATCATTACATTTAAAATCAAGTTTTCTAATTTCCGATTTTAATGTGCCGCTAAAACGCTCATTTCTAGCATGGCGTTGCAATGACGTCACAGCGCAGAAAACTCGCGGACAGATACACGGCATTCAAGTGTTTATTTGTTTTTGGTCTGTGTTTTTACTGTTTTTTATGTAAAAAAATATCCTATAAGTGGTGTGTAGTGCCTCAGTGTTCAAATACTAGCATAACAACACCTGAAAAACTATTCATGTGTCTACAGCAGTAAAAGAACGGAAAAAGTGGCTAGAACTTGCTTGAAGAGACCCAAGGGCCTTATCTAATACATCTTCACTTTACATTTGTGAAGATCACTTTGATGTGAGTATAACTTAATTGTTTCTATTAATTTTTCTCACATTGTCTATAATGTTTAATGTATAACTATTCCGTAAATGACAATGAAATTTTTGAGGTTATGTTTATTACAAGGGGTGAACAACTATAATAGGCAGAAAGGTGTACAAATTTTTAGGCGGTGCTAAGCAGTTATTAGGCAGGACTAAAGAGTACCCCTAAAGGCAGGATAAGCCAGTGCACATGCAGGCTAAATGTAGGACTGAGCAGTCCCTATGCAAGACTAGGCAGTGCATAGGCAGGACTAGGCAGTACCTATGCAGGACTATGCAGTGTAACCTATGCAGTACTTCAAGTATTGCTGGTCGTTGTATACTTTTTGCCTCCCTGTCCTGCAATTTTTGAATGTTTCTTAATGCTTAAAATAATAATGATTGGGTATTTAATTGAATCTATTGTAAGTGGCATATTAAAGAAAAAAGCAACACATAACCTGACCTCAAAATCTAAATGAGTAAAAGAAGGCGAAGAATATCATAAAAGAACTTTTAGTTATATACAAAACAACTCATCGAATACTTACATCAACATTTTAACATTTCTAAATTATGCAGAACAAAAATCACTGTTGTTGGCAAAGAAGCCTGCCACCATAAAGGAATGCAGCATTGGCAAGTTGGAGCTATCGGCTTTGGAGAATCCGTTTTCCATTGACAATATTTTTTATAAGCAAAACACAAAATAAAATCTAATTTAGGACGATAATTCACACTTTAAACCAAAGCAAACATTACCATCCATAAGAAAATAACACAGAAAATAGGTTTGTTCGAGGCGTTTACTGTTTTGTGACGTCACTCGCAGCTGATTGGTAGACCGCCTGTTTTGAATCATGTGGCTAATTGTTTTAATTCAATGAATATATTTAACTATGAATTTGAGAAAAAATTAAACAAAAAAGTTTTCCCACCCTTCCCATTATCCAATTTGGATGAAATTTGGTATACATATAGTGGTCGGATGACAATACAAAATTGAAAAAAAAAATCCTACTACTCCTACCCCCACCCTCATCTATAGAAAAATGTGTTTTTGACACACTTCCCATTATCCGATTTAGATAAAATTTGGTATACATATAGTGGTCCGATAACAATACAACAATAATGAAAAAACTCCATTTTTTAAAAATATATGAACATTCTAATAAAAAGTTTGCCATATTATACCAATCTCCCCTAAATAAAATTGCAAACTAAAACCAATGTGATGGCAAGTAGAGTTGGTGGTGAATTGGCCTGGCAGCAATTTGGATTAGTGGCAGCACATTGTCCTAGACCCACCTCCATAAACCTAGCAAGCCCACCTCAATAAAAATTTAAAAAATGTTTTCCAGAATTATGTGCTTTTTATGTGCTAATTTCATCCACTTTTTAATATTTTTGTGCTCCTTTGGTTTCCATGGAAATTTAAAAAAATGATTGGCATGCTAGCTTTATATAAAGCTAGCAAGCCCATACAGAAATAATAAATATTTTTATAATATTTATATGTGAAAATTAAGTGCTTTTTATGTGCTCCCATTTGCTAAAAAGAGAATCTTATTTACCAAGTTTTTAAGCTTTTTTTTTTAAATGTGTTTATATAAACCTAGCAAGCCCACCTCAATAAAAATAAATCAAATACATTCCAACATTATGTGCTCTTTATGTGCTAATTTTGTCCACATTTTGAAATTTTTGTGCTCCTTTGGTTTCCACAGAAATTTAAAAAAATGATTGCTTTATATAATAATAATTTTTATATTGAAATACTTATTACTTCTTTATGGACTTAATAGGTTTATATAAACCCAGCAAGCCCACATATCAAAAAAAAACCTTAAAAACTTGGCAAATGGGAGCACATAAAAAGCACCTAATTTTGCATATAAATATTATAAAAATATTTACTATGTCTGTGTGGGCTTGCTAGCTTTATATAAAGCTAGCACACCAACCATTTTTTAAAATTTCTGTGGAAACCAAAGGAGCACAAAAATTTTAAAAAGTGGATGGCTTTATATAAAGCTAGCATGCCAATCATTTTTTTAAATTTTAAATTCTGTGGAAATCAAAGGAGCACAAAAATTTTAAAAAGTGGATGAAAGTAGCACATAAAAAGCACATAATTCTAGAATACATTTTTTAAATTTTTATTGAGGTGGGCTTGTTAGGTTTATGGAGGTCCTATACCCTTCATCTACTTACCAATTATCAGCACCACTTTTTGAAAACTCTTTAATATTCATGTTTTCTGAATTAGATATCTGACTTGTTCTTTTTTCCCACTTGCTGCATTCAGGTTCATTATAATCTCATCCTATTAATATGTGAAAAATAAAACGTTAGCGGCTTAGTCATCTTGCTCTTTGAAAATGTCTTTAAGATTGATAGTCAGTAGATAAAAAATTTTTCTTGTAATTTTGTAAAAAACATTCCACTGAGGAGGTTGTTTCTTTCGACAGTTTTATCTATCACAGAACGCTTTATCTGTTTAATTTTTTTCTTCCTGAGATTTCGTTGCCTGCGTTTTCACTTTTGTGAAGCCATTACCACTTACTCAAACTGAAAACAAAATGGCGCCTGCTAAGCACGGTGGATAGAATAGAACGGTGTTCGGATCTTATAAATATATGTCGAATTCACGTCACTGGTGGTCCAGCTGATATTTATAAACAAAAGTTAGATATGAAATGAACAACTAATATTTTTTGAATTCTTTGAAAACCAAGGCAATTTTTCTACTATTTTTTAGTATACTCTTATAAAATAACATTTTTCAGACATACAAGTCGTTATTTTTGTTAGCCCGCTTCATTTCTCTTTACACTAAAATTAAAATTCGAAGAAAATAATGTGTTCGTTTCAGCTTCAAAAATCATCAGCTGACCTACATCTTTGTTTACTACCCATTAGTCCTCGGTTCACCTTTCATACTAAGCGATCACATTCATTTTGCCTTGTAGTTAAGTTAAGTGAATGAAATAGTACATGAGTGCAGCAGAATGAAGGTTGACCTTGCTGTACTAACAGAAACGAAGAAGAAAGGAAAAGGATCTGAAAACCTAGGACAGTATGACCATTTCTATAGCGGAGTGGCAAAAGAAAAACATGCGCAACAAGGAGTATCTATTTTGGTCAACAAAAGATTTAGAAAATATATCACCAACTGGGAAGCAGTAAATGAACGGCTAATAAGAATGAATATCACAATAAAAGGAATGAGACTTACGATTTTTGGAATCTATGCGTATAATGACGATGCAAATGTAGCCGTGAAAGACAATTTTTTTGAAGAAATCCACAATGAAATATCAGCAGTAAGTACATCTAGAGAAATTGTAATATTGGGAGATTTAAATAGTAGAACAGGTAACAGAGTAAATGATCTGACAGTTGGCCAATATGGAGAAGATGTTGTTAATGACAATGGAAACCGGCTTATCACAGTATGTGAGCAATTAGACCTAAAAATCCAAAACGGTTTTTTCCAACATAAGAAAATACACAAATATACCTGGACCAAACCCTCACAAAACCTGAAATCCGTCATTGATTATCTTATCACTAAACAAAAGACAAAACTAAAAATTCAAGATGTCAGAACAAAGCGTGGATCAACATGCGGAAGTGATCACTATTTTCTGGAGACCAAAATTCTCTTTCCTTATCAAGGCCGAAGCCTCCATCAACAAAATCTTGATGATACAATGAATGAGGAAATTGATCACTGTCAATATAATCTACTAAGCCTAGAACATGACAGCGTAAAAAACTTATACAAAAAGAGACTGAACGAAAAACTTAATTCAAGTTCAGGTGAAACCCCAGATGAGGAATACGAATGTATCACATTAAGCATCCATCAAGCTGCAAAAGAAGCACTAGGATTAGTGGAAGAAACTCCTAAAAGAACAAAACCATACTGGTGGGATGCTGAGATTGAAAGTGAAATAGAGGAAAAAAGGAAATTATATCACACGTACTTATCCCAAAAGACAGATAGAAGCAGAGAAGAATACAAAATCGCGCAATCAAAGGTGAGAAGAATGATCAGTGATAAGAAGAATCAATCATGGATGCAAAAGTGCCAGAAAATAGACTCTTACTTAGGAGGTAGGAGAAGTACCGAAAGCTGGAAAACTATAAGATCGATCAAAAAAGAAACATGCAGAGATATTATTTCACCAATACCAGACAAAGAATGGGATGAGCATTTTAAAAAACTTTTAACTGAAGATAGGGCAGAATTCAAGGAAGACGAAAGAGACAATATCATTAGAACGATGGGATCTCCAGTACCCCTCACAATATCTGAGGTCAAAAACGTGTGCAAAACCTTAAAAAGCGGTAAATCTGCCGGACCCGGAAATATCCCATCTGAACTTATTAGATATGGCACTGAAGAATTGTTTTGTAGATTACGGAATCTTTTCCAAAGATATTTAAATGGAGCTGTAGTACCAACTGAGTGGAAAACGTCATATATATCCACAATACACAAAAAAGGAAGGAAAGATATATGTGACAATTATAGAGGTATATCTGTAACTAGTACGCTAAGCAGAATATATGGCAAAATAATAAGAAATAAAGTGGAGAGCGAATATAAAGATATGGAGGCAGAAGAACAAGCTGGTTTCAGGGCGGGTAGATCGACTTCAGATCATCTCTTTTGTATAACCCAAGTTATTGAAAAGAAAATGGCATACGGACAAGAGCTCCATCTGCTTTACGTAGATTTGCAGAAGGCATATGATAGTATACCACTAAATCTACTTTGGAAAGCGTTGGAAAAGACAAACATAAGCGTACAACTAATTAAGGCCATCAAAGAGTTATACCGCAATAGTAAGGCAAAAGTTAAAATAAAAGCAAAACTAACCAAAGGCTTTCAAGTAAATAAAGGTCTTAAACAAGGTTGCTGTATCTCGCCTACGCTCTTCAAGATATACTTGGAACAAGTCCTTAAAGTATGGAAGAGAAAATGTCAAAACATGGGAATTCCGTTGGACGAAACCATCTTGTATACTTTATGTTTCGCCGATGATCAGATAGTAGTGGCTCAGGATTATGACGACCTCGAATATATGACACGAAAACTAATAGAAGAGTACAATAAGTGGGGACTAGAGGTTAATCTCAATAAGACAGAGTATATGTGTATCGGTGGAACGAAACAGGATCTAATCTTAAATACCGGGCAGCGAATTCAGTCCTGTCATGAGTATAAATACTTAGGTCTAAAAATTACAGCTGACGGAACACTACACAAAGCTATAAAAGATCGAAACGTACAAGGAAGAAAAGCAATAACTTTATTAAATGGAATAATTTGGGACCAAAGTATATCAAAACATAACAAAAAGCTTATATATAACACCATTGTAAAAAGTATTATTACATACGGCTCAGAAGTATGGCCAATCAAGGATAGAACAGAAAACATGCTTTCCGCTACGGAGATGGACTATTGGAGAAGAGCAGCAGGGAAATCAAAAAGAGAAAGAGTTACCAATCAAAGAATAAGAGAAATTATGACAGTGGGTGAACGTACTCTAGTGGATGATATAAGAACAAAACAATTGGTGTGGTACGGACATGTACAAAGAATGGATGATGGAAGACTACCTAAACAAATATTACAATGGAAACCAACTGGCCGAAGAAAACGAGGAAGGCCGAGGAGAAGCTGGAGAGAAGGAATAGATAGTGAAATAAGAATAAGAGGCCTAGATGATGAATTATGGGCAAACAGAAACGAGTGGAGATTGGGTATCGGAAGACGTAGAACGTTGTGAAACCGATAAATATATATATAGTTAAGTTTTGTGCAATAAAAAATAAAGTGGGCTAAAAACAAAAATACGTGCTAGACAATAGAGACTTATTGATGAGCATGAAGTTAGCGAAGCACCCATCGCAGATCGAATCGTGACTAGGTGGATAATTTGCCGTTAATTAGTCGTGAATTAGTTGTGGAAAAATTAATTTTGTCGTTCTTATTTTTGACCCTTTTTTTGGGTGCTTCGCTAACTTCATATGAAGTTAGCGAAGCACCCTCGTAAAAATGGCTTTTATCAAAATCGAATATGGTGGATAATTTGCCGCTAATTAGTCGTGAATTAGTTGTGGAAAAATTAATTTTGTCGCTCCTATTTTTGACCGTTTTTGAGGGTGCTTCGCTAACTTCATATTTTGGCACCCATCGCAAATCGAATCGCTACTAGGTGGATAATTTGCCGTGAATTAGTTGTGGAAAAATTAATTTTGTCGCTCTTATTTTTGACCGTTTTTGGGGTGCTTCGCTAACTTCATATGAAGTCAGCGAAGCACCCTCGTAAAAATAGCTTTTATTAAAATCGAATATGGTGGATAATTTGCCGCTAATTAGTCGTGAATTAGTTGTGGAAAAATTAATTTTGTCGCTCTTATTTTTGACCCTTTTTTTGGGTGCTTCGCTAACTTCATATGAAGTTAGCGAAGCACCCTCGTAAAAATAGCTTTTATCAAAATCGAATATGGTGGATAATTTGCCGCTAATTAGTCGTGAATTAGTTGTGGAAAAATTAATTTTGTCGCTCTTATTTTTGACCGTTTTTGAGGGTGCTTCGCTAACTTCATATTCTGGCACTCATCGCAAATCGAATCGCTACTAGGTGGATAATTTGCCGTGAATTAGTCATGAATTAGTTGTGGAAAAATTTATTTTGTCGCTCTTATTTTTGACCCTTTTTTTGGGTGCTTCGCTAACTTCATATGAAGTTAGCGAAGCACCCTCGTAAAAATAGCTTTTATCAAAATTGAATATGGTGGATAATTTGCCGCTAATTAGTCGTGAATTAGTTGTGGAAAAATTAATTTTGTCGCTCTTATTTTTGACCCTTTTTTTGGGTGCTTCGCTAACTTCATATGAAGTTAGCGAAGCACCCTCGTAAAAATGGCTTTTATCAAAATCGAATATGGTGGATAATTTGCCGCTAATTAGTCGTGAATTAAATGTGGAAAAATTAATTTTGTCGCTCTTATTTTTGACCGTTTTTGAGGGTGCTTCGCTAACTTCATATGAAGTTAGCGAAGCACCCTAAAAAACGGTCAAAAATAAGAGCGACAAAATCAATTTTTCCACAACTAATTCACGACTAATTCACGGAAAATTATCCACCTAGTAGCGATTCGATTTGCGATGAGTGCCAAAATATGAAGTTAGCGAAGCACCCTCAAAAACGGTCAAAAATAAGAGCGACAAAATTAATTTTTCCACAACTAATTCACGACTAATTAGCGGCAAATTATCCACCATATTCGATTTTGATAAAAGCCATTTTTACGAGGGTGCTTCGCTAACTTCATATGAAGTTAGCGAAGCACCCAAAAAAAGGGTAAAAAATAAGAGCGACAAAATTAATTTTTCCACAACTAATTCACGACTAATTAGCGGCAAATTATCCACCATATTCGATTTTGATAAAAGCTATTTTTACGAGGGTGCTTCGCTAACTTCATATGAAGTTAGCGAAGCACCCTAAAAAACGGTCAAAAATAAGAGCGACAAAATTAATTTTTCCACAACTAATTCACGACTAATTCACGGCAAATTATTCACCTAGTAGCGATTCGATTTGCGATGGGTGCCAAAATATGAAGTTAGCGAAGCACCCTCAAAAACGGTCAAAAATAAGAGCGACAAAATTAATTTTTCCACAACTAATTCTCGACTAATTAGCGGCAAATTATCCACCATATTTTATTTTGATAAAAGCTATTTTTACAAGGGTGCTTCGCTAACTTCATATGAAGTTGGCGAAGCACCCTCAAAAACGGTCAAAAATAAGAGCGACAAAATTAATTTTTCCACAACTAATTCTCGACTAATTAGCGGCAAATTATCCACCATATTCGATTTTGATAAAAGCTATTTTTACGAGGGTGCTTCGCTAACTTCATATGAATTTAGCGACGCACCCAAAAAAAGGGTCAAAAATAAGAGCGACAAAATTAATTTTTCCACAACTAATTCACGACTAATTAGCGGCAAATTATCCACCATATTCGATTTTGATAACAGCTACTTTTACGAGGGTGCTTCGCTAACTTCATATGAAGTTAGCGAAGCACCCTAAAAAACGGTCAAAAATAAGAGCGACAAAATTAATTTTTCCACAACTAATTCACGACTAATTCACGGCAAATTATTTACCTAGTAGCGATTCGATTTGCGATGGGTGCCAAAATATGAAGTTAGCGAAGCACCCTCAAAAACGGTCAAAAATAAGAGCGAAAAAATTAATTTTTCCACAACTAATTCACGACTAATTAGCGGCAAATTATCCACCATATTCGATTTTGATAAAAGCTATTTTTACGAGGGTGCTTCGCTAACTTCATATGAAGTTAGCGAAGCACCCTCAAAAACGGTCAAAAATAAGAGCGACAAAATTAATTTTTCCACAACTAATTCTCGACTAATTAGCGGCAAATTATCCACCATATTCGATTTTGATAAAAGCCATTTTTACGAGGGTGCTTCGCTAACTTCATATGAAGTTAGCGAAGTACCCAAAAAAAGGGTCAAAAATAAGAGCGACAAAATTAATTTTTCCACAACTAATTCACGACTAATTAGCGGCAAATTATCCACCATATTCGATTTTGATAAAAGCTATTTTTACGAGGGTGCTTCGCTAACTTCATATGAATTTAGCGACGCACCCAAAAAAAGGGTCAAAAATAAGAGCGACAAAATTAATTTTTCCACAACTAATTCACGACTAATCAGCGGCAAATTATCCACCATATTCGATTTTGATAAAAGCTATTTTTACGAGGGTGCTTCGCTAACTTCATATGAAGTTAGCGAAGCACCCTAAAAAACGGTCAAAAATAAGAGCGACAAAATCAATTTTTCCACAACTAATTCACGACTAATTCACGGCAAATTATCCACCTAGTAGCGATTCGATTTGCGATGGGTGCCAAAATATGAAGTTAGCGAAGCACCCTCAAAAACGGTCAAAAATAAGAGCGAAAAAATTAATTTTTCCACAACTAATTCACGACTAATTAGCGGCAAATTATTCACCATATTCGATTTTGATAAAAGCCATTTTTACGAGGGTGCTTCGCTAACTTCATATGAAGTTACC